>JAWZYV010011730.1:0-1355182 GCA_038373885.1 Cheiracanthium punctorium
ACAAAACTTTTTCTTATATGTGTAGTTCGAATTGATACCAGTGATTTGGAATCTTAAAATAAGCAAAATGATTTGACTCTTGGTGTAAAGTTACTCATTAGTTATTCGTAAAGTTAGTATAAGTACTGACCTGTGACCATTGTTAATATTATGACGCAAAAAACTATGCCGGTGTCATTCAGAATCAGAAAAGAAAAGCGTGACGGTTTGCAGTGAAAATTCCTAATTTTCAAAATGTCTCATTTCTGCATCATACTCTTTTTTAGATTTAAGCTATGCCATTAATACCTTACATACTACATGATGTGGAGAACCGTTTTATTTTATAATTAAATAGTTGTGTACCCGCTCTTCGCAAGGCAAGAGCAGAACATTTTCCTAAAATGTGATCAAAACTACTTGTGACAAAACGAAATCTCCAAGAAAAAAGTTCTGTTACAGTCTTTTCTGTTGAAACTACCGCGTGATATATTAATGCGACGTAGAATTACTTAATGTTTTGTTAGCTGTGATGTAATACGGCTGTTGAAAAATGAATAGAAGACTTAGTTTCACGAAATATTTATTAATGCGGTATATTGTGCTTTGATCAATATTGCCTTATCATATCTACTTACTATTACTTATACTCTCTTTTACTGATACCAATACAATATATTTCCGTTTTGTAACCGTTAATGCTTAATTTAAAGAAACGGTTTAGATATTTGCCACGAATGTAGGCTTTTACTCTTTGGTGATTCTTTGCAATTTACGCATTCGCATAAACGATAATCATTTCAGTTTATGGTTGCCACTAAATCAGCTCTCCATAAATTTTTACGCATAGTTCTTGTCATATTTGTGTATTTAGCACCAGGGCCATATTATCGCACGGGCAAATCGGGACTTTGCCCAGGGGCCTCCGGCTCGAAATGGCCCCCAATTTCAAATGTTGTTCTTTTTCTACAAAACAATTTATGAAAAATAAAACAAATTTCAAACATGGTGGGGGGGGCGCAAAATTCATCAATGCCCGGGCCCCCTGTTGGCCATAATCAGACCCTGTTTAATACTGCAATATATTTCCTGCTATTCGAAAACGTGACCCGTTTAAAATCTCAATTGAAAATAATGCTGGATAATTCACTGGTGAAAAAACAGCATTCAATTATTTATCTGGCAACGTAAAGTAAAATATAGAATTATTTCATGCGTGGCGTATGTTTTGCTTGTGAGTCCGTTATTCTGATTGAGTTTCGAAAGTGGTTTTAAACTTATGACATCAAAATCACGCACTTTTCACATGCGAAAACTGAGTTATTTTAAAGTAATTTTATTTTTTTTTCAACTGGCAATTTTAATAATTGTTACTGTCTCCAAGACAACCAAAACGCAAGATATCATACCGGAAATTTTAAGCTGCTGCTATTGAAATGAAAATAATTCTTTACTTAAAAATTCGTAAAAAATCTCTTAATTTATATTTTCCTCTAGTTTTTCTTTTAAAAGAGGGCGAAATGCATGCTCCGTCATTTGACAAAATATAAAAAAGCTATGACGGATAGAATTCAAGATGCAGGAATTTAAAAAATATTTTACGAAAGTCATCGTCAAATTTAATTTTATTTAAAAAATTCCCCAAAATCTGAAAATTATGTTACACAGTCCGAACAAACAATTTTTAAAAGAAAATTTTCTCCTCTATCCGATGATGTAAATCTCGTTTTCTTGCGAGTGTAATTACCGGCGTTGTTACGTATTAAGCGAGAAAAATCGCTAAAAATCGGACAAAACATAAAATAAAACATTTTCTGATTCGAATTTCGAAAAAATCGCTCCGAGGAGTGTTAGGAACTGTCCCAGTGAAGCCGTATGAAAATTCGGTAGGTGTGCGACCAACCGTCTTGGCGCAATGCGATCCAGAGACGCGCGCAAAAAGATAGGTGGTCACAAACTTACCTACTTACCTACACTGTTAGAAAAATAGTTGAACGTTTCACCGAAATTCCGGTGCGAATTTAGCTGCAACCGATATTTTGAAAAATGTGGTGCTAGGATTCACCATTTTAGTGGTGCTTCCTCAAGCACCATTTTTGCGGTGAAACCTTGAACCAGGATCTAGGATTTTTCTCTAACCGACTATATGGTTAAAGCTTGAACCAATATACAGGATTTTTCTCTAACCAATCATATGGTTAAAGCTTGAACCAATATATAGGATTTTTCTCTAACCTACTATATGGTTAAAGCTTGAACCAAGATTAGGGTTTTATATCTAACCAAATGTACGGTAAGTGATTGAACAACATCGAGGTTTTTTCTCTAACCAAATGTATGGTATAAGATTAAACCAAGATAAGAAAACTCTCTTAAATGTTTTATTTATACACCGAGGGCGGATAGGGCGACCCCCCACCCCGCCGTGAAAAAAGAAATTAATGCAAAAGATCCTATTTTACTTCCGTAAAATGGATATATATGTCAATTTTCTAACAGCCCCCCTGACAAACTTGCATTAATCCGCCCTTGGGCGAATTAAAGGGGGGGGGCAGAGGGGGCGACCGCCCCCCCCGAAAAAAAATGTAAAATATCCTATTTTACTTCCATAAAATGGATATATATGTCAATTTTCTAACTGCCCCCCTGACAATTTTCCTTATCTGGTTTTCGGACATTTCCTGTTCATACAAAAGTACACCCGTTTTGAACGTTTAGGAATGGTGGAAGAATTTCTTGGAAGTACTGTAGTCCTTTCTAAGTAGGCTTCAAAAGCTTAACCCATTGAAATTGCTTTCGCTATTTGGTCGTTCTTTCCGGGTTAAACTCTAGTGTGATTCATTTGCTCTCTGCCTAGCTCCATTCGTGTGTAGAATTTAATTTAAATGCAGATATTATGGCCTCAAAAAAGCGGTCATTGAGTCGTAATATATAGGTGATTGTTTTATGAAAATTCCGAAAAATGATAATTTGTCTAGTTAAAGTGAAAGCGCAAATCATCAGGTAGAAATCATAAATGCACAGACCCAGAACAAGCTATTTCAAGCGGAATAGCACTCACAAAATGTACATGCATTACTATCAGGTAGTTTGTTAAGAGGTGCATAATTAGAAGGAATACAATGATATTATGGAAAAAAAGAGATATGATTTAAATTAATTTTTTCAGACATTGTTTCCCCTATGAAGTGCAAGTTCCTAGCAGGTTCGAATATTTTACCTTATCAGAAATTCGGACGCGTTTCACGAAAATCAATTACGTAATACTATAGTCACTCAGAAAAATAAAATATACAGGCGACATGTAAAAAAATCGTCCCAAATGTCGCCAAGCTTGGATAACTGTACCCAAATTATGGAATACCCAGTAAGTTAGCCCCCCCCCCTTTACCCAATCCTAGATCCGCCACTGATTATATCTAACCTCCTAGGTTGTTATAAACATGATTGCTAGCCCATATTAATCTTTCAGTGTCCTACAAGAATCAGTAATGCAATTTTCGCCCTCGCTTCAGTCTGCATCGATGGGAACATATAGGTTTAAACCCGAAGAGTTTATCTGCATAATCCATATTTATAAAATGCTAAAACCCCGGACAAAACATTTAATAAAGAAGGGTTTTCTATAATCCTATAACTCCTTCTTTTAATTTCATACAAAAGCCAAATGATGATTCTTTTTTAACTATCCGTAACTTTATTTCCGTAACACTATTTCGTCCGTAATATTATTTCCGGACTTTAACCGTTATTTCCGTAACATATTACCTTCAAATCTAAAATTTTTATTCATATTCAAATGCATGCATAGGTAAATATACTGCAATTTTAAAAACATTCAAATATATATTCAGAACAATTAATAAATAAATAAAATCATAAAATATTAGAAAAAAGAACATGGAATTTCAAACGCACGATTTCTCTACTCTTTTTCGTGGATCAACTTGCATTCGGCAACCCCTAGCGTGAATTGTATAACAGAGTGAGAAACGATTCTTGCCAAAGCAGTCTGTCTGCACGCCAAATTGCCAGAGAGCAATTTTAGATTACGCCCACAGCGTCTCGTGAAAAAAAAAAAAAAGCAGCCATGATATGATATCTTTTTTTTTTGTTTTAATCCTGTACTGGAGTTTCATACTTATACATGGAAAGCAGTATGCCGGAATAACGGAATCATTTATGCATTTCCATCGATATACATGCTTTTTTAATCATTCAAAACTTATTACTACTGCTATATTTCATGGATGAACACTCGTTTAATCTCTTGCTAACTCAACCAGTTTTATCTCTATAGCATCTTAAAATGTCATCGAATCCGTCAAAAAAGACATGTAAACATCCATCCCGTAACACTAAGAAAAGTGCGAAACCCTCTAATGCTAGAGGTACTGGTTTTCATTTCGACCAAAATAACGTTTTTTTCCGGCTTTCTCTTCAGTTCCGGTTCGAAATCCTGATCTCAACCCATAGAACCGAACGGGGAGGTCGGCGGACGCGACGCGGGTTTCGAACCAGGCACTTTCCGTCTCCCAGTCCTGAGCGCTATGCGCTCGGCCACGGGTGGGGAGCAGCCAGCCATTTTGAAACGAACGCTGCTATATGTTGTAGTAGTTCGCTATTGTTGTACATTTAACAGTGTTGGAGGGTAGCGTTTGCCGTTGTTTGTGTAACAATGTGCTTGCAACAACGCAAGCTTTAAGTACGGCCTGCCGAGGTTGAATGTATGGCAAGACTGGCTGTGTGTTGGGGGTCGCCGGTATCTCCCCAATCACAGTTCGTATGCCTTGTCGGGGACATGGCGGGGCTGTGTGTCGGGGGTCGCCGGCATCTCCCCAATCATAGTTCGTATGCCATGTCCTTTTTTTTTTTTTTTTTTTTCTCCGAGAAATGAGTTCGGTCTTATTCTGGTGTGTATTCGTGCATTTGAGACAAGCGCCGATGCCGGTGACCATGTTTCCACAGCTTGTTTTTACGCTACACGTTCGTGCATGTAGGTCTTTGACGTTCCGCAGCAGGTTCATCCTTTTTAACACTTGCCAATAAGAATGAAAAGTGTTTATGATTTTGGTTTGTCTGTCTGTCCGTCCGTCTGTGCTCTAACTCCCGTAAATATGCATCGATTTCGACGAAATTTAAATATGTTACTAGCTGCGTGCCCGTTCTCCGCGCGGTAGGGAACGAAACTTTTTCTTATATGTGTAGTTCGAATTGATACCAGTGATTTGGAATCTTAAAATAAGCAAAATGATTTGACTCTTGGTGTAAAGTTACTCATTAGTTATTCGTAAAGTTAGTATAAGTACTGACCTGTGACCATTGTTAATATTATGACGCAAAAAACTATGCCGGTGTCATTCAGAATCAGAAAAGAAAAGCGTGACGGTTTGCAGTGAAAATTCCTAATTTTCAAAATGTCTCATTTCTGCATCATACTCTTTTTTAGATTTAAGCTATGCCATTAATACCTTACATACTACATGATGTGGAGAACCGTTTTATTTTATAATTAAATAGTTGTGTACCCGCTCTTCGCAAGGCAAGAGCAGAACATTTTCCTAAAATGTGATCAAAACTACTTGTGACAAAACGAAATCTCCAAGAAAAAAGTTCTGTTACAGTCTTTTCTGTTGAAACTACCGCGTGATATATTAATGCGACGTAGAATTACTTAATGTTTTGTTAGCTGTGATGTAATACGGCTGTTGAAAAATGAATAGAAGACTTAGTTTCACGAAATATTTATTAATGCGGTATATTGTGCTTTGATCAATATTGCCTTATCATATCTACTTACTATTACTTATACTCTCTTTTACTGATACCAATACAATATATTTCCGTTTTGTAACCGTTAATGCTTAATTTAAAGAAACGGTTTAGATATTTGCCACGAATGTAGGCTTTTACTCTTTGGTGATTCTTTGCAATTTACGCATTAGCATAAACGATAATCATTTCAGTTTATGGTTGCCACTAAATCAGCTCTCCATAAATTTTTACGCATAGTTCTTGTCATATTTGTGTATTTAGCACCAGGGCCCTATTATCGCACGGGCAAATCGGGACTTTGCCCAGGGGCCTCCGGCTCGAAATGGCCCCCAATTTCAAATGTTGTTCTTTTTCTACAAAAAAATTTATGAAAAATAAAACAAATTTCATACATGGGGGGGGGGGCGCAAAATTCATCAATGCCCGGGTCCCCTGTTGGCCATAATCAGGCCCTGTTTAATACTGCAATATATTTCCTGCTATTCGAAAACGTGACCCGTTTAAAATCTCAATTGAAAATAATGCTGGATAATTCACTGGTAAAAAAACAGCATTCAATTATTTATCTGGCAACGTAAAGTAAAATATAGAATTATTTCATGCGTGGCGTATGTTTTGCTTGTGAGTCCGTTATTCTGATTGAGTTTCGAAAGTGGTTTTAAACTTATGACATCAAAATCACGCACTTTTCACATGCGAAAACTGAGTTATTTTAAAGTAATTTTATTTTTTTTTCAACTGGCAATTTTAATAATTGTTACTGTCTCCAAGACAACCAAAACGCAAGATATCATACCGGAAATTTTAAGCTGCTGCTATTGAAATGAAAATAATTCTTTACTTAAAAATTCGTAAAAAATCTCTTAATTTATATTTTCCTCTAGTTTTTCTTTTAAAAGAGGGCGAAATGCATGCTCCGTCATTTGACAAAATATAAAAAAGCTATGACGGATAGAATTCAAGATGCAGGAATTTAAAAAATATTTTACGAAAGTCATCGTCAAATTTAATTTTATTTAAAAAATTCCCCAAAATCTGAAAATTATGTTACACAGTCCGAACAAACAATTTTTAAAAGAAAATTTTCTCCTCTATCCGATGATGTAAATTTCGTTTTCTTGCGAGTGTAATTACCGGCGTTGTTACGTATTAAGCGAGAAAAATCGCTAAAAATCGGACAAAACATAAAATAAAACATTTTCTGATTCGAATTTCGAAAAAATCGCTCCGAGGAGTGTTAGGAACTGTCCCAGTGAAGCCGTATGAAAATTCGGTAGGTGTGCTACCAACCGTCTTGGCGCAATGCGATCCAGAGACGCGCGCAAAAAGATAGGTGGTCACAAACTTACCTACTTACCTACACTGTTAGAAAAATAGTTGAACGTTTCACCGAAATTCCGGTGCGAATTTAGCTGCAACCGATATTTTGAAAAATGTGGTGCTAGGATTCACCATTTTAGTGGTGCTTCCTCAAGCACCATTTTTGCGGTGAAACCTTGAACCAGGATCTAGGATTTTTCTCTAACCGACTATATGGTTAAAGCTTGAACCAATATACAGGATTTTTCTCTAACCAATTATATGTTAAAGCTTGAACCAATATATAGGATTTTTCTCTAACCAAATATATGGTTAAAGCTTGAACCAATATATAGAATTTTTCTCTAACCTACTATATGGTTAAAGCTTGAACCAAGATTAGGGTTTTATACCTAACCAAATGTACGGTAAGTGATTGAACAACATCGAGGTTTTTTCTCTAACCAAATGTATGGTATAAGATTAAACCAAGATAAGAAAACTCTCTTAAATGTTTTATTTATACACCGAGGGCGGATAGGGCGACCCCCCACCCCGCCGTGAAAAAAGAAATTAATGCAAAAGATCCTATTTTACTTCCGTAAAATGGATATATATGTCAATTTTCTAACAGCCCCCCTGACAAACTTGCATTAATCCGCCCTTGGGCGAATTAAAGGGGGGGGGCAGAGGGGGCGACCGCCCCCCCGAAAAAAAATGTAAAATATCCTATTTTACTTCCATAAAATGGATATATATGTCAATTTTCTAACTGCCCCCCTGACAATTTTCCTTATCTGGTTTTCGGACATTTCCTGTTCATACAAAAGTACACCCGTTTTGAACGTTTAGGAATGGTGGAAGAATTTCTTGGAAGTACTGTAGTCCTTTCTAAGTAGGCTTCAAAAGCTTAACCCATTGAAATTGCTTTCGCTATTTGGTCGTTCTTTCCGGGTTAAACTCTAGTGTGATTCATTTGCTCTCTGCCTAGCTCCATTCGTGTGTAGAATTTAATTTAAATGCAGATATTATGGCCTCAAAAAAGCGGTCATTGAGTCGTAATATATAGGTGATTGTTTTATGAAAATTCCGAAAAATGATAATTTGTCTAGTTAAAGTGAAAGCGCAAATCATCAGGTAGAAATCATAAATGCACAGACCCAGAACAAGCTATTTCAAGCGGAATAGCACTCACAAAATGTACATGCATTACTATCAGGTAGTTTGTTAAGAGGTGCATAATTAGAAGGAATACAATGATATTATGGAAAAAAAAGAGATATGATTTAAATTAATTTTTTCAGACATTGTTTCCCCTATGAAGTGCAAGTTCCTAGCAGGTTCGAATATTTTACCTTATCAGAAATTCGGACGCGTTTCACGAAAATCAATTACGTAATACTATAGTCACTCAGAAAAATAAAATATACAGGCGACATGTAAAAAAATCGTCCCAAATGTCGCCAAGCTTGGATAACTGTACCCAAATTATGGAATACCCAGTAAGTTAGCCCCCCCCCCTTTACCCAATCCTAGATCCGCCACTGATTATATCTAACCTCCTAGGTTGTTATAAACATGATTGCTAGCCCATATTAATCTTTCAGTGTCCTACAAGAATCAGTAATGCAATTTTCGCCCTCGCTTCAGTCTGCATCGATGGGAACATATAGGTTTAAACCCGAAGAGTTTATCTGCATAATCCATATTTATAAAATGCTAAAACCCCGGACAAAACATTTAATAAAGAAGGGTTTTCTATAATCCTATAACTCCTTCTTTTAATTTCATACAAAAGCCAAATGATGATTCTTTTTTAACTATCCGTAACTTTATTTCCGTAACACTATTTCGTCCGTAATATTATTTCCGGACTTTAACCGTTATTTCCGTAACATATTACCTTCAAATCTAAAATTTTTATTCATATTCAAATGCATGCATAGGTAAATATACTGCAATTTTAAAAACATTCAAATATATATTCAGAACAATTAATAAATAAATAAAATCATAAAATATTAGAAAAAAGAACATGGAATTTCAAACGCACGATTTCTCTACTCTTTTTCGTGGATCAACTTGCATTCGGCAACCCCTAGCGTGAATTGTATAACAGAGTGAGAAACGATTCTTGCCAAAGCAGTCTGTCTGCACGCCAAATTGCCAGAGAGCAATTTTAGATTACGCCCACAGCGTCTCGTGAAAAAAAAAAAAAAGCAGCCATGATATGATATCTTTTTTTTTTGTTTTAATCCTGTACTGGAGTTTCATACTTATACATGGAAAGCAGTATGCCGGAATAACGGAATCATTTATGCATTTCCATCGATATACATGCTTTTTTAATCATTCAAAACTTATTACTACTGCTATATTTCATGGATGAACACTCGTTTAATCTCTTGCTAACTCAACCAGTTTTATCTCTATAGCATCTTAAAATGTCATCGAATCCGTCAAAAAAGACATGTAAACATCCATCCCGTAACACTAAGAAAAGTGCGAAACCCTCTAATGCTAGAGGTACTGGTTTTCATTTCGACCAAAATAACGTTTTTTTCCGGCTTTCTCTTCAGTTCCGGTTCGAAATCCTGATCTCAACCCATAGAACCGAACGGGGAGGTCGGCGGACGCGACGCGGGTTTCGAACCAGGCACTTTCCGTCTCCCAGTCCTGAGCGCTATGCGCTCGGCCACGGGTGGGGAGCAGCCAGCCATTTTGAAACGAACGCTGCTATATGTTGTAGTAGTTCGCTATTGTTGTACATTTAACAGTGTTGGAGGGTAGCGTTTGCCGTTGTTTGTGTAACAATGTGCTTGCAACAACGCAAGCTTTAAGTACGGCCTGCCGAGGTTGAATGTGTATGGCAAGACTGGCTGTGTGTTGGGGGTCGCCGGTATCTCCCCAATCACAGTTCGTATGCCTTGCCGGGGATATGGCGGGGCTGTGTGTCGGGGGTCGCCGGCATCTCCCCAATCATAGTTCGTATGCCATGTCCTTTTTTTTTTTTTTTTTTTTCTCCGAGAAATGAGTTCGGTCTTATTCTGGTGTGTATTCGTGCATTTGAGACAAGCGCCGATGCCGGTGACCATGTTTCCACAGCTTGTTTTTACGCTACACGTTCGTGCATGTAGGTCTTTGACGTTCCGCAGCAGGTTCATCCTTTTTAACACTTGCCAATAAGAATGAAAAGTGTTTATGATTTTGGTTTGTCTGTCTGTCCGTCCGTCTGTGCTCTAACTCCCGTAAATATGCATCGATTTCGACGAAATTTAAATATGTTACTAGCTGCGTGCCCGTTCTCCGCGCGGTAGTTAACGAAACTTTTTCTTATATGTGTAGTTCGAATTGATACCAGTGATTTGGAATCTTAAAATAAGCAAAATGATTTGACTCTTGGTGTAAAGTTACTCATTAGTTATTCGTAAAGTTAGTATAAGTACTGACCTGTGACCATTGTTAATATTATGACGCAAAAAACTATGCCGGTGTCATTCAGAATCAGAAAAGAAAAGCGTGACGGTTTGCAGTGAAAATTCCTAATTTTCAAAATGTCTCATTTCTGCATCATACTCTTTTTTAGATTTAAGCTATGCCATTAATACCTTACATACTACATGATGTGGAGAACCGTTTTATTTTATAATTAAATAGTTGTGTACCCGCTCTTCGCAAGGCAAGAGCAGAACATTTTCCTAAAATGTGATCAAAACTACTTGTGACAAAACGAAATCTCCAAGAAAAAAGTTCTGTTACAGTCTTTTCTGTTGAAACTACCGCGTGATATATTAATGCGACGTAGAATTACTTAATGTTTTGTTAGCTGTGATGTAATACGGCTGTTGAAAAATGAATAGAAGACTTAGTTTCACGAAATATTTATTAATGCGGTATATTGTGCTTTGATCAATATTGCCTTATCATATCTACTTACTATTACTTATACTCTCTTTTACTGATACCAATACAATATATTTCCGTTTTGTAACCGTTAATGCTTAATTTAAAGAAACGGTTTAGATATTTGCCACGAATGTAGGCTTTTACTCTTTGGTGATTCTTTGCAATTTACGCATTAGCATAAACGATAATCATTTCAGTTTATGGTTGCCACTAAATCAGCTCTCCATAAATTTTTACGCATAGTTCTTGTCATATTTGTGTATTTAGCACCAGGGCCCTATTATCGCACGGGCAAATCGGGACTTTGCCCAGGGGCCTCCGGCTCGAAATGGCCCCCAATTTCAAATGTTGTTCTTTTTCTACAAAAAAATTTATGAAAAATAAAACAAATTTCATACATGGGGGGGGGGGCGCAAAATTCATCAATGCCCGGGCCCCCTGTTGGCCATAATCAGGCCCTGTTTAATACTGCAATATATTTCCTGCTATTCGAAAACGTGACCCGTTTAAAATCTCAATTGAAAATAATGCTGGATAATTCACTGGTGAAAAAACAGCATTCAATTATTTATCTGGCAACGTAAAGTAAAATATAGAATTATTTCATGCGTGGCGTATGTTTTGCTTGTGAGTCCGTTATTCTGATTGAGTTTCGAAAGTGGTTTTAAACTTATGACATCAAAATCACGCACTTTTCACATGCGAAAACTGAGTTATTTTAAAGTAATTTTATTTTTTTTCAACTGGCAATTTTAATAATTGTTACTGTCTCCAAGACAACCAAAACGCAAGATATCATACCGGAAATTTTAAGCTGCTGCTATTGAAATGAAAATAATTCTTTACTTAAAAATTCGTAAAAAATCTCTTAATTTATATTTTCCTCTAGTTTTTCTTTTAAAAGAGGGCGAAATGCATGCTCCGTCATTTGACAAAATATAAAAAAGCTATGACGGATAGAATTCAAGATGCAGGAATTTAAAAAATATTTTACGAAAGTCATCGTCAAATTTAATTTTATTTAAAAAATTCCCCAAAATCTGAAAATTATGTTACACAGTCCGAACAAACAATTTTTAAAAGAAAATTTTCTCCTCTATCCGATGATGTAAATTTCGTTTTCTTGCGAGTGTAATTACCGGCGTTGTTACGTATTAAGCGAGAAAAATCGCTAAAAATCGGACAAAACATAAAATAAAACATTTTCTGATTCGAATTTCGAAAAAATCGCTCCGAGGAGTGTTAGGAACTGTCCCAGTGAAGCCGTATGAAAATTCGGTAGGTGTGCTACCAACCGTCTTGGCGCAATGCGATCCAGAGACGCGCGCAAAAAGATAGGTGGTCACAAACTTACCTACTTACCTACACTGTTAGAAAAATAGTTGAACGTTTCACCGAAATTCCGGTGCGAATTTAGCTGCAACCGATATTTTGAAAAATGTGGTGCTAGGATTCACCATTTTAGTGGTGCTTCCTCAAGCACCATTTTTGCGGTGAAACCTTGAACCAGGATCTAGGATTTTTCTCTAACCGACTATATGGTTAAAGCTTGAACCAATATAAAGGATTTTTCTCTAACCAATTATATTGTTAAAGCTTGAATCAATATATAGGATTTTTCTCTAACCAAATATATGGTTAAAGCTTGAACCAATATATAGAATTTTTCTCTAACCTACTATATGGTTAAAGCTTGAACCAAGATTAGGGTTTTATACCTAACCAAATGTACGGTAAGTGATTGAACAACATCGAGGTTTTTTCTCTAACCAAATGTATGGTATAAGATTAAACCAAGATAAGAAAACTCTCTTAAATGTTTTATTTATACACCGAGGGCGGATAGGGCGACCCCCCACCCCGCCGTGAAAAAAGAAATTAATGCAAAAGATCCTATTTTACTTCCGTAAAATGGATATATATGTCAATTTTCTAACAGCCCCCCTGACAAACTTGCATTAATCCGCCCTTGGGCGAATTAAAGGGGGGGGGCAGAGGGGGCGACCGCCCCCCCGAAAAAAAATGTAAAATATCCTATTTTACTTCCATAAAATGGATATATATGTCAATTTTCTAACTGCCCCCCTGACAATTTTCCTTATCTGGTTTTCGGACATTTCCTGTTCATACAAAAGTACACCCGTTTTGAACGTTTAGGAATGGTGGAAGAATTTCTTGGAAGTACTGTAGTCCTTTCTAAGTAGGCTTCAAAAGCTTAACCCATTGAAATTGCTTTCGCTATTTGGTCGTTCTTTCCGGGTTAAACTCTAGTGTGATTCATTTGCTCTCTGCCTAGCTCCATTCGTGTGTAGAATTTAATTTAAATGCAGATATTATGGCCTCAAAAAAGCGGTCATTGAGTCGTAATATATAGGTGATTGTTTTATGAAAATTCCGAAAAATGATAATTTGTCTAGTTAAAGTGAAAGCGCAAATCATCAGGTAGAAATCATAAATGCACAGACCCAGAACAAGCTATTTCAAGCGGAATAGCACTCACAAAATGTACATGCATTACTATCAGGTAGTTTGTTAAGAGGTGCATAATTAGAAGGAATACAATGATATTATGGAAAAAAAAGAGATATGATTTAAATTAATTTTTTCAGACATTGTTTCCCCTATGAAGTGCAAGTTCCTAGCAGGTTCGAATATTTTACCTTATCAGAAATTCGGACGCGTTTCACGAAAATCAATTACGTAATACTATAGTCACTCAGAAAAATAAAATATACAGGCGACATGTAAAAAAATCGTCCCAAATGTCGCCAAGCTTGGATAACTGTACCCAAATTATGGAATACCCAGTAAGTTAGCCCCCCCCCCTTTACCCAATCCTAGATCCGCCACTGATTATATCTAACCTCCTAGGTTGTTATAAACATGATTGCTAGCCCATATTAATCTTTCAGTGTCCTACAAGAATCAGTAATGCAATTTTCGCCCTCGCTTCAGTCTGCATCGATGGGAACATATAGGTTTAAACCCGAAGAGTTTATCTGCATAATCCATATTTATAAAATGCTAAAACCCCGGACAAAACATTTAATAAAGAAGGGTTTTCTATAATCCTATAACTCCTTCTTTTAATTTCATACAAAAGCCAAATGATGATTCTTTTCTAACTATCCGTAACTTTATTTAAGTAACACTATTTCGTCCGTAATATTATTTCCGGACTTTAACCGTTATTTCCGTAACATATTACCTTCAAATCTAAAATTTTTATTCATATTCAAATGCATGCATAGGTAAATATACTGCAATTTTAAAAACATTCAAATATATATTCAGAACAATTAATAAATAAATAAAATCATAAAATATTAGAAAAAAGAACATGGAATTTCAAACGCACGATTTCTCTACTCTTTTTCGTGGATCAACTTGCATTCGGCAACCCCTAGCGTGAATTGTATAACAGAGTGAGAAACGATTCTTGCCAAAGCAGTCTGTCTGCACGCCAAATTGCCAGAGAGCAATTTTAGATTACGCCCACAGCGTCTCGTGAAAAAAAAAAAAAAGCAGCCATGATATGATATCTTTTTTTTTTTGTTTTAATCCTGTACTGGAGTTTCATACTTATACATGGAAAGCAGTATGCCGGAATAACGGAATCATTTATGCATTTCCATCGATATACATGCTTTTTTAATCATTCAAAACTTATTACTACTGCTATATTTCATGGATGAACACTCGTTTAATCTCTTGCTAACTCAACCAGTTTTATCTCTATAGCATCTTAAAATGTCATCGAATCCGTCAAAAAAGACATGTAAACATCCATCCCGTAACACTAAGAAAAGTGCGAAACCCTCTAATGCTAGAGGTACTGGTTTTCATTTCGACCAAAATAACGTTTTTTTCCGGCTTTCTCTTCAGTTCCGGTTCGAAATCCTGATCTCAACCCATAGAACCGAACGGGGAGGTCGGCGGACGCGACGCGGGTTTCGAACCAGGCACTTTCCGTCTCCCAGTCCTGAGCGCTATGCGCTCGGCCACGGGTGGGGAGCAGCCAGCCATTTTGAAACGAACGCTGCTATATGTTGTAGTAGTTCGCTATTGTTGTACATTTAACAGTGTTGGAGGGTAGCGTTTGCCGTTGTTTGTGTAACAATGTGCTTGCAACAACGCAAGCTTTAAGTACGGCCTGCCGAGGTTGAATGTATGGCAAGACTGGCTGTGTGTTGGGGGTCGCCGGTATCTCCCCAATCACAGTTCGTATGCCTTGTCGGGGATATGGCAGGGCTGTGTGTCGGGGGTCGCCGGCATCTCCCCAATCATAGTTCGTATGCCATGTCCTTTTTTTTTTTTTTTTTTTTTCTCCGAGAAATGAGTTCGGTCTTATTCTGGTGTGTATTCGTGCATTTGAGACAAGCGCCGATGCCGGTGACCATGTTTCCACAGCTTGTTTTTACGCTACACGTTCGTGCATGTAGGTCTTTGACGTTCCGCAGCAGGTTCATCCTTTTTAACACTTGCCAATAAGAATGAAAAGTGTTTATGATTTTGGTTTGTCTGTCTGTCCGTCCGTCTGTGCTCTAACTCCCGTAAATATGCATCGATTTCGACGAAATTTAAATATGTTACTAGCTGCGTGCCCGTTCTCCGCGCGGTAGTGAACGAAACTTTTTCTTATATGTGTAGTTCGAATTGATACCAGTGATTTGGAATCTTAAAATAAGCAAAATGATTTGACTCTTGGTGTAAAGTTACTCATTAGTTATTCGTAAAGTTAGTATAAGTACTGACCTGCGACCATTGTTAATATTATGACGCAAAAAACTATGCCGGTGTCATTCAGAATCAGAAAAGAAAAGCGTGACGGTTTGCAGTGAAAATTCCTAATTTTCAAAATGTCTCATTTCTGCATCATACTCTTTTTTAGATTTAAGCTATGCCATTAATACCTTACATACTACATGATGTGGAGAACCGTTTTATTTTATAATTAAATAGTTGTGTACCCGCTCTTCGCAAGGCAAGAGCAGAACATTTTCCTAAAATGTGATCAAAACTACTTGTGACAAAACGAAATCTCCAAGAAAAAAGTTCTGTTACAGTCTTTTCTGTTGAAACTACCGCGTGATATATTAATGCGACGTAGAATTACTTAATGTTTTGTTAGCTGTGATGTAATACGGCTGTTGAAAAATGAATAGAAGACTTAGTTTCACGAAATATTTATTAATGCGGTATATTGTGCTTTGATCAATATTGCCTTATCATATCTACTTACTATTACTTATACTCTCTTTTACTGATACCAATACAATATATTTCCGTTTTGTAACCGTTAATGCTTAATTTAAAGAAACGGTTTACATATTTGCCACGAATGTAGGCTTTTACTCTTTGGTGATTCTTTGCAATTTACACATTAGCATAAACGATAATCATTTCAGTTTATGGTTGCCACTAAATCAGCTCTCCATAAATTTTTACGCATAGTTCTTGTCATATTTGTGTATTTAGCACCAGGGCCCTATTATCGCACGGGCAAATCGGGACTTTGCCCAGGGGCCTCCGGCTCGAAATGGCCCCCAATTTCAAATGTTGTTCTTTTTCTACAAAAAAATTTATGAAAAATAAAACAAATTTCATACATGGGGGGGGCGCAAAATTCATCAATGCCCGGGCCCCCTGTTGGCCATAATCAGGCCCTGTTTAATACTGCAATATATTTCCTGCTATTCGAAAACGTGACCCGTTTAAAATCTCAATTGAAAATAATGCTGGATAATTCACTGGTGAAAAAACAGCATTCAATTATTTATCTGGCAACGTAAAGTAAAATATAGAATTATTTCATGCGTGGCGTATGTTTTGCTTGTGAGTCCGTTATTCTGATTGAGTTTCGAAAGTGGTTTTAAACTTATGACATCAAAATCACGCACTTTTCACATGCGAAAACTGAGTTATTTTAAAGTAATTTTATTTTTTTTTCAACTGGCAATTTTAATAATTGTTACTGTCTCCAAGACAACCAAAACGCAAGATATCATACCGGAAATTTTAAGCTGCTGCTATTGAAATGAAAATAATTCTTTACTTAAAAATTCGTAAAAAATCTCTTAATTTATATTTTCCTCTAGTTTTTCTTTTAAAAGAGGGCGAAATGCATGCTCCGTCATTTGACAAAATATAAAAAAGCTATGACGGATAGAATTCAAGATGCAGGAATTTAAAAAATATTTTACGAAAGTCATCGTCAAATTTAATTTTATTTAAAAAATTCCCCAAAATCTGAAAATTATGTTACACAGTCCGAACAAAAAATTTTTAAAAGAAAATTTTCTCCTCTATCCGATGATGTAAATTTCGTTTTCTTGCGAGTGTAATTACCGGCGTTGTTACGTATTAAGCGAGAAAAATCGCTAAAAATCGGACAAAACATAAAATAAAACATTTTCTGATTCGAATTTCGAAAAAATCGCTCCGAGGAGTGTTAGGAACTGTCCCAGTGAAGCCGTATGAAAATTCGGTAGGTGTGCTACCAACCGTCTTGGCGCAATGCGATCCAGAGACGCGCGCAAAAAGATAGGTGGTCACAAACTTACCTACTTACCTACACTGTTAGAAAAATAGTTGAACGTTTCACCGAAATTCCGGTGCGAATTTAGCTGCAACCGATATTTTGAAAAATGTGGTGCTAGGATTCACCATTTTAGTGGTGCTTCCTCAAGCACCATTTTTGCGGTGAAACCTTGAACCAGGATCTAGGATTTTTCTCTAACCGACTATATGGTTAAAGCTTGAACCAATATAAAGGATTTTTCTCTAACCAATTATATTGTTAAAGCTTGAACCAATATATAGGATTTTTCTCTAACCAAATATATGGTTAAAGCTTGAACCAATATATAGAATTTTTCTCTAACCTACTATATGGTTAAAGCTTGAACCAAGATTAGGGTTTTATACCTAACCAAATGTACGGTAAGTGATTGAACAACATCGAGGTTTTTTCTCTAACCAAATGTATGGTATAAGATTAAACCAAGATAAGAAAACTCTCTTAAATGTTTTATTTATACACCGAGGGCGGATAGGGCGACCCCCCACCCCGCCGTGAAAAAAGAAATTAATGCAAAAGATCCTATTTTACTTCCGTAAAATGGATATATATGTCAATTTTCTAACAGCCCCCCTGACAAACTTGCATTAATCCGCCCTTGGGCGAATTAAAGGGGGGGGGCAGAGGGGGCGACCGCCCCCCCGAAAAAAAATGTAAAATATCCTATTTTACTTCCATAAAATGGATATATATGTCAATTTTCTAACTGCCCCCCTGACAATTTTCCTTATCTGGTTTTCGGACATTTCCTGTTCATACAAAAGTACACCCGTTTTGAACGTTTAGGAATGGTGGAAGAATTTCTTGGAAGTACTGTAGTCCTTTCTAAGTAGGCTTCAAAAGCTTAACCCATTGAAATTGCTTTCGCTATTTGGTCGTTCTTTCCGGGTTAAACTCTAGTGTGATTCATTTGCTCTCTGCCTAGCTCCATTCGTGTGTAGAATTTAATTTAAATGCAGATATTATGGCCTCAAAAAAGCGGTCATTGAGTCGTAATATATAGGTGATTGTTTTATGAAAATTCCGAAAAATGATAATTTGTCTAGTTAAAGTGAAAGCGCAAATCATCAGGTAGAAATCATAAATGCACAGACCCAGAACAAGCTATTTCAAGCGGAATAGCACTCACAAAATGTACATGCATTACTATCAGGTAGTTTGTTAAGAGGTGCATAATTAGAAGGAATACAATGATATTATGGAAAAAAAAGAGATATGATTTAAATTAATTTTTTCAGACATTGTTTCCCCTATGAAGTGCAAGTTCCTAGCAGGTTCGAATATTTTACCTTATCAGAAATTCGGACGTGTTTCACGAAAATCAATTACGTAATACTATAGTCACTCAGAAAAATAAAATATACAGGCGACATGTAAAAAAATCGTCCCAAATGTCGCCAAGCTTGGATAACTGTACCCAAATTATGGAATACCCAGTAAGTTAGCCCCCCCCCCTTTACCCAATCCTAGATCCGCCACTGATTATATATAACCTCCTAGGTTGTTATAAACCCCAAGTAGCAAGACTAATGGGTAAATGATTGGCCAAAGATCGCTTCGATTGGCGTATAACCGTCAATATTTAACGATGTCACAATATACCTGGCGCGATCTCGTGTTGCGATCTTTAAGTTTCTTCACCATAGCTAGCAATCGAAAAGAAATCGGCGCGATCTCGCGTTTCGATTCGAAACTTTCTCCCCAAAACAGACGCCGCGGAGTAATGGGTTCGACGCTAGCGAGCGATCGCAAATGTTCGGCAGAAGGCGCTGGCTTCGCAATGGCTCCCTAATCGTCTCCCTCCCCACCCCCAGTCCTGCGTCCCGCTCGACCCGATCCATGCCGAGTAATCAGTTCGCACGTGGTGAGTAATTTTTAGTTTTAATTATTTATTTGAATTATTTGCATGCAGTTTTCTTTAATGTAGGTTACTTTGCTATTTAAGTTTTAAATGTTCTGTGAAATTCCCAAAAATCTTCGATGACATGTTTGTTTTTAGCAAATTTCGTTCCAGTGCAATTGTAAAATTGACGTGTTTATATAAAAATGTTGATGTTGGTTTAGATTGCTTTGTGCACTTTGTTTTTTTTTTTTTAAAGTGACTCCAGTAGATTACGCTTTTTAAAATTATTACCGATCTCTCTCTTTTTTAAAGCTGCAAATTGATTTTCAAAATTTTTATAATTTCATGGCAAATGTGTGAATATTTTAAAATTATCTGTTAATTCATATCTAATACATTTAAAAAATACATATTTTTTTCGATTTGCTTTAACAAATTTCTCGATTTTTTAAAGCATGCCAAAGTTTGCTAAGCAAAGTTGAAAATATTTTTTGTTTTTTAAAACGATGACGATTTGCATTTGAATTTATTTACATTGCTATTCAATGTATTTTATCTAAAATTGATTGGGAACAGCTTCGATATCATCCCTCTTTTGGCGGTGTTTTGCATTGGCGACAAATTAATGTTGCAATTTATTCTAATTTACTATATTTCTTCGTTAAAAAAATATGTAAGTTTGTGTTATAAAGATTTCGATTATCTAATTTTTCAGTGGATATTTACTTTATGAGGGAACTCTGCCCCATTCAAGACCCCCCCTTTCATTAAATACAATTATAACTAACAACATTATCTAAAGAGATTATTGTAATTTCACTTCTAAACAAAATATAAACAATATCTAGTCATTACCATATATCATTTATAGTTATCACACAAATTAAATCACTTTCCGAGAAGAGATGATATCTAAGCTGTGCCATTGATTGTATTCATGAATGCTTACATTTTGGTTAGTTCTGGATTAAACAAATTGAAATTTTCAGTTAAAATTTAAGGGCATGTCACAAAATTTATTTGTTGGAGGTATGGGAGCATAGTGTAACATAGTTTGTATGTTTTTGTGCTGGTGTTATTGTTTATTAATGAAATTTACAAATGTACTATACAATAATTATATTTTTTAGTATATAAAGTGTTATACTTTTATTGGTATTAACATATTTAGAGCTTTTGTACAATGCCTTTGTTATAATTACAGTACAAATAATAATATACAATATAATAATTATTTATGTAGTGTGATATATTTTATTGGTAACCCCCCCCCCCCCAAATCCAGATATGCTACACCACTTTTCAAAATTTTCCAGAAAATTATTCTTTTTTCTGGTCTTCTGTTCAGAAAACACTTCTGGATTTTGCAGTATAATTATAAAAGCATGAGTTTTCTACTGTATTTTAATTTTGTTGATCGACAAATTCAGCTTTGAATTAAATTTTTTGTGGATAAAATTCTGCTACGTTTTATGTTCCCAACAACGAAATTTCCACTCGCCAACATATCACTGGTGAGCAGAATTCTGACTGACTAGTGGAAATTACATAAAGTTCTTACATGGGAGAAAAAAAACAATAGAAGGATGAGACTAGGAAAATAGCGAGAAGAAAACTGCATGTAGCAAAACTTGTGACATTGCCGGGAAGAAAAGGGGCACATAACTATTTCTGTTGCCAAACTATTCCACATAGGTGCAGTTTTGAAAAATTTTGGTTTGTTTATCGGTATACAGGTGTAAATATAGCCGTAAAAGATCAAATTTTCGTAAAAAGACATTCATAAAAAGTAGAATATTGTTACCCAACTTTATAGCAAGCATTTTTTCCCTTCCTCTCCCAGGCACTGCTCCCCAGCAGTACAATTTAAACTAATTTTTTTCGGTTTCTGATAGGAATAAAATTCTTTTCAAAAATTGCATTTGGTTAAAATTTGGTTTAAAATTAGGTTGTTCCTTAATATATAATCTGTTTTATATTTTTCAAAAATGTCACAAAGTACTGGCCTAGTCAAGGGTGAGAGTTCTTATTTGTTCATATGTATATCGGAGTTCCTGCACATCATTGGAGAACCTGAAATTGTGAGAGTTTCATTTTCATGAAGTCAGGTCAGGGATAGAAAATTTTATTTACAACAGGATTCCCACATACCTTAAAAAGGCCATATTTTAAAAAATAATAAAGCATCCTTAAAAAAGGCCTATATTTAACCAATAAACCCAGGGGCATGGGCTGAGGGGGCTGCTGCCCCCCCCCCTAATGGGACCCTTTACTTAGCTTACAATTGAACTTTAGCTTTAAATTTGATACCCAGCCCACCCCGAAATAAAATCCTGGCTACGTTACTGTAAAAGCCTTAAATTATCATTTCATTTTCTTTTTTTTAGCAATGGGTGTGTGTGTGTGTGTGTGTGGAAGAACCTTAAAATCGGTGAGACAAAGAAGGAGTGCTCGGTCATGAAAGAGACTAAACTCCAGTAATTTGATGAGTTATTTAGATGACAGTCCTTTATATTGTTAAGCATGCCAGGCAGACATGAAGTAGTCACCCCATCGGGACTAGTAGTTGAGCAGAAGATCCTTGCTATGCCTTATTGGCTTCTTGTGTAGCGAATTCTTTAATAGGCTTTATGGCTTCTGGCAGGAGAAACAAGTCCACGGCATAACCTCAGAGGAAAGTCCGTGGGGAAAAGGCATAATAAAAACATGCAGTCCTCAAGAAGTAATGAAGTAGTTGAAAGGCAAGAGCAAGACTCGAGTGAAATTTTTAAAGTCCAATTACAAGGGCAGGAGGCCCAGCATAATCTCCCCGTAGGCTTGAAGAGCCGCTAATGAGTAGACAGCGAGGGTGCCCTTGTGACAATGATGCTGAAAACTCACAACCACCACCAGGAAACCGTAGCTTGAAAATAGACAGCAGCGAAACTGTGGTCACACTCAGGAAATGCAGTCACCGACGAAGGCAGGAAAGAGCCCATCAAAAAGGCCGGGAGTTCGGAAAATAATTAAAGATGTGTGACGAGAAATTTTAACATGAGAAGAGAAATTGTCTGTCCCTGGCCTTTCATGGTGGAGAGACGAGTCCACAAGGCTACTCAAATATGAAGGTAGCAAACATTGATGAAAACATCAGAAGGGCTAACTTTTCGATGGAAGCTGTCAACTCCCAAAACTAACTTAGTCTGTCGGTTAAGGCAGCTACGATGAAACATCTATCACTAGTCTCCAGTACTTACTCTGCTCTACAGCTATTTGCATTGAAGAAGTAATACATTTGAAATTCACAATTTGTAGTTTATTTACATCCTACTAAGTACAAACTACTAATCCCCAGTCATTCAGCATTTTCGCTTCCCCAGTCATCGAATGCCTGAATTCGCCGAGCAGAGAGCTAGTCTCTCTTAATGCCTTCCGAGAACCATAACCGGTTCGGCACACCTACACGAGATACTCCATGAAAGAACGGAGCTCAAAATACCTGCGTTCTACTCATCTGAGGTATAGAAGAGGAGGTATTTTCTTTCTCTGGTCTGTACTCTTTTGTTCCATGATTCTTTTACCTTTCATCATAGTTGGCGTGGGAGGGAAAATGAGTGATATGAGATAAATACATAACATAATTATAACTGATTAAAACATTGATTTAACAACATTGATTTAACATTTTAACTCAAGTGCACTTTAATCCCTTAAAGTCGTATTATTTTAAAGAAAATTATCATAAAAGTATCTATTTTTTATTCACGAAAATTGTATTAAAATAAGTATATGTATAATGTGTGCATTCATTTTTAAAGTTGCTGACATTTCGATATAAAAAAAAAATCCCATGCAAAAGAATTGAAGTGCTCTAATTTTTCCGGTGCATAACTTGAACTCTCTTGCCTGAAAATATACTGGGAGCAAGAAAGAAGGGGTCAGTACTTTAAAAGACATGAAATGCTGTATTATTAACCCTCTGACGTTCGGGCGAGCTTTCAATTAGAGCGTCCAGAAGTCCAGATCCGGCCAAAATTTGAAGAACGTTGCATTCTCCCTTTCAGAAATTATGTGATGGGAATTCACCGCAGGTGGTGGTGAAAATCCATACTTCCTTGAAAGCCAGCGTTTATGATGACTATGCAGAAGAATAACTGAGGAAATTTTCGTGTGAAGAAAAAAGAGAAAATACATCTGAAGGTATTCGCGCCTCCTGTATCAGCTATTGTCCAGCAATCGTAAAAAGTTCCACCTGCTACAAGGCAGGGGAAGGAAGTGCAACTTTCTTTTGGCCGGCTGGCTAGCTGTTTTTATGCAAAGCCGTTTGGCTGGCCTTGGACCGCCAGAGGGTTAAAGAGCTGTAACAAGAAAATTGCATTGGAAAGTAGCTTCGATTATTGGCCTTGAAAAAAAAAAAAACCTAGAAATCCCTTATTTTTTATACCAATAAATCAGTGGGAATCCTGTATAAAACTGAAAAATTCCATGACTTTGTCATCTAAATTATGTGGCACAATGTTAGAAACAGTTATTTACCTTGATAAAATTAGAAAGAAAAATTTCCTCTTTGAATATTCAAAATCAGCAATATTTTACCAAAATTATGTGTAAACCTGTTTTAATTTATGACCCAAGCTGCTTTAATGTAGTTTTCAGCTTGCCTTAAAAAAATAGTGTTAATTAGTAATTTAGGTTGAAAAAATCATTTTTAATGTATGCATGTGTGAAATTTAAAATTGAATGTAATTTTAAATATGAACCACTTACAGTTAAAAACAAAACATAAGTTGTTAAACACAAATTGAGAATAGTAGTGAAGGTTAAACCAATGATATAAAATGTGTTGTATTCACATTAAATCTAAGGAACTGTTTCCCAGTTTTACATCAATAAAAAAAGATTATTTCCTAAGACTGTAATAATTTAAAATAAATTACAAAAGCATCTAAGTGTAAAGATAAAAACAAAACTTATTATACCCGAAAAAAAGAAAAAAAAGGCTTTTCTTTGTTAAAAATAACTTGACTAAATATTAAAAAAGTAACAACTGTACAGTTAATAATGAACTGACAAGGTTATGACACATTTAAAAGGTTAAAACAATCATTTCCCCAATCCATCCAATTCATAGCCATAAAGAAAATGTGGGAAGGGGGGAGGGTGTGATTCTAGAAAATAGTGGGTGATGGAGCAAGATGGAGGTCATGTTCATTTAACATAAGAATCAGCTGAAATGGGGAATGAGTTATATAGAAAAAAAAAAACCAAACTGCTGGGCAGTGTTATCAGTTACTGAAATATATTAAAAATATAGTATATAAATGCAAAGCAATGAATTCTATTTAAAATATTCTAGATTTTTATGAATGGAAAAAATAGCAATTAACAAATTTCTCTCGACTTTTTTTCACTTTGTCGCACTGTAGCTTCTGGCACCTGTCAATTATGTGGCTGGCGAATTTGAACAAGCACACGCAGCTATCAGAGCTCATCTCTGGTTGGTGAGAATGAAGAGATGAAATAGGTTTGTTACCCCCATCCACACAGAATTACTTATTATGGGCACGTTCGAGAATTCATCGGTTCTGCACCGATAACACCAGTGCAGTGCATGACCAGAATGTTCCAAAAGGCGGAGCTCTGGAAGTAACTGCGTTGGAAAATGTTTCGGTCATGTAGCAGTTGTCTGCTCAGCGTGACCAGAGTGGAAACAGAATGACCCTGCTAGCGAGGTGGGTTATTCTGGTTATTAGCGTAGTGTTACCAATGTTTATTTTTGTTTTCTTGACTTGAAATCGGATGTGGTGAGGATGACCAAAACTGGTTGACAACCGTGACGTCACTTAACCAAAGAATGACAGCAACCAGTAGCACCAGTGCATAACCAACCAGTGAATTCTCGAACGGGCCCTATAAAATGCTTTTTTTTTTGGTTGTTTTTAAGCAAACTAATAATAATGCACTTTAAGTTAAAAAAATATTTAGCTTTTATGAAAAAAAAAAGTATTTTTAAAAATTTATAGGGACAGTATTTTTTAAAATAAAATTATAAATTTAATGTCTTTACTCTCAACATATTTATGAATTTTTATATTTTAAACAGACAAAAAATATATTTTACAGTTTTAATGCCTTTCTCTTGGTTCATAATTTTAAAGATTTGGAATACAGTGGACTCTTGATTAACGAGTATCAGATTATCCGGGGCAGCCCCTTTTTTTACGTCTATGACCATAGGCGTAGAGTTATATGGGCTCGTGGGGCTCGAGCCCCCCCAATAAATTGTGAATAGGGGCTGAGCCCACCCAATAATTTACCACTAAATACAGAAAACTAATTTATACTAAGATAAAAAAAAAAGTATTTCACGCCATTTACAAACGTTTAAAAAACGTTTTCTTTGCTTCTATTTTTAACTTATAACATGGTAGAAAGATACTAACATGGATACTTACCTTACATAGGTGTAGAATTCTATGGACCCATAGAGCTCGAGCGCCTCCAATAATTTACACTTACACATAGTAAGTCATAGCTGCTAACTACTACGGAATATAATTAACCACTTTTTGTAAACAGTATATTTAAAAATTATTTTTTTCAAAATAGTAACCAGCTCGAGCGTGCAGCACAAAAATTTTGCTATATTTTAAGCCGAAAAATCATGTAGAAGAAGTGGTTAATTCTATTCCGTACTAGTTGGCAGTTAAGAGTAAGTACGTAAATCAGTGGCGTAGCCAGAAATTTTTTATGGGGAAGGGGGGGGTACGACTTCTGCGACTCACATATATGTATACGGTACGGGTGTATGATAAGGGAGTGAGGCATATACATTTTGTATGGCAAAAAATTCCTCATGGGGGGTATAACCCCCCTGGCTACTCCACTGACGTGAATATATGTGGTTGTGGGGCCCGGCCCCCCCAATAATTTTGGAAACTTTACGCTTATGTCTATGACGCAAGGAAATCTGTATAAAGCTCCTCAGTTTAAAAAATCATGAAAGTTGATTTTTCAAAATGAAGAAAATGAAATTCTTAGAGAACACAACAGTGGGTTTAAGCTGAGCTCAAAAGTTTTTAGCAAAAAAGATAAAATAGGAAAAAAGCTTTAGCAAAATGCTAAAAGGATAATTCAGTTTTTCTCTCCGGAAGATAGTGTCTGCTCTCCATTTGCTCTGTTTAGTCTTGTCTCTTGGTGGTCTTGAAAATTATAGACGTACGGGATTTATATTTCAATTTAGTGTTGAAAATCAAAGATTGTCCCCACAATCATTCCATAACAGGAAGTTTTTACTTTTATCCCTGTTTCTCTAATATATTTCAGTTCCAATTTTTTTCTGAATACTCTTGCAAAAAAGCAAAAGCCCATTAGTTTCATTTTAGCATTTTGACAAGTCTTTCCGCATTAACTGAAAAATGCGACCGTATCTTAAACTTTACCACAACAATAATACTGAATTGTAAAGAAAAATTTTAGAAGATTTGTGAAAGTGAAGCTGTTTTGAAAACTCAAGTGCAACAATGGATTAATGAAGATTCAAATTGAAATGCTGAAAAGCTTGTAGTTCAGAAGAAGCAAGGAATTTTTGTGGAATGTCCTTAAAGAGATGAAGAACTATGTACTGTGTTTGGGCAGAGGACTTTTCAGGAGATTTTAATGTGTATTCGCTTTATATCTGGAAAACACTGCTTAAATTACCAGACTTTTAAATCGACTTTCATGCAGTAGGCCATTACACAGAACCTTCACACTTCAGCCATGTACATATTCAGCGTCCTAGTGACTCAGCTTAGGTAGGGTGAAGTGACAAAGGAAATCATGTAAAATCATGGAGAGATACTGAGCACCGTCATGTTCAGCGTCTTATCCATTTGGCCATGGCAGGGCTAAATGATGAAGAAAATCGTGTAACTCATTGAAAAATTGAATCATGGTGACACATCAGTACAGAATACCAGTAGCATATGAAAAGGGGGTGGTGTTAGGGGGCTCAAGCCCTTCCCATACTCTTGGAGGAATGGAGAAAATTACTGCAAATCAGCACAATATGGTGCTTTTTTTTGTGTTTTTTTGTTTTGTTCCAGAATCAATCTAAACATACTGAGCCCCCGTCCAAACTTAGTGAATTGCTCTAAGCTACTGCATAACCCATTACTTAATTATTTGGAGCAAGAAGATGAAAGTCTGCTAAAAAAAACTATGCTGAGAGTTTTGCGCATTAAAATTCGTCGAGGAACAGCTGAAAAAAAAAAAAAAACACATTCTATCCTTTCTTTCTTCAGTTTCTATAATTTTTTTTTAATCCCTGCAAAATTTGAATAAATTAGGTTATTCAGGATGAGGCATATCCCGGTTAATCGAGACTCTCCTATGTTTTGAAACAATAAGTTTTTATATTAATCTAATAGATACCTTAATATTTTATAAGTAACAATTATTAATTAAATTTAAATTATAGGCTGCATTTTAAATTTGTTTTTAAAATAGAGGTTTTGTGTTTCAACCATTTATTTCTAAACCTTAAAAATATCATTTTGGACAACTTATCACCATTATTACTGATGAAACTAAAAGCAATATTCCATGTATTATGTAGTAAGCAATTACTGTTGTATTATATTATATACTAAATTTAAAAAATAGTATCGCTAAATAAAATGTTAAAATTTAATGATTTCAATGTCCTCATAAGTAGCTACAATTGTTTATTTACTAGTTTTAATTATTTTCAAAAGGAATATTAATTGTTACTTGAACATTTTATAAATATGTGTCTATGTAATTATAAAAGGATTTTTAAAAACTTACCTTGTTTAAACCAAAAGAACTGTGTTTTTTTTTTTTGTTTTGTGTGTGTGTGTGTTTTTACTAAGAAACTGGTTTTTTTACAATCCTGATAATAATTTGTTACTACTTCTAGTGCTAGCATTGTATCCACAGCTTTTTTAGCTAAATGAAATGTATAGTCTCAGGCAATTATTCAGCACAAATTTATTTAGGCGTGACAAATGTAGTAATGCATGCTGATTGTGAGGAAACCATAGAGATGATTTTCAATCAGAACATATAAAAATAAGTAGCTTCCAGTTGCGCAAAGGGAAGATCTACTCCACTATAAATAAATGCTGTGGTATATAAACATTAAGAAAATTGAATAGAATAATTGAAACATTATCCTGCATAATATTTCTACCGAACTATTGCATTTTGATTAAATAATCATTGTAGTGCTGTTGTAATATCCTTTTTTGTAGGGTGTGATGTGAAAGTTGCTTTGTTGCAAAGTTGCAACCATATTTGGCTGTTTAGTACAAAAATGTATGCGAAAGCAGTTAATTTAGCTTGAGTTGTAGACCAAAATACAATTTGTCTATTTAAGAAAAAGCATTGTTTTCATGAAAGCAGCTTTATAATTTGGCGAATTTTGCTGGCATGGTAGGGAAGAAAAAAAAGTGATGCTGACTCGGTCTTCTTAATGTTGATAGTCTTTAAGAGCTGTGCTGTTATTTTTTCCCTTCCTTTAAAACATGCAGTCTCTTTTATGTTTAGGATTTTGATTATCTAGATTCAAATAATATGAAATTGTTTGTTGAGTAAGAATTTTTAGTTTCATGTATTTCTCAGATTGTAAACATATTTAACAACATAAACTTCTCCCTGCAATTTAGTGAGAAAACCTTTACGCTTAGTAAATAAAATGTTTAGCCAGAGATTTTGAGATGTTCTGTTGCTACTCTGTCTGGTCAGATACAGATAGAGGACAAAATAATACGAACACCTATGAAATAATGGAAAATCTTTAATAGGGGGTTGGACCACCCTTTGACTGAAGTACAGATTTAATGTGACGTGGGATAGATGTTTAAAGGTCATGACAATATTTAAAGGAATATTGAGCCACTCCTCCAGCAGAGTGGTCTTTAATTCCGAAAGTCTGGATGGAGGTGGAAATAGGGAACGAAGTTTGGACTCCAAATATTCCCGTAAATGTTCAATAATATTCAAGTCCGGAGACCGAAAAGGTCAGGCGAGATGTTCAACTGCATCGTCATGCTCTTCGAACCATTCTTGAACACACCTAGCAGTGTGGATAGAGGCATTATCATCTTGATAATCGGTTGCTCTCCAGGGAATACAATCTGCACAAAAGGATGGACATGATCTCCTAGAATGCTTAGATAGTGATTGGATTTGATCCTTCCATGCAGAATAACAAGTGGCCCGAGATATTGCACCCCATAGCATAATGAAGCCACCCCCAGGTTTCAGTCTGCAAGAGACATTCAGGATGAAACGCTTCTCTGAGCATTCTCTAGACATAAACGTGTCCGGTCAATAGGGTGAATGATGATTCATCTGACCGTATGACTTGTTGCCACTGCTGTGGAGATCAGCCTTTATGATCTCTGCACCATTGGCATTGCTTGAAAGCATTAGTTGCTGTCACCAAGGGTTTACAAATTGCTACTCTGTTATAAATATTCACAGCATGAAGTCACCTTTTGACAGTTTTTGTTGGAACTGGGTCCTGGAGATGACTGTTCATTTCAGATGTTATCTTGGGTAATGATTGCTTATGCTTTCGGGATACTGTGCACTTCAAGACCCGTCTATCCCTATCAGCAAACTTTGACTTTCGGCCACTGTTGTGCTTTGAAGACGTCTTACCCCCTTTTGTGTACCCTGTCATAATGGCTGATACCGTAATACTTGCAAACCCCAAAAGGTTTGCTGTTTCTGTAACTGATGCTCCACTTAAAACACACTCCAACTATCATTCCTCTTTGGAACTCTGACATTTCAACTTATCACAGACAGTTTGATAGAAACATGCAATGCTGGTGACTGCTGTTGAGAGACGGATATCTTTCTCGTCATGCTCATTAGGTGGCATACTTCTGTTGCAGGTGCAGACTTGCCAACTTTTACGCTTTACACGTAAAATTTACGCATTTCAACTGCTGTTTACGCTTTTACACATACAGCACTTTTTTTTATGCATTTCTGGATACTTTCTTCCTAACTTTTGTTTATTTCTTTAAAACTGAAATTGATATTAAAAAGAAATGTATTAGGTTTTAAATTGAAATGATTGTTCTATGTTTGGGCCTTTTTCCCTTTTCAATATGGATCTAAGTGCACATCATCGGCACCATGATCGACATCGCACATCCATGTTGATACAATGCGCATCAAAATATTTTTCTGAGTTGCCACTGAGGCAAAGAAAAAAAAAATCTTTCCAGATGTGACGCCGAGTATTTATTAATTGGTTTACCCAGTCATGACATCATAGAGTAGAGCGAATGGGAGAATCGCTTACTAGGGAGTAGGTGTTTCTCCTGTTGACTTGTGCGTCTCGCGTGGTGTTCTTCGTTATCAGTGCGTGCTCGCTTTGCAGTAAAGAGACATTGGTAGACGGTAGTATGAGCATACTTCGATTGATTTTCTGAGGATTATTTTCAATAAATGGCCTGTAATGGCCACTAGAACAGTATAACTTTAAAAAAAAAAAGTTATAGCAAAAAATGGGCATGTATAGTATCATATGTCAAAGGAGCGAAATTTGCTTAATGTAACGGGTGCCGGAGTGATTTCAGCATTATTTCTCACGGAGAAAAGTATGACATTTCTCGCCATGTGAGTTCGTCTAAACACAGTGAAAATGTGAAACGTGCTAACAGCAGCAAAAGTCTGCAAACATATTTCAAAGAGGACAGACAGTCCAGTGGCAGATTAATGCAAATTTCTCGGGGGGGGGGGGGAGCGGTTAGAAGATTGACATATACATCCATTTAATGGAAGCAATTTAAGATCTTTTACATTAATCCCCTCAGTATTATTCGGAAAAACAGCAATGAATTCAGGGGCAACTTGTTTAATAAGATTTTGGAAAGCCGACAGCGAAAAATCTTGCTTCCAGAAAACATTTACTTCAGATTTTCTGAATAAAGGCGAAAAAGCTACTGCTGTTTCTTTGAAGTCAGCACAGTCAAAATGAGAGTTTTTTCAAGTCAGTTAAGTGATTATAATTAATAAATTGTTACCAGGCATCTGGAAGATGGTGTATTAATTGATTTGCCTGTTATTCAACAACTTCATTTTCTTTTATTGTTCTTAGCTTTATTTAATACTTAAACTTAAAACAAATAATTGTGATATAAAATGCATTAAAAATAATACTCGTGCATTCTATAGTGAAAGGTAAAAAATAATGGTCACGCGTTGCATAGCAAAAAGTGTCGAAATTTCTGTTCACGCGCTGTTTTACACATTTTGATTTTCCCAGGTTGGCAAGTCTGCAGGTGTGAAATATGTCCTACTTTTTCACAGGTGTTCGTATTATTTTGTCCTTCATCTTCTGTAAATGTTATTCAAGAAAGTTCAGACTTCAATGAAAATATTATTTTAAAAATTCGCCATAAAAAGAACAATATTGTTATTTCAGTAAGACTTATTAGCCAGTGTCAGGAGCTGACTTTCAGTTATGACAGTTGCAGTCAAAAGGTCTATTTTATGTATTTGCAGAAAAAAGTAATCAGATAAGTAGGAATTGCAAAGTAAATTAAAACCTCCCTATAACGATACTCAATACAATGGTAAGTCATCTATAAAATACAATCTTGGGGTCCTGCGGAATTTCCGTATAATATAATCTTCCATCGATATAATGATACATCCCTCTAGAATGATAATTTTATTGGGTCCCTTAAGTTTCATTGTATTGTAGCCATAGTCAGATAAAAGAGAAAACTATCTGTGCACATAATCCAAAACTATCTGCGAACTCATAATAGTTCGCGATGACTAAATACATAGTGCGTATATGAACACGTGTATATGCATATGCACATCCATCTGTGCAACTTGCTTTGGGCGATACTGACTTGAACAAGATATTTATTTCACACAATCCATTAAAAAAAAAAAAAAAAAAAAAAAAAAAAACTTGGAATTACCGAAAAACTATCTGCAAGATCTTTGAATGTATCGGCGTGTGCGTCTACATTATCTGACTATGATTGTGGCTTTACTGTAGTTAAAATCACTCACTGAAAATTTCTCTTATCAAAAATTGTTTTCAAAATTGGGAATTTTTTTAGTTGAGATTTTAAGAGTATCTTGCTTATGTTATTTTAAAGATATAAATTATAAAAATTTTATCTGATTTCATTTCAGCATCTGTAAGATCAGATTAAGTTTCTGGAAGTTACAGATGAAGAAGGTGATTAGTTCCACAGATATAAAAATAGTTTATTTTATATGTATGTTTTTAATAAAATATTTTTTATGTGTTAAATAAAAGTTTTTCATACTAGTAAGTGTTCTTTTTGTTTTGTAAAGTGTTATTGGGAAAAAGAAACTAGCCACTTTATAAACTATGTTGGCTAATAGGCAGAATTGAATAATATTTATTATAATTGGAGTTGGCACTGTTTACTGCAAACAAATAAATTTAATGTTGCTGGTTACAAGAATCAATGTTAATGTTATAAAGACCAGACAGGAGTAGGGATTTGTTATTAAGGTGCTTTAAACTGATATCTTATAAAATATATTGAAATTGAAGTAATCAGTTTTTCTGTAAATTCATTTAAGATCAAAGATAAAAATTTTTTGATAGATAATACAGTGACAATTTAACATGCAAAAAAACTTGCATATTAGCATATACTAGTAAGTTTATTCCCTAAAATAGAAAACAGGCAGATTAACATGTTTCAGTGAAGGTAACCTTAATCATAGGGAAAACTTAAGTCTGGAAAAGTCTGATATCTAATGTTATTCTGTATTCCAGTTTAGGTTAATGTGAAATCAGTAAGCACTTCTAATTAAAGAAATGTAATGCCAATATTTAAATAAGGTAGGGGGGTGAGTAAGGGAGAACTCAAAAAAACCAAATTGCAGATACTAATGCAAAATTTAGGTCATACAAACTAACTACTGTAAATATAAATATTTTTCGAGTTGTTGTGATTAAGATTCCAGTTCATATGCAGTTTTAATTCCTGGAGTATGATTCAAAAGTTAAAAAATAGCTTAGAAGTAATAAATGCTCAAAGAAACATATAGTCCTGCTACGATAACTTGGCAGTCGGTCATGTGAATTTGGTCGAGTTCACTGGGGAAATTCGGTAACAGGTTTTCCTTCGGAGTAAAATCAGGTAGCCGTAATTGGCAGATTATCGTGGATACAGGTAATTTCTAGCACAATGAAGAATGAGCAAGCAGAGCAGGTGTGCCCTTTTATTCGCTTTCACTCTGGGGGAAGGGGGGGGGGAGACTGGATGACCACCAGAAATTCTCCTCACTTGGCAAAAGAAGCTGTAGCCAATTAAACAGTAGCATGTAGTAACCTTTCAATGAGCGACCCCTCTCTAGGAATGAAATCACCTAAGGTCGACTGCCAAGTTAAGGCAGCCAAACTATACTCTAGGCATTTTCGAACAAAGTATATCGTTTCAGACAGGGGCGTAGCCAGAAATTTTCCATGGGGGGGGTGGTTACGACTACTACAACTCATGTATACGTGTGTGTGATTATGTAGTGAAGAATATGCATTTTGTATGTCAAAAAATTTCTCATGGGGGGGGGGGTTATGACCCCCCCTTGGCTATGCCCCTGCACCAAAAAAAAAAAAAATTAAGTGCTAATTATACATCTTTTGTGTGAATGGGAGGCAGAGTTTAATTGATGTGTTGACGATAAAATTTGAATGCTTTTGAAAATTCATTATGAATGGGAATTTAAGAAATCTTCAAGCGGTGGACCACATTATTTCACTGCATTTATATTGAAATGTTTAATTTTTAAAACTAAGCAATAATACGAAGAGAAATCATGCTTTTGCTACCTATCTTAAGTAATATATTTTTTATTTTTATATGCAATCTGGGGAATAGGCCATGAGTATAGCAGTTTTGCATTATTATACACCAGGGCAGTGTTATTACAGTACAGTGGATACAAATAAATTGGGACTTCTATGAAACTACTCAAATAAGCAAATAGTAGTGGTTTACTAAAAATATATATTTTGTACTGAACTAATATTTCAATTGCATTACAATAAAGCAAAATTACATGTTACAAATAAAAATTAAGCAAAATCATATATATTTATGCTTATTAAATTTATTTTTAAGAAAGTGAATTTGAATTTTTGTGTCACGAATCGAAAACGAAAAATATTGATTTTGCATATTGAAAACTACTGGGTTGGTGCATAATTATCTGGAGTTTGAAAATTTTTATTTGGTTTATTAATTAAATTCATTCATGTAAGAGAATATACGTCGATTAAAAAAAATAATTAATTAAAAATATTGTACACTTTTATTAAGTTACAGCATGTTAAAAAAAGAAAAGCCTGATAATTATGCACCAGCCCAGTAGTTACTTATACTTTCACACTAAGAACACATTTACAACTTTATATAAATATTTAAAAAAAAATGTATGTAGCGAAGCTGAAATACATCAGTTATCATTATCATACAAAATATTTACAAATTAATTATTTCCTGATAATCGAAAAAAATATATTCAATACGCATGCGGTTTTTTGACAATTTTCAATTTATTATGAGATAAAAAACAACGAAATTTTCATTTTAAAATATCAACCTGGAGGCCATATAAGTAATTTTAGCCAAACTTCAACATGCTTTTAAATTTCTTATATTGACGTTTAGGGGTGCTCGACCCCCCCCGCCCCCCCCAATATAGGCCTCCTTACCGGCTCGGATGGATGCCGGCTAGTAGTCGCCTAAATCTCGGTTGATAATGGGTATATAGTCGCCGGACGATGAAATCATGGGTAAATGATCGCGAACGACGTCGCCGCGGCGGTAGCGCCAATGGTTGGCCAAAAAAATGCGATGAGACATTTCGGTCACTTCCCGGCGTCGCAGTCGACGCCTGCGCGACGTCGTGATCAGTGAAGTGCGGCGTTTGGCCAATTCTTGGCCAACGATATTTTGCTACTTGGGACATGATTGCTAGCCCATATTAATCTTTCAGTGTCCTACAAGAATCAGTAATGCAATTTTCGCCCTCGCTTCAGTCTGCATCGATGGGAACATATAGGTTTAAACCCGAAGAGTTTATCTGCATAATCCATATTTATAAAATGCTAAAACCCCGGACAAAACATTTAATAAAGAAGGGTTTTCTATAATCCTATAACTCCTTCTTTTAATTTCATACAAAAGCCAAATGATGATTCTTTTCTAACTATCCGTAACTTTATTTAAGTAACACTATTTCGTCCGTAATATTATTTCCGGACTTTAACCGTTATTTCCGTAACATATTACCTTCAAATCTAAAATTTTTATTCATATTCAAATGCATGCATAGGTAAATATACTGCAATTTTAAAAACATTCAAATATATATTCAGAACAATTAATAAATAAATAAAATCATAAAATATTAGAAAAAAGAACATGGAATTTCAAACGCACGATTTCTCTACTCTTTTTCGTGGATCAACTTGCATTCGGCAACCCCTAGCGTGAATTGTATTACAGAGTGAGAAACGATTCTTGCCAAAGCAGTCTGTCTGCACGCCAAATTGCCAGAGAGCAATTTTAGATTACGCCCACAGCGTCTCGTGAAAAAAAAAAAAAAGCAGCCATGAAATGATATCTTTTTTTTTGTTTTAATCCTGTACTGGAGTTTCATACTTATACATGGAAAGCAGTATGCCGGAATAACGGAATCATTTATGCATTTCCATCGATATACATGCTTTTTTAATCATTCAAAACTTATTACTACTGCTATATTTCATGGATGAACACTCGTTTAATCTCTTGCTAACTCAACCAGTTTTATCTCTATAGTATCTTAAAATGTCATCGAATCCGTCAAAAAAGACATGTAAACATCCATCCCGTAACACTAAGAAAAGTGCGAAACCCTCTAATGCTAGAGGTACTGGTTTTCATTTCGACCAAAATAACGTTTTTTCCGGCTTTCTCTTCAGTTCCGGTTCGAAATCCTGATCTCAACCCATAGAACCGAACGGAGAGGTCGGCGGACGCGACGCGGGTTTCGAACCAGGCACTTTCCGTCTCCCAGTCCTGAGCGCTATGCGCTCGGCCACGGGTGGGGAGCAGCCAGCCATTTTGAAACGAACGCTGCTATATGTTGTAGTAGTTCGCCATTGTTGTACATTTAACAGTGTTGGAGGGTAGCGTTTGCCGTTGTTTGTTTAACAATGTGCTTGCAACAACGCAAGCTTTAAGTACGGCCTGCCGAGGATGAATGTATGGCAAGACTGGCTGTGTGTTGGGGGTCGCCGGTATCTCCCCAATCACAGTTCGTATGCCTTGTCGGGGATATGGCAGGGCTGTGTGTCGGGGGTCGCCGGCATCTCCCCAATCATAGTTCGTATGCCATGTCCTTTTTTTTTTTTTTTTTTTTCTCCGAGAAATGAGTTCGGTCTTATTCTGGTGTGTATTCGTGCATTTTAGACAAGCGCCGATGCCGGTGACCATGTTTCCACAGCTTGTTTTTACGCTACACGTTCGTGCATGTAGGTCTTTGACGTTCCGCAGCAGGTTCATCCTTTTTAACACTTGCCAATAAGAATGAAAAGTGTTTTGATTTTGGTTTGTCTGTCTGTCCGTCCGTCTGTGCTCTAACTCCCGTAAATATGCATCGATTTCGACGAAATTTAAATATGTTACTAGCTGCGTGCCCGTTCTCCGCGCGGTAGTTAACGAAACTTTTTCTTATATGTGTAGTTCGAATTGATACCAGTGATTTGGAATCTTAAAATAAGCAAAATGATTTGACTCTTGGTGTAAAGTTACTCATTAGTTATTCGTAAAGTTAGTATAAGTACTGACCTGCGACCATTGTTAATATTATGACGCAAAAAACTATGCCGGTGTCATTCAGAATCAGAAAAGAAAAGCGTGACGGTTTGCAGTGAAAATTCCTAATTTTCAAAATGTCTCATTTCTGCATCATACTCTTTTTTAGATTTAAGCTATGCCATTAATACCTTACATACTACATGATGTGGAGAACCGTTTTATTTTATAATTAAATAGTTGTGTACCCGCTCTTCGCAAGGCAAGAGCAGAACATTTTCCTAAAATGTGATCAAAACTACTTGTGACAAAACGAAATCTCCAAGAAAAAAGTTCTGTTACAGTCTTTTCTGTTGAAACTACCGCGTGATATATTAATGCGACGTAGAATTACTTAATGTTTTGTTAGCTGTGATGTAATACGGCTGTTGAAAAATGAATAGAAGACTTAGTTTCACGAAATATTTATTAATGCGGTATATTGTGCTTTGATCAATATTGCCTTATCATATCTACTTACTATTACTTATACTCTCTTTTACTGATACCAATACAATATATTTCCGTTTTGTAACCGTTAATGCTTAATTTAAAGAAACGGTTTAGATATTTGCCACGAATGTAGGCTTTTACTCTTTGGTGATTCTTTGCAATTTACGCATTAGCATAAACGATAATCATTTCAGTTTATGGTTGCCACTAAAGCAGCTCTCCATAAATTTTTACGCATAGTTCTTGTCATATTTGTGTATTTAGCACCAGGGCCCTATTATCGCACGGGCAAATCGGGACTTTGCCCAGGGGCCTCCGGCTCGAAATGACCCCCAATTTCAAATGTTGTTCTTTTTCTACAGAAAAATTTATGAAAAATAAAACAAATTTCATACATGGGGGGGGGGCGCAAAATTCATCAATGCCCGGGTCCCCTGTTGGCCATAATCAGGCCCTGTTTAATACTGCAATATATTTCCTGCTATTCGAAAACGTGACCCGTTTAAAATCTCAATTGAAAATAATGCTGGATAATTCACTGGTAAAAAAACAGCATTCAATTTTTTATCTGGCAACGTAAAGTAAAATATAGAATTATTTCATGCGTGGCGTATGTTTTGCTTGTGAGTCCGTTATTCTGATTGAGTTTCGAAAGTGGTTTTAAACTTATGACATCAAAATCACGCACTTTTCACATGCGAAAACTGAGTTATTTTAAAGTAATTTTATTTTTTTTTTCAACTGGCAATTTTAATAATTGTTACTGTCTCCAAGACAAACAAAACGCAAGATATCATACCGGAAATTTTAAGATGCTGCTATTGAAATGAAAATAATTCTTTACTTAAAAATTTGTAAAAAATCTCTTAATTTATATTTTCCTCTAGTTTTTCTTTTAAAAGAGGGCGAAATGCATGCTCCGTAATTTGACAAAATATAAAAAAGCTATGACGGATTGAATTCAAGATGCAGGAATTTAAAAAATATTTTATGAAAGTCATCGTCAAATTTAATTTTATTTTAAAAATTCCCCAAAATCTGAAAATTATTTTACACAGTCCGAACAAAAAATTTTTAAAAGAAAATTTTCTCCTCTATCCGATGATGTAAATTTCGTTTTCTTGCGAGTGTAATTACCGGCGTTGTTACGTATTAAGCGAGAAAAATCGCTAAAAATCGGACAAAACATAAAATAAAACATTTTCTGATTCGAATTTCGAAAAAATCGCTCCGAGGAGTGTTAGGAACTGTCCCAGTGAAGCCGTATGAAAATTCGGTAGGTGTGCGAACAACCGTCTTGGCGCAATGCGATCCAGAGACGCGCGCAAAAAGATAGGTGGTCACAAACTTACCTACTTACCTATAGGTAAGTAGGTTCACAATACTTTGTTCACAATACTTCTGGAGACCATTTACACGCACAACGAATCAAAAAATAAAGCTGTAGATTCATTGTAATTTGTCTTTTTTTTAACTTCCTATCCGTGCTATTATATTATATTTTATGTACAATCTAACAATTTTCATTCCTAAATTACATTCTTTCAAGACAGTATCCGATGTAGTATGTATATACTTCTTTTTTCTACGCGATTTCCTATACATCATGCATAAAAACAAATTCTCCTGACATCTCTTTCCATTTAGGAGTAAATCAATGATAAATTGTAAAAGAAACTTTGCTCGAGTGAGAATTTAAAAAAAATGTTTCAGGAAGGGGAGGAAAAAATGCTCATTTTTCTTAAACAATTTCATCGTAGTTTCCGCCTTCCTTGCCATGAAAATTTTAAATTTTCGGGATATCTTTTTTCTAATGAAAAAAGGCTTTCCGTGGCTTATTTTTACACTAGACGATAAGACCGTTGTGGAGACAATTACAACGGGCGCTAGAAAAATCATCTGATAAAAATATGTCTACACTCAGTTTTTCTTCCTTATTCCATTAAGTTGGAATGTTTATCAATATTCATCAGTGTGCCATATTTTTCCTCCTTGTTCCATAAAACACTTATTTGGAATCGAAATCTATAATAAAATCGCCTACTAATACTCTTCACCTACTAATCGCCTACTAAATCATGCTACTAATCGCCTACTAAATCATGAAAAATTGAAAAGCTTGGCGACTTTAGACGTTTTATTCTCTCCCCCCCCCACCACTCTGTCTGGCACTTTTAAGTATTTCTCTCCATAGGCCGTAATGAAGGAAAATTGATTTGTGTAGCCCTGTAAAAAATCTATGAGTCCTATACACACCAAAATCAATAACGGTTGTACGACAGTAGATTATCTCTACTTATTATAAAAGAAGGTGTCTGTCTGTGTGAGTGTGTGTGTCTGTCGGCAGCGTTACGGACAAAGGGCTACACCTAGAAACACCAAATTTGGTACTCGGGAAGATGTAAATATGTAGTTGTGCACCTCGAAGCGATTTTTTCAAAATTCGACATAGATTTTTTTTTATTTTATGTTTTATGCGATTTTTGGCATTTTTTCTCACCTAATTCGTAATGACGGCGGAAATTACGCTCGCAGCAAAACGGCATTTGTATCATCGGATAGAGGAGAAAATTTTCTTTTAAAAAGAGTTTGTTCTGAATACGTAAAATGATTTACCGATTTTTAGGAATTTTTTTACTAAACATCTGCTTCGCGATATTTTTTCGTAAAATAATTTTAAAACTGTCGCATCCTGAATTCTATCCGTCATAAGTTTTAGATATTTTGACAAATCGTGAAACATTCTTTTCTCCCTCTTTTAAAATAAAAACGAAAAAATTATGTAAATTAGATGATTTTTTACGAATTTTAATGCAGCCTAATGTTTAGAATTTAATAGCATCAACGGGATCTTACGCCATTCATTACATTGCGATCACGGCACGAGAATTTATGTTCCGTTGTTGCCACACAAAGGATTAGAAAAAGGGTTTTTTCAACCAATCGAGTTATTAAATGGGATATCGGAATTTCAATTCGCAAGTGAGGATCTATGACGTCAAATGCTTTAAGATACGTAAACTTTACGCCATAATTTTAACTCATTTATTCCAGCTCTATTTTCAACACAGGGAGACGATATTTTGATTGAAATTTACTGTAGAAATAAACTAATAAATTCACGATTATTATTATTAGAAGTGGTATTTTAATCCGGTGCTTATTTAAAAATTGAAATGTTTTCACGGCGCTGAAAATGTTCACTTTAAAAGTTACAAAGTTCGTTTCAAAGCGCGATATATTAAAATTTTTCTATTTACTATTTTTATTTTTGGAATTTAATTTAGCGCAGGCGTTGCCTAACATACGCATGCAGGTTGCGAGTATAGTTTTATTTTAACGTTGAATTACGTTCCTCCATAAAGGTCCCACGCTTAAACCAAACGAGCGAAATTCGATCAGTCGGAGCGAAAAGTGAGCCAATTTTCAAAAGTGAGCTTCTCCTTTAGGAGCGTTTTTCGATCACAAGAGCGGAGCGGAATATAACAATAAGCGAGTACGGAAGTTCTCCGAAAAAACAGGAAGGGAAGAAAGAAGTTCTCAGAAAAAAGACTGCTTAATGAGCACTTTTGCGGAAAAACCTGTCGGTTTACATGGAAACTCATCGCTCCGCGATGTATCGTTTTTTTTTTGGCTCTTTGGGTTTAAGCGTGAACGCAAAGTTTTAATGATAACGTTTGAAAACAATTATGCGAAATATCGAAATTAACTCCCTCAATCTACCGGGGTATCCTTTACGGCAGTCAAACAGTGACGTCATAAATTTAAAAAAATGCGTGAAATTTGTAAACTCTGCAACTCTAACGCCCTGTCACAATTAAAATGGGAATAAGTAGCTCCTCGAGATTACACAGTTTGATGTTTTTCAGGAGACAGGACTATGGAGGATATAAAAGATATCGCTATATTAGATACATGGATATTTAAAATGGCACCCCTTGGATATTTTCTCCCCACAGTAAGATGAAATGGTTTGCGGCGCTAAATACGCCAATCTTATAAAACTATGTATAAATTAAATATATATGGAGAGTTTCCTTAATGGCAACCATTATGTGAAATGATTATTATTTATGCTAATGCGTAAATTGCAAAGAATCGCCACAGAATCAAAAGATCCCATTGAGGCCAAATAATCTAAGCTAAGAGAGCCTTGAAGAGGGAGAAGCGAGTATAGATAGTATTAATGCACGTAATAGGTAGTATTATTAGATTTGTAAAGGTAATATGAATAAATCGCAATGTACCACGTTAATAAATATTTCATGAAATTAAAAGTGTTTATCCTTTTTCAACGGTTGTCTTACAACCAACTAAACGAAAAGTAATTCTAATTAGCGTTAATATATCCCGCAGTAATTTCAACAGTAGAGATTACTTGAACTTTTTTAAAAATGAAATTCTGTTTTGTCACATGCAGATATGATTTTAGTAGTAAAATATTCCCTTCTTCCCGTATGAAGAGCGGGTACGCAGCTATTTTAAAAACATCTCTTGAAAATAGCATAAATGAATTCAGAAGACCTCAAAACGTGTAAATACACCAAAATCTCGAAGTCAAATTTTTTCATGATTGCAATACTTTCCTTAAATGGTACATGTTCGGAAAGAAATAAATGGTGCTCCATTTCATGTAGTGTCTTAGGTATTTAATGCTACAACTTGAGCCTAAAAAACAGTATGATGTAGAAATAAGACATTTTGAAAGCCAGGAGTTATCTGCAAACCATTAAGCTTTCCACTTTTTTGATAGTGAATGACACTGACGTAGTTTTTTGAGTCATTATACTGCAATGATCAGGTTAGTACTCATGACACCAACTTTACATTAAGAGTCAAATAATTTTGCTCTTTTTTTTTTTTTAATTCCACATCACGAATAATTTCGAATTACACATGTAAGGAAAATTTTCGTTTCCTACCGTGCGAAGAACGGGCACGCAGATAGTAATATATATAGGGAGAATTTGTGCATCAATTGAATGCATCGCTTGGGAGCTAGCGTACTTTTAAGTATTTCTCTTCATAGGGCATAATGAACAAGAAATATTTTTTGTAGCCCTAAAAAAAAACTTAAGTCCTATAAGCACCAAAATCAATACCCGTGTGCAACGGCCATCTATAATATATGCAACAAATTTGAGCTCAATCCATGCACCCAATTGAAAGATGCGAAGAAAACACTTCGACGCAAATCTGCCCACAAATTATGTCGACAGAAAATACCGGCGTGAACGAAATAGCACTTCAGTGCTAATAAAGCGCAATAAAGCAACAGAACAAAGCTCAAAAGTTAAAAAGTCTCCACTGATACTCATAAATCAATTTTATATCTTGTGCTCCAATAATTCTCCGCACATTGTTCTCAAGCTGTCCAGCGACCTAAATGAGTGACGTCGATCTCTTCAAAAAGCTTTCACAATTTAGGTGACTTTGGGATCTAACTTTCGAAAATAGGGGGATAAAATTTGTTGGCATCCGATGAATAATGCAGCATGTTGTTGGTGAAAATCTTGTGATATATTTCTATAGCTCTTTCTTAACTTATTGATTTTAAAATTTACCTTTCTTTTTCGGGCAACACTATACTTAATGCAAAATCACTCTGAATTAAATCTTAAGAAATCTTCTTCAATTTACAAAGAAAATACCATAGCTATGTTCGCACTTTATAGTATCCCTATAAATCTTGAGTATCATAAAAGCATCGCAATTATCCAAGTTTCGAAGCTACGAAATATGTTGTTTTTATAAAATTATTACTGTAAAGTATTCTCATATCGTCAGTTGCCATTAGCATAAATAAGACTATTAAAGTCTTTTTTTTTTATTCAAACTTTAATGCGTCAGAATTTCTTGTTACAAAGTATTGAGAAAAAGTAGCGTCATAAATTATACAAAAAAAAAGTGAGAGAAAACCCATAATCAATCTGTATTCTTTAATATTGAAAAAGAAACGAAAGAAAAGGAAAAGAAAAAACAAACCTTAAGACAGAGCAATGTTTTTTTCTTAGTTTTTTTCTTCTACTCTTCTTCGCTTTGCACTGTACCCGATACTTTCTATCCGCCAAACAGTTCTTAAATTTTTGCTTCTCCACTACGTAATATGTCTTTGCTCTTTCGAAAATAGGCACAAGGGAAGAGAAGCAAGTAGTATATTACGGTATATGTGTATCTGAAGTAGGCGGAGGCTTTTACTCTTTGAGAGTCTGAAAGCATTTTTAACAATGCAGAGAGAATCTGCATATTTTACGATGGCTTAAGGCTTTAGAACAATTTTTTTTATTCCTACCTTCCGAAGAATTCTTGAAACATTGAAACTTGCATTTTCGTACACGAGTTTCCTATCTCAGTTTCTCAAGTTTTTTTTTTCTTTTTTTTTTGGGGGGGGGGGTGCGGAGGGGAGGCATTGTAGACAAACTTAAGAAGTTGACAACTAGTTTATTATAAAGCGCTGAAGGTAGAAATTTAGAAACAAAGAAAACTTACGTCGGTACATGATGAGTATTTTTAAAAGTTATAACTGTTTTACTATTAAAATTAAATATTTACTTTCATTCTTTATGTGACGCATTCAAAACAGTCTAAAAAACATATTTACGAAAAAGAAGTTTTTAATATTGTTGTAGCGTAACGTTTACTGAACCACGGAACGAAGACCTCATATTGTGTGGGAATCTGACGAAACAGCATTGCAAAATATTAGCCAGGAACTGCGCGAGTTGCAGTGATGAAACAAAACTTTTAGAATCTCTCAGAACATAGCATTTTTAGTTATTTACCAGAGCATCTGAGCATCTTCAAACACAGCAGCTTTTGAGTGCTATTGATCATGTTCAGAAAAAACACTCCACAAGATAACAGTGCATTGGCGTCGTGATAGAGCAAGAGCCAGCGACCGCCAGACCTTCGTCATAATATAAAAGCTGAAACTTTCTCTGCGCATACCCCCCAACAGAGGTAGGAACAATCGGCCACTATAAAGTTTGGAGGATCGTGGCTTTGGCAGGTAACAGGTGGCAAAGGTGTATAAAATTGCCGAAAATTTCGTCATTTCATAAAGCTTAATTTTTGTATATGTTCTTCTTCGCAGTACTAGAAATCACTTTATCCCTTGCCAGACACTTTTCCATCGTGGCAAACCCCCGCCAGACAACCGCAAAGTCTTGAAAAACGTAATTCTATTACGAGCGCGCTGCAAGAAAGTTCGCGCGTAAGAAAGTTCAGAAGTAGCAGTATAAAATGTGCTTGCACTTTGTGACAGCTTGACGTACTTCGTCGCGGGAGTTTACGAACACAAGAGTTTTCCATGACTTTTAGGTTCTCTGGCGGGGGTTAACTACGATGGAAAAGTGTCTGGCAAGGGATCAAGTGATTTCTAGTACTGCGAAGAAGAACATATACAAAAATTGAGCTTTATGAAATGACGAAATTTTCGGCAATTTTATACATCTTTGCCACCTGTTACCTGCCAAAGCCACGATCATCCAAATTTTAGAGTGGCCGATTGTTCCTACCTCTGTTGGTGGGTATACGCAGAGAAAGTTTCAGCTTTTATACTATGACGAAGGTCTGGCGGTCGCTGGCTCTTAGACTATGAGCTTGCTGGATTTGTCACTGTTCCGTAGGCGCTATCGTTCCACTAATTCTCAGATTCCGATTGTCTGACGAACGCTGCACACAGACACATATTTTAAAAACTGATTAAAGCTATGAGAATTACTAGACGAAGATTAAGGAAATGAATCAAAATATAAGAATAGGTGTCATAAGAGAGTAAGAAGGAAAGGGGAACAATCATAGGGAATCCTGTGGACCCGGGCAAGTTGCACCATTGATCTTTCTCTTTAAACTGTTAACATTACAGGAAAAAAATAATATCTTCGCAGAGTAGTTGAAATTTCCATCGATGATTATCATATGACGTTTCACAAATACTTCAGATTGGAAATGTTTGAAAAGCGTGCATTCGTTTTTTGCATGCGTTGATTTTGTTTCAACACGACCTTCCAGAAACGATGCTTGTTTCCTTTTGAATTGATTTCTGCGGGCGTTGAGCTAACTCGTCCATAGTTTTTCTTTTGACGCTGTAGGAAATGATTTCTCTTCAAATTCGTATCTCGTTCATGATTGTGATCCGGGTCGGTTTTTAACATTGCTGCTGCATTTTTGGTCGTGTAAATCTTTGCTGATCATTTTCATCCAACACATCATCTAAATGAAACGTCTTTTTGAGTGCTATGCTGGTAGTGGAATTTATAATTACCGTGCTCTAAAATCCTACAGCCTTTTTCACTCAGCGTAAATGTTTACCATTTACAACTGACTAGTCTGCTAGATAACACTTAATTTGTCATTTTCCTACCGTATTTATCAACTTGAAAGGCCCGAAGAACATAACCGCTGATAAGAATCTTACCCCATTCGCTGTTAAGGAAATCGGGGTCAGGATTAGGATATTATGCAATTTGGCCCTCGATTTGATTGAGAGCTATTGGCACCGGAGCAGCTGAGCTCAGGGGCGTAGCCAGGGCGGGGGATATCGGGATATATCCACCCCCCGAAATGTTTGGATTAGTGATGAAATTCCGTCTATTTATACAGATATAAGTTCATATCCCCGCCCGAAATATTTTCCAGGCGCATATCCCCCCCCCCGAAAAATTTTCCTGGCTACGCGCCTGGGAGCTGACCTTCGTCCATCTGAAATAATGTGGCATTGGAAAGGGCTTTATATGCTAGATTGCAAGATTTTTTTATGATTTGCGCATTGATAAAGCAGTTTTCTGGCAACACAATCAATTTTATATGTATTTATGAAAACAACGTTCACCTTTGTCTGCTTAAAATAAATAACTGTTAAGTATTATGTTTTTGACATCACAGTGACTGTAGTAACATAATTCATTTTTGCCTCTTAAGTTGTAAAATTCAACGAAAATTGAATTCGTTTCTAGAGTATCGCACTCAGAAAATTAAAATGCATAAAGTTACCAAGTCACCCGAAGTCTGTGGACGATTAAAATAGCGAGAGATGCAGCCGTGAAGATATGTGGCCATGGCGTAAGAGATACTTTCATTAGAGTAAAGCTACACAGGAAAGAAAATTCCAAAATTCAATTCGAAGAAAGATTCTGTTTGCTGAAAAAGGCAAAGCATTGGGAATAAAACGTTTTGTTTGTGGGAGGACGGGAATAACTATCTGTACAGCCATTTCCCCGTGGTGAGTTGTGAGTTGATTTACTTTGGTTTTGAACTCACGCCAAGCTGAGAGCTGTACGAAATTGTATATTACTTGCATAATTTATATCTTAAAATATAATTTAACAAAAAATTAATTTATAATGTTTAATTCATCTAAAAAATAAAAATGTAGAACATTTGACGCTCGAATGCATATATAATATCGTTACAGATAAACAGGGTAAAAAAAAATGTTTTTGACATTTGTATAAAATTTGTTAAAAACGTAAGAAAACTTTGCTGAAATTCCTACTTATTTTAGGTAAATAAAGGAATTGTCGTTTGCACTTCAAATTTTTTATGGAAACTTAATGCCACCAAAGGCACATTTTCTCTACTACAGTTTATCAAAAATTGGAAAACAAAATTGTGTTTTTTTTTTTACGAATTTTGTAAAAAAGAGCATTGGAAAAGAACAGTATTTAGCTGAAATTTCAACGCATTTATGGCCTATCAAGAAATTGTCCTTCAAAGTTCAAATTTTTCATGCTCACTTTGTTCACCCAACGGCATATTTTCGCACTACTCATGATCGAAAACAGAAAGTCTTTTGGGCCCAAGCTGATACACACGTATGATAAATTACAAACTTACGTAAAAAGTGGTACAGAATTTTCTGAAACCACTAAAATAATTTCGGGGTATTAGATTTAATAATTAAAAAATCAAAATTTTACACCACCCCCTTATAAAAAAGACTATGTATAGTAAAATACGGACCATACACTAATTAGGTAATATACAAAATAATTTCGGTATTTCGTCATAAAACTCCAAGAAATACCTTTAAACGAAGGTGGTCAGAATATGTACATAAATATGCATGTGAATGTTTATTTCTAGAATGTAAATAATTATTTCCCTCCATAACTACTGTACGATCAAACGCAAATCAGACACAAAATTACGCAGCATTTAACGAAATGCAATCATTCGAAATAATTTTTTTTCCCCTTTTAGATCCACTGACAAGTAGCTTAAGTCATCATATATTTATTTTTATATCACACACATTTTCAAGCATAATTCTCAAAGTTTGTACATTGCTAGTTGAAGGTGCTAACATTTCACCCTAGTTGCAATCTTTGAATGGTAAAAACGATGAATTAAACTAATCAATTTAACCAAATCATGGTACAGCGTTTTTTATACACTGCTGGCCATCGTAAATGCAACACCCTGAAGGAAGCATGCAAATAATATGAAATTTACAACATGCATTAGCTGAGGTGAGATATGCAAATGATTAGAATTTCAGCGCAGACGCACATCAAGCGCGCCTGTGGCGCCACCTCAAAGCGCTATTTAAGGCTTGGAGATTTCGACGGTTTCAAGTACAGCAATTGTGTTTTTCTTGCTTTTTTTTCAAAAAAACGATAAATTATGCCTCGTAGGAAACAACGATCATCTTTTGATCAAGTATCCGAGTTTGACAGAGGAAGGATAGTGGCATACCGAGATTGTGGGTTATCTTTCAGGGAAATCGGTCGTCGTATTGGACGAAACCAAACAACTGTGATGCGGATATGTGATCGTTGGGTGCAGGAGGGTACGACGGACAGACGTGATCGACCGCATCGACCTCAGTGCACCACGTCACGTGATGACAGGCAGATTGTACGCATGGCATTGACGGACCGCTCAGTCACATCACGAACCATATCACAGCAGATTCAGTCTGTAACGCATCATCCAGTGTCTGCGCGTACCATTCGACGTCGTTTACAGCAGAATGGTCTGTCCGCAAGACGTCCGTTGCTTTGTCTACCTCTGACGCGGAACCACAGACGTCTCCGCCGCCAATGGTGCGATGAAAGAAGGATGTGGACGACAGAATGGAATGAAATTCTCTTTACTGACGAGTCACGCTTCTGTATGCAACACCACGACGGTCGGATTCGAGTCTGGAGACACCGTGGAGAGAGGATGCTGAACAGCTGCATTATGCACCGTCACACTGGTCCTGCACCGGGTATTATGGTATGGGGCGGTATCGGATATCTCTCTCGCACTCCTCTAGTACGCTAGTACGCATTACCGGTACTTTAACCAGCCAGCGCTACATCTCCGAGGTGTTGGAGCCAGTTGTCCTTTCTTACCTTCAGGGCTTGCCAACAGCCATATTTCAGCAGGATAATGCACGGCCACACGTGGCACGCATTGTCCAAGGGTTCTTCGTCAATCACCAGATTGAATTGCTTCCCTGGCCGGCGCGCTCTCCGGATCTTTCGCCGATAGAAAACATGTGGTCCATGGTTGCTCAACGACTGACCCAGAGTTCATCCCCAGCTGTCACACCAGATCAACTTTGGCAACGTGTGGAAGCTGCTTGGTCTGCTGTACCCCAAGAACACATTCAAAGTCTCTTTGAATCAATGCCGAGGCGTGTGGCAGCTGTGATCTCCAACAACGGCGGCTACTCTGGGTACTGATTTTGGCAGGAACCACGCTTCATAGAATGCTGTAAATTTAATCATTTGTTACTTGGTCAACATGTTATCTACACAATAAATTTTGTTGTGATATCTCTTGTTTTTCTTGGTGTTGCAATTTGGGTGGCCAGCAGTGTAGAAAGGGTATTTCTAGTTTAGCACCAAAGTATGGTGGAGTGTCAATCTATTTCTTGATTTTCCTCAGTTTTTCCTTGTTTCCAATATGTATCTCCTCATTAGTGTTTGAGGCACATTGTACTAATTGTTATTATCATTAATAACATTATTATTATTATTTTTACGGGGCAGCTTAAAAATTGAAATTTTGTATTTACTGAAATTTTTGATACCCTGAAAATTTTAATCTATTTAAATACCATGTCGCATATCATCAATCGATATAATAGTATGATGCTTCTTTTTTTTTCCACGTAACATTGTAATTTATTATATATGTTTGTGATCAATATTTAAGGAATAAATATCGTGGTCAACGTTTTTGGTACACCTTGTATACTACACATTTTCTAATAATTCTTCTTCACCACAAGCAACTCAACGTGCTAGTGCTGAAGTAAAATTCTTCGAGGGAGTATTCACACAAGGTGGATTTGATGGGTTCCATGCACATAACGGTTCATACTTCATTTTTTCCCTTATGAATAATTCATGATATGACTTCTCCACTCCCCGAGTTCCTACCTAACATGAGATGTACAACACCCACGAAGTAGCATATGAATGTGTAATTTATCGATTGATTGCGGGTGGTGTCTAAAACGGCGATACAAGAAGCGATTATGGAAATTTCCATGATGTGTCTACACAGTGAAATATTTGAAAAAACAAAAACTGAGGAAAATCGTTAAAAGTATACGCGTAAGAGATAACTCAAGCTTTCTTTCTCATATCAAGGTATTAATATTTATTCTCTATACAGGGTGAATCTAAACTCTTGGACAGAATTTTAAGAGGTGATAGGGCACATAATGAGGAATCCGAATCCCATAGCAATGTGGGGGGCGGCAACATCGTCTTCATGTAGCTGTTAATAATCACTTTGGAAAAAGTGCTGAAACAGCAGTGCACTTTCCGACCATTGTTCGTCGGAAACTAATGTATTTTTCTCCGAAAACAGAAGACTAAAATTCATAGTTTAAAAATTCTATTTTATTTCACGGATGAAATTTTCCGAGGCGAGCCTATTGTTTATGAAACTTTGTTAAGAAATTAGACGAACACTTCAATACTTTTCACAAAGTGATTATTACCAGTGTGATGAAGATCACATATCTAATTTAAAAATCATTTAATTTGGTTTTCTTTAATGCAATGTATCCAAAATTCAAGAATTCTAAATCACTTTTGTTTTTCATTTTACTGCCATTTCGGTTTTTAAATCTGTATTTTCGCTTTTCCCGTATGCACTATTCTTTTCCTTTTTGTTCTTAATTGTTTCGTCTCTCCAGACCGGTGTGCTAAAAATAGATTATATTACGTCCGTTTGCAAAATCAACGGCCTTTTTGAGTTTCCTCTTGGCATCCTGCTGGCGTAAGTTATTTAGTTGTTCCCCTGCGACGACTTTAAAATTATTTGCTCGCGATTACGTCATTGTAATTTTATTGGATTAACTGTTAGGTTTGCTCTGGAATTGGCGCTATTAATCTCAGCCAAGTTATTGTTCTCGCCAATGTGTAATTCTGTGCTGGCGTAATTTTTAAATCATTCCACCTTAATTTCACTGTCCATATAGGACGTATTTTTTTTTTCGCTGAGCCACCACCGCCGTTATAATAATATTTCAACAGCGTATGTTTAATAAAATAGTTTTTCAGTATTTAACGTCTTTTTATTTTATTGCAACATAAGGGCATCGTACCTGGATTATCATGTATCACAACGCAGTCTTTAAATTTAAATCAGCTCAACCAAATTACTTTCTTTACATAAATTGGTGCCTACCCAGGCACTTAAGTTGCATTTTTTTGGTGGTGGCTCAGTAAACAGCGTATGGAATCATCTCGGACGGTCGGATGTCAGCGTTCAGCGAGAAATCTGCTGCTCCTGCATTTTTTAGTGGCTTAGCAAATGGAAGCGTACAGTATTCAGCTTGTATATATCCAGCATGTTACTACTCCTTCAAGATGGCTTGACTTCCGTTTTCGTGATCGGGAACTTACAACTTGTGGATAGCCGTTTATTCATCTGGTGCTCGGCCCGCTGTGGTGATCTCTAGCCGGATTCAGTGTGTTCGTGTCAACCATGTGTTTCGTATGACTCATATTCTCAAGAATTCTCGAATCCCGACTGTGTTTTTACGGAATTGTGCAGTTTTGTTTTGCGTCACTTCATCAGTTTTGTTTCTCCTAGGGGTGCGAATAATACGTAATGACACTGAATATTTTTCTGCCCGGCATTCTTAGATTAGAAGACTGATTATGGAAGCCGAACTCTGTGCGTAAAAAAAAATAAAAAAATAAAAAAAAAATACTAGTTCACCCCGGCATGTGACGTACGATATGTTATTTTCTTCGGCTGTAGTGCGTAGCTCCGTGCACTGGAATGAACGTGAGAGAAAAACAGTGTCATCCCCACACCTCTGTTTGGCGTTTTGTTTTGTTTTTGTGCTCTACTCGCTCGTACTTCGCCTTGAAAATGAAGGCGTTTTGCTGATTGGACATTGGTCAGCTGTGTAACATGGGACACAAAAATTGAAATAGAACAATAGTAACAAAGTATGAATAGTAACAAAGTATGTAATATTGTTTTTTTTTTGCTTTTGTATAGAGAACATTTTATTTAAAGGTAAAAGTGGTGTTTCTGTCGGGACTTCACAAAATCGAAATAACTGTGCCGAAAAGGAACACGAAATAATTTAATGTTTCAACAATTATTTTTGATATAGTGATATTTTAATGGTGATAATTTTATATATGTAAAAAAAAAAGAAATGTTTCAGTGGTGTATTTATGTATACTGTATAAAATAATTCTACATAATTTTGGGGTTTTCTAAAAATGATTATTTACTTCATTACTTTTATGTATACATTAAAAATTAAATTATGAAAGTTAAGTGCTTTATATAAAATCTGCATTTTTCTTAAGTATTAAATAGAGTAAATGTAGCGTTATTTGAGATTTCAGTACATGGTGTTACTTAAAATTACTTATTCATTTTTGCAAAATATTATGCCATAATTTTCGTAGTTTACATACTTCTAATTTGATCTATATTGATTATAATAATTATGTTCTCTTGGGATCTACCGCTGGTGCTCTAGTTTCTCGGATTTTTCTCGACCAGCTTTTACACTTTTTTTGATTTAAGATGAATATAAGTTTTACTTATTATTTATATGTTTTGTGTATATATCTTTTTATTTGTTTAATTTTTTATTTGCTTAAATATTCCTCTTAGTTATCTTTATAATGTTTGAACTTTTTCTCGTGCTATATTTTACATTACTATGCTCGCTGTACAGTTTCTATGAAGTACACATACATCATTAGTTTTTTATTTACTCTTTATTGTGATAATCACGACAGTCTTCAATTACATGTCTTTTCACACTCTAGCAATAATTAAGTCCATGGCAAGGCCTTTCCAAGGCACACACTTTTTACTCACTCTTACACACTGAACTTTTGTATATTAAAGTCCATGGCACAGCATACATATTCTTTCAGTTTTTTTTTCGTACCTCACAATATGACTGTTTCTATCTTTGTCATTTTTACACATTTTTTTTTCTTTGAACATGCTATTATTTACAGTCCTCATGTTGACTGATTTTTTTACACATTCTTTGTTTTAAATACTTTTTAAAGAGTACTTTATGTTTTTGTTTTTCACTCCATTTTTGGCCTTCTTTAATACAATTTTACATGTTTACCATAAGTTGTACTGTTCACATATTTTTTACATTTTTTAGATACACTGTTTTATTGTTTTCTTTCCTGCCATTGATATGCCTCTGTTTAATACATGCATTCTTTGGAAGAGTATAGTGGTATTCATTTGATTACCTTTTTTTTCTTTTCCATAAATACACAATATCATACATTGTTTGTTGTACTTCAAATAAGATTCTTACTTGAATAGTCACTGATCTTTGAAGTCTGTGTTTGTCCACAATTACACTCCTTTTTCATGTTGTTGTTTTTATTTACATTGCTTACACTTACTGACTCTCAACCTTTTCACATACTTGATTTTTTTTTTTCATCACACTTGTGTTTATGTCTTATATGTTCACACTCACAAACATGTTCACACTGATGTTCTGCTCATTGAGTTCATTGTGCTTGTCCTTCCACATTTTGCTACACACAAATTTTTTGAATATCTGTTACATTTTTTCTCCAACATTTTCACTATGGTGTACAGTAGTGCATTTCAAAAATATTTTAAACACATTGTATATGTTTTGTCACTCTTTTGTGTTCACATACACAAACATAACATTTTATTTTGAAATTTTTTTCTATACTATGAGATATTTAAATCTCTTCTGTACCTTACTATAAATTAATACAACTTTAAGGTATCAAGTACTCACTGAGTTATAAAAAAAAATTACATTGATTTACATTTTCAGAGTGCTTATAGTTAATTTATTATTTGAATTATGTTTATTCTTATCTTAGTGATTATTTTGTGAAATATTGTTTGTTTAGTTAAGCTCATAATAAAATATATATGTAGTGATCAGATTAACTCAAGACTTTAATAAGTGAAATTTGATGGTATATAATTTCAGAGTATCAGTATATTGTATAGTTTAGTAATTGCATTTTAGTGTATTTTTATTTGTACTTTTGTGTGCTATTCTTTCCCAATTTTGTCACTTTTGAAAATCTTAGTGTGTTAGTAAGTGACACAACAACATTCCTTTCTTGAACATTAAAAAAAAAAAATCATTAATTTTGTTATTTTTACCGTATGACCACAATTGCCTTCAATTTTCTTTTTAAGCTATAACTAATATTTTACGTACTTGTTACCAAGTTTAAACCTACATTTTCAGGACTTGCAAGTTAACTAATCTCACTTTTATAACTTAATTTTTTTTCTATTACCTCCACATTATTGTGTGCATGTGTTGAATGCTTCTTTCCTTGTTTGTGAGGCGCCCACAAGCTTGGAGGTATAATTGCTTTTGTGTACTGGCTGGCTGGTCCAGCAGTTTTCACTTGTGTATTTGGATTCCATGCTGTGTCTGTCAATATATCATTTCTTCAATAATGTTCTTAAAACTTAACACTTATTAAATGATGACTTCTAAAGTAAATAATTACACAGTCATAAAATAATAATTAATAATAAAATTAAATGATTCATTTAGTATTATCTCTAACTTGAAAATTTAAAATAAATAAATAAATATGTGAGTGTCCAATAACACTTAAACCTTTTACTGAGATCCTTTTTTAATTGTACTTAGATTGATGTTCGTTGATGGTATTGTACAGATTGATATTCAATTTCCTTGAATTTTTTTTTCATTGTCATTTTGTGCAAGTATAATTTTTTCAATTGAATGTGCTTATTTTTCTTATGATATACAGATATGTATGTCAAGATACTGTTATGTCATGTACTATTTACAACATTATTACAATTCTGATGGTACAGAACTGTGTGAAAAATTACCATCAAACAAACAAAATTTTTTTTAGTATCATATTATAATTTAAATATATTGTTTTATTTTGTCAATTGAGTGAAGTATTTTTGATGCACAATTCTGATATTTAAAGGCCTTATTGATATATATATATGCAAACTATTCAACAGCGCTGGTTTATAATTATAATTTTGAGTACTCACTGCAAGTTTAAGCAGTATATCTTTGATGTGCACATGAGCTTGAGATGCTCAATTAAAGAGAAAAGGGTGTGCTGAAATGCCCCTTATTTAAAAAAAAAGGGTGTGCTGAAATGCCCCTTATTTAAAAAAAAAGGGTATGCTAAAATGCCCCTTGTTTGAAAGAAAGGATGAGCTAAAATGCCCCTTTGTATTGTGAGCTAAATGCTCCCTTTTTATTTTGTCGACATTTACTTTGTATTGCTAGCAGTTATTATTTTTATTGTGTCATGACATTTTTTTTTCTTCTCTAAACATTTATTAGGTGGTGGTCAGCAGTAATTTTGCAATTGTATAATTTTGTCTGAATATGTTTAAGATTTTCTTAATTGTTTATGCCAGCCAAACAGAGCATTTAATTAAAATTTTTTTAAAGACATTAATTGTAACTAATAAAAAAAATTTTCTTCAAAATTTTTTTCCTGGTTGAGGGGAGTATATATGTGATGAAGATCACATATCTAATTTAATAATCATTTACTTTGGCTTTCTTTAATGCAATCTATCCAAAATTCAAGAATTCTAAATCACTTCTGTTTTCATTTTCCTGTCATTTCGGCTTTTAAATCTGTATTTTCGCTTTTCCCGTATGCACTATTCTTTTTGTTCTTAATTGTTTCGTCTCTTCAGACCGGTGTGCTAAAAATAGATTATATTACGTCCGTTTGCAAAATCAACGGCCTTTTTGAGTTTCCTCTTGGCATCCTGCTGGCGTAAGTTATTTAGTTGTTCCCTGCGACGACTTTAAAATTATTTGCTCGCGATTACGTCATTGTAATTTTATTGGATTAACTGTTAGGTTTGCTCTGGAATTGGCGCTATTAATCTCAGCCAAGTTATTGTTCTCGCCAATGTGTAATTCTGTGCTGGCGTAATTTTTAAATCATTCCACCTTAATTTCACTGTCCATATAGGACGTATTTTTATTTTCGCTGAGCCACCACCGCCGTTATAATAATATTTCAACAGCGTATGTTTAATAAAATAGTTTTTCAGTATTTAACGTCTTTTTATTTTATTGCAACATAAGGGCATCGTACCTGGATTATCATGTATCACAACGCAGTCTTTAAATTTAAATCAGCTCAACCAAATAACCTTCTTTACAACCAGGTAAGTGAAAACTGCGTTTCTGACCCCACATTGCTTAGTGATTCTGATTTCTTATTACGTATGTGCCCTATCACCTCTTAAAGTTTTGCCCAAGAGTTTAGATTCACCCTGTATATGTAAAAATAAACGTAATATTTTTTTTCTACAGTACGCTATTTTCTAGTAGCAGTACTAGTTCAATAAACGCTCAAGGGACGTTCTTAGAACATTTTTTGATCTAGTACTACTTACTAGTGTTCTGTCAAAAATTCGGGCCACCAATAATCCGGATTTTCAAATTCGGTTTAAAAAAAAGTTGAAGTGATATATCAATTGGAAAACAGAAAAAATTTAAATCAATTTTTCTCAACATCATATTGTGTAGCCTGTCTGTGGCCATCAACACAGTCAAAGGACTATCTTATTAGACCCAAAAGAGCTCTGACAATGTGTAAACTGCACACCATTCTGTAAATATGTTATGGAATATTTAAGGAAGCGCGATGAACAGTGAGTTCATATCGTACATTACATATGTATGTATATTCTTTCATTAAAATACATTATAAGTTTATATTAAATAATGCTTTTATTTAACTGTTCCTATTATTTAACCACTAAAAAGAATTATTAATTGTTTTAGGAAGTTTACTTTTCGTTACGAACTCAAACGACTATTCTCTTCTGGTTCTGTTCGTAAATCCGGACATTTTCATAATCCAGACAGGGTCCAGTCGTAATTGATACGGATTATCAATACTCTAGTTTCTGTCATAAAGGGTAAGGTCGGGTTGGAAAAATATTACGTTGAGTAAAATGTTTTTCATCAAAGAAAGCTTTATTGTAGAATGATAAATACCTACAAAAATAGCAAAGCTAATGAGAGTAACTTCTATTCAAATCTACTATCGTCTCTGCCAGCGTTTTGACAACTATTTTCAGTCTCTTTTGCAAAGAACTGTGGCATGAGTGAATCCAGAAAGATATCGATTTGTTTAACGCCCTCTTCATTTGAATTGAAGATTGTGCCGTCAAGATGAAGCTGCTGAAGAGAAAACATTGAAATATCCGAATGGGCCTTGCTCGGGCCCTGTGGTGGGTGTTTCATCAAGTCCCACTCCACCTCGAAGAGCGTCCAGCCGGTCATCGCTCTAAAATTTGACCGGACGTTATCTGGATGAAAGAGAACCACGTTCCTTTTGAGCTCGTTTTTTCGTTTTCCGAGAATTCTTCCTTCATCGTGTATCATTTCGAAATTTTAATCACTAAATTAAATTCAAAAGTTAAAAGAAATAAATAAAGGTAAAATGAATTTTAATATTTTCTAAACACTTGGGATTATGGAATATAAATTAATAAAAAATTTTGTTCTGCTAAAAAACTCTTCCCTTACCTTCATATATGCTACAAAATACCTTCGTTAATAATTAAAAAATAGTTTTACTGTAAAATGTGTTCGTATAAATAAGTGCTAAGAGTTTCAGAAAGAAGAAATGAGGTAAATTAAAAAAAAATTCTACATTATAAATACATATATATTTTTTTTTCCAGCACATATAACATTTTATCATCTCAACGGAAAAGCGCACAGCTTGCTTAGTTAAAAAGGCTTTAATTAAAAAAAATAATCTGCTATAATTAATTTGTGACCATAAAAAGTGTTTTTACGCACTAAGTAAAAAAATGCTTAGGAAAATTTAAAACGATAAGATATTTACCATCGTTTATTTAATTTAGGGCAATTAGACTCCAGCGTCTGAGTTATAAAAAAAGAATACTCACATTAAAGACTTAAAAGGAAGTTCCCGATTGTAATGGATATAAAGACATAATAAACTTAAATTATATACAAATAACTTTATCTTTTTAAAAACTTTCGAATGATCTTTCCTTTTTTTTTTTTGTTAGATTGAACAGTTTTTGCATGGCTAATTAAAATATAAAACAGCTTTACAATTGAAGCTTTCAAAATCTAAAATAATGAGTTTTAACATTATTTATTTCTCTTTTTTATTATTAAAAAACCCTTCACTTGTTTGTACGAAAATAATTCTTAATGATTGCGAATAGAATTTATATTGAAATTAAAATTTTAACTGTATTTTGCTCACAACAAATGCATTATAATTACAAACATATTCGATTTTAAAGCATTAGATAACTAAGCGTAAACTGTAACAAGTTTTAAAAGTATGGTATTTTTAAAAATAGCAATAACTACTAAACATCAGTAGGGGAACCTGGGGAGCCTTGACCACATTTTCAGAAAAACATTTTTGTAAATTTTATTTTGGCAGCAAAATAATCCTATTATAGTGCAATTGAAAGGAAATTTTATAGGCATTAAGAATATATTTATGATAATATAAATTGTGCATTTCTTCTTTTCTGAATTTAATATTTTTTTAAACGTTGGAAAGTGGGTCAAGGCTCCCTTTATAAGGGAGCTCTGACCCATGGTATGGGAGGCTTGGCCGAGGCAATAAGGTATAATTTTAAAATAAAATAAAGTAAATCTTTTTTATTAGTTATATAAGCATTAAATATAAAATCTTCAGTATGATAATTGAACACTCTGCTGTCATCATAACTTCTGTGGAGTACATTTACGAGCATTTTCTTTTGGTTTATGAAAAAAGGGCATCCTGAGAAAAAAAATAATACTTATTATTAATACAGCATTTCAAAACATCTCATTTTTATATTAATATTCACAATAAAATGAATCAAAAGAAACATCCAGAAATTAATAGTTTTTCAGTAAAGATAACATTTATACCCCCCACACACACACACACAAAAAAAAAAAAAAAAAAAAAAAAAAAAAATGGTAATCTCTTTGTATAAATCTGGAAAATTATTATACTTGAATTATTCATAATTTACTTTTCAGTATTAAATTTTGAAAGAACTTTTATTGGACAATAATTGGTAGGTAACTTTTTGTCAACCACCTATCCTATTGTAAACATATAAAATTATTTATATTCATATCTAGGTATTATTTTCAGCCTTTCATCCCTTGAGTGGGTCGATAAAATGAGGACCAAGCTTGCTTGGGGTCAAACACTGGCTGACCACCTGACGAAGGAAATGCATCCGCACCCCAGAGCCTATGGTCGCGAAGGCGCGGTTGGGCAGCGCAGGCCTTGGCCCCGCAGAGGGGCTGTTGCGCCAATGTTTGACTTTGACTAGGTATTATTTTCATTATGACAATGTTTGAAAAGCAGTATTGCTATATTTTCAAAACTATTTAACTAAGGGAGCCGTGACCCAGTGGTCAACCCTCCCTTACATACAGTGGGTAAAGCCTCCCCATCACGCCATTTTGTAAAGAATGGTGCATGGTGATTTGAAACCTGATTCTTTCTATAAACTTTTTTACTTTAATAATAGCTTAATGTGACAGTATTTATAAAATCCCACTAGCTCAAAGTTAATTCAATTACTTTCTTTGAAAAACTCTTACAAAGTGTGTTTAAAATACTTTTTAGGCAGAAAAACTTTCTTGTTTATTTCCACTCCACTATGAACTGACTGGATGAAACTATGATGGGTGTCTGATTACATCAGTAGCTTTGACTACCATCTAGTGAGGGAAAGCTAAAATATTTTTAAGTACTGAAATTCAAAGGTGGGTCAAGCCTCCCTTATGGTCAAGGCTCCCCAGGTTCCCCTAACATTAATGAGCGAAACATAATAATAAAGGGTTAATCAATAAACTGCTCACTTCTTAAATTAAAACTTAACTATTTAAGTAATTTTTATTTGTAATTCTTACTCTTTACTGTACAACAGTGGCAAGATATTTCACTGATACAACCCGTATTAGCAAAGACACACAAAAGAAACTGGTAATTAGAAGATAAAATAACTAAAAATTTGTGAAATAACACACATAAAGGGTATTTGCCAATACCCTTTATGTGCCAATCGGAGCACGTGCTCCGATAGACAAAATTCAATTAAGTCAGAGACTTTTTTCAGTTCCCAGTCGCAGTCTGTGTAATGACTTCAACTGCTGCTGATGAGGATCAAAATATTTTCGATCATGAATAACATATTGATTAGCACCTTTATAGTTTTAATTATTATAATCATACTACGTTCCGTTTTTTTTTTCACTTTGGATGCTACTGAATTTTCTTCCCGATAACCATCCGCATTGTTAAACCAGCAGGAAGCCCGCTACTCTTAGAACGAACGGTCCGGCGCGGTGGTCAAGATAGATCGGTGAATATGGAACTCGACTGCCGGTTTACAGCAAACTTTCGGTCGAACGCTCAAATCGTATTCATTCGGCATTCGAATGGTACAGGGTGATCATAAAATGAGTATTTGAAAAAAATAATATTTCACGGAATAATGTAGGTATAGCGGAAAAAATCGGCACACATGCTTGGAATCACATGGTGTTTTATTACAACCTCAAAAAAGGAAAAGTTCCATAAATGGCCCACAGATGGCGCTGGACAGCAATATTTCGGTGACGCTGCATGAGAATCGTGTATAAGAGGAGCTGTAATGAGAGAGGAAATCAGATGCAGCATCAGCAATTGCAGCATGTTGACGTTACCTAAAAGGCACTGTTATTGACTCTGTCCTATCAGAATGGGGAATCTGCTACTGTAGCTTTACGATCCTATCGCCATAAGAAGGACATTCGGAAGGGTAAATGTATTATGACAGGTTCAGCTGTGAAGAGAATGATTTCGAAGCCGCGGGTTGCTTATTTGACGGACCCCACAGTGACCGACCGAAAACAAATGCTAATGCTGCTCAGACAGTTCAGGAAGAAATGGAGATAGCTGTACAGTGCTGTTCACAACATTGTCTCTCGGCAGCAGCTATTGTTGAGGAATGACGGTCGACATGTTGAGCATTTGTTCTGATGAACATCGTCTTTGCTTTGTCATAAGTTTTTATGCTAATTATTACTTTTTTTATCACATGAAGCGCCATCTGTCGACCATTTTTAATGTTAAATTGACTAACGCCCATATTCACCACCGAATTCATGTCGAATTAGGCGGTGAATATGGGCGTTAGTCATTTTAAAGCCAGTTAAATTACGTCAGATAAGAGGGCAGCCTCTCACTTCGCAGATCGAGAGCTGGATTCTAGAGATGGGTGAAAAAAATATGTTAATCCGAGTCTAAAACAGGCACTATAAGGGAATACTGCAGTGATCCGTTAGAGAAATGTATGAAATTCATTTCCTCAAATACAGGGTAACCAGTAATTAACCGAAAATTTGAAACTAAAATAACTATTTATTGGACGTTATAATGACGTAAAATTTAGTGACGCAATACCACGAGGTTACAATTTACGACACGAGTTTGAACTAATACGCTTTTTCATTTTGTGCTGTGACGCAACACTAGACATACAAGAAGTTGCTAGCAGTTTTCTGCAGAAGTTCGCGTTTTTGCAAGCAGTTCGCAGTAGTAAAATGCCGAATTTGACCATCGAACGGGGAATTTTCATTTTCTGCCGAAATTTCGGCCGGCACATTGCGAACAATTTGTTGAGTTTTGAACAATCTTAGTATTCACCATATTGTTGCAAGTAAAAAGAAGTACTTCGAAACTCTCGTGCATTAAATCGGAAAAAGTGTGTGTACTTATATGTGAAGTAAATATTTTTCCTTTATCTCTTCTCAAACTCTTTTACTAAACAATTCAAATTTTTGGTTAATTACTGGGCACCCTGTGCCAGCCATACTTGGAACTCAGCGCATTTTGGTGGCAAAGCAGCCTAGCACTTACTTGTTCGAGTATTTATTTATGTTTGAGTTTCGTAAGTTATGATGGTAGGAATCGCGCTTGTCGCGTATAAAAATTTGTGGTAAAATAGTGTTTAAAAAATTCATCAGCACCTATATACAATAAATTGAAACGTTCCAAGAATTAATAACACATATCCCAAATAGAGATCTTATTTCTCTTTCTTAACTCTTGAAAATTAGATTGAGAAATACAAACGACAAGAATGGGAGGAAAAAGATCATTTAATCACCATGAGAAACATGAGAAAGCTCGAAGATATCACTTCTTGCACTTCCTGCAATTCTGAGCAATGTGAAAGGGGTTATTTTTCTCCCCGGGCAAGTCGCTTCTCCTAGTGATTTTAGTATGTGGATGGCAGTTGGATAATACAAAGGGACCGCATGTCTAACTGGTATAAGGTATAAAATTTGTCGCATAGCATAGCTCCAAACATTTTTATGTTGACCGCTTCCCAGAATTTTTCTATGTATGCAATTAATGTTTAACCATAAAAAGCAATATTATTCCTATTTCGTGTCATTTCCATTTCATGCTTTATGTAATTTTGTAGTGTGTTACATATGTGTACTATGTAATGTGTAAGTACGTACATGATAAAGTACGAAAAGATAAAAAAAAATAAGTATTGTATCCTTGATAAGTTGACCACGAAAACGTGGAACCACTGGGTGGTCAACTTAGCAGGTTTCACTGTAATTCCTGACTCTGTAAACACTGTAAAATTACAATGTTTACAGAGTCGAGAATTTGAAGATACTATCTGTGACCTAGAAAATTATACATTTCAGATAAGGAATGAAAAATCGCTGTCAGCATTCCTTCTGCTGGAGCATTGTTAGTCCCTCATCACCCTCTGAAACAATTCAGAAGTTGAAAAGCTCTCTTCTTCAGATCTACAGTACAAATGTACTCCTGCTTCATATTGATAATTAACTTTATTCCATGCATCCTAGGTGTACAACATTGCTTTGTTCATAGAAACTTTATTTTTATTAAAGTTTATTTCACTCATATATTTCAAACAGTGCATAACCTTGTCTGCACTGTTTGAAACTATATCTTTCATGTTAACAGGTATCTTTAAAAGATATACTGGCACTAAAGAAGCATATTTTAATACCTTGTCTGCATTCGTATTCCAATAGCAATTTCTTTCCTTTCTTTTTCTACAACAATAGAAAGGGACAAGGAGTATAAATCACATTGAACACATAAAATATATGTGAAACGTCTTCTAGCAATATCTGCGCAACTACTGCTTAATGCATTGCTAACCTATTCACAATCACCGTTACAAAGGCACTATAGCAGAATTTTTTTTTCATACCGTGTTCATTGTACCTTTCCGGAATTTGTCTTGAACTATTCCAAGTGTTTATGATTTCGGTTTGTCTGTCTGTACATCCGTGCCTCAATTGTCATAAATATCCATCGATTACGTGTGGTATATACAGGGTGAATCTAAACTCTTGGACAAAACTTTAAGAGGTGATAGGGCACATAATAAGGAATCAGAATCACATAGCAATGCGGGGTCGGCAACATCGTCTTCATGTGGTTGTTAATAATCACTTTGGAAAATGTGCTGAAACAACAGTGCACTTTCCGACCATTGTTCGTCAGAAACTAATGTATTTTTCTCCGAAAACAGAAGAGTAAAATTCATAGTTTAAAAATTCTATTTTATTTCACGGATGAAATTTTTGGAGACGAGCCTATTTTTATGAAACCTGGCTAAATTAGACGAACATTTCAATACTTTTCACAAAGTGATTATTACCCGGCAAGTGAAAATTGCGTTTTTGACCCCACTTTGCTATGTGATTCTGATTCCTTATTATGTGCCCCATCACTCCTTAAAGTTTCGCCCAAGAGTTTAGATTCACCCTGCACATATATATATATATTATTCCTATGTACTGTTTGAATGTTCATTTGTACGAAAAGAAAAAAGTTGATAAACAAACCTGTGACACATTTTTAAGAACGAATTAGGTTCAATACCCGTCGAATTAGTGCTATAGTCAATGTTTTTCAGAATTAAATAAGTACAAAAATCCTTGCTGTACATTTGCAAGGCGCTGCTGTAAGCGCAACTGTGATAGAGATCACATATCTAATTTAATAATCATTTACTTTATTTTTCTTTAATGCAATCTATCCAAAATCAAGAATTCTAAATCTTTTCTGTTCTCATTTTTCGGTCACTTCGGCTTTTTAATCAGTATACTCGCTTTTCCCGTATGCATTATTCTTATTTGTTTATGTGTCGCTCAGGCATGGTGGCGTCGTGTGCTAAAAATAGATAATATTACGTCCGTTTGCAATTGCAAAGAAATTTTTGATTCTCCTCTTGGCATCCTGCTGGCGTAAGTTATATTTTTGTTGCCCTGCCTCATCTTTAAAGTTATTTGCTCGCGATTACGACATTTTAATTTTATTGGATTAAGTTTTAGGGTTGCTCTGGAATTGGCGTTATTTATCTCAGCCAAGTGTTTGTTCTCGTCAATGTGTATTTCTCTGCTGACGTATTTTTCAATTCATTCCATCTTAATTTCACTGTCCATGTAGGACAAAATTTTATTTCGCTGAGCCACCACCGCCCGTTGTAATAATGTTCAATAGTATCTCTTAAATAAATAGTTTTAAGCATTCAAAGTCTTTTTCTTCACTGCAACTAAGTGCATCGAACCTGGTTTCTCTTATCACACAACGCCTTTTAATCTTAAATTTAACTCTGCCCTCAATCTCTTCACCGTAGCAACGTCTACTAAAAATGTCCAAAATTATTTCATATAAATCAAAATATCTTATTTGACTGATCTTTCAATGATACAACACGCAATCTACTCTGTAATTTTTGTACTCAAACTCCGATTCATACAACTACAGAAAATATCTGAATTGCTGCAGAATCAAATGAAAGATGTATCGCAAGTGGAACTGAATATCAACCTTAATATAATATGCATACATACATTGGTTTTATGTAAAGAAATCTCCGTGACTAGATACTCTCTAGTAGGTTTCTTTAAGGTTTATCTTTTGAAGAGATACTCTATTTTTCACAAACTTCATTTGTCACTCTAACTTCATATATATACTTTACGTATATTGTTCGAGCATAAAATGCACGATCTTCTGCTTTTTAAATTTGATTTGTAATACTGGGTCGTAATGCATGTATCTGTCATTTAAGCTCTAGAAACCATCTGGGGCCTGAAGTTATTCGATTGTTTTCAAAAGAATATATTTGAACAGACACAAAACATTAGATTTCGAAGACCATAGAGTTTTGAAGAGAAGCGTAAATTGCATAAAATTTGAAATATGCGTATCTATCTATTTTTTCATGTACCAAAACGTACTTTTCATTTTATATAGTATGGCAGTTGTTGGTTAAACATCATAGTATATGTTTTGATATAGCAGTACAATATAACAGTTAACTATTTGTTTTGAGATATGCCTTCGACTCAGAATCACATAAAGATGTCCTTAAGTGTGAGTACTCTTGAAAAGAAATATATTGCAATAAAAATAATACGACGTTTTCTGCGTGTTTTTGTCTAAAGGAAAAAAAACTAATACTCATTATTTAAAGAAGTAAGGTTTTAGATAATATTTTTGAAATAGTATTTATTGATTTGAATATAAAATGTTATTTTCAGTTTCCGTAAAAAGGTAAAATATTTTCTTTTTACGAAAGTTGCAATATACACGAAAGATGCAATTTAATCATTCATTAAGTTAATTGTCGGTACGTTAAGGGCTATTTTACTTGCTATGGATGAACAAAGTTAGATTCCGTTTACAGAAAGTGTAGAGAGAAACTGGTATCTTAATTATTAGAAATAATGAGTGTATAAAATGGGGTGAGTGAAACAACAAAGTAATATAACTTGAATTTAAAATGTCTTGCGCCTGTCGTATAATAAGGACTTTTCATTTTTTTTCATACAATCTCACAAAGGTTGCCTTTCGGAAAAATTAGAAGTTTGTGGGAAAGGAATTATAAAGAAATTCAGTCAAGGTGGCCCATTTAGCCCCTTTGTTGGGGGTACGTAGACCGCTAGTTATTATTTATCAATAGGTTAACAGTAGAGTTTAGGGTAGGCAAAGTTCTGTTTTTATTTGACTTTAAAAAATAACCAGCAGCCTCAAAATGCAGATTTTTGTTACGTTATGTATTCAGCGTCGCCCCAAAAAGTTTCTTTAACTTAAAAAAAAAAATATATGACCCGTTATAAGAATTATTGCAGAAAATACAACTGCGTACTATTGTCAAAAAACAGTTTTATAATCAGAAGTCAATAGTTTAAAAAGTGTTTCACGGATCAAACTATTTGAAACCCTTACTACAGCTATGGTCTAATTAAAGATCCTAGTTCTTATATTGAATGATCAATATTATCTCCAAAGTGGCTGTACAGAATTAAGATTAAGGTTATGCTTGCTCCCTCTCCCCCCAACACCATACAGACAATATAAAAGCATTCTATATTATATATAATTGCATCAAAGTTTTACAGCTGTTTGTAGTATCATATCATTGTCTTCCAACTTACAAGTATTCGAATGCAGGAATCGAAACCATCTGTCTAGTAGCGGACTGAAACGTAATCAGGACCTTAGGCTTGGACTCCACATTGGTTAAAACGCGAAACAGAAAATTGTCAAATTTCCGGTTCTGTCCAGCAGAAGTGGAAATGGAAAAAAGCGGAGTTGAAAATGTTGAACTTTTCTGTTTCAGTCCGCTTTTTCTGTCATCTTCCAGCCGGTGGGAATTCGTTTAGAACCATCCAAAAAACAAGATACTACGTAACGTACAAGATACGTGTTGCTGATCGATACTACGTTTGTGCCAAAACTTGGTATGTATTTTTATTGTCTATGGCATCTTAATGCTATAAAAAAAAGGCCGGGGGTGGGGGGGGAGAAGTATTCTTCAAACAAACCTTTACGTATTCGAAATACAATTCTTTGAAATGAGGAGTTCTAATTCGAATACGTAAACGAATACGTAACTCGAAATACGTAGTTCGAAAATCTCTAATTAATATTTTAAGTTCCATATTTCTACTTCATAGAAAAACCTTTCGGACCCAGAATCTATGCTTACATTTTTTTTAAGTTGCATGTGGTTTCTGATCAAAGATACCAGATTCATAAAGTGCAAGCTCATTATATCAAGATAGTATCCGTTATCAATGTATTTTTTCACGTTTCCTTCAAACAACAATAAAGACGATAGCTGTCATCTGCATTTACGAATTCTGTTGCGGAGTCAAGTTAGCGCGCAATTGGGACAGAATTGGAAACTAGAAAACAGTTGTGCTTTAGGTCAATGCGAAATTCTGGGTACATTTTAGAGGTTGTGGAGGTTTACGTCATTGAATTATGTGAAAAAAAACCAAAGTATTGAATTACGATTCACATAAAAAGTGGGTATTTTAAACCTCATTCCCTATGAAACGTAGCCAGAATTAACTGCCAAGCCCATGTCGGAGTCGAACCCGATTCTATAATCACAGAAATTGGTATGCTAACCATTATGGAATAGAATTATTATTATTATTAAAAGAGCACAAAATGTTATGTGAGAATTGGGATCTGTATGCTGCAAATCCTTAACAAGGGCTGTCCACCTCAAGTTTTGTTGAGTGTCTAAGGAGATGGGGTAAAGAAAAATCTGATAGGTGGTTTCCATCCTTGGGATAAGCAAACAAGCAGACAAGTTTACGAATGTGAAGTACGATGGGTAAAGGTAGGGGGAGTATGGAATTAAACACAAGTGGAAGCACTACATTTCATGGAAATCGGTGTTTGAATTTTTAATCAGGCATTGATTCATTTTAACAAAATTTGTTTTCACTAGGGATTGAAATATCATAAGAAAAATTGAAAATAAACATGGAAAATAAAAGCTTTTCATAAATTTTCACAGTAGACCACAGCTCCCCAAAATATGAGTGGCTATGTTTATAGTTGTTGTATGTTCAGATATTTGAGTGGTCTCTGACTTTAACATCTGGAAGGCATATGAATGGTTGATTAACATATTCATAACTTATTCATTTAGTATTTTCAAATTTTCTACTTTAATTACGGAATGTCCCTAAAGTAGTGTGTATTTTCTCGTACTTCAACAAACTTCTAGGAAATAAAAACCTACAATAGATTTAAAACTAAAGCTGAAATTTTTAATCAGAGATTTTTAATCAATTTTGGGCAGTCCCTTACATAAGGTTATAAGTCTAAGGGTAATCAGGCTCTGAGAATTTGGCAGAATCTTGGTTTATTAAAATCCGATTACAAACTCTTACTTTGCGGTGACCAGTAACACCTTTTAGGCCAGTAGATAAAAAAAAATATTGATTCCCTATTTGTAAATCCATTCTGCAATGTATTTCTCTCTTCTTTTCTGTCTGTCATGCGCCATGTAGTTCTGTTGAAATCCATTACTGAGATTAATAGCAAGGCGTTCCTCCATACCTGTCACGATTTATGAATTATTTATCTTACGGGGATTAATGTGACCACCTGTCGCCACACTGTTTGGTTTTTAGATGTCTTCAGAATCAACCAATGAAAAGAATGGAATATAAGTAGGAAGGGGAAAAAACTCACACACACACACACTTTTCTCCGGAAGTTTTGCGTATGGAAAAAACTGAACCGGACATCTGTTACCGCATTTCTGATAAAGGCAGGATTGGGGAAATACGATTTGAGCATTATATCAATGGAGTTGTGAACTTGTGTTAATTTATGGAGTTTTAATTGATGGGCTTTGTGTTAAGGATGGTTGAACAGAAGCAAAGGTCAGCGAAAATAATTCTTGAACACAGTTTAGCAATTGCTTGGTTTATTTCTCTTTTATTTACTTTTTTCAAGAGTTGTCTTACATTATTATGTCACTCATAAGTCTTTTTTTATGTGAATGTGTAAAATAGAAGACTTGTGTTAAAGTTTGAGATAGTTTTCCGACATATGTTGCCATATAATTAAAAGTATTGTATAAGAAGAAATGTATTAGTTCTGTTTAGCTGATAAATTTTATGAGCTACATTTAGGCTATACAATATTGACTGTTTTGCTTTGTTATGAAAGAAAACGTAAGTCAAACTTCACCCTATCAAGCCTACCCACCTTTATAGTATGCCTTTTATAGTATTGTTAATTAATGGGCCAATGATAATGTCAAATCAATTTCATAGTTTAAGGTTTTTTATGCTGTTTTCCACTCTTAGTAATGGTGAATTGTTGGTTTCTATACCTTTAGTCTCTGAAATGAACTTGAAGAGTTTCATGACAAAAAGTGTAAAAAATTATATTCAATCATTTAAACAGAATCAAATAGATTGATAACCATATAGAATCATATAGATTGATGACCAGAACATGGTTAAAATTAGACTGTTTTCCTTGAAATAAGAATATATTTGTAAGAACTGTTCTAAATCATTTAACAGAAGTTGAAATGACTCTAAATTTTACATTAATTGCTTTGATAAACAAAGTACCGAATAAAAACTTAAAATGGAAAAAGCATTAGATAATTTCATTTAATTGCACAAAAATAGTCAAACTGATTTTATTTCTAAATTCACTCTTTAAGCATGCATATTTTGGATGCTAATTATTTTGAATTAATTTGATAAAACATCAATTTTTATAAGAAGATGTTAATAGCTTCAGATGTGTATCACAGTAATCTGATTTTTAGAACAAAAGTGTCTTCCATTTATGGGAATGTTTGCAGTAGCCCAAGAAATAAAAACTCGCACGATTAATATTCAATTCAAAGAACAAACTGAAAGCACAAAGAGTCAAATATTATTCTTTCTTTAATAATTCATCGTCACCAAGTCAAACAGAATTGCGTGTGGAGCTGAAGACAACTGAATATGCGAACACAATAGAAAAGTTCTCAGCCTCTTTAATGACTGCATGACTGGTGTATCGGAGAAATTGTACGTTTTACAGCGGTGGCAAAATCCAATGCCAACACGCATATTTAAAGACGCAATCATTCGCAGTGTTCCTTAATAATTTTAACTGAAGGAAGTTGATGTTGCGGTAATTAGTGTTCAGAATGCTGCTGAAGAAAAAACATTTTCATTAGAAGAATTCAAACTGTTGACCATCAAGCATTCAATCATTAATGAAAGAACAATTTGGGAAATTTGCACGTGATAATCGAATATTTACTCTTTCTAAAAAGAAATTTTGAAGGAGTGATTTTTTTTTCTGTGAGATGTTGAATATTCCATGTATGTCCAGAAATAAATGTATTGGTCCTTTCTAGCTGTTTCACCAGAACAGATTGATTGAAGCGGGGTGGATAAACTCTTAAAAATGTGCTTCTGATTTAAGAGGCACATTTTGTACATTTGTGCCGATGAAATTTGATGTCATTTTTGCAGGGGCGTAGCCAAGGGGGGCGGGGTTAGGGGGTCATAACCCCCGCATGAAAAGTTTTTGCCATACAAAATGTATATTCTTCACTACATTATCACACACAAGTATACATATATATGAGTTGTAGTAGTTGTAACCCCCCCCCATGAAAATTTTCTGGCTACAACCCTGCATTTTTGATATTATAGAATGGGTACTTTGATTAGGTGCTTTTCGTTTTATAATAGTAGAAAGTACAATCTTCTTGTGCCTTACATATAAGAAGCCAAGTTTTAAGAGTATAGGGCTTTTAGCGTTACTACATTTCTAAAGTCCTCCTACACCACGTTCTGGCAACGAGACGATCGCTGCTTTTCTAAATCTCCTTTAACACTTTAGCTTTCAATCCAACCGACCCACCCGAAAATGCACGCTCTCAAATACGACCTTATGACTGAACGATGATTCTTTCCCCTTTGCTTTGCAACATCTATTTACAAGTGTCAAGAGTGGAAAATCCTTTTCTCGTGTTTGCTATTGTTACCCTATGTGCTGTTAGCTTTGAGTAATCAGCTGTATTTACGAACAGCTGCTTTGCAGATATTTCGAGGGAGGGAGATACCCCTTTCACTCCCATTGATTCTTCGCGCTCCTGTTTTGAGAGAGATAGATCTACACAGGTACAAAATAGACGTGTTTTGTGGGGGAAAGCATTCAAAAACATTTTTCGGACGGTTCCGGCAATTTGAGCAAACATTCCAAATCAAAGGCTGGGAGCGAAAGGAATAAATGCCAGTGTTACGATGCAATTAGGGAATGCAATCCCGATCCCGCGGGAACGGGATCCTGTGGGATCCCGCACAAATGTTTGCGGGACTAGTCCCGCGGGATTACGATCCTAATCCCGCAGGATTGACTCTGAGAAATATTTTTTTTTATTACAGTTTCACGCTGCTTTCCCAATCAACAAACCGAAATATTTTTTGTTTTTATGTCTCTGATCTAACAATAAACGAATCAATAATTACAAATTTTAATTTAAAGTTTTAGTTTTTAAATCATCTTCCAATGGGAGTCTGAATCGAACATCTAAATCTAAACATTGTAATATGAATTTTTCGTAAAGTTCCCATTCTCCAAATGAACTGAAATATTTCATACTATTTATCTCTTAGCGAACAGTCACGAATAATTAATTATAAAAGTTTTTATTTTAGTTTTAAATTTTTTTATAATTCACACTTTTAATTATTTTACTAAAATTAAATCTAGACTAGGAAATGGCTCATCGGATTTGTTCGATTTTGTACGTTATTTTTTCAGCAACTAAGATAATAACATATGCTTACTTATCATTAAATTGTATATTCCTCATCTTTAGCAACTAACATAAGACATAACTTAGCATATTATTCTGAATATCATGATTATAATTTTCATATTTCTAAGTTATTCTATTAATTATCTGTTAATATTAATTATTATTATTATTAAAGTTAAACTTCATAGTGCTTAAAATCTTACATTTTTCTACTTTTCTCTGTTGAAATGAAGTCCTAACTAAATAAAATGTCAATCCCGCGGGATTGCGGGATCCCACGGGATCAATGAATCCCAATCCCGAAATCCCGCAGGACGAAAAAGAGTGCGGGATTGCATTCCCTAGATGCAATGCCACAAAAATGGCAGCGATCTACGCCGCGTCTGGAAGTTCCTGGCGAAGTACAGGGCAGCCACACGGCCCTACTCCTGAGTACAGTCTTGACCTGGCTCCGGCAGACTTATTTTATTTTTCCCAAAGATCAAGACCATCCTGAAAGCAGTTTATTTTGGAGTCATTGAGGAGACTGAAACCTCACTGATAAACATTCTAAACGAGATCTTTCCTAAAACCTACCTGAATACATTCGGAGTACACTGTACAGACTCGTCGCTGGCAAAACTGTGTAGATGCCAAAGGGATGGACCTAGGGATGATTTGACCAGTTTTAAAGGGCTTAGCGATATAGTGACTATGCAGTAGAACCAGTCTAATTTGACAAAGTTCGACCCCTTATACAGGTAAGTGTTTATTCTACGAAAGCGGGCATTTTTTTTGCAAATTAAAACGAAATTTTACAAAACTGGACGTTACAGACAAGTGGCCATTTTATCAAGGTGTTCATATTGCTAGTATTAACTGTATTTGTACACCATTTTCGAAAAACATTATAGAGCAATACTTTCTGCATAGATCTTGTATTCACATTTGTCCAGGGTGATTGCCATTTAGTTCTGTAGGTTGACTTATGTACTCTATTCATTGTCAAACTAAACAAAAAGGAAGTATTCTTTAATCGTTTTCGAAATCATATTTCAGCAATTTATACTAATTGTTTTTGTATCATGGTCATTTAACATATCTATTTTACTGAGGATCACATAAAAAAGCGCCTGCATGTAAGATTCTAAATAAACATGCTAATGAATAATGCAGCATTTAGTTTATAAGGAGAAAAAAAGACTTCACGAAGTGTCAATTATAAGAAACGATCTTGCTTCGCACCGCCGTATAATTGAAATAATTCTAAATGGGATATGTTTGCTCTTCCATTATTAAATTATGTGCTTAATAATGTGTGTGTGCGCTAGATGATAGCTAAAATCAGCATTGGATCTGATGATCTACTTAAATTTATTTCTTAAAATGATATGCATGTCACTAAAGATTGCATGCAAAATAAAACTTTTCTGAAAAGATTGTAAGGTACATGCTTCTAATGAAATGCTTATTAGTATTATAGAAACCAATGTATATGAAAAACAATTTTAAAAACCTTATTATAGCATTTATTCGGAGAAATATTTCATAACCAGCAAATGAAGCTTAATTGTTGAACATTTGTTTGAACATATGCGTGGATGAAAAGGAAATTACTCACTCATCATTTATCAACTAAATCAGTCATCATGTCAGTTTCATTACATATAAAAGCATTGGTTATTTATAAAAGAAACTGCTCTTTTTTCCTTCATGTACAGAAAACTGATAGTACAAAAGTATCATCATCATCTGTGATATGATTTGCATAAGTTGGATAATCTATGTAATCATATTATAGTATATAACTATTTTAGAATAAAAAGTTACGTTTACGTATAAATAATCAATATAATAATTTAATTGTAAAGCAAGCGATTGGCAGAATTCAGGCATCCACAATTTATAAAGGACATTTACAAATCGATAATAAAGAACCGGCGGCGATTATTTTTTTTTTTCCAAACCAAGAATAGTAACCTTCCAATATCAAATGTGATATATTCATCATTATTTTCGTTTTCACCTCCAATATACAACTCTTTTCTTCTGTACGAGGATTTGCGCAATAACTTTTTCTGCAGCTTTCACCATTGTTTATGAAATAGAAAGCATCACGTAAAGAAATAGATAAATGTTACTGAAGCAAATATTTGATTATAATGCACTGGGGAATAGCGGCAATCAGGCGCTGGCTTCCGCGAAATTGCTGGGAACAAAATACTTGGGATTATTTACTTTTCTCAAATCCCGAAAGGTTGATATCGTAAATACCACATACCTTCGCAAAAACACTCTTAATACAAAATTATCTTTAGCTATGTTAAGATTTTATAGAAATTCATAATTTCTTACCTTTGGGATTCCTCTAGACTTTATTATCAAGGATTTGTTTAAAAAGGTTGATAGCATAGTATGGATATTTTGTGACATTATTTTATTCGCATATTGCACTGTTACAGTAATCAATAATATTAATTTTTTATGGCTTATATCAGCTTAAACAAGGAGGTTCTTATGGATTTGTCATATTTATGATAGATCAGTGAATCGTCAGAATTACAGCCTTATACAGAGTGTCTCAAAAATATTGACATCGACTTTTATTCTTTAAATCCCAGCAAACGCACTACTGCCCGCAAAAAGACGGCCGGGTACCCGTCGTGCTGGCAAACTGCCGTATACCGGGAGCAAGGTAGAGCGCCATCGTCTGGAGGTCACTGGAGTAACAGTGTCTGAAAAGTGCATATGCGCCAGTACATAACTAGTAACGGCGAACTGCCATGTGTCGATGACATGCACAGAAAAGTTAACGGCGTGGTACGGCTTAAAATGTACCGGGCCTGCACTATTTGGCAGTAATGGGCCTGTATATATTTCGTAGTATTGGCATAAAATTTCGTTATTTTAATTAAATAATATTGTTTCACATTCATACTGTGCGGAAGTGTTAGAGGATATAAGTTCCGGGCACCCAAAGGCAGGGTCACTGCTTTTTTTTTTTTCTTTCTTTTTGAGGGGGGGGGGGGTGTAACGGGAGAAGTAACAGCTGAACACATCGACGATGTTCTCGAGTTGTAGTAGATTCAAATGCTTGAACGTCCAATGTTTCAAAGTTGATAACTTTAAGCTTAAGTGTTTTAATCAGGTTTGTTTCCACAATTTTTTTTCTTCCATCTAGAATACAGCGTATTAGTTTTGTGCTGCCTGTGGAGCCAGTAACATGCAATCGAGCAGTTTGTAAATGTGTAAAAATTGTCTTCGGAATGTTTATATGGTTAACATTACTGTTTGCTATTACTAGTTAATTCTTTTGAACAGGCGGGCAAATAGAAACATCGTGTTTATTCTTGCATTTTGTGCAACGAACAATGCCTTTCTGAGGGCAATTTGACATTCTGTGTCCTCGATTTGTGCACAAGAAGCAGCGGTTATAGAATTTTAGTTTCTGTATGCGAGTATCATACTGAGTTATGGTTTCACATTTCCAGTCCAATGGCCAGAAGTTTCACACAATGAACAAAACGGTGTATTATTCTTTTTCTTTGATCCAGAAGTGGACTTAGTGTTCACTTTAAAGTCTGTAGTGGGGGTAAATGGTACAATAACATCGCCTTTTATTTTCAAAGTAGTCAAAGCTGCTTCAACTTCTTCGGAGAGCAACTGTATTAGTTGTGTGATATTACCTTCAGAAATTTTTTGGTGTTTCGCATGATTTCGACAACAAATGTCATCAGGGAATGCCCGTAAAGTTTTAGGAGTTAAAACTCTACCATATGCGTCAATATCTTCTCCCAAAGCACGTAGAGCTTGTAACCATCTGTTGCATTCAATATAAACTTGATTTAGTGATGTTGGTGATGGATTGCGGATTGGCGTTAAAGTCTCTAAAACAATCCAAATGAGATTGAATGATTCTATTTTTATCACCATATTTGTCCATTAGAAGCTTTTTAGTATTTCACATGTGTCCGCAATAATACTGATACCATCAACTAATCGTTTAGGTTCATTTTGTAAATAACCTCTAAAAAAAAACATGTTTGTCAATAGTTGATAAGTTTGGATTGGAGTCTACAAAGGACTGAAATTGTTCCCAAAAACTTTCCCAATTCTCTATTTCTCCTCCAAATGCTTCTAATTTTATCGTAGATAATTTCACTGTGTAAGTTTGAGTAACAGATGCTGTCTGAACAGATTGTGGATTAATAGCCAAGTTAGTCAGCAAATTGGAATTATCAATACGAATATTAGGGTTATTGCTGCCGTTAATGGTTGGCGATAACTTATTTTGGATGATTTTTCGAGCTTTAAAGATTGCGTGTTCAGCATCCTCTGTATAGATTTCTCATTGGGCAGTGTCAATTTCGCATTCCTCATCCGTAAAAAGACAATGGATTTCATTGCCAACAATCTTCATTTCCTTAAAGCACGTGTTAAACGATTTACCGTATATTCCACGTCTCCATTCGAAATGCCGTCTTTCAAGTTGTTAATCTCAGTTGAGAAACAAGTTATATTGCTTCTAATAGTTTTTCATTTTCAATTACGAGACCTGTTCTTCTTTCGTCGCCATTTTTTTTTTATTCATGGAGATCAAAGTTTGCAGAGTTCCAAAGGTCAAAGTAAGTTCGTACGTTTAGTGAAGTAGTACGAAGTTCTATTTGGATACTTCGGCAGCAGAATATTGCATGCTGCTGTATATAAAAAGAATAATAATTCCTGATAATCATATACAACATACACAAGACGTAGCGTAGAAGGATTTAATGTTTATTTTCGAGAAATTTCCATTACAATAATCATGTTGCCATGAAAGTAATACATAGTTTGATTCATATAACGCCATTCTCGAGCACGAAAACTTCTGTTAAATATACATAATAACAGCAAAAACACGATAACAAGATCGTGCAACGAGCAATAATCGTAACAGCAATAACAAGAAAAACGATGTTACACAACAGCGCTTTAATGAAATAAAGAAAGAAAAATTAAACAGGAGATAAGCCTTGAACCAAGCTTACAAATGCAATCTCTAAAAACTCGATCATTTTTTACTTTTTTTACGCTCCAGATAAATATTTCCATATTTTCTATGATTACAAATTTTGTAAAGAACATTTCTCTAAATACAAAATAAAAAAGTAATATCTCTGGATCTTCTTAATATAATACGTAATTCTAAAAATCCAAGCATTTCCAGAATATTAAAATCTATACGGTGCCTATAAAAATACATGCTTATTGCATTTCAGAATTTTTAAAAACAAAAAAAAATCGAACACCGGAAGATAGAAAGTATGCTGAGTTTAATTCGGGTTTTGGAATTAGCAGTTTATAAAAAGAGAGAGAGAGAGAGAGAGAGATCACCAAATTTTTTTTCCCTCTTTCTTCACAGATAAATAAAAGTGAAAAAAAAATTACTTCAAAATATTTCGAAAATTTTAGGAATTGAAAAATACCTCTTGAGCGTGGAAAAGGTTATTGAAATGAAAAAAAAATAATAAATATATAAAATAAAATAATCACGAAGAGTCTTCCATAAATGAAATTTTTGGGGAAAATATTTTCTAGAAGTTCATTTCTTCAAACTTCTATAGTTTATTTTATTTACTTCTTTATTTTTTTACTCACTTGATTTTATATATATAGGGCGAGAGGATTGATATTTTTTATTTTCAAATATATCTTATTGAACATAGATTTTCGTTTCCTGCTCGCGATATAAAATTTAATGTTGGGTTTTGCTTTTAGGAGAATGAAAATCAATAGCTGAAAAGTCATTCGATATTTTGCTGACCACGTTTCAATAGCAAGTATTTACCTGATAAGTTTTGCGGAAAGAGCTCACGCGTCTGGCTTGAATTGCTCACGTTCGGAAATACGCCTAGCAGAAACAAGACCGGGGGCTTTACTTCCCCATCCCCTTTGCGTTATGCCTCGGGAAGTTATTAAATTCGGTTATTCACTTATTCTCAACAGGACCCGCGCAAAAGTTATTTGAAGACGGTGTTATTATTTCGTTTATATGCTTTCCTTTAAAGTATTTTCTTTAAAATATTAGAGTTGTCGTCAGTAGTAATGGATTTTATACCATTTATACAGGGTGTCCAAACAAATATACAACACGCTTTCAGGGTTTTTAGGGCAACTAATTACTCACCATTGTTGTGTCGAAAACGTTTATGTGCAGGGTAATAGTTGATTTGGGAAAGAATTTGAACTGCTCGTTTACTTTCTTAACCCTTTAAGACCGAGCTCGTTCGATTGTGAGCCTTAGAAATTATATTACTTTTTAGTCGATTAAATACAAATGTAAAAAAAGAAAAAGCAAACTTTCACTAGAAAAGTTAATTTTAAATACTTTTTCCGCTAGCAGTATTACCATTGATGGAATTAAAATTCTCAAGAACCAAATTCTACTTGAAAACAAGTCCGGTATTAAAGATCTAACAGGGTTTCATAAAGAAATGGTGAACTGAAATTTTCAGTTTTTGACGAACCATAGATGGAAAGTTTAATATTATTTAAACATTCTTCTAAGTTATTATCGACAGCTTCACGAAGACAACGTCTCAGAACATCACACTGTTACGTAATTCTGAATCCCTATTTTTGTGCTCTAACTGCCGTAAAAGCTTGTTGTGTACTTTTCCACGCTTTGAACTTCCTCAGGAGAAACGGTTGCACTTAAATGGACTTCACTCCTTTAATACTGATAATTCTAAACTAAAGATTGGATATGTGACTTCTGCCTTCACTAAAAGGAAAGTATTTAAGAGAAAGTTAAACTTACCTTAATGATTTTGATTGAAAATAAAATTGGGCCACTAAAGTTTATATACAGCTACATGGTATATTTTTGTCAGCAGTATTATTGAAATATTTATAAATAACACTGAAGAAAAGTTTCCATGCACTACAATCCTTTTTTATGTGCTTAATATCTGCATGTCTTAACAAAGTTCAAACTGATTCCTTTGAATTCCTTTATTCGTATACACTGAACTATAGCAACGCAGAGCAACTGAACTCTACAGTCAATATTCACTGTTGCCAAATATTCTATGGCAAAAAAATGCTAGATTGAGTTGGAAAAGTGGTATTTTTTAAAATTAACATTTAATAATTAAATAAAATTCCTACTTGCTTGAAGGGGTGCTCATTTAAAATTAGAAAGATGAAAAGCACTAAACATAATGGTTATTATATTCGTAACAACTTTAATAGTGAATGAATCGTACATTTTTGGTGAATATGAAATTGATTAATTGATTCCAGTTCCAAGTAAATATATTTTTTGAATAATCATATATTTTGTATGGACGCCATTCCGTTATCTAACTGAATTATTCACCAAGCACTTGACATGCGAATTAATCCAAACACGCGTGTAAATCATAGCTAAAATATCAATATCTAACCGATGACTTTAACACGCATATAGGAATTCAACCCCGCTTGATGTTTTTGCTGATCAAGACTGTAAAGGTATCAAAACCAAATATTTTATACTTTCTTGAGCTTTTAGGCTATTTACAGCCAAAAATTACACTTTAAACTTTGATGATAGTAATACCAATTGATTCATCAATTTTCAAATTGTATTTCCTAGCAACAGCAATATCATTAAATAATGTTAAAGCCGTAGAAAAGAAAATCGAAGTGATAAAAGTACCAATGACTGAATTTTAAAAGTTAAAAAGAAAGAAAAAATCTGTAATTCATTTAAAAAAATTCATAAATCAAAGAGTAACAGCTAAACGTGTCACTTACATCAAAATAAAAAATTTATTCCCCTAATACAAAGGCAATTAAATGTAGCATTAGTGTAACGGGGAAAAGGGCCTAAAACCTTCCTCTTTATCGTTCTTGCTAAGAGTCTAATTTCTCTTGAGGAAGATAAGGTTAGGTACATACTGACGATTGGCTCACGGTACGTCACTACTCCATGTTTGCTTGAATTGATGCCTGATGTTTACATTTGAACCATTGTTGCATTCTTAGCAGAGTAACTAGCTAATACGTAAACAATTTTTATCGAAAACTTTTAATGAAACTGCTGTTTCCAATGCCGTTGCAACTTGCTTAATGCATCAACGCTCATGTAATCGTCGACATCACGTGTTTTAATGTTTATACAGATTCGAACATGAAAAGAATTTTCTTATTCACGTATTGAGAAGAAATCCATAAGTATAGTGAAAAATTAAATCTGTTATTTTTTTTGTAAGGAAAATGTATTTTATTTTTCATTCGAAAATTTTAGAAAGAGTTCTGAGCCTTGTACCGTCGTGCACCACATGATCTCGCGGTTATCGACAGCGCAGACTTGAAGGGGCTAAAACAACAACAAAAAAAAAAAAAAAAAAACACTCACACACACTGAGTACAGAGGAACACTACTTTAGGCTTAGTAATTGAATAGCACAGTAGAAAACACAATTTTTGTCAGAGTAAAGTCATCACAGACAAGTATACGCTCCATGCTAGAACTTAGAGTGTTGTAAAATTTGTATAATTTTCCCACCGATAAAAAGGTAAATTCGTTATTTTAATATGTCTTGGGATTTAAGCATTATATAGTGCAAGCACAAACGAAAACATATATGAAACATGATTTGATAGACTGCATGCTTTTGACATTGTTGGAAGGAGTTAAAATGCAGAGTTGGTGCAGATGCAGTGCTTATCCAAAATCCGCTCTTCCAAAGTGTTTAATAGCTCGCCATTGTTACCTTCTATTTAACCATTCTTTCAAAGACAAAAGATCATCATCCATTTAAATTACACAACTGTAAATAAAAATCCTATCTCAAATTTAGAACACTTTTAAAAATCAAACATATCTCTCGAACATTCTTATAAAATTAACATATTACGCAGTCTAAAGATGTTTTGCAAATATTTATCAAACATCAGAATTATATCTACCCATTAAGCCTCACTTAAGTAACTGCGCAACTTTTACAGATTGCCATTTATTGAAAATATCTCTCTATGTATACATGCAAACACTTACCGTTACTTTACTGTCAATTACGCAAGTTAATCTGCATCAAATTAAACACGTTTAACTACTCCAACTTAGCCTCCACCTGTGCATTTTACCATTGAAAGAAATTCGAAATTTAATCTCGAGATTAAATGCTGACATTCACCACTTACCACTCGAGTAAACATGCGGAAAATATTCGTAATTTAATTACAAAATTTAGGTTTAGTAAATTCCGAAATCTTTCTCTCCTGCCGCAATCTGCTAATGATTTAAGGCGAATTAAGGGTTATACGCTTTTGAGAGAAATGTTAACAGAGATTTCTCTGAATAATTCACGTATTAAACTCAGGTTCTCGTTATCTAGTTATTGCAGGTCCTTCTATGCACTGTTTGTAATAATACAAGTATTTACTTTAAAAAAGCTATATAAATATAAATGTAGATGATTAATGGTTTTGATTTCTCATTTGAGGAAATTCTTTCTAAGTATGCACTACGCGATCAAATTAATATTACTGCAGACTTATTGAGTCGCTCTGAATTTGCGGTAATTATTTTTGAACACGATGGGACATTAAGTATATTTAATATCTTTATGCCATGAAAACTTGCACTCTTTTAAATAACAAGAAAAGACTAAAATAAAATAGCATGGTAATAAATTTAAACCTTTGCTTCTATAAATATCCCCTGCCCATGCATACGAACAAAAATGTATTCTCCAAATAAAATTAACTGTATTATACTCAACGAATTACTCAGTCTATTAAAAAATAAAATTTTATCTGGACTCTATAGTTAAGTGAAACATGTCACAAAATATAGTGAATACTTAATTACAGAATCTGTTCATATTTACAGGTTATTTTACTAATTATATGAAAATTTACGAAAGAGAAATGTTTTTCATTTATATCTTAAATAGTTTTATGCGGTTTTTAAATAATATTTTCACAAAATTATATAATAAACTAAAGTAATTCTTTTATTTCATAAAGCATCGACGTAGTAGTAATTGACCAAAAAAATTCAAATTTCTGCAGCCTTTTTTTATATATTATCTTATTTTTAAGAATGAGCGTTGAAGAAGGATAGATGCGAGACGAGACGAGATTTTTAGTTCTTATGGGAGATCAAATCGGCCTGTTCTTAATTGTAACACAGGTATACTGCTGCATGAGACCAAACTTTGTATCTGCTATGATACAGTTCTTTTCATTTCATACATTCTCAAAAATAACTTCTTTATACACGGAAATTTTACAGTCAGAAGTTCTGCTGGAATATCTCCGTTATTTGAAGATTATCCATCTTTTTTCTCCTCTTAATTGAAGAATTTTCTTCAGATTCAACGAATTTTTTTATCATCTTTGTCAGATATTTGGAAGTAGAATTCACGGAAATATTATGTTTCCATAGAGTACGGAAAATATTTGCTGAAAAATGAGGGATAATTTAGTGTATAAAGACGAGTTTTTCCGAATGTGTTCAAACGTATGAGTTTAGTCTTTAAAATGGTTTTGCATCCATCTTAAAAAAATTAAATGTTCTCTTCAATGTAATCAGAGGCAGTTTGTAGCTGCAGTTATTGGGGGTGCTTCTAAAAAAAATAACCCATCGTTTCTTAATGTCGGGTAAAAAGCAACAATAGGTAAATAGGATGAAAATTGTGTACAATAAAAAGAAATAAAATAAAAAGATTTCGCCATTTTTTAAAATTTTAATATATTATGATATGCATAGGAAAAAAAACGCGTTGATAAAACTTTTATTATTTGTCGCAAAATGTTTTATAAATGCTTGTCAAAAACGAAAAAGTAACGTTGAATAAAACAATTATAATTTTAGGATAGCTAAAGCTAATATTAAATACATATGACAGCATATTTTTTTACGCAAACTTTAAACTATTTCTAATGACCTGAATATTGCTTACTTAGTTAGGCTGAAATGAGGGCAACTTACTTTTGTGCGCGCCTTTAGAAAAGGATATTTTCTAGTCATTTTAATGTAATTTTCACAGTTAAAGAAAAGGACAATTTTAAATATGATCAATTTCAAATGTAAAATGTTTACACCTCTGTCGAGGACACAAAAGAGCGAAGAAACGCCAGGTCTCAGTGCCAAGCTGTTTTAACTAGACACTGTATAGAGTGATGCTACTCAGCTGGAGACGGGAACTGTGAATTTCACAGTGCTTCTCATCACTATTTCTGTCTATTTCAGAGCGAATCCCCTCGGACTTCACGCAAGCGCAGAGTAATCGAACGCTGAACATTGCACCGCGGACAGCTCCTCTCGTAGATTTTTATTGTATTTACCGGATTTTAAAAATATTTTTGAAGAGATTTTTGTTATTGCTACGTGATAGCTACTGACTTCAGCCTTAATGACTGTGTAAGGTACAGATAACAAGAAAGGATAAAGAGAAAAAAAATATTTGTAATTACCGTCGATATTTCGTGAAAACTGGGGGGGGGGGGGGTGGGTACAGTTCCACTGTGCCTATGCACGAGCCATCACTGAATGTTTGTTGGAATAAAGATTATTTGCTGTTACTCAGTATTATATTTTATCCGACACATAACAATAAAACATGCGGACATAAAAAGCCTATTCTAAAAGAGGGGGGTGACACTCGCCATTTTAGGAGAACAATTTATTGCAGACGGAAATCTCCTGCATTGACTTTATGTTCAGTAAATGCGACTCAATACCTTCCTTTTCCGAAGCTTCTTGAGCATTTCATGTGATTTTCAATGATCCTAGAAATAATCATTTGGGGTTGAAGAAGCAATTTATGGGATTTGCATGTGATCATTGCGATTGAATCTGTAAAGCTTTATCAATGCAGAACACTTGATATTGACTTAATGGGATCGTTTCTTTGATAAAAATATGAAAATACTTTCTCAGATTCCTTATATTCTTTTTTAAAGAAAATATACTTACTTTCATACAGCGCCGAAGTTGAAATAAAAAAGAGGTTTTCACAATGAATTTGTTTCCGTGTTCGATCTGAATAAACATTCGTCTTTCACTAGCAAAAATGTTAATTATTTTCTAGTAAAAACAGGCAATTATTTTCCGATGCCATTTTTTTTTGCAATTTTCATGTACTGTCAAACCGTAAGAAGGAGAAAATGCTAGAATGTGCATTAAAGTTCTGACGGAATGCCATTAAGTGATGGTTTGAAAAATGTTACCAATTCCTAAAACAGTGCAGGAAGAACATCTTAAGGTGGAAAGGCGATTTCCAAATATTTATATTCCTAGAAAACTGTAAATGAACACGATAATGACTTATTATGGGATACCAGAATTGCCAACTGCTCCGGAATATACAACCACTTTTAAACAGTAATTTTTGGCTTAAACTATCCCAAAATTTCGAAATTAAACGTGGGGTCCGGCTACCTTTTCGAAAAAATGTTTAAAAGAAATTACTGTCTGCAAAAAGTGGTTAATTATTTTCTGGAGTGTTTGGAAACTCTATGATACAAAGTTTCAATATAAATATTCTTAGCGAGTTCACGAGAGTGTTTAGTAATATATGATTATAAATGAAACACTTATTTATTAAAATAAAGAAAAACTTTGTGAAAAAAGCACGCACAAAATGATACTTAAAAGAAGTCTTCTTTTAAGTATCATTTTATGTGTGCTCTTTTCACAAAGTTTTTTATTTTATTTTATATTTTAGCACCAGTATTTTGAGTGTTTTTTCCGCACTTATTTATTACTTATGTCAATGATTGACCTCTAATCAATAATTCAGTGTGTGGTAGCCTAACTGCCAGTAATTCAAAAGATCGGCAGAATTGGGCTCAAATGTAATCGAATAATTAATTCACATGCATACACAGCAAACATAAATGCAGGGTCTTTGGGGCAACAGTTGTAGCCAGCTGATTAAGAGCAATGCCAATATTCTTTTCCTAATAAAAATTTAAGTTGCGGCAAGAACTTCGATGAATATTTATAAGATTGTACTTAGGATTAAAATACAAATCTATCAAATATTTAATTCAAGTGTCACAAGTTATTTATGTTGTGGAGGAAGATTGGATAATATCGACAAGTATTTCCTAATACGTGCTGCAGTTATCAACGCATGTAACGATATCTATGTACAAGCTGAAGGAAGAAAATTCAGATACCGCCATATTTATTCAAGTGACAGAGTGTAGTTGACGCGTAACAAACAGTTTGGGTTTTTTAGTATTCTTTTGAGCGAACGAAGATCCCTTCAGTCTGTCATATTTTGCCTGAAAAGAGTATTGTTTCTTCCCTTGTTTATTGTTTCAAAAAGTTTTATTGACCCTTAAAACAAATATCCCTTTAAGCTTAGTTTATACGTACCAGGTATCCGATGCTTTGATTTATCATGTTCTGTCTACATCGTACACAGGTGTTGCGGGTTATATCAAACACATACTGATTTTTAGAATTATATTCTCATAGAAATCATTTGCTTTGCTCGGGGCATTAGGTAAACTACGTCGGAAGTTGGAGTTTTTAGCAAAAAATTAAACGCGTAGCACATTTGCCTTCAAAACGAATTGTTGAAGCTTGAAAGGTTGATTTTTTTTTAAACTTTAACCATTCATATCATAATTAAATCAATCTTAATACCTGTACTTTTACAATTTTTTCGAGAAATAAGTCTACTTGATAATAAAATGCGGCTTGCATAACCAAAAGTACCTCTCTGCTTGCACATTCTCTTCGTATCCGGCACAATCCCTCACAGATAAAATTAATAAGCATACAGTCATCTCAAAAAGAGTAAAAGATGATTGATATTTTTATCATAAAAATGAATTTTAAGATTTCTTTTTTTTTCTTGTAAAACTATACTGTTTTGTATATTAATTATTTTAAAATATATTTATCATTTCATTTATTACAGCATTAATTTTGAAATAGCTTAGGTGGCCGATACTACCCAACCTTCCCCCAATGTCTGTAGTTCTTTTTTTTTTCTTAAACCTTTCGATAAAATCGAACATTGTGTACATATGGTACCAGAGATCCAGCAATCAGTATTGATGACACATACAAGTACAAAGGCTCGCTCGGTTCAAGCTGGAACATCGGAAGTGAAAGAGCGCCAGCTTAGCCAGTCTCTCTCGACTGAATCTCCTGGCGACCGTGTACGCTGACGGGAGTTGGTGCATGTAAAATCGGTCATCACTCCAATGTCCCATATGTTCAAAGAATACCTCTTGGGGTACTATTCCAGATCCTAGGTCTCTCATGTGGAATTTGTTTAAAATTAGGAGATCACTCACACGTGTTAACTACTAAGGTAACAGAGATATTCTTGATAACGTCTTCTCCACTATGAAGTTTGTGCTCTGAGTTTCCACTGGGTTTTCAGATTCTATATAAAAAAAAGAAAGAAACATATAAGTACTAATCCGTTCAACTTGGAACCTAGTCTGCAAGATCAAACCGACGTATTTTTAGAGCATTCATCAGTATATCGACAGATTAGGGAAAATCTACAAATCCTTCTGGCAATATGTCAAGATTTATAGCTGCTTGCTGTCAAAAGCATGAAATATCATTTATCAAATTTCATATTGCATTGCAGGAAAAGTGACTTACGCGTCATCTATCTCCAATTTAAATTCAAAGTGTCTTAAGAAAGATGATTTTTTTTTTTTGCCACGCTTTAGGAAATTTAGAGAAATTTTTATACATCGAATAACATATTAATCCACTTTGTGAGATGTTTGAGAGTGTTGAAACTTTCTCAAATATAATAGTGTCGTCAACTAAATTTAATCTATGTAAATATACGAAAGTTTGCTTGTGTGACAGCAGCTATGTTGAAACTTCATAAGTGTAATATATAGTATATATATATATGTGTGTGTGTGTGTGTGTGTGTGTGTGTGTGTGTAATGCATAAAGGGATAGTAAAAAGGAGTTTGGTTTTCCTTCGCTGAAAATTGGAGTATTTTCACTGTATTATTTGCTTTCCAACTGTACACGAATTTTCGCTCCCTTTTTTGGAATTACGCATTTGCTTTTAGAATCTTGAAACTCTTCGTCGTCATTTTCAAGCCCCATTTGAGGGGCAAGCATTTCTATACAAAGTATATATGATTAGATGTGAGAAGATGAGAAAAATGGAGCTATATTTCTGACTATCTCACATGGTGTCATATGGTTAAAAAGGATTGCACATGAAAATTGGGATCTTTCTGCCAATTGAACTATTAGAAATGCTACCCATTCCTCCCTAGCTCTTCTGTCATATCAGCCTCTGTAATTTGTAGACGACTATTGTACAGAATCTTCATAAATATCAAAACTTCCTTAATTCTCAGAAGAGGCTTGGTGTAGTTTCACGCTTCCTTTTTCCTTTTTACAATAATATGGTGTGTGTGTGCGTTTTCACTGCACGTACACTCCATATCATTTATAGCATATATACTATATTTAACCCCATTTATAGCGTACATATATTTAATTATATATATATATATATATATATATATATATATATATATATATGCTATAAAATACATTACAATCATTGATATTGGCATGAATTTTGGAATTTTCTATCTTGTCTATAGTCGAACCAATTCTTATATTAGCGCACATAAATACATGTAAGTTTAACTTACAGTTTTCCCATAAAACGCTTACTATGAATCAGAAGATTACGCATAATTTCAGCAGAAAGTTAGCTTTTGTGAATTGCACTGAAAAAAAAATTCTGTTGAATCATCAACAATTTTGTTAAATCAATAAAATTTTCTGGTTGAAACAGCACCCAGGACATTTTTGTTAAAATTATTTGGTTGTTTCAACAAAACATTTTGCCAGTTTAACCAACAAATTTTTTAAAATAAACAAATATTTTGTTAGTTTAACCAAACTATTTATTTCAATGATTTATCTGGTTAAAATCAGCCAAATTATTCGTTTGAATCAACAATTTTGTTTTGTTTTCTGGTATATTCATGACTCATATAACAAATTATTTGGTAGATTTTGTTATGCTATTTTTTTAACCCACAACCAGTTTTGAAAGTTTCTGAGGTAAAGAAAATTATCTATTTATCAAAATTTGCATTTTTAATTTAGTGATTTTTATATCTACAGGTTTAATTTTAACAACTTCAACGTCAAGATTTTATTTCTTTTTTCCCTCGCATAAGTCAAACTTAGTAAGACAATCAGATTATTCAAAATTCATGATGAGTGTTTTTCTGTTATTTAGCCACATTCAAAATAATCTCATGCCAATATTTGGCTGAATATTTCACTTAGACATGAAAGAAATCAAACTACATCGGTTAAAGAAGCAATTCTTGTGAGAAGTCAATACAACCGTTAGCTGTAAATGTAGGTAGGTATGCACACAAATAACCGCTGATTTTTTTTAAATGAACGAAACATTGTTTATGCATACTCATTGCATTATTAGATAAATTAAGCAAGGTAAAAATACCTTGTATAAGAATTATGTCGTTAATAATAATATAAACTGTGTCAAAGAAATCTTTCCGTGCTATCTTATAATTCTGATTTTCCGTTAGTATTGCAGCAGGGGCCATTTTGGGGAGAAACATGCGAACAATCTGAGTTACTTGAATGGGAATAGAAATAAAAAAATTAAACAGATTGCTCGTGATAAGCACAAAACGAATGAAGTATTATATAGTAGTGCAAAAATTGAATATGTATATTAAATCAAATAAGCATTTCGTTATCTGAGCTATTCTTTTTCAATATATATTTTATCACGAAGACAGATGGGATTCTGACGCTTTACTTTGTCTGACAAATCTGACATTGAGTTGTTTTAAACTATGTAGATATTGATAAAAGAATTAAAGCAAAAATGCGAATTTTTAATGAATTGGTAAAACAATTAGATTTACTTCAGAAACTCTTGACTAACTCAGTAAACCTCCAGCCGATTAGTATATTTTATATTTGTTCTTTTAGGTGTCGTCTGGGGTTTCTGCCTTCGTTCAGGCGAACGGCTTTGTACTTGAAATATCCGTACTATGGTAGAATTATCCAGCATGAATTGCAAAAAATATTGCCCCGGAGTTTATGTACAACAGTCAAAAGGATTGAGGACACGAAACACCCAAAGGGGGAGGGACGACATTCGAAAAAAAGACACCATGGCTTACAAGCCAATAGTGTCCAAGGTGAAGGAAGTTTTATATAACCCATAGTTCAACGCATTAGTATAATGGAAGTTACTAACTGTTTTTGAAAAATCTGATTTTTCATCCACCTCGCACGGAAGATTCCGATTGGTCCAATTTCAACCAAATGTTTTTGCCAATTTTAAGAGCATTTTGTTAAATCGATTTGGTTGAATCAAACAAACTTTTGTCAAATCAACAAAACAAGACTGCCAAACTGTTTAACGAAACATATTTTGTTAAATTCAACAAAATACTTTTTAGCGAGTGTAGGCAGTGAACGTATATGCCTTAGGAATGGGTATTAGGCAATTAGATGCTTGTGTGACAGAATATTTTAATCGACGCTTCCATGAGGATCTTTAAGATGTACTTTTCTAAATTTCTAGTGGCTTAAAGGAGAAGTGACATTTTTCTGTAACTAAAAATTTGTCTTCTTTCTTCCCAGTTTAAATTCATGCATAGAATTTTACATTTTTTTCATATGATAAAATACAGTTGCTATGACATTGCACGAACTTACATTCCTTTTCAGTAAACGGTGTAAATGTTACAAAATAATGAAAACTGGCCACTATAAGTTGTATATGTATATACGATCTAAACTAACGTAATATGGATATCCAAACAATAGCAATCGAGCATTTGAAATCTGAAAAGAAAAAAAAAGAAGAAAAGAAGAAGAAAAAAATGCAGTAAGAAAAATCTATATGAACAAAATGGGATCGCAGACCGCCACTGTATTACTTCCACTGAAACCGCGTGTGATTTCTTAAGCCTAAATATCCTGTAACTAAGATTTGGAGATGGAATGGAAATTGTAATTACTGGTTCTATAATCAGGTGCCACCATTAGATAAATTCAATAAAAAAAAAACGAAAATAGCAAGGTTTATGTAGGTTGCATGGTAAAAAAAAAGAGCCATAATATTCAACCCAGGGGCACGACCACAGCTTTTGAGAAAAACGTGGAAATGACCTAAACTGTTGGAAAAGTCCAATGAAGATCCCAGTACGAGATTTTAAAATAACGTGTTGCCATCATAGAAATGGGAGTGACAAAATGATATTGCAGCATGGAGCTAAAAAGAGAAATATCAAACATTATAATTAAAACAATAAATAAAAGAAGACGATTAATATTAATCATCAAGTGTAGCTAATCAAGTGAGAAACAGAGTAGGGGCTAGCATAGCTAAAGTGAACAATAAGAATTTAAAAAATAAATAAATATAATAATCTAATCTAATATATAAAATTCTTCTGTCCCAGTGTTAGTCACCTAACTCCTCCGAAACCACTCGACCAATTTTAATGAAATTTTCTATGTATATTCGTTAGGTCATAGAATAGGTTTTTAACTATGTCTCATAGCCCTAAGTCATAAGGGCGGTCCACCCCAAAACCGTTAGTCCCCGAGTGCTATTCACTTCAATCAGGATTTCTGTGTAGACATTAGCGTGTCGAGTCACTTTTCAAATGTGTTTGCCAGATAATGTGGAGAGGGGGGGGGGAAGTTAATAAAATGTTGAAAGTCGCACAAGGTTCGCAATTTTTGATAATGGATCGCTAAATGTGGTGCCAAAACGCGACAATTTATTATAAATATATTTCGCGTATAGTTAGAAAACGCCTGGCGTATATTGTAAAAGAGTTTTATTAGGCGATTTTAATATAGATTTCTATTCCGAAGAAGTGCTCTGTGGAACAAGAAAGGAAAACACGGTACACTCGTGGATTATGATGCCCATACCAAACAGCATTTAAAATGTGTTTGCGGTATAGTTGGAATATGCCTACAGGAAGAATATGCCTGGCGAAGATTGTAAAACAATCTCAGTAGGCGATTTTAAGATAGATTTCGATTCCAAAGATGCGTTTTATGGTACAAGAACGAGTTGATTCCTATTTTAACATCCCCACTCTCGCCAACCTAAAAAATCCCCGTTCTTTGGCGAGCTTTGCAGTCATGGGTCTCTGGGAGTTATGCACAAGATTTAACGGTACTTACGTATTATCCCGGCGGTCTGGCAAGACAAGCAATTTTTCACCAAGATAAATGCCGGGCACAGGAAATTGTTGATGGTTTGGAATACGATTGTACGATACGGTAAGTATCAAGTTAGGTTAGTTACGGTAAGTAAGTTTCAACGCTCCCAAAAGAACCAGATAAAAACTAAAGTAAACAAACTAGCGATAAACGCACCAGTTAAGGAATCTGAAGACACTTAATTATTAAAACTACATTAATTGGCAATTCAAAATAAATAAAAATGTAACGGCATGCTTTACTTACATGTTGTTCCAAATCGCCATTTTATTTCTAAATTACGATTGCCACATTAATGCAAAAAATCGTCATGGTAACTGCATATGTTTAATGATCGCCACCTAGGCGAGAGTCGAGGCATTAAAGTAGGAATCAACCCAAGAAAGACAAACCGGTACATTCATGGATTATGATGCACATTCGAAACAATATATAAAACGATGAAGTATATTTGTAATATACTTGGCGAAGATTGTAAAATAGTTTTAGTAGCCGATTTTAAGATAGATTTCGATTCCAAAGATGGGTTTTACGAAACAAGCGAGAAAAATACAGCACAGTCATGAATAATGATACACTTTTGAAACTTAATGGAATAAGTAAGAAAAATAGGGACAACGTATAACTAATGATACGATTTTAATATATAGCACTATAGTGTGTATTTAAAACCTGAAAGTTTTTCAGATTTTCATCCTTTTTTCTTTCCGAACATGTACCCTGTAAGGAAAGTATTGTAATTATGAAAAAATTCGACTTCGAGATTTTGATATATTAACACGTTTTGAGGTCTTCTGAATTCATTTATGCTACTTTTACGAGATGTATGTTTGTGTGTGTGTGTGTGTGTGTGTGTGTGTGTTTGTGTGTATGTAAGTGAACACGATAGCTCCTAAACGGGGCATTCGATTGAGCTCAAATTGGGTATATATGTTATAAACCACCATCGTAAGACCGACATTGATTTTGATGTGTATAGAACTTATAGTTTTTCTACTGGGCCACTACAAAGATTTCTTTTACATTATGGCTTATGGGGGGGGGAAATTCTTGAAAGTGCTCTAGCTTTAAACGGTACATTCGATTGAACTCATATTGGGTATATCTAATAAATAAAATTCTCATGTCACAGTGTCAGTTACCATACTCCTCCAAAACGGCTCAACCGATTTTAAAGAAATTTTATATGTATATTCGTTAGGTCTGCGAATATATTTTGTGTCATACCCCTAAGTCACAAGGGCGGTCCACCTCAAAATTTTTAGCACCAGAGTGCTAATAAGTTCAATCAGGATTTTTTTCTAGGCATTAGCGCATCGAGTCCCTTTTCAAATGTGTTTGCCAGATAACGTGGAGAGGGGGGGTGCGTTAATAAAATGTTGAAAGTCGCACAAGGATTTGCAATTTTTGATAATGGATCGCTAAATGGGGAGCCAAAACGTGACAATTTATTATAAATATATTTCGATTATAGTTAGAAAACGCCTGGCGTATATTGTAACACAGTTTTATTAGGCGATTTTAATATTGATTTCTATTCTGAAGAAGTGCTTTTTGGAACAAGAAAGGAAAACACTGTACATTAATGGATTATGATTCCCATTTCATGTCTTTGTGGCATAGTTGGAATATGCCTATAGGACGAATATGCCTGGCGAAGATTTTAAAACAGTTTCAGTAGGCGATTTTAAGATAGATTTCGATTCCAAAGATGTGTTTTATGGTACAAGAAAGAGTTGATTCCTATTTTAACGCCCCCCACTCTCGCCAACCTAAAAAATCCCCGTACTTTGGCGGGCTTTGCAGTCATGGGTCTCTGGGAGTAATGCACAAGTTTCAACGGTACTTACGTATTATCCCGGCGGTCCTCCAAGACAAGCAATTTTCACCAAGATAAATGCCGGGCACATGAAATTGATGATGGTTTGGAATACGATTGGCAATAGTTTGCCAGCAAATTTGACGAAAAAGTAGTTTGGCGGAAGTGACCGCCGGCATAATACGTACGTACCGTTTAGGCGCTCCCAAAAGAACTAGATGAAAACTAAAGTAAACAAATTAGCGATAAACGCACCAGTTAAGGAATTTGAAGACACTTTATTATTACAACTACATTAATTGGCAATCCAAAATAAATAAAAATGTAACGGCATGCTGTGCTTACATGTTGTTCCAAATCGCCATTTTAATTCTAAATTATGATTGCCACATAAATGCAAAAAATTGTCATTGTAACTGCATATGTTTAATGATCGCCACCTTGGCGAGAGTCGAGGCGTTAAAGTAGGAATCAACCCAAGAAAGACATACATGGTATACGCATGTATTATGATGCGCATTCGAAACAATATGTAGAACGATGAAGTGTAGTTGTAATATACTTGGCGAATATTGTAAAATAGTTTTAGTAGACGATTTTAAGATAGATTTCGATTCCAAAGATGGGTTTTACGAAACAAGAAAAAAAAATACAGCACAGTCATGAATAATATACACTTTCCAACTTAATGGAATATGAGAGAAAAATAGAGACGGCGCATAAATTATGATACGATTTTAATATATAGCGCTATAGTGCGTATTTAAAATCTGAAAATGTTTCAGATTTTCATCTTTTTATTATTATTATTTTTTGGACAAATTTTTTTATGGAATGACTATGAATATGAATAAGTCTCAAGGCCAAACTATGTTTGTTTGTGGCTTAGATTTGAGCACGCCATTTTTTCACACGGACAATTATACGTGGCATGATCTCGAGTGGGCAAACCATGCAGTTTGTGTTAGCTAAAAATATTGTTCACTCTATTCCGTTAAAGGATTGATATTATTTTTTAGTAAAATTATTGTAATTAGCGATGTATATAAATGTAAAGAATAAATTACAATGAATTAAAAATATAAATGTTTGATATTGTGTTATTTTTATATTTCAGCATTGTTCACAGCGCTCCATGCCTCTTCCACTCATATACCACATCCTCACACACTTACAATAAGTTAGTCATTTCTTTCTACTAAAATAATCCTAGGAATAATTTATATGGCAAAACAACGTTTGCCGGGTCAGCTAGTAATTTATATATTTAAAATAAAAATAACAATGTCTAATTATAAAAAATAAAAATGTTAATTTTATCTCGAGTATACCTTAGAACTATAAATATATTTATTAATGCATATACCAGTTTAGTACAGTTTTTGTGAAAATTCATAATGTATGGCTTATATTCGGACAAAAAATTTTAGCAATATTGATATTGTACCAGTAATTAAGAATTCTAATTTTTAAATACATTTTTCGAGTATAAAATATATAAAAGTATACTTCATAGTTCTTTTTTTAATTTTTTATAGTATTTTATTTTTTATACAAAAATTATTTTACCATTAGTTATCATATTAAATATTAGGTATTGTGTAATATGAATATCCAAACAATAGCCATCGACTTAATGTGGTAATATGGCGTTAGTACCATATTGCCATATTTGATTACACTACCATCATCCATCCCCCCCCCTTCTCCAATAATAAGTCGTATTTGGACACAAATTTACTTAGTACTTTGACGAAACAATATAGATCTTAAAAATTTACTAGGATGTTGGTATTTTAGAGCTATTTAATATATAAAGGGTGTTCCACAAAGGGTGTAAAGAAGGCTTTAATTATTTTTCAGAGAACTTGCGAATGTAAATAGAAAAAAAAATCAAAATAAGTTAGGAAAAAAATGCTTAAAAAAACTCTTCTCGTTAATTAGTTAAAAATTACACTTTTAAATTTGTATACAACACCGTACAAAAGAATTCCCAAATAGTAAAATGCGCCCCATAACTAAAGATATGATGTTCAAAATTACAATCTTTCATCTAAAAACTTTTCCGAGATATCTTTAAACAAAGATGATGTGGGTTATACATGAATTTGACTGCAAACGTTTATTGCTAGAGTAGAAATTATTTTTTAATTTCTTAATTTCTCTATGACCCCTGAAATACGATGTTCCTTCGTTCTATTTTTCCCTTCGAGAGCCACTGAAAAGTGGTTTTGTCCAGCTTATAGTTATGTCCATACCTCTCACAGTTTTTAGGATATAATTATCAAATTTTGCACTTCACCTCATGTGTTACTTTTTTATTAAGTAATAATAAGAGTTATCGAATCATTTATCTTCTAGAGGTGGCTTAAAATATAAGTCAAAAATGTAAAGGGCGGTAGAGCGGACGAAGACGGTTCAAAATATCGCAGGAATGTGAGGTCGAAAATGTCGTCTTCATGTATGTAATCATTTTGGAAGGTCTAAATTCTTAATTAAGTTTAATAAACAATGAGCTTTTCTCAGAGACTTTCATCGATGAAACGAAATAGAATTTGAAAAATATCAATTTTAGTTTAGTACTTTCTGTAAAAAGTGCTATAGTTTTTGAAAAACGATGGTCACAAAGTTCACTGTTGCTTCAACACTTCTTCCAAAGTGATTGTTAACAGGCTCATAAAGACGACATATTCGACCCCACATCTAAATCGTCTTGGTCCCGTATACCAATCTTTACCTTTTTTAACAGATGGTTTAGAACCCCTCTGTATATTGCTAAAAGTCTTAAGTTTATTCTATTTCAGCAGTCTTCTGTAAGCATTTTTCTGCCTGCTCTGTACGGACTATTTGATTTGTCTTGACTAAACTTAAAATGATGGTCACCTAATTTTTAATAATGCTTAAAGAAAGAAAAATTTAATTTTTAAACAGGTAACGCTGGCTTTCTTTTGGAACTTTTTTTTAAACAGAAATTCGTCTCCAATTGAAAATGCCTTTTTAAAAGAAATGCGTCATATCCTGTTACGTTTCAAGTACCTTCATCAAAATAAACGATTTTTTTTTAAGTACTTGTAGCGTTAACAATAAATATTAAAATAATGCTAGCCAAAGTAAAATATTTCGCAATCCTGACTAATTGACTGTAAGTACAGACTAATGCCAAATACATGATAAAAAGTTAGAAAAAAATTGTTACGAGATTTATTGTGTCGCTTTTTCTGAGAATCTTTCCACTCACAAAAACAATTGATTAAACCCTGTCCCCCAATAATGCATTTAAACTAAAAAAGAAGCTGAAGTTTTTTCCTATAATATGTTAAAGAAACGAATACGGATTTAATGACTGGAAATCTTTATTCACTGTAAAATTACTATTTTTCTTCCAGAAATAAGAAAGAAATTTCCATTTCTCAATGTCAAAGACGAAAACGGTTTTTTTGTTTTCTCATTTATTGATTATCTAAGGAAATACAAGATTTTTTTAAAGGATGTGGGAAGCAGTTTAAAATTTGTATCGAGAATATTCGACAACATAGTAAGTTCTTGTTTCTTTTCATTGGTCATAGTTTAAAAAAAAATCAGTTTACAAAACTGTATATTACTAGTGTGCAAAACTAGATTTAATAAGATGTATTTAATGTACATGAGATGTTTTGGTTACTTTATGATTGTCCTTTATTCGATAATTTCATTTTTCACCTTTTTTTTTTCTTCTAGCTACATTTTCATAAAAAAAACAATATTTTTCATCATCTAATAGGCCGAAAATATGTTTTCAAATGAGCTTCGTATTATACGCCACTGCGCACACATTGTTTACTAAAAATGATATTTTCAAAATTTCAGCTTTTACTGCCAGTTTCAAAAGATCATCTTAATTTATGTAGAACTTCACTAATTTCTAATTTTAACATGCTGTCAAGATATGAATTTGGGTATAAAAAGTATATAAAAAATGTACATAAAAAATAAAAGTATACAAATATTCAGAAATATATGAGTATTGTATAAATCATTTTATTCTTCGTAAAAGAGCAAATATCAGGATTGCCGCTATTAATTATTTGATTAAATATTACTGTGGATATATTTTTATTCAGTTAAAAGGTGGGTAAACAAATTATTTTATTATACTAGTAACATTTCACAAGATAATTAGAATTTTACTAAATTTGAGATTATACATGCTATTTTATTATTTGGTGTGGTTTTTGATTGCCAAAGACATTTATGTTTTTTGTTTTAATTTTTATTCAAAATCATAATACTTGGTGTATATCTAGCTGAAAACACCTGGTATATCAAGAATATTGTTTTTCAACTGACCGGCTTAATTTTATTCGTTAATTAATGTAGGTATTAATTTTTAATCAGAAAATCTCCTCTTAAGCATATATAAATTTTAACTTCTTAGATCAATTATTAAAGAAAATAAAAAAAACGCCTATTTTAGTCGAAGCAACCGATAATATATCTTTCCTATTTGTGTGAAGAAGTATTTTTATTTTCTTAAAAGATAACCATTAAGAATTATCTACTGCCTCTCTTTTAAATTTCATGTAAACAAGAATTCCAAGTCCCGTTCATTCCGAAAAAGAAAGCTTATATTCAAACTTCAGTATCCAGTCCCCTTCCCAACGAGTCAAATAGTCCATCAATATCGATATATTTAGGACAATGGATAAAAAATGTTACAAGTTAATAAAAATATTTATTAATAGCGCACAAGAAATACGAACAGGAATTAAGGGGTATAATTGCAGGTCACATTTCTATAAGATAGCCACAACTATTCAATGATTTATTGGAACACAGTTCCAACTTACTTCACTCGTCTTGGTCGAGTTCACGGTTCCATTCACCGAGCCATTTACCATTACAAATACATACAGGGTGACTATTAATTCATGGTACAAACTTTGAAGGTTGGTACAGGATACTGTAACCATCACATTGTATAGGAATGCATGGACAAAACTGAAGAAAAAAAAGCAGGAGACGGAGGAGAAACGGAGATAGTAGTTTCTTACGTTGCCGGTAGATGGTCAGTCGGCGTTGATTTGGGGAAGAGAGACCATTCTCGTTTCAGTTTTCGCCCATTCACCATCAGAAACTGCATGTGGTTTCAGCATGATGGGGCGCCAGTCCACTTCACCCTAGATGCTCGTCAGTACTTGAATGCGACATTTGGCATACGATGGATTGGACGTGGGGGATCTAGCCACCCCGGTCTCCCGATTGGACGCCTCTCGATTTCTTTTCATGGGGAAATTTGACGAATGACGTTTATGCCACTCTATTAGACTCCGATGAAGATCTCGTTGCTCGAGTATCCAGCTGCTGCACGTGTGCATGAAATTCCTGGTATTTTTTAAAGTGTTCGTCAGTCGCTGCACCAACGCTGTCAAGCATGTATCAATGCTGATTGACGCAATTTCGAACACTTAATTGTTAATTAATTTCCCTTTGTAAACGAGGTTATGAAAATAAAACATTTTCCCTATCATTTGTTATTTCCTGTGTTTATGTTTCGACGCTTCACTTTTGACCATACATTCCTGTACAAAATGTAATTGTTACAATGTCTTGTACCAGCCCTCAAAGTTGGTACCATAAATTAGCAGTCACCTTGTAAATGCCATTATGATACATAATATATACACATCTATATTCATATTTAAAGAGATATTAACACTCTTTAGGCAGTCACATGCAAAGCAACCCGTTTGTGATCAATAACAGAAATGTGCACGATAATGCCAATAAATAAAAATTTAGTGAAAATAAAACAACTTACATGATTCAAAATAAAAGCAATTTTTTTTTAGGTCTAAAGAATGAAAAATGCAATTTTTCAATGTCTAGAGAAGAAAAAAAAGATTTTTTCCTTCCAGAATATTGATTTTCTGACCACAATTTAAAAGTTTTCTGCCGAAAGATTAAAAAAAAAGACTTAAGAATTTCGTGGTATGTTGGTATCGGTAAATTAAAATTCATCAATCTATTTTTGATATAAGCTTTTCATTAAGGTATTTGAAGTTTTTAAGTCCTCAAAAGATAAAATAATCCAGCTCTTTCCATTATTGAATGCAGGACGCCAGTTTTACCAGAAAGTTACTTAATGGGTAAATAAAGAACAGGATTTTAAGCTGAAAGAAAGTAGAAGATATTTCAGTATATATTATTTGCTCTTGTAAATGGAAATGTTAATCACGTCTTAAGAAATGCTTTTAAGTGTAGAAACGTAGTTCTACGCTTTTGTTTTCTACTAACAGAAATTCATGGAAGAATCAAATGCTGTTAACTTGAAACCGCAAGAAAGACAATATTCGTTTCTGTTTCTCTGAGAGATGTACTTGGTGATGATCATTTATCTTTTTAAATCCTGTTTTAATTTGCATTAGATTAAGAAAGTGATAAAAAATATCCATGATCTTTTTGATCCTGAATATAATCTTTATATCCACCCAAAATAGTTTTTTGGACTCTAAAATTCAGTTTGAGTAGATTTTCCAGAATATAAAATTTTAGTTCATTAGAGTAAAATAATGATTAGATGGTATGTTTTTAACCACGGGATACATTTATTTTTTAATTTTAAGTTCAAATACTGTTTGGAGCAAAAGAATGAAGAATTACTCTTCCAAATATCACGAATTGATTAGAGCTTTCTCTTTGAGAATTTGTGATCCAGAGCTGCATAATTTTAAAGGTTTGATTCAATAAAATAACTTTATGTGAATGAAGTAATTAAATTTATTTGAAGTGACATCGACTGTACGCATTCCTGAAAAACACCTGAAATTCCTAGGTATATTGATAGACATCGATATTTGTATGTCTTGTTCATAATTATTTCAAAATTCATTGTTGTTGTTACGAATCCTAGATTATCCCGCAATCTCCATAAAGGATAGGCAATCTCCATAAATCCAAAGTATCTAAAAAGTCAAAAAAACAATAGATGAGCCTGAAGGACCTCGTCCGTTTCAAAATCCAATCAAGCTAAAACATGGGTAGGGGCGAGCATCTTAGCCTTGCATCAATGACCTTCATTGAAGAGCTTCTGTCCCTGCTGAAATGTAGTGCTGTAATACGGCCACTCGTGAAGCGCGAGAAATTTTAAAATCGTAAAAGTGATACTTAAGACACATTCGTCGCGGTATTTCTTAATTGTAATGAAATTAATTAAATGTTTTAAATAAGAAATTTAATGAAATTGTTTTAACAATAAACGTACACTCATTTTTATTTATCTGAGATATTCAATAGTAGATTTCCTATAACAGTATTAGTGTCTTCTGTCTGAATTGGCCATAGGCGCCACGACTGTTTTGTCGTTTCTGAGAAAAAAAAATATTTTAAAACATGTTTCACATACATTACTTCAAATAATATTACTTAAAAGAGTAAAAGTAAAATAGTACGCAATTTCATAGAAAGTTACATTTTGGGAAAATATAATGGAAGGAACGGTGTTTGTATGATTTGTGATGAATAATGTGCAATCTCCCTTTTTATAATACCAAAATTTCTACGCTAATTGTATTACTTATTTTGTTTAACAAAATTATTGTGATATATATGCCTCATTTTAAAAGGTTTTGTTAAGTTTTGCATTTCACATAAGGATCATTAAATGCCATTTTTATATCCGTAATTAATTGGCAATTTCATAAAAATTAATGAAACACTCACTTTTAAGTAAAGCCAAGAATGCAAGTGCCTTTCATCGTGTGGTGTGAAAAGACTATATTAAATCAATGCCTTACTTCATAAATACTCGAAATACTTTTTTACGTTATCAGTATGCAGTAAGGAAAATTAGTAACCCTATATTTTAAAATACTCATTTGCAAATTTTCCATAGAGTCACGACAATTTTTTTGAAATAATAATGAGTTGTTGTTTCTAGGAGTACATTTATACAGTGATGTTTACAGATTTAAAAGAAACGTACAATTTACCTTTACAATTCATTTTCAACTCCTACATTCTTCAAACGTAAATCAGTGAAAAACAAGTAATGCTTAAGCTGTCTTAAAAACACATACGCACACAAATAAAATAAATAAATAAATAAGTAAATAAGCAAACAGCGGAATAGATCCTACAAAAAAATGTGTATGTGTAACACGAACAGCGTTTATAATTTAAATTTTGCGTTTTCTTAATTTTTACTAAAATTTCACCCTATACTTGATTCGATTTTTTTTTGTCGGGAATATTGATTAATTATTGTTTATACGTTTTCTTATAAGTGTTCATTGGTGACGTAAATTGTCCTATTATATAGTTACGCTTATACTTGACTCACTTACTCCGACCACTTCAAAAGAAAACTTTTACCGTCATTAATCCAAACAGATTAAAAAGTTACGGTCTAAAACCGTAATAAAATTCACGCCGTTTATACGATCCTCTTGAAATTTTTCATAATAATGTATAAAAATGTAGAAAACAATCTGAGCTACTTTAAAAATCTGAAAATTTACCCATTCCCTCATTTTTAGGCAATTTTTCGCTCTTTTCAGCTCAAAAGTGAATCAAGAGAGAGTCAAAAACGAATCAAGTAGCATGACAAAATTACCGTTCACAAGTGAAAATGACGCCAAACAATTGGGATTCTAATTATTTTAAAATTCTTTTTCCAGGTAACATGTTTTACTTGTTTTTCATTAAAATAATCGTCCGCTGAAGCATTAATATAAAAGTTGCTGAGTACACAAAATGAAATCGTTCGAATGCGAAAAGTTTCTGCGCATTTTCAGAAGAGCATGAAATTCGTTTTGAGTGTATAATAAAATGAATATGAAGTTATTTATTTTAAGTGGACGAAGATTAAATATATTGTGTGTAGACATATTTTCGTCAAATATTTTTCTAGCGCCCGTTCTAATTGTATCCACAACGGGCTTTTCTTCTTGGAGTAAAAGAAACACCGATTTGTTAAATTAAGATTTATCGAGCGTATCAAATAAGCCACACTGGCAAACTAATAACAACTGCAGACTTTTGGAAAACGCAACATATCAAATGTTAGAATGTACCAAGAAGAGGGTTAAATTTAAATATATATGTTTAAATAATTTGTCAAATACATATAATTTTTTTTTCGTACTGCTGTAGGATTTTTCAAACCTAGAACAAAAATTTCAGAATAGTGTTTAAAATTCAATTTAAATGTTTATATTATGTTTCAACAGCGTAAACATTTGTTTCTGAATATTTCTTCAGCGGTTGATGCTAAGAAGTTATTTTTTATTTAATTTAACTCTACTCTAGTTTCATATAATGGATAAAAAAATGAATAAATGTTTTAGCTCGTGATTCTCCTTATAATAGGAGAGACAGATGCTTAATGACTAAGAACTTCTATCCATTAACAAACTGTTTAAAGAAAAAAAAAGAAAGAATAAATAAAGCATGGTGAAATTCCCATTAGTCACTGTCATGGGAAAACAATATATTGTTTGCGGAAGCAATACCCTCTTTGGGACTGCAATTAAGAAATCTTTTCTGTTTGTATTTGGTAACTCCCATCATTAAAAAAAATAATCCCATCTGTGTAAAAGCTTTAATGAACAAAAAATATGAATTTAATATCAGACAAAACATTTTTTTAAAATAGAAAACAACGGGTTGTTTCAATTTCATTTTAATTGAAACAATTTATATTTTGATATTATTATGTAATGGAAGATTAAAACGTTTGCGTAATGAAAGGTAGAACTTACAATCTAGGAGATCATGAAAAAACAGTAGGAAGCTGTAAGATATTAAATAACATATTTAATATTTATGTATAATGTTAAGTATATTATTTGGTTGCAACTCGAAATGGTTGTAATTTCACATCATGTTTCTATAATAGAACTCTCAAAGTTTATAAATATTAAAATCCTTTCAGTATTTGGATTCAAAGAAATATTTACTAAGCATTCAAAATTTTTTATAGAAAACTCGGTATATAAAAAAGAACATGAAATGTATACCTTTGCAAATCGGGGCACTTAAACAACATTAATAATTTTTTATCGTGGTGATACATGTTTTCAAAATTTAAGCTGAATTTATGTCATTGTGCAAAACACGTCAACCCATGCAGTAAAGTTAACAATTTATTATTGTTACATTTCGCATGACAAGACATCAAATAAGAATTATTAGGGCCGCATGATTCAGTTCAGTAAAAACCAGTCTTAAGAGAAGAGTGCAGACTCAGAGTTGTAACTCTTCTGGGTTGACTTTAGTGGTTCTTTATTCAGCTGATGAAGAGTAAAAAATTTTCTCCCTAAACGGGAGTCCTGAATTATAAGCGCATTTTATGTGTGTTCACTTACAGTTTTAAATATTTTATATAATATTAGCAAATATAATCATAAACATAAGACTAACTAAGCCGAAGTGTGCGTACTAATTTTAACCTACGACAATAAAACATAAATAGAAAGAAGCATAGCAAAAGAAATTCTTAACTTTTCTAATAAGTTGTTAAGACCTCTTTTAAGTGCAGAATAATAACAGAATTTCTAAACTTCTCAAACATGTGTTAGTTTTTGTAAACATTTTTTGGAAAACTAAGAAAAGAGCACGGATTCATTTTGAAGATGAAGGCTAATGTTATGTTTTAAAATGCGTTAATAAACATCTTAGTGAGTATAAATGCTGATAAAGAATGTTTACAAAATATAGGCTAAAAAGAAAAATTGTTTTAAAGCACTGCTTATGTGTTTGATATAAAAAATATAAATACTTATAGTCCAGTAAATGAGTGCTCAAGAAGGAGATCTAGATGACATAGACAGGAAATGATTTCAGGGACGACATTTGACTACCTGGAATAGGAATGTGACATGGATGCTTTCAAAACAGCAATGTCTTATAAATCGATGTATTGAAATCGATATTAGTTTGGCCTAATTTTTTTTCACATAGTCGATTGCATCGAGAGTAGTCGATGCCGACGTTTTCAGAAATTCGATGTTTGTAGACTTTTACAGAAAGAGCTCAAGTTTATTCCGTACATGTTGATAAAACATAAAGTATGCAATAGACTAACATAAAAAACATCGATGTCAAGTAAACATCGGTATCAATACATCCATGTACCTATTGGTAGAGTAAAACATAAATACATCGAGATTTTACAAAAAACATCCCTAGTTAGGAGATATTATTACAATTAGAAAACGAAAGCTGAGAAAATTTCCTGCAAGAATGTACATGCATGTTTTTATCAATCTCAAAAAGCTATTAAGGTATCTGTCAGCAAACAGCTGAAATTTTAAAAAAAAGACCTTTTCCTCTCACGTTTTCACTAAATTCTCACTCAGATATGTTTTATTTTAACATTTTGATACTCTTTGTGTATGTATGGGCAAAATATACTTAAATTAATTTATTGAACTCATTTAATCAAAGAACTTTTAATTGCCCCAAATTAATTAATCTATTTTGGTGTTGTAAATTGAGAACAAAAATGTACCATTTTTCTAGCTCAGTATAATTGGTAGTGTGATCGAGAAATGGCCTTATAATGTGTTCTACTTGTCTCTTTGTGTTTGAGATTGCAACACATAAAATTTAGAAATGTCTGCTTATTATGAAATTTATTTCTTCTCATGTTTCATGCTGTAAATATACAAAATACAGCTTGCATGCAAAGCTTTAAATAAGAGAAAAATAAACATATGTTTTCTTCCTGACTCTCTAAATTTCCTAGGAAATTCAAACTGCTTTTAACTATTGTATGAAAATGAAATTAAAAATACCCCATTTTTAAGGGGGAGAGCTGACAAAATGTGGCAAAAGCAGATTTTTTTCATAAACAGCTTCATTTTTATCATTATTGTGTAAACAAAAATGTTTTCTCTTATGAAGGTGGGGGGGGCGACTTTTTCCATTTCCACTTTCTTGTCAGACCACCCGCTCTCTAAGCATGTAAGTCAGGAAAACCTTTCAAAAGATGGAGAAGGCATAACTTTTCGCAAAACGGTTTTTTTTATCAAAAAGACAAATTTGGGGTTTGGTGGTGGTCATCGTAAACTGGTGGGAGCAAGGGGTCAACTGCCTCCTTTTCCCCTTCAGTTTAAGAAGTCAGAGGGTAAAGTTATGATTTTGAACACAGATCATGCATTTATAACCCATATACAATCAAATTATAAAAAGAAAAACTATTTTCTCTGCAAAACTCAACTAAAGAATAGAATCACAAATGCTTTTCAATTCCACAGGGAAGACGGCCGATTCTACCGAATAGGCAAGTTAGATAATTTACCAGAATCGCAAAAATCAAGAGGCAGCGATTTTGAACTTGTTTGAAATTAAAAGTTCACCATGAGGAAAAAGACCTGATGCACTGAATAGTGGACAAAAATAGGCCATTTTCACAGGCAATGCCGCAATTAGAGTTTATGTCAAGGGGGCAAACCTTAATTACTGCCCATGTAAACATAACCTTTTGGTGCCCCCTTTTGCACGGACCCTTGGCCTCGTGCCCCGATGGCCCCTTTTAGTGACGGTCCTCTCACAGGCTTTATGTATATATATATATATATATATATATATATATATATATATATATATACCGAAGAGCCATTAAATTATGACTATCCTCCATCTATAACAACGGGCTTGCTCAGGAAAAAACCACTGCTCGTGGGTGGCTGATGTTGGATTAACATAAAGCGGCTATGCATCGCCATTCCAACCATAGCGCGAATTGGCACATAATGGGAAAAGCTAGCAGCTGATTTATTGGACTTCGATAAAGGTCAAATACTTATGGTTCGGCGACGGGGAACATCAATATCAGAAACCGCGCGTTTAGTGATCTGCTCACGTGCAGTTGTTGTGAGCACATATCGAAAGTGGGGTATGGATGGTAGAATCTACAAGTCACCGGCCATCAGTGTGTCGGTCACTGCGCATTGATTCCAAAGGAGAGCGGAGATTGCTACGCATTATTCGCCGCGACCGAAGAGCTACAACAGCCAAAATCACCACCAGCTACATCCAGGAACAGCGACTTTCAAGCCATATCTCACCTGGTATTCTTCCAAAAGGTCATTTGTGGTCCCACCTGCAAAACTTAATTCGCGCTGTTACGTTACCCCCTCGAAATGTGCAGGAATTGCAGAATGGTGAGCGCTTGGTACCAGATACGGATAATTTCAACACGGCATAAACGTTGACAAATATTCTTGGTTTATGAATATCGCGTAGCATAAAAGGGCACACAAAATATCTAGATAGAGGACAAATGGCTGAATTAGTGTTTAGAAGTGACTTTGGTATGGAAATTGCAGTGAAAAATTGAACAATGGAGCAAAACTACTTGAATTCTCCTTTACAGTTCGTGTAATGTAGAAAATACACTCTTAAAAATGTGGCGCAACATTTCACGAAAACATAGTAAGACATGGTACTAGAAAAGTTTGCTCCATAAGATGGTAAAAACTTGTACCAACCTTTTGTGCTTAACAAAAGTATGGTTAAACCTGAGTACCGAATGTTGGAACGAGGTTTCACCATCTTAGAGAGCCAACTTCTGAATTACCATGATTTACCATGTTTTAGAGCAGTAATGCGCCAAATTTTTAAGAGTGAACGCCAGAAATCGCACTAATTTTTACGCATTTTTACAGTAAATTTTTGCACTGTATATCGTTACAGAATATTATCTACACACACCACACACACACACACATATGCTATATATATATATATATATATATATATATATATATACAGAATATCCCCAAAACATGGTAACGGATTAAATTCTTTATCCGTTACAGATAAGACAGGAAAATTGAAAAAGTTTTCAAAATAAAGTAGGAAAAATGTCTCTAAAAATGGATGCATTAATTTCCAAATTATAGCACATTATTAATTTGCTCACGACTGCCGTATAAAAGAGTTCTGAATAAGTAAAACGTGTCCCACACACTAATGAAGGGGTGAACAATATTTAAGAATATATCCTAAAATGTGTGAAGATTAGAAGATAAATATATATTGACTTAAACCCCATTTCAAGGACTCTCGAAGGGAAAAGATCATGTCAGATGATCTCGTTTCAAAAGTGGTACAGAAATTATGAAAATATTTTTTGCCCTTTAGAAATAAACGATTACATTCAAATTCCTATATAACCCAAACCATCTTAGTTCAAAATATCTCTTTGAAATCTTATGATAAAATGGTGAAATTTTGTACATCATTACTGCACAGGGCACATTTTACCATTTGGGAATTTTTATGCACAGGGGTCGTGTACAAATTTAAAAAGCGTAACTTTTAAAAAATTAATGAGAAGAATTTAAAGAAGTCTTTTTTCTATCTTATTTTGGAGTTTGCATCGCTCACTTATTTCTAACGGGTACAAAATTAAAGCATGTTGTTACACCCTATAATTATACAAATATAGTTGATGATTTAATACATATTTTAAATAGGATCCTAGGCTTTCAAAATATTCTTAAAGCTCACATTTCAGTATTTTACAAACTGTAAACTGAAATTCATTTTATTTAATTTTTCTTTTAAAATATGTGTATAACTGTAGCTAACTGAAAACAGTCGATAGCATATGTGTAAGAAATCCTCCATGACCCTCCTCATATGATTAAAATATCTGTACATCTTACTTGTCTTGTCACTATTGAATTTTTAAGTGTTTTAAGTCTTTTAGTGGTCACACAAAATGAAACTGATTAACACTTCTTAAGATTTTGCAATTCCTAAGTATCTATTCATAGTATTTCCCTAGTTAATTTAACATTAGTAAACGTTGTTCTGTTCCTAACAATTGCGGAAGGGAAAGTCAGCCATTGCATTTTAGTTTTACTTAATGGGTAATAAGCTGGGAAGACCTTTGCGGGTTTGTAATTTTAAAATATTTTCCACATATCTTGAGTAAATGTGTTGCAAAAGCTTGTATGTACTGTAGTTTTAGAATATTTTTTATTCTTCTTCATCTCTTTTTATCCTTCTTTAAATAAAAGGTTAAATCAATGCAGCTCTGAAATAAAAAGTACGTTATTTTCATGTTATTCCTTTTAAATTTTATCTTAGGTCTGAAAAACTTTAAACCAGGGACATATATTCAATTAATATTATTCCTATTTTAATGTAAGTACGAAATGGATATAATTACATTTGCTTAATACATTTAATTTGCTTTTTATCTATTACAAGCTTAATTAATTTTTCGGGGCTATCTCCATTCTAGTACTTATGACAAATTAGAAAGCTTTGTGACTCTTGCTAAATTAAATGCAGATTTAATCCTCTATATCCACTTACTGCTGAAACGAGGCATACATCTGAAAAACAAACTAAAATATTTAAGCTAGGAAAAAAAGAAAGTAAAATAAACGCAAAGTTTACGGAACTTTAATTACATCCCTTTTAACTCGTTTAATTTAAAATTAAAGTTTTTAAGGAGCATTAAAGTAGAGTGTTTTTTAGATAACCGAAATTCACACAAAAAAATGTTTTCACATAAAAATAATAAATTGAGATCAGAGAATTTTTAAAAGTTTCCTTAGCGTTTTATGAAGTTAAATTAAACGTGTTCTCGATACATCAAAGATTTCCTATGATACCTTCCCAGATGTATGTTAAAAAACTGTTAAGGAGAAAATTTAAAAGATTTTTTGTGACTTATAAAAGCTAATGATTCAAGTTTTAATTTTTAAAAGGAAAATACTTAGTGACCAAAGAAAGGAGATAAAAGTAAAACAAATTCCCATTTCAGTATTAAACATGTTAAATTTAACAGATTTTGATTGTTTTTATGCAGGATAAAAATTTTCGCGACCTTTGATTCAATATAAAAAGCCATTTTGTAACAAATTTTGATTTGCGGCAGAAAGACTAGTTTTTCCTAGTTAGGTACTAGAATAGTATTTCAGGTAAATGAAAATTAATCAACCCTTTATTCATTTCATAATGATCCTCTGTGATGGTTACTATGCAGTGAAATTTATGAGAAGTAGTACACCATCGTGTGCAACTTTCAGACAATTTATTAAAAGCAAAATTAATATAATAAATAATTTAGGCAGCATGAATCGACCAATTTAAGAGGAAAAAGTTAAAAATAAAGTCACTGCTAAGAAACATGTAGCTAATAACTTTATTTGCTTATAACCGCTGCCTATCAATTACAATTTAACAATTCAAACAATTCAAAGTATTATAAATATAAACGTTCTTTAACATCTATATAAATAAAATTAGACTTTTGTCTGTACATTTCTTGGAATTCAAAAATTTTGCGATTTCTATCCGTTTCAAGCACCCTGGAATTCGATGCGACCCTCAAAAAAAAGTTTGTCTGTCTGTCATTCTGTCATTCTGTCCTTCTGTCATTCTGTCATTCTGTCCGTGACGCTTTTTTTGTTTAAGCATCACGTAAAAACGACTGAAGCGAATGATATGAAATTTGGTGTCATGATAGGTGGTCACTCAACTTAAAACATAGGCGTCGAATTTTTAAAAAATCTTGATTAGATTTTCAGATTTTGCGAAAATCGTTTCAAACTGCGTAAATTTGTGTTCAAGCATCACGTAAAAACGACTGAAGCGAATGATATGAAATTGGGTGTCGTGATAGGTGGTCACTCAACTTAAAACATAGGCGTCCAATTTTTAAAAAATCCTGATTGGATTTTGAGATTTTGCGAAAATCCTTTCAAACTGCGTAAATTTGTGTTCAAGCATCACGTAAAAACGACTGAAGCGAATGATATGAAATTGGGTGTCATGATAGGTGGTCACTCAACTTAGAACATAGGCGTCGAATTTTCAGAAAATCTTGATTGGATTTTGAGATTTTGCGAAAATCCTTTCAAACTGCGTAAATTTGTGTTCAAGCATCACGTAAAAACGACTGAAGCGAATGATACGAAATTGGGTGTCATGATAGGTAGTCACTCAACTTAAAACATACGCGTCGAATTTTTAAAAAATCTTGATTGGATTTTGAGATTTTGCGAAAATCCTTTCAAACTGCGTAAATTTGTGTTCAAGCATCACGTAAAAACGACTAAAGCGAATGATATGAAATTGGGTGTCATGATAGGTGGTCACTCAACTTAGAACATAGGCGTCGAATTTTCAAAAAATCTTTATTGGATTTTGAGATTTTGCGAAAATCCTTTCAAACTGCGTAAATTTGTGTTCAAGCATCACGTAAAAACGACTGAAGCGAATGATATGAAATTGGGTGTCATGATAGGTGCTCACTCAACGTAAAACATAGGCGTCGAATTAAAAAAAAATCTTGACTAGATTTTGAGATTTTGCGAAAATCATTTCAAACTGCGTAAATTTGTGTTCGCACATCACGTAATAACTGCAAAGGTGAAAAAATGATATTTGGTGAAATGATAGGTGGTCACTCACCTTAAACTATAAGCATCTAATTAAAAAAAATTGATCAGATTTCGAGATTTTGCGAAAATCGTTTAAAACTGAGTGAATCTTTGTTCTCGCATTAAGTAATAATGACTAAAGCGAATGATATGAAATTTGGTCACATGATAGATGGTTGCTCAACATAAACTATAGGAGTCCAATTTTTTAAACATTTTTATTAGATTTTGAGATTTTGTGAAAATTCTCTCAAAATACGTTCAATGATGATTTCTTCAAACTTCACGTAATAACGACTAATACGAATGACACGAAATTTAGTGATATGATAGGTAGTTGCTAATCTTAATTTATAGGCGTTGAATTTTAAAAATATTTTTATTACATTTTGAGATTTTGCGAAAATCGTTTTAAAATGCTGAAAATTGTTCCAGCATCACGAAATAAAGACTGCAGGGAATGAAACGAATTTGGGTGACATGATAGGTTGTCACTCAACTTAAATTCTAGGCTTCCAATTTTTCAAAATGTTGATTAAATTTTGAGATTTTGCGAAAATTATTTCAGTATGTGTAAATATTCATTCGCGCATCCCATAATTACGTTTAAAGCGAATCAAATGGTATTACTTAGTTACTCTCTAACCTGTAATATTTTAACAATACATAAAAATTATAACTTTACTTTGGCAACATACTACATTCATTCTGTGTACTCCTACAATGCTGACGAAAGTTCTTGCTTTTTGGAAATTTGCATTCACTAACCCGTCGAGGACGGGTACTTCAGCTAGTTCATTAATATAAACGTTCTTTAATATCGTTATAATTATAAACGTTTTCATTTCTTTTTTATAAATCAAATATTCTAAATTTTCATAAAATATTCAAATATATTCAAAACATTGAAGCGGGAAAATATTCAAAACATATCTGTATAATACTGGATCCGCTAGTTATATCCAGATTCGGCATTTGGCAGAAATGCCAAAATGAGGCGTGTTCCTCATGAAAAATGAGGAGTGTTCCTCATTTGGCAGCGTATCCGCCAAATGTTCCGTATTTGGCAGAAAAGTATTCAGAAAAGTTTCCGCATATTTCGGAAAAATACTCAAATATCTTCCACCTCTGTAAAAATTGATAGCTTGAAAACTACGACCCGCCAGTTTGTAATCTTTCCGCGTTGCTAACTCTTTTAGCAATCATTTCTATTGACATTTAAATTGTTATTTTAATACTCTCGATTTAAAAAATCCATCTTCACTTTTATTGACTTTGACCTGAAAGCAATCCTACAAAATATGAATGTTTAAAACTTCATAAAGACTTTTCAGTTTACTAAAATGTTGAAGTGATCACTCATTAAAATAACTCATTGAAATTTTAGAGGCACCCTTTGTCTTTAAACATAGATGATCAGGGGTCAAATGAATCTAACGTTTATTACTAGAATGAAAAAAAAAAACTTTATTTTGAAATTTCTGTACCACTGAAACTGCGATGTGATTTTTATTCCTTCGAAAGCCACTGAAAAAAAGTTTAAGTCAAGTACGTATATTTATCCACACATATCTTACGCATTTTGAAATTCAATTTTCAAATTTTATATCACCTCATTAGTATAGGGGGCGCTTTTCACTAAAGGGGAATATTTTTGCATAGGTGTTGTCCACAAATTAAAAAAGTGTAACTTTTTCAAAATTTACGAGATAATTTTTTTCTTTACGTTGTCCTTTTCCCTACCTTAAATAACTGAACATTATTTTTCAATTCTTACAATTAGGTCACACTCTCCCTATATATATCTTGTACAAATTTTCAATCGTTAATAAAATACTTTTTTTTATTCATGCACTCTAGTTCAAATACATTTTTTAAACTTGTAGTGGATGACGCTGGATGTTAATACAGTTTTGTTCTCAATCAACTGGATAATTTATCTACAGGACCGCCCAAAAGATTCTAAATACATTATGCTCTCTCTATGGGCTGAAATTCATTAAACTCGCATATCTCAAAAACTATTAAACATAGAATGTTGGAACTTTATATTTAGGATTGTTGTAGAATCTAGTTGTGCACCATTTCGGTTCCATTCGACTGGATAGTTTATCTACAAGGCCGCCCAAAAGATTTTAATTACGCTCTCTGGCCAGAAATTCATTAAAGCGTATTTTAGATGTATTATGCTAGTTAAAAGGACTCAGAAATAATATATGGTGTTAAATGTTACAAAATGAATTTTTCCATCGAAGAAAGTGTCTTTATCATTTACAGTGCTACTACAGGAACACTTAAAAGATTTCTAACACATTACGGTCAATGACAGTTTTAGGGAGATTCATCCATTTCAAGACGAAGAAGACGAGCTTTTTTTGTCTCCTTTATACTCAAATTATCAGTTTGGCTTTACAATATATATATTTATATAAATGAAGTGTCAGATATTCCAATAAGTTTCAGAATTAAGGCAGGTAAGACGGTTTATTGAACATTATCTTTAAGTTAGAGTATAGGGTGAATAGAGTGGGAAGAGGGGAGGGGAGACGGGTACAAAAATCCGCGTGGATTAATTAAGCAGTTCTAGTGGCAGCAGTCTCTCGATTTTCGAGGTGCTGGCGTATTTACGCTCACCATATCCACGTGGTTTGCTAAGACATAACTCCGCCTCTCTCTCATCTGTAATCGAATTACATACATTTATTAACATGACCTGTTAACATGACCTGATTAACATGCATCCGGTGTTACAAAGGCGTGCGAACACGTGTACACTGTAAAGAACACAGAATCGAGGACCTGGTGTATGGCAATTAACCAAAGAAATAAAACATAGCTCCAGAGCGCGCGTGGCAAGTCTGACAGTGAAGCAAAACTCATAGGGAAAGTACTCACTTGAGCAGTACCCAAACTAATAAAACCCATATATATTAATAGCGTTTCCCGGATTGTTGATGAATATCGAACGTATAATGAACATTCGTTTGGTTTGCGAATAATTATTAAAAGAGGTTTTCAGTAAGGGTGATGTTTATGTACGATGATAAAATAGAGCATTCATTAACTTTATAGCTCATTATCTCATTTACAGAAATGTCCCTCAACTTAGCAACTCAAATGTTTCGTCTGTCACTCCTTCTTCTGTGATGGGAAAACTGACTCTGTAACGACAAATTGACCACTTGCTCCCTCTGGACCTTTTCCAAGTTCTTCCCTTGATATACAGTTAGCACTTCATTCCTTCGCTACAGAAAATACTAGTTACGTTACAGAAAGAGCTCATCTCTCAAGATTAATGGTCAGTTAGTTACAAATTTCAGTGAAACTGAACTAAGCGAGAACCAAGCCAGGCCAAATGTTGATTGTAACATTCAAAAATACCGCCCAGGTGACTGGTGTAGTGGTTAAAGAACCATTCTATCACACTTTGAATCCGGTTCGATTGCCGGCGTGGTGTTGGGTGTTAAATTGCCCGTGCCTTCATCAAGTACCTTCTTGAAATGTTCAAAATAAGGTAGGGAAAACAAATGAAAATGTCTTTTCGTTAATTTTCAAAAACGTACATTTTAAAAGTTTTATATGATTTCCCTCCGGGTAAAAAAATTCTTCGTCAGTAAAATATGGCTAATATACTCTTGAGGTGACAAAGAAATATATGAGAATCATATCTTTAAAAGTTTCAGAGATTTTAACATAAATATAATCTGACTTAAACCACTTTTCAGTGCCTCTCTAAGAACATTATTACGTTCGACGATCACGTTTCAGTGGTCGTACAGAAATTACGAAATAAAATAATTTTTTACACTCTTGCCAATAAGCGTTTACGTCTAAATTAATGCATAGCCCCTGACCAATTGTTGAAAGATATCTCATGGTACATTTGATTATAAATAGTTACAATTTTGTAGATCACCTCATTATTGTATGGGGTGCATTTTACTGACTGGGAATATGTTCGCATACAAATTTAAAAGCTATCACTTTTTGAAAATTAGTGAGGGGAAATTTTTCATAACTTAGTCTTTTTCCTACCTTAGTTAGTATAGTTTTTCAGTTTACATTGTCCCCACAAAGAATCATAAACAGTTTTTATAGCTTGTAATATAATAAACAAATCATTATTTTAAAATAAAATTTTCTCTATCATGCACATTTTTAATGAAAAGAAATTTTCTCCATTGGAATTTCAATTAAAACAATAGCGGTAGACGACTTCATGCTAGTAAATAATTTTTCTAAACCGTTGGTCTAATTAGTCGGATGAAAAAATGCTGAGAAATAAGCCCTCTGATTGCTTTATTAAAACTGAATGACTACGTCGCAATAAATTCTTCTTTTAAAGTAATTTTTATATATTTGTAGCTAATTGAAATGAGCTCTGTAGGGATATGTTTAATTTAACTTAGAAAGCATATATCAGATTCAAAAGTAAATGCTAGTACGATATTTTAAAAGAAATTAATTAAGGTTCTTCGAAATTTAAGGAAAAAAGAAATTATTTTTCGTATTTGATTTAAAAATGAAATTAAGCTAATGAAATTTAAAAAGGTTTTGCAATTGTAGAAGTAAATGAGAAAGCATTTTAAGGAAATGCGCATTTTTTGTCTTTGCCGTTAAGGAATAAAAGATTTGCTGGATGTCTTTTTGAAATAAGATATTACTAATTATTTTAGGTAAGTATTTTTATTCACTATGAAAAATGAAACAATGAAACATATATGAAACAATTTTCCATTATATATTAATTATGTTCGTATGGAAGCATCTCATTATAATCATACTGAATTTATATCTATAATGCATTACAAATTCTTATTTATAATTTAAGTAGAATTATTATGTATGTATTTACACTACGTTTTATCTTGGTAGTAACAAAATTTTTTGTAAATTACATTATTTAAAACATCAAGTAAACGCTAATTAGAAGTTATGAATGCATGTTCCGTGCATTATATGATATTCTATTCTGCAGTATATTTTTGCTTGATGTTAATAACGAATGCAAACTATCATAAACACGTGTGGTTTTTTGTACGGCCTTCCTGAAGTAGTTGATTAAATTGTTTGAAAATAATCGGGGAATAATCCATAGGCACGAAAAATTCCAGTATGAACTTGTTACTTTTAAGTGTCATACTGGACAAGACGGCATTTAAAGATGACAATGTTCCATTTTTCACTGAAGTAACCATTATATTTGTATTTAAAATCAATTATTATTATACGCTATTTCAAAAATAAGGTTTTTTCACAGCATTAAAATAAATTTTCTACAGAATTAATACTGCATGAGGTTTTAATATTGAGAAAAACAAAATAGCAGATTTAAAAATTACTGCTGATAACCTTTACAGGCCAGTGTTCCCAATTGGAAACATCGAATTAAAAATTTTATTCAAAATAAATACTGACTTAAAAAAATTAGCAGCAAAGTTAAAAAATGACTTAATTCTTGAAATAGAAGTTGTATTTCTATCCCCGTTAGTAAATAGCCATTTTCATAAATTTTTACAGATTTATCTTGATACACCCCCTCCCTCCCAATCAAACTTAATTCATGTCTTTACTTAAATTTAAATATAAATCTTTTATTAATTCTTAATATTTCACTTATTATTTAAACTACACATCAGTTCTATTCAGTTTTTGAAACCAATGTAAATTATAGTCAGAAATGACCCATGCTCCCAATTGGAAACACAGTGAAAATTTTATAAATTTTTTGCCGCATTTAAATGACTAATATCCTTTAATTAACACATTAGAAGACAAAATATGCAAAAAGCTAATTTAAAATATGCCTGGCTGTCAATGCGGTCTGTAAAAGGTTAAATACGTACAACAGCAACGACATTATTTAAATAATAAAAAAACACTTCGCTTTAATAAAGCATCAGAAAGAACGAAACAGTTTTTATTAAAAAGAAATGCGCTATATTTCCTTTATATCTATCTATCTATCTATCTATCTATAATATATATATATATATATATATATATATATATATATATATTTAAGGAACAATCCAAAGCCAAGCATGGGATCAAACAAATGTTTCAGTGCGGTACACTGAATACAGAGAAATGTAGTGCCTACTACCACTGACGATAATACCGCTAGAATTTATGTATCAAATCGAACGGTGTGCTGTAATTTCTCTCTGGTGAAACACAGCTCACCTTTGTGTTTGTTCTTATGTTATCAAACCTCTTAGTTATGTTCTCGTCAACATTTAGAAAATGTTTCCAAATTTATTAGTTATTTTTGTATATCTTGAATTTCATTGACTCATGCTTTCTCAGAATCAAATGTTCTTTATGTTTTTGAATTTATATTGCAGTTGTATTTCTCCTGAAGCAATAATTAAAATCCGTCTGCTGTTTTACGGTGAATCCCATACAATATTCTCCTTGCATCAATTTAACTTTTAAAAATGGTGTATCTGTAGGTTGATTTGGACAAATTTTCGTTTATGGAAAGTTTGTGTATATCTACTTAGTTCTATTCAGTTCTCCAATGAACCGCTGGTGGTCCTTTGGAGCTATTTTTTGGGACCAAGTATAACGTTGGCTGGCACCGCACACTTCCAACTGTTTATGTATTGATCGTCAGTTTTGTCTTCATGAAACAAAATTAAAGCAGATTTGTCTCAATTTTTTTCAAATACTCAGCTTGCTTCGCAAAGAGTTTAAACTTGATTCCCCTCCAAGTAATAAACTTGAACTTCCGAGATCTGTCTTATTGACGAAATTCAATGTTCCTTTAAATCTTCTGCGGTCTTTTTATTTCTGGTACAAGCACCATATTCTCGACGAGAACGATTTTTACCTTTAATACAAAAAACCCCGAAAGTCGCAGGGGAAATTTTCTTCTGCTCAGAACTCTGTCCCGAACTTCGATCGAGATCTGAAGAGTATTTTTAACTGCTGCGTTATAGATTTTTCTTCAAGCGTGCGTCTAAAAATACGGAAGCGAGAAATTACTTTTTAAATAACACATCCAGGCACACGGGATCTGCAATTTTGGAAGAGAAAAACCAGACAATAAGAGATGCTGCCCCTTCCCTTTCTCTCTTTTTTTTAAATTCAGTATTGAGAATAAGCAACGAAATCCACTGAACGCATGTTTTTAATTATTTGCTAAGGTAAAAGATCGATTTGTTATTGGGATATTTATTCTGTGTTTATGAGATTAAATTCGGTTTTACAAATAACCTCTAGGGTATTGAAAGAAACTTGGAAAAAGTGCTGTTATAAAATATTTATAGTAAAATCTGAACAATAAAAGAAAGAAAAAGGACGAGAGAGAAAGAGAGAATGAATATAAATTAAATATAAAGAGCAGGGTGTTTATAAATAATCTTGCCTTATAAACAGCATTCTGAAATTGAAACGTATGCTGATTGTCACTAATTTTGAGATGAAAACTGTACACGATATAGTCGAAATGTACTAAGAGTCGAAATGTAAAAGACTATAGTCGAAATGTTATTCTAAAAAAGTCCGGTGGGGCTTTGCATGGAAACCGGGGAATTCTGATCAAGAATAGATCCAAATCAGTTTAAAATGTTCAATAATTTTTGGTCAAACGTTTGCACTTTTCGCGATAGTCATATCCATTGCTATACAGGGTGGTTATAAAATAACGTGAAGTGTTCAGAGCACTGTAGTACGGGCGAAGTGTGAAGGTCCCGGGTTCGGGTCCCATCGCGCGTCCATCGACCTAACCGTTCGGAGTTTTCCGTGGTTTTCTCCGAAACTTAGCGTAAATACGGGTTAGGATCCCATAGAAAGACCCCCACGGAGGGCACCCCACCCTTCGACCTAGAACCCACTCGGAGCTAATCGGTCGTAATCCCACACACACACACAGAGCACTATAGTGAGTAAAGTATTGAACGGAACATGATCAAATTTGATGACATAGTGGACCATTGGGTTACGATTTTTAAAGGAAAATAGTAGAACCAGAAGCCACCACCAGGGGAAATGCTGTCGTTTTTTACCGAATAAATTTGCATTAATTTTTATAATCACGTTCTTTTCTTCAATGTTAAGCATAAAATGATACACTGAAAAAAAAATCTGTCAGCCAGGACACCAGTTTACTTCCGCTTTTTTACGGAAGTCTTTCGTATATTTTACAGATTCTCAGTTTATTTTACAGAAATCTCCGTATTCGGAAAAAATTACGGAAGACTTCTGTAAAATATACGTGAATAAACTGACGTCCTCGTCTGACAGTTCTTTTCTGTCAGTCTAACAGACTTCTTTGGAGTGTAGCAGTGGCGGCTCGTGGGATACAGCAAGTACAGCCGGGCTGCACTCGAAATTATCAGCACATACTTTAAAATAATTTATTCTACTAATTTTCCTAAATTCAGATTAGAATTGTGGAATTCCTACGGTAAATTAAAAAAATCTCCGAAAAAAACCAAAAAAAAAAAAAAAAAAAAAAAAAAAAAAAAAAAAAAAAAAACGTATTGTGGCCGGATCGCTCATTCAGAAAAAAAGCACTTTAATCTTCCCGCAATTCAATTGGGAAAATCTTTGGTTCAGCCCAGAGTCCTGAAAAGAAAATTGGCAGCACCGTTGCCATGACAACGACTACGTCAGCAGCCCTCCGGCATAGGGAGTATGCAGCTGATACAGCCGATGGAAGATTTTCTAACGGCGGCTAAACTTGAGAACTCGACTAACTGATTCGCTCGGACGAGAAGTGAGGGAGGGGGTAAGGAGGATATATGTTTGGAAACGTATTAATGCAATTTCAGACACGTATTAATGCAATTTTGAGGATAAGAGCGGCTGGTTGAAATTTATGTCCATTTTATGGAAGTAAAATAGGATCTCTGACATTTTTTATGTAATTTCTTTTTTTTTTTCCTCGGTGAGGGCTTAATCCGCCAGCTTTCGAATTCAGTAACAAAGATTTTCCAATCCTCTCCCTAGAAAAGGGGGGGGGGGCTCATATGCTTCCGGATGCACTAACATTTTTGACCACGGGCCGCCACTGGAGTGTAGACTGGGAGAATTCTCCTCATTCTGAGACCAACTGGCAAGAATCAGATGAAACTTCGCCAACTTTTCTCAGACTAACCTCTACGTGCACCCGGTCAGTGTTCCTGTAGTTTCAAACCGTTGTGTCGTGTAAGTTTTTCTATGATCGTCGGTGCTTTTCTAACTTCTGTATCCACCTAATTGCCTTGGGACAGAAAAGCCATTCTCATTCTACTGGTAATAGAGATTAATTTGCAAAGCACTGTCCTAATAGCCATCGAAAGCCAGTTATCGCCATTATTATGATAATTTTCTCAGGCTTCCCTTTTATATTCGCGACCACATAAAATAACGCGATAATACTAATTAATAGATTTTATTCGATAAACAGCGCCAACATTTTTCCTAGTGGTGATATTTTATATTATTTTTTTTCTTTAAAATCGTAATCCTATGGTCTACTATGTACCCCCAGGATATTTGGCTATGTATCGACCAATACTTTACACGCTAATACCGAGAGAACTCGACACCACTCTTTATTTTGGAGTCACCCTGTATTGCTGTTTCTCTATGCAATGAACCAACTAGTAGTCATTTTTTAAATCTTAAAAAAAAAAAATTCCTTGTGGCAATTCGCTCACTCAATGCAACTGCAGAAGCAATTTATAAGAGAAAATTCATTATAACCTTCCAGTACTTTTCATTGTAGTTTACAGCTCAAATACATTATTTTTACAAACACTGACAGAAAAAAAAACATATTCGCCAACCACTGTTGTTATTGCTCCACCAGCAAAACTGATTGGACTTTTTGTGTGATCCGGGGCAAAATATCTACTGCAAAATCTCAATAAATCGTGCTCATAAATCTTACGCATAAGTATCATTGAAATTCAAAAGAATTAAAAGTATGCTGTTACATTAAATTATGAAATTGGCTAAAATCCGTGCTCAGTTAAGTTCCAAATTTTGCACGGGGACCCAACTGGATCATTTACAGACCCACTGCCGAGAATTAAAGATAGACACAGAAGGTAATATCGCTGCCATTGCAAAAGACGTAACGATGCTGTAAACATATCAAAGACAATTAGACATTGAAGTTACTGTTTCATTACTTATATTATAATCTAAATCTAAGAGAGTATTTTGCATTTTTATGTAAATGGATCACTAATATTCACCCAAGTGTATACTTTTATATATTTCAGTATTATGCATTAATTTTTTCTTTTAAATTGAAGAACGTCTCTAGAGTGCACGTTGCCCTATTCTTGGCACAATATATGATTTGATACGATGTACTTGCGAAAAAAATACGGCTGTTATAAGTCTGGTAGTGTGCCTTATCTGATAAGTTCAATAAAACTTAATTTAAAAAATCGATGCTTTAATTTCTGTCATCAATGAACACCTAACACGGATTTCACTGCAATCAGTGCTTACGACAATAGAATAATGGAGAGGCGAACCGACAACGAAAAAAAAAAATAATAAAATAAATGACCTTTCTTGGAAAAGTGTTATAGAGTTGTTAAGTAAGAGTTCACTGATCCCATAACGTTAAGAACATTGTACGTGCTTTCGTACGGCGCGTAAAATACAGGCATTTGATTAAACCGCACATTCTTTTTACTTACAACTCGCAAAGTTGAGCACTTTTCGCGTTGAAACATAACTTCTTCAGACTTTACGTAGTTAATTAAGAGTTTGATTGTCCAGTAACGTTCAAAACATTACATGTACTTTCGTGCAGCGCGTGAAAAACGGACAAGGGATTAACCCCTTAAGCGGTTTGCCCGTACAGTGTACGTGCTACCCAAAATTGGCCTCAACTGTATAATCGCGTTCGCCCGTATAGCGTACGGGGATCGATATTTTCTCCTTTCCTTTTCTGATTTGCCCGTATATTTCATTATTGTGAAGAGACTATTTAGTATTAATATTTTTCAATAGATGGCGTGGCTTGTCAATGTAATTGAAATGCTTTTCATCCGGGTTTTTCTTCCTAGCGAGAGAGCGGGAATATTTCATTATATGCCTTTTTTGGAAGCATTTCGGTAAAAAAATTGACCGCTTAAAGGGTTAAACTACACATTCCTTTTGCTTCCAACCCATCAAGATGAAGACTTTTCTCACTGAAGCACAACTTCTTCCGACTTCACGAAAACCGTGCATGATCATCGACGTCCTTAACCAGCATAAATTAGGCATATATTTCACGTTCTTGAGGGATTGCCCGTGGAAGCTGCTTCTACAGTTTATCAGGAGATATTTTTCAACAATATAAATAAGTTGTGAGTAATGATGTCACTGCATAAGTTTCTTTCTCTATTCACGATCCCGTTCTTTGTGGGTACTCGTAAAAATGATAAAGTGGGCTGCCGGGGTCTTACATGGTTCTTGGCTTATCTTCTTGATTCCATTTTAGTCATTATTCATCTTGATGCCCTCAATATCGGTAACAACGTATCTAAGAATTAATGAGACTCATAAATAAAGTAAAATAAATAGGGAGTTGACATTAATTCTTCTTAGAGGACGAAAGATGTGCCCATGAGTGAATATATTTTACTCTGCCCTGCTTACGTAAATAAACGAACGCTTTCTGCAAAATACTGGAAACGGCGTTAACCGTAATTAAAGAGGAAAACAGAGCTATATTTAGCAACATTTCTTTTAGAGAAGGATGTAAATTTATTATAACGTATAGTGAGCAGTAAATATAGCACAGTGTAGGATTTATAATCATTACAGCTGTGCCCAAATAAGTAAAAATTGCAAAATTAGAACGTGCTAGGTGGTTATAATTAACCTTCTCCAATAAACAACATTCTACAGTTGAAACTGAATGAACAGATTTTTATCGAGTTTGACATATTGAGTGTACAGTCAAAGAAATGAGTGCAGTCAAAGTGAGATGCAGTCAAAGAAATTTCCTGAAAAGTTTAGTTGAAAAACGAGCACTAGGTGGCGCTTTCCATGGTGAAATCAGCTAAAAAATGACCTAAATTAGTTAATAAATGCTCAAAAACTATTGCGTAAATGTTGAAATTGTTTGTACGTTTGGAATTACCAAATTTCATTATTAAATTTGCTGTTTTATCACGCAAAGCGCCACCTAGTGTATATTTCTTAAGCATAAATTATTTTCAGAGTTTCGTCAGAGCATTTCATATCAAATTTGTTTACAATAATTTTGCCCGTTTTAGCTCTGAAACCCTGTTTATACGGGAAGTTTAATTAAAATCACCCTGTATATTAAAAAAAAAATCGTGACAGTTTCTGAGATAAATGACGTTTTTTCAATATATTGAACTATTAAATAAATTCTGTACATTTGGAATAACTCATTTCCATTGTTAAATTTGCTGTTTTATTCTGCAAAGCGCCACCTAGTGGACATTTCTTAAACAAAAATTTTACTATTTCGACGTATGTCTGGATGGATTTATTTCATATTAGTTTTAGTTAGAGCCGTGCGGGTTGTGTAGTGGCTGGAGAACCATTCTATTACACCACGGATCCGAGCTCGATTCCCGGCATGGGGCTTGGGTGTCATTACGTCCGTCCCTTCGTTGGAAGCAATGCTGGTGTTATGTGTCTCTATAAGGAAGTGACCAGTACTTCAAGCCTTAGTAGTGGCGAATGACTGATAGTCAATTGCCCACCCTTAGAGAAATAAAAAGTTATTCAACTAAAACATTTTTTTAAACCAGAACACCAGAAACAGGCAACAGCAGAATATTGTTTTTGCTCCTTTAGTGGCCTATAAGTACAGGGTGTCCACAATTAAACTTGAAATTTGCTAGCAGTCTGCAGCAAAAACTATGTAGCGGAACAGCATGAAAATGGGGTAGTGACCGAATGAATTGATGGGAATTTTATCGTGCAAAAATAAAGCAGTGAGTTTCAAAAACCACCACTAGATGGCTGTGTGCAATGTAAATTATTGGCATATGCAAATGTCGTAACCATAGTGACCCGCGGATATAACGATGCGAACTAGTGTTTGGCATATTGCAGCATCGGTTGACCAACCTCGTTCCATAAGATTATGCAAAAGGTTTTAAGCTATAATCCCTATAAACTGTCGCTAGTGAATCAGCTCTTACCAGCTGATCTGATCTGGATAGTCGACGAACTTTTGCGTTGCGATTTCTTGCGCGAGTTGAACTCCAGGATGAATGACCATGGAACATTTTGTGGACTGACGAGGCCCACTTTCATATGGAAGGTGCGGTTAACACCCACAATTGCCGTATTTGGGCTGCTACAAACCCACATCAATGCCTACAAATTTCAATACACTCTTCGCAAGTAATGGTTTGTTGCAGCTTTACTGCAACTTCATTGTGAGTCTGTCTTTTTCGAAGAGCACAGTGACATGCGTCGTCACCGGTCAACGATACGCTTCATTATTATAGCCATCCGTTATTCCGACTGTCCATGCAAGGCGATCTGATACAACCACAGTGTTTATGCAGTATCGTGCTTCTCCACATATCGCCTGTTGTGTGAAAAAAGTGCTCCGTTGCCAATTCGGCCATGACAGGATCATCAACTGGCAATTTCCTTCAGCTTGGCCTCCTAGATTAACGGACTTGAATTCTCGCAACTTTTAGCTGTGCGGATACCTCAAGGCCTTGGTCTATCGTGATCCCATCACATCTTTCTCCGACCTAAAAAAAGCATAGAACACCATATGCTTAACATTCCCCAGCTCATGCTGCTTTCATCTGTCAAGCATGCGATTTTACGCTTCCAGATGGTAGCAGACAATGGTAGGTGGATGGTAGGTGGACATCCCATCGAGCATGTTTTGAAAACTTCTTAAGATTATTTATATGTTCTCTATAAAGCTATGATACGTCACCTAGGGGTGGTTTTGAAACTCTTTTTTTTTGTCTTTTCCCATAAAATTCCCATCGTTTCAGTATGCCATTACCCCATTTTCATGCACTTCCGCTGCATAGTTTTTGCTATAGTCTGCTCGCACATTTCAAGTTTAATTATGGACTGCCTGAATACAGAAAAGCCAAGACGATGTAAGATAAATAAAACTATCTTTAGTTTCAAAATCATTAAAATATTTTTCAAGATACTAGATGAATTTCATATCAAAATATCGTCTTCAATATCTCTCAGAGGCCATGTTTTTTTTTTATTTCACAATTATTTAATGTACAATTTATTTCGAAAAAGACGGACGAAAATAATAATCGTATGCTAAAGTACTGCGTGCTCAGAGGCATTTCTATAGGTAAATGGGAAGGGTAATGATAAATATTGTGGTAATGCCGTTTTAAACAGAAGAATTTCAGATTATCAGATTACAAGCTATTACTAGAATTTTTGAAGATGCTTTTGTACTTCCAATGCATTTTTTATAAGTAACGATAAGGGTTTTCCTGATAAATCGCATTATAATCAAGTTTCCTTTTCTATTTTATGTGAAACAAGGTAAAGTAATAATAAAACTCTTTTTAGAATAAAATAACGACAACGACAGATTTCTAAATTTTAGAACAAATATTCTGAAAGAAGTTAAATTGCTCATGCTTTACTTTTTAAATTACCTCTATAAGGACAGAGAATAAAAAATTTAAATGTTCCCAGGGAAACTTAAAGTATTAAGTGTATTTATAAGGGCCCAGTTAAAGGAAAAAAAAAAGGAATGCTTAAATATTGTAATTTTCCATTACGCGCCCGGCCACTTTGTAATGGAAAAGTTAAACATTTAAATCTGGAACTAAAATGTTTATCTTTCAAATAAAGACAACCCATTATCTTGGAGTAATAATAAAATGGATTCGAAATTCATCCCAAATTTGATCTTTACAGCATCGAGAATAGGAAATGGTTCCCAGAATTGACTCTGTGCGAATGTTTTCTTATTTTTTTCCCCCTTTTCTTTTCTGGAGCAAAAGACTCTTAAAAGGGGGATCGAAATGTGAATTTTGATTTAAGTTCAATATTCGGGTCGAAAATAAAATAAAATAAAACGAGATATTCCCATCAAGCAAGAGGAGTTCGGAAAAAAAGACACGAGTTCTCCATCACCTAAAAAATGGGCTATTTTTCTGAGCTCAATGTAAACCGGATAAATTCAAAATGTTTTGTATACTGGAGGATATTTTTGTTTATATTTTATAAAGAATGTTATTTTCGATGCTTTTTTCCCTGCCCAATATAGTTTTAGAAGGGAATGTTTCACGTTTGATGATATCCTTGTGACCATTCCTCCTTGATTTTGAGAGATGGCATAGAAGACACTGTGAAATGTCCACTGAGAAGATTTACGGCTATTGTTGTATAGTGAACGAGCTTAGTAGATCTAGTATGTGATGCATATATAATAGATCTTATTATACTTCTTTATAATATTTACAGTATAACTAAGCTAATATTTCAGTATGACTAAGCTGTAAGGCTTGTAACTTATTTATACTGATTTGCTTTGAAGATACTGATTTCTGTTTGGAGAATCCTCTGTACTCTGGTATTTTGCTGCTCTTCAATTTATCAGCATCATCGGAAAGGAGGTAATTCCCGGTTTGGCACAATTTCTCCACCTACCGAACACCAGTATATTAAATCTAACGTGTGCTGTTGAATTAAAAACACCCCCTGACATAGTGGAAAGTGGAATATTTATGTCATTAAATGGAAACTGAACGATGAATGGAAGGTAATTCAATAAAATAGTTCTCATACAAGTGTAAATTTAAACTTTTGATTAGAAACTTTTTCCTTGTCAAAGTTACAGATAAAAAGAAAACAGATTGCTCCACAATTTCGTAGCCTTGCCACTTCCTTAACACTCCACATTCCAGGTAGTGCAACCTCTTATGAAGGGGTCAACATTTACATAAACATTTATTGATTCTTTTGTGATAGATCTCATTCGATTAAAAAATTAACGCGCTTGAATTTTTTATCAAGCATAGATTTTAAGCTTAATCCTGTGATTTTTTTGTTTCTTAATGTTTAATAAGAAAATGTGTAAATGTTACATGTTAAATAAAAAGAAGTTTGCGAAATATAATTATTAAAATTACCTAGAGATTTTTTAGTGGAATTAGTGCACTATTTTATATTTAAGTAAAATATAATTATTTTTTCGTATACTACATGGAAGTCTAAAAACTTGAGATTTCTATCTGTTCCAAGCATCTAAGAACTCCTCCGAAAAACCACCAGAAAATAATGTCACTCTGCCTGTTGTTCTGACTGTAAGCCTTTTTTCCGCTTATCACATAAAAATGACACAAGTGAATGAAATAAAAAACGACACAGTAGAAGATGACGGAAAAAACACTCAAATTACTGGTGTTAAACTATAAAGTAAATAAAAAACTTCGTAAAAAACACATATAAGATGTTACAGGTAAGTAGAAACGTACGTTTCGACCAAAATTTGTTTTGTTCTTCCTTAGTCAAAGAGCTTTTCGTCACAAGGAACAGAGGAATAATTTATAGAAACATATGCCGAATCTTTTGGAATAAATTTCGAAAATTTGCAACAAATGCATAAATTTTGCTCGAATGTCATCATGCAAAAATGGCTTCTGTAAATTGAATGAACTTTCATAATAAGAAAAAGTTGCTACTAAATTAAAAAATAAGAGATAAATTTTTAGAAATTTTGATCTTATTTTCCAAAAATTGTACACATTTTGATTGTCCAAACTGATTTCTAAGGTTCGTAATTTTGAACAATATACTGCTCGGATTTTGCGAAAAAGGCCTTTTTGTCTGCCACCCACAGAAAATTGAACGACTAATAATACCTAGTTTAAAGAATATTGCTTGTAACAAATAAAAATTTTACTATTAATTAATAAATTAACGTTAGCTGAAAAATTAAAATTAATCTGTGATCTGAAAATATATACAATTAAATATTAAATAAATCACCTGAATTTATATTTCTTTGAAGCGGCGATTTCTTGTTGACTAAAAAATATTTTAAAGCTTTTTTTAATTACCTTTTTTATATTAATGTACGTTTTACAGAAATAGCTGTAAGTGGATCCAAACAAATATCGCTATGTCTTGAAAAATGTTCATTTTAGTTAACAATTATAATGAAATACTTAATGTCCTTGATTATGAATAAAAGTTAACGTATTTTTTCACCAAAAGCAAAAATCACGATGCAGGAAGAAACATTTTAAATTTGTAAAATATATATATATATATTTCTAAGTGTAACATGAATTCTCACTTCAGTTTTATGTTCTTGTAGCATCCTTTTTTTACAGCGATTTTAACTTTTTTTCTCAGCGAGAACATGCTATAAAGGCTTAAATATTTCATCTAACAACATTTTAAATCTCTCACTTTAGCTGAAGAAAATGTTTTTCAGTTAGTCTTGTTTATTTGTGACATGATCCTAATACTCCAGAAAGATCGGAGAAGCATGTGTTCGTAATTCTATGAAGTAATTTACGTTTTTGATGCTTTTGCGTACATAAAAATCTTTTTAACACGCAACTATCAAAAGTGGGTTTAAACTAATAGTTTATTTTAATGTTAGTTGTTTAATATTTTCTTCAAGTACTGGTGAATCTGACATCTAGGGAAACATTTTATAATTATTTTCCAAGAAAGTGGTAATGGACGTTTTCTAACAATGTAGTTAAGCGTTTATGATTTAATTTTGTAATTTTGTCCGTCTGTCGGTCCGTGATCTAACTGCCTTAAATGTGCGTAGCTAACTAAGACAAAAAGTTATAGACGAGTATCAATTAATAGTCCCATTAACTTGCAAGTATTCTAATAACTGTGTAGTAGACTTCTGTCACAGTTTAACGAGCTTAAATTTTATTTAAAACTGATTTCTGAAAGGATTTCTAAGGATTTTTTCCTACGGTTTTCAATGGATTGACGAAGCTTTTGAATTTGCTCCTCATTTTTTTATTCTTAATTATTCAAATATTCTTAATTTAGCTCCTCCTTCTGCAATGTCGTTTACTACCGAGTGTCCATAATTAAAGTTCCCATTTTCAGAGCGGTATGTAGCAAAAACCGGTAGCCAGAGTGCTACTAAATTTGCAGGATACCTTAATGAGAACAGGGGAAAGATAAATGCGAGGGGAAAAAATAGTTCAAAAAATTACTACCAGGTGGCGTTTCACAACGTTAGTTGATGATATACAAACTCTCCCATTGCGCTAAGGTATAAAAAGTGTGCTTCACAACCTTTTCATAATTTTCTTCGTTTGAAAATGTTTATTTTTCTGTTTTATTCACAACAATAACTACTACGAGTCTATAACTTTTATCTTATGTTATATGTAAAATAAACTGAAGTAAAATTGTAGCTTTTAACTTATTGTATTCTTTTTTATACAATTCTTTAACATTTTAGTAAAATCTTAAGCTGTGATAATCAACATTCAACTTTCAGTAACTGAACTTCGGTATTTCCTAGAACCAACAACTCTGTGAAATTTTGATCATTTTATGGTGTTTTTCCACAACTCACAATTGGCCACGGATTCAGTTAATTCTTATTTATATCTATAATTTTTCTAGAGATGTCTATATAAAAACATATAAACGAGTTTTAACACATTATTAACATTATAAAGTTTCTAATTACTTTTTTAATCTTACTTCTTCGTAACATTTTTCTTTTTCAAATTTCAAGGCTATACAGGCGAACTCTCTTGTTAAATTAGAGGTTTGGAACTTAATAAGTTCTCTGCAGCTGATCGGTTTCGAAGCAGCAGTTTCTAGCGTGGTTCTCAACCTGAGCATAATCAGCTTAAAAAACGTAAAATGTGATTTTACGATGGGTAAAGAGTTTGCATCGTGTCCCGAGCTACTTATCTATGTTCGGTACATAAAAGGCCTCCCGGTCGCAAATATTGCTTTCCCAAAACTTTTTTGGAGCCAAATAACACAGAATTGGTGCAAATAGGAAAGCAGATGTACTAGATCGAGAATAAAACATTCATCTTTTATGACATATGTAGTGGAATTTTTACTTGGAGTTTTTAATTGATTAAAAGGCGTTGTGAATAAACAAAAACACAGGTTTAAACACTCCAGTTGCGAAAGAAGACCAAGACATTAGAATACTTAAACTCTTTGTTTAAAGAGACTATTGAAGAATAAACGTGTTACAATGACGACTGGTGTTGGCTCAGCGAAATAAAAATATTCCCTCTCTTAACAAACGATAAACGGAGGAGTGAATTAAAAATTATTCCAACAGCGAACTTCAGATTGGTGAGAACATTGGCCGAGATAAACAATGCCTATACCAGAGCCATCAGAAAATTTAAACCAATAAAATTAATGTAACTAAACCGTGACAAGTAATTTTAAAGATGCTGCAGGGAATCAAGATAATTTATGCCAAAACGGTACCTAGATGGGGGAAAGCAAAAATTCGTCTCAATTTCAAACTGACGATATAATCTATTTATAGCCCAGAACGGCGACTTTCAGATTAAAATATAAGAAAAATAAACAATCAAGAATATCGCATACGGAAAGAAGCGAATGTGCAGATTTAAAAGCCGAAAGGATAGAAAAATGAGAGTAGAAATATACTTTAGAATGCTTGATTGTGGATAGATTAAATTTCAGAAACACAAAGTAAACGATAATGAATAATTAATATGTGATCTACATCATAACAAATACTAATGTACATGATGGTCTTTAGCAGTATGCTGGAACTCTCAACCTTAGTATTACCATCCCAACGCGATTGGGCTACCACGGACCATACCATACGGGTTAACCTATTTCAGGCAAAACAAAAATAAATAATAATGATGAATTTACGAAAGCATGTCCTGATAAAGTTTCATCAACCAAATTTCTCCAATAAATTCTTAGGTACTCTTAGCTTTTCACTAGATATTTGAATTTGAAAACATTAATCCCGCACTGTCAATTACAAGAAATTTACGGGTGTCATAAAATTGTAAAAATATGTTAATACGCCAGGTATTATATTAATTTAAAAAAATAAAAAAAAAACAGTAAAAAAACTGTTTTGCGTATTTTTGCGCTTTTCTTTTTGCAATATCTGGTTGAGAAATAGTTCCTTTTAAAGTTCTGTCAGATATTTATGTGCAAGTTAAAAATATCTGATATTTAACGTGAGTTCAGAATTCAAAGAGTGGATCACACACTTTTACCCTTCGAAGCAAAATTGCCGATGAAGCAAAAGTTCTTCATGCTTTCAAAAGGCTATTTTCTCAGCGGCCGTAACTTAAGACTCTGAAAAGAAACTTTCAGTTCATATTTTAGAAGCTGAGAGACGATGCGAACTTTGTATATTATAAATTTTGATATTTTTCTCTTTTCAATCAGTATAAACTTTAAACTATATTCTAAAGTACCAAGCAAAACCAAAAAGCATGAACATTTCATATTCAAATTAAAGCAACATGTTATTATTATTATTATTATTATTATTATTATTACATTTAATTAGAAGTAGCATATACTTTAAAAATATGACATAAAGAAGTAACTTCAGTATTCAGATTGGGAACGAAGTTAAGAAAGCAATTGTCGACGTCATTTTGACGTTATTCACTCTAAACGTCATTAATATGTAAAAGCCATTTCTATGTAAAAAAGTTGCTGTAGAGTGGTAAATCGACCATTGCTTTAGTAGAGGCGGCTGTTTTTTTTTTTAAACGCAAGTGTGATCGACGTCATTTTGACGTCATGTTCTAAAAACGGCATTAATAAATATATGAATCATTTGCAATTTTTTTTATGGAGAAGAGTTGCCATACAGTGGAGAGTCGTCCATTGCTTTAGCCCTGACGACTTTTTCCATGTAATAAAACATCGTTTTACTCTTTGAATGAAAAGAGCGTTTGATTTTGGTATCTGTTCAGCTATTTATTGTTCGAATCATTCCGGTAAAGGCTATAAAATATATTGCTTTTACTTATGTCAACCGAAGAAAAAAGTGAGATTAAATTCGAGTTAGAAATCTGGATGGCTTGCTAAGTTTCACAGATTGCTGGCGTTCCTTTTCAGATTCCCCAAAAAGGATTTCAACGAGCTATATCTGACAGTCGACTCGACCAAAATGGCGGCCTTATTTTAGCTTGTTTATTTGACGGGCTGTACCTTTAACAGTTGGATTTTTTGGATTTGTTGGTTTAACAGACAGATCCAGCAGAAATAATAATAATAATAATAATAATAATAATAATAATAATAATAATAACAGTACCCCCAAATTATTTTTAGGAGCTTGTACCTATTTTTAGGAGCTTGTTTTACTATTATTTACGATAATTTAAAAGAGCTCAATCTACAATAGTTTATAAAACAGTTTTGAAAGGACAAAAAAAAAAAAAATACAAAATTTCACTACATTAAAGTGGCTTCGGTCGATTCGTTAATGTAATTTTGGAAGTAAGACTTTTTCTTTTCCTGAAATTCGCATGAAAACTCCATGTTTGCTGATAAGAAAAATACATAGTACATTTTGTAAAATAGTAGTATTTATTTTTCAAGAGTTTTATACTATTGGCTCTTTTTAAAGCTGCTCAGAAGAGGGTTATGGCACCCATATTTTTTTTAAAGAAGTACCTTAAATAGTATAAGAAATAATAATTTCATATCATATATAGCTCTTTTTTCGGTAAATTAATAACCGGAACAGTGAATAAACCTAGGATAAACTTCAGCTATTGTTCCAACCTAGACACACACACACACACACACACAAACACAACATATTGCACAATATGTGCGAGATTTTGATATACATCACCTAATTTCAAAGCAGTATTAAAAAATAATCAGTAAATTCCGATGGATTAACCGTTGGAAGGTTCAGTGTTTTCGTAAAGTTGGGATTATTGCTAGCAGTTTGAAAAAAAGAAAAGTATCTTTTTTTTTTAAAGCAAAATGAAACTACCCCATGAGGAAACTTTGATAATGAAAAAGAGAAAACTTTTCTCCGAACTTTTGTACACATTGTTAAGTTACTTCGTTAGAGTCTTCATATAAATACAGAACACAATTTCAGGTAGTTATTTTTATAATGGAGGTTTAGATAAAAGTTTAAAGAAAATGAAAAAAAAGCTTGATTTTTAATAAACTGCTATAAATCTCGGCGAATAATTAAAAGAACTTGCGAAAAATAAAGAGTTTAGGTGATGGATTATGGTAAACTCTATCTTTCTTATGTAAGACACTTTTTGTGTGATTTTGATTTCTTTTTTAATTTTAAATTTATTAAAGGTGATTTTGGCATCAAATACGATGTCATAATTTAGTGTGATGTATTTTATAACATGTTATTTTCCCGAAAGTACCTCATTCTTCAGAAAGGAAGATAATTTAAAATATTGCATGGAAATTGAAATTTTGTAGCCAGTATTTATTATTCTAATTTTCAGTGAATCAATTTATAGCGAATTCTGATTTGCAACAAAAAAAAATAAATAAATAAATAAAAATATTACTTAATTACTCATGCTTGAAACTGAAATTATCATATGAATTATCTGAACGTACAATTATATTTCTTCAAGCATGCACATGCATTCTTAAGCTGTTCTGTAACAATACCGTTATAAAACAAATTTAGTAATAGAAAAAATAATTCCTTGATATTCTTTAAGTGCCGTGAGATGCCCCAGTGGCTTAGCCGCTAAGCTCCGTTCCCATAAGAACACAGACAGAGAGAAGCGGCGCCGACCTTGTCAGCGCTTGGTACGGTGAAACCTCCCTCGACTGGACTGTTGTGGAACCATGCATTCTAGTGGGAGTTGGGGCATGTAAAATCTGCTTCTAGCTTCCGTTTCAAACGATACCTCTCTGGTGCCAATCCAGGTTTTAGGTCTCTTATATGAAATCGTCTTTAAATTAGGAGACCCTGAGTTAAGTCGTTCTCCCTCCCACTGGGGGTCAATAAAACGGTGCACATTTCGACCATCGCTGTCTTACATGGAGGATCTGGCCCCACTTCGTGGATGCCGGAGTCCCAGACAGCACATACAAGTTCTCTGAACGCCTATTAACGTTCATAAAACGTTCGCTGAACGTTAATAGGCGTTCAAAGAACCTGTTTGTGCTGTCTGGAATGCATCAGTGATAACAACAATCCCAGACAGCACATACAGGTTCTCAGAACGTCTATTAACGTCCAGAAACGTTTGCTGAACGTTTATAGGCGTTCAAAGAACCTGTTTGTGCTGTCTGGGAAAGTGCCATGTATAAAAAATTACAGCCAGTAAATTTAGAAATGATTGCATTATGTGACACAAAAATATTTATGGCGGTATCATTTATGCTTAACGAAAATCCAGCTACAACTCAGCTCCGTTCTCCACTACGGTTAGAAAGAGTCTTTCAAATAATTCTAATAATGCAATAAAAAGTACAGCAACTCTGAAATCAGTCTCGCGTTTGCTTAAGAGAACCAAGTCACTATTATCCAGTGTTGGCAGACAAAAGAATGATAGATATAGTTCAAAACTTTAAACGGTCGACGAGGATGTGGAAACTTATGAAACAAATATAGAAATTTTAGTACGAATGAAGCTCACTTATGTTTATGGTTGTGTGAGGCGTAGTATAACGTCCCTCTTCATAGGACAAAATATGTTGCTGCACGTAGAGGACAAGTTAACAAACTTCGTGCTCTTTCGGGTATTACTTTAGTCAATGTATTTCAGAAAGGAGTAGCCATCGTATGTATAGTGCAAGTTCATCTGGCAATATATTACGACCAATCTTGGCGAATAATAAAAGTATGAAAGCAGAGTTGAACGCGGGAATTTCCATGTTCTGCCGAAGAATAATTTAGTGCTTTCATTGCTAATATTGATGAACGGAATATTTCAATGCTGGGCATCATATTTTCATTGTAAGGGCAGAACTGTCTGCTAGAAAATATTTTACAACCAACTCTGAGTCCTAGCATACGTCCTCGAAAAACGTAATTCCACATGAACCACACTCAATGTGATGACATCAAAAAGAGTAAGAAGATAATGGCGTTAATTTTTTCCAAAAATTGGAAATTATCCCAGAGTTAATGTATAAACAGTACGCTCTTAGTAATCCGGCGGTTGGTTAGTCCGGCACGTTGAATAATCCGGCATTCCTGAGAAACGCACGTCAAATCGTCTTCTCATCCGTCGAATATCGTTTATGTAAACAAACATGCCCACTCTTCTGCTTCCTTCGTGAGTTAGGCAGTGTTCTCTAATTTACCTATTGTATTTTGTTGTGTATTGATCTAGTGTACAACAATGTCGACCAAACGAAAGCACGTGACTCGGAGTTTTTGTCAAAAATCAGAGATCTTGGTAATCCAGAATTTTTCGATAATCCTGTGATTGCCTGGTTTTATATATGCCGGATTATCAAGCTTTTACTGCACTTAAACTGTATGGTTAACTAGCACGTATGACTTAACATTTTAGTAAATAAAATGCACTGTAATTGCGTGTATCACTTACATAAATATTTATCTGCAAGATCCATCGCAAAAGAAGCTGCACTGCGTTATATATTTTCAAATAACTTATCCTTTTGCAGACCGAATTCAGATGCAGGCATATTTTAAATTAGATTTTTGCACATTTTGTCTTCTAATGGGGATATTAGTCATTTAAATGAGGAAAGAAAAAAAATGGCTACAATTTTCACTGTGTTCCCATTTGGGAGCATGTGCCATTATCTGATTATACTGGTGTCATAATCATTTTCTGACGATACTGGTATCATATACGTGTCATATACTGGTGACATATACATGTGTCATTTTCTGACTTTACACGGGTTTCAAAAACAGAGTGTAGTGATGGGTAGTTTAAAAAGTGCATAAAATATTAAGAATTATTTAAAGATTTATTTTTAAATTTAAGTAAAGATATGATTTAAGTTTGAAGGGGGAGGGGGGCGTATCATGATCGCTCTGTAAAAATTTATGAAAATGGCTGTTTTCCCTCTAATCATAGAAATGCAACTTCAGTTTAAAAAAAAAAAAATACAGTTTTATTTTAATTATATCTGCCAATTTTTTCAAGTCAACATTGATAAAATTTCATTTTTCAATAAATTTTTAATTAATAATAAATTTTAATTTTTAATTTAATTTTTAATAATTAACTAAAGATTTATTGTTAAATTAATTTCATTTAATTTAACAATAAATCTTAGCTTTTTACAAGCCAATGTTTCCAATTGGGAACATCGGCTTGTAAAAAGGTTAAAACCTAAATCACATGTAAAATAACTGTGTCATGACAGGAACAACCAGTCTCCCCAAAACATTTCCTGAATCCCTCTCAGATTTTTGAAATAGTTCCCAAGATAACGAATACTGAAGTCCATCAAAATTTTACTCGCTGTTATATAACACAACATCCCGTTAATGCGTGACGCTGGATATGGACAAGCACGTGCGAGGTCGTAAACTGAATTTCAGAGAAGAAAAGTGGGGGAGGCGGTATGGTGGTCGGGTCGGGTAAGAGAGAGAAGTCGGGAACACCGCCACAAGCGCATCGGTAGCTAATGAAAACGTCAAATAAGCCTGATGTACACCTGAACTTCCGTCGACGCTAACTCCGCCGGATCTTCCTTTCCCCGCCGGAACCTTGTCACTCAGGCTCAGATGGGGGAGGGGGTTTCTGAATATATTGCGAGCCTGGATTAATATCGCGGTTGCAGTTTAGATATTAACGTGTGAAGATGACCTGTCCGAGAGATAAATATGTCCGATGCTAATGATTTAATGCGATATAATTTTAAGGTCCTGAAAGCTTTGCTCGCAGTACGAGTTTTTTCAGAGTTAGCAAGGTTGTTTGGAAGTATTTCAGCTCGTTTACGGATGTAAATATTTATTGGAATCGATGGATTGTTTAATATTGCGTTTATTGTGTTTGAACCTCAAAGCATCACATCAAATATACGGGGTGATCAAAAGGTCTGTAAAAACTTTAAAAATCTATTAAGAAATAATAAATAATTACATGAAATTGCGGTTTGCAGGAATAGGTTTAGAGGTTGATCAGATTTTTTTTTTTTTTTTAGTGACAAGGTTCCAAATGTTACCGATTGGGGGCGCTGACATACACTATGGGAAACAAGTTTACAATTTAAAAAAAAATCCGTAATCTCTCTAATCCTTTCCATGCAGACTGCAATTTTGTATCATGATTTGTCCTTTTTTAATGATTCTTTGAAGTTTTCACGAGCTTTTGGCGTATCCTAGGCGCATCAAAGTTTGAAAATTCATTAAAAAAAGAATAAATAACGGAACGAAATTACGGTTCGCATGGATAATATTAGTGAATGTTTTTTTTCTTTTTTAAATTGACTGCCATGTTACATGTCCGCACCACCTATCGGTAACATTTGGAACTAAACCTTTCTAGCCATTAAAAAAAAAACTCCGATCAACCTCCAAACCTATTTGTGCAATCCGCAATTTTCTATCATTATTTGTTCATTTTTAATGAATTATTATTTAGACTTTTTGATCTCACCCTGTATTTACGACTGATCTTGTCTGGCTTATATATGGCAGTAGGGAAAGAGGGACGCTTAGCTCGTTGATCCAATGCTATATTAAGCGTTCTGAAACCATTTGATCAAACATTGCTACGAACCAGAAAATAAGACTGCTACATTAATCACGTTGATGACACTATTTAAAGACGTAATGCAGTAGATTTAAGTATAGTTTACCAAATAACTGACTTAAATTAAAATAACTAACACGCAAGTGTATAAAAATAGAGCAATATGCCTGTTTCGGCGTAAAAAGGATCCAATTTTCTCCAGCTCCAATAAAAGCTACAGTCTTCACTCAGACAAGAAATGGAGAACTTAATTAACAGTAAACACACAAGGTGAAATGGAAAAAACACCCCCCCCCTCAGAGACATATATAAATAATACAGCAGGTAAATACAGTAAATAAGAACAGACAAAAATAAAGGAAGATAGTTAGAAAAGTAAAGCAGACTGAGGCCTTACAACAACTGTTTCCAATCAGAAGGAATATAAGGAATGGAAGAGATGTTGTTTACAAGAAACTTCACATGCTGGGTAATGGAAGAACCCTCTAAGAAATTTAGATGAGTTGTTCCACAAATCACCCCTAGAGCTCTCAGTGAAAAAATAAGTTTAAGAAAAGAGATTTTGAGTTTGAATTTAAATTTTTGATATTGGAACTTATGAGAAATTTAAAAATTTGGCAGCATAAAATCTAAATGAAATGCAGAGCAATTAATTGATCAATAGAATTAACAGTAGTACAGAAAGGATTAAACTTGTTAAAATTAAAAATGAGCCTAATTAATATAGAGGATTTAAAACCACCAGAATCGCTGGGGGTATTTACTATATTTTTATATCAAAAAAGTTCTCAAACTTACGCTCAAAAAGCATGAGAGATGTGCTTCAAAAAAGAAACTTTTCAAGTCTCCTATAGCCTCCCATGGGTGCAATTTAATCATTGTTTTCTATTTTCTAAAGCTAAGATTTTGTGAGATACTTAGTATTTCCCTAAAACTGATTCTTGAAAGGTTTTACCATTACTGTTTTGATTACGCGATTTACTCTCCATTATATCTATTTGAAATATTTAAATATATTATTGTTCCGCTTCGTCGCCCCCCCCTCTCTCTCTCTCTCTGTATATATATATATATATATATTTATATGCGTGTGTTCGTACATATAGAGTGAGATATGTAATACTGCTGGTGTAAAAATGAGTAGAGTGCTCTGCTGACTGTTGTCTAAAAATTCTTTATTGTCACATCATAGCAACAGTCATTATAGTTCAAATAGATGTTCAGGAGAGCGGGGAGTAAAACTTGCATATAAAATAAATAAAAGTTTGCAAAAAAACACACATAAACGGTACTTATCAGAGGATACAAGTGTTTCAACCAAAAAAAAAAAAAAAAAGATCTTCTTCAGTAGAAGTAGCAATCCACACACAGATTGGGACTGGGGACTGAAATATTCTTTTCATAATCTCCTACATGCTAGCAAGTAAAAAATGGTTCTTCTTCGTATGATTATACTTTGAGAATAAAACCTCTTTTGCTTGCTACCTCCTCAAATATAGATTCTACTTAACGTTGACTGTGTTTCTCTAAGACATTCATCCATAGTTTCACTGACTCCAGAACAAATTTCGAAAATCACATTAAAAAGAATTAGGATTTAACAGGTTATACACATCTGATGATTAGTAGCTAATTATTCATTTTTTTATGCGTTAAGGCATCTACAAAATCTTGCATAAAGCTTGAGCAAGCATTTTTGTCTCACCAGTTACATTCCGCAGAGTGACTCTATCGTGAATTATTCACTATAAACAGAAAACATTTAATTTAGCAATACTTTAATGAAACGGATTGCTTCATCAAAGAATTATTCACTCATTAATTAAATTAGTCACCTGTAAAATCTAGCTGTAATAATCAGAGAAGAAGAAACTATGCAATCATGGCTTATGTTCTTCAGATTTAATGTGGAGAATAATTTCGCAATGCCTCAATTTCCCAAGACATTTCATAAAACTCACACAATGTTTCAGGCTCTCATAAAGTGCATTCTGAAACCCATCATTTCACTCTTTATAGCACTTCAGCTAGAAAAGTAATTAGAGCTTTTCAGTTTTTACGTTTTATAACATAGTTAAATATTTATGAATTCATGATGAGAATTACAACTCTATTTTTAATCACTATATTTATAACTAAATGAAAAATCCCATGAACAAGTTTAAAAACATTAGAAAAACACATTCTCGCCAGGAAAATACGTGTCTTTGTTATGTTTATTACCATTTTATACCATCTAAACCATTTTATTGCACAAGTTTCAAACCATTAAAAAAATTTAGGGTAAAATGTAAGTTATTTATTTACTATTCATATTTTAATTTATAAATGAGTTATGAAACAAATGTTTTTAATGTATATTTTAAAGTATTTTAATTGTTAAAAGTATCATCCGCTATTTGTTTCTTCGCAAAAAAAGCTGTATGCATAATTATCAAATACCCTAATGATCACAATTATCCAAACTTTTTTTTAATTTTGTGGTTTCATGCAATAATTATAGCTTCCCTCTTAAATTATCATCAAAGAGGCTCGCAGGAATAAAGTTTCGGTGTACTTTAGTTGTTAAAGGTTACATTTATCCTGTAACTTTATAAAACAAACTTTCCTTTACTAAGAAAAATGTTAATTCACAAAGTAGAAAATGTTTATAATTTAGCAATTCTTAACGCGCTTGTTATCAAACAAATTGAATTTTTAAATACTTAAATCTCTATTTCAATTTCACTTTTTTAAATTTAATGTTTCGTAGAGGGCATTTTTCACCATATTTTTTTTAAGATTTAAAAAGCAATTTTGTTACTTAAGATGTAAAATGTGTACCAATTTATGTTAAATTTAGTAAATGAAATAATTTTCTAGCCGATAATATTTAAGACAAAAATCTTGAAAACTAGCTTTTTTACGTCTCTTTAAAAATAATTCCATTTATTCTTTTGTTTTTCTTTACTTTTTGAAAATTGTCCAATAACTTAAATTCATAATACATTGCAAAGGACTGTGCAGAATTCAAAAATTACTCCCAAAACTCTCCCACAATTTCAGGTTTTCAGAAAGCACGTTCAGAAACCCATCGAAATCGCCCAAGCTCTAACAACTCCGAAAAGCGTGACGCCTAGAAATGCACGCAGAGTTGTCGTAAAACGAAATTGTTAGCGGGGGGAAGCCTTGCGAACTGCGGAGCACGCCGCCACAAGAGAAGCTAATGAAAGCGTCAAATAAGCCTGATGCATAACCTGAACTTTCTGAGATTCTATTCCCGATTTTCCCTTCCCCGTAGAAAACCTTATCACTCGGAAATAGAATACGCCCGATGGAGAAGTATCTGAATGTATCGCAAGTGTGAATTGATCAATCAATGTTGTATTTAGACGTTAAGGTGTGGGGATGAGCTGACAAAGCGATAGATAAACACGTCGACGTTAACTGTTTAATTAGGCTGACCTAATTTAGGGGATCTGAAGGCAAAGTATATGTTTTTCGAAAAACTTGTATGGTAAGGATGTATTTTTTAAAATCTTTTTTTTCAAGTATAAATATTTATAGGAAACGATTAAATCGAATTTTATTACATATTTTATCGCATTTAATTTCCAAAAACTTTAACTTATCTGTAGTAACTCCCTGTTCATCACTAAAAGATCTGGGCAGAAAACTGCAATTAATTTGGTTAAGTGTGACAACATTAAGATGAGATTTGCAACATTTAGTGGACATTGCTGTAAAGAACTTTTGGGCTCGTTCTAACCTGTTTGAAGAAAGAGACTGAACTGAGAATTGATGTGTCAAGGATTGCAACCCAAACTAAGTTTATCAAGAGAAACCCCAATCATTTTGAGAGCGAAACACGATATTTTTAGAAGATTGGGTAAAATTGGATCACCGGGAAGCATCTCTCAGAATTGACAGTTTATTTAAGCCAATAAAATATTTTATACACATTCTTTGGGGTTTTTTTATGAAACACTGGGCCATATATTATTTTAGAATGTATATGTAACTGCGTGGAATGAAAAGTTAGCGATTTGTTTGTTTTTTGTTTTAAAAGAACATTTTAAAACACATTATTAATAGGCGGGTTAGTTTCATTAGGAAGCAAGTGTAATACAATGTAATTAATTAAAGTGTTTGTTTTGATACAGCACTGTTACGAAATAATAACTTAATTTGCTCTTGTATTGCATGCTTTGTCGTGAAACTAGTTTTACAGGCATAATAACGACGTCCTAAGATAATGGTAAACCTGTGAAAGTAACCCCGTAGGCGACGGATTTGGCGACCTTGGCGACAAATGGTGGCTTCTAGAAAATTCATGTCTCCAGACCCTACGTTCATTAGGGAAGATTTTTCAAGAATATTCTGATGGCGTCATTATAAAAGCGCTTGTTTTTCTCCGCGGAGGCAGTACAGTCATAAACCTGGAAGCAGCGCGGTTGACTCTGTGATATGAATAGCGTTATTGTTTTGATTATTTATGATTTTTTTTTAGCACAAGTTACTGATTTTTGTATTATTTTGATGTATGGGCTGCGAGCCGTAGAATAAAGTGTTATATTTGTTTATTGTGATCATTTGGCTGCTTTAGAATAAATACACCGATGTGGCAAATTTCGTTGAAGTATCATTTATTAGTATTACTGAGAAGGTAAGAGTCTACGAATAAAAACAAAATAAGTAGAAAAATTTTTTGATTTAATTAATCAGAACAAAATGCCTGTTATTTAAGACAACTGGCAAAAGCTGTTTGGTTTGTTTGAAAAAAATAAAACTTTACAAAATGTTTACTATGATGGGTTTTTCACTTGTCATGTTTGATCTTTTTACTATTTAAATTCCTTCTCCCTTCCCGTTTCCTGAAGAGTAATTCATCAGCTGCGCTCAGCAGTTACTTAGTGCTGCTTGTATCTTTTGTATATTTTTTTGTTTTTTTGTTTCTTACTGCTGCTTTTTTATTTTGCTCATTGCCTGCATAAAAAATTCTCATATAATTATTCAGGCAGTCACACAGTTGGAGTATATAACTTTAGTTTCGATGTTCTTCAAATAACTAGTATGCTCTGTATGTATAAAAACGTTCTGAATGTATCATTTTAACCCATGAACGCCCAGTGTGCTCAAGTCGGTCGCAAAATTTGTTGGTGCCAAAAATAAGCATTAATTAATTTTCCTACTTTAATATCGCGAATAATAAATTTAATTTCCACGAATTACTCATGATTACAAAATAAAACGCAAATCTTTCATTGTTTCATTCAGATTTTATAGTATAAGTAATGCATTCTTCACATGTGTTGGAAATTTGTTTATCGCTACTGACGTCAACATTAATCGGAGAATTCGATTAAAATAACCGGATGCGAATAGGTTAATATTTATTTTTATCATCTATCCTATTGAAGTATTTGATAAAACTCATGAGCAGTCATAATACAAGGTGTATCACAATTCCCTACCGAGTTTGGAATACGTATAAAATGTATATATTACCAATACAGCACAAAGTTGACATTACTGAAGAAAGAAATGTTGCAAGTTATATTTCACAAAAGTTCAGTATGTGAACCTTTCGTGACAGCGACGGATTGATGCAATTTTGTCGGTGGTGGTGGTGGGAGGGTTTGTCGGTGGGCTCGGTTAGTTAGAAGAGTGACATCGCATCCATTTTATGTAACTAGAATATGATCTTTTACATTAATTTATTTTTTCTCAATTAGAGCAGTCATCCATCCGCAACCCTTTTATAATCCGTCCTTGTTTCGTGATGCTGATGATTCGACAAACAAACTGCCCTCCCCCCCCACCACCTCACCCGACAAAAGTGCATTAATCCGTGGCTGTCACGAAAGGTTCACCTACTGGACTTTTGTGAAATTTAACTTGTAACATTTTTTTCTCCAATAAAGTCCACTTTGTTGCAGTATTGGTATTATATATATATTTATAAGCCTTCCAAGCCCGGGATTAAAATTTGATACGCCCTGTATTATGACTGCTCGTGCTTAAAGAAAAGATTATTAGCATATCACCTTCAAAATCTCAAAATTTTATTAGATGTGTCACACCAAAAAAAGTCCTACGGTGGTAAATCATACAGACGTAAACCGAAATTCAGGATGATGGGGGAAGTATGGAACATATGAACTAGATACACCATTAAGTGTAGCTAATGAAAACGCCAATAATCCACTGTTCTGCACTTGAAATTCCTTGGATTCTATTCCTGTATTTCCGTGACCGCCGGAAGCTGGTTATTCAGGTTTAAAATACCTCATGGGGAAATTTCAGAATACGGCGGCATTGCGGATTGATATCAAGGTTGCATTCAGAACTGACATGTGCAGATGACCTGACATCGAGATAAATATGCTGATGCTAATGATTTAATGCCGCTGGTATACTTGAGGTATAAAACGCGCATGATGTTTTGATCGGACTCGTTGTTTTTGACATCATATTGATACATTTAGGATTTATATTTTAAATATAATAAAAAATATTTTTTTAATATGAATATATCTTAAATATATAATTTAAATATTGTTACGAATTTTCGGGGCAACCCGCTGCTCTGTGGCTTAAAATGGTTTAAAATTCGTATTCTACGCTTCAAATAGATAAATTTTGCTTTTTGTTGCATCAAAATCGGCCAATTAGAACCGGAGAAATGGAGGTTCTAGAAAACTCGAGAAATATTAGTCCTAGAGCTTAGATCTCTTCACATTTGGGGACTTATTTTTGGCGCCAAATTTGGCGATATTTCGCCAAAAGTCGCCAAGCTTGGCGACTTTTTGGTCATTTGGCGCGATTTTCCCAATGGGGCCTGGAAGTTGTTTTTCCTGCATTAAAAACGCATAATAACCTAACATTTCTCTTCTATGACGTAATCAAAATTCACGCTTTATGTAGAACCCTCGAGAAATAGACTTTTCTGGAAACTTCTTGTTCTTTCTGCGTCGGCTATTTATAGAAGCGCGCGTTGCCCCGACAGTTCAGTGTTGATCAAGCTTTGAGAGAGTGAATAAGCTCGCTTTGTGAAGGAAGCTGTGTTTCACGCTGTTTGTGAAGCTTTGAATTTAAGTGCTGTGTGTAAATTCTTCATCGCTGAGTCTTGAGAGACTGTTAGTGTTATTTCTCGTATATTTTCACTGAATTCTTGCCAGTGAAAGTGTTCTATTTTGTGTGAGAAATACATCATTTGTGAGAGCTTCTGATCTAAGCGAACTGTTAAAAGCACAATACTGCTAGATTGTGCTTGTGAATTGTGTACAGCTGATTGTTCTACGAAGTTCTAGAAGCAATAAAGTTTGTGTTCCATCCTGACAAGTGACTTTTTACTTGAACTTTTTACACCAACTGGACTTTAGAACGACGAACCCCAGGAGTAGCAGAGTAATTCCGCAACAATATTATAAATGATTATGTTTCTATCTAGTACTGATAGAGTATGCTATTTCGTTGTCACATTTTTTCTCTTCTTAACCGTTAAATAATTATTTGGAGTTATCGATATCGCCTATTCAAATACCATTTTCTTATTCACATTTTCTTTTTTCGCTACAGATCGCTTCAAGTTCTTTAACCAAAGTACTCTCTTAATGTTCAATTTTTCTTTCAGTTTAATCACGTGGGTACATCCATCATTTACAGTCTACTCAACACGTCAGACCAATTTAGGTTAGCTTTAGTTAGAAGAAATACAAGCTTACAATTAGCAGTAATTTTGAATAAATAGCATATTTTCTGATGTATTATTAAGTTAGTAAAATACATAAATAAATAAAACATTGAACAAATATTTAGCGAGATATGAGCTTCCAAACTGAATAATTTTGCAGGTACGTGCATTGTGATGCTACTCTTCTCTTTGATATACAGTGTGTCGAATTTAAGTCCTTTGTCATCGCATTAACTTCGGAACGGATTAGAGCTACAGTCATAAAAGTGGAGTCTAGGTATAGTCAGTTAGCCAAACGGCAGATAAACTCTGAGTTACTGTGCTTTTGCCCATAACGGAATAAAATATCTGAAAAAAAAAACAAGAATCAGATACAGAATAGTTCAACATCATGGATTTAATAAGAAAAAATACCTTGCGTACTCTAGTGTTCAAAATAGAAGGCGTGAAATCGTTTACCGATACCAGTACGAACGTGTTACTTTCCATGTTGCATTAAGTGCAGCCGGAATCGTTGACCAGACTTCAGATATGCATTATTGCGGTCGAAAAACACTGAACATGAAAGATAAATGATCCTTATGTAAGTCAAGCGCAGTTTTGGAAAACGCATTTACACAAATGCGCGTTTTATGCCCTTTCTCCATTTGTAGCATTGAATCTGTGTGAAAAACGTACGCTAGGTCTCTTTTTCTAAGTCGATGATCCTGAAAAACTTTGCAACGGACATTTCCCAAGTACTTCGTGGCATTTTTTATCTTAGAATATTAACTTGGAATTCTGTTGTTAGGTGGTTCTGTAAGCGTTTCCATAGTGCAGCATAGTTACTTTACCATACCTAAGCGTCACTTTTATGACTGCTTTCGCAATTTTGAAATTAAGGGGATGACAAAGGATATTTTCGGGGACACACTGCACATATAAGAACTCTGGTGTTTCTCTCTCTGTGTGTGTGCGTGTGTGCACGCGTGTTCAGAATTGATGCTGAAACCGTTTGTCATAGCTGGAATAAATTATGCGCGCTCATTAAATAGCTGAAAAAGTAGCTGTTGCTGAAAATAAAAATCGGAGAGTTAGAATTTTAGTTATTTTACTTTTTCCGTTTTTCAAACGATTTTTCGGATATTTTATGCTCTTGCTAGCTGAATTTTTATTCGAAAAATACACTTTTCATACAATCGGTAATTCGAAAGAATACTCTTTTCAGATGAGCTGTTTTTGAGCATCGTACCTAATTTTGATTTTCTTAAACGAATTTTTGAAGCTTCACAAAAAGTATCGTTATTTATAAACTTGGGTATCATAAGAGCTGAACACCTTGCACATTATTTATCATCACAAATAATGATATTTATATATATCTTTGGAAAATGTAAAAAAAATATAAACATTTATCGTATTTCCCTTCTTTTATAAACGGGTGGTGAATGAGATCGGAGCATTCTAAACGGGTAATAAAGACAGAAGTGTCGGCAAGACTAGTGTTTTTAAAATTCATAGTCACTTAGTGGATTAGAAAGACCAACTGAATTAACTGCGGGCTTTTTTGCCTTCATATTGAACACAATAAAATTTGCTGTGTGAAACCCAACTGATAAAAGTTATTTTAACAGGAGTATTACACATGAGCATATTTATAGAATGAAAAATAGTAACATGATAAAATCGTAAAAAAAAACCGAAATGATTACATAAAAAAGTAAGCAAATTATGCCCATAGTGAATACTTTGAAATCATTTTGACATAAAAACTTGCCAATACTTAAGAAATACATTTGATATTTTGAATTATAATCATTAAATGTTCATGTAATCGGCGATTAGTGATTACAATTTAAACAGAATATAGTCGAATAAAAAAAAGAAAGAAAGATTACAAAATTTTATCAGGCTTTTGTATTTGTGAATTTTCTAAAAATTGTAACAAAAATTAAATTTGGGTAGTTTTGATATTATGAAATAGCAATTTAAAAAGCTGATATTTAAAAAATGCAAACAAAAATTAACTATTTTTAAAAATATGCAATGATTTTTCATGTTAATATTTTCACTCTATTGTTGTTGAACCAGAAATTAAATATAATGGAACCTTAATCAAACATAAACAAAGCGCAATAAAGTATAAAACACTCCATTAAGCACAAGCAAACAGACACACAAATTTTTGAAGTAGATTTCATCCGTTTCTCCCCTGCTGCTAAATCCTAAATTTCTTGTTTGCTTGACTAATCAAGTTAGACATCAGATATATGTTAGAAAGTAAAGGAACACAAGAAGAAAAAACTCTTCATAAAATTCCCTTAAATATATAGCGTCATTATTTGCAGAGCTTTAAAACACTTCACAATTTCACCACCTGTATATACCATTTTACAATCGGATCTGCATCAGAAACATTGCTTTCGACCAAGAGAATTAACTTTGCTGGCCAATTCGATGGATTTAGGTATTCAGTTTCATGTTATCGAATTAAAAAAAACCTTAAGACAGCATGTTTACACGCATTTTCTTTTATGATCAATAATTCAAAACTTCATTTGCTCATATTTTTTTTAACTGTGCAACTATTCAAATTCAATATCAGAGGTATGTTCAGTTATAAAGAAATCCCAAACTGCCATATTCTTTCAAAGAAATCCATTATTATTAGGTTGTAACGAAAGTTTCCCGCCACCACAAACATCGTCAGTACATAGTTCTCGTTGGCGTATTTGCTCCTATTTTGCCAAACGATTTTTGGCATTTGAAAGAAAGAGGCTTACTTTATAACACTCTGTTGTGAAATCTGTAAAAAATATAGTTATGATTAAGTATAAGGTGTCTCAAATGGAACTATCACTCTAGAAGATTAGAGCCATCATTTACTTCCAGTTGTGTTGAAAAAAGTCAGCTACATAATATCAACGAATTATGAGTACAGCTTTAAGTACTATTGTTGTATCATGTGACACTGTGCAGGTTTGGTATCGAAGGTTCAAAAACACTTATCTAAGGAGTTAGAAGTTAGTTTTTAAGGCAGATATGGCGGAAAACTTTCGTTACAACCTGATTTTATTTTAATCCTTTCAATATAATCTTTTGAAAATATTCTTTGAAAATTTGGCTCACTATAATGTATAATTGGCTACTTATTTTTACATTGGATAGTTTTCAAAGTACCTCAGTTTTAGTAAATATTAATGTTGTTTTGCAAGCTTTTCAATACATTCGTAAGAATATGTGACAATTTCGGAGTATGAACTGTGCCATATTCACTCAGTATTATTGTAAAGCGTTATTTTCTACTATAGTCTTTGTAATTCACTCCCCTCTACAAAAAAGGGAGATAGAGAGAGGGCACGTTAGATATTTTCTCTCATTTAACGGTTGATACATTTGGCATAGTATGCCCTAACTAAAAATGCATAAAATATGTATATTACAATGACCACAACAATTTAAATTTTCTCAAACATTTCATGTTTCTATAAACGAACTGAATCGTCAAACTGTTTCACTGAATAAACTTTACTATACATCCTTCGATTATAAAAACAGAACAAAAACATGCTACATAACCATATTTCTGCAAGCCAAATTCACCCATCCACCTATTTTTCAGCTATAAACAGTCTCTGAATAAATATCATGTTTTCATATAAAATTTTCTTTATAATGTATCTTTATTTCACGGTCGAAAAACGTTTAAAAAATGCATCTCGTTTGCAGAACTGGTGAATGCAGCGGGAAAGGTAGAAGAATAGAATATAGTAGAATAATTTTGTTTACTGGTAGAGAAACAGGCATAATATATATAACAATTTCATGTTTTACCGAGACATGATATGGCAGGCAGCGATCGGTAGTTTTTCAATAGCGTTGCAAAATTAAATATTTATTGTTTGCGAATGCATATTTTTGATGGAAACATAAGATAATTTCAGAGAATGTTTTCTTAAATTGGCTATTAATGCTGTTTTTCATGAAATTTTGTATACTAGCTACCAATAAGAAAAAAATAATCATCTTAAAGAAATGTGAAAATATTTGTTTGTATTCTAACTAATTCAAAATTGAAAAGAAATGTTTCTTACTCTTGCATTTTTAATACACACGCCAAACTCAGAATCGTAAGATCTCAACAAACATCATATAATATTCACAACACAACGTGTTGGTATTTTTCTATACTAAAATAGAAATCTGGTAAAGAATAAATCTGGTCGAATGAAATCACGCAATTCATATTTTTTAATAAACATTTATCACACACACACACAGTTGTTTCTTAAAAAAATCATAATCATTCCCAGATCTTAGTGTTTTTTATGCTATTAAGATACTTACTGTGACAATAAATATGCCTGGATTGCAAAAACTTTTTTTCTTACAATTTAGCCTTATCAAAATGCAAGAAAATAAGGCTTTACCCTGACAAAATTCGCATACATTTAACAGGATGTTCACATTTTAAGTTCCCCTATTTAGAGCACTGTTAGTGAAATCTTTTGGTGATAATGCTATCAAATTCACAGGAAACTGTAATGAGATTTAGGGTAAGAAATTTCCGTTTGAAATACTAGTTAAAAAATAACCACCGATGGCATTTAAAATGCTATAGTTGATGTTCTGCAAGCTCTCTCGCCACACGGGAACATAAAACATGGACATCACAACTTCTTTATGTCTATTTTACTTGAGAATGGCTGTTACTCGATTGACGCGCGTTACAGATATCAAGGTCGTACATTACTCGAACGATCTTATTCACCTTACATTTTACACGAGGGCTAATCCAAATAGGTGTGCTGAAGTCTTCGGTAAGATATCTTGCCCGTAAGTTTAACAGGCGTGTTTGGATTAATTCGTGTGTCAAGTGTTTGATGAATAAGGCCATTAAATTTCTTTTCCTAAATTAATGTTTCTGCACCTGCTGCTCAGTAATGTTCTCGAGATTTTAGAGGAATTTGAAAAGGTCTAGTGACAGATATGGAGCTATGTAAAATAATTACAAAATTCGAAACTATAGTATTGCTGATTGTATGATCCAGAATAGGCTGAGACCAAACTGATGAACAGATAGTGTCTTAAGCCGATTTAGACTCATCACTTTGGATGTCCGTCATCTTCCAAAGTTATAAGTGTAATCATCCAAAGTTATAATTGTAGATGACCTTTCGGTTTTGTTTTATCAAAAAGGAAATCTAAAGATGAAGATGAAGTGATTTGACCCCTCCCCGCACCAACTTTTGATGAAAGAGTCTTTCCCTGAACCGATAATTCGTCCAGAGTGAAGACTAGATGAAAAATGTAAACAAAGGGCCCACCGATTTCCCCCACCACTTTCAATGCTTAATTGGAAGCCGTGTGATTGAATAGTTTTGTTTATCCACAACAGTGACAACGCGCATGAGGTGAAACCACCGATCTAGATCGAACTAGATGCTGAAAACAAATATGATCCTTCTGGATGACGTCATTCAGAGTGATTCACTATGAATGTACATCAAGAGTGATATAGTGTATATCCCGCTTTATTTACTGTAATCAAGAGTATACTAAGGTCTCATATTGCTGCTGTGAATGTAGGACATCTCACTGAATATGCCTTGCACAAAGTCATTGTAAAATTGTAATATTTTCTCTTTTTGATTATTTTGTTCACATTAAAACATTGCAAGTAGTCACTTGATGGAAACTTTTTGATTTTTTTTTCAGGGTAATTGCCCTCTCATGATTTCATTAAAGTTTTCAGCAATTTTGGTAGCATTTTCATTAGCATTTTACATTATATAGCGCTTTGAAACGGGGAACTACAATTATAAACACCCTGCAGCCATAAATATTTGGTCAAGCTTTATTCTTTTCCTAATTCCTTAGAAAGCAGTGTCGGAATGCGCCAGGTGTTTAAATAGTGCGTAAGTAGATTAAATTTGAAATAGTTATCAAAGATCGATGTTACAACTATATTTACGCAGTCAAGGTGAGTCCAATTTTAGTCAAAAAGGAAAAATAATAAAATCTATTAAAATTTTAGCTGAAACGAGCTGACCATTTCGAAACACTGATTTTATAGAAACAGCGTGAGAGACAATTGACCTCTGCCAGTGTATCTTGCATATAAGTTTATATAACAAGAACTTCACAGCTAAGCTAATCAAACAGACATTATTAAACATAATTGAACGTAAGGAAGTATGACAAAATAATCTTTAACTGTCAAAAATCCGCAAAAGTACGTAAAAACGCGTATTGAGATGATAAATAATCGTTTGCGATTACTTAATGGTGTTAATTTGCAATGATTTTTAATTAAAATGAATCATTTCATAAAATCATTTAATAAATTATGAATGATCCTACACACACGTGAAATTTCAAGACACATGCTTAGAACTACAAAGTTAATTCCATAATATATTTTAAACTGCATTCCTATGTTGACAACAGAGGGAGTTTAAAAGTTAATTCACATATTTAACGTTTGATGTTATGACACTAAAAAAAAAATTGAAATTCATTTTATGTGCAAGGAAAAAGAGGTTTTTAAATTATTTAATGTTTTAAATAATGAAATGAATTTATGAAACATGAAAAAATGACTTACTTTCAAGAGATTTTGAGTCACAGGCAACAAGAAATTATAGTTAGTTGCCTGTGACTCAAAATCTCTCTTTTAAGACCATTGCGCTCTTTAAAAAAGTACAAAAACTTAAATATTGTTTTATTTTACAAAAAAAAAACCTCCATTCTTCAATAAAACAAATTTTTTAATTATTATAGTGATCTCTTATTCCGATTTTTATTTTATACTTATTTTTTAACCATTTTATAAATGAATCTACACATTTTAGGAGAGTTAGCTTTCTTTTCCTTTCATCAAAATTTCCCTTTTTTTCCACATATGTAAATAAAATTGTAAGATGTTATAATACAACGAAGGTACGCATATGCACTTGCTTTAGAACAGACATTCTTAGAAAAAAAATATTTTTAAGAAATAAAGCAAACATCCCCTAAAAAAAGTAGTTAAATTTTTAGTTTTTTTTTTTTCATGATGAAAAATTTGTAGGCAATAACAGCGATGAAATTTCCTCGCGGAGGATTTAAGAATTATGAACTATTTTTTTCTTTTCATTTTTTGTTAGAAGGCTCTATTGATAGTGTTTTTTAATCATTATACTATATATTTTTGTAAGAGCTTAAGACATTCATAGTGATTAACCTATTATTTAATATTTCTTTAAAATATGTAATTAATTTTCGTAAGACTGAAAATAGTAATGAACTGCATCATTATTTTTTTTAAATAAATGACAAACTAGCCTCCATGGCATTTTATCCCACGATAGAATTAATGCATATTCAATGCACGTATGGAAAACGCAAACTTTCTGTCTAAAGAGCATTATCATTTGCAGATCGAATGAATTATCACCTTCCTCATACGTATATGTAATACAGGGTGAATCTAAACTCTTGGACAAAACTTTATGAGATGATAGGGCACATAATAAGGAATCAGAATCACATAACAATGTGGGGTCGGCAACATCGTCTTCATGTAGCTGTTAATAATCACTTTGGAAAAAGTGCTGAAACAACAGTGCACTTTCCGACCATTTTTCGTCAGAAACTAATGTATATTTCTCCGAAAACAGAAGACTAAAATTCATAGTTTAAAAATTCTATTTTAAATCACGGATGAAATTTTTGGAGACGAGCCTGTTGTTTCTGAAACTTGGTTAAGAAATTAGACGAACACTTCAATACTTTTCACAAAGTGATTATTACCAGGTAAGTGAAAACTGCGTTTTTGACCCCACATTGCTAAGTGATTCTGACTCCTATTACGTACGTGCCCTATCACCTTGTACGGAAGAAATTATTTTTGTGAAAAGAATTTTAATATCGATGGTGATGGTGGAAACTATGCGAAAGCGAATATGAAATAAATCCTGAAGAAGAACCGTTGATAATTAAAAAAATGTAGGCGCATGTGATCGATGATAGTGGTTAGTATTTGATGAATTGGTTGAACACAGGGTATTTCCCTGATTTACGTATTTTCTTTCCAACTTCTTTACAAACACGCACACATCTAGAATACTTGAGCATGCAGTAAACATCTTTATCGAAGGAAAAGAAAACGATCATCAACATGCCAGATATGAATAATTCCTTGCACTAAATAAAACATCACTTCCGAACTCTATAGATGAAGACGAATGAAAATGCACTATTTCTTAAATCACCGTAATTGAAGAAAACAGATTATTGACGAAAATGACAATTTTTTATTTTCAGGATCACGATATCACAATATAGGCTTCTAGGTTAAATTGCACACGATCAATATTGAAGTAAGGAGCAACAACATATTTTCACATAAAATCAGAATATATTATGGGCACGGACAGAGGCACAAGCCCCGAAGGGCAAGTGCTTGTCCAAACCTCCAACGCAGCTCTACTCTGCTCGCTGACTTACAACTGAATGCCCATATTCAAAGATGCACAGGGGGGTATGTCACGAGGTCAACTTTTGCCGTTAAACTATTACATATGTAAGAAAGAAAAAAGGAACACGAAAGACTTTACTAGAACATTCGATGCATGCAGCTGCACACAGAGAAGCAAAACAAAACACTGCGGTCTGGGAGCAGTGCAATACTGCAAGTTAGGCTTTCATATGAATAAGTGCGAAAAGAGGATGGGAAGAAAAAATATATAAATAAAACAGATTGCAGCTGTAAATTTGATTAGCATAGCAGAAGGCAGGAAATCGAAATGATTAAAAGTGCGTTATTGCCTTACAAATAAAATGGCTGAAAGGAAATTTGAAAGCTTTAAAAAGAGTTACTGTTAAAAACTTATAGTTAATTAAATTTAGAATAGACTATTAGTTAAATTTAGACAATATTAATTAAGATTTGTATTAATAATTTATTATAAAAGATATGCACGTTGTGTCAACGTGACACACCTCTTAAAGTTTTGCCCAAAAACTAAGAGTTTAGATTCACCCTGCATATTTAGGACTCTAAAACTTTTTCGACAGCTCTTGAAAACTTCGTGCACACATATAAGAAAAAATATCAAAATAATTTTCTTAGATAAGCTTCATAATTTTATTGATACTCATTCATAAATTTAACAATATTTCCAACCTGTCTGACGACTTGTTCATGAAAAAGCAATATAAATATAACATTTGATTTACTGTTATTAGAAGGAAAGGGAATTTTTGCAGAGTTAATCTTCAGTTATTTACTTTACAAAGTTCTTGAACACATGACACTCTCTTCATTAAAAATAATAATTAAAAAATTTAAAATATAATGTGTGATAAATATCCGCAATATGCAGCAGATTCAAAAAAAAATCAACTATCACATAGATTTTAGCAAATATCTAGTTAAAATTGCTTTAAACGCAGAGATTTACTGTTCCATTCCTGCAATCCTTTATGAATTGTAGCGATAAGAGTATGGTTATTACAACCCACCTGTCTTCCAGTATGCATGCAATTCCCAAAGAGCAAATACATAATTTTCAAACAGTGCAAAGTGCCAAATTTTGTTACTATTTTTAAATCTTATTTGAGTGACTGATTTCCAAACATAATTCTGAAAACCCGGTATTTTTAGAGTTGAACATATTAACGTTTCATCTCGATCAGTTTGTTTAAGGAAATTAATTTACAATATTCCATGCAATCGAACCCGCTTAGTGGAATTTCCGTTAACGGAGTATCCTGCTTATTGTAATAAATATTCAATTTACTAGACCGTAATAAATATAATACCGGATAATGGAATAACCCGCTTATTAGAATTAATGTTCAATGTACTAGACTGATATGATCCCGAATAATGGAATATCCCGCTTATTAGAATAAATGTGCAATGTACTAGACCGTAATATATATGATCCCGGATAATGGAATATCCCGCTTATTAGAATAAATTTTCTAGGCAAATTGGTAATTCCATTAAGCGGCTGGACAGCATATAGGAAAACAAAAATTGTATCAGTAAAATTGTGCATGTTCCTAATAGACTGTAATACTCCTAATACAGAGACTTTTAAAAATCATCTTTTTCTTTTCTTTCTTTTTTTTAAAGAAAGCTATTCTATTTTGTTTTCTTCTTTTATTTACCTAAAACCTCTTATATGATGATCTGTTATGTAAAGAAGTATTTAAGGCCTTTGTATTCCAACTTAAGGAAAAAAAAACACAGTTTTATGATTGTCTTTGAAATACTTTATGTGATACAGTATTATTCCAAAGTTAATTATTCGAGGTATTTTATTTACAAGTTACAGTTCTTTAGAAGCTCATTACTCTTTTCTCTTTTTCACGAAAATTCCCGAATTTTTTCTTTGAATATGATTAAAAAATATACCTGCATCCTTTCAAAGATATGCGTGAATTAAGTGCAAAGGGTGAATTCCAAAGAACGAAAAAAATAATTTTAGAAAAACAGAACAAACGTGAGAGGGAATTTTATGCATTTTTTATTCTTTGTAATGAAGACTAAGTCAAAAAGAATTGCAAAAAATACTATTTTGTGGATAAAACATTCTTGTTAAGGCAATTATAAATTTTTTTGTTCGTTTCAGTAAAATTTTTATTTTTGGGGAGGCGTGTTTGTTAATATTTTATCACTAAATAAAACATTTTTCTCAGGCTTAGAGATTATGAATTAGAATAGAACTATAAGTTACTGAATTCTTTATAAAATTGATGGATATATTTTATAATTTCTACATTAGAAAAATAAATAGGCTAATGTTTTGTAAAACTCATAATCAGTAAATGAAGATGATTACGAAATCATGAGTATGCGAGTAAGTGATATATGTAATATATGTTTTCTAGAAAAAGTTAGATGTTCATTGTCCTAAATAAAAGAAATTAATAACTAATCAAGAAAGATATTTTAATTTTAAAATAATAAAAGTTTGCAATGAAGTATTATTATTTAATTAAGAAAAATAAAACTAGTACTTATAACTGCATAATTAATGCTATGTTAAGAAAAAAAATTAAAAATGAATTTTTGAAGTTAAATAATAATTTTTAAAGTAAGAAAATATGCACACGTGTAGAATATCACTCGAAACTTTAATGAGAAGTTTTTATATATTTTTATGATTTTATATGTTCATTTATAACTTCAAAATTAATTAACTGATGTACAGGAAAATGTATATTCCCACTACTGACTAAAAGAAGTGCAAACTTTCTGTTAAAATGCATAAAAAGGAGACTACCTTTAATGCAATAATTTGAAATATTATACATGGCTGTCTCTTATGTAACAAAACATCAGAAAAATCAATATACTGCATTATATTAACGAGATTTTATTTTACATAAAAATTCTCTTGCTCTTAAAAAGAAAATCGGATTTATGTGTTTTTATGTTGCATCATTCATAATATCGCTCGAAAGTTAATTATTTCAGAAAAAAATTATTCTAAACTAAGTATTTCTCACATGTGTTGTTCTACCTACACTAATATTTTTATTGATATTTTTTTCCTTGAAGATGAATAAATAAAAAAGAGTTTTGATTCTTTAAAGAGAAACACGTGACTCAGGGGGGGGGGAGGGCCAGAATTCTGTTACAAAGTATACTGAATATCTAAAGGAATTTGAAAGCTTTTTCATTCTTTTTGTACTGAAAAATTAAATAAAATAATCTTTGGATGAGAATTTCTTGTTGAAACGTTTGAGGAAGAATTTTTTTTAATATTTTGATAGGGATATATTCTCCTATTTCTCTCCGAAGATTTGGCATTAGCTAAATTATTATGCTAGTTATTTATTATTTGGATAATATGGATTTTCACAACATTGAAATATTGTTACTATTGATTCATGTAGATGTATCTATAAAAAAATAAATAAATAATTAATAAACACAAACATGCATTCAAACTAAATTATTTTTTGATCAATTTTCAGCTGTGAAACACGTCACAATTATTTCTTAATGATCCGCTGCAACTTTTGTTAAGCAACAAGAAAAAGATATGTTATATTGAGAAATTAAAAAATAGGTCAAGCATGATTATGCAGATTTTTGCTCTATTAGTAACATTTATGTAGAAATGTAGAGTACAGTAACCAATCCATAAACATATCCGAAAACGGACATACATTTTTGAATATCTCAATCTGTGGTATAAGATTATTTTATATTAATAAATATGCAAGAGTTTTCTCATCGGTAGAATATGAGATTACTGCAAAAAATATTGATGTATAATTCTTTGTTTTACAATGTGTGTGTGTATTTGTACAGGGCGTTCCAAAAACATGGTAACACGCTTTAATCCTTTATATATAAGAGATAAGTGCACAATGTAAATTGAAAAAATGCTCAAAATAAAGAAAGAAATGACACTAATTCAAGAAAAAATCCCCATTGTTAATTTTTTTTAAGTTAAAATCTTTTAATTCTGTATACAGCCCTCGCACAAAAAATTTCCTATTAGTAAATACTGCTGAATACACCAATGTGCGATGTACAAAATTTTAGACATACTCATAAACGTATATTTAAGCGAATATGATCAGGTGCAATACATGAATTTGAATTTGAACGTTCACTGCTAAAGTGCAAAAATCATTTTCTTTCGTAATCACTGCACGACCCCTGCAACGCAATCATTCGAGGTGATTTTTTTCCCACTTCAAGTGGTTTAAATCATAATATATTTATCTTCATACCTCTGTAAGTTTTTTAAAAACTTTTCTCAAATTTTGTACGTAACTCATTAGTGTATATGACATATTTTTCTTGCACGGGGGCCCGTATACAAATTTAAAAAGTGTAACTTTTTGAAAATTTACCAGAGGAATTCTTCTTAGCACAGTCTTTACATCGTTTTGACAATTTCTTCAATTTTCATTGCTCACTTATCTCTGACAGATAGAGAATTAAAGCATGTTACCCCCTTTTTGGGACACCCTGTATATATATTTTATGAACTGTATATATGATCGAAACTACGCAATTTATGTTAAGTATTAATTGCAACTTTATTTTTCTGCTTATTAATTATTATTAAATTATTCCTATACACTTTAGCAAAACGTGAAACGATATTAAGCAAATTCTATAGATAAAAATAATCTGCAACCATCGCTAAAGAATTTTAAGAAAATAAGTAACGGTATTTTTTACTATATTTACATATATTTTATTTTATCTGGCAATTACATAGTCTTAATTTGTTTCTCAAATAAGATGACGAATAATGTAATAAAAGCAAAAGCAAAATATAGTAAATGAAGATAAATTTCATTTCACTAGTATACTGCTATATAACTAGTGCCATAAAAGAAAATAATGAATTTAAATCTTCGAAAGTCATTTTAGGCTGGAATTTTTTCGAAGCAATTTTGCAAGAGTGACGGAAAATTAATTTGAAAGCTCTTACATTCTCCCGCACTCTTTTTCAACATGAAAACTTCCTGTGACAAAACGGATATCCTGCTCAGAATAAACAAACATTTTCTTCTTTCTTTAGTCTTCGGAAAGAGTTGCACACATAAATTAGGATTTTAAATATCAGTTGGAATAGGGAAAAAAATGTTCCCAACACTAAGTTTGATGGAAAAATTAAGAAAAAAATAAACCAGCACTTCATTAAAATGAACTGTATTTTACAAATTTTGCATCACGTTTTGAAGAAAAAGAATGAAACTTGGAATTTTGAGAGAAAGGAAACTTGCTGAAGAAATAAATGTACTAATTAAATGTAAATTTTAAAAATCCATCTAGATGTCTGGCTATTTATCTATCTATTTATGCAAAGGGACCAGGTTCCTTGCTGATGGGGGTAGGGGGGAAGAAAGCTTCCCCCTAACATTAGCAGATTCTCTTAAACTTGGCAACATTAGATATCTAGTTGACAAGCAAGGTATATATAAAAAAAAATTAACAAAAACTATAATTTACTTTATATTATTGGTAAAATTACACAAACCCAGTTGGTAAATGTAAGAAGTAGGTTGCATAGCGGGAAAATAATAAAAAAGTTAATAATAACTCATGTTTTTCATGACCGTTTATCGACAACCCCCCTCCCCGTAAAAATAAGTCTAAACAATGACTATGAAAGAAACAAGACAGATTTATCCTTTTCCTGGTAATTTCGAATTTTGTTTAATAAAGATAACATTTGAGTTTGTATTATTTTCCTCTGGTTAGGTAGGCTACTGTATACTCAAACACACAAATATATATGATTCTCAGGTATGGCGAGTGAAGGTAGGGATAAAGCTGCTATCAGAATCAACAGTTCTTTTTACTCCTTTGTTATATTCACAATCGCCGAAGCTACAGAGGAGTCGAGACCCCTTGACACGCTGATAAAGCTTTTCAAAAAGGTCAGAAAAAAGCCATTTACCATTACAGCTTCTTTACACCCGAATTTTCGTTAAATTGCCCTGTTTCTGAATTTCACCGCTAGAGAGCAAAGGGCAATGCATTAATTTTAATTGGCTTAAATTTTCATTGACAGTTTAGCAAGTCCAACGAGCAAACAGAATCTATATGACATCAAAATAGCGATCTGGCGGGAAGTTCGTAAGTTGCTACCATGCAAACCCCGTAGCTACAATTACTAAGAGTTTAATCTTTTTAAAATAGAAGGTTTTTTATTTAACATAAATGGAAATATTTAACGAATATAAATAGAATTATGACTGGTTTATAAATGTTTTTATTTTACTATGAAAGGATTCACTATCATTCACATGTATACTACTCTTGCTGGCTACTCAAATCCCACAGTCCACCCAAACATATATATATATATATATATATATATATATATATATATATATATATATATATATATATATATATATATATATATATATATATATATATATATATACATATATATATATACAAAAAAAATCTATAATTGAGAATAGTTGATTATTGGTACTTTTTCCTTTTTATGTGAGTCTGTAACTAATGAGGCCATACAGAGTACTGTTCTACCTTAATATTTTACAATAATATTAGTATAAATAGCAATTAATTGTAATATTAATATAATTATTATCATTATCATTACTATTATAATTAATTTCTACAGTTTTTCTCCTTTTCCACAACTTCAACTAAGTACTTCTTAGCTACTGCATCTTGCACTACGTTAAACATAGGCTATCTATACTAGTGTTATATTTATTTTATTATTTATTCATTTAATAATTACTTTTTTTTCTTTTTATTTATTCATTTAATTATTACTTTTTATTTTTTCCTTTCCTTTCCATACTTCCAAATTATTAATAATATATCATTTTTCCCCCCACTCCATGGCATTACTTGTCTATTGATGGCATTAAGCCTTCTCTGATGGCAACATGCACTAATACTGCCTCCATTACTGAGCTTCGATCTTCTTGTCGGTCCACTTCCTCGTTGTTTATTTCTAATAGCTACGGTCACGCCCCAAGTTACAAAAGGACCCTAATTTTGGTCAGGTAACTTGCAGAAACCTAGCTATTATTATTTTTTTCGATTAAATTGAAATGTGTGTGCGGTGGCGCCTGATGATAGAGCACACCATTTCAATTATCCTTTCCATTTTCCGACTATTTGTGGATACATGTGATTAGGCTTAAAAGCTCACCAGTTCTCATTTGGCGATTTATATCGAATTTATCCACTCTTTCATTGCCTTAAAAGGCTATATTTAAACACTTTATTCGGTATAAGGTAGTTAATTGGCACCATGTGCTATCTACTTTTTTATTTTTATATTTTTTTCACTTTATCAATGGATTATCTTGGGATTTCACTTTACGTAAGTTAGCTATTATATATATATATATATATATATATATATATATATATAGTAATATATATATATACCGGGTGTTCCAAAAATGACCGGTATTTGAAAAATCGATAAAAACTAAACGGGCAGCGATAGAAATAAACGGTTTGTTGCAATATGGTTGGAACAACAGTAAATTTTGAGGCAGACATACACAAAATTAGTTGCAATTTTCAACAACAGATGGCGCTGCAGGCGATTTCAAAGATGTAGAAGACTAGGGGCCAAGGCCCCCAGACTCGCTACGCTCGCTTTTCGTATGAGGCATTCGGCCCCTAATCAGGCTTATTCGTAAAAAAGACATAATTTCAACACGAAGATTGGATCAGATAGAATGTTACTGAGCTAAGCTACACATTGCTTGGTTCTTGCATCTTCATTGGTACATAAAAATTTAAACTTCACACTACAGTAGACCCCCTACCCCTCATAACACGGAATATATTTTGTTATGGGAATCCGTGTTGTACGGGTCCTGAGCTATACTCCACCTAGAGTGCGGACCCCGCTTATAATCGCTGGAAAAATTATTTGCACTCCTCAGCAACACAATAATATTTAATGTTGCCATTCAAAAGTTATATTAATTAGGAGCTAAAGCATAATAAAATCAGAACATCTGTTTCAGCTGTATCTTTAATAATGTAAAAACTATTGGACACCTTGCGAATTTGCCACCCATGGCGATTTTTCATTATTTGGCGACTTGTATACATGTAAAGTTAATAAAAGCTACCGAACAGATAGGATAGCTTGCCACCAATGGCGACTTTTCATTATTTGCCGATTTACACTTGCTCACAACCTATAATTACTCTTCATTTAAGGTTACCGGAAAACCGTTATCCATATTTTCATTTACATAATCGTTTAGAGATTGGCGTACTTAGCACCACGAATTATACCATCTCGTCGCGCTAGCAAATATCCAAATTGTACTGTAACTGCTATATTGGCATAGTTAACGCCGCCAAATATTTCTACTGGTAGCAAATAATCCAGCTGGACCGAACCGGCTTTAAAATAATCTGCATTTTAATTATTTTTCATTTTCAAGATATTAGTTATTCTGTTTTGGAAAAACGGATAATCGCTAATCACAAACTCCTGTTGTCTAAGCGAACTTACTATTTGAAAAATGTCAGCTTTGTGTAACACATTTTGAGTTACTTATTTCATGTAGTTTTCATTTTGGCGTAAAATGGGTGTATTTCTACTTCATGTTTGACAATTTCACGTGATACTACATACTTGGAAACGCTTTGCTGCAAAGGAATGAATGATTTTATGCCAAATCTGGCAAACATTCTGTTTATTTTTTCAGTTTTTTATTAATATCTTCTAAAATAATTCGATTTTCGAAATTTAAGCCAGCTCATCAGGTTCCTCGGATTTTTTCGAATCTGTGGGCACCTTAATCGAAATTTAAATCCCCACGGTTTAGGAGGAGATAGGCCAACAAGCTTTGGCAGCGGCAGCGGCCTTTACATTTTTTTAGAATAGAGAGATACCCAAATTAAATTTCATTCTGTTCTGGAAACTCGCGGAATCTTTTCGCAATCGAAAGATTTCGTTTTGTGTACACAGATATTCTCATGTCCATGCAAACGATTTACTTCTGGAAAAAAAATGATAATAAAGTGTATTCTGGAAAAGCTTTTTTAAAAGAATTTGAATCCGAAGTGTATGACGTCATATTCACTTGAAAAGGTAATTTTGTCACGCAAATGATTTACTTTTTTGACTCTCGGAAATAAAATGGTGCTGATAATAGCGAAAAATCGCTTAAAAAGGAGGGAACGGGTGGATTTTCAGATTTTTAAAGAAGCGCAGATTGTTTTCTATATTTTTATACATGGTCATGAAAATTTTTAAGCGGATCGTGCAAACGGTGAAGAAGTTATTAGGCTTTTTGTGTTAACTTTGTAAATTTCACGCGATTCTAGATACTTGGAAACGCTTTGTTGCAAAGGAATGAAAAATCTGGCAACCATTCTGTTTATTTTTTCAGTTTTTTATGAATATCTTCTAAAATAATTCGATTTTCGAAATTTAAGTGAGCTTAGGTTCCTCGGAATTTTTCGAATCTGTGGGCACATTAGTCGAAACTCAAATCCCCACGGTTCAGGAGGAGATAGGTACACAAGCTATTGACAGCGCAGGCGGCCTTTACTTTTTTTTAGAATAGAGAGAAAACGTAGTCTGTGAGTTCCGCCATGTCACAGCAAGCTTCCAATCTGCGAACAGCACACGCTTACAGCAGAAAGACGACTTACAGAATGGCGAACTCACAGACTACGTTTTCTTCTATATCTTTCAAATCGCCTGCAGCGCCATCTGTTGTTGAAAATTGTAACTAATTTTGAGTTTGTCTGCCTGAAAATTTACTGTTGTTCCAACCATATTGCAACAAACGGTTTATTTCTATCGCTGCCCGTTTAGTTTTTATCGATTTTTCAAATATACCGGTCATTTTTGGAACACCCGATATATATATAATATATATATACTAGCTGACCCGGCAAACGTTGTTTTGCCATATAAAATATTCCTAGGATTATTTTAGTAGAAAGAAATGACTAACTTATTGTAAGTTTGTGAGGACGTGGTATATGAGTGGAAGAGGCATGGAGCGCTGTGAACGATGCTGGAATATAAAAATAACACAATACCAATCATTTATATTTTTAATTCATTGTAATTTATTCTTTAAATTTATATATATCGCTAATTACAATAATTTTACTAAAAATAATATCAATCCCTTAACGCAATAGAATATACAATATTTTTTGTTATCCCATCTTTAGATAACACAAACAAACTGGATGCCCACTGTATGGTTTGCCCACTCGAGAGCATGCCACGTATAACTAACTATCCGTGTGAAAAACATGGTGTGCTCAAATCTAATCCACAAACAGACATAATTTGGCCTTGAGACTTATTGATAGTCATTCCATAAAAAATTTTGCCTCCCCCCCTCAAAAAAATAAAAAGTCTGAAACACTTTCAGATTTTAAATACGCACTATAGTGCTATATATTAAAATCGTATCATAATTTATGCGTCGTCCCTATTTTTCGTCCTTATTCCATTAAGTTGGAAAGTGTTATCATTATTCATGACTGTGCTGTATTTTTCTTTCTTATTTCATAAAACCCATCTTTGGAATCGAAATCTATCTTAAAATCGCCTACTAAAACTATTTTACAATCTTCGCCAAGTATATCACAACTATACTTCACCGTTTTATATATTGTTTCCTACTTTAACGCCTCGACTCTCGCCAAGGAGGCGATGATTAAACATATGCAGTTACCATGACGATTTTTGGCATTTATGTAGAAATCGTAATTTAGAATTAAAATGGCGATTTGGAACAACATGTAAGTATAGCATGCCGTTACATTTTTATTTATTTTGGATTACTAATTAATGTAGTTTTAATAATTAAATGTCTTCAAATTCCTTAACTGGCGCGTTTATTTATAGTTTGTTTACTTTAGTTATCACCTAGTTCTTTTGGGTGAGTTGAAACGGTACTTACGTATTATCCCGGCGGTCACTTCCGCCAAACTTCTTTTTCGTAGATTTTAAATACGTTGCCAATCGAATTCCAAACCATCAACAATTTCATGTGCCCGGCATTTATCTTGGTGAAAAATTGCTTGTCTTGGCGGAGCGCCGGGATAATACGTAAGTACCGTTGAAACTTGTGCATAACTCCCAGAGACCCATGACTGCAAAGCTCGCCAAAGTACGGGAATTTTTTAGGTTGGCGAGAGTGGGGGCGCTAAAATAGGAATCAACTCTTTCTTGTACCATAAAACACATCTTTGGAATCGAAATCTATCTTAAAATCGCCACCTGAAACTGTTTAGAATTTCCTCCAAGCATGTTCTTCCTGTAGGCATATTCCAACTATACCGCAAATACATTTTAAATACTGTTTGGAATGGACATCATAATCCATGAGTGTACCGTTTTTTCCTTTCTTGTTCCACAGAGCACTTCTTCGGAATAGAAATCTATATTAAAATCGCCCAATAAAACTCTTTTACAATATACGCCAGGCGTTTTCTAACTATACGCGAAATATATTTATAATAAATTGTCGCGTTTTGGCACCACATTTAGCGATCAATTATCAAAAATTGCAAACCTTGTGCGACTTTCAACATTTTATTAACTCCCCCCCCCTTCTCCACATTATCTGGCAAACACATTTGAAAAGTGATTCGACACGTTAATGTCTACACAGAAATCCTGATTGAAACGCATAGCACTCGGGGGCTAAACATTTTGGGGTGGACCGTCCTTATGATTTAGGGGTATGAGACATAGTTAAAAACCTATTCTATGACCTAACGAATATACATAGACAATTTCATTAAAATTGGTCGAGTGGTTTCGGAGGAGTTAGGTGACTAACACTGGGACAGGAGAATTTTATATATTAGAAGATATCTCTAATAATGTGGAGAGGGGGGGGGGGCGTTTATAAAATGTTGAAAATCGCACAAGGTTTGCAATTTTTGATAATTCATCGCTAAATGTTGTGCCAGAACGTGACAATTTATTATAAATATATTTCGCGTATAGTTAGAAAACGCCTGCCGTATATTGTAAACGAGTTTTATTAGGCGATTTTAATATAGATTTCTATTCGGAAGAAGTGCTCTGTGGAACAAGAAAGGAAAACACGGATTATGAATTACCGGATTATGCACTCATGGATTATGAAGCCCATTCCAAACATTATTTAAAATGTCTTTGCGGTATAGTTGGAATATGCCTGGCGAAGATTGTAAAACAGTTTCAGTAGGCGATTTTAAGATAGATTTTGATTCCAAAGATGTGTTTTATGGTACAGGAAAGAGTTAATTCCTATTTTAACGCCCCCACTCTCGCCAAACTAAAAAATCCCCATACTTTGGCAAGCTTTGCAGTCATGGGTCTCTGGGAGTTATGCACAAGTTTCAACAGTACTTACGTATTATCTCGGCGGTCCGCCGAGACAAGCAATTTTTCACCAAGATAAATGCCGGGCACATGAAATTTTTGTTGGTTTGGAATACGATTGGCAACGTATTTAAAATCTACGAAAAAGTAGTTTGGCGGAAGTGACCGCCGGGATAATACGTAAGTACCGTTTCAACGCACCCAAAAGAACTAGGTGATAACTAAAGTAAACAAACAAGCAATAAACGCGCCAGTTAAGGAATTTGAAGACAATTAATTATTAAAACAACATGAATTGGTAATCCAAGATAAATAAAAATGTAACGGCATGCTGTACTTACATGTTGTTCCAAATCGCCATTTTAATTCTAAATTTCGATTTCTACATAAATGCAAAAAATCGTCATGGTAACTGCATATGTTTAATCATCGACTCCTTGGCGAGAGTCGAGGCGGTAAAGTAGGAAACAATATATAAAACGGTGAAGTATAGTTGTGATATACTTGGCGAAGATTGTAAAATAGTTTTAGTAGGCGATTTTAAGATAGATTTCGATTCCAAAGATGGGTTTTATGAAATAAGAAAGAAAAATACAGCACTGTCATGAATAATGATAACACTTTCCAACTTAATGGAATAAGGACGAAAAATAGGGACGACGCATACGTTATGATACGATTTTAATATATAGCACTATAGTGCGTATTTGAAATCTGAAAGTGTTTCAGATTTTCATCCTTTTTTTTTGGGAGGGGGAGCAAACTTTTTTATGGAATGACTATCAATATGTCTCAAGGCCAAACTATGTCTGTTTGTGGATTAGATTTGAGCACACCATGTTTTTCACACGGACAGTTATACGTGGCATGCTCTCGAGTGGGCAAACCATACAGTGGGCATCCAGTTTGTTTGTGTTATCTAAAGATAGGATAACAAAAAATATTGTATACTCTATTGCATTAAGGGATTGATATTATTTTTTTTGTAAAATTATAGCAATTAGCGATATATATAAATTTAAAGAATAAATTACAATGAATTAAAAATATAAATGTTTGGTATTGTGTTATTTTTACATTCCAGCATCTTTCACAGCGCTCCATGCTTCTTCCACTCATATACCACATCCTCACAAACTTAAGTTAGTCATTTCTTTCTACTAAAATAATCCTAGGAATAATTTATATGGCAAAACAACGTTTGCCGGGTCAGTTAGTATATATATCTCTACTTATTATAAAAGAAGGTGTCTGTGTGTGTGTGTGTGTGTGTGTGTGTCTGTCGGCAGCGTTACGGACAAACGGCTACACCTAGAAACACCAAATTTGGAACTCGGGAAAATGTAAATATGTAGTTGTGCACCTCGAAGCGATTTTTTCAAAATTCGACCTAGATTTTTTTTATTTTATGTTTTATGCGATTTTTGGCATTTTTTCTCACCTAATTCGTAATGACGGCGGAAATTACGCTCGCAGCAAAACGGCATTTGTATCATCGGATAGAGGAGAAAATTTTCTTTTAAAAACAGTTTGTTCTGAATACGTAACATGATTTACCGATTTTTAGGAATTTTTTTACTAAACATCTGCTTCGCGATTTTTTTTTCGTAAAATAATTTTAAATTCTATTCTATCCGTCATAACTTTTAGATATTTTGACAAATCGTGAAACATTCTTTTCTCCCTCTTTTAAAATAAAAACGAAAAAATTATGTAAATTAGATGATTTTTTACGAATTTTAATGCAGCCTAATGTTTAGAATTTAATAGCATCAACGCGATCTTACGCCATTCATTACATTGCGATCACGGCACGAGAATTTATGTTCGGTTGTTGCCACAGAAAGGATTAGAAAAAAGGGTTTTTTCAACCAATCGAGTTTTTAAATGAGATATCGGAATTTCAATTCGCAAGTGAGGATCTATGACGTCAAATGCTTTATGATACGTAAAAATTACATAATTTTAACTCATTTATTCCAGCTCTATTTTCAACACAGGGAGAGAATATATTTTGATTAAAATTTACAGTAGAAATAAACTAAGAAATTCACGATTATTATTATTAGAAGTGGTATTTTAATCCGGTGCTTATTTAAAAATTGAAATGTCTTCACGGTGCTGAAAATGCTCATTTCAAAAGTTACAAAGTTCGATTCAAAGCGCGATATATTAAAATTTTTCTGTTTACTATTTTTATTTTTGGCATTTAATTATGGCGCAGGCGTTGCCTAACATATGCATGCAGGTTGCGAGTATAGTTTTATTTTAACGTTGAATTACGTTCCTCCATAAAGGTCCTACATAACGCAAAGTTTTAATGATACCGTTTGAAAACTACTGTAATGTCTAATCTTACACTACTATGCGAAATATCGAAATTAACTCCCTCAACCAACCGGGGTATCCTTTACGGCAGTCAAACAGTGACGTCATAAATAAAAAAAATGCGTGAAATTTGTAAACTATGCAACCCTAACGCCCTGTCACAATTAAAGTGGGAATAAGTAGCTCCTCGAGATTACACAGTTTGATGTTTTACAGGAGACAGGACTATGGAGGATATAAAAGATATCGCTATATTAGATACATGGATATTTAAAAGGGCACCCCTTGGATATTTTCTCCCCACGGTAAGATGAAATAGTTTTCGGCGCTAAATACACCAATCTTATAAAACTATGTATAAATTAAATATATATGGAGAGTTTCCTTAATGGCAACCATTATGTGAAATGATTATTATTTATACTAATGCGTAAATTGCAAAGAATCGCCATAGAATCAATAGATTCCATTGGGGCCAAATAATCTAAGCTGTTTCTTTTAAGGGAGCCTTGAAGAAGGAGAAGCGAAGATAGATAGTATTAATGTACGTAATAGGTAGTATTATTAGATTTGTAAGGATAATATGAATAAATCACAATATACCAGGTTAATAAATATTTCATGAAATTAAGAGTGTTTATCCTTTTTCAACGGTTGTCTTACAACCAACTAAACGAAAAGTAATTCTAATTTGCGTTACTATATCCCGCAGTAATTTCAACAGAGGAGATTACTTGAACTTTTTTAAAAATGAAATTCTGTTTTGTCACATGCAGATATGATTTTAGTAGTAAAATATTCGCTTCTTCCCGTATTAAGAGCGGGTGCACAGCTATTTTAAAAACATCCCTTGAAAATAGCATACATGAATTCAGGGACCTCAAAACGTGTCAATACACCAAAATCTCGAAGTCGAATTTTTTCATGATTACAATACTTTTCCTTATATGGTACATGTTCGGAAAGAAATAAATGGTTGTCCATTTCATGTAGTGTCTTAGGTATTTAACGCTACAACTTGAGCCTAAAAAACAGTGTGATGTAGAAATAAGACATTTTGAAAGCCAGGAGTTCTCTGAAAACCATTAAGCTTTCCACTTTTTTGATAGTGAATGACACTGACGTAGTTTTTTGAGTCATTATACTGCAATGATGCCAGGTTAGTACTCATGATGCAAACTTACATCAAAAGTCAAATAATTTTGCTCTTTTTTTTAAATTCCACATCACGAATAAATTCGAATTACACATGTAAGGAAAATTTTCGTTTCCTACCGTGCGAAGAACGGGCACGCAGCTAGTATATATATAATCACCGTCACATTTAAGTAGACAATAAAGGATTGACTTCGATTCTTACTAAGAATTTAATCTTTTTAATATATATATATATTAATTTTTATTTAAGGTAAATATAGATATTTAACAAACACAAAACAAACTAGAATTACAATTTCTTTTTAACTTAATTTTGAATGGATTCACTATCCTTCATACACGTATATATAAGTATATACTACATATATATGCATACACACACACACACACACAAACACACACACACACACACACACATATATATATATATATATATATATATACTATCTACCAATATGTATTTGGACACTATTGATAAAAGAGATTAACTCAATTCATATTCAAATTCATTTATTCATCCTAACTAATATTATAAATGCGAAAGTGAGTTTGTTTGTTTGTTTGTTTATGACGCTTTCACGCCTAAACCGCTGAATCGATTAGGATGCATTTCGGTTTAGATATAGATGGGACCCTGGAGTTGGTTATAGGCTACTTAGAATTTTAGATTTTTAATTACTTTTTTAATTATTAATTAAAAACCGTTTTTACTTTGCCATGCTTCGCGAGTTTTGTCCGTAACATATGATTCATGTTTTGATCTAACAAGAATGCTATTACTTCAATAAAGAAGCACGTGATCTGAAAAACATTAAATAATACGGAAATTATGCCAGTTTTATGCCAAATATATCTATCTATAATAATAAAAATGAATGTTCTCCAGACAAATCTACAGAAAGCAGAGCTTTGAAAATTTGAGCATGCCTGGACCCATGACTTCGGTAAAGTGTACCTGAGGCTCGGAAATTTTAATTACTTTTCTAACTATTAATTAAAAACCGTTTTATCGCCGCACAAAATGATTAGAAATAAAGCAGAAATTCTATTCGCAAAATCACATGCATTTTAAAAACATAAATAAGTACGGAAATTATGTTGATTTTACGCCAAATTAAAAAGCATAAATAAAGAAAATTAAGTGTACTTACGTATTATCCCGGCGGTCCACCAAGTCGAGCGATTTTTTGCCGAGATAAATGCCAGGCACATGAAATTATTAATGGTTTTGAATACGATTGGCAACAATTTGGCAACTCATTTGACGAAAATACAGTTTGGCGGGAATGACCGCCGGGATAATAGGTAAGTACCAAGAAAAGTCCAGATGTGTTTCTTAAAGTTCGTAAATTTCCAAATCCTACAAATAATATAAATGTGTACGTTTATGTGTTTCGATGTTTTTGACTGAATCACACAAAAATGGTTGGAAAAATTTGTAATGAAGATAGCTCATGACCTGGATTAACATACAGGAAAACTTTCAAGCATATAGCATAAATTATTCTTTTACAAAGACACTCAAAATAATGCTAATGCATTGCGCTCTATGGAAATTTTGTTGCAACTAAACCGATTTTAAAACTTTCTTCACTGATTGAAAGTCCTACGCCTATAGGGTCCTAGGTGTATATGGAGAATTCCTCTGTGTGAAATTTTCTAAGGGATCCTAGCCCGTACTTTCGCGAGGTTTTTGAAAAAAACACGGAAAACTGCGAGCGGCTAGGCCGACAGGCGCGACCGGTGTTTGAACCTGGCACTTCCCGCCTTCCAGGTTTGAGAGCAAAATCTCTTAGACACTGGGGGGACCCTGAGTGTTATAGGCTACCTTTTATGCATATATCACAAATAGTTCTTTTACAGGGATACTCATAAGAATTACATTACGCTCTGTGTGTATCTCTGTAAGTACTGAACCGATTCCAAAACTTTTTTCACTGATAGTAAGCTACACTATTCTTGAGTATTATAGGCTAAAATTAATGCATGTAGCGCAAATAGTTCCTTTACAGGAACACTCAAAATAATTCTAATACATTACGCTCTATGGGTATCTCTGTAACTATAGAACCGATTCTAAAAACTTTTTCGCTGATAGAAAGCTGCACTATTCCTGATTAACATAGGCTAAATTTCATGCATAGAGCATAAATATTTCTTTTACAAGAACACTCAAAACAGTTCGCAAATACTGTCGTAACTGTCTCTATTCGCCAAATGCCTGAAAAAAATCTAAATTTAGTAATTTTACTTACTCTGTTATTTTAAATGAAGTATACTACCAATTATACTTCATTTAAAATAAGTAAAAAGCAAATAATATTTAAATGCAGTTTCTTTAGTCGCAAACATATTTGTTATTCACACATGCTTCGTTTCTCTCAGGACCTAATTCTAAAGCCGACGCTGACGAAGTCGCGGGTTGCCGCTAGTATTCAATAATTGGCAGATCCTTCAACTGAAGCAATTGCGGCCTTAATCCTCGGCAGCATGCTTTCCACAAGTGTTTGGATGATGGACAGTGGTATTTCCTTCCACTCGGCGTGGAGAAGACATGCAAATTATTTCACCGATTTTGTTGCACATCTTAATTCGGTAATCCAACTCGTTCCAGACGTTTTCTATAGGATTCAAGTCAGGACTCTGTGCTGGCCAGTCTAGTCGGTTTACCTCATTTTCATCATACGGATCCACGTTGGACTTCGCATCATGAGCAGTTGAGTTGTCATCCTGGAAGGAAAGTTATTCAATCCGTAAAATTGCCACAGCCTAGGAAGCTCATTATTGTCTAGAATAGTGGTATATATCTTATTTGTGGCCAGTTATTTTTGCGAATTTCTTCGATTTTTGCTAATCTGAGCAATAATAGATAAATTTCTGATGTCAACTTCTTGTACAAGGGATGTTATATTTTAAAATCATTATGTATAAAAATTGAAATGTCAACAGCCTACTTGGTCGTGCTAAAATACTTTGTCGAGTTGAGATCAACGCTCCAGAATAAAGATTAGGTAAAATAAATAATGATTTCAACTCAGAGCTAAAATGCAGTCACAAAAAAGGGACAATAGGCATGATTGGATTAAATACATTATAATTAGAGGGGGGGGGGATCAAGTACCAAAATGCAAAAGTCATTGTTTATAAGTAATAAAATCTAAAATTCAGTAGACTAATTTACGATAATATTGTTCGGTAATATTAAGAAAATGATTCATTCATTACAAAATTCATTTTTAAGTAGAGAATAAAACGTTTGTGATCACCTTTATTCCATTTACTCTTGGTTTAATTTCCCAGACGTTGTTCTATAACACCTTGTACCAGAGTATGCATATAATTCACTTAGATTTCTGAAAATGCTTAAAAAATTTATGCGATTTGCTAATGATATAAGGGCATTAGAGTTGATATGCTTAAAAGTGTTCAAGTACAGTTTTAGTTATTATATAATTCAAAAATGTCAAGAAATGACAATCCGCCTTGCTTAGCTCTAAATAAAAAATGAAATGCACGGATGGAAGTTTAGGTACAATATTTTCATAAAAGCAATGATAATTATAACCATATAATTAGTTACGGTCTGCAAAACTGTGCCGTTTAATTAAATTAGAAAATGCATTTCTAAATAAGTGAAATAAAAGAATGAATTTTAAATGCATCGCTAATATTTTGAATGCAGACACAATGCGTTATACTATTACTCATTATATTATTAACACTATGCCGTCCGGCGACACCACAGTGGTGCCATATTCAAAGTATCGCTTAATGGCCAGCGACAGCACAGTGCTGTAGTAACATGATACTAGTATTTTCCGTTTATTTGATCACTAGGCCAGTTTCGGATGTTTTGCTAGCAGAGATCCGAGGCAAAATCCGAAGGCACAAATGCGTGATATATATGTGTGATGCTGCCGTCTGGCGGTAATAAATGCAACCTATTCCTCTGAATTAATAATGAAATTTTCTCGTAAATTTTATTTGAAGTAATTATTTTATTTTAACTTTTTATGTTTCTAAACAAAAATTTTTATTATAACGCTGTAAAAACTAATAAAAATAATGATTTTTATTGTTATGTACGCAAGAGATAAAATCTAGTTGATACGTTTTGACCTATGTGCAGTGAAATTTACAGAAAATGTTTTTATGTCTGCGTATTTAAACAGTCATTGTGACAACCCATCCACAAAGTTAATGCAACTATTTAAACTGCGTTTTAAAGTTTTGTATACATATTATTATTCTATCTCATCTCAGTCCACGTCTCTCTTTTTTTTTTTTCTCTCTCGGGTAAATTTTGGTAATTTTTATTCATTTTTATATTTTCACTCTTCCTGTTATATATTAATATTAAATATGTACTTATTAAATAAAGTTAAAAATATTTAGTTGTCTCAAATTTCATAATAATAGTTCAAAAATTTGATTTTAATAACTCATTTTTAACACATTTAGGTAATTTTTCCTAACTCATTTGAATATTTTGAGAATACATACATTTTGCCAATTTCATTGTTCTACCAAAAAGAGGTAAACCTTATATTCTATTTCCCTACTTTATTTTTTAAAATAATAATTTTTACAAAATACTTAAATCATACATTTCATTACCTTAAACCATACATTTTAATTATTATGATTACCTTCGTACATATTTTCCAGAGAAAAATAATAATTTTTACTACTGCTGTGGAAAATTTATTCATCATCAAAGGCATCAGCACAAGTAACTAAGTGTATTAATGATAGCTTGACACTAACTGGCTTGCTTGGTGAATATAAATTTTTACTCTAAATGCTCAGGATGCTGTCTAAATGCTCAGGACATGCTCAATACGCTGAAAAAACTGAAAAATAAATTAAACCACTATTTAAAAATAAAACTGTCAATTCTTTCACAGCAATACTATGCTAAAGGCTTGCCAGATGATACAACAGCCATCTGTCAACTGAATCGGTGTTAGGAATCCAATTGTCGATGGTAGTCCGTCTGAATCTAAGTCCATGACAGAAGATCAGAAACTAGTCTATTGCACGAAAACCTTTGCGGCCACCCAAACTAGGCGCTAAACGAAGAAATTTTTACGCTACTTGTGGACGGCAAAGTATTAATGGTATAGCGCAGTCATTTAATAAATCAAAAAGTAAAAACATTTGTTAACTTCGCAAATTTCCTATTCAAAATTTTTAAAAGCTAAACAAAAATCAGTTTTAAAACTGAAGTTAGTATCCTCTCAAAAATGTATTCGAGTACAAGCTAATTTTCCGATATTGGTTTCCGATATTCCTTAAAGCGATGTTTTTTTACAAGAAATAGATTTTGTAGTATATAATAAAACATCTAATATTTATTTTGAACTGCGTGTTTTTAAATTAATTCATTATTCACAAAATTAACAAGAAATTTCTCTCATACTCGAATACTTTTTTGAGAAGGTGTATAGGCCTGACAAAAAATTATTTTGAGGAAAAAATTGGATCTCTAAATTTGCAACATTTATAAATCACTTAAAAATTAGATTTCTTTAAAGTCTGTGAGATGAAGAATCTAGAAAAACTTTGTCGTATTTAATTTGTGTGGAGGTATTTAATTAAAACATCAACAATAATAACAATAATAAACTAATAAATATAAACGCATACGCAGTATTTCGGTAAAAGTTTTCTATATTTCCTTTATGATTTCTTACTGGAAGATAGATCAACATAGTGACACTGCAAAAAGCACTTACTAATGAAAACATTTTTGAAATTTATTTTTTATTTTATCTTCATTTTCTTCAGCTAGTTGTATATTCGAAGCTAAAAACAAAACTGCAATTTAAAAATATAAAAATAAATAAAAACTTGCATTGATTCATAAAAATGAATTTCTTTGCCCCTTTTCCGTTAACAATGAAATAATTTAAAATACGCCTTTATTATTTTAAAGATATGTGCAATACAATAACTAAAATAAAATAAAAATATATGAATGCAATTCAAAAAGATTAGTTAACCTAACAAAATATAGCTCATTTTTCTTTTGTCGCAAATCTTGAGTTTGTTTTTGTTTTTATTCTTATAAGCTAAAGAAAACATATAAGGAAAAGATTGAAGAAAAATAAAATGTACTTCAAAACGAAATTGCCAGTGCCTAAAATTACTCATTACAGTGACAAAACCCTCTTAAAAACTTTCTCATTTTCACATTCTGAATACCTTAAAAATACGTAGAATTTCTTTGTCAGATTTGTCTTATTCAATTAAAATTCTTTCAATAAGTTAAAGAAAAATAGGTTCGCTATTGTGAAGAGGAATTATTTGTAACGTTAAATTAAAAGCGTCGTCAGGAAAATGGACAAAAAAGTAGCTACTTATAGCTTGTTGGATGAACCTTTGTTTTAGAGCATTCATACATGAACTTATAATTTTTTTATGGTGTAAATTAATAAGCAAGTCTAGAGATCAATAACAATGTTTTTGTTGACTTCACCGCTTCTATTTTCATTTGGTTTAAAAATGCACATTGTCGCCATTTTTTTAAGCGATATTTTGAAAGTGCGTATCCCTTTTGCATTGCAGCTAAATGATAATAGTTATGCAGTACACTGGGATATCAGGTCAAATGGTTGTGTGAAGGAATAGAACTTTTTTCTTTCTATGTGCTCTACAAAAATGAAAAGATAAGGCATGGAGCATAATATTGCTGAAAACCCGAACGTATAGATGAAATATTCTTTTTAAAATAATCAGTTAAAAATATCCCATACTCTTCACAAAGCAGCAAATCGTAACTTAGAAGTTTCATGCATTGGAATGAAAGCACACAATTTGGGCAAACTTCTGGACTGTTTACTTTTTGAAATATATATATATATATATATATATTTATATAGGCTGACCGATGCAAACGGTGCCCAATGGCTATTTCCTAAATCGTTAGCCAGAAACACGTAGTGCCAATAGCACAATTGCTCTAAATTGCATAATTTATTATATCAGAAAAAATCAATCAAAAAATCAATTTCTTTAAAAACTATTTAAATTTGAAATTTAAATTTTTGTACGGTTCCTCGGTCCCATCAGTTCTATTCAGAAAAATGTTCTTTATACAATTTCTTGCACACAAACATATATATATATATATATATATATATATATATATCGTCCTTCTACAACCGAAATTCGCCGATTTACATCTGCTTAAAATTAGAGCACTTTTCGAGCTTCAAAATAGGGGTTGCATACAAAATGAATTTGAGAAAAACTTAATGTACATAGTTTTGCGCTTCATAATATTTATTAGCATTTTCATTAACTTTTTTATGAATATAGATTGGAATAAAGAAGATTAACGTTTAAGCATGTGTATCCAATAAATGAACATAAAAATATAGCTTATACTGAAAATATAATTTTTTAAAGTGTTTTTTTAATGAGCTGGCGTAAAATAACTTTCTTCGACTGCAATCGAAATATGCAACCGTGTAGGAAACTCTTTCTCTACTTGGCGTAGCACACTCTATGTCATACATCTGCATGCTACACACATACGCTTTAGTAAGTTTGACACCAGACAGATTTTCATAGAGCCTTCCTATAAGCCTCTGCTTGATCAGTATTCTAATATTAGTTTTGCTTATTTTTTCCTGCATTATGCCAGAAAATGAAATTAAAACCTATAATTTAAAATTTCAATATTTATAGGGTCCCTTAACAGTTCATCATAACGGGACATTTTTAAACGTGGAAAAGTGACTTAAATCAAAATGTTTGCTGTTTCATAAATCGTTGAATTATGGTCGTAGAAAGACGAATTCTTTTTTATTATGCATGAAATTGTATAAAGAATTTTTTTTTAAAATAAAACTAATAGGACCGGGCGACCGTATAAAAATTTAAATTTCGTAATTTTTGTATAAATTGATTTATCGACTTCTAGTGTTTCTGATATAATAGATTATACAATTTAAAGCATTTTTTCTACTGGAACTATGTGTCTCTGACTAACGATTTAGGAAATACCGTTAGCACTGGACACCCTGTATATATATGTAGCACAATAACAAGTCATTGCTAAAAAGCTATTACATGAAGGAATTACTCTTTAAAATGATGAATTTTGTAGGACAAGTAATCGTTATTTAGTCTTTAAAAGCATGCTGTAATTTAATGCGTAACCTTTATTTTGGACAGTTACAAATGCGTTGGATTATGAGTTATACCAATTTAGAGAATAACTGCAACCTGATTGCATTGCACAAGAGTATAAAAAAATACTGAAATTAACGTTGCATTGCGGACATTCGGAATAATCAAGATTTTAAGAAATGAATTTTTAAAACGTGATGAAATTAAGTATCAGGTTGTAACGAAAGTTTTCCGCCAGCAAAAAGTTCCAAACCAAGTTAGAAAAAGAACCTGAAAGGTGTACATTTAATGCGGATAGTAATCACCACCCACATCTATGATTTTCTGTCAACGTTTTGGTAGTTTTTCAAAGCCTTCAGCCCAGAAACATGGGAGGCGCGAGACCAAAAACAACTTTCAAATGCTAAAAATCGTTTGACAAAATATGAGCAAACACGCCAACGCGAACTGTTTGCTGAGATCATATCTGCGGTGGCGGGAAACTTTCGTTACGACCTAATATTAATAATATACCTTAGGGAGAGTAAAACGGAATATAGAATTATTCGATTGTTAGAACTCTGTATTATTTACATTCTTAAAGAAAATAATGAAAGTGTCTTCAGAACAATACAGCATGCAACAGTATAGTTCTGAAATTCTAAGCCCTAAAAGAAATATTAGATAGGTAATTAAGAAAGAATCTTCCTTTTGTAAAAGTATTTTATATACTATCTACCAATAAGTATTTAGACACCCATGAAATGAGGATATATGCTGTCCTCATCTACGTCACGCCTTCTGAGCTTAAATATCCTGAAGGAAACATATTTTTAGCATTAGTCGCATGCAAGACGCTGCGAAATCCAGACCTGTCTGACTTCGAGAAAGGCGTAATTGTCGGATGTCATAGAAATGGCCAATCCTTAAAAGACAGTTTAACATTCCAAAGTGAGTTAAACATTCCAAAATAGACAGTGGTTTTTGTGATTAAGAAGTGAAAGGGGACTGCTGACTTTCTCAATGAGTTTCGACCCGGCAGCTTCACAAAACTAAGTGATAAATACTACTAACAAGTGCTGTCCAAAGAAATTCGGAAAAACCGCACACCAATGATGGCCTATTTAATACAGGAGTTCCAACAAGCATCCGGGACCGTTGTTTTGATAAATACCATATACAAAGAAACACAGTTGCTTGGTTTCCATGGTCGTGGTGCCGCCCGTAAGTCTTTGATTATAAAATCCATCCGCACTGCTCGGTTGAGGTGGTGCAAGGCACGTCCAAATTGGAGCGTAGATAACTCTAAACAGGTTCTCTCGAGTGATGAATCATACTTCAATCTGTACCAGTCTGATAGTAAAGTCTTGTCTTTGGCGTATGTCTGGAGAATACCTTTTGCCAGAATGCATTGTGCCTACAGTAAAGTTTGGCAGAGGTAGAATTATAGTCTGAGGATGTTTCTCATGGTGGGGACCGGGACCCTTAATCTCAATTCATGGTAAGTTCAACGCGACTCTTACTCTATTATTACAGACAACAATGTGCTTCCTACTCTGTTTCGATTTTACGTGTTGGATCATTGTTACTTCCAGAATGACAACGCCACCCGTCATGTTGTGAGGTCCACCACGGATTGGCATGATGACAATAAGATGAACCGACTGGACTGCCCTGCCCACAGTCCAGACTTGAATCCCACAGAAAACCTCTGGAACGAGTTGGATCCCCGAATTAAGGGGTGCATCAACCGTCCAAAATCGTTCAAAGAAGTTTCCTGTTTTCTCCAAGCTGAGTGGACGAAAAAAACCACTGTCCACCATCCAAACACTTGTGTAAAGCGTGCCCCGGAGGGTTAAGGCTGTAACTGCCTCAATTGAAGGCTCTGCCTATTGAATACGAGTAAACTGTGTTTATCTCTTTTATCACAGGTGTCCAATTACTTATTGGTAGATAGTGTAGAATCGAATTGTGTGATTTTTCCATTGTGAAAAGAACGAAGACCAATAGGCTTTGTAAAACAAATTAAAAAATAATGGAGGCTTTGAACACATTCTTGTTGTAAACTTGAAACATAAAAATGTCGTTTCTGTATTAGTAATTTTTTGTGCTGCCTACTATGACCTGATATGAATCTGCTCTTTTATTTTTTTACTTACTTTACACTAAAATAATGTCAGTTTTTAATTTTTTGTTTTGGCTGTATTTCTTAGCTTGCATAACATAGTTTTTATGATGTTCCTCTTTCATTATTAGAAAAAAATTATAAGCTTGTGCCAATGGTCACATAATCTTTATCGCACGACTGATCGACTTGTTACGTTAAACATTGGATTAAACTTCTAGAAATAACGAACTTCATAGGTGATACCAGATAAGATTTAGAAAGCAGAGATTAGTCACGATGCATACCACTAAACTATTAATATCATGAACTATTTAAATATGCATTGCACATCATTTAACAATTATGAAAAAAATATGTAGAACATTTAACTTGTTTGATAAATTGCGTGATTATAAGCATTTATTATATATAATTATAATGTATTTCTTACTGCATCGCATAAACAATTTTATGATAATAATAATAATAATAAATTGAAAATTTTAACGTTTAAAACAACTGAAACTGTCTTTTCGTGAAAATGACGATATCGGCCATAGAAAAAGTACGGCCATCAAACCTAACATTTTATAAAATTTACTTCATCCATTTTTATGGTTCATGTTATTCACTAAAGGCAACAATCTAATAATTATTATGATGCATATGTATGATCTACATTCATTGAAACCTTCGCTATTTAACACATAAAAATACTCATTGCAAGACTAACCTTTTCGGTTGGTATAAATGTTGCAGCCTGCTTCAGTTGCAAATAAACTGACCACTCTCACTGAAAGAAAGATTAAGAAAGGTTGGAATCGCCGTGCAGATTCGGGATTTTGTTTTATCAGTAGACATTCTTTCCAATTGGGAGATTTAATGAAAAATCAATGAACTATACATAAAATGAACAGAAGGAAATCCGCTATTAATTACACTTTTTCCCTTCTGATTACCTCTACAAGCATCTGTTTTTTAATTCGATTTTGATTTCTTGAGTAACGGGCTTATTTATATGTACTCAATTTGAGTTGCATTTGTACAAATAAATTTTTTGTCGACTATAAAAGTAAACACGGTGTACATTAATAATTTCTATGAAATAGGCAAGAAAATGCTTAACCACTTTCATATTTTTACGACTTCTTGCTTGTATCCCAGTCCCATAAATAATAAAAAAGTAAAAATGCTTGCACCTGACTTTCAGTAACAAATTTATTTTTTTTTCTCTTGCATTTTTGTATGTTCTATTGAAAGTCAAATGATATCAAGAGCCCTCATATTACCATATATATATGTGTACAAGACATTTCATAACCGATGCTAAAATTTATTCTGCTTTTCCATAAAATTAATTATCTGAAACCAAGCCTCTAAAATACCGTCTAAAAAAAATCTCAAATTCCCCTCTAAATTGCATGAACAAAAATCAAAAAGTCAATATTCGTAGAAATTTAATTTTCGAACTTCAGTGTATCTGTTTCATTTTGGAGAATTATTTACTCAAATACATAACAAATTATTCTAATGTCCCAAGTAAAAATAAAATTTTACACAGTACAAGGATTTTCAATTAAACATTTTAGTTCAAGTAGAAGATTATATTTGTTCAAGAAACTGATTAATTTGCTAAAAATAGGAAAAGGGGGTTTTCTGTTTATTTTTCTTAGACAATGTAATTTCGATCTCATTAAATTAATTTTATCTTTTTATTAGATTCAGTGAATACGGATTTAGATTGAATAGAAAATATAATCTTAAGAGAATATGTCAATGCTATTAAATTTTATTATATTTAATAAATACTATAAACAATGGATAGAAATGAATGTTGGTTAAACATACCACACATGTGAATAAGAGAAAACTGGATTAGGTTATACACTTTTTTATAGATTAGATTTTTTTTATGTTTAAAATTAAAAAAATCATGTAGTACTTCATTTTTATTTAACCCTTTGAGGCGCAACCCTCAACCAGGCTGTGCGGCACAGCCGGCTGCGTCAAAAAAGGGTCTCTAGATCTGTGGCTCTGTGGCACGCGATGAACGTTTCGATCGTCCACCATCTTGCTGGTAGTTAAGTCGAGCAATGGCAAACGCTGCCCTTTTTTCAGCATTGGGCAATCCATCCAGCTGTTCTCGCATTCTTCCATTTTTCAGCAGACGTCAGTGCTGTTAAAAATAATCGTGACAATTATTTACGGGAAATGACGTGCTAAAAATTAAAGGATTCCCGTAGAGCTATGTCACCCGCAACTATTTTTATAGAAATCAAATCTATTCTTCTTGACTGGCAACAGTCAAAACGTCAGAGTTTGGTGTTCCCAGAGCGGGAACACTGATCGTTAAAGGGTAAAATCAATTAACCCATTTAAGAATAGTGTCCCTTTTTTGGAACGGCATTTTCGCTATCTGTCGAAAACGTTATTTATTTTTCCTAATCTTTATTCACGAGTATTGAACTTCATCTAAACAAAATATTTAACATGACCCAGTAGGATGTTGGCATTTCAATTTTTATACATAATGATTTTTAAAAAAATCATCGCTTGCTCAAGAAATTGATATCAGAAATTTATATATTATTGCTTATATATTATCAGCAAAAATCGAAGGATGTCGCAAAAATATCTGGGCATAAATGGATTAATGAATTTAAAACATCAAAAGCACGAATTTTCATTAATAAATAACGAAAGCGTAAAAATAACGAATAAATAGGTCGTTCGTTATTTTTACGCTGAGTCTTGTTTAAGGAGCACGTCCTTATAATATGTGCTCCCATTCAGCATCCTTCCATATGTGAGCTGTTCGCGTTCAAACGCTTTCTTTATTTAATAGATGAGCGTCCAGCAGGGGCGTAGCCAAGGGGGGGGGGTTAGGGGGTCATAACCCCCCCATGAGGAATTTTTTTGCCATAAAAATGTATATTCTTCACTCCCTTATCACACACATGTATGCATGTATGTGAGTTGCAGTAGTCGTAACACCCCCATGAAAAATTTCTGGCTTCGCCCCTGGTCCAGTGGATATTTATAATGAATTTCTTTCCGTCTACTGAAACATTATGAATATTATCTGAAAGCTTTTTACCTTTACCTTCCTATAACTCCTTGTACATATAAAACTGCATAGCAAAAACTTGAAAAAAAAAACTCACACTTAACACCCCTGCATTAAGAAAAATTTGTTATGTATCTTCCCAGAGATCTGCCGTTATGAGTATCAATTCTTAGGGAAATTAGTATTCCGTGTGAGAACATAGCCAAAAATCCCGTGCTGTTGGATGCATGCGAATGTTTTGAAGACTTAATAGGGTGTCAAATTTAGCGATCTTTTGTTAATAGTCATGGAACTTGGCGAGAAACTTAGCGAAATTTTCAATATAGTCCCAAAGCTGTATTAATTAATATTCATGAAATTTTGTGAAATCTTTTAAAATAGCTGTATGTATAGGTGTGTTATTTATACTGCTTTCATAATGCTTTAACTGTTGTAACGTCCCCAAGCTGCCACAGGGCGCAATGTATTGGAATTCTTTTAAGTGCTCCGATAAACGAGCTATAAACGCCGAGTGCACTCTTTATTATGAATAAAATTATTTTATAAGCCTTAATTTTATAACATTTGAAATAGATTTAAGCACTAAAAATCAATTTAATCTATGACTACTATAAGAGTTGTATCATACTTGTCTGCCACATTATCAGATCCAGTCTTTCTATTTCGCCATTTGAGGAATGTTGACTAATACAGGGGAAATGTTTAAAACGAAGGTCAAAACAAAATTTATTCTAAACGAACATATTACGATTAACTTTCAAAAATGGTGCATTGTGTGTTCAGATAAAAAATTTATTAATCAAATAAAGTAAAAAGTGCAGTGCTAAATGCTTTCATTTATTTTCTATCGATGACAGTAATTTTTGATTCTTTTAATAGCGTACTCATAAAGAAGCTTGTAATAGTTGGCTTACATTTTTCAAGGCTTAACATGCTATCGTTCTTTCTCGGTAACATCCGTAAAATTATTGTCAAGAGATGCTCCTCATAGGCTTTTGCGTATTACAAATATTGAAGGTAAGATCTGCATAGAATTTTTTAACAGAATATGTTTTTTTTTTCTAAATTTCTAAAGTAATATTTCATTATGGTCTCAGTTAAAAAAAAAGAATCTGTAAGACTTATAATAACCAACCTATTTACAGTTGAGTATAACTTTGCACATGGAAAAATTGCTACAGCAATACTTTTGGGGGTGAAATAACATTTTCTTTCTTTTATTTTTATTTTCTTTCTAATGGCCTGGTCAGCGGCTTACTTGAGGCTTGACCACAACGAGGGTCTAAGATGTTGATCATTTCACTATGGGGTGGGGTGTGGCACATACACTGCTGGCCATCGTAAATGCAACACCCTGAAGGAAGCATGCAAATAATATGAAATTTACAACATGCATTAGCTGAGGTGAGATATGCAAATGATTAGAATTTCAGCGCAGACGCACATCAAGCGCGCCTGTGGCGCCACCTCAAAGCGCTATTTAAGGCTTGGAGATTTCGACGGTTTCAAGTACAGCAATTGTGTTTTTCTTGCTTTTTTTTCAAAAAAACGATAAATTATGCCTCGTAGGAAACAACGATCATCTTTTGATCAAGTATCCGAGTTTGACAGAGGAAGGATAGTGGCATACCGAGATTGTGGGTTATCTTTCAATGAAATCGGTCGTCGTATTGGACGAAACCAAACAACTGTGATGCGGATATGTGATCGTTGGGTGCAGGAGGGTACGACGGACAGACGTGATCGACCGCATCGACCTCAGTGCACCACGTCACGTGATGACAGGCAGATTGTACGCATGGCAGTGACGGACCGCTCAGTCACATCACGAACCATATCACAGCAGATTCAGTCTGTAACGCATCATCCAGTGTCTGCGCGTACCATTCGACGTCGTTTACAGCAGAATGGTCTGTCCGCAAGACGTCCGTTGCTTTGTCTACCTCTGACGCGGAACCACAGACGTCTCCGCCGCCAATGGTGCGATGAAAGAAGGATGTGGACGACAGAATGGAATGAAATTCTCTTTACTGACGAGTCACGCTTCTGTATGCAACACCACGACGGTCGGATTCGAGTCTGGAGACACCGTGGAGAGAGGATGCTGAACAGCTGCATTATGCACCGTCACACTGGTCCTGCACCGGGTATTATGGTATGGGGCGGTATCGGATATCTCTCTCGCACTCCTCTAGTACGCATTGCCGGTACTTTAACCAGCCAGCGCTACATCTCCGAGGTGTTGGAGCCAGTTGTCCTTTCTTACCTTCAGGGCTTGCCAACAGCCATATTTCAGCAGGATAATGCACGGCCACACGTGGCACGCATTGTCCAAGGGTTCTTCGTCAATCACCAGATTGAATTGCTTCCCTGGCCGGCGCGCTCTCCGGATCTTTCGCCGATAGAAAACATGTGGTCCATGGTTGCTCAACGACTGACCCAGAGTTCATCCCCAGCTGTCACACCAGATCAACTTTGGCAACGTGTGGAAGCTGCTTGGTCTGCTGTACCCCAAGAACACATTCAAAGTCTCTTTGAATCAATGCCGAGGCGTGTGGCAGCTGTGATCTCCAACAACGGCGGCTACTCTGGGTACTGATTTTGGCAGGAACCACGCTTCATAGAATGCTGTAAATTTAATCATTTGTTACTTGGTCAACATGTTATCTACACAATAAATTTTGTTGTGATATCTCTTGTTTTTCTTGGTGTTGCAATTTGGGTGGCCAGCAGTGTATTATACAGACCAACGTTCCCCCGCCCCCTAAGAGTGGTCTTCTAATTTTGAACCAATTCCAGATGAGAGACCTGGCACCTGAAATCATCAATCCCAAAGGTATCGATTGCAGATAGAGGACACTGGAGCCACGAACAGATATTACGTGCACCAGGTCCCATTAGCGTACACGGTCCTACAGCAATCCATCCGAGTGGAGAGTTCACCGTCCCAAGCACTGCCCAAGCCGGTGCTGCTTCACTTAGCGTATTCTTACGAGAATTTCGCATAGTGACTTAGGTCATTGCGGGACTGGCGAAATAATTTTACTCCATCCAATTTGGCTTTTCATGATATCCGTGTCGTTCAACAACCACTTAGGCGATCATATCAATTTAATTAAGATTTAACTATGCAAGTTATAAAATATTTGGGATAAATACTATTACAATCATTAATTTGGCTCGCCCTATGATTTGTAAGATAAAGAAAGATAAAATGCATTATTCAAATAAATTATGATTTGAAAACAATGAGAGGATGAGTGTACCAGGAAGGAAGGAATTTTTTTTCACTTAAATTAAAAACAAATAAATTTTGAACAAGTAGTATTTTAGAAACAAGCTGTGCCTAAGCATAGAACTCATTCTTTTTAAATTTTAAAGGGAGAAATTTCTACATAATACTTTTTTTTTATTTTAAGAAAAATGATAGTTATTTCATTTCTTTCAGGTGCATCTAATATTTTAGTAAAGCTTTTCCTGTATTCAACATATATCGATTTTCACCTTTTTCACCTCCTCTACCTATTTACTCATTCATCTGCTTACACCTAACTAATCCTATAAAACGCAGCTAATATTTTTATATTATTTTCACGTTCATACTACTTTCAACAAGAACTAATCAGTTTTGTGCTTTTAAAAAAAATAAATAAGATTGAGAATCTGTCTGCGTTATACTTCATCTTAAAATGTTTGTGAAATCGAAAAGTAAGTGTTTGTCAAACTTTAATCAATATAAGTATTATGCATCGTTCAAAAACTTTTCCGTGCACGTGACGTTTTAGTTAATTGCTTTCGCCAGATTCGGTCTTCGAAACTTTTCGCATCACAGCTAAATAGATGTTTCGAATATATCTGAAAACCCATGATATATGAGGCACAGTACTGACGCGTATATGTGACGGATGATAGGGTTTCATAGAATGTTTTATCAGTAACGTTTTGGAGCCAGTGATGTTGGACTTCAATAGTTCTCTGACTTAGGCATATGATTAATTGATTTAGAAAAGAAAAAAAAAACATTGCCGAATAAAGTAGTCTATAAAATTAAAAAATTAACGTTATAATTAATTTTTAGTTATCCTTAATTTAATTATTATTATTTAGTAGAAAAATTATATTAATTTACATTTTAAAAATTTTTATTAATAAATCTTTCTTGCTGATAGAAAAGTAAATAAGATATTGAACAGGTTTATTGTGAACAGAACGAGAATAGTGTGTAAAGAAGCTCCTTCAATCATACATAAAATATACAAAAACGAGCATAATTAAGTTATGTTAGAACTGTTAGGACTACGTTTTGTTTAGTAATTTAATACGTCTGAGTATATAATTGAGTATGTAATTTAGTAAGATAAATGTTTGCATTTTAAAGTTTCCATAAATGTTTGTTTCTCACTAAGCAAGAAATTTTAGAGTCAGTTAAGGCAATTTTTAAAATGTATTCTAAGATCACACGAGTTTAAATGTGTTCATTCAAACGGAATTCAGCATTGCTTTATCTGAAACTTTAGAATGGCAGTCAAAAGTAATTCATTGCACACTTTTTCTCCAAAAAATAAATTTTATAAAATATTAATCCTATTTACAAATACACAATTTTTAGTTTACCTTGCCAGTTTCATTTTAATGTTTTAGCCCATTGAAAGATTAACTTGAATTACAACTGTATTTGTACAAGTTGCTAAATCAGACCATTTTTGAGCATATATAAAACACACAAATCAGACGGTATAGTATCAGAATGTTTTACGGAATAATATACGCGAAAAAGCCTTCACATTGATAATTCATTTAATGATTCTAGTATAAGTATTCAATAATATCTATATTTTTAAATTTATGTTTAGTGACAGAAATAAAATACAGTCAAAGATAAATTAAACTGCACTTAAGTCATTTTTACTTAATGACTGCAGATCATTACCTTGATCTGCTACAGAAATTATTGCACTGTACAAAACTAAATAAAATGGCCACTCTCAAATAAACTAAAATAAATTTACATGTAAAGCCTTTAGTAATCATTAGTTTTTGTATTAATATTAATGAAAAAATGACAATGTTTGAAGGCAGAATGCGCAAAGATGATTTTCTAAAATATTCTTTTCATTAAATTATAATTTTTTTCTTCAAATATATTATGTGTAAATATAAAAAATTATCAACCGTTTTTACGAAACTATGTATTCAGAAAACGACTATTTCATATTAATTATTAACTATTCATTTTAAAACATTTCTACAATCAAAAAATTAAAATATCTACTTAAATACTGTTAAACATAAACTATTAGTTTACATTTCATGTATACTACAAAAGATATATCCGCTAACTAAAAAATTCATTAACTTTATTATTTAAAACAGTGTTTTATCTATATTTTATCAGAAAACATTAAAAATAAGTTGCTTTAAAAAACAACTTATTTTGATTAATATTTCTTTATATTCGTTCAAGCATTTAAATATTTTAAACCCATAGTTATGTTTACAAAATAAAAGTGAAAAAACACACTTAAAGGTATTGTGAAGTTAACATAAACTCGAAGAAATACTGCCAATCATAAAGCTATCTTAGTACCTCAACGAAGTCTCAGGTATTTGTGTATGTAACTCATTTCTCATGATTACATCTTTATGTACACCCACGTTTCGATATTACCATTCCATGAGTTTTTTGGAGTACAATTCAACAGTCAACTTTATTACTGCCAAAATCAATGCATCATTTCCCACCCTCTAATGTCTATGACTACTTGTGATCATACATGTATCACCTAAATAATGAAAAGTAACAAATTATCCAAATTGCTAACACTGGCTTCGAATGAATTGTTCATCTGTGAGATATGTGTATATTTTAATTTAAGTTTGTCTATGAATTGTTTAAATGCACATAACAAGATAAATAATCATTTAAATTACACTTCCTTAAAAATAAAAAATCAGATATAAACACCACATGACTTCCTTGTTGGTCTATAAAGAAAAAAATAATGCAATGATACTAAGGTTTATAAATTTCTAGCCATATATTTGAGATTTCGTTAAGATCAGTTGAGTTTTAAAGATTTGTTTTTGTCACTTAATCATCATTATTTACATATTAATAATATCGCGATATTCTTAATTTCGTGAAAAGCCGCCAAACCTGAGATAGTTTGCGAGATTTCGGCCACGGCCGAAATAGTGATGGACCACAGAACTTTGGTATCAATAGACCTTAGTGTATTGAAAGTCTTTTGGTGATCCTGTAAATAAATTACCCATTGTAAGGCGGTTGCAATAAAAAAAGAGGTGCACAGCTACATTTTAAAATAGTTCTAAATACAAAATATCTACTTCTACAGTTAAAAGTTTTAGAGTTATAAGAAACACGTAATTATTTTTGGCGCAACATTTGATTATATTATGGCACAATTCTCCAAGATCGATTGCAGTTGGATAAATTTAGGGATGATTCAAACAGTTACGGACTGTAGTGAAATTATGCGTAATATTATATTGATATTCTTTTGGGTGGCCCTGTAAATAAACTATTGTAACTAGGTTCCAGTAAATTGGAACCAAAAAAGAAAGTCCACCACTAGACGTTACAATATTCCTAAAGATAAAATTCCAATATACTACGACTAGTAGATTTCGATTTATGTAAGTTACGTGCATACGTACGTACGTAAAAACGTCAAGAAATCACTATACTTTGTGATCGGCATGTAACTATGTAGCAGGGTCGTAGCCAGAAATTTTTCATGGGGGGGGTTACGACTACTACAACTCATATACATGTATACGTGGGTGTGACAATGTAGTGAAGAATATACATTTCGTATCGCAAAAAATTCTTCATGGGGGGGTTATGACCCCCCTAACCCCCCCCCCTTGGCTACGCCCCTGATGTAGTGATCGACTATGTAATGATTCACATGTAATGATCGGCGAAGTGAAGAATGTTTTTTACTTCGTAGAAGGAAGTAATTAAAAAATGCAACGAAATAAAATTCACCCACTAACAACGCGTGAATGTTCATGCATGCTGCATAACTAGTTTGGGAGCCACATTTAACGAGAAATAGCATACACGACTACTTTCCGATCAGCCATCAAATTAACGAGTTATTAGACAATATTGAAAATCGCCCCTTATTGAACCTCGTTAATTCTGGCGCACATTTTTAATTTCGTCTCGGGGAGAATAAACGCCGGAACAAGGTCACAAATCATTAGCATCCGGCAAAGGGGTGGGGTGGGGGGTGGGGGGATTTGAATTCAGGTGACGCCTCAAATTTTAATCGAAGATCATGCATCATCTGGGACAGACGTTTTGCTTCTGAGCGACATAAAAGGTAATTGCGTTTGTAAGCGAAGAGTTGGAAAAGCGATTTGTTCCCGGCACAAGACTTATGTTTCTCGCACACATCCGGGGAAATTGAATGATGTTTCCGAAATATATACGGCGAAAGTATAGTTGCTCCAGTTCCACCTGGAAAGATAATTAGACATACTTCGAGGATATATTTAAATAGGGGGGTCTCTTAATATTTCGGGTTCAAGAAAATTTTCTGAATAGTCATCGACGTGTATATTCACCGAGAAGCGAATGAAGTAAAAGGTTAAAATTGTTTTCGCTATTTTCGGAGAATCGCTATGATGCATGTAGTCAGTATTTATTATTCCTGTGTTTTAATCGTGCAATTTATTTTGAATTTTCGAAAGCTGTAACGAGTAAGTTAATGAATTGATATCTTAAGATTGTTTCAAATTAAACATCGGATTTGTCGTCGCTATATACCTCACTTTTACATAAGCCCGTTTACATTGACGAACAGCTTATATCCACACAACAGTCTAGTCACTAAGCTCCGTACGGAAAGTGAAGCAGCATACGGCTTGGCCAGTACTTGGAAGGGTGAACTCCTCTCTCGGCTGGACGGCTGTGGGACCGTGAGATGTTGCATGTAAAATCTGTCGTGGCTCCAATGTTCTCCATTATCAAACGATAGCTCTGGGGGGTGCCGATTGGGTCCCTCATTCGGATTTAGTTCAAAATTAGGGACCAACAGTCAGAAGTTCACCCCCTCGGGGGCAATGGCACTTCTTTCCATGGATAGTGTGATCTTCTGTCCATGGACACGAGAATAACAATAACACTAACAACAATAGATACAGCTCCTTTATTTCAAATCTCCGCACCTTTTGAAGCGTGTTCTTACCGGAAGATCCAGAGATTGGGATCACAGATTTCTTGCAACAGAATAGGTAGCAGCAGGGATTATAACGGTCGAAGTTACGACCGCTTTCGTTTGAGGATAATTTTTGCGGCCGCTTCTATTCGAATATGCAGTGGTATTTGTTTGAGATGGGGAAGTTGCTATTGGTAGCCTAGTGTCCCAGAAGTTTCCATCAACCTTTGGGTTTAGAAGAAAACTTAATAAATTTTGCAGAGCGAGAAGTGGTTTTCAATTAAAACAGTTTAAATTAAAAACTAAACGTGAGGAACCTCACACTACGTTCAATTACACTACAATAATTCACTGATATTAAAACGTTAAATGGATTTTCGTTTTATTCCTTTTTTTTTTTTTACCAATAAAGGCGTTTTGGAAGAATCAGTCGTATTTGCAAATTAAAACCTAAAATTACTGCCATTTGAAAATACTTTAAATAAAAAACTTTTAAAATAATCTACAATGAAATAGATTTAGCTTGTATACGTTTTGGGGTTATCCCATTGCTAAATAAATTCAGTCTTTTTTAACATTTTTAACCCATTTACATTATAAGGGTTTATAAAAAGAAAACCTTTACCACCTAATTTCATCAGTATCTTTACGGTAATGAGCGTTTGCATGCCAGTTGAGCATATAGTTTCAACGTATATGCTCAACTGGCATATACGTAGAACGTATATGCCTGGATTCTGGTGGTAGTCATCAGGAAATTCAAGTTTATACAAGGTTTCCCTAAATGGGTGATAGCACGTTTTAATTCTTTATCTGTTAGAAATAAGTGAGCAATTTAAATTTTAAAAAAATTTAAAAATTGTTCAATTTTTAAAAAATGTTCAATGTAATGCAGGAAAAAAGATTATGCTACGAAAAAAATCCTCTCGTTAAATTACAAAAAATTACGCTTTTTAAATTTGTATACGCACCCCGTGCAAAAAAAGTCCCACTTACTAAAACGCGCCACATACACTGAAAATTTGAGAAATATGTTCTTCTAAAATATGTCAGAGATATGAAAATAAATATGTGGTCCTTTTAAAAAAAATTTCAATGGTTTATAAATGTTTACATTCAAATTCATCTATAGACTCCGATTATCTTTATTTAAAAATATCTCTGAGTCGTTTTATGATGAAATGCTGAAATTTTTTGTATCAGCTCATTAGTGTGTGAGGACACGTTTTGCTTACTCAGAATTTGTTTTTGTACGAGATTCGTATACAAATTTAAAATGTATAAATTTTTGAAAATAAACGAGAGGAAAATCCTCTTAACGTAGTCTTTCTCCTTACTTTATTTTTTACATTTTTTTTTCAATTTACATTGCGCACTTAATCTCTAATAGGTAAAGAATTAATGCGTCTTACCACGTTTTCAGGACACCCGGTATATATGCTCCAGATAAAAGTAAAGAGAAAAACTAAGCGCATATTTACGTGAATAATTGAAACAGGTTAAACAATATGTAAAGGCACGTGGTTTTCAAGCCCATTCCACGATTTAATACTTCCATACACCCACCAATCATGTGTTGCTCCTGATTTTGGATAAACAACGGTCAGAACAGCGAGGATTATAAGGCGACAATGGAGAAAAAAAATATGAAAAAAAAATCTGCATTTATCAGCCAAACACTACAAAATTTTTATGGGGATATAATGTTGCCCGACTATGAAAAATTTCAGATCCAGGTTAATCTTAAGAGTTTAATTAATCAAAACTACAGCAAAGAGAAAATTATTTTCGTAAATATATGTGATTTTCAGCAAAATTTCGACTCAAAAATTGCAGAAATGTAAAAAAAGAAATTATTATTTAAGAAATCGAATAAGAGTAGCTGTAAGTTATCTTCAAATATCCATTAAGAATCTTTTTACCAAATATCAGCAAGGTACAAAAAAAAATTTAATGCCCATGGAACACATTGAACTTTACAAAATACCTCGAAAATCTGTTTTGCAAAAAAAGCGTTTAAAATCTTAATATAGCTGTCAGCTGTCGTTTGTTTACATATTTAAAATTATCATAAATGCCATTCTAATCATCTCACCGATATTTTTTCTTTTCTTTTAAAACTAATGAATATCCGATTAATATGCAGCTAGAAAACAAAAACCGTTTTGGGGACACATTTTTGCGAATTTGATGGTCCATTGTCGCCTTGAGCCTGGTCGCAAGTAAGACAACACCAAATAGGCCAGTAGCATTTAGAGATTTCCAAACTAAGTATGGACATGCTCGTGGTGACTACTTGTTCTTCTAAGGACAATATGGACAGATTATAAGGATAAAAAAAACTCATTCTTTTATTCTTTTTTGTTCTTCGACAGCAGATGCCCGCTATCCCATTGAAATAACGAACTATTCCGGTTGAAATAAAAAGAGCCTAAGTTTTAGAATCGTAAGGAATGGGTATTTGAGTAAATGAAACAAAGATCTGAATTTTTGATAAGAATGATCTTTTGAACGTGGTTGGATACCTTTAATTTGGGCAGTCTTATCAGACTAATCATCATGCCTAAAGTAAGTTGATCAGGAACGCCTACACAGAAATTATATTTAGAGTTTATCTTAACCCTGCTATAAAGTTATGCTGGTCCCTTACTCACAGACTCACTGCCCTAATAGCACAACCGTCGCCTGTGACTGAAATGCGACCACACAGTACTGTCACAATAGAGTTACAAACAGTCGCTGCGACTCCGCAGCCAGTCACGCCAAGTTTTGCCAGAGTCCCTATGTCTTCTCGCTGTGTATTCACATTGCAACCCTTCCGAGAAGTCGCATTGGGACAGTTTTGCGACAGCGAAAAAATTCGGGGAAAAAGAGTTACCGAGAACATACACTAGATGGCAGCACCAAACTCTCAGGTAAGGAAACGCTGAGGTCCGGTATCGAACCCTCGACACAGTGGTTCATAGGCCAGCATCTTACCTCAACGCTGTGATTACGTTGCTTAGATTGCTTTAAAAGTAAACTGATTGCTGCAAAAGCTAGTTCTGGCATGGCTTATTTTGGAAATTTCATTTTTTTTCTGGAGTATTTTATAAATGGAGGGAAAATACCATAATCAATAAATATAAATTAAAAATCTTGGAAATCGTTCTTTTTCCACATAAATTATTTTCAGGAGATAATGTGCTGTTTTATTTAAGTAGTCATCCGAAAAAACTAAATAAATTTGTAATGTGCGACATGTGGGTTTGATATATATTAAGGTATGAGGGATATGATTTATATTTTTGCTATATTTTGCCTAAAAGGGATTTCATATAAAAATAGATAAAACTAATGAGAAAATCATGCATTAGATAAAATAAATAAAGTATTTTTGACTTAGACCCATAGTTTTACCTCAAATTTTTCCTAGTGGAACTTTCAAGCGTACCAGGGACGTATTTAACCCATTAAGCGCCAAAGTTCCCGTTACGGAAACATCTATCATATATATATTTTTTCTTAAAATATTTTAACGCAATTTACGAAATACACATTTTATATAAACATTTGCACTATATAGCACACCCTATAGTGTAAATGTTTATATAAAATGTGTATTTCGTAAATTGTGTTAAAATATTTTAAGAAAAAAAATGATATAATAGATGTTCCCGTATCGGGAGCTTTGGCACTTAATGAGACGCCAAAGATTTTAAAGGAGGGAGGTGGGCGCCATCAGAAAACTTAAAGCAGTTATTAAACAACAGCAATTTTGAGACATTTGTATTTACTCTAGTAACAATAAGGTTTAAAATAGCGATAGACCCCCCCATCCGAAATTTAAACCTACATACGCTATCGAAACAATATGCCATGGGGATATGAAAGAAATTCTTAATTATACTCACAGATACTTAGTTTTCACCATTGTGATTAGAACTCTCAACTCTAATATTTTTAAGAATAATATTTTTTTATAAATAATATTGTCTTGTTTAAACGAAATAATTTAAAAATTAATAAATTAAACTAAATTCCATTACTACATAACTGCGAGATTTTATTGAATTACTATTTTCGGATTTATTTATTAAATGTTTCACGAAAGAAATTGCCACAAAATATTAGAAAAAATGAGTCTGCTTCCAAAGTTGCAAAAGCGGCCAGTGTGACGTCATTTTGAAGTCCAAAAAAATCAGTAGTCACAAAACAGTCACATAGTGACTTCACAGTGGAGTCACTGAGCGACCGATCACATACTAGTCAGTCACATGGAGACTTCACAATGGATTCACTGAGCGACCGATCACATACTAGTCACATGGTGACTTCACGGCGACGTCACCTGGTGACTGGTCACAAATAAACTTCACAGTGACCATACAGTAGAGTCACATCACTCACAAGTCACAATGTGACTAGTTTGTGACAATTGTGACCCTCTGTGACGTCACAGCGACTCTTTTGTGACCATCTGTGCTATTAGGGTGATTCTGTAACAATTCCGGGTAACTACTCCAAAATAAAAAAAAAAGTTACCGCCATTACTCCAAAAGATTAAAAATAAAGCACAAAAAGCGTAATAGTACTGTAAGTACTACTGTCGCCTACCTTGAAAAAATACAGTTAAATAATGCTCCTGTTAATTACTGTCATTACTACTATCATAATTTAATAATATGTTAAACTCATAAACGTCAGTCAATCACAACCGTATATGATTTATGAAAGCGCCATAGGAATAAAACCAACTTTATACGAACCAATAACTTTCCTTTATTCCGCAACTTTATTATTCGTTTCTGAAACCATTTATATAAGTGCAAGAAATGTCTTTTATGTATCACAGGACAGCCACCAAGTACATCATATCTGATGTAGTGTTGTTTCAGATATTGTGTTGCTGTGTTGTTTCATGAAGTTGCGGGTAATAAATTTCCTTAGTTTCGAGGCCTGACATCTTTACTAGGGGTTGGGATTAACGATAGAATCTCCCAAGAATGTACACCTATCGGAAAGAAGAAGCAACTGTGAGATGTCATTTGCCAGCACATTCCTGTGTGTTATTGACTCGCTATCGATTTGGATGTCAGGAAATGATATAACACGTACTGGGAAATATATATATGTCCCGACTGAAGAGTGATATATCGAGTGTGTGTGTGTGTGACTGCGGTGCACATAATAAAAAAGGAAGTTCTGAATTATTAGGCATCTTTAATTGCGACGATTACGAATTAAATATGCGGATTATAATGCAAATGATATACACGCTGAAACCCAACGAGCGAAAAAAACCGCCACATTGCGGAGCGATTCGTTTCCATGGAAACCTACCGGTATTTACACAAAAGTGCTCTTTAAGTAGTCTTTTTTTCTGAGAATTCCCCTACTCGCTTAGTGTTATATTTTGCCTCGCTCTTGTGATCGAAAAACGCTCCTAAAGGCGAAGCGCAATTTTGAAAACTGGGCCAAAAATCGTTCCGACTGATCGAATTTCGCTCGTTTGGTTTAAGCGTGATTGTAATCAGATAACAGCAGACTCGTTCTTAACCGGTTTTAAAGGGAAGTGGGAGTAAGCTGGTTAAGCGAAATTCCGGTTAAAGAGGAGAATGAAAATATATATAGTTAACCCCTTAAGCTTTCTCCCTCTATTTTTCGAACCCGTCATATGCTATATTTTCTATATAATTTTTGTTCTACAAGGATTGATGCATCCTTCAAGCAGCCAGTGCTTGAAACAGATGTGCCACTGCATAAAATCTGCACCTCAGTTTCCAGACACAATGTTTTTAAAACAGTCCAAAAAGCATATGCTTGCTCTATCCCAGTAGACATTTTTTTAATTTTGGAAAATCAAACTTTTTGTTGATAAAAGCTTACCGTCCCATTGAACAGTCAAAATGCGAGAAATTGGGCTTTTGAAATGCGCTTTTTATGCAGTCAGCAGATTCCTCTCTTTTAATTTGTCAAATTCTATGAATTGATCACTTATTAATAATAAACTGCTAAGTATTCTTATTAAGTGCTTCTAATAATGCACGAAGAAGACCAAGAGACTAACAACAATCCGAAAAGCATCGCTACCACACAAAGCTCGATAATGGCATTCATCTTTCACATTCTCTTTCAAGTCGGCACCAGTTAAAAGATGTTTATCGGCCCAAAAATTTATAGGGGGCTAATCTTGAAGCAAGTGAAACCAAACTAGGGGACAGGCATTTTAAAATTTAAAAGTTTGAAAAATAAGGGAAACCCTACTGTGTTAATTTGTCGTTCAAGGTTTTTCGTGATTGGCTTATCATAGTCATTAGGTCATTTCGTGAGTGGATTTACAACACACAGTGCTGTACTTCAAAGTTGCAGCCTTTGTGCTGTATTATTTTACCGCAATATGTACGGTAAAATTGCAGGTATTTCTTACGGTGTATTGCTTTTATATATAACTAATATTTCTTTGTTAGTGCTAATTGTAGGCCGACTAACTTGCATGGTGGATAAAGCGCCGTACTATGGTTTCTGGTTCAACTCCCAGCGGTCGGGGTTCGATCCCCGACTGGGCGTGGTTGTCATGTCCGTCCTTCATAGGGGCGACGTTGGTCCACCTACTAGGTGCCAACATAATAAAGTGACCACAAACTCCAGCCTTAGCGGTGGCCAATGCTCCAAGACATTTTTAAGGCCCGCCATTTGAAAAAAAAAAGTTCTAATTGCAGGAAATTTCAAATTGAATTTATAGTAATAAATGATTTAAAGGAAATATTTCCATGCCTTCCTAATTATATCAGAGGTTTTTTATTGTTATCGATTATAAAGTGTACATTAAAAATATTCAAACACACTTCATATTTTAATTTTACATATGCAATAATTGGCGTTTTTGTATGCTAAAGCTGTGTTTCAGTTATACAGTTACATACAGAGTTACATCCATGAGTCTAAGGGAATAATAAAAACTTCAATAACTATGAATTTTCTAAATTTTTCATACACTACACCAAATCAAGTAAAAATGCACGCTACTATTTTATAAATGAAGAACGTGTTATTCTTAAATAAACAGCAAACATACATTTATTAAACACACGCACTCACACTCTATACAATTGCTTTTTAAATAAGATTTCTATTAAAAAAAAGTTTAGTTTAAATGCTTATATTAAAGAAAATCCTTCTGATTTATAACGTATATGTGTATGTATGCATGCATGCATGTATCCATGTAACTTAACAAAATAAACGCGCATTTAAAGCTTTCAGTCATAACAAATTAAATATTTCCACATAATAAGAAATAAAACAAAATCGAATTTATTCCAATATAAAAATGAAGTAATAATACTGTGAGAATATATTTTTTCTGAAACTATGTTTTTTAAAGCTGTAATGGATATTTAATACTTATAATTAGTAAATGTGTATTTTGTCCCAAAACTCAAAAACTAATCACACTGTTCTTCTATCTTTTGTGAATACTTACATGAAATAAAAATAATAAAAGAAATTCGTATAGGCAAAAATATTTACCATTATTAATTTAAAAACCTTTGGTTATATCTAAGAAATTTCAAATATCGAAATACATATAAAAAGGGTGAGACAAAAAGAGATAGAAAAAAAGTGAAAAAAATAACCGAAACTAGATTAAATGTGTTATTTTTTAAGTGAAGTAAACAATTTATTTTTTTAATTTTTATCATAATTAATAGACTACCTTTTCTTTTTTTAATTAAATGTAGAGTTTGCATGCAAGGTATTATTAGTTTTTTTTTATACGTAAAAGTAAGGTTTTTACTTGAAAGACATTTATTCCATTTTATTTATATTTATTTTCAGCCTCAAAGCACATAATGAGTGGATATTATCAAAATAAAAACTCAATTATACAATTTTTGTACTTTTTAAAATTTTTTATAACATCTCATTTTAATCATATAACTATACAAATTAATTGTTGCTTTAATTAAGTCATGGGTTTTGAATCTTACCGATGCTGCTAAGAAAATCAAAATAGTTATCTAATTAATTATTGAAACAGGTATTTTCTGCTCGAAAATATAATTTGAAACTTTTAGTCCGTTTAATTTTCTCTTAGCAGTATATTGCTAATTTTTACAGATTTTTTTCTTCTGTCCGTTTGTTTGACGCTCCTTCATGTTCCACAGCAGTTTGTTTTTCTAATTTGCATAATTAACGAAAACTTTGTCACATGCTTACGTACACAATAAATAATTAACTCTACAGAATGTTAATTATCTGATAAAGAATTGCCCTTTTCGCATGAGCAACATTGCACTAGGTGCTATCTAGATTGATTATTCTTTCGTCAGCTCATGCTGTAAATTAATTAAGATGAACAAAAAAAGTGTTAATTTGAGAGAAAAGTTTGAGCTTAGAAGAGTTGATTTTCATAATCTAAAAAAGAAAATATATTTCTTTTAGAATGAAAGAACATTTTTCTGAGTAAGCCGCAGAATTCTGAGAATATGACAAAAAGAAATCAAATACATATGTGCGTGTTCTTTAACCTGCATAAAATTATGACGCTTATTAAAAAATAACTGAATTTGTATTCAGAATTTGAAAATTTGAGCCGGAGTTTAAAAGGTTTTTATACGTTTTTCTCCTTAAAAATGAAATATTTTAAAATACATTTATTCAGTTTTATACCAGTAGCAGATATCTTTGATTATTTATTTTCTAATCACTAAAAAGGTAATTAAAAAGATGAAAAGTAAATCCTATTAATTACAAATACGTCAGTTAAAAAATAATTGATACATTGACTTCAACATCAACACAACGTGCAGGGGCATTGTATATTGTTACGAATTTTCTGGGCAACCCGCTGTTCTAGGGCTTAAAATAGTTTAAAATTCGTATTCTACGTTTTAAATAGTTAAATTTTGCTTTTCGTTGCATCAAAATCGGTCCACTAGAACCGGAAATACGGAGGTTTCGGTTTTCCCCTTGATTTTCTATGGGGTTTCTAGAAATCTCGGGAAATATTCGTCCTAGGACTTCGGTGACTTCACTTTTGGGGACTTATTTTTGAGCCAAATTTTCGATATTTCGCCAAAAGTCACCAAGTTTGGCGACATTTTGGTCATTTGGCGCGATTTTCCCTATGGGGTCTGTAAAGCTGCTTTTGCTACATCAAAATCACATAATAACCTAACATTTCTCTTCCATGACGTAATCAAAATTCCCGCTTTATGTGGAATCCTCGAGAAATAGACTTTTCTCGAAGATTCTTGTAGGTTCTGCTTTGACTATAAATAGAAGCTGTCAAAGACCCCAGTTCAGTCTGAGTAGATCTCCCGTCCAAATGAATTTGCTGTGTTACGCTTTGTAATGACGCTACAGAAGCAGTGTTTTGACTTGCTTTTCAGAGCTGTTTTTAAAGTGTTGTGTGTAAATTCTTGATTGTGGAGTCTTGAGAGACTGTTAGTGTTCTCTCTCATATATTTTCACTGATTTTTTTTCCTGTGAAAGTGCTTTATTTTGTGTGAGAAATACAGCATTCGTGAGAACTTCAGATCTAAGCGGGTTCCTTGGGAAGAGAACTTTTGGCTTCTAACGCTTACTAGATCTCCACAAAACTTCCCAAATCTTCTATCTGTCAGATCAACTGCCGCGCTGTAGGTCAGAACCATGTACTTTCACAGTTCTGGCATCTACCACATTCAATGTCTCATCTACTCGGCCACGGTGATGTCTATAAATGCATAGAAAAAGTTTATTCGTGAAATACTTTGGGTAAGAAATCTAATTGTTCTCACTCAAAAGTGACCCTATCAAAAACGTTGCATTGACCTCACATTATGATTACATCATTTAAATGCATGGCATAGCGAATGAACTGTTTTTGAAATGCTCTTCTTTGATTCGCAAGAGATGGCCTTCTTTTTGTGACTCATACAGGAGTCTTCATCCTTTGCATTCCCTAGTGACAGTGAACTGTGACTTATCTGGGATCACATTGGGACTGATATGGGGCGTCACAGAATCTTCAAAATAAAATTGGAAATTACGAAATAATTTACTGAGAGTCTTTTCAATATGTTAATTCTCTTTTCAAGTGGGAAATCATTACTTCAGTTTGCTTTACTTAATTTCTAATCGTATACCAAATGAAAATTATATGTAGTAATAAAGAGGCTTTGTTTATAAAGTTACCGCCAGGTAGTGTAGTGGCTAAAAGAACCATTCTATAACGCCTTGGGTCAGGGTTCGAATTCCGGCTTGGGCATGCGTGTTAACTTGTCCGTCCCTACATATGGGGTAACGTTGGCCGCCCATCGGGTGCTCACATAAGCCAGTAATTCAAGCCTAAGTGGTCTTTTGAAAGAAAATAATTCTGAGGTTGATTCTGCTTCTTACGGAGGACCATTTTATTCTTCCTATTAAAATGCATAGAAACTCGTTTAGATAAAAAATACTTTACTGCTATGAAAATAGGAAGCAAAAATACTTTATTGCTTCAAAATCTGCAAAAATACTTTTTTTGCTTCAAAATCTGCTTCTTTTTGCAGCAATTTTTGCTACAAAAAGAATAATTTTTTGAAAGATTGAAGTATAAAATATAACTGGTTTTTGATTCATTCGTATTAGTTATTTTAAAAACTCTATTTCTCACGTGAAGAACTAGTACTTCTGCTGGTCTTTTTATAAAGCATATTGCTTGATCATTCTGTCTTTTCGACCGTGGCCAGTTGGCAATAAGTTGAATGAAATATGCCAAGCAGTTCTTCGGCATGGACAAGCTTACTTTCTCAAGCTCCTGACTACGGCTCAGTGCGTTTTACAAAGCTTTGCACTGTCAAGACACGGTGACGCTGAATTAGCCTGGAAGGATGCGTACCGGGCCTCTCAGGCTCGAGAGATAAAAATAATTACTGTAAAACATAACCATTCGGAAAATGTGTTTCTAGATTTTGTGTGGCTGCTTTCAAAGTCACTTACTCGACCACTGGGTGCATTACCAGAATTTTTTCCTTTTCCTTATTTAAAACAGGATTTCAAGGCCAAACTTCCGGAGTTGAAAAACGAACATGTGTTAACCCCCCCCCCCCTTTTCCTCTTCATTAACTTCATTAATCATAGTCCTCTGGTATCATTTTTTCTGTTTATTTTTTGAGACCGTTTTGACAGGTCTAGCGAAAATCAGCGAAATATTTTGATGAAAAAGGTCAACATTAAAAAAACCAAGATTGTGCTCTACTGGCCCCCACCAACCAAGTGTGGTGGCATGAATTTTATAATAATATCGTTTTTTTTTCTATCATACTATATAATCGTCCTGTTGAAGAAAAATTAAATTTCCTTTCATGTCTTCCTCAAAAATTTAACATTGTAGCTTTTAGTATCATTACACATCACCCATGCAACATAGTAAAAAATTGACCGTTTTTTAGAGGAATTTGACAAGCACAGAATAATTTTTCCCACGTTCCCTTTATTTTTCTTCAATGCATTCTTAAGTTCTGCTTTAGGGAATGGCCGAGGCCGTATGTGTGCAGAACTGAGTGGAAAAAACTGAGATGTGGACGATATGTTACCACCTATATTAACAGGATTTTTGAGCGTGGTGTGTTGTGTGTTGAAGGAAGGCAACTATTGTTGTTATAATCATTATGGGGAGGTCTGTAACGTACGATGTCAAAAACTCTACCAAAAACCTCACTTTTAAATGAGTATGCTCCATGTTTTTTTTTTTTAATCCTGAAGTAATATTTTTTGGTGTGAATAGTATCTGGTATGAAATTCCGACAGTTTTTGTTGCGTGATAAATGTTAAGGATTTTCCCCTGATTGTTTATTAACGAGTCATTGCAAGCTGTATTTTATTGGCCTTTAAAATGAGGAATATACCGAAATATCTAGCGGTTGAGCATTATGGCTGCAGTGTGTCAGTAATGTTAGCTTAACAACATCATTGTTCAATTGTGATAAGTTCAATTGTAACATGTATTTTACAGATGTCAAGCATTAATAAAATTGAATTTTCTTTTTAACTGTTGGTTTGGCAAATTATGTGAATGAGTGCTTTTGAAAATATATCTGCAGTATTATGAGCTGATAAATTTTCAAATCTTAATGTGAGAGTATAGTTTCAGAACCAAAGTCAGTGATTGTTACAACAAAATCTAATTAAGTGTTTTCTTTTTTAAATATTTTATATGTATTGCAATAGAAGGGACTTAGCAATGAGGTCATGGTTGCATCTGTCCCACCCCACCTATTGTCCCATGCCTCCCTCCTCTACTGTATGCGCTAAAATTTAATGCCCCGGAGTAACCTAGTAATAAATAAAATTTTACACAGTAAAACAATACTCGTTAAACTCCACGCTGTCTTTCTTGAACACGTTCTAGAAAAATAAAACATTTACTCAGTCGTAATTAATTACAATATTTTAATCGCAAAAATATTTCAAAACTCGCATAATTTTACGTTACCCAAGTAATTATACGAAAGCCCGAACCTACATACATTTCACAAAGTTTTTATGTTTTTTCCACAGTTCTACTAAAATTTAAAGTTAGCATCGGAGCAAAGATTAACGAGAAAACTTCTGTTTATTTCGGAAAGGACACATAATAAATAATTAACCCCACACAAAGTTTATTATGTGGTAAATAATCACATTTTCACACCATCAACCCTCCACTACGTGCTATCTAGATTGATAATGCTTTCATTAGGCTGCACTCAAAATTAATCAAAGCGGGCACGGAAAAAAAAGAGTTGAGAGACTAACTCCCAGTAAAGTGAATTTGTTTTGATTACGTAAGACTGCTTTCTAGATGCTGTACTCAGCAACGCTACACCTATACATATTTATCATGTGTAATTAGAGTTGACTTTACTAATAGATCAAACCAACAGAATTTACAGCGTGCAACGAAAATTTATGTAGCTAAATGAGTACACTAAATCATAAGTAGATGAATATTTTTGAAATTTTTAAACATATGTACTTTTATCTTAATGAGGTACTTTAGTGGGTGCTTTACCAACGCATTCTAGACATTAAGCCAAATGTCTGTGATCATGACGCCATCACTAGGCGACCACTGCTTTAATGGATGCTTTTAACGAAGTTAGAACCTAAGCTAGAACAGAAACTTAGATTTTGTTTAAATTCCATTTTAATATTATCTATACATTTAATAAAATAATAAAATTCATTTTAAAATTTAAAACTTTATCAGAAACATTTTTTAAGGTTTGAATAATTAATTAGTAAGTGTTATGATAAGGCAAAATGCTAAGCTGCCAGGCCTTCTACTCCAGAACTTAATGGATTTTCACCTCTCTAAATCAATTTATTCCAGACATTGCATACTTGGTGTTTTAAAAAGTCATGTGCTAACTGCGGAAGAAAAGACGACAAATTTAGATGTTGGGGGAATCCAACATACAAATAACTTATCTGTAGTTGTAAATGTAATATTTCATAAAGTGTTCTTGAATTAAAATTAAGTGAAATTATTTGACAATCCACTTGTAATAAAGTCCGTATATTTCTGGTCCGTAATTTTTGTCTATCAGCTCAATGTTAATTTTTCTCCAATAAGGACCCACTATTTACTCTCTACTTCCATGGAAAGCCCATTTTTCAACCTTTCATTTGAAAGGTAGCTTGGAGAAATCTCAAAATTGGCGAGGAAAGGGCTACTTGCTCCTTTCTTTGTCTGTGTGAGTGTTTTTCACGATGAAATTCCAGATTCCAATTTTATCTCAAATTTGAAGCTTTTCCTTAAAAGAGATTGTCACTTGCCTAGCTCATGCAAAATGTTTCATTAAAGTAACACATATAATAAACCAATTCGATTTGAATCTTTTGCAGTACATACATTACATGAAATAATGTTTTCTTGATACCTCTATTCAAAGACCACACCTCTGAAAGTCTGATTTTCTATATCCCAGGGGTACTTTTTTAGGAATGTTTCATGGTATTTCTTTATTTATGGTCAGCAAAGAAGGTTTTTTGTAATTCATCTAAAATAATAATGGAAATTATAAAAGTTGAGTTGAAATTAGAAAATTTTCACTAAATTATTTAAAATTTTAGATTTAGAATCATAATAATCGATTTAAAAAAAAGCAAAAGCTTGAATTTTAACATCAGATATTTTAAATGTAATTTCGTAACACACGTTAAAAGTATGCTTGCTCTTTAGACTATTTTCTAAATGCAAGGTATTACAGATATTCCATTTTATAAATAGGCTTATATAACCATAAGCTTGTTATTTCAAATATATATATATATATATTACTGAAAGCTGAGATAAAGATAGCATGAAAAATGTACATGCATTTCTGGTACTTCGAAAATTTGGGAAACTGAACTTTGAAGACTGTAAAAAAAATAAAAAAATAAAAAAAAGATAAAGGTTTAGTTATGCAATACATAAATCTTTTGACTTAAGATTTTTTCTAAGGCATTACATTTACTTTAAAGTTCCATTTCTAAAGCATTCCATTTATTAGCATTACATTAGTATATGCGACAAAAAATAAATGGTGATAAATGCAAGAAATACAGGAATTTTTAAGTTAAGAGACAACCCCAATATATATATATATATATTTATATATACAACTTCAATTTTGTTTATGATTTTTTATCCCCCTTCATAAAAAAACAATGGCTTAAAAAAAATTTGTTTATTCATACAGCTGCTCTCTTACGGAAGCAATTTTTATATGAGTACCAAAGAAAATCCAAATGCAGATTTCTTTTACCAGAACTTAATTTGATTATATTGAATTATACTTGCGACAATTTGTAATTATTTGATTTCGTTTATTTTATAATATATGCTTTTAATTTATTGGAATAAAAGATTAATCATTTCGGTATCTTAATCTGAAAGAAATAAAAGTTTTTTATATTATATATATGAACGTTTTTTCTCGATTTCATGAAACATCTAACTTTTATCTCTAATGTCTTAAAAATTATTTGTTAAATTTCAATTCTTTATTAAATCCGATGGTTTAACACATTCTATTTAATTACACAAATAAACGTCGGAAAATAATCTGAAAAAAAAAATTAATAATATCGAAAATGTTTTGATACATATTACTTTTAATTATAATGTTTATAAATTCTTTATTTCTTAAAAATATTTTTAATCCTTTTTATGCTTTATCACATTCTATTTAATCTGACAAAGACAACGTAAGTCTTGGAAAATGATCTATATGAAAACACTTGCTCATTTTTAAACCGTCAATTACGCTATCATCTTGTTTTGGTACTAACATTTTATAAATTCTTTATTTTTCTTAAACGTCCCTTGGAAAGAGGGGGGTGGAGGGAAAAGCACGATGCGGTGTCTGTTTCTTGAATAACCTTGCCATTTGCTATAAAATGTGTGTCAGCAAATTTTGTTGATTGATGCTGACACCCAAGATGGTTTCAATGGATGACTCTATATTTATTTAGTGGGGATGCCATCTTCAGTTTTACTTTATCCTATTTTCCGCATAGCTGTGTGACTTCGCACTTTATCTCTCGATTCCAGAGATTATTTTGGAGAAAGGAAAAAAAGAAAAAAAGGTTTTTCCTTGCTGAAAAATTGTGACTTATTTTTTGGCTGAAACAGAAACGGAAAGAATTATTATTTCAGGAGGGGAGATAACATTTTATAGCCTCAGAACGTTATTCAAATCTTTGAAGTATATCGATTTTTATTTATGATTTTAGACGGGCTGTGACTTGGGTAATGATTTTGTATACGTGCATTACTGTTTTGTGTTATTAAACTATTTAAGCATAGCTAAATCATGCAGGTAAAAATAAAATTATGACGGTTTCTGTGTTCGATTTTCCTTTCTCACTCTTTTGAAGGTTTAAGTAAATTTTTTAAACTAAAAAAACATTAGGTTTTCTCATAAGCATACGAAAAGAATAAGCGTAAATTTTTACTATAAGCATATACTTAACATAAATGTTTGATAACAAAATTTTTACAATATTAAATAGAAATGCATTTTCAACAATATTTTTTTTTTCAAAAACGTAAGTAAAAATGATGCAAAAGTAAAATAAGAAATCTGGTTATTTAGACCTTTAAAGAGTTGTTCACAAGAAAATGCAAATGTGTAAATCTAATATTGAATGAATTCTCCAACTATAAAAATTATCGCTAAAAGACTGAGGGACAGTTCTCAGTTTGCGGAAAGATAAACCAAGGTCAAAGTTCTTACGATTCGGGATTGTAAGGAAAAACGTGTGAAGGTTAGCTTCTACTCATTAGAATGTGAAAATTAATACTGTAGTTTGTTTAGATTTAAAAAATGCTTCGGCAACTAGAAGGAGATTTTTTGAAAATAAATTATTCTTAGTTTCTCAGATAAAAAGTTATATATTGTATAGTTTTTACTAACGTTACCTAATATTACAACACTCTGTGATTAAAATAAATATTTCACAGTTCTCCCCAAGCCTTTCTGGCCGGGTTCGTCGGCCAATAAATTTTACTGACCATCCAGTGGAAAAATAAAAATATCATTCTGGATTCTTAATTCGATATAATCAACAGTTTAAATAGTGCCGCAATAATCAAACAGTTTGAAACATTTGGCATATATGCCTGCGGCTTTCGATATACAGGTAAAAAACATACGTATTTGTTCATATTCATCCTAAGCGAAGTAGTACATAAGTATCCATGTTTTAAAACTGTGTGGAAACTGTATTGTTCCACTATGCAGAGTAGTGGGATAGTAAATTGCTAAGGCTGTAGTTGTTCAAAATTTAGAATATTAAATGAACGAGTTTTATTGCCATGCTTATATAAAACATATCATTTGCATGCATCGGATATAACTTTTAGATGTACATCTGTATTGAGGAAACACTACTGGGATTATGAATTCTCACTGGAAAATTTTATTGGATAATATAACATAAACGACAAAGAAAGAATTTAAAAAAAACTATGATGGTGACTGAGGCCGGTTTTACATTTTCCACATTTTTATCAATATTTAAATTATTTAATGTATAAACTCAATGCAATTTAAGTCAGACATCACAGAATTTTTGCAAATATTTACATAAATGCAATGTTGGAATAACCGTTGATACGTGGGTAGAGTTTCAATAATTTTAATAGCTACTACATTTGGACGAATGGAAATAGTTATGGGGATATTGCAATATATAAATATTTATTATTGACAATACAAATGTATTTGGCAAAACATTTGTAATCGTATTTCTTACAGATGGCATCATGCACAAAGATATCAACCAATAAGTTACATAATAAAGAGACGATGCTTAGAGATCGAAAACTTAAAGGAAAAACTTTTTTACTGCAGAACAAAAAACGAGCGTTATCCATTATAATAGACAAACACTTCAACTGATTTCTTAACAGTTATGTCCTTGAATCAGCAGAGGGCGTTGTACCACGCTACCATCGATTGACTGCTGTAAGAACTATATCATGCGTTAAATATGAAATGATCAGTGCTACATATGATCATTTGACACCAGTCTTCGCTACTAAGAATTTAAAAAAAAAGAGTTTTTTTAAAATTACATTATATTACAATCTTACATTATAAATTGTACAGTTTTAAAAGTAAAATAATAAATCCAGTTATGCATTTGTCGGTAATCACGTTCCAATTTTTGCTTTAAAAATCCACAGATCGCTTCGCTTTTACAGCATTTCGCGCCATGCCGAAGGGCACTACGAACTGAAGGCACACGCTTGCATAATTCATGTGCAATCCTTCCGTCTAATTGCGTCATTCGAAAGAATGGTCCTTTCGCTATTACCCTTTTATGTCAGGCTTTTATAAAGCGTTATAGAAAGGGATCCGCTGGGATTCGGATCTTTCTGAAGTCATGAATCTTTTATGCATTCAGCTTCGGAAGCTATTATTATTAAATGGCATTTACGATTAATGTACAATCGTTAGAGAAGAAGAATAAACATTCTCCGAGGCCAATAGAAAATGTCTTCGACCTATTCCTCCTAATATTTATGCAAAATATTATGAATGGAGCTGGCATGTCGCATTGTATTTATTGCTGGGCGGATATTTGAGAGAAAATGCTTCTTCTTTTATATTCGGTAATGCTGAATTGGAACCGAAGAAATGCATAAAATGCAATAGAGATATTTAGCAACTTTCATTTTAGTATTGACCCCTTTACGCGTGATGGTCGGGCCTTGAAACCGCATAATTTCAGCGCTTTCTCTGCTAGTTGCAAAGATGAAACTAGGGTTAAATGGTCCAAACGCTGAAAAAATGCAGGAGTTGTCATCGCTCGACTTAACTGCTAGCAACCCCAGACAGCACATAAGCTTAAATCAAGCTTGACATTTCCTTGAATTTGACGTATTAATGCAAGCTTGACAGTTCAACTCATTTTAAGCTGACAGCAAGCTTGCAGGAGTCAAGTTGAATTGTTAAGCTTAAATACAGCTTGATTTAAGCTTGGCAAGTGATACTAGCTTGATTTTAGCTTTCAAAGTGCGCAGTGATGGCGCCATCTGTGAAAGAGAATGGACATTAATTGTCTAGCGTCCTCAAATTTGCTGAAAGTTTGTAAAAGATGTGTTTATTTTATTACCAGTGCCATATACCGGCAGGGCAAACGGGGTAACTGCCCAGGGCCTACAGATTTTCGGGCCCAAAAATCTTACATCTTACACTTTTGTAGTTTTAAAATAAAATTACAAAGGATAAAAAAAAATTCAGAAGTTAAATAATTTTTTTAATTATAAAGTATGAACAATGAAAATAATTCAAATTTACATTTGTATAAATTAATTTAAACTTATTTTTAATTCTTCGAAATGCTCTATATCGATATAGCATACCAATATGTAGGAAAATAACTAACCACATTTGTAAAGAGAATTTTTAGCGTTAAAAAATAGCAAAATTTTTCAATTATTTGTTAGTTTAAGAAATATTTACAAAAATGACTAAAGTGTTAGTATTCCATACATGTTAGCAAGTGAGATATAGCATTTCGAAGTAACGTTTAACTATCTGTTTCTTTGATTTCAGATTACTTAACACAAAATTTGTGTTAAGTAAGTAAACCCATTCTATATTTCCAAATATGGAAATTCCTCAAAATAAAATACAAATTATACTACGAAACTGATTTCAAAATCAGTCGTTTGTCTCGATTTTGGCCAGCAGTATTGCTCATGAGTGTTGCGGTACTGAAAGTTTTAAAACGTGTGCTGCTCTTAAGTTTATATTATGTTTATTTCCCTATTAGTAGAGTCTCTAAATCACACATAACATTATTTTAATTTTGATGCATCCCATGGAAAAATAAAAGAAACAAATAACACATCGCCTACTTATCAATCTGGCGAGAAAACAGCGTGATAAGTCACTTCAAACTTTAGTCATAGCTGCACAAGGCTTAGTGGCTGAACGGATAGCGTGCTCGACTGCTAACCCAAAGGTCCCGGGTTCTATTCCAGCCACGAACACTCGATGGAAAGAGATTAAATTATATTGAAATTTCAGCGTAGAGGGGGAAAATGCGTGGCAAATTAAAATATGTGGGGCGATTCGTCGCCCCGCGTATTTAGGAAATTTTTTTAAGCTTGAAATGTCAAGCTTAATGCAAGCTGGGCAAGTGTAAACTAGAACACTTGATTCAAGCTTGCATTAAGCTTACAGGCTTGAAATTTTCAAGCTTAATTCAAGCTTATTGACTTGATAATCAAGCTTGCTGCAAGTTTGATGCAAGTTTGCTGTGCTGTCTGGGACCTGGCGGTCGATGGAATCGCCAAACGCAGGTGGCTATACACAGCCAACTGTGCCAAAAAAAAAAAATCTTTAGCACTGTGGCACGCGACTGGTGATTTGATCGACAGCCAATGCTGCTGGTAGTTAAATTGAGCAATGGCAACGACTGCAGTTTTTTAGAGTTGGGCAACATATTCAGTTGTTTTTTTTACATCGATGTGAGAATCTTTGAGCTTCAAACTGTTAATACGCTTTAGTGGTTGAAATGCTGTAGGAATATTTGCACTATCCCTCTCTATATAAAGGAAGATGACCGGGCTGAATGACTGACTGATAAGCATATCAACACCCAGAGAAACTTATAGGAGATAGAAACATGAAATTTCAGAAGCTCATTTTCTTTGTACCCTAGGCGTTATTAAGGAAGCGATTTTCAAACATTTCATCCAAATGGGGATGCCGTGCCAGAACATTCATTTCGCATTTCTCTTCACATTTCAGAAGAAACAGACATGCCCATGAAATTCTTTAAATTGTAAGAAACTCAAGCTTTCTTAGAATTCGCACAGAAACAAGACTAAGTGGTCAAAACGTTGTTATTGAACAGTCCTGCATATCTCAATGGGAAAAAGATGTAGCCATGAAATTCTTGGCTTAACATATAACCGACACAAGTATGGGACACCTGGATAGCCGTCTATAAAGGTCTTATTTTATTTGTATCTTTGACTTCTTTGTAATTGCCCCACGTTAATAGGTTTGAAAATTTGAACAGATGCTCAAAAATATATTCAAAACATCTTATCTTCTATTAAAATCTTAAAATCCACCCGTTCCTCAATGTTTTTAAATTTAACCCTATTTTATAATTTGAAGTAATGGTTTCTAAGACTGTTAGTCAAATTTGCTAAGAATTTTGCATAGATATAAAAAAACGAAATAATAAGCAAAAAGGTGATTGAAAAATTTGAATGAACCTCGAAGAAAGTTATCAAGTTATCTCTGAACCGATAAACCTGCCAAAGCTATTATGATATATAAAGTAAACGTAGGAAAAAACCCTACCTATGTTAAATATGCATTTAACAAAATGTACTTGTTTTGGCGCTTTTTGCAAAATTTGCATGAAGTCCATAATACCTATGATCTCTTTTGCTAAGGTTAATCCTGTCATGCAGGAAATTTGCACACAATTGCAAACAAACAAAAACTACATATTTTACTACTGTTTTATTAAAGATTAACAATCATCATAGCCTTTCAACCCGACCTAATAAAGAAAAAAATACAAAAAACACGTATAATTAAAAAACAAAACAAAAAAAACCAATAATAATGCCAAACATTCCAAGCATTTCAACTAAAAAAGCTGCAAGAAATATTTATATAAAAATTCCATAAATCGTACTCCTTATTTATTCAATACAAAATCAGAAAGATCATCCAACATCCGCACGAACACAAACTTAAACAAATTGAAATTTTAATCAGATTCTGTGAAAAGAACTTTAGTATTCTATAGTCCTTTTTTCTCAAAACGCATTTATTGCATAAATATCCTGGGAAATCAGTTTCTTTTTTTCGTTATACTAAGATACCTTATATATAATGCATAGAATCATTTAATTTAAAAATTATTGAATGGTTTGTACTTTCATATTTTTGCTGCATATCATATGAATAAATATTATAAGACGTAGTTCAAGATGCGTTTGATTTCTCTACAGATTTGTGCAAATATCAACAAAATAAGTTTTATGAAATATTTCTTTATCGTGAAATTAGATAGGAAAATAAAGATTCAATTTCAGTTTAGTACTACTGATTATGTATGTAATGAAACTATATTGCTTTATTTTATCTAGTGATATAAAACATCGAGAATTCTAATAAATTCCGTAATGTAAATAAAGGTTTTTTTAACCTTAAAATAAAAAAGTAAATACTTGTAGGATCAGGTGAGTCTTAAGACTTCTCGAAAAATAATAAAAATCAAGACAATATAATAAAAAAAACGTAAAAATTTCAATTTTACTCGTATTGCTAGTTAAAAATGACAATCCATTTATTTATTTATTTTTTTTTGGGGGGCATGGTTTCAAAATATTTGCAAGCGTTTAAGAGTGCATTTTACGAACGCACCTGTTTAAATGGTAGACTTTGAAAGAAGTTTGAATTCATAAACAGACAATTTTTCATGTACGTTTGAATACAGATCTTGTTTATACGATTATTTTTTCGGTTGTGGCAAGCCTACACGCCGACCATCTGCCAACTGAAGAGGGCTCCTCTAAGGACTTTCTAGTGGATTCTACGGCGCATTCACGTTACATCTGGAGAAAATCGACCAAAACTTCAGGCCGTTGAACCGACATCCGCGCGGTTGGCCCGACCGTGGACCTTCACTATTCAGCTGTCTGAAATAATGAGTGTTTTATCCACTTGGATAAGGTATGACGTCATGATTATTATTATAATTCAACTAATGTATATACATACACTTTATTTAGTTGAATAAAAACTTTAAAGATGAGAATGTAACATTTTATGTTTGATGTTTGTCTCTAATAATAAAGGATGTAACCATAACTACTCTGTTTTATACTACTATTTCACTATTTTATTATGATAAGCAAAAATCACTAATTAAGTAGTTGCATAGACTGCTTTTAATTTATCGCAATTGCCTATAACTCTGCATATACTATTCACAAGAAAACAAACTTATGTTAATCTTTTGTATTTGGTATTACTAAGATAAATATATTTTACAAATAGTAATATTTTATTTAAAACCTGCAAAAATTAATTGTATGCTTTAACAAATCTAAAACCTACTTTCAGCAAATTAATTTACACTTTTTCTTTCACTGAGTGTACTGAATAAAACTTTACAAATATTTCAAAAGCTCAATTAGCTGAATCAACTTTTCAGTTGGAATTATCATTTACATTTTTATAACACATTTATGCAATGTAAAAGAAGGTTTTGAGATAAACTTATTTCATTTCTTTAACCGACAATGAGAAAATAAAAATTTAATTAAATAAAATCTTAAATGTTTTTCACGTGTTATTATCTCATACAATTTTTCGAACAATTAGGATAAGCATTTTTAACAATAATCAATTCTGATTATCCACGGAACTGAAAACCACGTGAACGGCAATAAAACGTAGGAACGCGATAGTGGGGCGTCAATGTGTATCACAGATAATAATAAAATAGTCTGTGCTGTTTACAAATCATCACTAAAATTCTTTTCAATAACTTTATTTAAAGTAAAGCAATGTAATGAGTACTATACAGTACTATCCAAGTACTTTAATTCTTTGTACTACGTCGATTGTATAAACTAGCAGCTTAAGTTTTGAGAATGAATATCGCTCTAATTATTGTACTTGAAATTTTAAGTAGTCAAAAACTTCAATTTCAGCATTAGTCATTTTAATCGAAAAAGAAAATATATATTTTTAAGAATATGTGTACATTGTAAAAATTGAGGGTTTTCCACAGTACCCAAATGTAATAATTGTTGTACAAACAGCAATATCTTAATAGTAAAGAGTATTTGTAATTGCAACTTTGTTTATTTTTTAAAAAAATCAGTCAAATCATTTTTTTAATAAAATCAGTCACATTCGCTAAGCCTTTTCAAATAATCGAGAACTTACTGTAGAATATTTATCATACTATTTTATAAATGCTTATCATATCACATCAAACATATTTTTTACCTATATTATTAGATTCCTAAACATAAATATTTGAATATTGTTGATTTTAAAAGTTTCAGATTTATGAGATTTTCGTAAAAGGATGCATAAGTTAAAAGCTTGAGACTTGTAAACATATTTTAAAAGGAAAATATTTAGTATTCAGGCCATGACTGTAATGACTCGATCTATTTAAAATTTCTTACGGATTTTACGTTTTTATATAGATACTCCTTTTAAATGCTTTTATAAAGAGAAGTTTTGACGGTATTGAATTCCGTAATGTATTTCCTGTAGCTACTTTAAAAAGTATTATTTTATGCACTTTAGATGCGTACACAGTATTTAAGTATAACGTTTCAGAACTTCTAGAACTAGAACCGCGGCGTTTGAGGCATACCTAAAACCGCGGACTGTGTCAAATTGACCTATCATGTAAAATTCAAGTTGCAGTGCAAAACTAAAACACTATATTTGAATGGAAATGATATTTGTTTAGCTTCAACATTCGTATTAAGGTTATTATTAGATTTTTAAAAAATGGTTACTATAATTGTTATTAGAGCTTCGTCACTTGAGGTATGTAATCTAAAACTGTGGAATGGGTCAAATTACCCGTCTTGTAAAATTCAAGTTGCAATGAAAATAACATAATGGTATCCTATTATGCCATTTATTATCTCATTACTGTTAATTTTATTAATAATAATGACAGTTATTTAATTTGAGCTGTGGGTTCCAGACTTATGGGAAATTTTGTGTCAAAATGGTCGATTCCGGGAATCCAATCCTGCTCCCGCGGGAAAACTATATCTGATTATAATTTTCATGTTTATGTATGCTATTGTATTAATTATCAAATAAGATAAATTATTAAACCTGATAGTGCTTGCAATCTTATTTTTCCCTACTTTTCTCTATTATTTATGGACTTTTGGGACGGTGAACGTTACAAGGATTTTCTTAATCGGAGAAAGCTGTTGCATTTCGTTAAACCGGTAGTCACTAGTTGATCTTTCTGCAGCAGTTGTTGGCGTAAATTTTTGGCGATGCACAGATTTCAGTTTCGATGCGACAGACAATATGGTTCCAGAAAAGTTCAGACAGAGAACGTTCATAACCTCACAGATGTCAGATTTGGCCAAAGGTGTCATCAAGACGTCAAATTTGGATCCAACATTGTTGTCCGGTAGGTAAGCCTTTTTATGACAATATTTGTTGCTGTCAATGTATGTCTTTGTGCCTTTGCTGTTTTGATTTCGTTGTAAATATTAGTTTATAACAGACACGTTCGCAACTCTGAAGCGCTGGTTGCACGAATTGCAGAAGCTTCCGTAGTAATTAATGAGTCGTTTGAAATGTTCCAAAATATTTGAAATTCCATACATCGTAGAAATGAGGCTTGAATTGAAGTCAATGGACAAATCTCAAAATATGCGCATACTACTATTCCACAATATTACTCTTATTCATGCAAATTTATTATTGTAAAAAATATTCACTTAAGTTGTTTCTTTTATTTCAGATGTTTCTGTGTGCATTACTGCGTTAGGAAAGCAATTTAGATCACCCTTTGCTGTAATATTTCCAGTCGTCGGAATGCACCCCAACCGTTATAGAAGCTCCGAAATGTTATAGTAAGAAACATTGAATACATCTATCTATCTTTATAATACATACATATATAACATATTTAACTTTAGATGTTGTATTTAAAAAAAATTAATAGGAATTTACCTATGCAATGTTTCAGAAAAGTAAACTTAAAATACCGAAAGCTTCCAAAGTATTTGTTTTCATTTGCGTTTTAGAAATAAAAATGTAAAATAAACATATAAAAAAATAACATTGTTCTAATGAAACGTTATTAAGCGCGATGATAAAAAAAATTTCAAAATTATTTTAGTATAACTTAAAAGGACTGCCAATGGGTTATTTAAAACAACTTTTTGCTATTTGATGATTTTTAACTGTCTGTTTAAAATAGAAAGACAGCTTAGACTTTTTTTTTGTAACATCTTTGTCAATATTTGAAAAAGGAGAAGTCAAACAATTCTTTTAAGTTTACAAAAACATAAGAAGTAACTGTAAACGTAGCTGTGAGTTGACATATTCATTTCAGCACTGTCCATAGAACTACTTTTTTAACTATTGCAACAGTTGTTTAAAATAAGGATGGTTGAATTGAATAAAATAGTTTTACACACATTTTAAATAAATAAGGTAAAACATATGGTATTGCTTAAAACGATTTTATTGTTATTGACTTATGATAGAATAAGTACTGAATTGATCAGAAACAAATGTCCCCATGTTGAAAAATGCGTTCACTTTCCCTTCATTACACATTTAATTTTCCACATTCCTGTTAGTTTAATTAAGTTCGTTTTGTTAGTTTTATAGAACTGCGATAATTCGGATGCTAATATCTTTATATAAACAACAGAATGGCTAAATTACAGTTCCAATGAGTATACATACGGAATAATATGGAAAATCTAAAGGTAAACTATCAAATCTAGATAAAGCTCATGCTAATTCATTAAGGAGGTCTGTGATGGGCCACTAGCCTGTAGAATATAAAAGAGTGGATCGAAGAAGCGGATGCAATGATCAAGTTATTTGAATGTATAAGAATTTAAATGGTCAATGCCCGAGGACTGTTGTTTACCCAAACATGGTAAATAGAAAACATCCAGTAGTTGTTGCTGTTATATTTGTGTCTGTCAGTGTCGGAAACAACTGTGAAGCATTTGGCAACAACTCTTCTAATCTTTCCAGCAGCCGGGATGCTGCTATCACCACCTTCTAAGGAGAAGGAAATAACCAGACCATAAAAGCTAGCGGAATGAAGAACCTTTGGACAAGCTCTGTTACAATCATTTTACTTTTCTCATTTGGAGGGCTCGGACCACCGACATTTTTAGGTTTAAATGTTATATTGTCCAAGTCCAGATTATTAATTACCCTTAAGTATTTATTTTGTTTATGAATTGTAATGTGCATCAGTTTATTATTTTACTTTTTTTCTTTTCTTTTCCTTTGCGCTGTTATAAAAAAAAAAACCGCACCTCCTAAAGGGGCATAGAACATCCGTATCCAAAAACTAAAAAATAAATATATTATTCAGGCAACCACTAGTGGCGTTTTCTCTGGGTTTGCAAGTCGAGTGTCAACGCCCAGTGAAAAATAGGAAAATAAAATTCTTCTATAATTTAATCAAACGGATTGTCAAAATAGTAAAGCTTCTTTCCCTTGTGAGACAAAAATTAAAGCGAAGCAATAGCGATGCTGTAGGAAAACTTACCCCCCCCTCACACACACACACAAGAAATCGGGACGAGTAAGGCGTTGCAACGGCTTGACTTCGTCCCCACTGTGTTGGAAGGAAAATGCGTGCCTTTCTTTCCACCTACAGTTTACGCAAGCCAAGGTGTTCGTTCTGATTTCAACTGCTTTAGTTAGAAATTCTTCCTTTTCCTCCGGGCCCTAGCCTACACCATCCTTAAGGTTTTCTCGTACAAAACGTACTTACTTTTCCTTTTAGAGTCCACGCGAGAATATGATCCGGTGTAATATTACCCGTTGATTTTTGACTTGATAAAGTTTTTAAGATTATTTATGGGATTAAACACTGTTGCAATTAGTCAATCCTACCTAATCTTCCAATGTCAACTATTGTGGCAGATACTTTTTTATATAAATAGATACAGAAAAGATTTGAAGAAACAAATGCATCTGATAATATTAACCGTAAGTTCAGGTATTCTTAGAAGCGAAGGAGTTCTTACCACGGAAAATGAAAATACAAAAAAATAATAATCATGAACATTAAAACAAAAAATATAAAGTTGTCGCTATTTTTTCAGACTTCACTCTTTTCTTCTATTGTCTCTGCTTACTGACAATAGCTCGTTACATGATATTACATTCAAGATAATAACCGCAAGCCTGAAATAACACTGAAGCATACTTAAGGTTCCCATTTTCGCTTGGACGCTGAAAGTACTTTCAAATATCAAAGCAATTTTTAAAGATTAAACAAAACTAAAAATCAATAGATGAACATTTTTCAGCAGAAACGTAGATGTACGTGTCTGAATCTTTACAAAGGAGCTGCAGCTTACGGCAGCGTTGCAAAAACACAGGCTTTGTTCTTTCACATTTAAAATTTCCATTTAGCGGAAAGACAGTTCAGCATCTTTTTTTTTTTAATCTGGAAAATAAAAGGCGAAAATATTTCCTTAAGGTTTTTTTTTTTTTCTTTTTGATTCTTATCAAGAAATTTGATATTTTCGTAGAATATTTTCGAGCATAAAAGAATTGAAAAGTATATCGTAAAATAAAGTAAGTATGCTTTCGGATGTTTCATTAATGTTAAAAGGAAAAGAAAAAGTCTATGTATGTTCTGAACGACTAAATGTTAAGGCATTAAACTTTTATAAGCGGTTGCGGAGTCACATATGTTTTTATTGATAATTGCCTTGTTCTGAAATTTCGTATAATTTTGCACTTTTATTTCGAAGTAATATAAATTTACCAAATACATTTATGTTAACTCAGTTCAAATGTACTTAATTTTGATATCACTTGGAAAAAAAAAAAAACACGACGTTTAAGATAAATATTTATTAACCCTACTGTGCATACTGTAGCCAATTGGCTATAGTCTCATTTTTTCATAAATAAAATAAAAATTTTGCAGATTGATGTCTAAACTATTCATTTAAAATATATATGACTATTATGGAAATATTTTTTAGTTCTTAAAAATTAATGGCAGCATTATTTTTTGAGGAAAGAAGCATGAATTCATAGCGTGAACATCAAGTTCGCTATACAAATGACTGCCTGAATTTTTGAATGTTTCTAAGTTTTATTGCTAACTAAAGATAAATACAAAACTATTAAAAAATACCAATATACTACTAAAGAAAGTAGAATGAGGATATACCATTTTCTTCTGTTTTACAAGAGCTATAGGGTGTATGTTCAGTCTATTCAAATGTGAACATTTTGCATAATTTTTCTGGGTAACTACATGCTGAAATTTTTTAAATGCTTTTCCTAGCATAAGTAATCCTAAATAAATTTACAATTTTATTTTTATCCCATTTAAAAAACAATGCATTTCAGGGTTAATTCCTATCTGATAACTTTCGTTTTCGCTCCAAATATTTATCATTCATTTCCAATTAAAATTCCATTTTTATTTTTGTAAGGTATATACCTAATCATATTAGAATTTTGAATAAACAATATAAGTTGTACTTTTGGAAAGTAAGAATAACTTAAATGTTAAAGTTTCACATAAAGGAAATTTTGAAATCACTGAACTCAAAATGGAATTAGAAAAAAATCAAACTGTATGCAGTTTCTTGCATTCAGCCATTTTTACTGCTCACCAAAACATATCATTTTTGGCACCATAAAACCATTTTATAAATTTGTTTTTAAGTGAGTTCTATTAAAAACTGGTTAATTCTAAACACGTAAATAAAGTCAATATGTGAAGTTCCTATTTCAAGAAAGCAATGGATTTTATAAAACCTGAGATATCTTACTATTTTAACTAAAAAGCATTTTTTTTAATATGTGCTATTGAGCTTATAATAGATATTTAGTGTAAAGGATCTGAATTCATATTTTAAAAGATGAATAAAGTCATTCGTTTTTACTTATATGTTTTACACAGGGTGTCCCAGAACTTTGTGTACAGACTTGAAAGGAAAATAGACAGCATCGTTAGGAACCATAAATACATAGGAAGGCATTGGCGGAAATCGATAGGTGGTGCTGTATGCAAGCTTTAAATGCCGCCAGGTGTTGCTTCCTCATTGACATGTCTGCCTCACTACGGCTGAGTGGTTCAGACACTGAACATGGTAAATGGCTGGAATGTGAAGGTTCTGGGTTCAGGTCTGTCGATCGGCTGTCGATCTAACAGTTTGGAGTTTTGGTAGGTTTTCTGTAGATGTAACGTGAATAAGTGTTAGAATCTCTTAAAAATTACTCTGCCCAAGGCACCTCCGTAGGCAGATATCTCTCGTGTAAGCAGATATCTCTCGTGTAAAGTAAACATTTACCAACTTTTATGGTTTTTTTCGTAAGATTATCGAGCAGAACTTTCAAACAGTTTTATTTTACATGAAAAATTTGGATTTAATCTAACATGAAATCACTAAAAAAAGAAATAGTGGTAGATAATCTTCCGAAAAAACCCGTTAAAATTGCCAGATATGAAGAAACCACACCTGCCGATCTTTAGAGCTCGCGTACAGCGCCACCTATCGATTTCTGCCCATGCATGCCATGCAACCCCTATTATGGTTCCTAAGGATGTTGTCCACTTCCCCTACAAGTTCGAACAAGAAGTTCCGGGACACACTGTATATCCTTGTCTAATAGGTACTATTATATGATGAAGTAATGCTAGAGAAAGTTTATACTTTCTAATAAAAAAAAAATTAAAATTAATTTAATATTATTCAATGTACTTTTGTTTAAAAGTAAATTAACTCAATAATTTAAAACAATTGCTCTCTAAATCCCAAATTGGTCCACACTATTGTAAGATTAGAAATTTTTAATTAGGTAACGTTTTGTGAAATTTCAAAAATCTATTTTTTCGTTTTAATTTGATTTCAGTTATCATATCTCGAACAAAATATATCTCTTTTCACTGAGCATAAATGATTAACTGATACAATGACTTTCTTCTGAAGTTTATAGAAAACTGTAGTTTAAAATTCATTTAGTTTATTCTAATCGTGCCATACAGATTTCTATTGAAATGATTAACAAATATTTTGTGTACATTCGACAGTATTTATCTTAGGTTTGGGAAACTAGTTTAAAATACAATTAGTTAATTCTGATTGGTGTCATACGGATTGGTGTAGAAAGGATGAACTCATATTTTGTGTACATTCGACAGTATTTACCGTTTATGGAGTAGAATAAACTTACATTTACTTTTCAGTTTAGTTTAAGTTAGACGTTTCTGCCTTGTGTTTCTCTTCAAAAAGAACTCATATTGAAATTACATTTTTGAAATCAAAACAAATGTATAGTTTTTTATTGATACCGAAGTATTAAAATTAAAAATACAGATACTTTTAAATAAGCGCAATTAATGAGTGAACAAATGTTTTATCGGTAACTTAATTTCCTTTTAAGGAAGAAAATTTCAAGAAAAAAAATACAATTTTCTTTTAATACATAAATAATTATGGAGTATGTTATCTTGAATAAAAATATAGCCTTGTGAGATAAATTATCTCGTTATTTCGTGAAAAAATATCTTGAGGATTACTGAATACTCCCAATCTCGTTAAATAAATTCAATGCGCAAATCCTTTACATCATTATTAATTTATATGGATTTCATATAACTGAAAATGTATTATTCATTTGCATACATCCATGTACTTAGCTCTGTAATTAATATTAATTAATGAATATTGCGATCCATAAATAATAAACCCGTGCTTGGACTGTTATGCTTGTGTCTAGAGGACATCAGAATATTGCATATTTAAAATTCTAGTTATAAATTCAATGACCAGTCAAGATTTGAAAATGCCGAACACTTTAACAAAAAATATTTAGCTTCCGAATTATTCCCATCTTGAATAACAATGTGCCGTTGCAAAATAAATAATTAGCTAGTTTTTGCCAAATTACATTGGATTTTTTATTTACTTCAGTACTTTCTAAATACATTTAATACTCTAACCTTTTAATGCAATCTAATTGCTTAAAACTGATTGCATACTTTCTTATAATAATTTTTAAATTATTAATTCTGTTATCATGATGATTCACCCTGATTAAACTGCGAAATTCTCTATCCTTCTTTTAAAACATGATTTAAATATTAATAAAACATTAAATTTATTAAAATAACCTTTTTTTACGCTATTAAATCTTCTAATTAATGAAACTTTCCCCTCTTACCGCAAGTCAAAGCTTTGTAGCGGTGATTTTGGATATCATCAAGTCCAAAGTTTCCTTTGTCCACCTGCTCTATCAGATGATGAAAGACTTCCCATAATGAACAGTCTTTTAGATAATTAACGTTGATGAGATCAATCGATGAATATACAGCCTTGTAACCTAATTAGGGAAAGTCACAAAAGAGATTAAAGGTACAGTCCGGGATTAAAGTCATAAACGCCAGGAAACTATATTTATTCCAGGAAAATTGGGTTTTAAAATTCCTCTGTTATCAGAAGACGGTCAGGTTGCGGGCAGATTACAGGACAATTTACAGAGTTTCTATTTTTAAGTGCTTTCAGGCGTATTTGATTTAATTGTATAATAAAATTCAGTATTTTAACTTTAAGCCAATGCTTTCAAAAAACAACATTTAATTTTATGTTATAATGTAGATAGAATTTCATTCCGAATATAACGCTTACAAAATTTCTCCATATTCATAAGATCTTAGTCAACTTGTTTTGAGTTTGCATGTTGTTTAAGAATTCTGTCACTTTAAAAATGCTAGTAAACATATTATTTAAATTTTAAATAGTAAAATAAATATCTTACATCTGATTTTAAATGTATATCTCTATGATAATAGGAAAATTTTGAAATCTATTCAGTATCAACTTTAAAGCTCTTAAAAAGCATTTTCAAAAGAATGAAATAAATAATTAAGCAGATTAGGACTATGATAGTTATTAAAATACCAATTTTTAAATAACGATCAGTTCAAACAATGGCTATATACTCGTACATAAGATTTAAGATAAATTTTGAAAAAAATCCATTCGTATTTTATTGTACGTGTTACAAATGGAAACAATAGGTCATAAGAATAGATACAATTGAATTATTTATTTTTTATTTTATTGTAGGAATGACATTAAATCTATACTATTCATTTCTAGCAGTACTCCTATTCAAGTACCGTTCCAATTTGGAGAAACGTAAAATAATCCTGAAGTCATTTTAGCCATTTAATGTACATCACAAAGAAACGAAATTAAATACTAATATAAATCGTTCTGTTAAATATTCATTATTAGTACATTTAAAATATTTTATCTTACTTCATCGTTATAAAATTTTTAAGAAATCGTAAGTTGAATATCGACCCTCTTTTCACATTTCATATTCATACATACATGTCGGAAAAAAACGAAATTTGTGTAGGTAAATATATCTAAATAAATAAGTATTTAAAAACCAAATGTTCAGTATCCAACTAAAGAGCACTATACAAATAAAAATCCAAAAAATTCGTTCCTTATATCTTGTAATCTAGTCAAAATATTTGCCGGATGAACCTATGGACTCTTATGATATTCAGCAAAATATTGTATCTTTTAATCATAAAATTACACTGTTGGGTGTATTTCATTGCACTTTGTTTCACAGAAAGAAAAGTGAAACGCAACTTTTAAAAATTAATAATGGATTTGTAAAAATATTTTGAAAAAGTTCTGTTCTAAACCAATAACTTTGAAAATATCTATTAATGTATATTTAAAATAGAACACTATGGGACCATCGATTACTAAGAAATCCCTATGAAAAACGATTTCCACAAAATTTCTAGGCACTATAAGCAAAGAAATTCGAATAATCTACCACTAATACAGTCTTCAATCACCAGTTTCATGATTGGAAATCCATTCACAGCAACAACAACAACAAAAAAAAGAGAGAGAGAGAGAGAGATAAACAATGCTTATTAAGTTGAATCCGTTTATAAAAATTTTTAATTTGCATTGCGAAATTCAAAGTTTACTATGTACATATATCAGGGGAGACTTGGAAGTAGTGTCTTTATTACATACGTCAGTATTTCGCCAACCCAAAACAGTAGAGATAGTTATACGAAATTTGGCGTACGTGTGAGGTTTTTGACAAAGGCAATAGATTAAAAATACTTTCCAAAATTAGTAACCAATGGGTAAGGGAGCCAAAACGTTCCTTCAACATAACTTTCTCGATCTCGATGAAAAAAAAAAGAGAAATCCATGAAATTCGTGTTCCAAAATATCTGTGTAATTCTTGTTTCAAAATTTAACGAATGTGAATTCTATGTTTAGGCGCGGATTGTTTGGCCAGGGAAATGCTTGAAAGCTATTCCGTGGAGCCTTCTGGGAAACACCAAACCTGCGACTGCTTTCAGATGACCTCTCCAAACTGCCTCCGTGCAATCTCTTTCGTTTCAATTTTATCAACTAATCTGTGTGTATTTCATATTCAAGCAGACAAGATATGACAGCTGCGCATATTGATGATTGCCCTCCCTTATGTTCATTGTACTTGTGTTGCAGAAAAATATTTAAGAGCACGCTGGCTTATGGCCTAATCGTAAACAGGCTGGTGTTTGATAAAAAAAATAAAATGTTTGTAGTTAAAAACTGATTAAAAACTCAATTGTTTGAATTAATGCTAAAAAATAGGTATTACTTTATGATCCCCCTAAATATATATAGTTGCTCATAAAATTAAAATGTACGAGTAAGTTGAAAAATAATAATTGTAAACATAAAATCTTATAATTCAAGATATCCCTTAAATTCGGTTGTAAGGCGTATTGCGCATTAAAGTAATGAAATTCACTTTTATATGATCTTGCATTCTTACATAGCTGCATTACATAAAATTTTACAAACGTTGCCTAGTACGATTTGCTTTTTTATTCTTTCAAAGAGATATAGGCAGAATTTAACTGCAGGACGCTGAAATAAATTTGTGTTTTGAGATATTCTTCATTTGAATATCACTTTCAAATAATTTGATACCATTTCAAATTTCTAATGATAAAAAATTGACTTATACCTCACTGCCTCCATTATTTTTTCAAACTTAATACCCACAAAAGATTACTTAAGGCCCCAAATATTTTTTTTTTCTTTACACCAAGCAATAGGTACGTAGCTATATATTTTGTGTTTCAACTGAATTCTTCAATAGCTCTTACCTGACTGCCAGTCAGCATTTTCAATCATTCCACCGATCTTCTTTACGATATATAACCACGTGAATTAGAAGAAATCACGCGAGAGAAATATTTATATGGCTATTGAGGGGAAATATATTGGGATGTCTTGGCAAACACGGCACTGGATCAATCATTATAAATAATGGATGTAAGGCACAGATGGCCTTGATATTTTTATTTTCGAAGAAATAAAAAAATCCCCATACCACATGTTATTAAATATGTACCTGGCGAGGTTTTGAAAGAAATATTACGTCAATTTTATCGCTAACGTGCTTCTGCAATAAAACTGTTCCTATAAATCTAGAAAGTTATCCGAAAGAATTACAAGAAATGAAAATTTAATCATCTTACTGTTAGAATTAATTACCGTTTCTACATGTAAAATTACTTTATATCGTGAAAAGTAAAATTATTGAGATGTAGTGCGAAATCTTATTTGATCTATAAAGTTAAAGAAGTACTAAGTTTTTGTATTTCTTTTCTTTGTTTCCATATTATGTTTCCAATTTTTTTTGTGTTTATTAATACTATATAATACTTTACTTTTTGGTATAAACCGAAGAGATTACAAGTACGCAGTACCTCTCATAATGTTTTTGGCTTCTAAAATAGAGCCAAGAGAAGTGCAGGAGCCTATTAGAAGCCAAACAAAACAAACCAGACAAACGGCAAAACAACGTAAATTAACAATTTCAACAGAGCAACGGAACTTTGTCTAGAAGATAATACATAACAAACATACAAGAATATAGCATATACAGCAAATACAAGCACAGTACAAATCTTGTAAGTTCGCATGACTTAAATTAAACAAGTTCCATAGTCCACACGGCAATTCTCCGAAAGTAATCACACATTTTATATTGTTCATCTTGCGCTCTGGTTCAGAATTTGCATTCCTGCATATTCAGCTTCATTTTCTTATTCTAGTCCTCAGTAGCACTTGCAACTTTTTATGTTGGACTATCATGCGTACATAAAATATACGACACAATTCTTACAACAATTTAGGTACACTGCACATCCCAAAGATTTCAATATAGTAAAGCATGCAATAAATACAAAAGCAACCGCTAAAGGACCCGCTTTTTTTCCGTGTAGCAACGAATGAAAATGGCTGAGGACTGGATAAAATATTTTACCAAACAGATAGCTTTGTAGTTGTTTTTGATACAAACTGTAAATGTACAATGAAACCTTAGTTACATACTTCATTTCAAGTGCGTTCTATACAAGTCATTGTGCACGCACCGAGAACACGATGTCGGAACCAGTTTTGAACTGAAATTCTACGTGTTTTGAACGAACATACTGCTGTTAGCTACACCGGAACGTTGCAAGTAATGGAAAAGCACGTCGATTGTACTTGTAACGGCTTTTGATCCAGCTTGTGCTGCTCGGGTGTGCGATTAAAATGCAAGTGATGACCAGACAGTATTGAGCTGGTTGTTAGATAAAATCAACAATAATGATCATTTTTATTTTATAATAACAACAACAGCATCTTAGGGTTTGTTTGTTTGTTTGTGTAGCATGTATTTCGGATGTGTGTGCTTCGCCTGAATGCCTCTTATAAATGAACGTCAGAGGGACAACACAATGGGTGGTGCCCTCCGTGAACGGGGATATTTCTAAGGGGTCCTAAGTGGTATTTACGCTAAGTTTTGGAGAAAACGGCGGAAGCGAACGCTACATGGTTTTGAACCAGACACCTTCTGTCTACTATTTCGAGTGTATAACCACTCTGCCATAGTGAGGCCTCTCAGGGTTATTTTTAAATAAGGTTTGAAAACAAAGTAAATGTGTGTCTGTAAACATGCATAAGTAAATTATGTACAGACCCTAAATTTCAGTACAAAATTTTGTAAACAGCAAGAAAAAAAGCCAAGATAAGGTGATCCAAATTGACCCCCTTAAGGAGAAAGCTTGCATAAAATAACATAAATGTTAAATTAAACTTTGGCCCTTTGCCACAATATTTTGCATTATATTTTGCATCATAAACATATTTTAATAATATTTTAAACCCAAACTGAGTAACGAAAAAAAATCTATATAATTTTGAAAAATAGTCCTAAGGATTGTTTTCCCCTCTAAATGAAAGGAGCAGATATCCTTCATTTGAATGTAATTTTAAATTATTTTTTTTTCATCAAAATAAAAGATGTAAACGTAATTAAGACTACACCTAATGTAGTTAATAAGTTTTACAATCAGATAGTATGCACAATTTATTTTATGAAATTTAAAAAAAAAGGTCACAAACAGAATAAAATGAAATATTTCAGAATTATAATTCAAAAATTCTTGCCTACAATAAACGCAGAAATAAATTAAATAATGTAATGGAGAGTCAAGCATTTTGAGAACGTCTGAAGGACTGCCATGTAGACTAGGACCTGGTACTGGAGTTTCTTCAGTCAGTGGATCATTTCACCCGTCAGAGGCCATACTACTGGAAAACGCCGAGAAACATAACAAACTAAACAGGTGTAACTGTCATGTAAAAACATACTTTATGCAGTAAACCATGTCATATTTCTGTACATTAAAGATTATCTAAGTAACTAGGAATTTTAGGACTTACCTTATAAGAGATATGACAAAACCCAGTTTTTTGAAGAATTCTACTCAGGCACGTAATACACCGATCGCTTTAATATCGTCATTGTTTCTTTTTCACTTGACACAACTAGTTTATGTGTTACCGAATAGACAGAGCTACCTGTATCTAAGAAAATATATGTGGACCTTTTTGTCCGCTAGGATCATTTTGGGCCACCTTCCCCTAAACAGAATGTGAATTCATTATTTATATAAATGATAATAATAAATCGGTCGAATGCCACAGAGAGTAATCATGAAAACACGGAGAAAAGTTTTTCCAATCAACTGCAAGATATTTAGATTTTAATACTACGAAAATGTTTTCATTCAGGTGGCGACTGCTGATTTGTTCTAGTTCTGGTATAATCGTAAGTTTTAATAATATTCAAATAAAGAATCATTTAGATAATTTCAAAAGAAATTAATCACATAATAATAAATACGTATCTAAAGGAAAATTTACAGCCTACTTTTCATATTACAATAAACAAACATGATTACTATAAACAAATACCACGTGCAAATTTAAAGAAACGTCATACAAAGCCTGCCATTCGGAAGCATTCCTTTTCCCGTTTATATAATAATAAAAAAAAAAAAAAAAAAAAAAAAAAAAAAAACACGTGTATGTGAGTCATGCTACTTTCATTTTGAGTAGAAGTTCAAATCTACATGTTTCTGAAACCATATAGGCGTACAATGCCATCTCGTGCCAAAAGTTATAGTTTTTAAAATGTTCCGGGACACTGGCACAAATGTGACGGCTGGGGGAGAACGACAAAGTGCTCTGGCACGCAACGTGTCCGCCGGGAAATGAGTGCGTTCCTTGCTGACACGTATATGTGACAGTCGACGCGAAAGGATTAAAGCACAGCATGGTCATAAAACAAAACCTTCCCCAATACATGGACCTCTAGACGCTTTTTCGTTCAACTGATTAAGATGACTAATTTGAGGAAAACAACGTTGGTCACAAAAGATAATTGCAGCCGTTGTGTCTTTTACAATGCAGCAAAGGAAGCAAACATTTTAAAACGTTGTAAAAACGTCGATATTTTTATGAATTAAGTTGCGGACAAAAATAAACAATTTTATTCTTTAATTTATAAAAGTCATATTTAAAATATTTTTAATTCAAAGTTTTTAAAACACATTATTTTCGCTATATACCTAGCTGAAAGAAATGAAATATAAATTAAAAAATGGGTACACTTGTATTTGAAATTGCGTTAAACATTATATACATTGATAAATTTCAGGTACAGGAATGCGAAACAGTATCAGGAAAGTTATAGAGATTTTGCGTCACTATTTGAAATGTACACTAATACTTCGTTTGCAATATGTCATATTATTTGAGCATATTAAAAATAAAAAGACCCCGTTTTCTCACTTATCCAGGTTGGTGTAAAATCAAATTGATAATTAACTTTTCCCTTCTTTTGAAATCTATTCAGTTCATCTGGTCTTGAAAAGCAAGTGTACTTATTACTGTATCTGAATTCAGATGGTCAAATTCAAAAGAAATGATTTGCTTTAGGAATAAAAATAAAGTTCTAAAATGCAGGGTGTGCAACAATTCTCTCCAGGATTATGAAGGCTATAAAAATTAATATATTACCAATACAGCAGCAAAGTTGCCTTTACTGGAGAAAGAAACATTACAAGTTTTGTTTCAGAACTAGCGAGCTACCTCGTCGTTGGATTGGTCGAGGTTCCAATGACAGCAATCGCCTTCTTCCATGGCCATCTCGCTCTCCGGACCTAACTCAACGCGATTTTGTTTTATGGGGTTACATAAGTGATCGTGTGTTTGTGACCCCTATGCCTCATGATTTAAAAGATTTACGCCAAAGGATCACAGCCGCATTCGCAGAGTATGGCAAGAGAAGAATTTGTCTTTAGACTTGATATCTGTCGCATCACAAAAGGTTCACACATTGAGCATTTACGAATCAAAACTTGTAACATTTCTTTATCCAATAAAGTCAACTTTGTTACTGTAGTGGTAATATATCTTTTATAAGCTTTCCAAACCCGGGAGGGAATTGTGACACGCCCTGTATTTAAAGAAGGAAACAACGTGAATAATTATGTCTCGCTAACACATTTATAATAACTCAATAAAAATAATCTTATATTAATTCTCTGTAAGGCAGAATCACGTGCCCTAAAGTTTTCATTGCTTAAAATCATCGCCCAGCACTGAAAAGAAAACTATTTTCCTTGATTCTCGAATTGTGTTTAATTTTCAGATCAAAAAACTAAAATAATAATAAGTGAGTGATTACTTTTCGTGCAAGAGGTAGAAATATTTTTTAAAAATATTTTTCTCCAATCTAAAAATGAATTTTTATAAAAGAATTAGTTTTCGCCAACGTAATAATTACAAGAAAGTATCTCATCAGATTGAAAAGGAAAGAAGAAAAATTTCAATCCGTCTAGTAAAAAATTGCGACAGAAGATTAATCCGAGAAATCTAAAGGGAGTTACTTAAATTGATCACAAGAATCTGGTTTAACTAAAATAATCCAAGGAACTTTTATAAGCCTCGGTGAAAAGAATTATTACTACCTTCCAAAAGTCTAATCAACGTTTTTCTGCCTTTAAATCATGACAAATACACATATGTGTAAGCGATGATATTTTCTCTTTTATTATTACCAGGCTGTTTAAGTGCAATGATTTATTTTTACACTGGAATAGTTCGAAGAAGTTTTATGTAATTATGTTTTTTTTTCTCAACTTTTAAAAATGAATGATTATCTTAATACTGTTATAAGCTGCTAAAATTTTTGTTGTTGTTTCTAATGCCTTCATACTAGCCACGAAGCGACGACATATCGCCTATGCCAAACTCTAATAGGAGTAACTTATAATTTCAAAGTACCACTGCTGACTTAATATGAAAAGTAATGCAAGAATACTTTAACATGTTGTAAAATTTCGGTTGATTAAAAAAATATTTTTGAAATGACTCAAAAGAGGTGAGTGGTTGAGAGGGACGCAGTTGTATTTTCAAATGATTACACAACCATATCCGACGAAAGCTACAAACTAAACATGTTGCAGTTGATAATGTCCTCTAGAAACTGCGGGGTGGAGCCAGATCCTGCTTATGGGAGGGCAGTGGGCGAAATTGTGCAGCTTCCTTTCAATTGTGCTGCTGTAAGAGGAGGACCAACCTCGCTCGGGATCTCCTAATTTTAAACCAATTTTTACTCCAAATGAGAGAGCTACAATTTTAAAACCATTTTTACCCCAAACTAATTTTAAACCCATTTTTACTCCAAACTAATTTTAAACCCATTTTTACTCCAAATGAGCACCTAATTTTAACTCCGAATGACAGAGCTAGCACCTAAATCAGCACCCCAGCGATACGGTTTGAAGATGGACGATTTTGCAGACACGGACAGATTTGGCGTGCTGCATATTCCATTAGCGTACACGGTCTTACAACAATCCAGCCCAGAGAGGTTCTCACCCTCCCAATCACTAACCAAGGTCGGGGCAGTTTCACTTACGGTGTCCTAACGGGAGCTGATTCTAGCGACTAGGCCACTGAGGGATGCTGCTATAAAGTTAGAAGTGCTTGTCAATTCGTTAAACGTTCGTCAGAAAAATAAATTGTACTACACTGTAAATTCTGAAAATGCACTCTTCCATAGTTTCTGCAAAATATACAGCGTGTCCCTAAATGGTGGTAATGGGCTTTATTTCGTTAACTATTAGTGATAAGTGGACAGTGTAAATTGAAAAAAAAATGTTTAGAATAAGGTCGGAAGAAACTATACGCCACATAAACACCCCTCTCATTAATTGTCAAAAAATTACGCTATTTAAATCTGCGTACGACCCCTACAGAAAAATGTGCCCCCTACACTAATGAGGTGATATACAAAATTCGAGAATTATATCCTAAAACTGTCATAGATATGAAGATAAGTATAACGCTGTCTTAAACAACTTTTCAATGGTTGTTGAAAGGAAAAAATGACGTCCAATGATCGCATTTAAGGGCTGTATAGAAATTACGAAAGAAAATATTTTCTTTACATCTATAAATAAACGTATACATCCAAAGTCATGTATTTTCTTAACGGAGTATTATTTCCAACATTATTTTGAACATTCTTTTTTTCAATTTACGTTGCTCATTTATTTCAAGCAATTTAAGCCCGTTTCCACCTTTTTAGGGCCCTCTGTATATTATAAAAAGTCTCAACTGTCTTCCTTTAGATCCAGCTATCTTCTAAAAATATAAAAGGTGTGAATTTTAACTATTCCCATTGTGTATGTGTAGTGTAAATAACAGTGTAAAAATTGGTAAATTAACAGACTGCAGGCTTTACTAATAAAAGACTGGTAATTTTTGGATGCATGATCAGGGTAAGGTAGGTTAGGATAGTTCCGACTATGGATAATAATGACGAGAGGAGTTAGAAAAAAAATATCTATCATTTGCTAAAGTTTTTTTAAAGCACTAAGCAATATAATCTATTTATTACGTTAGATATGTTTCATCATATATTCCAAATTGTTTAAGGCAGTTAGGCTTGTAAAACTCAGAGCATTTGAAATTTTTCAATAAACAGATTTGACGGTTCGATATTCAAAGGTATTTGGCGCAAAGGAAAAAAAAAAAAATCAGTCAAGCTAATTCATATTTCAAAGTATGGGATTCTAATGTATTTAAGAATTTATGACATGTTTTTATTTTTAAACATTTCAATATTTTTAAATACATGGTCTTAATTAACCGTTATTTCTTTAAAAAATGGGGGTAATTATGAGCATTTGTAAAATTATGGTAAAAAAGTCATTCTGACCAGGGAAAACGCATATCTGTCTTGCAACAATAAAAAACAAATATTTTAGATATTTTACTAGTTTCTTGCATTTAACTTAGCAATAATTTATAAAATAGAAATTTTGCTATTGATTAATAATTTAAATTTCAAATGCAGTTGTTCATCAAATTGAAAATTTTTCTTGAAGCATTTCTGAGTCGCTTAGGTTGCTTAATTCACCTTAGCTTTCTATTTGAAACCTCTCTAGGTCGCAATCCAAACAGAGTAATTACACAAATACCAATGAGTTATCTTTAAGTGAGGTCAAATCTTTAGTCTTTTCTTCATTTCTAGTGTCAATGTATATGTCAAGGTTAGAAAGAAAGCGCAGTTAAGTTTCTGCATCACACTATTTTTGACAAATTGGACGAATTTAATAAAAAATGCAAGAATAAAACTCATTTTGACAGAAATTCTACTCATATACAAAAAAGTTGAATGAGCTTTAAATGATAAATTTTATTTAATGCCCATTATTAAAATAAAAAAGTAACAACTTTTCTCACGAATTTTGTTTAATTTTTCGACATGAACTTTTCCACTACTGGCAATTTTTCAGTCAATCATGTTCTTACTGAATGTGCATCAATGATAGCTGTTTTACAGGGTAGCAGAATGCAAATTTCAAAAGGTAACATTCTGTAAGAAATATTAAAATAAATCAATGTACTATAATCTTTAATTTTGTTTTACTAGTTGCTACAGTGCAAATACTTGTAAAAATAAGACACTGATATGATATTCTGTATAAATTTTTGAAAGATATGAGAACATTTTTTTAACTGTAAAGTCTAAAATTTTAATTATGCTGTACATCATTCACTGTAAAATATAAATAATAATCCGCATGTTCAAAATGTTAAATTTTTAACATGAAAAAAAAAACAAACATTTTTGCCGTAATCAAGAATCCTACACTAAACGAAGTATAATCCGGGTTCTAGAAATAAGTTACATAAATCTTTATCAAAATAAATCCAATGTCAAAATTTATATCCCGCAGACGCCATAAAAGTGATTGTTCCGATTCGGGAAGAAAGTCGATTTTTCTGTTTCTTTCAATAAATGGCTTAAAAAAACTTATGGGATACTAGTCTGGAAAAGTTCTGTATTTAATAAGATTATTAAGTTACGTGTTGTCTTTTCCCTTGTCAACAGTTTTACCTTAGAATATATTTTTTTATATCTATTAGGTTGTTTTTGTGCAGAACAGCATTTCTCTTTGCGTCTCATAATAAGTTGCTGGGGAAAAAAAGTTTGAATTTCATCGAAATGAATTTTATTTTTTCGTTCGTCTTTTATAGATCTTAATTCATAATAATACACACAAAAATACCTTTTTGTGTTACCTTATTGTGCGAATCGAAATACATTATTTTATATTTTGTTTAATTTGTTTGTTGTCTTTGTGTCATTTCAATATGGCAAGCCTACACGAAGAGCATCTGTGTATGGGGGGGGGGGGTTGTCTTGGTACTTTTAAGGGGTTCTAACGTGTATTCACGTTACATCTGGAAAAAACCGACCAAACCTCCAAATCGTTACCATCATTGATTTAACCACTCCGCCATGGTTGAATTTGAATGCGAATTCCATATTAAATTTTTAGAAGAAATTTTAAAAAAAAGTAAAAGAATATGAAAGTTAAATTTCATTAATTTGAGTGCCAATTATCTGGTAAATGCTGTTTGGTTTATATTTATGTTTTAGTGTTTTTTAATATTCTGCATACTCATTCAAGTTTGCAAGGCAACATATTTACATTTGTTTTTGTAAAAATATTCATCAATCTTGACACTAATAAACAGCCACTTGTGGTCGACTTTGTAAGTGCCCTTCTCTTTATGGGATCCAATTGATCTTGCTTACAATATGCTACCCCGTTTTGCTTCAATTTGATACTTTGAATAAAACCCATGTCACCATACTATTATAAAGATTACAATGATAAAATTATATCTAAGATAACAACGTGGGGCAGTCTGAGGAAATAATTTCCAGACATCCGTTCAAACATGTCACTTGGAATTGTCTCACATCCAATACAGATGTGATGCTTCAGCTCCGCAATTGTTTGTGGAGTATGGCGGCATACCAAATCATTCAGGTACCCCCAAAGAAAAAAATCGCAGGGCGTCAAGCCTGGCAAATAGAGAGGCCATGCCATGCCAATTCCTGAATGCATGTCGTAATCCAAGGCAATAACCCGCTCACTGAAATGTTTGTTCAAGAAATCAAATACTGCAGGCGTTCGATGTGGACGAGCACCATCTTGCATGAACGACGAGGCATTCGAATACCCCTCTAAAGCAGTATGAATCCCCACAAATTCTTCCAGAATCTCAAGATATCGTACAGCATTTATCGGTTGCTCTCGAAAAAATGGCCCTATCATTCCTTTGGAGGAAACCGCAGCCCATACCATTATTTTTGGTGAATGCAGGGATAAAGGTTCAGCAATATGAGAATTTTCGCCTAATTCGCTAGTCCTGCTTGTTGACATAGCATCTAGGGGAAAATACGTTTTGTCTGTGAACCATATGTTGCCAACATCGCATTCACCGTCACCGACAAGTTGCAGCATTTGGTTTCCGAAATTAAAGCGTGCATTAATGGCATTTGGACTGAGGTGCTGGTGAGTCTGGATTTTGTACGGGAACATGTGAACTGTGGCACATGAGACGGTGAGTGCTCAGTCTTCGGAGTCCAGTACAAGATAAAACACGGCATACGGAAGTCCGGAGCCGCTGCTGGATAACCTGCTGTACGGCTTCAGCATTCGACTCTGTAAGTGAAAGGCGTGGCCGGCCGACATTTCCAATATGGTTATCATTCACGCTCCCCGTTCGTTCGAATTTCTGGAATAGAGTCCTTATCGTATTGTCTCACGGTCCGTTTCTCACATGAAATTTTCTTTGGAATCTGCGCCTCGTTTGAACAAAACTGTGTTCCAGGCGGTGGAACTCTAACGCAATAAATACCGGCTGTTCAACGGAAACAACCATTTTGGTAGAGCGGACTTGCAATCTCAACAACACACGCTATCAGCTTGAGGACGAACTACGGAATGGCGAGCTGAAATACTTAGTTTTAACTACACCTGTTACAGATCACCGGCAGCGCCATCTCTTGGTAGAAATGTTAACTAAATTTGAAATTTCGTGAGATAAAATTTCCTGCTTTCCTGAGCATAAGGCAGCAAACGATACATATCTATCGCATTCCGTCTTTTATTTATTGACTTTCAAAATCCATCAGTCATTTTTGGGGCACCCGGTATGTTACAGCATATGCAATGAATTGAGGTATCGTGCATACACTGAAAAAAAATGTTTTTTTAATCAACAAAAACTTCGCTAAATCTCCAAAATTAGAAAATAAGAAATATTAACCAAAATTAGCGCTAAAGAAATTTTGTCAAATTATAAAAAATAATTTTGTGAAAATTATTTGGATATTTCATGAACATATTTTGTTAGTTTAACCAAAGAACTTTGTTAAAATAAGCAAATGTTTTGTTACTTTAACCAAACTATTAGTCTAAATGATTTATTTGGCTAAAATCAACAAAATTATTTGTTTGAGTTAACAAAATTTCTCTGTTTACTGGTATGTTCATGGCAGTTTTTATACGTTCAAAATATTTTAAAAAGTATTCGAGACGAATATTCCACTCGAGCTGGATTTGCTTGTAAGGCATTGATTTAGTCATTAATATCTGTATCACAAAGGTCTCGAATGCCTTTTAAAATATTTTGAACATCTAAAAATTTTCATCTCTTGAAAAAGCGAAATATCTATACACTTCTCAAAAGTTTTCCTAGTTTTGATATGTTCATTAATTAATAACGTATATTTGCTGGAATAAATTTTTATTTTATGACTTTTAGGGCTCCACAATAAAAATCTTCTACTTTTAAATTTGTATTTTTACTTTATTTGTTTCTTATTTAACAGAATTTTGACTTTAAATTTGACTTTCTATATTATGACTTATTTAACAGAAATTTGACTTTTTGTCTTATATTTGACTATTCTTTAACGTTTACTATTTACAATTTACGTTCACATTCGTAGAGTCAGTAATCAATGACAGGGTTTTGATTTGCTTGCTGTTTTAATCCAAATGATAAATGAATAAATAAAATGTATATTTATAATTACTAAATATCAGAAAAGCAGAAAAATAAAATAATACAATTTACATCAAAAGTTCAAGATTCTTAGTTGAAAACTTCCTTAATGAAACCATATATCAACTTACATATACCTAAACTCATTTGTAATATGCAATACATAATTTCCAATATCTTTCGAAGAAGCTTCCACTGTGTATGTGAAATTGTACTTTACCGTTATGTAATGGGAATTATGGTAGCATATTATAAATTGCTCAGCGCAGTTCGTTTTAATTATCAATTATTCACAAAGTGCAATTGTCATTACTTAAACGGTTGGAATCATGTATTCTAATTGAGGTAAGGCATCAACGAGCGCACTTTTTAAAGATTAAATGAAATATGATTTCCTTGTAATTTAATATCCAGATGAATGTGATTTATGCTCTAATTTGTAGTTCGCTAACATAAAGTGTAAATCAATTTTATGTGTTCGGCAAATGAATAGCTTCGCATATAAAAAACAAAGCACTACTGAATAACACGCATTGTGGAAAATAGTTAAAATGTTGTAAAATCACGTATCACACACGTAAAAGGTATTTATTAACTTGATAAGTACCTTTTATGTGAGTTATTTTGCAGAATTATAATTATATTTTTCTTTTATACACCAGTTTCTTTTGAGTATTTTTTTACGTAGTGTGTAATTTAAGGTGATTGGCCACTATAGAACTGTGGAAGTCAGAAAGCTTATACAGTTGCAAATTTGAACGCATATTGTGAGAAAATTAATTTAAAATTTAAATTATACTGTAAATATTAAAAATCTGTAAAATAATACAAATAAAATATACTTCGTAAAATCTCGTTTTGGGAGATACAAAAGGTCCACCCTTCTTCAGTCACAAATTCCACCATCTGCACTGCTAGAAAGCATCGAGCATTAGTCAGTTGAGTTCGTGTAGATGGTTAAGCTTTTCTACAATTGAAGAAGAGGGGGGGAGTTTTATATTTCCCGAGACGCGGTCTATTTGTTAAGATTTTTTTTATATGTGCTTTTAAAAAAAATAATTAATATTCATTTTCAACACTATTTATGTGTTGAGATTTCTTTTTCTTATAGTGTTACTGATACATTTTTAAATTATACTTGTAATTTCATGTGTAATTTAGACAATAATGCAACGACAGTGTTTAATTAATATTATATGTACATTGCTACTAATTACGAAAACATACTGAGACAAAATACAAGAAGCCATTTTTTGTCCACAATTTTATGAATGCGGTCAGTATTACGCATTCAAAGAATTTTTATTTCAAATTTGAAAATATTATTAATTCACGTTTAGTTCAATTCTTTAATAAAGTCAACGTTCCGATTGTTAAAGTAATATATTAAACAGTATATATTATTTTTAAGTTTCAATACTTAAAAATAATATTATGTGTAATTTAGAATGTTGGTTTATAACATTGTAAATTTTTTTTTTCGTTAGATTTATGAACGTGGCGTACTTACCTAACTATGAGTTTTGATATCAATTGTAATTATCATCAATATGTATAAGTATTAGAATTTAAATATATCAATCAAATGTACAGAGTGATTCTCTCCCGTGCAGAATTATTACTGAAATTAAATTATGAATATTTCACAGTATAAGAATTATATGTAATATTTCATATAAACACTCAGCGTCGTCTGAAATATGCATAATTAAATTTAAATTAATTCGCACATATGATAAAATGTTCATACATATTCGTTTTAGAATTTAAAAATTAACTTCATTATTCTATTCTATCATAACTGTTATCGAACTTACGTTTATTCTAGGCTACAAGTGCATAGATGAGGTTGTTTAAATACCTTATTTTCTTCAAATAGACATACTTGCAAGGAATTAAAAATATAATTTCGTAAAGACATTTGAAGGTTAAAACTGTGACTAACGAAATTATCTACTTTTAATAAAATAAATATATATTTTGGTATGTTTTAAGATACTTTATTTCTATAAATTGGTACCGAACAGGCATGTTGTTATTTTATGCGCCAAGTGTGACATTTCCCAGGGTCATTTTCACTCTTTAGTAAAAATAATAAGATAAATTATATATTACCAAAATTGTTCTATAAAAGTTATTATTATCATTCCTACTTAACATTGGGAATATCCCAATATCATTAAAAGTATTATTCTAATAAACAAGATTGCCATGAACTTGCTTTTCTGTATCCACGTAATAATTAATTGATAAACAAAAAAACACTTAATTCATAAATATCTTTGACAATTTGGACATACTCTTGAATAGCGAGAGCTGAACGTGAAACAATTTTTGCAGAGTAAAGCATTCTATTTTGTAATCAATTTATCAATGACATTTCTATGTTCAGGTGTTTGTCAGGCAGAAAGTTTCCACGAACAGAATTATGGAAAATTCCGAACGCCAAATTACTTTCTTAATCCAAGAATTTCGAATTATCACAATATATCATGCAATTCTATTGAAGCTGTCCCGAATGCATTGTGGGTGCTAATTTGTTATCAAAAGACGTTACCTGATTATTTCGAACAACACAGGACCAATATTCATCATAATTAACTGGCTGCATCTCCCCTGATAAGCCCCCCCAGAAAGACATGAAACCGCGCCCATGTTTCGCATATATTTTGTAGCGTGATGCGGATTTGAATACAATAAATCAACCCAGGACCAATTTATTTATCAATGGTGTAATTACGCCTGCGATGTTGATAACAGAGAAAATTAGTTGGTAGACGATAAAATGCGATGGAGTTTTGCGACAAAAGAAAGGAAAAACCGCCGTGCGACGCGATATAACTAGAAAATATACCAGCGCAGTCGGAATTGAAAATAATTGCGTAATCAAAGCGAGATCTCATGAAGCACTGGAATGAATATTTAATTACTAATTAGGGAAAGAAAATTATACTATTTTGAGGGATTTTATCTATTGCATTACGTTTAATTGTTTGCAGCCCTTTCAAATAGTTACTGCTAATTTGCTCTGACTGTCAGGAAACTTGGAAAATTAGTAATTTAGGTAAATTGAATTGTTTGAATACAATATAATTTATCAGGGAAAACTTCTCGTGAAAGTGCAGATTAGTTTGGGAGGAACAAATTTTCTGAAAAATTTAATCATTTACGCAACAACTGCGGTATATGGTGACGCATCTGCTTATTTATTGCCTAAGTCTTTATTTTTAGAGAAATAAACTTTCTACAGAAGAGAGTTTCGACAATGATTATTATTTCCCTCTATCTTAAATCAAAATATTTCTACAAATGATGCATATGAAAGTGGAACTGTGAAATTTTTTCAGACTTGTTTTATCGGTACAACAAATGAATTAGAACGGACCTGTGGACGGTTAAATTTTTAAAAAGTAAAGCGCGTAGAAATATAGAAGTAGACCTCTATATCTCGAAGTCGAAGAAACACCGAAAAAAATCGAGATATCGAGTTTTCGAGATAATCAGGTGAAATAAAGGGGGTTTATAGTTTGAAAGGGAAAATATATTTATAGTGGATATGATGTTTTCGAGATATAGAGGTTCGAGATACCGAAGATAGTGATTTGGTGTGCTTTATAAGTCAATCTCTAATAAAAAAACTGAAGAATTGGCTAAAAAAGAAAGTAACTATATGCCAAATTAATATGTACCGGGTGTCCGAGGTACACTTGCCTAGAATTTTTCGTTCAATTTTCATCATAGACATATAATATAAGTAAAAAATGTAAAAAATAGAAATAAAATAAAAACATGTTATGGTATCGACTAATTTTGTCATAATATTAAGTGAAAAAAATACAAAAATTAAAATTTTTACACTGCCTCCATACAAAATAAGTGCCAATTAGTTTATTGTGTCCCATATTTTAATGAGATGATGAACAAAACTCCAGCTTTTCATTATGAAAAGCTAAAAGCAAAGCTGGTAAGGTTATAAACAATATTTAGCAAAAGTACTATGTATTTATGCAATCATTGTTTCTTCCGTAATTTGCATACAACCCCTGAAGCGCAATGTTCCGACGCATGTATATATTTTTTTCTCTTAAAGTGTTTATGATTTTTTTTTTGCGAGTGCCGTATTAAAATTTAAATTTCGCACTCATTTAGATTCAATCTCTTAATCTATACCATAAAATCCTGTATTTTTACTCAGTAGCATTGTATTTTTTTTTGCAAATGAATGATCAATATGTAAGAAATAAAAGCCTATGCCAGTGTTTTTAGGACACCCTTTGCATACATCTATATATATACACAGTATACGTACTTTTGTTTTTCATCATTCATTTTAAGCATTTTTATAATACTCTGATCCCATGAAAACGTACAGGTATCCTGTAAATTAGTTTTGCCCGCGCATTGTGTTTTTATGTTGCAATTACGAGATACCTAACGATGTGATGATTACCATATCAGCCAAATATGTGATATGCACCGATTGCCTACTTGTAATCATGTTATTTTGTAATGTAATTAAAATCATTATATTTATCCCTTTTTACACTCATTAATTTAACTCACAATTTATGCCCAGTAAAAGTTAGTAATACATTTTCGCTCACTTTCCAATCTTCCATTGCGCAGAAATCATTCCTACTAACGTAACAGCTAACAGCAAATGAATCACTCATAAAAAGTATTAAAAAGTTTAATTGAGCTAATTACTATAGTCTTTGTTCGAACGCTTATAAAAAGACTATAACACAAAAATTACGGCTTTTAAATGTAAAAATCAAGAATACACTGTTTAAGAGTAGTCGTCGTTGATAGTCATAGATATATCTAGCTTTGCACGATACATTTAATTTTTTCATAATATTAGAAAAAAATGTTATGAAAATAAAGCAATGGCTGTAACACCATTGTTCAGGCCCATGCCAAAAGTGGGGCCAAATAAGCCTGCCAAAAGGCGTTAACAGAAACAAGATGGAGGTGGTAAATTTAGGCTGAGGGAAAGTGAGTAATAAACTGCATATCGAAAATTTGGCCCCTTGGTTAATTAACGGAACACTGACCAAGCAAAATATTGCAAATGAGATAGACGTCATTTTGATATCAAGATTTTTAAAATGTTTAAGAAATTCAATAATTTAATAGGATGCAATCAGAAAATTACGTCACACTTGAAATAATTTCGTAATTTGTGTTCGTTTAGATTTGTATATTATATAGACATTCATAGTGTAATTCTGGTAGAATCGCCGCACACGGGACAGATGCCGCCCCCTCTGTATTTCTTGTAATTGTCGATGGATGACAGTCAAACGCACAGTGTAGGTGTGGAATAAGATTTACTTAACCAGTGTATTGCTTGAATCCTTTTTTATACAATACTTATTTTGAGATAAGCGTATGATTTCACCATAAAACTTTTAAACACTTAATGCTTAAGTACTTTTTTACATTAATTACTGAATCTATGGAGGATTTCGAAGTCAAAACTAAGTGTAAAGCCCGCATAGAGTACTGTGTATGTGGTTAAGACATTATTCGTTGCGAAGACAATCAACTGTGAAGTGTTGCGTCTGTACCGTACAAAATGGGATAGATGCCGCACTGCCAGTCCGGTATACATGCCGCAGTTTCTTTTGTACGGGGCACCGCAATTAGCAAGGTTTTTATATCGCTTGTCTTATTCTTTATATTTCTGAATTTATGTTACTCTAGAGTATATTTGCTGGATTTGATTAACTGTTATTAACTGTTTTTTTTTTCCTTTTCATTTTGCACAAACTGACCAAGTTGGTTATGTTATTAGTCATTAATTGTAATTATAATATTTCTGCATTTTAACGCTCTGGCTTAAATGAAATATTGTTTTTAAAAACCGGATAAATTATTAATTTGTTTACACATTTTGCTGGAAATGCCCACATTAAGAAAATTAACGGTATTAAAACAAATGAAACAACATAAGCACTATTTTACTCTTTTTTCCCTTCTAAAATACACTGATGTTACGTCGTTGATGAAACAACAATTAAAATTCAATTAAAAAATATAAGAATTTGAATTTAGTAGTGAGCTAAGTAGGCAGACTAATATTGATTTGTACCCTCAAGTATGTTTCTTCAAACTAATTTAGTATCTGTTTGCTTTAAAACCTCTGAGCGTTTTGAAAATGGGCAAATAATGTAAAGTTGTTTTCACAGTAAAATTTTCATGCAGCTTATAAATTATTAAAAAAATAAAATTTTAATAGGAAGATTTGTAATAATTTAAAAATAGGCTCCTAAAATATACATAGGCTTTAATATGGTAAGATATCTGAGTGTTATAAATAATTTAAATTATGGATTCATTGCAGTGAAAACTGGATTAAAGTGGACGGGATATTACGTCGCAAACACTTGCAAGGTTAATTATAGACCATATATGAATATTTTTTTCAAGTATTTTTTTATTTATTATTTCATTCTCTTCTTCTGACAGGCGCAGGATAACTCACCTTGAAGAGCGGCGTTTCACCCGCAATGCAACGTTTTAGAAAAAAAATTGTTAAAAAATATTAATTAATTTTTTAGATATTTTTGTCGCAGTACACATGTTCTATATGCTACTATAAATAGCACATAGTGATTCATTTAACTGTAAGTGCAACCTGGGAAGTTTTACACAATTTCCAAAAAATGTGGGGCATAAGTCCCGGAATTACCCTATATGAAACGACTGGTCCATCAGCGCTGGCTTTGAGTTGGGGAGATGGATTCGTCTTGAAGCTGCATAGTGCTATTGCAATCTGACCGGAGCTTTGCGGTAATCTTCGGGGCACTGGGGCATCCATGATTATTGTGGCTGTGGCTGGCTTACGCAAATTAATGAACACTTCTGGTTAGAACGTATTTTATTAAAATTTTAAAAAGTTTTCATGCATGTTCTATATTCTACTACAACTAGCACATCATTCTACTATAAATAGCACATCTGGCTTCAGAGATCACGAAAAATCTTCTGCCTCGACGTTGTTGATAATTTTATTACCAAGGTCACATGATTATTATGCTAGTCTCATTCTTAAAAAAAGGCATTTATTGCCCCCTTTTTTTAAGAATGCTTTGAATTCCAGGCTGAAATGTCAAGTCTCATAGTTCCTGGAAATTTCTGAGAGCTGATACGACTATGAGACGTGACGACGAGGTGAAATGCATCCATTGCTTTTTATTAAATTTGGATCTCGAAACAAATTCTTTGTTCGAATGTAAATATTGCTGCACCTCTGTACAATTTTGAACAGATCTAACAGAAAATTTGAATTTTAAGAGGATATTTAGTTTTATAGGTTATATACATATATAAATAAACCTAAAGTGTCAAATTATTTGGAACTTAAGAAACACAATCTGCATTTAATAATTTGTTTTCAAATCTATTAAATTAATATATAAAGTCGAAATATATTAGTACTGAAAAATGAAATTAAACTAAGCCTAAATATATTACAGCAGAATAGTTACCTTTTTGAAAAAAAAATAGCAAGTTCGATTTCTAGCAGACCAAACGTGCTCGTTAAGTTTGTGTCTCTAAATACTATTACCTTGTCATCATAAGTAATTCCGACGAATGTCAATAAGTGTGTGTTTTATTCCTTTATTTACATCAATATCCCTTATAATTTTATCCTAATGTAATGTGCTAGTAAAAATAAAGTCGAAAATATAGTAAAGTGCATAGTTTTATTTTTATTTTTAAAGTAAAACGTATGCATTATAATAAAACATTATTTTATTATAATTGCTTTTTTTACCAAACTAGGAAAAAAAACACTCTCAGAAGAAAAAAAACCCTTTCTTGACCTAAATTAAGTTAAATAAAGATTACTTTTATATGACATATTTTTTAATGCACAAAAAACACCTATATTTAAAAAAAAACTCAAGTCAATTCTTTTCAAATTTAATGTCTACCATAGTAAAAGTGATTTCTTGTCAAAACAATTTAACTTAGTTTTTCAGTGTAATGGTCTGAACAAATACGACGTCTATCAAAAGTTCAATTAGGTTCATAACACACACCGTCAACAGAAAAATTGAAAAAAAAAAACCTTTCCAGAATACTTATGATGTTCTACTGGTCTAATTTCCTGAAAATTATTTCAAATAGTGGCAAATTAAATTTGTAGCATGCAAGAACATTTTTTTCTTTTCACGTGTATGAAGTTTATTTACTCGCAAATATTGATCTTTTTGCTTTATGTAAAATGAATGAACAATTATTTAAGAATAAAATTTATACATTTTCGATGAATTAATATATGAATAGGCGTGGACTGACTTTAATCTGAAATGAAAATAGAATCAGGAATTAATACGATTTTGCTATCATTTTATTACGTAATAAAAAGATTAAAACTACGTTATAACAGAATGCAATTAAACTCTGTAAAATATCACTTTCAATGGAAAGAGTTTGTTTAAATATGTAACCATTAAACATTTGATTAATGAGAATTTTTTTAAGTTTTGCATTGGATCTTCATTTTTTTATTTTTTTACACTTAATTAAAAGGAAACGTAATGAATTAAAAAAAATTCTCTAATAATTCTAGTATTTCTTTTAGTGAAATTATCTTCAATGAAACAGAGTTTACAAGAAAACCATTAGTTATAATTAGCCTTAGTAAATAATAAACTGCTTTATAGCTATGATATATTGGAAACATAAAAAAAATGCATAAAAATGAAAAAAAGAAGAAGAAGAAGAGAGAGAAGAAAGAAAGAAGTTACAGATGAATCTTGATAAACTCTGGTGTACATGAAAATGGTCAGATTAACCGAAAAAACACTCAAAATACTGGTGTTAAACAATAAAGTAAATAAAAAACTTTGTAAAAAACACACATAAGATGTTATAGGTAAGAGGATACGCACGTTTCAGCCAAAAATTGTTTTGGCCTTCATCAGTCCAAGCCCTTCGTCGCAAGCAACACAGGGAACTGAAAAGAGATCTCTTTTCAGTTCCCTGTGTTGCTGCGACGAAGGGCTTGGACTGATAAAGGCCAAAACAATTTTTGGCTGAAACGTGCGTATCCTCTTACCTATAACATCTTATGTGTATTTTTGACAAAGTTTTTTATTTACTTTATGGTCAGATTAATTATGAATTGATTTTAGCGTGATAAAAACGAATTAGCTCCACCGAATGTGCGGTAATGGGTAAATTTGGTTATTTTCAGTAGTTGATGGAAACTTAGATCATCTTATCTGTTTCTAGAAAGTGCGTTAAACATGTATTGTTAGCAGCGTTAAGTCATGTTATGTGATTGGCGGTTAGTAAAGACTGCGTTCAGTCAGTGCCCGAAATACACACATTTTTTGTAAGGGGATAATTTTTTTTAAATATTTTTTTGGTTGGATCAATATGTGCAATAAAGCATAATGTTACACTAAAGGAAATTCGATAATTTTAGGAAGGGGTAATTTATAAAACTAATAATATCTGATCAAAAGAAAATGTGTAATGAAGCTAAATGTAACCTTAAGAAATGTATTTTGGGAGGGCTGAAGTGCCTCAGCCCCTCACCTAGATCATCCCCTTTCATGATTCGGAAATGCAAGCTTACCTGATAACCCCCCCCCCTTCCTAAGCGTAGCCAGGATTTATGCTGGGGTAAGGGAATCGCCCACCAGGGGAGACGACTGCAAAACCTTTTACAATGTAAACAAGTTGGCAAGACCATGAAGAAAGATAATTTGACTCCAGCTACTCTCCCCTTCGCCAGCACATTTACGTAGTACTTGCTGTATTTTAGGCGTGGCCAGTTGCCCCCTGCCTCCTGCATAGTGACAACCTGGCGCATATCGCTATGCTTTTTTGTCGTGGGGATCTATGAAATCCCAAGTATGCATTTTTAAAAATTTTCCTCTGATTTACTAACACATCGATTTGATTTACTGACACGTCGAAACAAGCTGATGTGGCTTTTACAGGTGTTATGATAAACGTCAGTTCAGTCAGAGAAAGCGATGATGGTGCCATTGCCATCATCGCAGGCTTGGTGACTGCCTTTTTTCACTAATGAGAGCTCCCCGATGTCAAACTTTTAATATTTTACAAGTTACAGCAACGGGGGGGGGGTGGAGAATTTGAAGATGATTCCAGCAAATTCTCGATTCTTGTCCTGATTTCTGTTTTTATTATGATTGCAGCAGCTTTGCAAGAATTCATTACATCCGATAATTGCTATATTATTATACGGTAGTTATATTTGCTTGAAGTCAATATGAAGATGTTTATGACAAAATGTCAAAATTGAAATTTCTAAAGTTATGCATGCTTATGGAGCATTAGGATATTTATCAGTAAATAAAATGAAACGTCTTTCGCATGCATTTAATTTGTGAACTTTTAGTAAAATACATATATTTAAAATTATATATGCTTTTCACAAGTAGAACCTGATATTAATTTGGATGATCTCTAACGGTTAGAATGGCAGAAGGTTAGAATGGGCTATTATATTAATTCGTTATGCCTTTGATGTTCATTGAGATATGATGTAATATAAAAATCAGTGATTTTTGCCAAAAATTGAAAAATTGCTTTAATTTCTACAAAAGCAAACTTTGATTTAAAAAATAAGTATTTTCCTTAGTTTTGGAGTAGGAGAAACTAAAATTTAACATGTAGAAGTCAGACCCAAAAATCGTGTTGAGCGGTGTAATAAGCGATATATGTAAGTATGGATATTTAAAAAAAAAAAAGAGATCGTTTACAACACCATCAAACCTCTCGGATTACTTATCGGTAAGTCTTCTTTAAGGAAGGTTTATTTTTTATGGAATAAGTAGTAGCTTTAATGCTCAGTAAAAATACTTTGACGTATTTAAATATATTTCTAACATTAATAACTTCATAAACGTGCTTAGCATAGTCACTACATATTTCACGCTTTCGTGTTAATAACATTTTAAGAAAATAAAAGTTTTAATTTAGAAATCTATCATCACGGTAATATGGCTCTTTAAAAAAAGTGCTTTCCAAGCAAAATAATTTGTCTTTTCTTCAAAATGGTAAGTCTTTCTCATTAAACCAACGCAACTTGTAAGGAAACTTAGTAAAAGGAGTGGCTTGGGCAAACATGACAAATTTATGTTGACTACCATTAATGGTATACATAAGATAAAAAATACAAAAAACGCTAATATTTTACACTTTTATGCAAGCTACTACGTAAAGAAACATATCAACTCTCAAAGACAAATTTTTTCTGCAGGAGCGTTAAGATAGAAACAATTTTTAAACGTTATGAAAATTATTTATTTATGTTTTGTTATACGCCGTTATTAGCGGAAGCTTACGTATTTTGTTTTATGCAGCATTTTATGAGACAAAACAGTGTTGTTTGACAAGAAATTTAAAATTAGCTTATGCTGTAAATAATATTTTTTTGAAAGCTTTCATATTATAACTCTGCATCATCGCAGTATATTATTTAATTACGTATTAAAAAACCATATATTATTGCTTGATTGTAACTAAGGCATATATATCTCAAATATTTAAACTAATCAATAATAATACAATAAAAGAAATCATTTAATAAATATTTAAAATTAAAGAATCTTTTTCTCTTAAACCTAACGGTAGTAGAAAAGAACAAGTTGTATATTCATAAAGTGTAAAAGAAAAGATCTTTAATAATTTTTAAAAATTTATTTGTATTTATAATTAGTTTTTTAAAATTCCGTGGCCTAGTTGCCCCAAAATTATGTCAGATGTCCCCAAAATAAATGATACATTTCAAAAATTAAGGTTCAAAAGGGAAGATATGAATATAGAGTTAATGTATTTATTCAAAAATTTACTTGGGTAACTGGAGATTTTAATCCAACACTTTTTCAAAATTTATTTCGGAGGTCAACAATAAATTGCAGTGTTAGGAAAAAAAGAAAAGAAAAGAAATGAGCGTGTTGCAATAACTATTCAATTCAAAAAGACTGCCATATAACGACTTCAATTTTTAAACAATAGCAACTAACTTCTTTGATGTGACGTTTCAACTTCAAAAATTCTTCATTTTTTCCTGAACGCTTTATATAATTCACATATTTAAAAGAATTGATAACTTGTCTCACCCTAGGATTACACAGTAAAAAATTAGCTTCTATATTTATATAGTTGAACACCCGTAAAGATATAAATTAATGGCAAAATCTTGAATCCATTGTCAAAAGTAATTAAGAATCACACCCGTTCCCAATTTACCAGTTATAATGAATCAGATGAACTATTACAGTCATTCGCATTGACACCATTGCTCCATTTCTTGTTTCAGAAGTAAAAATTTGGTGTTTATTATGCATTGATCGTTTCAATATTGGACAGAAGTTATTGTAGTAACAAATGCAGCAGCTGAAACAGTTGAATTGAGAGTTTTACAATCACCGGATTTCGAGCTTTTGCATGTCGTATCCCGTGACTATTTATTAAGGTGGCTAGTTCAAATGAGAACTTTTTTTTAGAATTACGTGTTTAGAATTAAGAATTACATGTCAGACATGGTAGAGTATTATTATTGGATTTAAAGTGTGCATGGCCACAGCTTATCATCCTCAAAGCAATGGAAAAAATTGAACGTTTCCATCGAGCCCCAAATGCTGCCATCAGACCGCAAAATTCAATTTAATGGACTCAGTCATTACCAACAGTACCAATAGGATTGTGAGATAACACAAATTTCACAATTGCACTGCTTATGGTTAAACTATCAAATTGCCAGGAGAATTTTTCGAAAAACGGAAAATCATCTTGGATATAGATACCTATGTTGCTAAACTTCAAAAGCAAATGAAACTTGCAAAACCATTTAAAACTCGACAACAACCTTCTCAGGAAATTTTCGTCGATAAAGATTTGCATAGTATGTTCATCCATATACGTATATTAGTATACGTTATACGTATATTTATGCATTTTGTTTTAATTGTGTTTGTCTAACAATGGCACTTACATATCGCCCTTGGATTGTAGTGTTTCACAGGAAGAGGACTGGAATTCTAATATGCATTCACGAAACCGCCCTAAACACTAGACCATTAGCCAGAAAAAATCGCGGGGAAGGTAAAACAGTGAAATCGACGCACAATTAAAATGGGCTTTACTTTTTTACAGAATCCCTACTGTATTTTGCCGATACACTTAAGTACTGATGCACTCCAAGATTGCCATAGAGAATGGCATATGGTAGTTACTTTGAAATATTCTTTTTTTTCAGCTTTACAAAATATAAATACAGTAAAGAAATCTTTAATTGATAGAGAAGCGAAGTAACCGTTGTTTTTTTGCGTGATCGAAGTGAAGATGTGACAATCATTTGAAGGACAATTTTTATCAACGCATTCTCCAGATTTCCACTATTTTTTAGTTTTAATAAGTTATAACTACTGCTAGTGTGACGAAACAAAAGTTAAATTAATCAACTACACGCAATTCTTACATAAAATATGGCTATAAAGCCAAATTAATACAACGTAAATATCTCCGCAGACATTTAATTTAGGTAGCTTAATATTAATCTTAAGTGCAAGTCTTTGAAACTGAGGTAAAATAGATCCAACACTAGAGCCAACCTGGATTGAAAAAAATTCTAAAAACTTATTTGAAAGATTATCTTCCTTTTAATTCTCTCCAAAATCAAAATTATTATTTCCGTTCTAGAGAAGATTAATTACTAGTAGTTAATAGCGGATATTAAACGAGGAATGAAAGTAATACTTCTAATACTCCCTCTCATTTTCTAATTTACAGAGCGAAATTTCGTTCACACTGGTGTTCCGAGGATTTAATGCGAGTTAATTAAAGTAACAATAAAAATAGTAACTGGAGCTTGATCTATGGACATGCATAATGACCTAAAATTAATGCAGTTCAAAATGACTCTGTGTAATAACTTGTAATTAAGAAGGTTCTCGAAGCTTAATTATAAGTATGACAAGGAAATCTTAGATACCACAATGATTTATGCTGATATAAAATGAAATTAAATTTCCCGGATGAAATTTATGTTTGTTTCTGACAATATGTGATGTTAGTAAAGCTTTTGTTAATAAACAAGCTTAATGTATCATCGCTAGATATAATCCGAAATAATGATTAGCGTATTTCAGTGTGAGCGGAATTATTTGAAAACGATGTTTTGAAATTTTAAATATTTGAAGACTAGAAACTTGAAAAGGATATCTGATTTGTTTATACAAAATTAATGTTTGTAAAAGATATATTAAGTATTTTTCTATAATTATATATATATATATATATTTCTATTTTGTAATAAATGCGTTATGTCTTTTTCTGGAAAAAATGAAATAATGAATATGTATATTTCTTCTTACTTTGATTATTTCTATGCTTTCATTTAAAAATAAGCCAGGAAAATATAAACTAAAATTAAACATGAAAACACTAATCTATCCAATTGAGTTTTTATTTTAGGTGCTCAATGTATTTTTTGGTCGAAAAATGAAAGCATCTCTGTAAAATTAACGGAGAATTTTTATTTCAATTGAATAAGACCTCGTCAATAACATGATAGTCCAGAGGTGGCCAAGCTTTGTCATGCCATGCGCCATTTTTTTTAAACTGTCAATTCATATGCACCATACAACTCCAGCGCTCTTTTTACTCCCTTACGTTTACGGTTCGAGCTGGAAAATATGAATAAGGATATGCTTTAGGTTCGGGGAGAATAATTAATAACTTCTGAACTTGAGGCAGAGATTGTTTACATATTTCATATGATGAAGGTGAGAAATGTTCGCCCAAAACCCGTGTCCAGGGTTACAAGTACCTCTTATGTGTGTTATTTTATAAAATTTTAATTATTTCATGTTTTAAAAAATGTTTTTTCTTTTTTTTTTTTTTAGCACCAGAGTGCTTTTAATCACAACCTTGCTTTTTGTGTAGACACGATTTTGGTACGATTAGCGTGTCGAGTCACTTTTGAAATGTGTTTGCCAGATAACGTGAAGGGGGGGGGCAGGCGTTAATAAAATGTTGAAAGTCGCACAAGGTTTGCCATTTTTGATAAATGATCGCTAAACTGGGTGCCAAAACGCGACAAATTATTATAAATATATTTTTAAAATATATTTATAATAATTTTTTTTTAATTTGATTTTTCATAAATTAGTTAGAAAACGCCTGGCGAATAATGTAAAATAGTTTTAGTTGGCGATTTAAATATAGATTTTAATTCTGAAGGAGTGTTTTATAGAACAGTGAAGACTATACGGTACACATCATAGATTATGATACACTAACGGTATTTATAAAGGTGAAGTGTAATTTGACTATGCCTGGAGAAAATTGTTAAACAGTTTTGGTAGGCGATTTTAATATAGATTTCTATTCCAAAGAAGTGTTTTATGGAGCAAAGAGGGAAAACACGATACACTCATGGATTATGATGCTCACTCCAAAAAGTATTTAAAATGTCTACGAGATATAATTGGAATATGCGTATAATTCGAATATGCCAGGTAAAGATTTTAAAACAGTATCAGTAGGCGATTTTAAGATAGATTTGGATTCCAAAGATGAGCTTTATGGTTCAAGAAGGAGTTGATTCCTATTTTAACGGCCCCATACTTTCGCCAACCTAAAAATTCCCCGCACTTTGGCGAGCTTTGAAGTCATGTGTCTCTAGGAGTTATGCACAAGTTTCAACGCTCCCTAAACAACTAGATGAAAACTAAAGTGAACAAATTAGTGATAAACGCACTAGTTAAGGAATTTGAAGACACTTAATTATTAAAACTGCATTAATTGGCAATCCAAAATAATTAAAAATGTAACGGAATGCTGTACTTACAGGTTGTTCCAAATCGCCAGTTTAATTCTAAATTACGATTGCCACACAAATACACGAAATATTCATGGTTACTGAATATGTTTAATGATCGCCACCTTGGCGAGAGTTGAGGCGTTAAAGTAGGAATCAACCCAAGAAGACAAACACGGCACACTCATGGATTATAATACACATTCGAAACAATATTTAAAACGGTGAAGTATAGATGTAATATTCTTGGCGAAGATTGTAAAATAGTTTTAACAGGCGATTTTAGGATAGATTTCGATTCCAAAGATTGGTTTTATAAAAAAGGAAGAAAAATACTGCTCACTCAATGAGTAATGATACACTTTCCAACCTAATGGAATAAGGAAGAAAAATAGGGACAACGCATAAATTATGATTGTCTTTTAATATATAGCACTTGGGTGCGTATTTATAATCTGAAAGGGCTTCAGATTTTTTTCATTTTTTTTTTTTAGGCACAAGACTGCATTGCCCCACTTGAAATCATCCAGTGCTCCGAATACGGCGCATGCGTCACTATTTCGAGATCCTTGTGTTAGTCGCTCAGTGGTAGTGCCATGAAAGTGACATGAAATAATTTCTAGCTAGGAAATAACATTGGAATTTTGCGAAGAAACTTAAGAATTGTAAAACATTGTATATTTCACGCATAACAAATATAATATTTGTTTGATATTGTATTTATTGACATATCACGTTTCGAAAAGGCATGGGTGATCCAGTTTGTTTCTAAGATGTCCGGATATATTTTGAGAGTCCAATACGGAAGCAAAATTTACATATTCATTGACAAGGATACTTTAGACAGTATTGTGCAGCCAATGATTGTTTAAAAAACTTGCGAACGTGCAGCAACATTTAATTACTATGGATACAAAAATATGAAATGGTGAACACAAATGAAAATATCGCTGGCTTAGAACAAAATGCATTCTGCTACCAACTACAATAAAGAGACGATCCTCAAAAAAACTTTCTTGCGTTAAATTCTGTTATCGGGTTCAATATACATATTCGTAACGTTGAGAGGATAAATAATGAAGGCCATAAAAGAAAGCTGTTTAAATTGGCGGTAATTATCAGATAATGAATTGACAGTACTAGATGTTTACTATCTAATAAAATGATAGAGGCAACTGCAACCCTTATATACAGTCGATATGAAAATAGAAAAACAAAGGATTCTAATAGTTAACCTTTCTTCATTTCGGACGGCAAACTAATAGTTTTACAGATTGTTAAAATTAAATACTTTTGAATAACCTACAAACGAGTCATGTAACCACTATTTTTCTTGTGAAATCAGTACTGATCATGATGCGGTAGATCATAATCAGTAGTGATCATTAGAAAGAAAGGAAATGAGAACAATATCTGTAAAAGACCTAAGCTGTAAACGTATTCTCTGGTGTACTTCAGACGGACATGAGATTTCTGAGCACCATGCTCTTCGTTGTAATATGGATTTCCTTTCCATATTACCATTAAATTTTCTTTTACCTTATTTAATATAAAGGAAAATGACATATGGACACTAAAGAGATATTCTTTAGAGATTTATTACTGTTAGTGGCAATTAAAAGTTTTGGAAAATTTGCATGGCTCCAATCATATATTGTAAGAATATTGATTTGCAGTAAATGCATTGCGAAGTAACTGGTATGTTTCAAAACTATACCTTTTATTCAAATTCAAATTTCATACTAAAAAAGAAATTGAAATTCTGTAAACTTCTTAAAAACTTTTACTATTACTACACATTAATTTGAAAACAAAAATATCGAACAAATTTTATCATCTCCAAACTCATTATTTTTAACAATTTTCAAAGGTAATATCTTTCTTACTTTTACTGCCTCGTCTTGCTGTAGGGTAAGTGTGTCAGTAATTGACAAAGTACCTGTAATTGACACTTTGAGGGATAATTTATTTTAATGAGCTTTGATTTAAAATTTGTTATGAAATGGTGCTGTCTAGTACCAATTTAGACTTTGTTTTTAATTTTATGCAATATATTTTTATTTGCAGAGGGCTCTAGGTATCAGAAATTGAGATTTTAAACTCAGTTCGAAAAAGTATGATTCTCAGTCAGCTTCAATATGAAGCATATTTCTTTTTAGAAATCAATATAAACTGAATTGTATGAGATAATAGTGCATAAAATAATTCTGTACAGTTTTTTAATAAGTAAATTTATTTATTTATGTAAAATGAGGTATCAATTACCACGTTAAAAAATGAATTTCAATAGTAATTGACACTTATGTTACTTATTGGTGTTCCAGTCAAACTGATGATAATTGCATAAAATTTCTGGGAAATGCAATAAATAGCTATTCAGAAGGTTATATTTAGATGATTTTTGAATATACAGGGTGTCCCAAAGCTGTGGTAACAGACTTTAATTCATTATGTGTTAGATGTTTAATTCATTACCAATTTAGACTATTATCTTCAATTTTATGAAACATTTTATTATCTCCAGTAAAGCTCTAGAATAACAAAAATTAAACTCTGTGAAAAAAAAACTTATTGTCAGTAGGCTTAGTACTGAAATTAAGTTATAAGTTAAGATTACCAGCCTGTTTCAGTTTGAAGCATATTACTTTCTGGAAATTAGTTTCAATAGAATTGTATTAGATAACTAGCTGAGGTAACAGTTGTTGATGGATTATTATGAAATGAATATTTCCAGAAAGACAGAATTTTCGTCAGCACAATAGGAGTACAAAGAATGGAAATAGTATATTGGCAAAAGTATAGGTTTCAAAGCTATAACTTTGTGACTTGTTAAAAGGTTACAAGTTAGAGTGAAACTAATTTCACAGTTAAATTGTCAATAAAGGAAACATTTAATTTTCAAAATTAATGTTTTATTTTAGTGGAAAAATCTTTTCATCTCAAGAGGTCATTTCTCGCCTGTAACTAAATTCCGTTTGATTCACTACAAACATTTTAATAACATGCCTCCAGCAAACTTTGCAAACATTAAAAAAAAAATCTAAAAAGGTAAATGAACATTTTTAAAAATTGACAAAATTTTATAAAATTAAATAGATAACTGACATATTAACTCCAGACGCCTTAAAGTGATTTAATATAAAAATACAATTTACGACTTTTAGCAGCTTTAAATTTATTGAAAATTTTCAAAATAAAAATTCCTACATTTATTCTTTTAGTCATTGCTGATCATGTTACTAAATTTCATTCCGTTCTCTTCATCCGTTTTTGAGGGATGTGAGAAGAAACATTTTCAGAATTTTCCCAAAATCTCAAAATTTATGAAATATTTAAAACAATTTTGGCATCTGTAGTTTACATTAATTTGACACAGAGCATAATTAAAAACTTCATTTTATTCCATTTCCATTTTTCAGGAATGGAACAAATATTTTCACAATTTTCACAAAATCTATAAAAGTTTTTTGTAGTACTTTGACGTCTATACTTTAAGCCGTATTTTACGCTCGTAAGTGGTTTATATATGATTGAGAAACAAGTATTTACACACTCTAAATAAATTTTTGTAACATTTAAAAATCTAATCAATTTTTTAATTAAATGCTTATAATTTAAGTTGAATAACTACCTAACATGCCACAAAATTTCATTTCATTTGTTTCAGTCATTTTTACGTCATTGCATCAAAAAATAAATCAGCATGTTTCTCCACTCATTTCTCGGGTGCCAATTACTATGAAGTACTGGATCCAAACACTGGAGCCAAAATTTTTCTTGATGTCAATTACTAGTGTGGTCATCATGACAGCATATATATAATATAGAAAAAATAGAAATTTTCAATATTCTGTAATAAATTATACCTTGCGTGAATTTTCAAAGTGCAGTTAGGGGTCGTAGGAGGATTAAGTGTTCCAAGAATTGATTTTTCAATTTTAATTTTATATGAAACCTTAGTTATTTCTGAGCATTTTGACATCAATTTCATGCATTTATTGCAACTAAAACGAGAGACACATGTAAAACGCTTTTTGAAACTTTTATATTTAAAATCAATAAGGTAATTTTAAGCTGTTTTTTCGTAAAACGAATTTTTTACTAACTATCCGTAAGTTAGCAAAATTTCTAAGATTCATATCTTCATGAAACTTTCTATAGTTATAACTGTCATCAGTAGGACATATCAAGGAAGAATGAATAATTATTAAAAGTAAGAGCTGAAAGTTTTGAAAATTTTAACAGAAATATAAAGGAAAAAGTAAAATTATTTCAAATTTCAATTTAAAATACAATTTAAATTTTAAAATTTTTCTTAAATATTAATTCATTCTATAAAATATATATTTTACTTTATTTTGCAAGAAATATCTTGTTTACATGTGTATTTTAAATTGACTTATCTTACGGATAGTGTGACACGCGCTATTATATATATATATATATATATATATATATATATATATATATATATAGTTTAGAAAAATGAATCAACATATGGGGAAGGTCATGGAGTGTTCTCTCAAGTTTTATGATTTGTTATACTTTATTATTATACAAAAAAAAATCATCATACTGTAAGTATTATTTTTATCATAAAATGTAAAACCGCAAGGGTCTAAAATACATGCTTCTCAATCCTCCTGAGACCCCTTTAAGTTTTGAAAGCAAATTTTTTTTCAAGGTAATTTTAGTAATTAGCAATTGCTAGTTAATGCTTATTACTGCTCTTAAAGTGTCGATTACTGTCGCACTTACGCTAATGGGTGTAAATACGCATAAAATTTCAGAAAATTTAGATTCTTATAATATTTTATGATTAAATTAAAGTAATTTAGTTTATAGATTAAAATATTTAATACTTTTAGACCCAATTTAAAATTCTATAAAATTATCTTCAATGAACAGTAATTTAATAAATTTATTCAGTGATATTTTATTTCTTAAATATTTTTGAACGGAATTACCTGCCTTCTGTTCAAGGAGTTACATTAATATTGGAGACATAATTATTCAGCGATAAAAAATGCATTTGCTTAACTATCCTGAAGTCCTGATACTAGGATCAAAATTCAACTATATTAAATAATTATTTTTTTGACATGTCTTGCCCCGTAAAGTTTTCTCTCGTATATTTTGACAAGTGTAACTGATTTAAATGTATCTCCTTGAAATCATTTACACTTGTTCTGCTGTGGTGACAACATTCTGGATGCTTAATTATGCTTTACTAGACTTCTTATAATTTACGTGCAGAAAAGGGAGCGCTTTACGAGAAAACGTTAACATTATCAAAACATGTTAAAATGATTTTCCTTGCTAAAGAAGTATCATAAACAAATAACCTACTCGGATACACACATAAGCTATATACGCCTTTTAAGAATACTGCATGTTAAGACCAATAATAAAAAAGTATGAAGAATTTATAAACATACAGAAGTTTTACGAATATTCAGAAATTACTTTATCCACAAACTCTAGTAGAAGAATTTGCAAGGTTGTAAAGTAATACGGTAGACCCCCTCCCCCCCCCCACACACACACCTATTGCACGGTTTCATATAAAAATGTTTTATATAACTCAGTGGAAACTAATGCGATCTTGTCCGTATAATACCGCTCTCAAAAGGCTCGTATAACACGGGAAAAGAATGAAATGTTTATTTACTGCTTGTTACACACTTTGTTCATTGCTGATGCGCTTCATGTGTTAGCGTAATCTTAGTGACTCGTACAACATAGGATCTAATGTGTTATACCGAAGTCTACTGTAAATACTTTTTGATGAAAAAAGACATTTGAAAAGCATTTTATAGATAATTCTTTGTCCTGAATAGCATTTGTAGATTATAAAGTTGAAAGGGTTTTGTTCTATTAAAAAAAAGACTTGTTAAATTATTATATTACTTGTTAAATTATTTATAATTATTCTCATATATGAAATTAAAAGTTAGCTATTAAGTTGAAAATCAATTTAAATCAAGTTAAATTTAATCGTAAACAAAAGGAAATATCATAAAAGTAATAAATCTTTGAAAAAAGTCCAGAATTTTCATTTAACATATCTTTAACAGTTTCACAACATTTTGTAAATTGAAGTGACTTTGTTACTCCTTTATAACTGCAAAAAAATTCTTTGGAAAGTAATACAAATATTTAAAAAAAACGGGATAGAAAATGGTGAATTTCAGTATTAAAGCAATTAAAACATTTTATTCAATTTTGCTTCCCTGAAGGACGTGCAAACAATAACAATTTAGCTTGCAATAGCAAACATAATACTTGTAAATGAAGTATTTTCGTCTAAAGGCTTTCATTTTTTTGAAAACAACGAAACACGACTTTTCAATTTGAATAAACAGATGAGTTCAAAATTCACGGTCAGAAATTGCTTTGGAAGATGTATTGGAAAACTAAGCTGAATTGACTGTTTATTATTAGGGAATTTGAATTATTCATCTATTTTAACGCTTTCAAGTCAAAGCGGCATCTTGCATTCATTCATTTTCCCCTTAAGATATGCATTACACGCGTTTGGAATATGAATTTTCGTATCAATTTTGAGCAAAATGGATTAAATACTGGAGACGGAAGTGCATAACATACAAGTATTTGATATTTTCAATTATTCTCTCGTGGAGGATAATTTAGGCCATATTTTAGAGCGTCTGACGGGAGCCAATTTATTTAAGTTTGAACAAATTATTGGTATCGTTAATGTTACTTATATTTCGGTGTAGGAGGGAAATTTAAATTTTACGTAAAGTAAAAATTACTACATCAAAATGTGGAAGTACCAGCTCGCTCCTGATCTTCTAGTATTTCATTATGCCGAAGAAACTTGGTAAAACCGTAAATGAAACTTTGGATCTTATTATGTTTATTTTATTCAGTTAATATACATGAAAGACAGGGAATCCTTTCATAATAAATTAAATTAAATTAAAAAACTGTATTAATAGAATTAGTTCAACATTTCACTATACAATGGAGCAAAATTAGCTGCAACCTTTCAATGAGAAACGTTGAACCATGATTTCGGTCTTTGCTCAATTTAAGTACCAAATCATGGTTCAACGTTTCTCCATAGAAAGGTTGCAACTAATTTATCTCTATTGTGTGGTGAAACGTTGAACTACCTTTATTAACAGTGAACCGCATGCAGTTTTATTTTATATTGATTATGTAGACAACCTCATCCCTGTTTACACTCGAAAAACGACTACACCCCGGGAGTCATCATAAACATGTAACAATAAAATGTTCATTGAGAGAAGCCAGTGTGAAAATTTAGAAAGTTAATTCAGTCTTCATATAAACTTTTCACATTTTTCTTTTTTTGGTATTGCACATTTTAAAAACATCGAAACACTGTGGTCTTCCACTTATAAGTTCTTTGCTTATGCCTTTCCGCTACACATCAAGATTTTCAAATTAAGAGCAATAGAAAAATGACACGTTAGTTATTTTACGTGAATTTTTGAATTATTCCTTTCCAGTATGACTAAGTAATACAAATGTATTAAAAATCGCTTTCTTCAAATGTTATTCATATAAATTGATTTTAAAATGGGAAATTTTTATCTTGCTGCAAAATAATTCTTTTAGACTTCATGCGGATAAGACTGCATAACAAAGATGGCTGGAGTCCAATTTTAAATCCAATAAAACTGCTTTATTGTTCAAATAATAAAGTTGAAAACAAGTAATCTTTAATGCTGTCGCTATTTATAATACTACACGGTACGGTAACTACCATTCAAACTTTTATCATCTGTTTTTATCTATGCAAACTGATCAAAACAATGGATGTTCTCTGTAGAAAAGCATTTTGAACTATATCTCAGATGAACGTGTTTTTTATAGCAAAATCTAGAAAAAATATTAAGTAGAGTAACATTTTTTCGTTCTTTTAAAAATGAGATATGCCATAGGATTATTTTTGCAAAATTCAAATAATATTTTAAAATTCATGACGACAAAACAAACGTAACGCAGTGAGAAAAATCTTCCTTAAGCATTTATAACTTTTGCTTGTAAAGTGTATCCAATTAGTGATGGTAAAACTACGCTTTAAATATAATAAGTGCATAAGCTAGTGATTTTCCATAGGTTTATTCAATGGGCTTATAGCAAAATCGCTGGAAAGAATTCAGATTTTATTGCGAAAATCTTTCTTTTTTTTTTTTTCCTCGAGATAGAAATTTAGTAATCAAATTTTTATCATTGGCATTCAATTGAATGGTACATGAGAATATGTTTAATGGGCATAACTAAGACGGTTTTAAATAAAATTTATATTTTGACCCAAAATATTATTATTAGACCTAAAAACTAAATATTTGCCATGTTAATTTTAATTTAGATATACACAGTGAGTGACTGAAGGCATATTTCCATTATCTTGGAATACGTCTTTCTTTACTGAAAGATGGTAAAAATTAGACTCATTTTTTTAAATTTTGATTATATAAATAAATTTAATATTTCCTTTTAATGTTAATTTAAGTTAAAGGAAAATCGTTTTCAGGTATAGTAGTTTCATTTTCACTAAAACTTCCGGTATATAGGAGTGTTATATTTTAAGATAAATTTTATAAAAGGCAGATTTTACTTTTGATGATGTTGTGCACTAGCCGTTTATAGAAATTAACTACTACTAGAATGGAAAAACTAGTCACTTTATTTTCAAGGTGCCTTGTAGGTGAGCCAACCTCACTTCTTATGAAAGGAACGGGTGAAATGACACCCAAAGACACGCCGGGAATCGATCGTGAATTCGTGGTGTGGTAGAACGATTCTCTAATTAAATGTAAAAACATTCTTTAAGTTACTATTATAATTATAAAGTAATCCGTACTTTTATCTTGTTATATCGTTGTTCGATATCATGCAATATCGTTGTTATGGTTGAACGTTTACTTCCTCAAAGCATATTAAAATCAGATCATTTCGTCTTCAGAGGGTGTTAGCATGGAAAACCGTTTTAAACGGGGTAATTTTTGGCGATTTGGTACTTAATATGACCACAGAAGAAACTCAATTAAAATTGACCTCAAATAATTAGGTGGAGTTTTGTGGTAAAATGTATTAATTTTATTATCAGTGCGTTCAATATATTGTAAAACATTAATTGCATAACCTTGAAACCCTTGGCACTGCTTGGCAAATTGCATAACCCTTGGCACTTAATTTGTTTGTGTATAAATTTGTTCTTATCTGTGTTATGGCAAGCCAACACGATGGGGAATCGCGTACGAGGGGTGGGGGTTGCCTTGCGTAGATGACTTTTGAAGGGGTTCTAACGAGTATTCATGTTACATCCGGAGAAAAGCGCCCAAATCTACATACCTTTAAATCGGCAGCCACGCGGTAAGCCCGAACCCGGGATCTTCACAGGTCAGACGTCTATGCCGCGTTCAGTGTTTAATCGATTCAGCCTGCGTTACCTGTAGAGATATAATAATATCGGTAAAATACTGCTTAAGTTCTTTTTCACATTTTAAAGTTTTAAGCAGTTTAATCATTTCTTAATATGACTACTACTGTTACAGTACATCTCTAAAAAATTCTTTTGAAAATCTATAGTAACTTTGTTGAGTATCAAAATTTCTTTTTCATATACATCTCCTTCAGATTTGAATACCTGAATGTAAACTGCAAAATGACCTTTAATATTTATTCGTAAATAATAATAAATAACCTTTATAACCTTTATTATTTATTCGTAAGTTTCAAAATTAAGTCTGGGAATTTTCTCGTGTTCAAATAAATACATTCGGCAAATATTGCCTACGGTACATTTCGGTTTCTTAAAAATTTATCTAATCTGAGAGAGAGAGAGAGAGGTCATACATCCATTTAAATCTTAGTCAAATGAATAAATAGCCGTTTGAAAATAGATGGTCCATTTAGCTCAAAATTACGTACTAAGCTATCTTAAATAGTGGTTTCAATGCATAATTTCCCTTTTGCACGTTATTAGCGAATGCACATATTTATATCTTTTGAATATTAAGTCTTTTAAAAGCGCAGCGTATTAGGATGCAGGAAAATTAACGAAATTAATCTGTTAGTTGGGGGGAAAGAAACTGCTATTATAGAAACCATTAATGTATTTTGCGAATTTAAATGCGATTAGTTAATCTCGGAACTAATTCTCGAAATCATTCCGAAGAGTTTTTCGCATGAAGAAATACCAAATTTTATTCAGTGCAATGTACAAATATACTTTTTTTTAGAGAATGCTTTTTAGTTCAGGGTGAACTATTTACATTTCATTTAGGAAGGAAAGGTAACAATATAATAAAATCTGACGAGGACACCGTATAACTTCCTTGTACGTCTATTAAATCATTGTTTTCTGTGCACTTCATTTAGATTTATTTTATTCGAAAGAGATACAATAATACAATAATACTAATATTTAGTGATTTTTAACCAAATATTTGGAATATTATCAAGCTGGGTTACGCTTTACCGATTTATTTTTGGCACTTAATTTGGCAAAATTTCGCCAAAGACAGCTTAGATTCAGGGGCGTAGCCAAGGGGGGGGGGGTTAGGGGGTCATAACCCCTCCCCATGAGAAATTTTTTGCCATACAAAATGTATATTCTTCACTACATTATCACACATATGTATACATATATATGAGTTGCAGTAGTCGTAACACCCCCCATGAAAAATTTCTGGCTATGCCCCTGCATAGATTAGATAGAAATTTTGAGCATAGCGAAATTATTAATGATTCCAGACTTTTAATGAAATGAAGGTATCTATAGACTTTAATGTACTGAAAGCTTTGTGGAGGACACCGTAAATAAATTACCCAGTTGACTGCAATCAAAAAAGTAGTGCATTGTTAGATTTCGCAATAGTACTTAATACAAAATATGAATTTTTAGAGCTGTGGATAATACTTAATAATTTTTGGCGCCAAATTTGGCGGTATCTTGGTGAAACTTGCTCAAGGCCAATGACAGTTGGCGTGTTAATATTTAGCTCACTTCACTACATCTTTCGGAATTTTCTTGTATAACAGCCTAAAAATTTAGCTTTTACACAAATTTCAAAATGTCCCTGATGAATGTACTTTGACTTGAAAGCCATAAAAATATATATATCAATAGTGTTTTACACTAACTAATAGGTGAAAAAACTTTAAATAAGATGTACTAACCTTTAAAATTCAAAAGTGCCCTATCTAAGATAACTTTTAGGAGGAAATATACAAAAGACTTGAGGAAGTTCATTAATGGAGTAGTAAAAATAGCTCCCTATTTTATAATTTCTGTAGTAATACAGTTTTCACAAAACATTTAAATATACAAATGTAATCTCGTTTGGTATTTTAAATTAAAAAAAACACATTTCATTTAAAATTACTTTTATTATAATAAAATATCTGATTATTTTATATGAGCAATCTTTGTTTGTGCGAGTAACAGCAAATTTGAAAAGAATAGGAAGCGAAACAGAGAAACGAGATCTCATGTCTAATCTACTTACAAAATTTGATTACAATCCGTTCACCTGTTTTAGCTGCAGATGTTTCATTATAAACACCCTGTATATGTTCTCAAAGAGTAAAAGTAAGAGAGAGAATTCAAATGTTGCTAGTGTGACACCAAATTGTCTGAAATATTTGATATACGTGCAAAATCTGTTTAATAAAAACTTTCTTTTACTGTATGTAGTTTGCGTGTTAGTTTAGTTCACAGCAAAAGTTTCTTGTTTAAATACAGAATTTTATGCGAGCTGTATAAGTAGATTTTGTGCCTCTGTGATGATTGAACAGGAACTACTGTGCGGAAGTTTGCTTCTCTGTGATGATTGAACAGGAACTACTGTGCGGAAGTTTGCTTTGTTTCCTTCGTAGCTCAGTTTACGAATATCATGAATGTCTAGGGGATCTGAAACTCACTGCACGAGATTTATGATGTGAAACTGCGGAATGTTGCTATTGTGCATTTGAAGGCTTCAGCAATGGAATGACAAAATCACGTTCCAACTAATTCTTTGATGACAGAGCAAAACATCTAAGCACATGTCAGTTGTTTTTGACATATTTGAAACTCTTAAATCTAGATTGTCAAAGTCTTATTTTAAATCAAGTGTTGCAGAAAATAATGCACCGGAAAATAGGAACCATTCTTTTAGATTTCGGAAAGCCATCGGGAGAGTTATTAAAGGATTTATAAACGAGATGAATCATTTAAGAGGAGAGCCATGTTGCCAACAAAAATGACTTATAGCAAATGTGTTTTGCAACTATTTGGAATGAAAAGGGAAATAAACATTCACTTGAATCATTTTCACTATTTATTTTGATTAACTCAGATAACATCTATCTAGAAAAAGAAGAGTGAATTTTTTTTAGATTTTAAAAACGTCGACAGTTTAAATTTGAAAAAAAAAAATTTTCATGCTTTTAATTTTAAGCATGTTGAATTTCTTTAAACGGTGCAGAACTTAGTCATTTTTTTCTTATTGTGTACAACGTTTGCTTTCACTTTTCGTAGCGTTTCAAATGCCCCCCCCCAAAAAAAAAATTGTTGTTTGTTCTTTGAGGGATGTATGTAAATCTAGACTCGGCACTCGAAAATATTTCAATTCGAAATCTGACTACGTTCCGAAAATAGGCTCTAACTTAATTGTTTTTTCTGTTCAATTAGATAAACAAAACGCTATTTCCAGTCCTTATAAATCCTTTTTTTAGATTAACTATACACAATTAGAAAAAGAAGCTAAATTTCACTTCTAAGGAGCGAGGGTGACACCGGAGGATTTGAAACTGGGACAAGTTTGTCCCAAAAGCGAATTGTAAAAAAATTGCCTGTAATCGAAAAATTGAATTTAAAAAAATGAATTGATGGAATAGGCTGCTTGATTAAGTGCAACTATTTCTATGGGAACTACAATAAAAACATTTTATACTAGCATCATATCTGATAAGTTTAATTTAGTAATGTAATCTTTGTACACTATCATGTTAAGGTAAAATATATATATATATATATAGGAATTCTAATAGCTCAATCAAAATCTCTCGCCGGTTTTTATTAAGGAAAAACTACTTTCTTTTTATTTTTAAGTTCATTTTCTGTACAATGATTATTTTTATTAGTAATACCTGACGCTCGTGCAAGTGCTTACTGATGTGTTAAATTATAGTTTTTATACTTACCAGTAGGGATTAGTTAGAAAATGGATTTTTAAGGGACGTCATAATCCCTTTTTTAACATGCTTTAGTGGTTTTTAGGGTAAGCTTTAAATGATGGACTTTCCAGTTTTTAACAGAGCGTTGCAAATCTCTTAAAAACTTATTCCTTGTCATAATTAGCTATCATCTTTCTAAAGGAAGTGCATAAATTATTAAAGAAATAGCTTATTTCTAAAAATTAGTTTCATAATACAAGGAGACAATATAAAAATCTCGTGAAAAAAGGGAAAAGTTTAAAAGAAGACTATTTTTACATTTTAAAACTCTTATCTTTAAAAGTTTAATGAAAATATGAAAAGCTGTCATACTATTTTTTTTCATTATTACGCGATCTATGGTTTACTGCACTTCCAGTGACATTTATTGCATGTTGGAGCAAATATTTTTTTATTTCTCAATAGGTGGTGTAACAAATATCCTTGATTCACTATAAAATCATTATTTTCATTATGATTAAACTTTAGCAGAGGCTAAAATAACTTGTGTGTTAGCGTGAAATTGACTGTTTATCTCAAGATAATCATCTCCATTAAAGGTACAGCAGGCCTGCTAGATTGCCGTTTTGAAGGCCAAATGGAAAGTTTTAGATGTTTATTGTTTTAATATTCTAGTAAATACGTTGCAGTGGTAAGACGACAAAGCAGGGTGTCAGAATGGCTTTTATTTAAGCATAAATTCATTGAATTTATACTTAAAAAAGCTAATCTAACAACCCTGGTACCGAGTGAAAATAGTCAAACCACACAGAGGTTTGCATATACTTTGTAGAGGTTTGCATTTACATCGTGTGTTAGCTTGAAATCGACTGTCTATCACAGGATATGATTTCAATCAAAGTCCCAGCAGGGTTGCTAGACAGCACTTTTTTGAAAGTTAAATGAAAATTTTTAGATGCTTATTATTTTAAAATTAAATGAAATTCGTTACTGCAGTAAGACGTTAAAGCAGGGTTGCCATATTGGCTTTTATTTAAGCACAAACTCATCGAATTTGGACTTAAAAAAGCTAATCTAGAAACCCTGGTACAGAGTAAAAATAGTCAAACCACACAGTGGTTTGACTATTTTTACTCTGTAATTAATTTAATGAAACACTATTTAATGGAATTTCTGAATACGTTACTGCAGTAAGACGTTAAAGCAGGGTTGCCATATTGGCTTTTATTTAAGCACAAATTCATCGAATTTGGACTTAAAAAACCTAATCTAGAAACCCTGGTATAGAGTAAAAATAGTCAAACCACACAGTGGTTTGCATTTACTTTCTAGCGGTGTGGTTGCAGTATATGTATTCATCCATTTGTAAACATGTTTAAAAATTACAAATACTCATGACTCTTCATATGATAACTATAATGAGCTTGTAAAAACCTGGAGAGGGATGCTTCGTATTTTAAGTTTGGGTTCTATCAGGGCCACCGTGATTCTAGCGGGCCTGCTTCTGCTCTCCGGAAGAGGCCTACATACGTTTCCTCATTGGTTAGCTTCGGCCTTTAGATGACGTATCTAAGTGCTGGAACCAATAAGTGAGCATCCGTAGGCCTCTTTGGATGACTCATCGGTGTGCACAAGCAGGCCCGGTAGAGGCCGAACGGAGGCCCAGTAGAGGCCTGCTACCATAAGGCTTAAAATAGAAGGGACTTTCATTTTATCTTCGATCCCATTAACAACGAAGTAAGATTCTAAACGTTCCACATAACTGGACCAGTCTTCCATAGACGCATCATAAGATTCAAAATTAATGTTCAAAGATCCCATCCTCGTCGCCAACTCTTTTGTCATGTATGCCAGGTAGATCGAGAGACGATACGATTCGTTTTGCATACACGCAAAGAACATTTATTTGCATTAAGATACACAGGCACGAACGAGCATACCAACAACTACACCGAACATGTACAATACGAAACTACGGAACCCAAAAGGTAAACAAAGCACGCGCGCGTCACACAGCTTGGAAGGTTCTCTCATCTGGCTGTTGCCAGATACATAACACCAATAAGTGAGCATCCGTAGGCCTCTTTGGATGACTCATCGGTGTGCACAAGCAGGCCCGGTAGAATCACGATGGCTCCGGTTCTATACTATAAATTCCTTTCCCAAACACAAGATAATATATTTCGATTGAACTTTTCAAGACTGGTACTTCCCATGTCATAAAAGCAAGAAATTCTGCCATCATAGTGTCATATTTTGTGCAAACGCGTCTTACAAGTAATAACCTATGTCTAATGAAAGTTTATGAAGTTAATCAAACACTATTTAATTGAATTTCTATAGTGGACAGTGCTTCTTTTTGTTAATGTTTTGCCAGTAAAATCTGTGTCGGCGTATTCCGACTTTTATAAAGGTTAATTTCCGTGCACCCAAACTTGCAAAAACTCCCGTCTATAATAAAAATATCAATTTGATATTTTAGTATGTAATATTTCAAATCGTAGCTATCGTTTTTGCAAACAACAGAAAAAAAAGGAAGAGTGAGTTTAGCGTAAGTTTCGTTCATAATTAATTTAAACGGAAATATATTTATGTTACTATAATTTATTTTATAATTTATACTATTTGATCAATTTTGTTCCAAATTTTTATTTTGTCTGTAAATTATTTTTCCCATAACGTAAAATGAATGGATCATTCTTATAGAAACATTTTTCCCATCGCTGTATTTTAGCAACTGGTGGTTACAATCTGTGCGGTTTAAAGGTAATCAAATAACGAAATCAGAGACGATTAAACAAAAGAATCATTTGTGCGGGGACAAAAAATCAATTTTGCTCAGATTTTCAATAAGAGATTTTGAGCACCAAAAGCGCCTTAATTTGTCAAAAAGTTTCTTTTCCTTTTGAATTTTCGACATCTTGTTGAATATTAGATTGATTTTCTTGCAGAAAATGTCTTTTAAAGGACAGAATTTTTCATTTTGTGTATTTTTGCGCCCAGGGACATCCTATAAAATATATTTTTTCTATTGTATAACCCATTGTATAATTTATGGTATAAAAAGTAACTATGTATCGTTAAAGATCGGTATTTTCCAATTGAAAGTAAAGCGCTAAAATCAGTAGTTTATAAAGTGACATACTGTGAAAACTCGGCGTTTAGCAATACAGTGACATAATTTTGCTTTAAAACATCATCAACAGAAACTCATTGAAGAACTCAGTTTGTCTAAAAAAGCTAAAATATTCCCCCTAATATATATACAGGGTATCCTAAAAAGGCGGTAACACTTTTTAAATATATCTACTAGATATAGGTGGGCAATGTAAATTGAAAAAAATGTTCAAAATAAGGTAGGAAAAAGTATTATATTAAGAGAAATATTCTCTCTTAAATTGAAAAAAATTACTCTTTTTACTCTTTTGTAGACAACCTCGTACAAAAAATTTCTCAATTAGTAAAATGTGCCCCACAATACTAAGGAGGTGATGCACAAATATTTCAGCCTTACATCATAAAACTTCTCAAAGATATAAAGATAAATATATGTTGACTTAAATCACTTTTCAATGACTCTAGAAGGGAAGAAAAAAAATCATGTCGAGTAACAGCGTTTCAGGGGTCATGCAGAAATTGCGGAAGAAAATAATTTATTGCACTCTCGTATTAAACGTTCTACTCCAATTCATGTATAGCCCATGATCATTTTTTAAAGATATCTCTGAGGCGTTTTATGATGAAAGGTTGAAGTTTTGTGCATCACTTCATTAGTGTTTGGAGCCCAATGTACTTATTGGGGATTTCTTTGTTCAGGGGCTGTACACAAATTTCGAAAATGTAACTTTTTGAAAATTAACGCGAGAAATGTTTAAAGAATGCATAAAGAACTAAAGTGTGTAACCACCCTCTTGAGACACTTTGTATATATGTAATATATGGCACCGGGCAGAATAGGTAGCTCAGCACCGGGCAGAATAGGTAGCTCAGTCGTGAAGCTAGTATTTTCTCGTTGAAAGATGACTCAGATGAGGCCGATTTAGGAGTTGCAACTTGGCCAATGATAAGATAGGAAGTCCGCAGGGCCCTGGGGCAAAACCCGGCACTCGGGCTGTAAGCTGTTGGCGCATTGAAATAACCACTCCTGATTTAAGAAATATTTTTACTAACTTTTCACAAAAGTTTACGCCGCAACAAGTCACGAAAAAGTCTCTCTCTGAGCAGTGTTTCAGCTTATACAAGTGCAGGTCACATAGTTTATACAGCAATCACAAGCTCCAAAGTAGTCTTGAAATAATTGCAGTCAAACAGTCATGGAACAGTTCTTTATTCCGTCATCAACTTGCATCGAAGAGGTTGACGAAGACTTACTGCAGTACAAAAACACGAATTAGAAATCCCCTCTTCCTCGTTGTACCCTTTTAAAAGTACTATGTTACATGACATCTAAGGTGGAGACTTCGCTTGTCATTCGATGAGATACCTCACGCTTGGTGACGTGCAACTTATTTTATTGGTTTTCAAACTGTGTGGCGTTTGTACCAAAGATGAGGCTTGGGTTTGGCTTATTTTAAAATGGCGCCGTTTCCTAATGTCTACTTTTTATTTATACGGTTGCTGTGGTGAAGTGAAACAGCAGTAAAATATAATTTTGAGACGGTTCCCATGGGAAGACCACACAAGTGGACCGTAAATTAGAAGAGGCGCCAGGCAATGGACAGTCTGGACACTATAGCACAATGAACTGTCAACGTTAAAATATTTATGGCCGAAAATATTTATGGCCGAAAATGATATGCAAATTTGGCGGGGTATATTCCCGAATGATCCACCTACATGTCTGGGATTCGACGAGAGGATGCATTAATTCCCCGATACGAAAAAATCAGAAACTCCAGCCAATGATGTAAGAGGGGGTAAGAAAAGAGGAAACAACCCCGTGGGAGAAGAGAAAAGAGATGACAGAACGAGTGTGCTAGAGAAAAGAAGAGAGCAGAGTTTGAAAAAGGTGTGAACGGACTTAAAAAATCAGTGTGTGCTTCGAATTCAATATGATCAAGTTGTGTTCAAAAGAAACATGGAATCAGAGGCCAGGTGATGGCTTAAGAGAAAGACAGCGGTTCCAAGAGGGCACGCGTCGATCGTGTCTTGTGTAAAGACGGCTACCTCATCAGAATGGTGAATATTCCCAGTAATCTATTTATTATTTGCGTCTCAAAACTTTTGTGGATACCCCTTATCCTCCAAAACCACATCTCCCCCAGACATGTTTAAGTTTAAAATTATGTCAATATCGTCTGTTAATTAATATTAGTGGAATGACTAAGAATAAATGGTATTTAGTTGCAATTCATAGAGTCTTTAGTTTTTTTAGTGTTTTGGTGTATGTCAATCATTTTTCAATTTTTTCAGCGTAATACTAGGAGTACTTGCCAGGCAGGTTATGCGCGGCATAATACCACTGTACGATCATCTTAGGCTTTAGTTTTCCTCAAATTTTAACCAATGCTGTAACAAACCACCACATAATGGTGCCGTAGAAAAAAGGCAATTTTATGTACTCCTAGTAACTCAAATGATAGTTAAATTAATGATAATAATAATAATAAATATATATAGTAGATTTTTCAAAAACAAAACAAAGTCTGGGAGAGAAATTATGCATCATAATAACGAAGTTACTATCTTGTTTCTCAGTTTCAACAAAAAAAAAAAAAACATGCATTGACATTCTTTGAATATTTTATTTGTGTTTTGTAAGTGTTAATATACTGCTGCAAAATATATATATATATATATATGTATATACGAAAGAACTTTGATTTTAAAGGTGACAAAGAAGGTATTTTTGTTAAAACAATTAATTTCTCTAATAGAAAGAATGTTGTGAATAAGATAGTTTGTAGTCATTACAACGTATTGACATATAGAAAAATTAAATTAAATAAAATTAAGTAAATAAATAAAATAAATAAATAAATATTTTATTGATGGAATATTATGCAACAATCAGTAGAACGGAACAATTGAATTAATACTTGCTTAATATGTATGTATTCATGTACAATATTTTTCATTTATGTGTATGTTGAAAGTGTCAAAGTGCATTTTGTATATGTATAAGGTAACGGAACATATAGTGTTAAAATAGGTAAAATAGTATCTGTAAATATTTAAAGTAAAAAAAAAAAAAAAAAAAAAAAAAAATGGGTCGTCCCAGAGTTAGACAGGAGTCGCCAGAGTCTCTTAGGAATCGAAATACCCAAAGTTCGGCACAAAGCCAGCATAACAAAACGCCAGACACGGGACTAATCCCTCTATTGCCCCGATATTCGGCCGATAGTCTCGAGATAGTTTCTCAAGGTATATAGAATTATTTCCATGTAGAAAAATCACTGCAGATCAAATAGTTCAATGTTTACAAAGTTATTTTTCTCGTTTTGGGCTTCCAGATACGATTATATCGGATAACGGACCTCAATTTAGATCAAAGGAATTATGGAGTTTTTTAAAATCTCTCAATATAGAGAGTCGTTTTTCGTCGATCTACCACCCACAATCGAATGGGACGGTAGAGCGCGCACAAGGCACGCTTCAGCAGTGTATTCGATGCATAGCAGAGAACACTTTTGAATGGGAAGATGCAAGTGTATGGGCGCAGCTCTATTACAACGCCTCTAAACACAGGGCGACGAATTTCCCGCCGGCGTTACTATTTCTGGGTCGTGACATTAAAATACCCCTGGACAATACAACTGACGGACAGGGACAAAATATTTTCGAATCAAGATGGTCCCAAGAGGAAATACAAATATTTGTGGACAAATTAATTAAGCAAAATTTAAATAACAGACAACAGGCCTGGATATTCCAAGAAAAAGCGGCTAAACCGCAGAACTTAGAAAAACCCGCTAAACATACTCCAATCCACATAGGGGATTTGGTATACATGAGAAATATGCACAAGAAGTGTAAATTTGACCCCATTTTTACCGGCCCTTATAGGGTAATTAAACTATTGCGTAATAATAATTTGTTACTTAAAGAAGTGAATAAACCTCATGTAGAAGCAAAAAAAGTGCACAAAAACCTCATTTTTCGGGTAAAACCCCAGACACAAGAAACAGACTCTGACGAGTCAAAAACCCCCACCCATGGTTATTGGTTACGCAACCGCTCCCAGAAGGGGCGAGAAAAAGCACAAACATAGGAAAAGAACAAAAATTCAAAAAAAAAAAAAAAAAAAAAAAAAAAGGGGTTCTTACCAGTAGCCGAGTTGTGAGGTCCAGAAGGTCGCTTTTCATGATGATTGATGTTCAAGTTCAATTGCGTAAATAGATGAAAAGATTGAAATTTCTGTGAAAGGATAACGAAAACGAGAATTACAAAACTGATAGGAAAAAAGAGAAAAACGCGACCTGGAAGGCAATTGAATTTAGCTAATCATAACAGTAATAATAATAAGAATCATAATAATAATGACATGCTATATAATCAAAAGGGATATCCCGTGTAACCTTGTGCACTGCAGAAAAGCTAAGCTGAAAATGAAGGAAATGTCAACAACAAAAAAAAAAAAAAAAAAAAAAAGAGACGGACAAAATATAATAATGTTGATAATAATAGCAAGCAATAAGATAACAGGCACACACATACGTAGGTAAAAAAAAAAAAAAAAAAAAAAAAAAAAAAATAAATAAATAAAATAAAATAAAATAAATAAAAAGTAAAACACAAGTTAGCAAGGCATCAGCTGGTGTTGTCGTTTGGCTTTTTCTGTTGGTAAACAAACCGGCAGGGAGCCATTCCCATGGGGGGCGAGTCGTTCGTTCGGATTTACGGAGAGTCGTTCGTTCGGATGTCACGCATAGGATGCAAGAGAAGGGCAACATGAAAAGACAAAAATATGCATATAAATAAATACCGGACATACAACTATAGGAGAGACAAATACATAGTACAGTAATTTTACTAAAAATTTTAATTAATACAAGTTAGAATAAAATTATTGAGTTGCGTCACCAGAGTACCTGGGACGGAAAGCTGCAGATTTCCCCTTGGATTTTGGTACTTATCGGGCAATTGCAGGCAATAACCACGATGAGTAAGACGCGCTCTAGAATAATAGAAGACTATTTATTTTAAAGTAAACATAGGGAGTTCACAGAATAATAACCTATCAGACCGCATGGACTTGACATGCAGATCGGCGCTATACAAAATAAAACGTAAAAATAGTAACGTTAAGTTTGTTTCTCTTTACAAAATTACAGTTAATAGGGCGGCATAAGCTTTCAGTAACAAAATAATTAAATAACAATCACTTACCTCTACACGACGTTGACATCCTAAAAAAAAAACACAGGCGAAAAAGGTGCCGAGTCACTCCCGGCGCAGGAGATAAACCGGTTGCCTACAGCACGAGTTGAGTCGTCGAGCTGCAGTTTCCCCCGTTTCCAAACGCGCGGATGTATTATACGCAGTGAAAAACCGGAAATTTCAACCATGAGTTCCGATTGTCAAGCGACAAACAGTTTCGCAGCCGGAAGGATCTGCTTAAAAGGAATACAAGAGGAGAGAGGGTAGTTCCAGAACGCACGGGTTTAGCGGTGAAACTCTTTTACAAGTACAAATGTGGGAATTTAGAAATGAATTGAATGAGTAAATAAGAACGCATCGATGATTATGGCTAGATATTTTGAAACAGTGGTACGTGAGGTGTACCGTATAAATAAAAGGGTGTGCAATATAGGAATGAATCCCCTGTCTGAGCAAAAATAATAATAATAATAATAAATTTAAAAAAAAAAAAAAAAAAAAAAAAAAAAAAAAAAAAGGAAGGAAGACGAGTATTTTTTATGATATGCAGATAAATATATATGTGTAACAAGTAATAGACACACATGATATTGTATGTTATTCTTAATATATATATAATATAAATATGGTACTCTAATAATATAAATATGGTACATGTTGGTACAGAATGTGTGATCAAACATAATAATGTGTGTACAATCCCATTGGTGTACAATATATTATTTTGAAGAAATTGAGAAACAAGATACAAAGGTAACTCATTAATGTTATTAATGCAAAGTGGTTCGGAAACATTATCGATACTGCCAGATTTAACAAAATCTGACAAAACAAAGCCGCAAAGGAGAACGAAAATGTTCACGTGAAACCACAAAATGCTTGAGACACAACGGGAGAACAAATGTATCACAACTGAGACTTTTGCCGTGTGTAGCTACGCGTGACGGACTATATGGACTAAACTCCAACTACTACACTGTAGAACGTAGCACATAATTTGCTACGTATGATGGACTATATCGCATGGACTATACAGGACAAGTGCCAAATTTTAAAACGTAGCACATGTGTAGCTACGTGTAACGAACTAGTAACTGTGGACATTGAATTTTTTTTTTTCTTGTTTTTTTTATGTACACGGGGGAGACATGTGGTGAAGTGAAACAGCAGTAAAATATAATTTTGAGACGGTTCCCATGGGAAGACCACACAAGTGGACCGTAAATTAGAAGAGGCGCCAGGCAATGGACAGTCTGGACACTATAGCACAATGAACTGTCAACGTTAAAATATTTATGGCCGAAAATATTTATGGCCGAAAATGATATGCAAATTTGGCGGGGTATATTCCCGAATGATCCACCTACATGTCTGGGATTCGACGAGAGGATGCATTAATTCCCCGATACGAACAAATCAGAAACTCCAGCCAATGATGTAAGAGGGGGTAAGAAAAAAGGAAACAACCCCGTGGGAGAAGAGAAAAGAGATGACAGAACGAGTGTGCTAGAGAAAAGAAGAGAGCAGAGTTTGAAAAAGGTGTGAACGGACTTAAAAAATCAGTGTGTGCTTCGAATTCAATATGATCAAGTTGTGTTCAAAAGAAACATGGAATCAGAGGCCAGGTGATGGCTTAAGAGAAAGACAGCGGTTCCAAGAGGGCACGCGTCGATCGTGTCTTGTGTAAAGACGGCTACCTCATCAGAATGGTGAATATTCCCAGTAATCTATTTATTATTTGCGTCTCAAAACTTTTGTGGATACCCCTTATCCTCCAAAACCACATCTCCCCCAGACATGTTTAAGTTTAAAATTATGTCAATATCGTCTGTTAATTAATATTAGTGGAATGACTAAGAATAAATGGTATTTAGTTGCAATTCATAGAGTCTTTAGTTTTTTTAGTGTTTTGGTGTATGTCAATCATTTTTCAATTTTTTCAGCGTAATACTAGGAGTACTTGCCAGGCAGGTTATGCGCGGCATAATACCACTGTACGATCATCTTAGGCTTTAGTTTTCCTCAAATTTTAACCAATGCTGTAACAAACCACCACAGTTGCCACGTCAACTGCTCGCCGCGCACACACACACACACACATATATATATACGTACATGTATATATATAATTATTATGGTTATAGTTTAACCATGCATTTATTTTATTACGTATGCGTTAAATAATTACACTGTATATTTAAGTTATTGAGATAAAGTATTTTTACACTAGTGCATTTCATTTGACGTTTAAGTAACTTAAATAGAGAAGTTTTCGAAATTTAATGTACTTTATGATAAACTTATGAAATGTTCCGTGATGTTTATGTGGGAAGCGCAGCATCTGTTTGTGCAGTGCAAGCGTTTTAAGCGACATCAAATGCATCGGTCACTAAAATAAAAATTCGCAAGAATTATGAAAAGCATATATAGGTATTTTTGGCCCGAATTTCTTTATGATATAAAAGATACCTCAAAATTTCAATAAATTCTCATTGGAAGGAAAATTATTATTTTTTAAGTATGAAAAATTTAATGAAAGTCATCTTAATATAAAAATTAGGATCTCGTGTACAATCTGCAGACTTTGAAAGTGAAATATACAGATGTAAAGTTAAATATGAAAAGCCAATTATGTACTTTCATGATTGTAATAATAAGAGTATTTATAGAATGAGAAATTATGAGTAAACGAAAAGTAAGCCTTCCATAAAATAAATACTATTTCAAAAGTACTTTCTATTTAATAAAATAAATAACTACAAAAATATGTAATTTAATTATAAGCTATTTATGTGTGTCTGAAACACTACGTGAAAACTTCTAACCAGTGAAAAACCTTAACGGCAAGTTTTGTAATATACACGCTCACTAAAAAAGTAGCTTTTGCTATTCGATATTTGCTTCGAAATGTAGTTCTACCAGGGGTGTAGTCTAGGACAGTGGTTCTCAATCGTTTTGGTGCTCCCTCCTTGGGAAGCGCAGAGCGTTTGCAATGGGGGAAGAAGTAAAGAGCAAGTGATAACGCATGTTTTAAAAATCATCTTATTTATTTTTATTTTAGCTCCAAAACATATCTATTATCGTTTAAAATGTATATTCAAACTTTGTTGATAATATTTATTTTGTGAAAAAGGCGACCCATTGTTGAAGAATGAAAATCTGTATATGTACTGAGGAATGTTAAAAAGAGGGAACCATGTTAAGTTATCCTTTGTTGAAGGAAGCACAATGTTAAAAGATTGGGAACCGCTGGTTTGGGTGAGTGACTCGTGGCGATCCCGCCCCCCCCCACCTTTTCTTTTCATCAGGGATGTTCAATTTTTTCTCTTTTAAGATAAAATTTTCATTGTGTAATTTTGCGACAAAGGGGTCCAGCACAAGCAAACAAACTAGCTATTCTTTCACTAGGCTTGTCCATGGTAGTAGACAGAAAAATTAAGGTAGTGTTAAAAAAATTACATATTTACATTTAAACCTGAATTAATTACACCAAAGTGCGGTTAATCAAACAATAAATAATTTTAATTGGTTGTTTCATTCACTTTCATTTATCTTTTTATAGTAATTACATTTAACTGTAGACACATACTTAACCTAAAAAATAATCGTCCCTCTCCTTTTTTTAGGATTACACCACTGCATTCTATTTAAACAAATTTTTATGAAGATGCCATCTTATTTAGAATGGTAATGTTATCATAAAACATATTCAATAATCTAAGAAAGATTTTGAGGATAATCTATATCCAATAATAATCTATAACCTAATATAAATTTTTGCACGCACATTAAAAAAACTTGTTCCACTTACCCTTCGCACAAAAGAGCAGTCAAATATGTCCTGATTTATATTTTAACATCATTCGAACAAAATATTAAAATTACTAGATATTTTATCGCAATGAAATCATTCCAATTTGTGTCATGAAAAATTTTGGGAAGCTTTATCACTTATGTGCTTAATGAAAGGAATAAAAAGGAATTTACATAATAAATATACAAGCACGGCATGAGTCCTATCATTCAAATTACCTATGACAATATGACGGGGAAATGCTTTTCTCGGGGTGAGCTTAAAATGAACGCGGCAATTTAAATTTTGGGGCTTATTAAATTGAATAGAAGTGAGAATCATCTGAGAATTTCGTGAAACTTTTATTGAAGTCATATTTTACGCATGTTAACGAGAGTTCAAAATGGTTTCTATAAAAAGCATTTTAATGCCAACATTCATAGCTGTTAAAAATGATTTTTAAAATTTATTTTCGGTCTTGTGAAGTTTAAATGGTTGACATCCATAATAAAGTTTCGCAATATTTTTCAAGTTTTAGATTCTTTTTATTCCTATTCATATATTTAAAGATGTCATTTTAATGCATTTATGAAAAAATTGTATTTTAATTTTAAACTTATGAGATTTCTCTCAGATTTATTGTATGTCACTTAGAAATATGAAAAGGATATTTTGACTACCAAACTAATGTACCTACATGAAAATTTTAATGTAGAAGCTTTTTGCTGAATTTAAACATAGTTTTTTCATTTTTACATGCTTTAGGCAATAGCCACACATAAAAGGATTAAAAGAATGTCAGTGGCATTCAGTGAAAAAAAACTACATATGAAACAAAATCAAAATGTAAAAAATCCGAAAAAAATAACGCTAAAGTTTCCATTTTTATCAAAGAATATTTTATGAATTAAAAACACTAAAACATGACAGTATTGTTAATAAATAAATAAACTTCAAGCCATAGTTTCTAAACTTTTGAATGCCTTTCGTAACTTTATTTATAAAAATATGACCTAAAACGTTAACGTTAAATACTTCTTTTAATATATCTTTCCACATTAATTAGGGAATATCAAATCCTATTTCAAGAAAAAATTATTCAAAAGATTTATAGATTTATTTTATTAAAATCCCTGTACTGTAAAATATCTATAATTTGTTCTATCTGAACAAATAACTTTAGAAATATATGCTAATATCGTAAAAAAAAAAAGAAAAAAATGATTCTTAGGGAATTGTATTTTTTATCGTTTAGTTGCATACTTAAAGGCAGGCATAACCCATTTAAAAAGACTCCCTTAATTTTCACATTAAAGCAATGAAATTTTATATCTGAAGTAAGAGCTTCATAGAATAGGGACTTTCAAAATTAAATGAGAAATATGTATGTAGGCGACCCGTTAAAGAGTTTAAATTCATAAACAAAACATCCAATACCACAATCATGTGGAGAGTGATGTCGTGGCGATGCTACATTTAGTTATGTTCGTCTCATCACTAATGAGGTTTAAATGCAAGTTTTCCGTACATCCCTTCGAGTAAAGCACGTGACGTTGCAGAGTGACGTCGCAGTGTAATGCGACACGACCATTTGGTCACTGGGACGTCCATGATGGTCACTAGTGTCGGAAGATGTTGAAATTTACTACACCGTGGTGTATAATCTGCTTTACACCAATATTTATTAATATATCGATATCAAATTATAAGCAAAATCATCCATAGATAAAATCATCCAAGCGAAATCTTACTTTTAGACTCATTATTAATGAATATCAAGTATATCAATATAGTTACTATAAAAATGCCTCATGCATCACAAGCTATTGTTAGTCAAATTTTCACCAGCACTGATATCAGAGTTTCTTTAGCAATCGGCGAGCTTTTTGGATACAAGTTAATAAATGTCAGCATTTCTTAAAAGAGTAATTAGATACATGATAGTTTACTGGCGATGCCACGGCTTGGAAATGTAATTTTTAAAAATACACTGGACCGTTGAACTTCGGTATTATTATTATTATTATTACTATTACTATTATTATTATTATTATTATTATTATTATTATTACTATTATTATTATTATTATTATTATTATTATTATTATTATTATCGTCTGTTTGGGAAGTATGAGACTCCTTCGTATTTCCTGAAATCATTTACTACTAAATTTTAAATTAAAATATACAGTGGTCTGAATTTGGATTTATTTGTATGAATGATCAGTTTACTTATTTATAAGAATTGTTTATATGAATTATCAGTTTACTTAATGATTATTTTTGAAATAGAATATAATTAGTGTGAAACAATGAAAGATGAATTATTAATGCACTGATATTACCAAAATTAAAATGTTTATCAAATATTTTTAAAATCAAAAAATGTTCAAATTGTGAAAGTTTTGCAAAGATTTTTTATAGGAATATTTAATTATATGGGCGGTAATTAGTCTAAAGTTCTCCACTACTTACAGAGTACACATTACTTTCGCATAAACACAGCTTCATCGTAAAAAAAGGAATGTAAAAGTAAGTATTTTTATAACAAATTTACACAGTGTGTTTCAAAATCCTTCTTACTTTTAGTCAGATAAATAGATTAGAAAATATTGTATAATATATTTAATAGAACAGAACATAAATGTTCTTATATAGGCTATACTATACTGTCACCATTACTTTATATTTTTATTAATATTGATAAGACTGTTAACTTTTTAATGTTGATCAGAATCGCTTAATCGTTCAATTTACACTTCAAAGCAAGAGTTTCAATGGATCAGTCAGCAAAGAGTAATAGTCTGGAAACCCAGAAGTTACATAAAAAGCAGATATTTATATCCCATTGAAATGATAAAGTTTATACTTAGAAAATGTTGGATAGTTGCGTGGACTTTGAAAAAGACCATCATAAAGATATGGCAATTTAATGCCCAATTAATACCAAAATTAAAATATCTATAAAACATTTTGAAAATCAAGTATTTTTCAAATTGGGAAATTTTTTCAACGATATTTTTTCGTGAATATTTAATTCGCCTTTAAACAATTTTATAATAATGAAGTAGGAAATAAATAATATTATTAATTATTTTTTCATACAATTAATTATAACGTTCCATCAAATACTTGTATCGAAACTTTTTCTACAGTTTGCTGAAACAAATCACTTAAAATAAGTAAAGTAGATTCGTTAATTAAGATGTATAGTGCATTTTCTATTCACAAGTTCGTATCTTTTGTTAGCTATTTTAGAAAATAGGAATACATTTTAAGGAACACTTTTTTTTTTAATTTTGGTTTTCGTTATACTCTTAAGAGAGATTCTGGATAACGTAATATTCATCCAACATTTTCAAAATTTAGACCTTAGAAAAGATTTCTTGCAGAATTTTCTCTCAGAAAATAACTTCTTGAGACTTTTTAAACCGGAAATTATCACGCACATGAGGTGCGTCATAAAAATTAGCTCGCATTTCGCTGAAGTGAGTTTCATAAATTACTCTTAAAACGGCAAAAATATGCAAACAAATACCGCGCAGTTGTTTTATTAGGCAGATACATTGCGGAAGTTTCGGCAGTTAAAAAATTCCAACATTTATGTAATCACGAAAACATTAATTTTCAGAAAATTTATAACAGGCTCTTGCTGTATTTGTGCAATTAAATCTTACAGCAGCTTCTTTATTATGCTGCGTTTTTTTAGCTGTCTCTCCTCTGAGTTTAAAGCCTTGGCATTTTAAATATTTTAACATCTCTTGCAGAAATTTTTCGAGGAGCATGTTAAAAGTCATTCATTTATACTTGCATGATTAAATATTTTTCCTAAAATGACGACTGATATCTAATGTTTTTACCTTTTATAGGCCAATGTTCCAAATTGGAAACATCGAATTAAAAATTTATACAAAAATGAAATTTTTTAAATATTGACTTGAAAAAATTAGCAGTTAAGTTAAAAGTTGACTTTATTTTTGAAATGGAGGCTGAATTTGTATCATTATAGAGAGACTGGGAAAAAAAACCTGAAAATGGATATTTTCATAAATTTTTACAGAGCTATCTTGATGTACACCCTCCCCCCACCCGTCAAATTTAATTGATATATTTACAAAAATTTAAAAACAAATATTTTATTAATTCTTAATATTTCACTTATTATTTAAACTAGCCATAAGTATATTAAGTTTTTGAAACCAATGTAAATTATTGTCAGAAATGTTCCATGCTCCCAATTGGAAACACAGCGGAAATTGTATAATTTTTTTACCCCGTTTAAATGTCTAATATCCTTTAACCCCGTAAGAAGACAAAATATTCAAAACGCTTTAAATTAACCTTTTTTTCTATTCAGTCTGTAAAAGGTTAAATTTGTTGATTAGCATCATATCAATGTTGATAACCATCATATCATGATAGCATTTTAAATGTTAAAAATGAAATTAGAATAAACAGTTTTAGATCTCGAATATTATTATTATTATTATTATTATTATTATCATTAATACCCGATACCTTTATATGTTTGCACACACTATCAAAAAGTTTTCCGATTACTGAAGAACTGCTGATAGCGAATGCTTTCATAGAGCCGTAGTAATAGTGAAGGCTAGGGGGTCACGATTGAAGCGAAATCTTACTTTTAGACTCATTATTAATGAATATCAAGTATATCAATATAGTTACTATAAAAATGCCTCATGCATCACAAGCTATTGTTAGTCAAATTTTCACCAGCACTGATATCAGAGTTTCTTTAGCAATCGGCGAGCATTTTGGATACAAGTTAGTAAATGTCAGCATTTCTTAAAAGAGTAATTAGATACATGATAGTTTACTGGCGATGCCACGGCCTGGAAATGTAATTTTTAAAAATACACTGGACCGTTGAACTTCGGTATTATTATTATTATTATTATTATTATTATTATTATTATTATTATTATTATTATTATTACTATTATTATTATTATTATTATTATTATTACTATTATTCTTCTTCTTCTTCTTCTTATTATTATTATTATCGTCTGTTTGGGAAGTATGAGACTCCTTCGTATTTCCTGAAATCATTTACTAAAATTTCATGATTTTCCTCAAATCATGACGGTTCTGCTGATATCCGAGAGTAAGTAAACGACCCAGATGGAAAAGTACTTAGTTGTCAACCAAGTAGGAAATCGATTTGATAGACAACGATCTAATTAATAGCAAGTATAGCTTCTCATTATTATAGCTGTTTTTTTTATCTAATTGGTAAACTGAACAATAAATACTGTTCGAATATTATTATTAAATTGAGTAACTGTTTGGTACATTATAATCCATAGAAATAATGGCCTGAGCTAATTATGAAAGCGGATGGAATACTGTTACCACAAAATTTTAAGTCATAACCAAGGATCTCAACAGCAAGTTTTAATGAATTGTCGATATTTTCATAGAATCTGATGGCCAGAAATTTAACTACGGAGATTACAGTGTATCGTGTGGCCTCTTACAAATGGACTGATGTACGTGTCTTATTTCTGTAAGAATTTTGTTATTCTAAGAAGCGACTTGTCCTATGATAGAGTTCGTGATATATCTCCAAGTACGTAACTCAGAGGAGAGGTCTGCATTTTTTTTTTTTAGTTTCCGAGTTTACAGAAGCAGCCATTTTGCTTATTTCATTCAGGGCCTGCTCTTTCAAGTGTCCAGGAGCAGGATATGCAAATGCACATGCCATCTGAATGAAAAGAAACAGGAAAATGTTTGCTGAATTTTTGTGTCCTGGTAAGTGCATGGTAAATTCATTTCTGGAGTGCTTTATCTTCATTTTTTACATATTAAACCTTGGTGACTATTTTGGGTCTGTTTTAAAATTATTTTTGTTTCCAAGAAGTAAACATGCAAAAAAATTCTGTATTATGATTTCTTTTGTTGTATGTATAAAAGAGAAACAGCCCAGGGCACTATGAAATTCTGTTTGAGTAGAGTTTTCTGAATTAAATTTTTTATACATGAAAATAAAATAACGTAGAAGAATAATTGCATACGTAGATGAATAGATCCATTAATTTTTTTAGACAATATAAAGATTTACGATATTCTAGTCGTTTTGAGACACAAAAGAGGTCCTGAAATAAGTTATCGCGTAAGAGCTCTTCAATAAGTATATAATACTTAAAAAACGTAGATTTTTGTTTAAAAAATTCTTTCAGCATTATAACCATTTTGAGGAATTTTATTTGTGTTAAAATCCTTGTGTGTCATACTAATTTCAAAACAAAATTTATTTTTATAAAGATAACACATTAATAATCTATTATAGAAGTTGTATTTTTTAAATAGCACTTGAAATTTCTATCATATAACGTTTTCTGTAAAATAGCCAGGACAACATGCAACATCCGTCTTTGGATGTTGCATAAACATATACATGAAACATGCCTGAAATATATGGCTAGTCTCTAGATGTACGAGAAAATACAACATGAGTTCTTATAATATATCACTGGTGTTTAATGAATTTTGACAATGTTGCTTTTCCGATTACATATTTGTAATTTACACAAAAAACAAAATTAAATTGTTTAGTTTCAGTATGTTTGAAGCATCTTTGTATTAAACAAAACTTATTTTGTTCAAGAAAAACCAGTACATTGTTTGAAGCATCTTTGTATTAACAAAATTTATTTTATTGAAGAAAAACAAGTACCTATTTGAAATACATAGGTTTTGGATTATATTTTATTATTTTTAATGAATCATTGTTTAATTTAAAAGAATTTCGCAGTTGTATTCATTAATTTTTGCAACAGTAAAAATATAAATTCATAGAATTTGAATTCTTTTTTGAATTTTCTGTTATTATTTATATTATTTCAACATACAAAATTGGAAAGTTGTAATGAGATACCTGAAAATATTATTTTTGCATAAATATTTGTAAAGAAAAGAAAAACACATAATGCTATCTCATTGTTTTACTTTCAGTTTATCACGCTTAACTTTTCACAAGTTCATTTAACAATTTAATATTCAATAAAGCTTTTCTTCATTCAACAATTTCGAATGTTTTTGTAACTTTTCACACTCAAAACTTTAAATTATTTTTGTTTAAACTCATAATTTTTTACTGTACAACACATTACACAACACATTACATACATTTTTGCTTCTAATTCCTCATTTTCCTATTTCTTAGTTGCTTACTTTTTAACATTTTATTCTTTTAATTTATAATACTTTAATCGTGAAATCTAACTGTTTTACTTATTGTCATACCGTTGCTCATTTTGCATTATCTGAGTTTCACTTTACACTCTCTCCTTTATCTTTTGAGTTTTCTTTGTTTTACTTTTAAAGTTGTGATCATTTTATGTTTGAACGCTTCATTTCTTCCTTTTCATTTTATTGTTCCTTTGGTAACTTCTAGTTGCTAACTTCTCACTCATGTTTCACTTTATTTATTAATTTATTAAAGTACTATAAATGATATATTTTAATTATTGGGATTAAGTAGAACATCTGTTCTTATAAGAAATTCGAAGCATTATGCTTAAGGTCGTATGCAGTAAACATTAGCTCCGTTGTAATAAGCATCAATTCATCAGGTAAGCAGCATTATCCTACGTACAAATAAGAGAATGGGTGCTGTTGTTGATTACAGAAAACTTACAATTGAATGATAGTTTCATTAAAGTTATGTGGTTTAAAATATAAGTCTAAACGTTTAATCATGTTTTCCAATATTTTGATTTTGAAGGAGGAATACTCAGGTCCTTGAAACATGCGTTAAGATTTTTTAAATTAGAAATTTGAAGTTAGTAAAATAAATTTAGCTAACTCTATTATATTTATTTACTTTACTTTTATTATTTTATTTACTTTACTGAAGTACTATATTTCTTCTATAACAGTCATAAATAAAATATTAAGTTAGGCCATATAAATTTTATAAAGAGTGACATCTTACCATAAATAAAATTAAACAAAATATAGAATAAAAAATTTAAGCTGATGTATTCATTTTAATGTACCATACCTTGTGCAAATCATCGATTTCTGCGATTTAAGACAATCTTTCAATTTTCGTTTCCAAATTAATTGATAACTGTTTCTAAAAAAAAACAAAAAAAATAATTATGTAATTTAATTTATGTATTTTACTTAAATTAAAAAGATAATTATCTAATAATGTTTTTTTTTAACAATACCAGTCTTTTATTTAAATTTTCTTGGTAAGGACTTCGACTTATCTCAGAACATATTTTTCAGTCAGAGTATTTACGTTTATCTTGAAAATAGATTAACCGCATACATCTTTCAGTTTGAAATATGAAATTATTAACTTTTTTTTCCTGCTTTTAAATTTATGTTACTTAAGACTATAATAAATTGTTATTTTCCCCCTCATCAGTTATCGTTAATTTTAAGTAATCCTCATCATTCCAAGTTCCACCTTTTTCATGTTATGCCGGTTATTCATCAAACATGAGGAGATGTCTGAACATTAGGGAAGAGAAAAATATTTCAAAAACAAAGTTACTTTTTTTTCTCTCTCTCTCGCAATTTTCTTTTTTTTCTGTTTTAGTTTAACATTTGTAATTATTGACATTTCAATCCAGTGTCATTGTACTTAACTATCGTTATTTTATTAAAAGAAAATTTTTGTTGCTATGTTTTTAAGGAAGAAAAATATATTCCCTAATAAACACGTGCGATAAATCGTAACATATGACCAAAGTTAGAACAGCAATGTAGTTAACACGTGTAATTTTTTAATTGTTATTGCTGCAAAATTGTAATGTTATTTTTCCACATTAATGTGTGTTTCTGGAAAGAGAGTTAGTTATACAGTCATTCCTGCTAGTGAAATGAGTATGCGAAACCGTGACCTTGGCTACCGTTTTGATGACTTTGTCACCAAAATGTAGTGTAATTTTGACTGTATCTCAATTGGGAAAGAAATTACTAGAAAGAACGAGGAATATGACGATCTGCTTCGAAATCTATAAATAGGTGAATCTCTCTCACTGGGAGTCAGTTGACAGACTGTAGATATAGAGAGCAGAAACTATATGACTGGCATTGCGATTTTGAACATTGTAATTGCTGTGACAGTTAATGATTCGCTGTTGTATGTCTTACTAAATTATTAATTTTTTGGGAGACATCGGTGCTGCGATTTGCCTAATAAAGTGATATATTTGCTTTTCGAGCTGGCTTTACTAATTTAACGTACATTCACTTTGTAATTTTTGTGACATTATCATATTTATGAATTTACTACATTAGTTATTTCATGGTTTTAAGAATAAACGTAATATGTTTTTGGTTTCTCAGTGGAAACACCATTTTCCCGCCAGTTTGCTGGTACACAGCTAATATACTACGTATATATATATATATATATATATATATATATATATAGCTAATATATATATAACTAATAACTAAAACACAATATATACTGCAAATAAGACATACCTCGCATTAAAAATATAACAGCCAGAAGTAAGAATTAGAAACCACAAGTGGAAAAAAATAATAATAATAAATAAGAAGCTGAGCGAAATAAAGTACAATAATCAATGTGAAAATAGAATGGAACGGAAATTATAACCATTGTCACCATCATCAGGAGTCACAAACAGTGGTTTATAATTAAAAACAAACAAAATAGTAGGGTTTCGGTTGTGTGGCATATCAAAAGAGATATTCACTCCACACGTTCTGGGCTCTACCCTACTATAAAGAAGGAAAAAAAGAAAACAAAAACATATCAAATTAATAGAAATAGCACTGAAAAATCGACATACCAATCTGGAGTGGTGGAAAGCACATGGAAGGCGAGTAAAACGTGTTGCCAAAGTTAAAAATTGTAATAAGTGAAAACTGGTGTTGCCACAAAATAAAAGCGTAAAAGTGGAAAGAAGAATGTAAAGGTGTTGCCAAAATCTAAAGAGTAATATTATTATACTTTATTAGTATCCAGGTATATTAATTAAATTAAAGATATATATAGAATAATAATAAATTTAAAATTATTGAATAAAATAGATAGTATAGCCAGTTAAATATAACATATTGTTTTTAAAATTATAATGATTATTAATAATGACAAAGTATGAATAATAAGTTAGTTTATAACAGAAGATTAATCTAATAAATAAAAAAATGTTTTTGTATTATAAATATAAGTAGGACAGAATAATCAAAATATAGGAACCCCTTTAAATATATATATTTTTTTCATGCAAACATACATGTTACGAGATTAATTGCTGTATATTCTATGTTAAAATGGGACAGTGAATGTTTTCATGCACAAATTCTCTAAAACACATCACGCTTTTTAGTCAGTAACTGTATGAAATATATTTCGCTGACGTTATAATATTTTTAATGAAAAAAGAAAATGTCAAATAGCACACTTGTATGTACTTTATCACGGAATGCTACGGTTTAAAATGGTGAACAAACGCAGGTAATTTATTTAAAAAGGCCAAAATGTTACGCGGTTCTATGTGCAGAAACTATCATTAAGCGCGTACGTTTGAAGTTCGATCTTTAGAAACGATAGTTAGTAACTTTCATCGCGCACGTCTTCCAATGATGATGCTATGCATAAAATTTTAAGCTCTTTTTCAAGGGAACATGAAAGAAGTTCTAATACATTGTGGTTTTTAATCGGTACTTATTTGGAATATATTTTAATGACGCATGTCAATTTACTTTCACTTTTTTGGAAACGACTTTTTAAGAACGTATTTGAATGTTCCCTCTCTGATATTTCAGGGTGAGGCTCACGTTATATTGGCCTTCAGCGGCTATATACGTGCACGTAAGAGATTAAGATGCGGTGATGCCATTAGAAAGTTAAAATATGACATTTATTAGAGCGTAGACATTTATTAGAGAAATACTCCAGTTGAGTTTTTCATGCAGTTCACTAGCAGCTATTTAATAGATAATGAAAAAGTCCCGTTTGTAACACTGAGTATAATTATAGGGATGTAGACCTTTTTTCATCATTTGTTATGTAGCAATAAACCTGTAAGCGAGGTATTTGTGTTGCAGAAGTTTTCAGGAGGGTCTATAAAAGTATAACGCATTTTTTTAAATCAACTAAAAAAGTGGAAAACAATAGGAATAAGAGGAATTTCTATATTTTTGAGGAACTATTATACCAATTTTATACCAAAATCCCAAATTATCAATAAAGGACGTTGCTCCTAGCAAAAATAAAATAAGGGAAAAGGCGGAGTGGAAGTACTTTAATAATAGTTCCTAAAACTTCTTTAATCTCTAGCAATACCGCAGTAAACATAATTTTTAAATGCAAACTGATCTACATTTTCTTCCATTCAGCAGATTTGTCGAGGTGATAAAATTCGTGTTTTCGTGTACCCCTAAATAGTGGAATTGCGTCAGAGCTGGTGAACAGGGCAATAAGTTCATAGCACATATTTCTTGCGTGCTGTAATATACATAAAATAAAGATCCCTTCAGCCGTTGGGCGTGACTATTGAAACTGCTTGCCAGTTATTTGTTGGGAGTGGTTCGTTTACGTGCTTCAGAGAAGAGGACAGTTCACGTTACCGAAAGAGTCGTTTAGAGCTACATGAAGTTTCCAGTCGCATGTTGTGCATGAAGTTTCCTTCCTGAAGTTTCCAGCCGCAATTTGAAACTCATCAAATAGGTGAACTGTTGAATATCGGCACCCTTCGGGAACTGCCAGTGACCGCCGAGGAGACAGTCGTAAACAAGGGTTTAAAATGCAGGCACGCTGAATTTTAAACTTAGGATTATACATAGCTATTTTCAGTGGTACATCAGAACCGCATTTTAAGCATTCTCTGTCCCTCATGTTTCGTGAATTATCAAAGACTTTAATAGTGATAATTTATGCCATTCTGATCAGACATTCGAGGCGAGGTGACTGTACAAAATAATAATAGATCGATATTTTATCAGAATATATTTGGATATACTTCATAAAATGATTGACCAGCTAAACATTTGAAAGAACAAGAATGAACATTATGGCGAGAAACCAATTCATAGTGCAAGTTTTTCAATTGTACCTCCTTAAAATAGAAAAATAGAAAATTTTGCCTGCCAAAAAAGAGGAAAATTTCAAAATTTTTATTAATCCTTCGTTATTTAATACAACAGTGAAATTTTGAGAGACGCATCCAGAAACCTATGTTCGAAGTATTAATATTTTTAAAAATAGGTTCTTCTATTTCCTATATTTGTCTGAAAACGTTGGATAGTAAGAATAATGAAAATCAAAACTAGAGATACGGAAAGAAAATTTCTAGACGGGCTTCAATTATTGACATTTTAATTTCATACACACAGATTGCATTAAGAATAATTATGGAAAAAAGATGAATTTCTTATTGCTGTTTAAAATTTTTCATGATTAAGATACGCCTTTCTTTTTTCAATAACAGGCACTTGGAATTGAAGCATTGTTCCCCTACTAAGGCCGAAAACATTTACTAGTTTATTATGAGCACCTAAGAGGCGGACAACGTCACATGTTATGAAGGGACGAACAATTCAGATCCCGTGATCGTAGAAAGTGGTGCACTGACCACCATACTATTTGGAGCGGATATTTAAGCGCACATTATAATGATTTTTATGAAGCATTAACTGTAAGGTAAATAACACCTGCTTAGAGTTAAATCCAACTTTCATAATTCTTATCACATACAATATGTCACATTTTTAAAACGAACTAGAAAACATATAAAAAAATATCTCCTAGCCCCATGCAGATTTATGACTTTATGTAGTGTGATGTAGATCATATATTTACATTTTTTAATTTGTGATTAAAAGGCATTGTAGTGCACAACACTGGCTCGACAACACACATATTTTTTGCAAAAAAAAAAAGGCTGTAAGCAAGTCCTTGAAGGAAAAGCTACTTTATTAAGAATAGAGTTTAAAATGAACACATTAAATATTGCAGTCGGGTGTTGGCTCAGCGTAATATATGTAAATTAAGTATTTATATTACAATACAAAAGTTCTGGCGAAAACAAAACTTGGCCGAAATAATCAACGCCAATTACAGAGTTACAATACATTTAAACCAATTGAGGTAAAAAACAAATAACGACTGGATAATTTTGAAGGTCAGTGCATGGAATTAAACATAATACAAATAATTTATGGCAAAATGATAGCCAACAGTGCGGGAGCAGAAGGGAGTGGAAAACACATTAAATTGTAAACGGACGTGGAAAAAACTATTTTTTCCCAGGAGGTGCAGACCAGACTCCATAAATATTCAGTAAAAGGCTATTGCTTGCGGGGAAAACCAAAATACAAATTTTGAGATCCGAAATAAGGAAAAATAAAAATTAAGAAGCTTAAATTTAAATAGATTAGATTAAAGAAAGTGAAAACAAATGACAGTCAATATTAAATATGTCATCTACATCACATATAGATTATCTTAAAAATTTAGAATAATAAAATTTTAACAACAGTAAAAATAGGTCACAATAACAGTTTTATTCCACTACAAATGGCACGAATTTTTGCGCGATTTTTCTTAGCTATGGCTTCTCGCTAAACTCTTTTATATTATCCATTGTAAGTGTCCAGTATTTTTCAATAACAATCAGTATACAATGAAATTAGTGTACTTCATGACCAGCAAATTTATTGCAAAAATGATTTTTCGACGCCAAATTGGGGCTGATTCATGTTCTGGCAATCTAACTCTCGCCACTTCAGATAAAAACGTCTTAACAGAGAGACTAACAGTTAAACATGAAAGGCAGTTAACACTAGAACAGCCGGAGAGGAGGGGTCGAAATGACCGCTTTTATTTGTTTTAGGTATTTCTATAAATATTTATTTTGGTACTTAAATATTAATGTTAGAATTTGACACAACACGATTGGAAGAATTTTTGGAAAAGTGGAAAATGAACTATAACTATAACTAAACTATAGTATTAGTTAAACTATATAGCGCAATAAAGCATGAGATATTAAGAAAAGGTTCAAAATGACCCAAAAGGTGCTTCTAGTGTTAATACTGCATTGTAATTTAGTTCTGAAATGTGTTTGAAGTTTCAAGTCTTTAGCTCATTGGGAAGTTAATTTAAAGTACTTTAAAATCAATTGCAAAATTTGTACCGATCAAACATAAAGACAAGAAAGAGAGTTAATAAAAATTTTATCCTGCAGATTACATTATTGGTTTCTAAATTTCCCTGCTTTATATAAGTAAGCAAAAATCATGTAAGCAATAATCGTTTTTTTTGCCTTAATTATACTAATAATTTGCAAAAATATTTACTTAATTAATATTTTTAATCACTTACAAAATTGAAACTCATTCATTTTTCGATTGTATATTAACTACAAAAAAGTCCATTACAGAAGACATTTTGTTTAAAATTAAACTTTTAGCTCATGAATTCTGAAAATGAACTTTATTTATTCTCAAAAAATATTAATTAAATGGATAATTTAAAAATAAATTATCTTATCCAGATTTAAAGCCTGTGCCATTGTGCCTCCATTGCTATAAAATCAATATGAGTTTTTATTGAACATAAGTTCACATGCATAAATTTTGTTTTTCCATCTGCCTTTTCATAATTAAAATCTTGATTCATTCCGCCCAAATCATGTTATTCATTACTGAAATCATTAAAGAAAGTAATAAACCTCAAATAAATATTATACTTGGGAAATTCAGTCTGTGTTTATGTCAAGCATTTCTCATTTATTTAAATGGAAATTCTCAAAATATAAATGTTTACTAATTTTAATCATCAAAGTATAAGCATTTTCATTCAGTTATAATAATTTCCGCTGTAGATTTTTATTCATCATAAATGTAGTTTTCTTTTTTCTGTTTTCAGGTTTAAAATTCTTAAATTCAACTTTATTTGTTTTACCAACGTATGGTGAATTAATGTATTAAGTATTCATAGTTATAATGACATCTATTAAATAATTTTAAAGCACAAAAAAGACCTTTTTAAAAATTTAATAACTGTAAGGAATCTTTCACCCTTTTCTCTTCATGACCTATATTTTAAAAGGATGCAACTTTTATTTCATTTAATTGCATATTCTTAAGCTTTTTTGGGGGAAATACTGCAGTTTGCATTTAATGTACATTTTACGTAGAACGTCACATTTGTATGAAGACAATTAAAAAAAAAAGTATTTAAATGTTTCACTACCAAACAACAACAACAAAAAATATTATAGAAGGAAGATTGCATTTTTGGTAAACAGGTTGGAGGCAATATTTTCGATTGGAATTCATCATGCTGGGTAAAGAGAGGGGTAAAATGGGTTCAAAACAGGCATTTATTTTTGTTCATTGTGGTTTTTTCTGCTCATAATAATGTTAAACATGCATGGTTTTTGTTTATGAGTGTTCTATTTTATGCAATGCATTTATACCCTTCACATCTGCAAAAAAATCAGATTAGTTTTAAATGTAAAAGTATTTAGCTTTATCAAGAGCAATTTTTTCCATGTAAGTAAAGAGGGTAATAGATTAAAAAATAAAAATAAAAAACTGTATCAAATTTCATTTATTTTTTATCGCGACTTACAAATTATTCAAATTTAAAAATATTGTGTCCAGGGCTGTTAGATTGTTTAAAATTAGGAAAGAGCAGCTGACGTCACACGTAAACATCGTAGAGCTCTGAGTGGCAAAACACTGCTGACCTTCAACCAATCTATGGGACAACTTCTGCCATTCAAACGCATGTGCACATCTTGCACATGTTGTTTCTTTACACTTATGCGTATTCCTAATAGGTTCTGGATAAACATTTTATTCGATATCTGCATATTACTGCAGGGTATGGTGAATAAAATACGTCGGCATTTCTTTTTGATTGTAACTATAAATATTTTTCTTTTTTAGCCTATGTTTTCAGATATTAGGAGACAACAATTATGCTCATTAAAAAAGTTTATTAGTATCATTCGGAAACATTACCTTAGCAAAGCCTAACTATAGTCATTTTATCCCCCCCCCACACACTAAAAGATAAATAGAAAGAAGAATGTATTTTTAATTCTTTTTTTTTTTGTTGTTGATATTAATCTGTTTAGATCTTTTCTAAATTGAAAAAATAAATAATAAAACGTCTCAAATTTTTAGGAATGTATTATTATATTGGAATACTTTTGGCGGCACAAGAAAAGAACATGGATTGAACAAGCAGAAAAAAATAATATTATGTTTTCAAATTCAATAAACGTCTTAATGAGTATAAATTTTGCTAACTAATGTCTGAATGCTTTGCACAGACTTAAATATACAGTTTATTTATATTTTTATTTAAAAATCAACTCATTTTTTTCACATAATACCCTATTTTCTACAGAACTCAAGAAAAACACTCTAAAGTTTTTCAGTTTTCTTTAAGTTTAAATATTCATTTGACAGCAAAAAAATTGATTAAAACGATAGAGAGAGAGAGATAGAGGAAGTGAATTTTTATCATATAAACATGTTATGTCCTGTCTCATGGCTAAACAAACATTACATATACTAGTAAAAAAACATCTTTTCTTTAAACACTATAAAATTCAATACTACACAACAAACTAGACTTTCACGGAATGCAAACAAACAGATAAATTGCATTTCCAAACAATGTTTACAAGTTTCAGCTCCACAATACACGTGTTAACAAATATTATACCATCAAGCATAAAGACATTAACGTATCTGTCTATCCGCCCATTACTGTTCATACAATGCGGGATTGAAGCAGCATGAATAATAAGCACGCGATGCGTAATCTATAACAATCGATGATGTGTATAGGGTAATGGCAAAAGCATGTAAATGGCCAATTAGCCATGTTGTTTTTTGCCACATTTCATGAAAATAGACACCATTTTGAGAAGAAATCTCTATTCATAAAATGTTAATAGATACCTTTTGGATACATCGCATACTCCAAGGAAAAGAGGGCATCTTCTGAATATTAATGAATGAAACGTGTAATTTTTTTTTTCGCCTAGCCCCGAAAAAGTGCAGCTGCTTCATAAGGTAACGTAGCTATAAACAAGAGGAATAAATTGACGCAGTGTTGTAGTATATGATAGCGACACTAGCGAGAATTTCAATTTACTATTGACTGGATAATTATCGAGGATAAAATATTAAAGGGTATAAATGAGTGAGTATCTTACAGTTATTTGGCGAAGGAAGTTGGTCATCTTTTATTTTATTTTATGAAAATTTCGTCTTTTTCAGTTTTTGGATTTCGATAAAGTTGGCTTACATTAATTGTAAACATGCACTGCCCAATCCTCTATCCGTGTATCAAATGGCACGGGGCTGCCCAAAGAACAATAAATTATTTCTATTTTATTTACTGTAGTGTATTTCTCTCAGGTTTTAACTTCGTCCGATTTCCTTGTGCTAATTTATATCGTGTAACTAAAGAAATCTCGTAGTTACTTTAAATTAGTTTTTGAAGTAAAACTTCTTTAGGCGCAAATAGGGAGTAACTCAGATTTTTTTCTGATGGAAGTAACGCTCAGTAAAGGAAGTGACGTATCTTTTTCCCCCTTGCTACCTTCATTTGCGGAACAACTCTCTGGCGTTCGTTCCTGCGAACGTCGACTATGCTCCCTGCGCGTCGACATTACTCCCTACCTGTTTTGAAGCAAGATCTTGTCTGATGACTCTGTCCAGTGGATAAGTGGACCGGCTCTTGTCAGAGCCACTGTGGGAAGCCTTTCGCTGAACAGGCAGCGATCCTGCTGGCTGTCTCTCACTGTTGTTACAGGCGGCGACCCAACCCGTCACCTCCGATAAACAAGGCCTACGCACCGAATACAGAAAGTGGCACAATGGTGAATTTCGTGGTCCCAGCTCCGTTGCTTTACTCACATGTTTTCAATGGCATTATTACAATATTTAATGGAATTATGAGTTAAAACTTGACATGATTGGTTGCCATGATACATAAATATTGTTTGTCTGTACTTAAATAGTATGTAATCTTTTAATATTGCTCATGTGTTTTTGAGTTATTTATAATAATGAGCCAAATGTAAATTTTTAAACAGAATAATACTTCGAGCAAAACCAGCAGAGGAAAACAAAGGTTTAAGAACACTGCCATAGAAAAACGCAATAATAGACCCTACGTGCATTCGATACCAACCGACAGATGAAAACACCAGTTTAAGAACACAGTTAAAGAAAAATACCACAACATAGACATTCTCTCGATTCAAACCCTTCGGGAAAACGTTTTAAGAAAGCAGTGAAAGAATAATCCCAGACAGCACATAAGCTTAAATCAAGCTTGACATTGATTTGAATTTGACGTATTAATACAAGCTTGACATTTCAATCCATTAGCTTGATTATTGCGCTGATGGCGCCATCTGTCGCTGTCGGCGAGAAGGAGAATGGGACATTGAAAAGTCTAAGGCGAAGGAATGATTGGGATAATAAGCCCCTCTGAAATGTAGCACGAGGGGAGTTTTAGTTTTATTTACATCTAATTAACATTAGTAATTCCATTAACTAATTAATTAGCCCTAAAAATAAATTTTAATATAATTAACACAATTTAGTTAGTTAATATACTTCACTTTATGGGTGGTAGAATGAGGCGGTTTCCGGCCGCTACAAAATAATTTATCATCAGTCATAAATGTACTTGACCATAGAATTTAAAAAAAGAGATTCTATATTTCCAAATATGGAAATTCTTCAAAATAAAATACAATTATACTACGAAATTGATTTCAAAATCAGCCGTTTGTCTCGATTTTGAAAGTTTTAAAACGTGTGCTGCTGTTAAGTTTATATTATGTTTATTTCCCTATTAGTAGAGTCTCTAAATCACACATAACATTATTTTAATTTTGATGCATCCCATGGAAAAATAAAAGAAACAAATAACACATCGCCCACTTATCAATCTGGCCAGAAAACGGCGTGATAAGTCACTTCAAACTTTAGTCATAGTTGCGCGAGGCTTAGTGGCTGAACGGATAGCGCGCTCTCCTCCCAACCAAAGGTTCCGGGTTCTATTCTAGCCGCAAACACTTTATGGAAACAGATTAAATTAAATTGAAATTTCAGCGTAGAGGGGAAAATGCGTGGCAAAGTAAGATATATGGGACGAGTTCGCCGACCGGCGCTCCGTGTATTAGGAATTTTTTTTAGGAAAATTTTTTAAGCTTGAAATTAAGCTTGCTATGTTCAAGCTTGAAATGTCAAGCTTAATGCAAGCTGGGCAAGTGTAAACTAGAAATCTTGATTCAAGCTTGCATTAAGCTTACACGCTTGAAATTTTCAAGCTTAATTCAAGCATACTGACTTGGTAAATCAAGCTTGCTGCAAGTTTGATGCAAGTTTGCTGTGCTGTCTGGGATAGTTCAACACGGACACTTCCTGGATGTTAACCCGATATCCAGACGGAACAGCGGTTTAAGAACACGGGTATGTAACACCACAAAGAAACAAATACTGGCTGGAAAAGGGTTTAAAAACAAAATAAAAGAATAACAAATGGACACTCCGTGGATTCTAACCCAACCTCAAGACGGAGCAACGCTTTAACACGGAGATGGACCACCACAAAGAAACGGACCCTGGCTACAATCAATCCCAAACAATAGACAGAACCTGCAGTTTAAAAACACGGATGCAGAATAATAATTCGAAACCTACAAGCAGACGAAATCAACGCTTAAGAACACTGTGATAGAAAAACACACAAAAAAAAAATAAAAATTTACACTACCTGCATTCGAACCCAACAAACAGAGGAGAACATCAGTTAAAGAACACAGTTAAAGTATAATACTAGACTATGGACATTCCCCCCCCCATTCAAACCCAAACTCCAGACGGAACAATGGTATAAGAAAACAGCTGAAGGATAGTACTACAACATGGACACTTCCTGGATTCTAAATAATTATCATGAATTACCTAATGATTCTTACTGGAGATTTTAATATTAATTTTCGCTATCAAGAATCTCAGCCGTCAGTTGATTTTTTAAAAGAAAAATTTGATCTAACTATGAATACTTCTCGACTTCAATCAGCAACGCGTTTCGGCACAACGATATAGATGCTCAGGGTGCGAATTGACGGGGGGGGGGATGCCGGGGATCGTCCCCGGCTGAAGAAAGTAATATCCCTGGCTAGAGAAATATTAATGGATCCCAGCCAGGGATATTATTTATCCCCTGCTGGGAAATGTTTAATTAATCTATGTCCCACCCTACCAGTATAACAGTACCTAACGATTTTAACTATTTAGAATAGAAATTTTTCTTTTGTTTACTAGACAAAGGAATGAGTTACGAGCATGCCTTTGAAATAGATAAACACATGCCTGATGCCACTTCTCACTCCGTATCTGTGGGCAGGTTTCAAAGGAAGACTGCGAAATGAACGAACAATCACTGATCTGCCCCCAGCCGAATTTCAGGATAGACGGTGAATTGACATAGGCAGGAATATGTGCATAGAAAATCGGGGGTCGACTTTTGTTTGAAATTAAGTCACTTTTTATATATGTTGGCGACTGCATTTGTCACGTAATACCTAATATATTGTGTGAGTGGAGCCTTTACACATGCCTCCTTTTTCTTTCTTTTTTTTTTCTTTCTCAAATGTCCCCTGCTGAAGAATGTTTTCTCTCAAATGCCCCCCCCCTGGAGAAAAAGTTCAATTCGCACCCTGCAGGCTGTATTTTCAAGAAAATTGGCAAATTTAGAAAGTAAAATTTATATTTCACATTATAGTTACCACAAGCCTATAATTTCATACATAAAAAATTATGATGACATTCAAGTACCTATTTCCAATGAATAATATTAATATAATATTTATATAATCTTTGTAAAGTACATGAATAATAAATATAATTAAATTATAATATGATATTTATTTTAATTTAAAGTTTTAATCATTTCAGTGATATGTGTGGTAAACGTCAAAGAAGTTTTACTTCAATCGCGCGTAAAGATTACACGCACACACTTTTTTTTTTCTATTGAACATTTCAAGATTATGAATCAATCTTGAATTGCAGTCACTTAAATCTCTATCGCTCTTTCCGACAACCTAGCTGTGTGATGCGGGATTTTCTTCAGTAACAGCAACCAAGACAAAACCCTTCAAATAAACTGGACGTAAGCAACACGCTTCGTCTGGGGAGTCCCTAAGGTATGTGGCGAACTCTTGCAAACGTGGAAAAGTCGCCTCTTTTCATACTCTAGATTAAGTTTTTTACAATTTTTGAATTCGAAATGGCACCTTTTCGAAGTTTGCGCCCCGATGCGATGCATACCTTGTTTACCCTGTCAGGCCGTCCTTGCAGGTCGGGTGTCATTGTCTTCTACCACCTTTAGATGAATCCGACTTCTTCCAAAGAAACAAGCTCATGATTCTCGTTGAATTAGTGTTCTAGTGGGATAAAATGTTAAATCAATTTAAATTGAGTTTTTGTGTTACTGTATTGTATTTTGAAAGCATATTGAAATGCAATTAAATTAAAATTATTAAATGAAAAAATCTAAAATATAAAAAATCAACCCCTCCCCCCTCAGCGATCTGCCGTAAAATTATCAAACGTTGACCGGTGCTTGGCGAGAAAAAGGTTGGGGACCACTGCCCTCGAGCAGCGATTCCCAAATTTTTATAGCTGTGCCCCCCCAACAAAGGATAGTTTACGATATCGCCTCCCCTCCCTCATATTCCTCAGCATAATTACAGTTTTTACTCTTCATCATTTACTTGCCTTTCTGAATAAACATTTTAAGGGATAAAGATATGTTTTGGAGTAAAAATAAGAATAAATAAGAAGATCTTTTAAAACGTGTTTTCTCTTGCTCTCTGCCTGTATTTCTCGCGAAATATTTAATTGCATTTCAACATGATTTCAAAATAAAATACAGTAACACAAAAATTCAATATAAATTGATTTAACATTTTATCCCCGCGCAAGCCCTCTGAGCCTCCCAAGGGGCGGGGGGGGCTGGGGGGGACCCCACCGTTTGGGAATCGCCGATTTAGAATGTAGGTTCTTAAAACTGTGGTACGCGTACCCTTGGGGGCGTCCTTTGTCCCTTGTCGATAGGGATGAACGCGATACAGAAAAAAATGTCGGACTCGTCTCGTAAGGACACCTGTAAAGTCTTGTCTCGCCTTGCAAAATCCCTATATTCTACAGTATATCTCGGCGTATAACACGCAGTTTCAACTTCGAAAAATTACTTCATTTTTTTCGGGTGCGTGTTATATACCAAATATGAAGTGCAGAATTTAAAATATAAAATACATTGCTTGACATTACCTAAATTTACTGATGCGTGTTATACGCCAGAGCGTGGTATACGCCGGGATATACGGTAATTGTAAAAACGCCTGTCTCGTCTCGCATTTATTCCGAAACACCAAGGTCTGCGGAATTATGAAAAGTGGTAACAATTCGTTTAAGAAGACAATGAAAAGGCAAAATATTTTTGAAGCGATAAGTAAAACACGAAGCTTATCTTTATGCTCTCTGATTCTTACATCTGTGAATTTTATGCATTCTTTTTTATTTCATATTTCTTAAATATTACTTAATATTTACATTATTATTTTAATTTTTGAAAGAAAATGACTGTTATTTTCATGTCTCTATTCGCATTGACTAGGTGGCGAAACTTAACGTTCAATCCTTTTACCCATCTTTATGATATAGTACAATCTTGATAACCTGACATTTGGACCAGACAGCCGCCGGATTACTAAAAAATTCCAGGTTTTCAGGAGTATAGGAAATTTATAGATATAATGCTCATTTTTTCACGTGTTTACCGAGGGCGCCGGATTACCAAACGTCGTGCCGGACTAACCAACGGCCGGATTATCAAGACTGTACTGTAATATTTCTTTTATGAGGTTATTGAACCAGTGATGAAGTTTCAATGTAAAATGCCTAGAATCGGACAACGAAAAATGCCTGCAATGTAGTGTACACATAACAACTTAACACATAAACATGTCCCAACTTAAAATACCTAGAATTGTAATGACGTCCGCAAAAAACGTCAAGTATGGCTCCTCAATCTACACAGGTTTAACAACTGCTGTAGATAAAGCAATTTTTTTTTCTCTTGAAAGTTAAGATGACTTGCGTGACAGTTTAGAGCTACTTGCGCGACATTTGGAGAATCCCAGTACAAATTAGTTACTCATAAGTAATTGAACAATACTGTGAATATCGATATCCTACAAATAATTGCAAATAACAAAAATTTCAGAACCATATATTTAACAGATATGCGAATAACATGTATGAGGTATTTCCAACCTTTTTTTTATGATCCAATTCACATCTACTCAAGTATTGTATGAGATTTACCAAAACGTTGATGCTGCTGAACAACAATTAAATTTCAGCAGTTTGAAACTGAAAAATGTTTTTTTTTTTATTTTCTTAAATCTTTGCACTGCATGTAATGTTGAAAATTCCACCACTGTACTATTTTAACCCATTTATGCCTAGCGTCCCTTTTTTGGGACGGCATTTTCGCTATCATTCGAAAACGTTATTTTTTTTTCCTAGACTTTATTCGCGAGTATTGAACCTCAATTTCACAAAATATTTTAATATGGCCAAGTAGGATGTTGACATTTCTATTTTTACACATAATGATTTTAAATGAAATCATCCCTTGTTCAAAAAGTTGACATCAGAAATTTATCAATTACTGCTGGTATTAGCAAAAATCGAAGAAAGTCGCAAAAATATCTAGGCACGAATGGGTTAAGCGTATTACTTTCAGTTCTGGAAATTCATATAAAGACGAGGATTCCATTATTTCTCTTTTAAAAAGCAAACCATTACTGACTTAAGTCCAAGAAATGAAACAACCACCACAAAACATAAATCTAAATTTGCGAGCTGTTTAAACATTTTATCCACTTAAACAGAACACATCATTAAAATATATCTCTTTTTCCTAATACTCCCGATAGCTATTAGACCGACTATTTACTTAAAAGAAGAAGAAAAGAAAAGAAAGACATCTTTCATCATTTCGAAAACATTTACCTCAAGTACATAACCAATTTTTTGGGGGGTATTCCTCAGAGAAAAACTCAATGGCATCAATCTATTTTAAGGGCTAAGCGCTTTTATCCATTTTCCGTTTCGTACCGTTTTATCAGAGATTGCGGTAGCTGGGGTGTTTATCCTACTGGATGTAAGAAAGGGATTAGGGGTGAATCATTTATACAACTTCCCTTTGCTGCTTTGCGCGGGATGCATCGGCCCGCTGAATCTAAAGAGATAAATCTCTGGAGCGGCATGGCTACTGTTTATTTATCTTAAGTATTATGTGCTTTAATCGATTTAGCACGCTTTTACGTTCTTTCAGTGTATTTTCACTACTTCCAGTTCAGTGTATTCTGCGTTTGTCTTAATACACTCAATAATAACATATTTTTGCGGGTGTTATAAATAAAAAATACAGTAGACGCTGCTTTATAAAATCATATTCTTTCCGAACTAAATTGGTTTTGATGAGTGGCTAATTTTTATACTTAATACCTAAAGTGTTATGTATTTTAATCGATTTATTTACCACGCTTTTACGTTCTTTCAGTGTATTTTCACTCCTTCAAGTTCTGTGTATTTTGCGTTTGTCTTAATACACTCAGTAATAACATATTTTTGCGAGTTTTATAAATAAAAAATGCAGTAGACGCTGCTTTATAAAATCATATTCTTTCCGAACTAAAATGGCTTTGAGGAACAGCTAATTTTTATACTTAATATCCAAAGTGTTATGTGCTTTAATCAATTTAGCATGGTTTTATGTTCTTTCAGTGTATTTTCACTCCTTCCAGTTCTGCGTATTGTGCGTTTGTATTAATACACTCAGTAATAACATAATTCGTCGGATGTTATAAATACAGAATACAATAGACGCCGCTTAATAAAATCATATTCGTTCCGAACTAAATTGGTTTTAAGAAGCGGCTAATTTTTGTACGCAGTGAAATTGATTCGAAACGAAAGAAGATATGCCACCTAATTCCACTTCCCAAACTCAGAGAGAAATTTTAGAATCAGACGATTAATTGAATTAATGACCTATGATACAGCGTTGCCAAGCTGACTTGTGCACCCAGCTAGGGAGCCAGGTCCCAATCAAGTGGTGCTGAAGACCAACAAAGAAGTACCCCACGGCGGCATCACGGTCTACACAGACGGCTCTAAATCAGAAGAACGAGTCGGGCTGGCGTCTGCACCCAGCTAGGGGGCCAGGTCCCAATCAAGTGGTGCTGAAGACCAACAAAGAAATACCCCACGGCGGCATCACGGTCCACACAGACGGCTCTAAATCAGAAGAAGGAGGCGGGCTGGCGTCTGCACCCAGCTAGGGAGCCAGGTCCCAAGCAAGTGGTGCTGAGGACCAACAAAGAAATACCCCACGGCGGCATCACGGTCTACACAGACGGCTCTAAATCAGAAGAACGAGTCGGGCTGGCGTCTGCACCCAGCTAGGGGGCCAGGTCCCAATCAAGTGGTGCTGAAGACCAACAAAGAAGTACCCCACGGCGGCATCACGGTCTACACAGACGGCTCTAAATCAGAAGAAGGAGGCGGGCTGGCGTCTGCACCCAGCCAGGGAGCCTGGTCCCAAGCAAGTGGTGCTGAAGACCAACAAAGAAATACCCCACGGCGGCATCACGGTCTACACAGACGGCTCTAAATCAGAAGGAGTCGGAGCAGCTTTTGTGGTTGTCTCGTATGAAAGAGAAACATACCGTCAGCGCATCAAGCTGGAGTATCATAACAGTATGTACCAAGCGGAACTCTTAACAATAAGAGAAGCACTCAAGTGGATCCACCTCCAACATAAACGGTAGCAGAGTAAGGATCTTCAGTGACAGCATCTCAAGCCTTCAAGCCTTAACATCTGCAAGAAGGAAGGACTCTCTCGTTCTTGAAATAAAAATTCTTTCAGTCAGGCAACACAACATAAGCCTAGCACACGTGAAAGCACACCACAACATAGAAGGCAACGAGAGAACAGATCAATTAGCCAAAGAAGCTGCCCGTATCCCCCAACCCAACCTTTCTATCCCAGTACCCGCTTCTCACTGCAAGAAGCAGATTTGGCAGTACACCCTGAGCAGCTGGCAGCAACAATGTGTCGCCTCAAGCAAGGGAAGACACACCTATACTCTGCTACCCAAGATTGGTCCGAAGGCTCTTAACCTAAGCCCTCCCATAACAGCTTTTGTTACAAATCACGGACCCTTTCCGCCTACCTACATAAGTTCCACAGAAGCCGAACGGAAATCTGTTCGCGCAGCGAATATGGAGACAGCTTCCATTACATGTTTGACTGCCCACTCACGTCAGTATACTACCTTAAAAGACCAGCATCCAGCAAAAGGCAGGCTAGGCTTCTGGGAGTCCTAAAGAGCCAACAGGCAAGAAACAGACTATCTTCAATTTATGGACTTCTGATGGAACTGAGTCAGTATCTTTGACCTCCTAATGAATATGTACTATATGAATAAAACACCAGTTTGCAATAATCTTTTGAATATATGTGTAAAGGGACCTCTGTAAGACAGCACTCCTGCGTGAGATAAGTCTGGCCGGCTTGCTCCCATAAAGTGGTTTTTTTTTTTTTCATTTTTTTATCAGTTCGTTTTAAATAAACTCCGCAGCTGCCGTAAAAGGCTTTATGTTCGGCTTCGCCGACAAAGCCGGCTTCTGTGGCTTCAAATTCAAATTCAAATTGAATTAATGAATAAATATAATTAATTTGAGTGATTTATTAAGCGGCATATACTGTTATTAAATACTATGGGAAAGAAAACAACGTCATATTCACTCCATATATTACGTTAAGTAGTATGCAAATTTAAATATTTCAGCAAGTAATTCCATTATATTTCATGAAATTATCTAATGAGAAAAAGTACAACTAAGGACTTTAAAGCAACATTAAAACGGTTACAGGGTTTTTTTCTGTTTTAATTTTTGATTCTGTAGAATTACATAATAATATATGATATATTTAGGTAAACATTTTTAATATTTAACAATATGAATTTGCTATTAATATCATCCATGATACATCACTTGTATACATGAAAGTTTCTGAATTAAAAACTTAAAATACTTAAATGGAATCCATTAAAAGATAAATTCACAAACACTGAAGTATTTGACAAAAACATATTATTTCTGAAACAGCTTTTGTTATTACAACTGTTTTTTAAAAGATACAGCAGAAAATCATCAAAAAATGATCCATCACAATGCAGAAAGTTTGTTTCGTTCTAAATCCTTTAAAATCTTTTCAGTAAGAATGGGAATAAATTCTTCTCTTAAAATTCCCTTTATATCACAAAACATCTCGAAAACCAATCAAAAGATCGGATATTCATACTTTTAATATGAATGTAAATGGATTATAAAACTTTCAGTGAAGAGTCAGAATGATTTTCCTGCACAAAGAAATTATCTGGAGATTTTCTCTGAGGTAGTAAGTGAACTTATTCTTTGCTACATCAGTATCTTATAATAATTGAATTTCTGTTTTCAAGCTTAAAGTAAACACAATGTTAATAACAAGGAAATAAAAATCTCCTTTTTATTCGTATTCACTTTAAAATGAAATAAGGATGTTTTATGAGTGTTTTTTTTTTCCAAGGAGGAACGTGTATTGTAAAAAAAAAAAGGATTTTAATGATGAGTTCATAAGAATCCTTTTCTAAATTTTGTGCATATATTTATTGAAACTCTCAATTAAAATGAATCATTTTAAAATTACTGGAAACGTGACCTTCTCGAGAATTCTAAAAGATGTTTTATTGTTGTTATAATTAATACATGCTTTTTTATTATTGTAAAAAATAGGCTTTGACGATTTTTCTATTTCAATTATTATTAAATTGAAAGAAAATAAAATTATAAATAAATACATTTAACGTAATTCATTAAACACTTTACACAATGCCCATAAATCATTATTTTAAATGTAGACTTTACTGATATACCAAAATTTAAACCAAAAGGAGGAAAAAAGAAATAATTATATGAAACACATCAAATTTGAAGTTTAACTGTTTTGTTTTTATATCACCATTTTTTCTCTCTAAACATGCATAAATCATCTCCAACAGACGATTCATGTTTTAAATAAAATAAATGTAGATATTATACTACTTTCTACTAAAGTTTATCAAGCCATGTACTCGTTACTCACAGACATGTTTTCTTAATTACGCTATGTGAACCCCACATTCACATGTAACTGATTAATATTTACGAGTAATTAATCTTTTTCATGCACAACTATGTAATTAGAATAATTTCAGATAATTCCTTCTCAGATGCTTTTTTCCCGAATTGCATGTATTACAGTAGCGCTATTGCAACACTGATCTGCAATGTAACGTCTGTGTATGCACATTAGTAGGTAAATAAAGATACATTGTAATTAAGTATTTAATTTAAATTTTACAGTAAATATTAGTGTACGAATATCATTCCGTATTTCGGTGTGCAGATATTTGAATGTGCTCGATTTTGAAGTACATTACATCTCTATTTCCTCTGTAAGTAACATTGGTTCAATAAGTATAAATCCATTATTTTTTAATACTAATTCAATGAATTTTGCTTAAAGTGTCCTTTTTATGAAAATTATCGTATAATCCAATCCCTAGCGGAACAACTTGTTCAAAAGGTGTTCAACCTGCGTTATGAGAAGGGCTGCTAGTTTTTTGAACTAGTGCTTCTAGGGATATATATATGGAAATTCAAAGTACTTTTACATAACGATAGTTTATTCTCTGCAGTATGAAATGGGAAACTTCGGTGACAAAATATACCATACGGGTAGTATAGTATATTACCCCCTTATACGATTTTATTCTGACATTTCTGGATACATTGTCATTTAAGAAGTCACTGAGATGAAACGAACTTATGTTTTTAAGCAAGCACGTGCTTAGATTTCAATAGCGAACATTAGTCTTGTGATTCATGTTATTTATAGTAGCTGCTTTACTTTCAAATGAAGAAATAACGATTCGTTTGGAGTCAATACTACGATAAATGCTGTTTTTAGTTATCACTAAACGTATTATTAAACGCAAATATTGTTGTATTTTATCCTCTGTTGAACTGTATTTTTTAATGAAGGTGAGTTTATAAGCGTTAGAGTCACATCAGAATGAAAACAAAAGTGTGTTCCAAACTGGCTGCATTAAATTGAAACCGTTGAATTTACATATCAGTTATTATGCTGCATATAAAATTTAACCTTCGTTTTAATTAATACTTATAATCTAATAAATCTAATAAATTAATAATTAAAAAATGTTTAATTTAAATTAAATATGTACAAGTAGCTAATTTCTTTTGTCCTGTTTCATTTGACCTTTCAAAAACACTTGAGCAAAACGAAAAAAGTGAATATTCCATCAAACTTATTATTCTCTTGGAGTTTTTATTTCACTTGGAGTTCTAATTTACGGAAAAAACGAATATTCAATCAAACTCCTTATTATTCTCTTAAGGTTTTTTTTTCATTTGAAGTACTAGCTTACGAAAAAGTACTACTTTTTAAAATGAAACGCATATTGAATCAATCTGCTTATTATTCTCTTAATGTTTTTATTTTACCTGAAGTATTAAATTTATAAACATAAAACAGCTAGCTCTTTGATTTTATGTTGCTTCTTATTGTTCGATATTTAAATATGAGAAAGTGTGAGTCATTTAAAACTTATTCAAACCATTTCTAAAACTAAATATTATTATTAGAATTGGTATAGAATTTAAATGAAAAATTATAGTGAATTTAAGTTTGATATGAAAAATATTTTTAATTCAAAACTTCAAAAATATTTCAAGTTTCACTGCGCTTTCTAGTCATTCGAAACATTATGATACTACATCTGATTTTTTTATAACGATTTATAATATTTTACAAAGTCAGTAATGTAGGTATAGCTGAAATGTTTTGAACACGTAAATTTAAACAATTCTCATTATTAACGCATTTAATTTAAAAATAAACATTTCAGTAATCGAAAATAAACACATTGCTGAATTCCTAATCACAAAAGACATGCATTCATTAAAGTGAAATTAATATCTACTACCTAGTTACTAATCATTTTTTGAAAGTATTAAATGTTTTTATAATTTAATCAATATATTACTTTTTAATATGAAACCCAAGTTTCAAAGTGTTTAACATTCATACCTTCCGTACAAATGTTACATTTTAATTTAACAAAAACTATAGTTAAACTAAAAACCTGATATTACTGGGCGCAAACTCTCAATTGCTCTTTCAGCAAATTACATGCATCACCCTGTAATTGCAATTTTGAAAAATCCGTCTTTAACGAACACCTAAAACAACGAGAAACAAACATCTAAGCCAATTTTCAAGTTTGTTTGCTTCATAATTCTGTATGAGTCAGCAATATTTAGCTTTATCTATATTATACATCGGAATTTCCTACAAAACTCATAAAAATGAGTAAAAAGCTTTCACAGCAAGTTAGAGAACATGTACAGTACATTTATGTACAATAATGAGCTAAAATAAACGTTTTCTGGTTATACATTTTAAAAGTAGAAATTTAAAAAATGACAATTAAAAAAAATATTAATATTTCATTTGACGAAATAATTAACACGTGTAATACAGATTTGGTGGTAATGTTCTTCCCGTAGAAACACTCCAACGACAAGATGATTATTAAAAATTACTTGAAACAATGTATCGTATAATTACAAAATAAACATCACTTTCTGCAATGCATAATTAATTATTGTCAAAACATTTCGAAAATATAGCTTAACTCTTTTTTATGTGATTACTGGCTGAAGAGTGATAATGTCATAATATCATTTTTACGGCTTTCAGAACACCTCGGAATAATGAAAATAAAGACGAAGTTTAACGTTCATTCCATGTTTCGGACGTGTTGTCACGTACAGGGCAATTATTCATTTATTATTCAGGCTAATCCGTGCTTTCCCAATAGATTAATTATTATCGACGTATTTATAGCAATTTTTCCGATGCCGAGCTTTGAATATTTTTTCGTGCCATCTTAATTAAATGTTTTAAAGATGGGTTCTTATACTTTATAGTTGAAGACAATGCAAGTGTTTATTGAATATAAATTTTTTAGTATGTCAGATCATTTTAAAATAAATAATTAAATGGAAAGAAAGTTTAAAATCTTATATTTGTGTTTTTTCTTCTCGTGTAATTCGTTTCTCTTTTGTAACATAACTATAACAATTTAACTACTCAGGTTTTAATAATTTATTGTTGTATGTTTCTCTCTCATTTTATATCGACCAATGGTCGAATCGATAAGACAGTGAGCTTTGGAAGTCGGAAGTGTGAAGGTCCAGGCTTTTGGCCTCTCGCTTGGCTGCCGATTTAACGGTCTAGAGTTTAGAGCGGTTTTCTTCAGATGTAACGTGCATACGCAAATCCTCCCCTTAGACAGATGGCCTTAGTGTAGCTTTGCCCTAACGACAAACGCGTATCATATTGTATTTTTATAATGCTAAAATATAATTGTAAAGGATGATTTCTTTGCAAAGAGTACTTGTTATTTATGTTTTATACAGGGTGTCATAAAAAGTGGTAACACGTTTTAATTCTATATTTATCAGAGATAGGTGGACGATGCAAATTGAAAAGATGTTTAAAATGAGTTGAAAATAAACATTAAGAAAACAATCATCTCGTTTATTTTCAGAAAGTTACAATTTCTAAATTTGTGCAAAACCCGTAGAAAATTCCCTTTTCATAAAATAGGCGCTTCACACTAATAAGGTGGTGTAAAAAATTTCTGTCTTTTATCATAAAAGGTCTCAAAGATATCTTTAAATAAAGATAATCAGTGGCTAAACATGGATTTGAAAGTGAACATTTAATGCAAGAGAGCAAGAAGTAATTTTATTTCGTAATTTCTGCACGACCCCAGAAACGCGATCATCCGAAGTGATGTTTTCCCTTCGAGAGCCATGGGAAAATGGTTTATGTCAGAATATATATATATATCTTCATGATATATATATATGCTGACATATATATATATATATCTCTGAGATGACTTATGATAAAAGGCGGACATTTTGTACATCACTTCATTAGTTTCAATGTCGCCAGATGCTAGTGGTGAGTCTTCTGATGTTGTTTCTGATTTGTGGGCATATTATAGAGATACCGCGAGAGAGGTACACGTGACGCACTTGCGAAAGGCAGGAAATGAGTATCTGGGCTATGTCATGCCTAAAAATGACACATCACTTGGAATAAGGAAAATCATACTAGAATTTATTACAAAAAATGGAATTGGTGTTTCTCATGCGGGTGCAGTTGAATGCGACGGGACTGATAAACACTGACTACAAAGTTGGCATAGTAAGATTGCTGTAGATAGATCTAGGAAGGACTGGTTTATATGTCTTCTTCAGGGAAACGAGTTGCCCAACTTCTTCCATTACGTAGATGGTGCTACAATTGGACCTTGTGGTTTCTTGGAATTATCGTAAAACAGTTGGAACTTGCCATCAAGTGCCACTTACATCCATTGCTCCAGTTTGTAGCAATTTACAAACACTTCCTGTGGATATTGCTGAAAATTTGAGCAGAGCCCAAAAATGTCCGTATACGAGAATTTTCAAGCTGTTGCCTTTGGAACTTGGATGGACGCAAGATGAAAATTAGACTTCTTGCGTCTTGTAAAATATCCGAAAAACTTCGTCTCGTTTAGCAAAATCCTTATATTGTAATGTTAAAAATACTTGTCTCGTCTAGCAAAAAAAAAAAAATATGTAAATCTTTGTCTCGCCTCGCAAAAAGACATCTAGCGCCCATCCTTACTCTGGAAACTGATCAATCAGCTTATCCAGGAGAAACACAGAGAAACTATTCCATTTCAATGAGTTATGATTTCTAACCGACTTCTTATAGTTTGTATGTGGGAACGGAAAACCTGTCAGAGAAACTTACCTCTATTGTTTAATTAATTGAAATTCGACATTCATTCTATGTGCCAATGTTGTCGATAATAAAATGCAACACTTTTCGGAAGTTGGTGCAAACCATTTCTGCGAAACTATATTTTTCTCTCGATGCCTGCCAGGAAACCTCAAGAGAAAATGTAGTTTGTCATACTATCCAAAGAAATGCATTCCTTAGTTTTCCTGAAAATATTTTGTTCGCAATGATGTTTAACTTGAACTTGGATGTTTAATGAATGTCTTGAAATGATGTTTAACTTAACTTTGAACTTGGAGTTCAAAGCATCAAAGAAACAAGAAGAGGAACATTATATTGAAGAAATTTACAATACCATCCCTAAATTCTGACATGCAGTTAATTCTGTCTGTTGACAGACACGTAAAACTACCAAAAACAAGCTTCGAAAAGTTATCGCAGGAGAGAAGTAAGCGAAGGTTTCATGCGAAACAAAATTTATTCGACAAGAATGATGTCACATTTCAACAAAAAAGGACAGTATAAAATCTAGTGATTGAGGGCAAAAGGAGGTGTTGATTTGTAACGCTCAACTGTGACGTTTCTTTAATTTTTCTATTAATCTAAATAACATATTTCAATTGAAAAATTGTTTGATGTGCATAAAATTAGTTGAAACTGACGTGTTAAAATATTATAGAACTACGAATGGCAGGATACTTTTTTTTCGAATAACAGACACAACTTAGAACTCAAGTTTGTTATTTGCAAATTAATTCAAACAAAATTTTAAAAACGGTGAAGATAATTATCTCACGCGAGATTTGTTATACATCAAAAAGACAGAAAAACATGACATTTTCTATTTTGTAATCACGTTTTAGACCAAAATACGGTAAAAATTTATTTATTAATAATAGCATCGCTAAAAAGAAACCTGGGGCCTAATGGTTAAAGCAAGAAATAACACTCTGAATAACATACATAAGCATAAAAAATAAACTGTTCAGACCGTGAATGAAAGGATAAACTTTACATTGCTGAAGTAAGTTGGACTTTTTGTACCACCCGGAATGTTCCAAGCAGTTTATTTTTATACTTATTTATGCTATTTTTAAAGTTATTTCTTGTTTTGGTTAGAAGTAATTATAATTGAACAGATAATCCTTAAAAAGTCAATATTATTTTTAATAAATTTGTGTAGGTGGAAATATCTGCAGAGTCATTTTACAATCATGGGTGAAACTTTTAGAGGGGAGTAGTTTACTCAACCAAAAAAATTAAAACCATCTAGCGCTTGGGGTCGCAAACTTAATCTTCTTGAACCTTTGATAATCACTTTGGAATAAGTGTTCGTCTACTTTTTAACTCCTTTTCTTAAGCTATGAGTTTGTCAAATTTTATCAGTAAAATGACATAGATTATCAAAGTGATTTCTATGTAGCAACCAAATAATCCTTGACAAACCAAGATCAGAAACGTCTGTCTTACTACAACACTTCTATGAAAGTGATTTTTAACATGTACAAGAATACGAAGTTTACGACCAAATATTCTGATTCGTCTTTGGGCAAGGTACTTTTGAAGCCAGAAATTCTTCCCATGTCTGTAGAATCACCCTGTATATATGTGTCTCTAAATGTACAAATACTTTTAGAGTCTCATAGTATTTTGTGGGGGACATTTTTATTGTGTTTAAAAATTATTTCATTCGTAATACCATATCCTAAACATAAGTTCAATGTTTTGGAAAAATGTTTTATTCAATATTTGCGTTCTTCAGGTTTTGATTCTTCTTGTACAAAAACATAAAAATAAAAATTGTGTTCATGCGTAACATTTTGTTCGATATATTTCTTGCCATTGCTAATACACCTGAATACTAAAATCATATTATGATAATAAAGACAGTAATAATTTTGAAGCATGGATTAGTTAAAATTATAGTATACAAATGTCATTATCTGTCAGTTCAAAACTCATTTTAATTTTCTGATTATTCTATGGCGGCTTAACCACATATTTTAATCTACAGTGCTTAGAAATATGCTTAATATTATTTATACTAACAGTGAATATGAAAGACATCAGATCACGCGTACTTAATAATCCAAAATATAGCTTTCTGTCACAACAAAACCAAGATCATTTTGCTTTTCATCGTGCTATCAAAACCATATGATACCAAGCCCAATATTCATACGTGCTTTGATGTTCAAGTGCTTCAGTTGTGACAATCTGCATGTGACAAGTCATTTCCACATAGCCACAGAGATTGCAACATAAATTCCCGAGCAGATTTAGCACAGTCTATTAGTAGCATCTAAAAATAAAAGATCTACACATACTGGCATTCAAGATGCATTCTGCTTTTATCTTAATATTCTGGCATTCTTTAATGAGCACATTCATAGGAAATACGAAAACAAATATATCCACCATGGCTTTGCAGGGGATTTTTTTAACTTTGTTATTCATAGTGCGTTTTGATTATAAAATCAATGAAACAAACACAGAAGAAGGAAAAAAATCGTTTCTGAACGAATTTTTATAACGGATTAAACAAGGAGCATCAGAATTTATTTCACTTTTAACCTACGAGAGAGACACCTGCAGACTTCTTCAGTCTTATTTTTTGATACTTTGTCGCAGTAATGAAAAGGTAAAAAAAAAATCGATGTTTGGTAATGATTCTTCTCGAATTTCTTCCTTGTGCCGGGAAAGAAAAATTGAGATTAAAGCTTTTTTCAATATCGATTACCATAAAAGATGAAACTTCTCTCGGATGATACTTATTACTCTTTGAAATCGTTTTGAAAAAAAAGAAGAAAGTGTCATTTCACTGGAATAATCCATTAGAGTTACTATGAATGTTGGGAAATGGTGAGTAATAATATTAGACTAGTGTAACTCATAATCAACACCGGAGTTACTCAGCTCGGTTGATGCTAAGGAAATTTCGAAAGTGACCGTGAACTCACTATCTATGTTTGCTAATATAGGTCATACATTTTTTGGCACGTGAATTTAAATTAATCTGTGATGGATGCAATCTGATTAGGCTATTTTTTTTCTTTCTTTGTCAGCTTTCTACAAATCGCCGTTATCAAATGAATATCTGCGATGTGCAAAAAGCTTAATTATTATTGCTAGTTTTTATTAGCAGTTATTATTTGACAATATTCTGACTAATGATAGTAGAAAATGGGCTTTAGCGATCACAGTTTACCGTATAATGCTTGGAGTCATATAGCAGTCGGTACTTACGTATTATTCCGACGGTCCGCCAAGACGAACGATTTTTCGCCAAGATGAATGCCGGGCACAAGAAGTTATTAATGGTTCGGAATACGATTGGCAACAGTTTGGCAACTCATTTGACGAAAAGATAGCTTGGCGAAAATGTTCAGCGGAATAATACGTAAATACCTATCAGCCTTTTCATACGAAAATTCGGTAAGTAAACTGGTCATAATACTCAAAATGTCGAAATCTCCAAAAAGTGCACATAGCAGATATTCATTTGACAACGACGAAATATAATCTCAATTATGAAAATAAACACTCAAAAAACTGGTGTTAAAAGATAAAATAAATAAAAACTTTGTGAAAAAAAAAACACACATAAAAGGTTACTTCAAGGCGTAACGATCATTTCGACCGAAAATTCGTTCGGTCTTCGTCAGACAAACCCTTCCGTATACAGAGCAGAGGGAATTTTCGGTCGAAACGATCGTTACGCCTTGAAGTAACCTTTTATGTGTGTTTTTTTTCACAAAGTTTTTATTTATTTTATAATCTCAATTAATTTGCTTTTTTTTCCACTTTCAGTCTCGCCAATAAAATCCTGACAGTAGAAACATACAAGAGAGGCAAGCCACCATTCAAAATCCGTTGAAGATGAGAGGTAGAAATACATCACGTGACTTGTGAGGGCAGGGAAATTCACAGAGAAGCAAGACTTGTGCTTTATCGCCGCATCTGGCGATTGATAAGTGTAAATTACAAGAGAAATTTACGCATAACATACGCATTACAAACCCTCTTGGCGTAAAATAAATATCTCCAATGCTTAGTAGATGTACACCCTCCAAAATAAGTATTCGAGTAAGAGATAAATTTCCTACGGTGGTATCGTATATTAAAAACTATTTATTATAGAATATGAATTAGGCTATGTATAAATATGGCTTCCCATATTTCTGTCAAGTTGTGAGTTTCTCAAAAACTCCTTTATTATTTACAAATCTAAAATAGGAAATTTATCTCTTTCTCGAATATTTTTTGGAAGGTGTAGATACAGCGAAATATTCTTCATGTGTATAAAAAGTATGTTTTAAAAAATATAAAAAAGACCACCATCTGGGAATTGTAATTCCAGAATCTTTCAAAAATCATTAAATGCATCCATATGCAGAACAGAATTTTTTCTCAAAAATATAATGATGGAAACGGAAAGTAACGACCTTGTCACAAATGTTCTATAGAAAACTAAGTAGAGTTGGATGCGCAAGAATTATGCGCTAGTATTGCCAAAAGTCAGCTGATGGAACAAGTGCTTCAAATTTGGGTTACTAAAGTGCCCTCTATTCCTAATGTAATATCTCTTGTAGGATAAAATTCTTGAGTCGTAAAATGAGTGTTATTCCTCCGTGTAACCACAACGGATTTTAAATGAAACATGTACGCTAGTGTAATATCTGACCAACAAACACAGTATATAAAATAGAGAACCACTTGAAAATATGTAAATTATGAATAAAACGATCATCTGGCAAGAAAAGTTTGAATTTACTTTTTTATTCATTCAGGCCAAATTTCTGTCTCTCCATTTTGTCTTGCACAACATTTTATAATTTTCCGGACATTTGTTTCGTCTGTAGAAGATCAATTTTAAGGGTTCACCAGGGTCGTAAAATTGTGAAACCCTGTATTTCAGAATTCGAACAGTTCACCGACATATAGAGTTGCTTGTGTTACTTATACACTGCTGGCCACCCAAATTGCAACACCAAGAAAAACAAGAGATATCACAACAAAATTTATTGTGTAGATAACATGTTGACCAAGTAACAAATGATTAAATTTACAGCATTCTATGAAGCGTGGTTCCTGCCAAAATCAGTACCCAGAGTAGCCGCCGTTGTTGGAGATCACAGCTGCCACACGCCTCGGCATTGATTCAAAGAGACTTTGAATGTGTTCTTGGGGTACAGCAGACCAAGCAGCTTCCACACGTTGCCAAAGTTGATCTGGTGTGACAGCTGGGGATGAACTCTGGGTCAGTCGTTGAGCAACCATGGACCACATGTTTTCTATCGGCGAAAGATCCGGAGAGCGCGCCGGCCAGGGAAGCAATTCAATCTGGTGATTGACGAAGAACCCTTGGACAATGCGTGCCACGTGTGGCCGTGCATTATCCTGCTGAAATATGGCTGTTGGCAAGCCCTGAAGGTAAGAAAGGACAACTGGCTCCAACACCTCGGAGATGTAGCGCTGGCTGGTTAAAGTACCGGCAATGCGTACTAGAGGAGTGCGAGAGAGATATCCGATACCGCCCCATACCATAATACCCGGTGCAGGACCAGTGTGACGGTGCATAATGCAGCTGTTCAGCATCCTCTCTCCACGGTGTCTCCAGACTCGAATCCGACCGTCGTGGTGTTGCATACAGAAGCGTGACTCGTCAGTAAAGAGAATTTCATTCCATTCTGTCGTCCACATCCTTCTTTCATCGCACCATTGGCGGCGGAGACGTCTGTGGTTCCGCGTCAGAGGTAGACAAAGCAACGGACGTCTTGCGGACAGACCATTCTGCTGTAAACGACGTCGAATGGTACGCGCAGACACTGGATGATGCGTTACAGACTGAATCTGCTGTGATATGGTTCGTGATGTGACTGAGCGGTCCGTCACTGCCATGCGTACAATCTGCCTGTCATCACGTGACGTGGTGCACTGAGGTCGATGCGGTCGATCACGTCTGTCCGTCGTACCCTCCTGCACCCAACGATCACATATCCGCATCACAGTTGTTTGGTTTCGTCCAATACGACGACCGAATTCCCTGAAAGATAACCCACAATCTCGGTATGCCACTATCCTTCCTCTGTCAAACTCGGATACTTGATCAAAAGATGATCGTTGTTTCCTACGAGGCATAATTTATCGTTTTTTTGAAAAAAAAGCAAGAAAAACACAATTGCTGTACTTGAAACCGTCGAAATCTCCAAGCCTTAAATAGCGCTTTGAGGTGGCGCCACAGGCGCGCTTGATGTGCGTCTGCGCTGAAATTCTAATCATTTGCATATCTCACCTCAGCTAATGCATGTTGTAAATTTCATATTATTTGCATGCTTCCTTCAGGGTGTTGCATTTACGATGGCCAGCAGTGTATTTACTTTAGCATTTTCTCAGTAGCCAGTTAATATCTCTTTTAGAAGGGTATACAAAAGAGTTTATAGAATTTGTAGTAGTTACCTTGTTTTGAGACTCTTTAATCTTTTTTAACAAATAAATAACTTTATCAAAGAATTTATTTAAAATTTTTCACCCCACAACTATAAATATGCGTAATGAATATAACTTGTTGGTTGTATTAATTAACAAGGATCTGGTTTCATGTCTAATCTCACGTCTTCAACTAATGAAAGTGTATATATATATATATATATATATATATATATATATATATATATATATATATATATATATATATACATATATATATACATTTCCCATTATAACAAATAGAAATTTCCGCACGATCTTCACAGCAATCTGAAATATTCCGTGCCCAACCCTCACCTCTCGTGCTAACGTCCTTAAGCATGTGAATCAATCAGATATAATTTTGAGCACAAACATTTGAGCATTTTCCTGCACAAACTTCATGCATGTGCACGTGAGTCATATGATCATACATATATGTAAGCATGCCACAAGGCATTTTTCTGCGAAATTTCTCGGAGTACGCTTGTGTAAAGTTTACATATTTTTCCTTTTTCGATGCCTCTGATGCGTGTGTGTGTTTATACACAATATGCTAGATTTTTTTAGGATTGTGTTGTACACTGCTCAAAACAATTAAAGGGTATTCCAAGTTTTATATAAATCGACGGTATGAGAGAAATGTTTTGCAGAAAATGGAAGAAGACAGTCAAAACTGCAAAATTTTAACGTTTTCAAACTTCAGGGTACGCAAATTTTTGTCTGACGTCAAAAATAACTTTTTAGTGGCAGCGAATGAAACTCTCCCTTCAACTTAATGAAAGATAAAATGGAAAAGAATGATCGATATTCCGTAAGTACTTTGTTTTGATGAGTGCAATGTCTAAACAAAGGATTTTAACTGAATTAGAAGTTTGGAGAGTTGTTGGTTAGTTAGAAGGGGCCAAAAACAAGTCGAAGTGGCAGAAGTCATTGGAGTCGCAGAAAGTCTGATATCAAGGATCTGGAATCGTTTCATAGAGTCTAGAAATGCAAGACGAAACCCGGACATTGTCTTAGATTTGCAACAACGCCCAATTAAAATGGATTTTTAACTCTGACGGCTCGGAGACACTGAAATATGAATGCCACACTTCTTCAACAACAACTTCATTCGTCTACTGGCACAAGAGTTTCAACTCAAACTGTCCGAAGCCGACTCCATACTGTAGGTCTGTATGCTAATAATCAATGCCACAACCATGGTATGTGTTACCCTAACACCAAGCCATCGAAGGGCCCGCAGGGAGTTATTTTTTACTGTAAAAAATTAACATTTTTACTGTATTTGCTATCATGGGTATAAGAGGATTAACGTGTTTTTAAAAAATAACTTAATTAGTAAACGAATATTGTTTTTTAACCATTGAATTTCATTTAGTATTTTTAAATAAAATATCTTAAGCTAAAAAACGAATCCTTTTTATGTTTTAAAAAGTGCAACTTTATCAACTTCACATGCACAAAATCTTTTTATTTATTTATTTACTCGTGTCATGTCAATTATGCAAGCAAGTTTGTATTCATGTCAGCCTAAATACAATATAATATAAGCCACTTATTCAGAAAGCGATTGTATTCAGTTTAAGTAAGTTCATACAAAGGATAAATAAAATATTTTAAATTCTTCCATTTTCAAATTTTTATAAAAGAGCTACATCAAAACGTTCTCAACTTCTGAACATGATACATCTTCTTCTCAAAATAGAGCTATCAGAAGCATGTGATTAATGGCATTGAATGAGAAATAAACTAAATAAGTTTCAGATTTACAATAACTGTAAGATTTGGGATTTATATACATAGATGTATTCAAAAATATTATAAATGAATGTAATATTTATCTTTCAAATTGCTTTTGAAAACCATGTAAATGCAGCTCCACTTAACCATAGTGTGGTATTCTCTTTCTGTGTGTATAGTACGATTTGATCAATTGAAAATTATTCTTTGTGATATTTACACTTTGAAAGATAATATTAAAAGATTTTGTCAGTTATTTTTAACTTTATTTTAAAAAACACTATTTTATACCCATTTGTTAAAGAATAAATAAGTATGTTTATGAAATGCAGATAAATGTAAAATAATAAAGAAATACTTGTATTAAAAACATAAACAAATCTGTTCGGTGGTCTCGAGAAAATAAATATTTTATCATGAAAAATGTTCACATTTAAAAAGACCTTCATAGTACTTAAAAATGGTCATATTATATTTTAGTTTACAATTACTCATTTTGTTACAGTGAAAAATTAATGACAATCCATTGAATTCAACGTAGACCTTCTATATTAAAGATTCAAAGTAAAATTTTTTTACGGAATATAATTAGCCACTTTTTAAAAAAAAATATTTTGTTTAGTATTTTTTCAAACTAGCAATCAGCTTACACGTTAAATGGGAAATTTTGATATTTTCTAAGCCAAAAATAATTGTTTAGAAAAAGTGGTTAATTATATTCCGGAAAAATTGGCAGCTATAATATATGTATATTTGTAATATATCCGTTAAATAGAGTGCAAATAGGAATTTTTGAGATCTATGAAAAGAGCTCTAAGATAAATTTTAAATTGAACTCTCCAAAATGCACCAAAAATCTGTTTTATGGCATATGAAAGATAAATAATTTAACATAACAGGTGTTCACATTGAAAATGGCTTCCGTATTTTGTACATTGAAAAAACTTTCTTGTTGAATTAACAAATTATCTGGTAGAAATAGTGCCAGCAAATTTTTTGTTGAATTGACAAAATTATATTGTTAAAATTATTTGGTTATTTCAACAAAACATTTGTACAGAACATTTTGGTTATTATAGCATGACCCATTTCTTGTTAGATGTAACCAAACTATGTTTTAAATGGTTTATTTGGTTAAAATCAACCAAATTATTTGTTTGAATTAACAAAATTTCCTTGTTAATTGGTGTTAAACTGGCTAATTAACAAAATTATTTTGCTGTATTTATTATTAAGTTTTTTAACCCACAAACAGTTGGTTGAAAGTTTCGTAGATAAGGCTAAATAATTTATCTATTCATCAAAATACCACCCTGCAGTGTGGCTGTCTATTTTAGATCACATTACTGGATGGCGCCGAGAAATATAACAAACTTAGTAAGCGTAATTTTCATCTAAAAATATGCCCCATTCAGTAAACTAAGTCATACTTCTTTACATGAAAGACTTTACATCTAAATAGGTAGGAAGCTAGTGCTTACTTTATAGCAAATTTTTCAGAGATATATATTTAGACGCGGAATAAGTTTCCTTAAATACCGCAATTGCTCACTTGGCACAACTAGTTTATGTCTTAACCGACAGGTAGCGCTACCTGTATCTAACAAAACATGGGGATCGTTTTGCCTGCTAGGATCATTTTGGACCACCTTCCCCTATAGTATAATACGATGCTAAATGGAAGCTCTTATTTCTACTTCATGAGTTACTGTAAATATTTTTTTTCTTTTCACCTTTTCTTTGTCTAATCAGTATTTAATTTTCTGAGTTGTGACTCGAGGATTATCATGTAAGAAGGTACTTGCTACAATGATAGTTGATGATTGAATAAGTTCTAGAACGTATGGATATGTCAATTTAATGTTTCATTTTTCTTTTTCAATAGTATTTCCTAATATTTTTTGCAAGCTAGGACTTCGGTTTGATGTTATTTTTTAATATTCTACCCTCAAATATTCTCAGTTTCTGTGAAATTTGAGTGTGGTTTTCACAGTTCAAATATAATTTATTATAATAAAAATGCTCCACTCAAGTCATTTCTACTGGAAGAGAAACGCCAATCTTCTTACATTGATCGGAATTGAAAAAGTAAGAAAAAAAAATATTTCTGATTACTGGAAAAGGAACGTTCCTCATATAGTCAAATGTAAATTCTAATGATAAATAATTTAATGATAATGATTATTAAAACATCACAAGATTAAAATATCACCATGTTTTACTCTTCCTGGCGCTGACTTCTTAAACGAGTGTACAGTACTGTGCAAATTGATTGGAATAAGCTTCATTTTCCATAAAATTCGTCCATTCCCTTTTTTTTTTTTCCCCACTTGAAATCGGTTTTGACTTTATTTTTTAGGAAGGGAGGCTGGCCTTGACTACTATAAACTGGTTGGACCATATCATCATCATATGCGTAGCATTTTCGTGCCAGTCGCGTTTCAGCTGCCGTTAGAAGTGGTTGATTGCGTGAGTGGTCTTCTTCTTACGTGTATGAAAAAAATGGATACCACTCCCAGAAAAAGGGCTAAAATTGTTACCCTGAGTCAGCATACCTCTATGACTGTGAGCCAAGAGCGGATTAAAGGGGGGCGGTATTTCTTTTCTCTCGGGGGGGCTGTAGCCCCCCCCGAGAGAAGAGAAATCAATGTAAAAGATCCTATTTTACTTTCAACGAATGGATGTATATGTCAATCTTCTAACTAACTGCCCCCACCGAGAAACTTGAACTAATCCGCCACTCCTGTGAGCGATATTGCCGCAATTGCTGGAGTTGGAAATCTAGTGTTTCCAGGATTATTAATTTTCAAAATAAGTTTGGAACACTTTCTCTAAAACGGAAGAATAAATGCGGACGCAAACGCAAACGCAACGTTCCTTGTTCGAAATAGTAAAATGTATCTTCGGAAAACAAGCACAGACCTTTAGAGAGAATTACTGGCTACTGGTGCAAGCGTTGACTCATCAATAGTACGACGATGGCTTATTGAATCAGGGAGATGGGCAAGAACAGCAATCAAAACACAGTTATTAACACCTACAATGAAGAAAAAAACGTTTGTATTGGGCCGGAAGATATCAGACCTGGTCTGCACAAGACTGGAATAAGGTTATATTCAGCGACGAAACGCATTTTTTAGTGCAAGGGCTCCTATCAATATTTGTCAGGCGAAACGCTGGAGAACCCACCAGGAAGGAACAGCTTATTCAAATAGTTAAGCACTCTCAATAGCAGATATATCAAAAGCAGATATATGGGGTTATTTCACACCATGAGGTCTTGCCAGCTTAGTACCAGTCTGGGGAATGATGAAGTCCGAAAACTACATCTCAATATTAGAAGAGAAAAATGCACTTTTTGTGCAAACGTTTGCTAGCGGTGTTGGAGTGTTGTTTCAACAAGATCTTCCTCCATGCCATAGTTCTAAGCTGGTAAAAAAAAAAATTCAAGTAAATAAAGTAACAGTTTTGTAATGGCCTGGTAATTCTCCAGATGTAAATCCAATCGAAAATTTGTGAACATAGTGGAGAGACGTGTGAAGAAGATGTACTGCTAAGCCAAGAGAAAATGATTGAGAATCTCATAAAAGTTTGGTTTCATGATGACGAAATCAAACCTTTAAGCTCCAAATTTGTGGAATCTATGCCAGAGCATGTACATGGTATCATCAAAGCTAGAGGAGGACATATTTGTTATTAGATTGCTATACCATGCACATAAGTGAAGTCCTACTAACAAAATGCGTATGCGTAAATTTTCGTATTTGTCCCAATTAATTTGCACAATACGTACACAGTAAAAATATTCAGAAACGTTACATACTTATAGCGGAAAAGTTTCCGAAAGTATAGCGTAACCTACCGATGCTCTACTCAAACTCACGATTTCGGCAACATAACCCATATTTCGGGGTAAAGTATTTACGGGGGAAAGGAAATCTTTATTTGGGACTTCGCGCGCATGCGCCAAGTGCCAAGAGACAGAGGGATAAGAGTGAACGCGTCTTCTCTAATAGCACAGATGGTCACAAAAGACGGTCAAGGGTTCGATTCTGGTCGCTAGTCCTGACCGCTACTTCCTTTAGAGTTCGGTGCTGTCATCTAGTGTAAGATACTCGAAACGCTTCATCTAGTGCATGTTACTTTTTTCTGAAAAACTCAGAAAGTTTACTCGTTAATTCGGAAACCTTTGAGAAATACACGGAAAGGTTACTGAATATTTTACCAGAGTATACAGAAACGTTACCCATCTTTTCCAGCAACCTTATCTAAAAAACATGAAAATATGTAAATATTTTTCCGAAATATGCAGAAACGTTTCTAAATACTTTACACGCATGGTTTGGAAACGTTTCTGCAATTTTAAATTACAAGAGCTGCCCATTTTTTGGGGTAACGTTTCCGAATTTTTTTTACCGTGTAGTTTTCACCAAAATATCATCATACTTAAATTCCATTTACGTCCAAATTTTAGAATTTGAATCGGTATTATATATATATAAATAATAGATGTCTGAGGAATCTGATCTTGAAATCCGAGATATTATCTTCAACTGTCTTTATCCTTATCATAAATACACTGTAACGAACTTTTATCGAAATGTATTGGCGACGGCCCAAAAAAGCGTTTATTCCATGGTGTTAAAGTGCAAGTTTCAGCATATCCAAATCGGTCTTTCATTGGTCTATCGTCAAACTAGAATCAAAATCAAGTCATTCAATAGATTTTTTTTTTTTTTGCCTCTGACACCTGTTCTGTTATAAAGAACTTGAAATATTTTGAAATTTGGTTCTGTTTATCTTTTGACTCAAACAATTTACATTATCTAATGTTAGTCTGATGCAAATGGGGATAATTTGATGCATTCCTATTGATTGGCCGTATAGCGGGATATTTATTTAGAAATTGTTTGAAATTATGTTCGAGTGATAGAAGCAAAATTTGTAAGAAGTAAATTGTGCAACCAATTAATCTGTGCATAAAATCTGACATACGCAGTTTTATGTGATTACTGTGGTTTTATGTGATTCACTGATACTTCAAAAATTTTTAAAGAAACCGGAGACATACCGATACATTTCTTTAGCAAACGTACTTTTAATAGCGTGAAAAAATCTTCTAAGGTTTAAGTTATGTTTGTTAATTTAAAATTGAACAGTTCCATAACGTTTAAGCCAAACGATCGAAATTCGTTCCGAACGGAACGAAATTTCGAAAGTGCGATTATTTCCTTATGGAGAATATTTTAGTGTACTTCCAAGCGGAAGTGCGTGTTTTTAATCTTTCGCGAAAGAATACAGTTCTGGGACGAACAAAGAAAGAAAATGGTCAAAATAGAGCTATCTCTGCGGAAAAACAGTAGTAACTGCGGAACGAAGCATGTTTCGTTCGTTATAATATTGTGGAGTACATATTCAGATAGCATCGACCGTTAAAATAACGATAATTTAAGGCGCTCCAGACAAAGCGTCAATTAAGCCTCTAAATCGCAATTAGCGTAAACTAAGCCTCTTTTTCCGCTTAAAAAATGTTTAGCTTTCCCCTACTAAATACGATCGGAAATTGGCAATTTTTAAAATCCGCATATTTAGAGCGAAACATTTAAAATGCGCTCATGGGATACGTTAATTCGACGCATCCCATGATCGCATTTTAAACGCAATAAGTTATACATTTAAAATGCGCTTTGGAGAAATGTTAACTTGGCGATGGAATTAACGTTTGAATGCAATTCCGGAAACGCTAATTTGACGATATTTTTTGTTTAAAATGCACTTCGGAGAAACGTCAATAAAGTGAAATTTCAGCGAAAAAATACATAAAATGCTCGCTTTTAGGATGTTATTTTAACGGTATTCTGCAGCTTAGGATTTTATATAACCACAACGGTTACGTTAAATTAACGTTTTTGTTTCTATATTTAACCCTAAGCTATTTGTTAAAATATTGTCCCCGTATAATGCTGTTAAAATACTCGAAATTTTGAAAAAGTAAAATTTATAAAGTTTGTCAATTTTAAAAATTTACATAGCGCTAAAAAATGTCTAATTTTTTTTAACTCATATTACATAATTTCTTAATTAATGATATATAAACAACAAAATATTGCAATAAAAATATGTATGCAGTTTTTTCTCCTAAATACAATTTTTAAGATTAGTATTTGTGAAAGCAGCAATTTTGCAAAATGAATATGGAATTAAAAAAGTAAAAAATCTGTCTATTCTATACTTCTTACATCTTACTAATGTCAATTTTGCAATTAATTTCATGTTAAAAAAATTTGATGTTAAAATAAATATTGAATTACCATTTTCTTAATTACAAATTAAAAAAGAGAAAAATTATACGAGAAAAATCCAATTTCGTAAAAAAAAAAATTTAAGAAATAAAAATTATAAAGTGATAACATACTAACTAAATTATTCGTACCAAAAGACAGCTATCGGGACAGTTTGTAAAATTCTGTACCCATTGTCTTCTTTTTAAAACTGGTAGTCTGGTCAGGTATTTCCTCTTTATGAGTAACCTTTTATTCATAAGAGGGAGAGAAGATTTAAAGATTCTTTGATAATCCGCTCTGTCCACATTACCCCTGAAAATCCTACAGCGGAATAAAAAGACTTTTTGCAGTGGCACACCTCTAAAAAGGAGGGGGGAGAGGGGTGTCAGAAAGCTTCATTCTGTTAAATTCTTTTCAGAACTGGGTGTAATTTTTTACTCTGAGCACGCCGACTGAAACATGTAGTTATATTTTTTTAATTGTATCTTGAAATTCCTATTTAATTAAATGTATGTAATCAATATATATTTTTTTAATTTTGCAATAAAAGACCTATATTGGCTACGAGGTAATACTTCAATTTTACTTTCATAAACATAAAAACTGTATCACGAAACACTTCATATTAACTGAAAGTTATCTTGAAAATAAATTTTAACTCCCATTCAGAAAATCCTTCACCTTTTCAATCTTTAGTCACTTACAGACAGGTAAAAAACATTCTAGGGGATAGAGCAGCAGTTCGGAGGTTGCGGGTTCTGCCCCAGAGAAGGCAAAATCAACTAACGTAAAAATTGTAATAATTCCCATGTCCATTTATTTAAAAATATTTTTAACTCATTATCGGTAAATAAAAGCACCTGTTAATCGCTATTACATATTTTTTAGCTTTGTAAATAAATTATTATTGTGAATAGATATTTATTTATACTTAATGTTATTATGCTCCTTAATGGATCAATTAATATTTTCTAATTGTTGTTGCTTATGCCCTCTAATAACCGCATGCAGTGCCAGATCCCCCATAGATAGGTATGCGATGGGCAGAGGGACACGTCTTATTGTGCCCCAATGGGGAGAAAGTCCGACATAACCCGGGGTCCTCTAATTTTGAACTAATTCCAAAGGAGAGACCAGCCCCCCGAAATCGGCACCCCCACAGTTATCGTTTAACAGCGTGGAGGACGTTGGAGCGACGACGCATTTTACATGCACCAGCTCCTATTAGCGAAGACCGTCCCACAGCAGTCGAGCAGAGAGGAAGTTGACCCTCCTAAGCACTGGCCAAGCCGGATGCCGTGTTTTTATGGGAACTGAGCGCAGTGCAGCGCCCAGACCAGTACGGGAGAAAAATATTTACTCCATAATAGTGATTTGTTTACTAATAAGCTAAAAATATAACTTACAGTTTAATTTAGCCTTAGTTTAAAATTGTGATTTAAAAAAAAAGAGAAAAATCGGGAAAATTACGTAAAAAAAAAACCCGCAAATATTACTTTAAGGAAAGGTAATATTAAGGGCAAAAATTAATATATTTTTATCCTGGAAAGTGGAAGACATTTTAAAGTTTACATTGCACTCCGAAGAAACATTAATATGACGAAAAAGGACAGGGCAAAAAGACGGTATTTTGCTGTATATTTAATGGTTGCCTGCGACTTTGGTAATTTATCGGTTCGTTTTTCTTGGAGCGGCGCACTTTAGAAAAATCCCATCTTTGCATTTAGTGTGTATGGCGCATGGCGTTCTAAATAAAGAGATGTGGGATACTTTTGCATTCTCAGGAAAAATGGAACAACGACTATGGCTTTTATATAGGATTATACATTAAAGTACAGAGCATAAAATGAATTTCTTCAAAGTGTGTATAACGCTAAAACTATATGATAAACTATACGGTAGACAACTTTAACGCTAAAGCTACAGTATATGAATACGATAGACAACTATACGCTAAAACTATATGATAGACAACATTTGCAAACTGAACATTTTAGGTGTTTTTATACACCTAAAGCTTTGTACATTAAATATTTCGGGGGAAAAAAGTACAATAAAACCTCAATATCTGTGAATATGTTTTTAAAAATTTAAATCAAAAACATGCTGGTGCTTGTGAAAAACAAATATACTATAGTAGAAAATCTTGATATTCTATTCTCAAGTGCTGTTCAGATATCAGCGTTTCTTTATCTAAATCAAAAATCTTGAACTAAATACGCATTAAAAACCATTACTTAGTTATTATGTAGAAGAATATACTTTTCGCAAAGAAATACAAGCATTTTGCGTCAGATTTCAAAGCATAACACAAAGTACACCGACTTAATTCGTCACAAAATTTAAAATTTGTTCGTATGCTAGGCTCAGGGGAAATTACATGTTTCTTGGAAATGTACAAAGCATGAACTGTGAAAGCTTAGCTAGTGTCCGCGTTTTCGTTGACTTGCAGAAAATTAGGTGCATTCTAGCACAGGCCCTCAACGGCAGATATAATTGTGTCAAGAATGTATAATTAATCTTCTTGTAATTTGAATTTCATAATTTAGAGTTAAAATTTTCAAAGTTGTACTTAATTTTGTAATATCTATGCATATTTGCAAGATTAGGAAAGGAAAAACAAGTAACATTAAGGTTCGTATGGAAATGCATATATGTTTGTGATACATTTTTTCTTTAAATTTATGCTGAGGAATGAAATAATCAGCTTGAACGTTTTACAAAAAATGGTAAAATTTAGTTAAAATGCTCATACTGGAAAAAATTAATAAATTTACATGTAAATTAGCTGCAACATTTCTGTTTAGAAACGTTGAACCACGATTTGGTGCCTCAACTGATCAAAGGACCAGATCATGGTTCAGCGTTTCTACATTGAAAGGTTGTAGCTAATTTAGTTCTATTATATGGTGAAATATTGAGCTTCTTCTATTAACAGTGTACCAGTTTAACCAAAGAAATTAAAGTAAACATTTTTAAAATAAACTGGAATCTTATATAATATGGATGTACTACTTTATGTATCTTAGAAAACCAAGGGAAAACGTTTTTTTAAAAACTCACCTGTTAAAAAGCGGTGGTTATTCTACAGCGCAACTAATTCAAAATATTTTTCTTTGCCCAAACACTCTATAAAGTAAGTGCTTCAAACGAAATCTTAAATATTCTGAATGAGTCCTTGATAAATAATTCAATTGAATTGAACAGGAATATTGCTATATTTAATGAGCGGAGAATTCCGCTCATAATCCTCCATTGTTAATATAACTTATTACTTAATATTCTTTCAGGGAAATATATTTGCGGAAATTCCTCTTGTAATCGGAAATCAATATTTTTAAAAACCCAATTTAAGCTGAACGTGACATCCTTTTAATATGCTTTATTGATATTAACGTCTCATTTTTCTCGAAGAATGCATCAGGAGAGATCCACGCTCTAAGAAATTCTGTGTAACGAGAAGCTATTTTTTTTTCTTTTTCAGGTTTATTATAATTATGGTGAGGTTTTACTTTGCGATTGAGGAATGCGGAATTTGGATGTGAAATGTCTTTACTTCAGTCCGTATTTTACAACGCAGTTAAGAAGTGTCTGTCATTTTAATATTTTCGACTTTGGGATGCTGTAACTACCGTTAAATTAAATAGACATGGATTGAAAATGAAATGCTCTTTCAGTCGAACGCGCTTAGTGGAATATCGGTTAAAGGAATATCCCGCTTATTATAATAAATTTTTAAAGTACCAAACTGTAATAATTAGTCCGTGTGGTCTCGGATAATGGGATATCTCGCTTAATTAAAAAAAATCGATCAAATTAGATATTTCATTAAGCATTTTTGACTGTATAATTTCTTTTTTGGTCTAATCATGTACCATTTTGAAAATAATAGGTAGGGTGTGAATATTTCTTTTTCCGACAGAGATACCCAAATGTGGTTCAATGAATTGAGGTGTATAAGCAGTCAGTTATTAAAAAAACGTTTCACTTATATTGATGCACTTCAGTTTAAGGAAATAAATTATCAATAATTATTAATAAACTACAACTGTAGTGTGCCGTGCTTCAATTGCCGTTAATTGGCATAGATTGTAATGAACAACTGATATAGGCTATTTTTTGGACTACAGCATGTGCCTTTTTTAAATGTGTATATTATGAATATTGTTTAGAAAGAGATATAAGTCTTTCATAGGATTAAGGTGCTTAGAAAATTGGTTATTAAAAGGCATTTCGGATAGCGCTCAAACATTTCACTTAAGAAAAGTAAATCGAAGGCAAAAAGTAATAAAATTAATAAATATAATAGTCTCCCCTGTAAAAGTATGCATCTCCAACAGTTGCTGTTCGGTTAAATCGTTTTACACGTGCGTACACTGTTGTTATAGTTGAGTATTTGAACTTAATTTGAGTAAAAGTAAGCCTAAAGACTTTTCCTGTCTGTTCGCACTATCTATACATCCGTTTAGTGAATTATACAGTTTAATTTCTTTGTTGAACTATTTTTTTTTACATTTATGTTCAGTATGATTATCATTTTTTTTTTGGTAGTTTAGTATTTCAAATAATAAAGTTGGGAATGATTTTGAGAATAAATTATTGAATTTTGTGTTAAAATTGTGTTATTCATGAATATTTCCTCAAAAGTATTTCGTTTTTAATGAACATCCAAAATAAAGAAATTTTAAATGATATAGTACTTCTGTTATCTATTGTTTCAGAATATCTGATATACACATGCTCTTAACTTATCAAAAAAGTCTATTTCATCCTATAATTAATAATCATACTTTTAATATCGAAAACAAATATGCCACTAATGTACATTGAAATGTTCAATTGTGTGCATTGTTTTTATCAATATTACAAAGGAAATATTTAAAATACATTCCTAATATTGCCAAATATAAATTATTTTCAATGTATTTTTATAATATAAGCTAAACTATTTCAAACATTCGAATAACCCAGTAAAAGCACAACACTGAGTCTAATATCGCTTAGCTTCTTTTAATTATAACACTCTAAAATGCTCTGTTTCAGATGTTTACCTCTCACTCGCAGCGTACTTCTCCATGTTGCACGTGCCATTTCATTCACAAGCTGAAATTCATGCTTATAATCTGCTGGTAAGGCGAGTACGAAATATGACGTCAAACGTCACATGTGGTGGGGAACCGTTCAGAATGCAGGCCCAGGCCGCTAACTCTTGGCATTCTTACAAACAAATGTCATCCAAGTAGGACATCACATTTTGAAATAAATAGCTTAACTTTTCTTCCCTTTTATACTGGGTGCGTCGTATTAGCAAGACAAATGTATCGTTTGATAGACTGAATCGATATTGAAGAAGACCTCCCAACCCCCCTCCAATCCCCGTTCCATTCTGATTTTTCTTAATTTTGCCGGGAGAAAAAGAAGCTATTTCTGGTTCAATCGGTTTGACTCTCAGTAGTATGAATGGAAGAGAGCGACCTCTGGAGCTCCCATCTGACACTGAAAGCAGATTCTCAATCGATTTGCGTTCACATTCAGGTCAAATTTTCTTTCATGTTATCGGATAATTAATGTTTTAATACGGGCTTGTGGGTAGATAGCGTATTACGGAGTAGTGGCTTGTCATTTTGGTATTAATCTGTGGCAGTGGGGGAGCAATTTAATGGGGGAGCAATTTGGCAGTGAGCAATTTAATCCGAAATAATCAACAGTTTTTAAAGGTATATTCGAAGAATAGCTATTGTTAATGTGCGTTAGAGTGTTAATTAGTTTTATTTCCCGCGAAAATTCTTTGTTTTCTCTATTTTCATATCGCCGCAAGGATTAAGATATTCAAATTTTAAATGATTATTTGATGTTTTATGTTAATTTGAGTCATAACTGCTAAAAGATGATGCCAGATTGTATAACATACTATGTTTTTAATTTTTTTTTCAGGTTATCAAAATTTAAATAAATATAAATAACCTTGTATAAAGCAAAACAATTAAATGCATATTTTAAATTCAAATCAAAATATGTGCGTTTTAAACTGTAAGTACGCAATAAATATACAATAGCTGTGTATTTTAAATGCATATAAATCATTAAAATTTCTTTGTTTTTAACACCGACATATCACCCTGTTTTCTAAAATTTTAATTCAGTTTGAGCGAGTATTTCATATTATTAATTTTGTATTTACGAGAAAAGGTGCTGAACAACAATTTGTTTATTAAGACCACATACACAAAGCTCTTAATCAGAAAGAAAAATAAAGTTAATTAAATCTGAAAGTGTTTACGAAAAGTTGATCGCCAGGAAAATACACACCGACAATGCCGTTTACAGTCTTTGTTGAAGAACATCGGAAATAAAGAATTACTATCCGTTGGAACTGTTAAGTTATCCGATACTTTGTTGTAATTATTTTGAATAATTTGATGCTGCATACTGTGTTTCAGTCTCATACATCATGCAGGAGAATACAAACATCATATAATTTTTACTAATAATTTAAAAGTTTAGAAGTCTTAAAATATAGTTTCAGATTGCAGTAACCTCTGGAACGAGAGTTTAAAAAATACCCATTAAAAGTATGATAGCTCTATATTTTTCTTACTATTGTAATAAATGCAGTAGACCCCTATATAACAGGAGTTCATAGTATTACGGATCCGTACAATACATAGGGAAAATTGCAATATTTTTCATATAAAACGTTGAAACAGACTCGTACAATACGGTAAAACAATGTGGCAGATGTTTCTACATTACCTGTTAACACAGCCGATGCCATTCATATTTTTTTAATCGTACAGCACGGACTCATCTAACGTGGAACATATCTACCGTGGTACCGGTGGGTCTGCTATAAAATTTTACCAGTATTCCGTACAGATGATGTAGTGGCTTAAGAACCATTTTGCCACGCCTGGGGTCAGGGTTCAATTACCGGCTTGGGCATGAAAGTTAAGTTGTCCGTCCCTACGTAGGGGGTAACGCTTGCCGCCCACTGATTATAAACCCCATAATACCTGCGGGCAGTTGCAGTTGTTCACTGTCTAATCGGCAAGTACCCTCTCATTGAAATAAAATATATTCTAGCAATATTCCCGGTTACTCAGCATCAAACAAAAATAAGGAAGATTCGAATACCTAGATTGGATACACAGTATTTTTAATACAGTCTGGTAGCATTTCAATACCTATAATTATTGATATAATAATTTTTGATAAAAGGAAACACGCGAGTAATCCTACACCGTTTTAATCAAACAACGCAAATAACAAAGTAATCCAAAGCAACTAACAAAGCAATTATAGCAAATAACAAAGTAATCTTACATTGTTATTTGTTATAACAATGTACAGAAAACTCGCATATTTGTAATACAGACTTATTTTTTAATCTTAAGAGTATGTTTATTCATGCCACATAAAATATCGAGACAGCTTCAGAGCGCCTAACCAGCATTAATCTTGAACTTTCCATAATTACGATAATTTACTATCACAATATGTAAAATCAAGCATACAACTGGAATCATGCCAGCCAGCGGAAATTACGCCTTCAACCTGGATAAAGGTGATAACGCAACGGGTACAAATTACCTATGATGATAATACACAAAGAAAAGAAGAGTTCGTGAATTATTTATTTTAGACTTTTTACTGCAATATAATTACAAAAAAAAAGATGAATTGCTCCTGAACTACCGAAGTCCGCGAGAGAATAAATTATAACCATGAATATTGAAAGAGAAAAAAAATGATTGAGTGAGTAAGCTGAGACGTGACTTATTTACATGAGCCTGAGAAGTTGACAGGTGATACTGAACGACATGTTCTGTTGCATCCGAAGGGAGCTTTTCTTGTCGAATGACGTCAGCTATTGTTAAACCAGCATGCGTGAAGTTTGTATTTCTGATTTTATTGTCAAGAAAATGGATGGTGTAATGCTGTGATTATGAAGAAAGCGATTGCCTCCCTCCCTCCCCTCGGTTTGAGCGGAATCAATCTTGAACAAAGAGAAATTCCGAGTGTTCCCTTCGAAATTCCGATGTGTTTATTAAGAGTGTCTTTATTTAGTGATTGGGTCATTTTTAGAATTGGGTGCCATTTGGAAATTTAAGAAGCAAAAATATAATTTAAAAATATTCCATAACATAAAACATACCTTGTTTCTTTGTATTACTTGGGTTTTATTCATGCATTTTTTCTTTTATTTAATTTTTTTACTATCAGACTTGATGAAATTTGTCATGTCTGTTACCGGACATTTTCTTTGAAATCTATACACTTATGTTTAGCACAAAATAATACAAAGTGATGTATTATAAGAATAGAATACTTTTGTCCATATAATATAGTCTTTTCCATTTAAAAATATTTTTCATCTTTTTGTAAGTTTTTGTTTGTCATGCCTGTTACTTATTATGGTAACAGACGTGACATTTCAAAGAACAAAAATTCATGAGTCTGAATAATTCCGCAAGAACGTGAAAAGAGACATTAATTTAGACTAAAAATCTAATGATCTAAAATGAATAAATTGAATTAACAAAGAAATAAATAGATTTTATACAACTATTTAATAGATTTTATGCAACAAATTGGATTTTGCTTTTTCAGTCAAATGCCAAAAACTCAAGATGTCTGCTTAGATTTCTTTCTTGACCACATTCTAATGGTACACAGGTATTGCTATTCGCAAATTTCAATTTTGTTGTTTAAAAAGTAAAAAATAATTCATGGTAACAGACATACCATCAATGTCCGGACAACTATATTTAATTATCAAAAGTCTTATATTCTTCTTAAAACTTTTAAAAAACCCTTTCATAATGTAATTTAAACTTTATTTCACAATGTTGAAGCATATCGGGGTAGAAATTTTAGTTTTGGGGCAGTAATTCTATATAACGCGTTTTATGTTCTATGATTCGGACAGGTATATTTCAGTATCTTCTCTATCCATTTCTTTTTTTAAGTGTTAAATAGTATGATTTTTATCTATTGTTTACGTTCTGGAAATTGTCTGATAAAAACCATGATAAGAAGAAAAATCATTTAATTTTTTTTATAACTTGTAAAAAAAATAATATTTTATACGCCGATAGCAAATGGCACCAAATTTTGAAATTGACCGAAATACCTACAATGAATATACAGGGTAGTTGTAATTGAAGTTCCACTATGAAACGGTCAGAAAATGAAAACTATTGGAGCAAATGTTATCAAACTAGGTAATCTTGTTTAGTTTCCGTAGAAAGCATATTCGATGGCATACCACAGCCGCAGATGAAGACACAGGGAAAATCATGTCTTCTTAACATAGCCATAGTGTAGTTTTAGCTCAAGTACACATGCAAAACGCAGTTAAAAACCAAAAAAAGATATTACTACTCTAAATGGGATTGCCTGATCTTATTCAACGCTGTAGGGAGAGGGGTCTGGGTCATGAAGTATTGCAACGTGCGATGTACTTCTTAGGACTACTACTTATACACAACAGTGTATACACTACTTATACACATCTTTTCTGCATAAGTATGTTCTGATAAACAATAATTTTGTTTTCTCCATAGAAGAGCAAATTTAGTCATTTTTCCCTTTCTTCAAAAATTCAACCTCCTTGCGGCAGTATTGATTATTAAAATTAATTTTTTTAGTTATTTTTCTTTTATCTGCGTACTAAAGGAAATCCTTCCCGCATAGTTAGTTTATGATTAATAGTATTTTTGCTTTCTCCATATAAAAGCACATTTTACTCTTTTTTCCCCTTTTTTTCGGAAATGCAACCCCCTACTGGCAGTATTAAATTTTAAATTTCAATTTCTTTTCCTATTTTCCCCTTTGTCTCCATATTATAGAACATTTTTCGCATAGGTAAGTTTTAAAATTAAAAAAAAAAATTCGATCCACTCACACTAGTGCACAGGAAGGGCACCTTTCTCTATTAGAGCGTATTTCTGTTGAAGTCTAACCACTTTTGACCTGATGTTTCAAGAACCCAAAAGAGGACCCTGGATTTTAGTTTACTGATTCACGGTGATGAAACCCTTTAATCTTAATAAGTGTAGATTTTCTAGTTATCTTAAGCTGGATTGAAAAAGCGAACACCGTACCACTGACAAAAGTTTTATACTTAGGAATGCCACTCTTTAACATTTATCATATCGATGACTGATTTTAACAATCCAATTCGCCAAAGTCTCAATTTAAATTTAAATCTGATCTTGTAATATTTGTTACGATTACTGCTTTTTAAGTAGAAATTATTTTTTTAAATTCGTTGTATCAAGCATGCCTTCATTTGAATATAAGCCATTCTTACAATAATTGATTAATACACAATTGTGTATCTTAATCAAGTATTGTAATGACTAACTTTTGAAAAAAAATGTTTTTCTTATCATGCATAAAAATAACTAATGTCTTAAAGAACGGTTGGTAGGGAATGGTGGGGTAAAACGGGTAGATGTTTCTTTTTGATCAAAAATATAAATAAATTGTTTTTAAATGACATTTCTTTTTCTGCCTGCATTTTAAGACATTAATTGGAAACATTTATATTGATTAAGAAGTTTATTAATCGCATCTGGATACATTGCATTAGCATTCATGAAATGATTACGTCCATGTTTTTTTTTCTTGTGTCTCCAAAAATCGTTTGAGAAACTAATATATTCTTGAAATTTTGAGAAGCTCTGTTATTATTTCAATTTAGGAAAGGTATAACCAGCTAATTATCAGAAAAATGTAAGAATTTTCTATAAATATATATATTTTTTTTAATGTTTTAGTGTGAAATGATGTAGAAAATGGATGTAGAATTACGTTTAGTTAATATTACGTTTCCAAATGCCCTTCATAGACCTTTTTAACTGTTGCTTGCTAATGAGCGAAAGTATAAGCTGAAAAATAATAAAAATATTTAAAACAAACTAGCTATATTTATGATGAAAAAGAAATACATAATGATTTTACCCAACTTACCTTGCAACAATGAGATATAGGAGTACAATTTTAACTCCAACAGCTCTGACCATTGACCATAATATTTGTAAATTTGAATAATTTCAAATCATGACAGGGAATAAATAAAATTTGATAAAATGCTATTTTAAAAGGTTTTTTTAATATCAATTCTATTCCATCTTTATCGGATGTTTAGCATTAGCAACAGGAAACGCTAATGAGTTAAAAAAATACCCGTTTTAACCAGCCACACCCTACTTATTTTCAAATTTTTACTTATTAATACTTATTAAGATTTTTACTATACGTGTATGAGTGCATCACACCAGATGGTTAACTAGTGCCAATATTTGATGAATTTAGTTTTTTAATTAATACAGCAGCATTTCACTTTAAACGTATCAATATCTAAAGTATTTATAAGTAATTTCGAGTAACATTTAAAAGTGTTGTTTGAAAATGAATAAATATTAAGTATCTAGTAATGGAAAAAATATTAGTAACGAAATTCATGAAAATAAAGATTAATAAATCATACAAAAATGATTAAATAAATAAAATACAGTAATAATTTATCTGTTTACATTTTATGTATGCTTTTATACACTCTTGTTTAATTTAGTATCAATTTTTAGCACAAGTAAGCTAATTTTTTTGCGGATTTTTATATGCTGTTTATGTATGCTACAACATGTTATGAAATTTAATTTTGGGCCATTCTCAAAAATGCTTCAGTTTCCACTTTAAACGTATCAATATCTAAAGTATTTATAAGTAATTTCGAGTGACATTTAAAAAAGTGTTGTTTGAAAATGAATAAATATTAAGTATCTAGTAATGGAAAAAATATTAGTAACGAAATTCATGAAAATAAAGATTAATAAATCATACAAAAATGATTAAATAAATAAAATACAGTAATAATTTATCTGTTTACATTTTATGTATGCTTTTATACACTCTTGTTTAATTTAGTATCAATTTTTAGAACAAGTAAGCTAATTTTTTTGCGGATTTTTATATGCTGTTTATGTATGCTACAACATGTTATGAAATTTAATTTTGGGCCATTCTCAAAAATGCTTCAGTTTCCACTTTCATCATGTGTTGAATAAAATTGTTTCACTAGAACTCTTTAATATTGACTAAATGTTTTTTGTAGGAGCTAGCATAATTTATGTCTAATGCACTTTTTCCCATCGTGAATGACACTTTTTTGTTTGTTTGTTTAAAAAGATAAAAGATGTCCTTTTTTTACCAGACATTTTTCAATGAAAATAAACATCTTATTCTGTGCATACTATAAGACAGGTAATAAGTACTATAAATGTTATTGCATTTGAATTATTACAATTGTTTATATTATTGAGTGATGCATGTGTGTGCTGAATTTTTTACTTTTGTTATTCCCAAACTGTGTGCTTTGCTTTGATCGATAAAAAATGGGACGTTGTATTTTTACAAATATTACGCTATTGAACTCTTAATTATTAGAATTTTCTCGCAGTATATTGCTGTTTCTCAAAAACAAATATAAAGAGAAAAAAATACGCATTTCATTGAATACAAAATTAGATTTTGAAATAGGTTTTGAGACGTACACATATTCAAGATAGTCTATAATTAAGAAGAGCTTTAATAATAACTTCTTATAGTGAAAACATAGTTAAAAATATGAAATTGAAATTAAAATATGTATAAATTTCCACTGAGCAAGAGAAGCACTTCAAGAGTTGAATAATTTAAAATTTTATTAATTTCTGTTTCTGTAGTTTCAAGAGAAACTTACAACTTTTCAAAAAATTTCACTTTCCATGTTGATACGTACAGAAAAAGCTTTTATACACGGAATTAAAATAATTGATGCTTTATGTATACATTTTATTTTGATGACTTTGGATGAAGTACTCTAAAAAATTTTACTTTATTTTTTAGTACTTAAAATATGTTAAATTACGAATGCTAAAAATTTTCATAGTAATATCATGTATATAACGGGAAATGAAAATGATCTTAGTTCATATTATAATTAACAAACTTTCATTTCTTTTGAAACATATTAAATAAAATATGTATAGTGTCTGTGTTATATTTCTAAAAATAAAAGTCTATTTTTTTAACAATGATTATAAAAAAGTAAGAAAACATAGTCACTTACTATAAGCAAAAAGCACGCCGTTATAGGCTAGTATTTTAGAAACGAAATTTACTTTATCCATATAAAATAGCTTTTTTCCCCCTTATTATCATATAACTCAGAACAAATTTATAAATAAATAAATAAAAAATACCAGAGAGACTTCCAGATTTACAAATGAGATACACACTGCAAGTAGCTTACACTTTTTTTTTTTTTAAGAATCTGCTTTTACTCTTTCATACATACAATAAAAATAAAAAAAGTCCTCCCTTCAGTGAAGCTTTTCCCCCCTTTATGTATAATCACCAACAGCAGGACTTCTCCCTATTAACTGTCATTTGAATTCTTGGAGATTTCACTTTAGTCCTAACATACCCACTTCAGCATACGTTCCTCTCATTTCGAGAGCCGGGTGTCCCGCTTTGAAGGAACATAATTATTACGGTTTCCTGTTTCAAAGGAATTTAGAGAAAGGAGAGAAGTTTGCTTTAAAAAGGGGGGGTTTATGCCCTGGTGATCATGAATCCCGTTCGATATATGTCTTCTTTTTTTTACATTCCTTTCCCCTTTTTCTTTTTCTTTCTTTTTATCCGTAATTCGATACAGTTCCGACTGCTCTGCATAATCTAGGATCTTTCTGACATTTAATAATTTATTATTTGAAAATGAAACGTGCGGTACTTTAATATCATTTTTATTCAAATAAAATGTGATATTTGCAGTTTACTTTTAACCCTTTGAGGCGCAACCCTTTCCCAATGCTGAAAAAAGGGCAGCCGTTGCCATCGCTCGACTTAACTACCAGCAAGATGGCGGACGATCGAAACGTTCATCGCGTGCCACCGATCTAGAGACCCTTTTTTGACGCAGCTGGCTGTGCGCGAGCACAGCCAGCTGCGTCAAAAAAGGGTCTCTAGATCGGTGGCACGCGATGAACGTTTCGATCGTCCGCCATCTTGCTGGTAGTTAAGTCGAGCGATGGCAACGGCTGCCCTTTTTTCAGCATTGGGCAATCTTTCCAGCTGTTCTCGTGTTCTTCCATCTTTCAGCAGATGTCAGTGCTGTTAAAAATAATCGTGACCATTTTTTACGGGAAATGAACGTGCTAAAAAGTAAAGGATTCTCGTGAAGCTATGTCATTCGCAACTATTTTTATAGAAATCCAATCTATTCTTCTTGACTGGCAACAGTCAAAACGTCAGAGTTTGGTGATCCCAGAGCGGGATCACTGCGCGTTAAAGGGTTAATATAAATTCGTTTTTTTATATATACACATATATATATACAAATATATATGCATATATGTATCGGGATTTTCAAAATACATGCTAAAGTAATTATCTTTTAAACCATTAAATGATCGAAACATACTTTGAATTAGAAAAGTTCATCAAATAAAGATTACCTTTCAGATACAGCAATTTTTAATAGGGGCTGTATACATATTAAAATACGAAATTTAATTTTATGCGATTCCTAGTTTCCTATTACTTATATTTTTAAAAACGTTGGTATGTATCTAAGAAGGTAAATTAGAAAAAATCCATGCATCTGAATGGAATACTTTCAGAGATACTGTAATTTGAAAATTTTAGCATTTGTCGCCAAATACTAAGAGGTCATAAAAATGAGATAAATAAAATAATTTTTCAACTAACGTTAATTTATGTTAGTGATCATTCGATAGCTACATTTGATCCCTAAAAACAGTATTTTAGCTAGAAATTTCCTATAATATTGGATGACCCGTAAAATACTAAGTATCGATAATTTCATAATACAGTATTACCGATATGTTTAGGTATAACTAAACTTGTTAATTTCACTTGTTTGAGTGCGTTTTATTGTCATTTTCCAACAAAGAAATCATTATTCAACTTTTATCATTTCATAATTGGTGCCCTAAAGTAAAGGTTTTCCTCGCTTGTTAACGGATGCCAACGAAGCAGGTAAAGTGGTATAAGACGTAATTTTTAACGTAATTTTTAACATTCACAAGTTGTGAAAGATTCAACTTGTGAAAGTTAAAAATTACGTCAAAAATTACGACTTATACCACTTTACCTGCTTTGTTGGCATCCGTTAACAAGCGAGGAAAACCTTTACTTTAGGGCACCAATTATGAAATGATAAAAGTTGAATAATGATTTCTTTGTTGGAAAATGACAATAAAACGCACTCAAACTAGTGAAATTAACAAGTTTAGTTATACCTAAACATATCGGTAATACTGTATTATGAAATTATCGATACTTAGTATTTTACAGGTCATCCAATATTATAGGAAATTTCTAGCTAAAATACTGTTTTTAGGGATCAATTGAGTGGCGCGTTATGATTATGAAAACGTAGGCTGCAGGTCTTGTGAGCGACTTTATAGCCAGTTGTGCTAATCCGTAGTAATATACAGTGTTATCCAGATTTCACACACACATTTGTAGTGTGGAGAGGCATTATGAATTATTTCAGTAGGAGCTCATCAGATATACATTGTAAACAAAGTATGGTATTTTGATCTATATATACAAAAAAATTAAAATTGTAACCAACATATTTTAGATCATTACAAAATAATGATTTGCTTTTTAAGTTAACAATATTATACATGCAATCATATCACTTATTTAGGTAGATCTAATACATCTTATGGTGAAAAATTTTTTTAAATAAATATCTTAATTATTTACTGCTTTATCTTTAAAAATATATGATTGTAACTAACATATTATGGATCATTACAAAATTATCGCCTTGCTTTTTTAGTTAACGAGATTATACATGCAATCATATCACTTATTTACATTCACCTAACATATTTTTTGCTGAAAAAATATTTTAAAATTAAGTATCTTAATAATTTACTGTTTTTTTTTTAAAAGAACATTAGAATTTAAATATATGAGCCCCTTATACATCATATTTAATTAAAACTGTGTATGTTTTATGGTCGGAAAAGCTTTAGCATTTCTACTAATAAACGGGCCTTTATTACAACATAAATATGTTTCATTTTAACATGCACAAGTAAAACTTCCTGGATCTCTGCCAAGGAAACTATTTCAATTGATTTTTCTGTTTATTAAGTATAATATACATCCAGTTATATTTCTTTAGCACAGATGTGAGTAACCGTAAGAAAACCAAAAGGAAATATATGTTCTCTTTTACATAATTTATCAGGGAGTCTAGGATTTGAATATAACAAGGTTATAAGTATTCGTTTATTATCATAAAGTATTTTTAAAATATATTATGTATTTTAAACAAAAATAGTCAAATGCTTCACTTTTGAAACCAGAATGATTTATGCCTTATAGCATAGTACTTTCTCCGATACATTCAAGTTTTTATTGTTTGTGGAATTTTTAACAATTTATGAAATAACGGCATAATGTTTTTCTCCACTTTTTTTCTTTTTTTCTGTCCCAAAAGATTGAAAACGGATGTGATATTGTTTAAACATAATGAAAAGATACTTTTTTAATAGTTAGTTTAGTTTAGCAAAATAGTGGAGTGGAAAATGATAATGCATAACTAATCTTAGATAAAATGTTGCAGGTTTATTTATTTATTTTTTTTTTGGCCCCATGAGTAGGCGAACTTATTTCGATAATTTTGTTTTCAATGAACATATTCTATATAAAATTTTGTGTTAATTACCATGGGTTAACAATTTCATAAATGAAGAAAAATTGTAATGAAATAATCTTTTTAAGCGTAATTTTTAAGTGTATATTGAAAGTTGAAATTAATTTTCTTTAAGTACAATGTTTCTATTAGTTATTGTTGATTAGCCTTATTAAAACATTTTTCGATAATATGTAGTGGTTGGTGACTATTACACTAATTGTAAATAAATGAATTAAGTAGTTTATTCTAAAACCAAAAGTGTGTTGGATCTTTAAAGAATCTTTGAAATTGTTATTATTCTAACTAGCTATGCAAATGTATTTTTGTTTATTTGGTATCCTTTCATTTAGTTATTTATTATTTTTTGAGATGAATATGATACATTTTTCTCTTTTCGTTGTAATCATTCATAGCTATAGATTAAAAGAAAAAAAAACACTGATTTTAGACTTTGCTTCTAGCTTTTTTATTTTTACATAACATTTAACTTGTTCGAAAGCAAATAAGCATGCTTAACTTTTAGTTGCAGTTAACTGCGTACTTAATTCTTTTGCAATTTGCAATCAAATTAATAATTGTTTTTTAATTGCTCTTTCAATTTCTCTCTCGAATATTTGGGGGGATGAAATTTTGGTAGCATTACTGTGAGATAATAATTGACTCAATTGTCAGTTGAATTCTGTACCAATGTTTTCTGGACTAGAAAGATCAGTGTGGTAATCCGACGGATTGTATAATTAAATATGTTAGGTCGGCGGTTCCCAAACGGGGGCAGACACCTTCGGGGAAGGGGCGCTGATTGTTTGCAGATAAGGGGAAGAGAAAAGAGGCAAATGCAGGGATAATGCACGCTTTAAGAATTCATCTTTTTTTTACCCCAAAACATATATATTTTCATTTGAAATGTTTATTCAAACTTTAGTCGATAACATTATTTTGTAGAAATAGAGATTATAAATAACAAACTGTATGTATGCTGAGGAATGTGAAGGGACGGAGACCATAAGTTATCCTTCTAGTACGGCACAGTGTTTAAAGGATGGGAACTGCCGCCTTAGGTAACCCATATTCCCAAAATTACGAGTCCGGATTATTCCCAATTTTTTCCTTGAACTTTGAAAATCCTGGCGATTTAACCCATTTGTGCCTAGATATTTTTGCGACTTTCTTCGATTTTCGCTAATATCAGCAGTAATAGATAAATTTCTGATGTCAACTTCTTGAACAAGGGATGATTTCTTTAAAAATCTTCATGTATAAAAATTGAAGTGTCAACATCCTACTAGGTCATGTTAAAATATTTTGTGGAGTTGAGGCTCAATACTCGTGAATAAAGGCTAGGAAAAATAAATAACGTTTTCGACTGATAGCGATAATGCCGTCCCAAAAAAGGGACGCTAGGCATAAATGGGTTAAAATAAAATATTCGAATGTTCCTATTAAAGATTTATTTTATAATGTGATTTTTTACAATTCATAATTAATACATTATAAATATAATAGAAAGCCAATATATTTCTTTACCTACATAAAATGCAATAATTGTTATTAATTAACAAAATGACAAGCAACTCGTTCATTATTTTAGGAGTCGGCAATTTCTATTTAGCATGAAGTATCCTCTTTTTGACCGGTTTTTTTTTTTTTTTTTTTTTACTGCACTTGGCAGTAAGCATGCTTTAAAGTGTTAAATGTGCGTATTTTTCTGCCATATATGATTGTTAGGTGCTATCACTTAAAAACACAGAGAAACACACACTTCACGATATGACTGTAATTTCCGTGTGAGTAACTCACGTGAATTTTCAAAGACCATCCGTGCACGAATCAAGCGTGCGGTTTGTTTAATCGATAAAGCCAAAGAACATTGATAGAGATGGCTGTATGGCACGCGTGTGGCGATTCAATCAACCGCCATGTTGCTGGTAGTTGAAACTCGCGAATGCAGCAAATGCTCTAGAAGCGCAGCTCAGGGAGCAATCAACTCAGTTATTTGTTCCTATATATCGATGGCCTTTTCTGAAATTATTGACACAAGATTCAAAGTACTATGTACGTCGTCGAATTATCTTCTGACCATGTCTACGAGCCTAGCAGCAGCTACCACAGTAACCAAATTTGATCACAATCAATTCTCTCTTAATATGTTTCAGTGGAAGGAATCCTACTTGGAACATCAGGAATCGGTGTTAAATCCATATTCAAAAAATCCTATGATTTTATGGAATTAAATTATCTAACCCTTTTAGTTCCAGTGATGCTAATTAGAATTACAGCAATGAAAAATAGCTTCAAGTTTCAAGTAGTTTTTCAAATTTCCTTTTTATTATATTTGTATTATTATATTTGTGTTTAAATTACATTATGTAGGGTTTCCCAAAATGGAGATAAAACACTTGCTAAATAACTCTTGATGTATTAGAGATAAGTGAGCAATATAAATTTGGAAAAAAAAATGTTCAGCATAAGTTAGATTAAAAGACTACAGTAAAGAAAAATATCTCAAATTCAAAAATTTACACTTTTTAAATTTGATCACAACTTCCGTACGAAAAAAATCCCAGTTAGGAAATTGTGCCTCATGCATTGATGTGGAAAATTTTAGTCTTAATAACTTCTCAGAGGTATCGATAAACAAAGATTATCTGTGGCTATACGTGATTTTAACATAAAAATTTATTACTGGAGAGCAAAAAATTATTACCCTTCGCCATTTCTTTACAACCTCCGCCCCTGAAAACTGGTTTAAATCAACATATGTTTCTTTTTATATCTCTGATACTTTTTTAGGATATAATTCTGAGACTTTGTTCATCACCTCATAGGGAACATTTCATTAGCTGGGAATATTTATGTACGGAGGGTCATTTACAAATCTAAAAAGCGTAACTTTTTGAAAATTAACGAGAATAATTTTTTCTTAAAGAAGCCCTTTTTTCTGTCTTATTTGAATTTTTTTTTTCAGTTTACATTATTCACTTATCTCGAATAGGTAAAGAATTAAACCTTTTTGGACCACCTGTTTCATCTCTCTCCCGGGATTATCCTATTAAAACCCCACTACTCTTAAAAATAATTTTAAAAATTGCACGCTAAAACACAATAAATTGGGCATTGCATTTTTTTATATTTTTGTAAAATTATAATAGTTTTGGATGCACCTACCATTATTTGTATTTAAACAAGCTATCACATATGTTACACTTTGACCAGAATAGCCGTCCGGTTCATGCTCCATATACTAACCATTGTCCATTTTGTTATTCCCATTTCCTCAGAAAATAAAACCCAACAAATCTTTCAGTTTACTTTAAAAATCATCCAAAGAATGATTTACAATGCATTTTAAAATAGAAACTAAGCTGTTTGAATTTTTTCTGGATCTGTAAGGGGAGGGGGGGGCAGTATCACAGGCTTTTCCACACTCTAAAACCATTAGAGTTACTGAAAATACTATGAAACTTTATTGAAGTATATTACCTAAATCAGGAGATTTAATACAGAAATATAGAAAGAAGGAAGAAAGATTTTTCCACAGTAATCTCCCTTTCCATCAATCTCCCTTTCAAACGGAGTAAGGAAAATCCAATACATAGGTGTCTTTATTGAAAATCATTTAACTTGAAAGCTCCATATAAATTTTGATAAATTTTAAGGATAAGCCTACACTTCAAATATTTTCGTTCAAACGAAATCGCAACTTTTTTTTTCACAAATATTTTTGTGAAATATAGGGTACAATAATCTTATTTTTGTTGCATAAACATTTTGTCCCATAAATATTAATGTAAGAAAAGATGTAATAAAAGGAAATGTGTATATGTAATTTTCTTTTGTACATTTATATATATGTGTGTATATGCGTGTGGAAAAATACAAAAGGAAATGAATGTAAAGAGCGTGCAGATTTACATTAAAAAATGAAAGTCTATATGATTTTGTATACATATGTTTTATCCATTCAAATTTTTAAAATTGATCAAATTCATTCATATGTGTTATTTATCAGATCTGAAACTTTAATTTCACTTAAACATTTAAAATCATGGAAATTTTGTTGAGATTCACATTAGGTATGTACACAGAGAGACCAAAAAACTTCGAGACATCCCTGATTTGAACGTAAGCCAGCCCGACGGAGAAGTAATATCACAAAGTTGCTTACATTAAGGAATGCTCAGTTTGGGGGGACTTTTCCATGGAAATGAATTTAAAGTTGGTAAGATAAAGGATTTAAGTGACTTTGGAAAATTATTGCCGTTCGTGCAAGAAAATCTGGTGGCAGCTTCAATGAAACGGCTTACAGATCTTCTCAGGTATTTAGAGAATGACAGTTGAAAATACGTCAAGCGATAAGGATAACTTTAGTCGGAAAATGCTGTTGAATAAGATAGTTTTAAGGTGAGTAAAACGCACAGGCCGCAGAAACAGAATAGCAGAAAAGTGACAAATTACTGATATATTCAATACAGGTAAATCACAATGTTTCAACAAGCGTGCAATAAGACGGAGTTTGCAAAGGATGGTCTTTAGCAACAAAAGACCATCAAGGATGCCTCTGATATCCCAGAAATTAGAAACAGTTGCCTGTTGTAAATATAAGGACAGTAAAATTAGTCACTTGAGTAATGCAAAAATTTGGTGTGATCGTAGATGAATATCATTTCCTGCTCCATCATGCATTCATTGACTCCTGCTGCCAAATCATAATTCTCTAAGCTATGGACTGCCCAAAGTCAATGTTGACATTTTATCAGTATAGATCTACATACCTCATCAATGATATGAGAAACTTGTTGAATCCATGACAAGAAGAATATATTATGTGAAAATGCACCAACTCCCACATGCAATAATTTATTTACCCAATCGGTACCGAACCTCTTCGATAACTGAGAGTATATACTACCAATCTACAAAACTTGATTGTTATATAGAAATCTATAAAAGTGAATTAAGTTTGCTGAATTAGAATGTTATTTTTTTTCAAACTACCACAACTGCTTGCAAAATAAATTTTATCTTTGTTGCATACAACTGGATGATAATATACCTCATAGTCTACTAAAAATCACGTGGGAATATTTCGACAAATATTTCTATTACCAGTTCCATGAAATATTTGTAAGAAGCATATAAATGTCATATAATTAAAAAAAAACATTTCACACACTTATTTATGTCGATAGTTGCCAAATTGTTTCAATGAAATTCATCTTTATTTCCTTTTAGCAACCAAAACGAAAGCTATAGTTACGAAAAACTAAATAAACAATTGCTACTTTTGAACCCTTTCAGTATTACTGGATTATTAAAATCATGGGACTACTAAATGGCACACTAAATGCAAACAAACATCTTGAATACTTGAATATGTGCGCAAACATCTTTGAATTCTAGATTCCTGCATTGATATTAATTCTTGTACATTTTTCAGAAAATTTGCATAGTGCATTTTTGGGGAAAAAAATGTGAGATTGTCAAGCAGATGAATACTATTGATCTAATTGCTACTTTTAGTTGCTTTCTAAAATAGATGTTCTCTTATTTCAACTATTGGTAAGTTTTTATATACATAAATACACAATACTTGTGAATTTTTCAGTTTTCTCAATTTAAATCAATAATGTGCTTTCGAAAAATGCTAATTTTTGAATAATTATAAAACTACTACTCAAGAAACTCGAAATTGATCTTTTACAGATTGTTTTAAAAACCCTTAGTAATATTAAAATTCTTTCAGTCTTTGAAATTAAGCATTTAGAAATAACTCTTAAATGTGTAATATATCCTTTTAGTGGGTCATATTTCAGAAAATTTTGAGATATGATCATGGGTTAATGAATTCTTTTTTTCTTTTTTTAATATTGGCTACATTCCATGGGTATATCTTTTTTTGTGTGTTAGTCTATTGGAAATAGTATTTTTCTCAAGAGACATTCTGTATGTTTTCAAGTTTTTGACATAATTTGTTTGCTTTTAAATTTAAAATTGTGCTTTGCAAATTATTTCATGAAAGAGTGATCTTAAAATAGAAAACTGCAATATTGCAATAAAATCTCAAAATTTATGCTTGTGATAAGATTTTTAGATGGGATGTCTTTAAGGTACTCATTACCTCAATATAGTATTGCATAAAAATATTAAGTTATTTGATGTTGGACTACTTAGTAAATTACAAAATATTAATGATTTAATTCAGTAAAACTATATGAAAAAGAAGTGCCTGAATAAAATTGAAATTTTTATTCTTAGAAAGCGTAAAAATACATCGGATTTTTATACAATCACAGAGTTATTTATCATCTTGAGTGGTACGAATATAGAATTTCAATACATAGATGTCTGTATTGAAAATCATTACGCAGAATGAGCCTTATAAATCAAACGTTCCACAATTCACTATCGATAAAGGCACTTCAATCTGTCTTGAACTAGATAAAGCAGAATCTATAAGACTCGTCTCAACCCCACGCAGTAATTTGTAGTCTACAAATTTAAACGGCTAATCTCATAGAAATTTCTGATGCAATTAAATGTCCATATGCTGCCATCGCCTTTAAATGATTTGGTTGTAATTTGCAGTGTTATACTTGAACATTAAAATTTTAATACAAAATTGGTAGTGTGCTTATAACGAAAACGTTTTTAACACACCAAACCGATAGCTGAAAGTTTCAGAGGTACGGCTAATTAATTTATTTATTCACAAGAAAATTACATTTTTATTTTGGCTGGTGTTGTTGATGTCGAATTATTGTTGAAATAGTTTGCTGATTTTTTATTAGCATTAATTTGTGATTTCCTTAAAATTTCAGATAAAGATTTTTCATGGAGACTGGAGCAACATTATGCAGATTACAAATCCGAATGAGATTGTGCAGTCATTTTATGGAGACAAATTGTCAGAGGACATTAAAAAATATATTTAAAAAATGCCTGGTAGTTTTATGCAGTAGCAGAAACTTTCATGTATTTTACTGTTACTAATGCAAAATACATTTGAATGAGTCATCCAAATAGTTTTAATTAATTTTCAGTGTTCAGCTAGATCAGAGAAAAAATTATTGCTCTACTAATTAGAAGTCCCAATGTAAGACAGTGCAGGATTTGAAAATCTAAGTTGTTTTGACAAGAATGTGAAGATTCAGGTAATGTGAGTAACTTTAAAGGGTCTGTTCCTTATGAATGGAATATTTTTTTTTAATGTATACGGACTGAAAACAGTGATACTTGATTTCACGGTTAATAACATAACACAGTCTTAATGATATAATCAACAGCAACAATTCATAATACGATTCATAAAACAATTATTTTAAGGTGAGAAGTAAATGGGTGCATTTTATCTCAATTACAGGACAAAACCATTTTAATGCATTGCGTTTTATTTAAAGAAAATAAAATTATACAAACAGATTATTCAAACCATTTCGTTACTTAATTTTACTATTCGTTATTGGAATTAACTAGTACTAGGTCTAAAGTTAATTGCTGAATGAAGCTACTATAGATAAATTCTAATTAGGGTTATTATGAATATTTCCGACTTTCCTCATTCAGTCGTATACAAATTTCTTGTTTAAAATAATAAAGTACTTTTTACTAAATCAATTTTATTTTGTAAAGTGAAAATGTGTTACAAAAGGATTTCCATTTTTTCCATTTCATTTCTTTTTTTTAATTTAAGATTAATTTTTTTTAAAGTGATAAAATATTGAATGAGAATTGCATTCTTTTCAAATAGATTTAGCAGAAAATTACTTTCATTCTAGTTATGGGTCATTCTCTACCTAAATAAATAAATAAAATAATTAGTTAATTAATTTAAAAATGGTTCAATTTGCCCAATAATGTCCGTAAAAATCTTAAAAACATTTTATTTTCCCTACATCTTTCCCTACTTCTCTACATCCACAAAACAACTTATAACAACATCTATCAAATCTATCAACTTTACTCACTATCAGTACCAAATTTACTTTTTTGCTTAATAGAAAAATGACCTATCCCTAAAAGTGCTCTATCCCTTAAAAATGTCCTATTCCTATTACCCAAACATTAAAATCGTGTAATCTTTACTTATCAAGAGGATTTCATTTCAAGTTCGGTACTGTTTAAATCTTCTAAAAACCAATCATTCATTTCTCAATCGCGAAATTTAATTGCTCCACATCTTTGGATCTACCTGATAACAAAAGCATACATTATTTTCATATTCTTGTACGAAATTCTCGGAATATGCTTGATTCCATATTATTTTATACCAGTTCTTACTTTAATTTGAAATTCTTTCATAAAATTATGCAATATTTTTTTACATTTATGCAATATTTTAACCCATTTCGAATCATAAAAAAAACACTAAATGTATTACAGAAAATAAATGTTTCAATTAAAAAACACACAACTTACATTCATATAATTAATTATAAAGGTGAGAAAAGTATCCTTACATCTTTTATAATTATTTACTATCCTAAAAAATAAATATTTGATCTATGTACACGTGAAATAAAGTGTTTTATGTAAATATATATTTGAATGATTTGAGACCACATTATTTTTTTCACACCCCAGCGCTTGAAGAGGTCACGAGCTGCCACTATTTAATACATTAATTAATTGGAACTGAAATAAATGCTTATGTAATATATTTCATGTGCATAAAAATGTTTCTCAATGTCTCAAACAAATAAAATATTTGTTACAATAATTACATTGTTTTGAATGGTCACAACTTTAAAAAATAATAACATTTCTCTTTTTAAATTGCATATAATTTCTAACATTTAAGATACGTCCACGGCAGTTTTCTAATATGCAAAAGGAGAAAAAATACTTTAGTTGAAAAAAAAAAAATAATAATCTGTAAAAATGTCAAAAGCCACCCTTTGCCTTTACTTATCGATTTTACGTGCTGTAATTCAAGATGCTAGTCGGAGAACTGCTAACATTAAAAAAAAAAGAAAGAAAAAGAAAAAAAAAAGAAGTAAGTGAGATATCCTAAACTTTTTCTATCCCGAATTCTTTATCAATGTCAATTTTCAAGCTATGCAATTCTAGACCGTATTCCAAGAATAATTTTTTGCCACTGGCTGGTCTTCATTGATTTTTAAGCGGGAAAATGGATTTTAGAAGTGCAAAGTATATTTATAGTAGCAGGCCTCGCGCAAGGCAGTAATTTTCTGTGCTGAATTCGAAATTAAATTGGAAACTTCCTTTAATCATCCTTGCAAATTATGCATGGAGGTTTAACGTACAAAAGTGCTCGAATTAAGATGCAGATAAAGGAACTGCATACTTTTCTCATATTTTTTATAATTCATATGGTGCCTCAAGGTCTATAGCCTATGTTTTGAATATGTAAAATTCTATATTGTTAGAATAGTTCATATTTTGAAGAATTGAACCAAAATGTGCCATTCTGATTATTTCATTGTTACTTTTGTAAGCTATTAAAGTTGATATCTTGATAAAATGGCTTTTAATAAGTAGTAATTAAAATACCGATTAAAGAAACAAAGCTATATTTGTTTTTAATTGTGATATGTATCTACATAAATATTTTGTTAAGTTTAAATGTCCAATTCACGATGCTGTTTCACTGTAGTTTACAAGAGTTTCTCTGTCGATAAAGTAAAATTAGAACTAAATACAGACAACATAAAAGGAGTTTAAGCGTATTTTTATTATTTTGTTACAGTCTTTAATTTTTTTTTTAATTTTCACTCTTATTTTAACCAATAGCTCGCATCAGTATAATAACTTTTTTAATAAAATACAAATACACGAAGCAAAATTAAATAATTTTTCCTCTTTTAATAATCTTTATGAGTATCTCACTAACATTACTTCTGTTTTAATGTACATAAAGTACATTTAAAATAGTAAGATGAATAACGACACCAAATGATTTACCAATATTTGATGCTGTTTTAATGATGTTAGAAAAGGCAGACAAATCGGTGATACACTCAACTTTGATACTGACATGAGATTTGGATCTCAGATTTACTTAATTTTAAAGCGTGTATAGAAACAAAAAATTTCATAAATTTACCATACGCTAAAATTATCAGGTATATCAAAGATTTTATATGCATTAAATTTGTTATCTGAATTAAAAAAATAAATCGAAACATTAAAATGTCAGGAATCTGAAAAAAAATTAACAAAATAGAATTTTAACATTTACTTTAAAACAAATTTCTTATACCAAAAATTTTGAAGAAAAATATAATTTAATAAATGAATACATGTGATTTTTTAAAAAGTGTGATTGTCGCGCTAAGTATGTAATATTTAATATTTAATTATTTAGAATTACGTCTACTCTTGCAGTAGATAATAACAGTACCTCTGCACTGTTGTTATGAAGCCAGAGTTACAATTTGTAGCGTTAAAGAACAGCAAAAAACTGCATTAAATTGCATATAATAACTATATTAAAGAAAAAAGAATACTGTGCATGCAATAAATTTAAAAAAAAAGAAAAGTTTAAGTAAAATTGTGTTTTAAATTAAATTCAAGAAATGCACAACTTATCCGAAGACTGAGATTTAAAATGAAACACGTCGGCTCAAAGATGGTTTTCTGCATGAGTTCCTCAAAAAGTTCTCGAAGAATGTCAAAAGCTACCCTTTACTTCTACTTATCGATTTTACGTGCTGTAATCTAAGATTCCAGTGAGAGAATTTCTAACATTACGAACGTGAGCGATATCTACACTTTTTTTTTTAAGTAAAAAAGAAAGCGCCCTTTATCACTGTCGACTTTAAAACTGTGGAATTCTACACCATTTTACTGAAAGAAGTATGATATAATTCTCGCAGTATCCTTTACCCGAGTTAAAGAAAGAATAGATTTTAAAGTACATATATAGAAGTATATATTTCCTGAGTTAGTCACTTTTAAATCGAAAACAGGCAATTACATCTTTCAGGTATAAACTTTTAAGGGCCTTTGGATGAAAAGGAATAGTTTCTTTTTCTAGCGGAAAAAAGAGGCGAATTTTGTTTTTTTCTTTTACATAGCAACAGTCCCGGTGCTCATTGTGCTTTCACATTTCATTTTTCAACAGACAGCTTCACTGAATATTTATTCTAAATTCGTGTATATATATAACGGGTGACCAAAAAGTCAGTATAAACTTTAAAATTTCATTTAAAAAGAACAAATAAATATAGAAAATTGTGGTTTGCACAAATAGGTTTAGAGGATGATGGGATTTTTTTTAATGACAAGAAAGTTTGTAGTTCCAAATAATATCGATATGTGGTGGTGACAAGCACAATGGGAACCATGCTTCGAATGTATATTTCCATGTTTCCCGAAATCTCTGTAATTCTTTCTATGGAAACTGCAATTAATTAATTTTGTATCAAGATTTGTTCTTGTTTAATGAATTTTTGAAGTTTTCCTAGGTGAATCAAAGTTTAAAAATTCATTAAAAAAAACAAATAATCGTACTAAATTGCGGTTTGCATGGATAAGATGAGAGAGATTTCGGAATTTTTTTTAATTGGAAAGTTGGTTTCATTGTACATATCAGCACCACCCATCGGTAACATTTGGAACTACAAACTTTCTTGTCATGAAAAAAAATCCCATCATCCTCTAAACCTATTTGTGCAAACCGCATTTTTCTATCATTACTTATTCTGTTTTTGATGATTTTTAAAATTTTTACGGACCTTTTTGGTCACCTGGTATAATATATAACTTAGCCTTACAATATTAAAAAATACGGTTACGCTTGAAATGCGTATTACCTATATTAATACAATCAAAATCTGATTCTTTTTAAATCATGGTTAATACTTTTCAGGTTTTCTATTTTACATGGTTGGCGATCAGGAATGTAAACCACATCCCAGAACAATGTTTTATGATGCGCAATAACGTTTTATTACTGCATTTCAATTCTACATAGATGATGTAAAGCATTCATAAAGAAATTTCATAAAAGCATTTTAACCCGTAACATTTATCACTGGTCCGTATGCATGATTATAAAAATATTGAAAAGCAATAGAAATTGTATGAGCAATTTGTATTGATTTACATTAAGAGTTGAATTAAAAATGCGAATATCTACTGTACAAATGTTAAGTAGATTAAATTATATGATAGGAATTGGTAAAATTAGATGAAATGTGGAAATAAATGAGGAATTTTGCAAGAGAAAAATGTAACTAAATCGTTACCCATCCAACGGACCATTTAATTTTGTATTCTACTGATGCGTTATCCAGTTTAGTGATCTGGGACCAGCTGACCCCCGTTAATTTTGAGCCCTGGTCTTATATTACCTTCTCTTTTATCCCTTTTTACTCTTTATTGACTTGGAACTTATGAGGCTACAATAATTCCATCCATAAAAAGCAAAACACAAAGAAAATTCTCGCCTAAATGCCGTTACTTCCGCATTTCGCATTTCACCCAAACGTCTGTCTGCGAATACTCTACAAAATAAGACAGATAAAGCGTTTCCCTGAATTTCTCTTCAGCTGAGTAAACTGCCTGTGAGTACGCACACACACATACTTATCCTGACAAAAGCTTGTTTAGGATTCCGTTAATTTCTACTCCAGTTTTGATGGGAGTCTTCCCCACTTGTCCTTCTTCATCAGAATGCAACTCAGAAGACTCCGTAGGCGATACGGAGAACGGAAGATGCATTGAAGATATAAGCGCAAGGAATTTGGATAGTGTTTAACACATTAGCTCGAATGCTCGTTTGGAGAAAGTGTTTATCGTAACTAGCTTAGGTATTGTTCACTAGAGTTTTAATACAGCGTTTTAGAACGCAGTGAGGCATGTTTCTTTTCTTTGTTACTCAGCAACTTCAATTTATTTCTGTTTCTAAAATAAACTGAATGTAAATATGAATCAGTTATATATCAAAAACTGATGTCTTAATTTTTATAGATACAGAAAAATACAATTTTTGATATATTTTCTTAACTAGGTTTAATAAGATAAGTTGACATCGAAGCCTAATCCGCTCATATATTAAACGAGGAATGTTTGTGTGTGTGTGTGTGTGTGTGTGTGTATGTCTCAGCGATCTCGAAAACTGCTCTAAGGATTCATTTTTAATTTCGTACCTGGGGTTGTTTTGGGCCCCTGAAACGATTGATTTAGGTCACGTGATCGAAAAAACTTTAAAACGCTCAAAATTTAAAATTTAAAATTTTTGGATGGTAGCGCCATCTATTGAGCGTTTGAAAAACCACACTTGATGCAATCTTCCTAAAAGGGACGCTCAAATAAGTTTGGGGCGGATTAAAAAATGCACGTCATCGATATATAATAATAAAAATTAATTTCACAAAAAAACAAAATAAATAGAACTTGATATCCATTACACAGACAAATAAATATTTTAGTAACTAGATATATTACACCTTTCAGCTACATAAATTTGTTTAGAATTAAAAAGTTATTTTTATTTCAAAATATCCTCCTGGCAACCAGCGAAAGAAAAAGAGAAAAGAATCTTCGTTGCCATCCCCGCAAGCACCTTAATGGAATGTACGTAAATAATTTAATTATTTTTAATTCATAGTTATTAATACAAAACTATTCGTAAATCTTATGTGAAAAATTGCCTGAATTTATTACAATTATCCTTTTGTAACTAACGTAAAGCTAAATGTATTTTCGCGTATATACTAAAACAATAAAGATTTTTCAAGTATTTTACTGATCCATATGATGCGAATTTCAAAAGTGCATAAAAGTTTCAGCTTAGCCGAATAATTTAAAGGAAAATGACACCCTTTTCAGTTATTCATAGTAAGAAAAAAGATCCTCTGACGTAACATGAAATTCCATTTCTTTTCTTTTTTTTTAAATAACGGCACTAGGTTGAATTCTACTTTAACTGCCTTATTACGCCAAGTTGAGGATAAATATTTAAATGTAGTTACCCTAACTTTTTTTTTTTTTTTTTTTTTAAAGGGACAACCGTTTATAATGAAACGATCTTTGAAACTCCGATGAAAAAATTTATAATGATAGAATCGATTCCTAAATTGGGCTCGCAGCCGATATTCAAATTAATTTTGCAGGTGATCAGCCATCAGTTTAGTTTTCATTCACTGCAGTTGATGATTTCAACTCATTTATTTTATCATCGTATGGACAACCTTTGAAAAGTTGCGGGCAGAACTTTACGATAGTAGCGAACTCCTGCGCCTGACTTCAGGATGTTAGCGAAATCGCGGGCCGTATAATTCGGATTTATATGGAAGTTTGAATGTTTTATATAGGTTTTATACAGGGTTTTGGCTTGTTCTGCGGGCTGGTCCAAAAGCCATGGCAGGCCCCATCCAGCCGCAGGCTGGAAGTTGCCCATATGTGGGAGCAGTAAATTGGGAGGCTGAAATCTGGTTACTGAGATTTTTTCTAATAAATTTTCGATTCTTATTTAGACGTGGATTAGACTGTGTTGTTTTGTGTTGTGTACTATCATTAAACTAAAGTATAAAGGCTTTTGTGGAGACAATTACAGCGGGTGATAGAATGTCTACACTCAGAATATTTAATATTTACCCACTCAAAATCAAATAACTTCATATTCAATTTTTATTATATATCAAAATTCGAATTGTATAATCTGCAGAAACATTTCGTATTCGAAACATTTCGTTTGTATCAACATCCTCTCCTATACCCATGCTTAATGCATAGAAAACCATCTTATTTTTGAAAAAAAAAAAGTTAAACTGAGTAGTAATTTAGAAAAGCTATCTTAAGCGAATTGGAATCGTAGTTTTCCCTCCAAAGCCTGATAACCGTGACTTCAATGTAACGTCAATGTCCCTTGCTAGATAATTCTGACACTCAAATGATTAGCTTTTTTTACTCTCTTAAATGAAATAGAGCTGAAAATACCAAGTAAGAAAAAAACCGCTTAAAAATCAGGGAACGGGTGGATTATCAGATTTTTTCTTTTTCTTTTTTTTTCTCCTTTTTTTTTTAGATAATTATGATAATTTTCAGGCTGATCGCACCAACGAACCCTGTAAATTTTAAGTTATTAGACAATATATTTTTAATCTGTTTGGATTAATGATGTAAAAGTTTTATTTTGAGTGGTTGAACTGAAATTGTGACAGAGTCAGGGATTAGCGTAACTGTATAGAAGTCCATTTTCTTCAGTCCATCCATTTGTTCTATTATTGTCAACGTTTAAGTAGTTGTTAGGGTTATTATAAAAGAATATTTTTGATCTTTCTGTTTTTGATTTCATGATTTCGAAGTGTCCTTTTGTACTAATAATTTAAATTGCGTTACACTTTTTCTTTTCTTAAGCGTGAGCTTATAAAATAAAATTATGTTTAAAGCATATTTATGTAAGATTATACTTTTATGGCATCTATATTTATGTACCTATAAGATTGAATTTACGTTTGTAGAATTTGTTTATGCAAGATGTATTTTCTTTGAATTAGAAAAATATAAGTATTTTATGTTTGAATTTTGAAGCACTATAGAGAAATTTACAATTTCAATCGTAAAGAATTATCATCATAGATGTATTAGAAAGACGTAAATGCATGAAAATGTAGCTCAAAAACGAGCTGTGGAAACATTTGATCACCGGCAGCAGCACTTGGCCCAAATGTGTGAACGTGCAGTTCAAACACAAGCAGATGAAACAGATGATTAGTATTTGGAAGAAGAACGACATAGAACAGCTAGACGTCAACAAATACTTCGGGTAAACAGTTTAAGTATCTACAAAGCTGCCACAAATGTGGATACTTACTATCATAGTTGAAAACTTTTTAACATGGATTGCATTCACCGTGGAGCTTTGCATTTTTCTGAAGAGTAAAAACAAAAAAATAACCGAAACCATTTTGGGGACTGTAAGATTGATGTAGGACATTCCGAATTTCCTAATGAATTGGTGTGGTTGTTTCTTCGATTCACCCACATTTCAAAGAATTTCATACAAGAAATCGAAATTTGAAAGCATACTTTACAATGGCTTTGTTCACAGTATATGACGAGAGAAACTATTAACGATTTTGGTGTGTACTGCTACGTTGCGAACAGTGTATAACAGACTTGATGAATTTTTTTTATAAACTCATTCATCTGACAGTTCAACCAACTCAAATTCTTGATGCTGAATTTGAACGTCCTCAATATGGACAGATATATTTCTGAAGTAATGAAGACGCTGTTAGTGAATGCATCGCCCAAGATCTTCGCTGATACCCTCGCTGATCTGCTACAGAAGGAAAGGAGGCACCTTACGTTAAACTACTTTTTGCTCAACTCTGATGGCACCGACCATCGAATATTTAGCATCCCTCTTCAAAACAAAGTATATGCCATTGTAACATTGAATGCCGACCAAAGCTTACCTGATAATGTATGAGTGATCCGACAGCGATGAAAATCTTTGGCAACCATGAAGATTATGGATACGTGCCAAGGCATTTACGCACTCATTATTTTACACTTAAGGAGCCTTTAGATTCTGAGCATGGCTCGGTAACCTGGTACTTATTATAATAAACGGAAAGCTTTGAGTATCCATGAATTTTTGAGCTGAGCAGTTTCTTATAGTTTCCTGTACAGTTCGATCTTAAGCAATTTTTGAAATTACCAGTTCGTATATTTTAAATGAATATTGCAAAACGGTACGATAAGAATATGTCTCTACTGAAGAAAAAATATGTATAAGTACATTTAGAAAAAACGTTTATTCAAGAAAAAAGAAATATATATATACAATGTAGGAAGGCACATGTGCATATTACTTTTCTACATAGTCACCATGACTATCCAGGCGTTTGTTTAATCGGTACACCAAACCATCGAAACCGGCATCGAAGAAATCAACTTCAAGGTTGTGCAACCAAGTCAAGACGGCTTGCTGAACTTCAGCATCAGTTCTGAACTGCTGACCTCCAAAGTGTTTTTTAAAGGTCCAAAGAGATGGTAAACGCTTGGTGCGAGGTTGGGACTGTAAGGAGGGTGGTCCAATACCTCCCACTGGAAACGCTCTACCAAATCGCGCATAGCTGTGGCTGTATGCGGTCGGACATTGTCGTGCAACAACAGGGCGCCTGTCGTGAGCAATTCGGGTCGTCTACTGCAAATTGCCTCTCGCAATCGACCCGATCTCGCGATTTGTTACAGCGTTTCTGGTGGGAGGTTTTGGACTACCCTCCTTACAGTCCCGACCTCGCACCAAGCGATTACCATCGCCTTGGAACTTTAAAGAAACACTTGGGAGGTCAGCAGTTCAGAAGCGATGCTGAAGTTCAGCAAGCCGTCTTCACATGATTGCACAACCTTGACGCTGATTTCTTCGATGCCGGTTTCGATGGTTTGGTGTGCCGATGGAACAAATGCCTAGATAGTCATGGTGACTATGTAGAAAAGTAATGTGTACATGTGCCTTCCTACATCGTATATCCTAACTAATATTTTAATGCGAAAGTGAGTTTGTTTGTTTGTTTGTTTGTTTGTTTGTTTATGACGCTTTCACGCCTAGACCGCTGAATCGATTAGGATGCATTTCGGTTTAGATATAGATGGAAACCTGGAGTTGGTTATAGGCTACTTAGAATTTTAGAATTTTAATTACTTTTTTAATTATTAATTAAAAAACGTTTTTTCGTTGCCATGCTTGGCGCGTTTCTCCCGTATCAATCAAATGATTCATGTTATGAGCTAACAAGAATGCTATTGCTTCAATAAAGAAGCGCATGCGTGCATCTGAAAAACATTAAATTCCACGGAAATTATGCCAGTTTTATGCCAAATCTATCTATCAATAATAATAAAGCAGAGCTTTGAAAATTTGAGCATAGAAGCCCATGACTGTGCACCTGAGGCTCAGAATGTTGAAATTTTAAATACTTTTCTAATTATAATTTAAAACCGTTTTATCGCCCGCACAAAATGATTTATGCTTTTGAAATAAAGCTGAAATTCTATTTTCAGATAAACATGCATTTGAAAAACATGAAATGGTATGGAAATTATGTTGATTTTACGCCAAATTAAAAAGCATTAGAAAGAAAAGTCCAAATGTGTTTCTTAAACTTCATAAATTTCCAAATCCTACCAATAATATAAAAACTCGGCTGTTCGAGCCTCGTCAGGGGGAGATCCCCCTGAACCCCCCTAATTTTTTAGTTTTATTATTGCCATATTAAAACTATATTAATTAACTTGGCATTTTATCGCTCATCTTTCGCGTATTTCGCCTGGCAACCCTATGTTGAAATTTTTATGAGTGTAACCTATTTATAGAAAAATACATGTGGTGCATATTCTACAGCTTACGAAATATTGTAACAATAGATTAAAGCTGATGTGAACTAATAATATTTGAATATATGTAAAAAATACATGTGGAGCATATTCTACAGCTTACGAAATAGTGTAACAATATCGAGACTAAAGATTGCTTTAATCTCGATATTAAAGCTGTTGTGAACTAATAGTATTTAAATACATGTAAAATTATGTCGCTTTTTTATGTCGCTTTATTATGGCGCATTCTTGGGACACATTTTTCAATAAGGGTATTGAGAGATAAAATGACATAGTCATTAAAAAATGTGTACGTTTGTGTGTTTAGATGTTTTTGACTGAATCACACACAAATTGTGAACGGATTTGGAAAAATTAGTAATGAAGATAGCTTATGCCCTGGATTAACATAGAGGCAAACTTTCAAGCATGTAGCATAAATAATTCTTTTACAAAAACATTCAAAATAATTCTAATGTATTGCGCTCTATGGAAATTTTATAGCTACTAAACCGATTCTAAAACTTAGTTACACTATTCCTGAGTATTATTGTTTGTTTGTTTGTGGATTAAGACCGATTGACTGCACTAGGGTCCTAGGCCTACATGTGTTATTCCTCTGTGGGGAACTTTCTAAGGGATCCTAGCCCGTATTTACGTGGGGTTTAGGAGAAAACCGCGAAAAACTGCGAGCGGCTAGGTCGACAGGCTCGACCAGGGGTTGAACCTGGCACTTCCAGCCTTCCAGTTTTGAGAGTAGAACTTCTTAGACACTGGTGGGACCCTGAGTGTTATAGGCTACCTTTTATGAATATATCACAAATAGTTCTTTTACAGGGATACTCATAAGAATTACATTACACTCTATGTGTATCTCTGTAAGTACTGAACCGATTCCAAAACTTTTTTCACCGTTAGTAAGCTACACTATTCTTGAGTACTATAGGCTAAAATTCATACATGTAGTGCAAATAGTTCCTTTACAGGAACACTCAAAATAATTCTAATACATTACGCTGCAAATAGTTCCTTTACAGGAACACTCAAAATAATTCTAATCAATAGTTCGCGAGTTATAGCCATTTGAAGTTCGCAGATGGCCCTAAAATGGCGGACACGGCGAGATGTCTTTACGGAGAACTCTCGTATTTTTAACTATGTTCCAATTGAGATAAAATTATGAAACTTGGTGGGTGTTTAGGTGTTGCCACCGGCTATCTTTAACCGATTCTAAAACTTTTTTGCTAAGAAAAAGCTGCACTATTCCTGATTAACGTAGGCTAAAATTCATGCTATAGCATAAATATTTCTTTCACAAGAACAACAAAAACAGTTAGAAAATACTGTCGTAAATGTATTCGCCAAATGCCTGAAAAAAAATCTAAATTTAGTAACTCTGCTTACTCTCTTATTTTAAATGAAGTATACTACCACGCATTATACTTCATATAAAATAAGTAAAAAGCAAATAATATTTAAATGCAGTTTCTTTTGTCGCAAGCATATGTGTTATTCACACATGCTTCATTTCTTTTGGGACCTAACTCTAAAGCCGACGCGGACGAAGTCGCGGGTAGCAGCTAGTATATATATATTTCCTGAATAAACGTTTTCTCCAAATGGGCTTGTTACCTTACTTTTTGAAACACCTTCGTACTATTTATAAATTGAAAATCTCTTTTAACTAATTAAAACACTAGTATATAAAAAAAAATTCGATATCAAAATACATTAATACAAGTAAATATAAATTTCAGAAGTTATTTTGAAATATAATACGATAAATGCCACCTATCGAAACTGAAACTTTTAGAAAGTTGCAGTTTATGTAATGAAGATTCAGCATAATAAACTATACAGTTCTGCAGTTCTTTGTAAACTTCTGTCATGCCCGAATGTCATGTCATGATGAAGTCTGTCTGGTGCGTTAGCCAGACTTCTAAAGTAGGTGGGAGGTATTTTATTGTAACTTCGTGCTTTGTAATATTAAATGAATATCATTTTATCTAAGATCTAAGTTTTGAATTACAATTTGAAAAAAAATAATTAAGCGTTAATTTAACGCGTGAATTGAAATTCAAATGCGCATGTTATTTCACACTCACAATGTAATTGAAACTTCTGACATTTTTGTAGTTTATTGTTTGCATTCTGAGTTATTTGCTTAACAAAGTGATTTCATGCAACAATATACTAAAATATACACCAGCGTCCAAAATTAAGGTTTATTAAATCTGTAACAATCGAAGAAATACTCGGTTTACTGTAATTAAATTGATGTTATGAACATAAAATCTGTAAAAAATGAAGAAATGTTATTCGGTTTATTGTGCCTGAATTCTCCACAGAAATATATTATTATGGGAGAAAAGATATAGCAACATATCAATAAAAAAATCTGGTGTGGACAACACATCACTTCCTTGAACGTCTATTAAATCAAAAATACTTTCGAAGAACTTCATCTAAATTTATTTTGTTTGAAAGAGATAAAATATCAGTAACAGTAATCTTTAGCGATTTATAGCCAAATATTTCAATATCGCGAAGCTGAGTTCAAGTTGAATGATTTCCTTCTGACACTTTATTTAGTGATATTTCACCAAAAGCCGACAAGCTTGAGATAGTTTGCGAGATTTTGCGGACAGCCAAGTAGTCATTGACCACAGACTTTCAATGAATTGAATGCATCCATACACCTTAATGTATTTAAAGTCATTAGGATGACCCTGTAAATAAATTACCCTGCCGATTGCAGTCAAAAAAGATATTGAAAACAATTAGAAATTACAATAGTTCTAAATATAAAGTTCAAAATTTTACTTGTTAAAGTTTTAGAGTTATGCAAAATACGAAATTTTTTGGCGCCAAATTTAGCGATTTTTCGGCAAAACTCGCCACGTTCGACGATAAATAGTGAGATTTTGGGCATGAACAAAACAATAACAGACTATCTTTAAATTTAGCGACATATCGCCAAAACTCGCAAAGAACATTTACAAATGGCGGTATTTTGGGCATGGACCAAATAACTGACTAAAGCCAAATTTGGCGATATTTGGACAAATCTCGCCAAGGTTGACGACAGACGGCGAGATTTTGGGTAAATTGGGGGTGAGATAAAACCGTTTTCATCATGATGTATTGTAGCTCGTGAAAGACCCATCTAATGCAGTATGCGGATACCGTACAATCTACACAAGCCGGTCAGCAAGCTGTCATGCTTCTAAACATGCTCTCGAGAAACGCTTGTGGCCCAACTAGTATTGCCCACGAGATACAATACATCATGATTAGACCTTTTTCTATACAACCTGTAAAAATAACAAGTCACATTTTTTTGTTATTACATTGCTGTACGTTTTTTTCCATACTAATAAATTTTTGTTCCAAATTCAGTTACAATAAGCCGATTATGTCTTCATTTATTACAGAATTCATGATTTTAATTTTAGACGCCATTGTATATACACAATCCATTTAAAAAAGTTATCGTCATCGAATATTGTTAGTAACTCAAAAAATAGTACGTAAAAGCGAGGAAGATTTTTTTTTTAATTTTTGCCAATTTTTTAAAATAAATATTCAGTAAATTTCAACTATTTTTTAATTTCAAGTTTATTTTATTAAAGAATTCCACCTTCATTCAGAACACTAACTAAACTTCTTCACATTTCATTCAGGAATATATGAACCAATAAACTTTGGCCACATGCATCCAGATGCCTTCGAAAGTGTTCCTATATTGAAGTTTTACTTAAGCTGATTAAAGTGTGAATGCGAATACACACGCATACACTCATACGTGCACGTGCACTGATTTGTGATAAACAGTCGTTTATATACCCTTAAATTGTTACTTAAGTTCTAATGGTGAAATTCCTTAAATGTCCTTCTTCATCAAGCTGCAGCGAAGGACTCTTGTTTGCAAGATAAGAAGCTGAGCACAGGGAGATGCATTAAAGAGATGTTCACAGGAAATGGATAATCTTCACATTCTCAGCGCAAAATGGGTCTGTTATCTCAACTAGCTTGGACATTGTAGAAAACTTTTAATTCAGTGTAGTAGAAACAATGTATAGTAGGTATAATGAGATATATAAGTATATTCAGTAAATTAGGCATAATGAAAGAGTTTTGTAACATGATATTGCATTTATAATTCTACTCAGCATCGATAAAAATATATGTAATAAGCAAAATATCTTTTTATTTTAACGAAAAAGTAATTCTAATTTCAAGAGTATTTTTTATAAACTCATTTATTTAATTTTTGAGTACTTTACATCTATCTATTTTTGACTAACGTACCTATTATTTAGAAAAGAAGGATAAAAAGAACAAGTTTTAGAAGATTAAAATTTTACATGCCAATTAGTAAACTTTTATATTGATTTTTAAATTAAGAATTTCGCTGTTCTGGTTGAGTATTTAAATCTCTTAACCAGGGAACAAGTATTTTTAGCACATGTGTCTGGATAGTTTGGATTTCTGCAGTTCTAATTTTTATTTTGAAAAAAAATGTAGATTTTTTATTTACTCATTTATTTATTTATTTATTTTTAAGATGACAGAATTTTAATAAAGTCCATTTATCTTCTTCATAGGGATATGTGTATTTGCTTTCACAAAATCATTTTAAAAAGTAATTGAAATTGCATATTACCAGGTGAAAAATGTAGATCGAGTATTGCAGAGATACTTCGTTCTTTGCTTTGGGAGACTCAATCCATGAAACACATAAGCATTTGAATGTTTCAAATTAAAAATTAGACATTGAAATTTAGTCTTGGAAGTGTAAAAGAGAGTAGAAAGAAGGGAGAAAACACGTGAATAAAAATATACATTTATTGTAAAAGCTACTGTTTCTTAGAATTAATGATCGTTAGAGCTCGGGTCAATCATCAGATCGTATTTTCACAGACTGAAGAATTAAACACAAAATATTGAAACAATTAGCATTACATCGTTTCTACAAAACTCGGTTATGTTCGGAAGTGTTAGAATAATACATTGTTGACAATAATACTTATGTCTACATTTTTGCGAGACATAAATATAGTTATTTCCTAACTGCATATACAATGGATTTCAGGGATTCTGAATGCGAAATCGCCTTTTCAATTCCTCTTAAAGAATGTGTTATTTTCTTTTATAATCGAAATTGGGAAACGGCTAAAATAATTCAATGGTTTCATTATAATGATTATAAAATAATTCTGGTTATTTTGAATCCTGAATCCTATAACTGTTTTTGCTTTTTGAAGTTCAATTTTTTAAAGTAAACTCACTTTTCACTCTTGACACCTTTTTTTATTTTTAAAATTTCATTTACTTGATCCTTACAATCAAATTTATACATATAAATGGGGATAACATTTCCTTGATGGATGTGCATTCTGAATAATTTCTTAAACGAAAAACTGACGAGCATTTTAAAGTTGGAATGTCATACTGTAAACAGTAAGCAAAGTTAGTGTATTTTATCGAATACACAGCTAATTTAGTTGAATTAAAAATAAATAAATAAATAAACTATTTGCTAAAAAAGAAATGTACCTTTAAGAAAGCAGGGATTTTGTATTTAAAATCGAAATAAAAAAGTTTGAATTAAGTTTCGTAGCCAGATTTGTTGATTATGAATAACGTTGCAAGTTTTGCCTGTTTAAATAAATAGCTGCGTACGTTTTATTTCTAGCTTTAGATTTAGTATAAGTGTCCCGAATGTCCCTTCACACACTTGTAGAATGAAGCTTTTCCTTTAATTAAAACTTCGTTCTATTTTCATTCTTTTTCAGAAAAAAAACTGCAAATATTTATGTATTCACACTTTCCCTGTGAAGCGAAATTAAATAATAACTAAGCTCTTTTCAGGGTATAGAAATACTCTCTCAAAGCAGTGTTTGACTATAGCTGAAATTTGCTATTTTAGCCTTGAAAATAATCAATCAGTCTTTGAAAAAAAACGCAACGTGGCAGAAATATCATACAGTTATATATAGCCCAACTGGTATTTTCTGATAAATAATTTTTAATATACAAAACCAACGTAAGAATGTTGACTTTTACCTGTATACATTTTTGAGAGGGTGAACATGGAATTTAAAAAAACTGATAAAAAATAAATGAGTTTTAATTATCTTATGAAAATGATATTTCTTTTAATAGAACATTTGGAATGATTTGGGAGTCTGGGGATTTTTAGTTTGATTCATTTTATTATTATTATTATTATTATTATTATTATTATTAACAAGACCACAGAATAAAAAACTGGTGTTAACAAGTTAAAAAAAATTAAAATGCTTGCAAAGGAACATTCTTAGAAAGGTACTTATTGACAAAAAATATTGTTTGGGGTTGTACATTTATTCATCAAATTAGAAGGGTGGACCATGGACCTTTTTCTACACATGAAACGATCTTTTTGTTGTTAAGTAACTTCTTACGTGTTTTTGTCTTTTATTGTGTTTATACATTATTTTGTCAATTTTTATTTACATAATTTTCCTTACTTGATACTTCACTCGTCATTGGTTAACGTTATATCACACAAAAAAAATTATATTGTATGTATAAACTAATTAAGGTGGAAATGCCTGCATACAGAATTCACGTTTCACGTCTGTCACTGAATATTCTCCGAAGCTAGACAAGACGCTTGTGAAAGTGCTTCCTTGAAATTTAACTTTAGCTGAGTGTACTATGATTGAGCGCACACTTAGACACAGAGCTCGTGATAAAAGCTTCTTTGACATTCCGTAATTGGCTACTCTAGCTCTAGAGGGGAACTTCCTTAAATGCCCGGATATATCAACATGAAATGCGGAATGCTTGTTCACTGGAGAAGATGCTGAAAAAAAAAAAGATACTCGCAGAAGATAGAAAAGAAGGGAAATTTCAGTAGAATATTTATTGCGCATTCATTTGAAGAAAAAGGCGTTTGATATCGTTATAAAATTGTAAAGTTGTTTTCCCTCACAAATGTGTGTTGCTGGAAAGAGAGTTGTACAGACATTCCTGCAAGTGAAATGAGTATGTGCCAACTTATTGTGGCGACAAACTTGGCGATTGTTTTGGGACTTGGCGACGAATTTGGCGACCAAAATAAAGTTCTGGAAACTAATGGAATTTTGGCTGTTTCTCCATTAGGATAAAAGTTATGAGAAAAATCGAGAAATATGACGTCACGACATGCTTGTAAATCTGTAAGAGTCCCTCGCTGGGAGTTAGTTGACAGACTGTATTGAGCAGAGCGATACGATTGATATTGAAGAATTTTAATAGTGTTATCGTTGTGATAGATATTCATTTGCTGTTGCATGTGTAATTAAATTTTGTATTTTTGAGAGATATTAGTGCTTCTATTCATCGAATAAAGTGTTGTATTCATTTTTCGAGCTTGCTGAGATATTTTGAAGTGCACCAACTTCAAGATTTTCGTAACACTGTCTTCACGAGCTTGGTCATGGTAGAGTGTTGATTCTAAATAGATACTTAATCGTGTGTGATTAGTAAACTGTATTTTATATCCAGGCATTCGAACCGTAATTTTATGCGTTTTGGTTCAGCTAAAAGAAAATACATCGGTTAAGTTCTGGTTTTCGTTCCGCCAAAAATAAAATTTTTCGGTTCAGTTCCGGATGAATAATTTTATGTTATATATATTCTTATTTGTGTGTGTGTGTGGTGTGCTAAAATATAATTCTATCAGCAACTTTATTAAATCTGCCTTCTACAAGTAATTTCATGCGAAATTGAAACAGAAAAGTTGTAGTAAACATCAAAACAGAAAATCGAGAAGCAATGTAACGCCTGTTTTGCTGGAACAGAGCGACTGCAAACGACGATTCTATACACAGAAAATGGTTGAGGTGGGCATTTTTTGAAGTTCTATTTCGGCTCGCTGTCTTTTCATGGTGTTTTCCATTGTGTTTTATTTCAGTTCGGAATTTCAGAAACTACTCTACTTATTGCTAGTTAAGGTGTAAGCAGAGTTATAAACATAAAGGAGCATTGCTAAACCTCCCTCCGCCCCTATTTTGATGAAATCGAGTTAGACCTGACGCATGCGTAAATGGGAGGATGGCTCTGAGAAACGAAAACAGGATGTACATGCAAGGATGATAATTATACAGCTGACGTTTAATTTAGAAAATATTGATAAATTGTTTGCAGCAACAAAATGATTGAAGATATACTGAACCGAAATAAACCGATATTTTTTTCAAGTTCACTTACGGTTTTCGTTCCAACCAAAATAACGTTTTTTTTTTTTTTTTTTTTTTTTTTTTTTTGGTTTTCTGTTCAGTTCCTGTTCGAGTCCCTGATCTTATGAGCAGCGTTGAAACGTGATGGTACATAGCCAACGTGATATCTATCACACGCTTCTGGGGTATTCAAACTTTTGTTTTTTGATTACGGCTACTTTCCGTTACTTCAATCATAGACTTCCAAAGTGCGGCAAAGTATTATGGCGGAACTTGTGTGGACAGTAAAAATATTGTACTGAAAACAAGTAAACGAAACAGGGCATTAGGCTAAGCTTCAATATTTGCCATCCAGTGGCGAGATGAAATATTTGGAGGCTTTGGTAAAACTATTATGGCTATTTCAAGCAAAGGAAAAATATTGAGCACTCTTTTATTAGATAACCTTAATGACAAATGATGATCGATTATACGAACGCCTAAGTGTCCAATAAAAAGTTGCAATTAGGGCAAATATTCAGTCGATATTGAATAATATTGTTGTAGTATGTACTGTAGCATACAGTACATAAGATATTTAATAATAAATCTGCAATTTTTATACCAAGAAAAAATTTCCATTTTTGGTGTCATTCAGTAGGGGAACCTGAGGAGCCTTGACCACATTTTCAGAAAAACATTTTTGTAAATTTTATTTTGGCAACAAAATAATCCTATTATAGTGCAATTTAAAGGAAATTTTATTGGCATTAAGAATATATTTATGATAATATAAATTGTGTATTTCTTCTTTTCTGAATTTAATATTTTTTTAAACGTTGGAAAGTGGGTCAAGGCTCCCTTTATAAGGGAGCTCTGACCCATGGTATGGGAGGCTTGGCTCAGGCAATAATGTATAATTTTAAAATAATATAAAAGTAAATCTTTTTTATTAGTTATATAAGCATTAAGTATAAAATCTTCAGTATGATAATTGAACACTCTGAAAAACATTTTAAGATCATATTTTCTACCATTATGAACATTTAGAGCATAATTATATTGAACTACATTTTAAAAATAATAAAGAACACTGTTTATACAACCAAGTAAGTAGTCCTGCATCTTATTTATGTTAAGATATATTTTATTTAAATTGAACACACTTTAAAATGCACACAATGTAACAACATTGGTTTAAATTTTACATTTATCTTAATGGAATAAATTGGGAAAAATCAAAATCAAACTGAACTTTCATAATCACTCTTTCAGTACCACCAGATGACATAGGACATGGCAATTTAGTCATGTCTGTTAAATACACTACAGATGAGTCTTCATTATCAGGATATACAAAAGTGTATGATTGTTCACATCGTCGTAACCTCGTCGATTGTTCACATCGTTGTCAACCACCTATCCTATTGTAAACATATAAAATTATTCATAGCTAGGTATTATTTTAATTATGACAATGTTTGAAAAGCAGTATTGCCATATTTTCAGAACTATTTAACTAAGGGAGCCGTGACCCAGTGGTCAACCCTCCCTTACATACAGTGGGTCAAGCCTCCCCATCACACCATTTTGTAAAGAATGGTGCATGGTGATTGTAAACCTGATTCTTTCTATCATTTTTTTTTACTTTAATAATAGCTTAATATGACAGTATTTATGAAATCCCACTAGCTCAAAGTTAATTCAATTACTTTCTTTGAAAAACTCTTACAAAGTGTGTTTAAAATACTTGCTTTTTAGGCAGAAAAACTTTCTTTCTTGTTTATTTCCACTCCACTATGAACTGAATGGATGAAACTATGATGGTTGTCTGATTACATCAGTAGCTTTGACTGCCATCTAGTGAGGGAAAGCTAAAATATTTTTAAATTCTGAAATTCAAGGGTGGGTCAAGCTTCTCTTATGGTCAAGGCTCTCCAGGTTCCCCTAACACTTTTGGACAAAAACCTCTTTATTTTTGACATACATAATGGTACTTAAATTCATGATTTGTATAATTCACCAGGGAGACTACTTACGTATTACATACTAAATATTCATAACAGACCTCTCTACTGCAATTTATTTTAAGCTTGTGCGCTGATAATTGCTTTAATTCACTCTGAAAAGCTTTTTATTTATTCTTTAGTGGATTTGTTCACTTCTGTCACAATAAAACGTCTCAAATATAAACTGCATGGCAATTTTTAAACAGTGTGCAGTCTGATAGCCTTATTAGAGTAATCTGTTTCCAATCAATCATCTATTATTGACTCCTGTGCAGAAAAATGCAAATTATCTCAAGAAACAACACGGCATATTTAGAGTTTGAAATCTGTGTCATAAATTATATGTTTTAAATACGTGTACTTAAAAAAAAAGTCGCATTTCTTTTAAACCACGCCGCTTAAAAATAACCGGAGAAGACGATGCTACTCTGCCTTGGAATTAACATCAAAGAATGAATGCACTACGTGAGTGTATATCCCAAATCCACATTGGTAGAAAAAAATATATAAGAAGGCAGCATTATAAGCTGACAGTTTTAATGCGCATTTAATTGCGTGTGAATAATTTTGAATTCGATGCAGCAAAAGAATTTTTCATACTCCCTTTGCCGCGTCTGCAGCTGAATTTAAAAAAGGTTCCTTTTTCCCCCGGAACGCTTCAGTAAATTGAAAATCGATTAAAAAGCGCCCACTGGAGTAAGCTAAAATGATATTTTCGGTGATTTTTCTTGAGCTTCGAGTTTTGCATAAATTATAGAAAAAAGAAGAAGACAGGATGAATAAGGAAAAAAAAAAAGAGAGAGATTTCTTTAAAAACATACATCTAAAGAATTTTATACACGCCGAGTGAGTTATTTTGGAATATGGGAAAAAAGAATAATTTTTACTTTATTGATTGATGCGTGAATTTAAAGGATTTTTAGACTAAGTGGGGTTTGATATTTTTTAACAGTTTACTGTCAATTTTAACTTTTTTTTAAACTTTAAAGATCGTGTGTTGTTAATATACTATTATACGTATTACTTGTTTATACACTCCAATCCGCTTAATGGAATATAGTTTAAAAGAATTTCCTGCTTATAAGAATATTTTTTAACTTGTCAAATTGGCTATTAAAGTATATTATGATGGACCCTGCGATATAATTATTAGTTACTGCATCGTCAAAATGCTTGATGGATTATGGTATATAAATGCACATTTCAGGAAAATGCCCATATTTTTCGAGGTGAGAGTTATCAAAAATGTGTTTTTAAATACTTTGAGAGATTAAGATAAACAACCTTTTCGCGCATTTCATCGTGAAATCTGTAATCGCGTGTTTGTTGTCTTTCTCTTGGTCTCTCGAAATGCATTAAGTCAAGAACATCCTGTTTAAATAGGAGACCTTTTTTTACTTTCTTTCGTCCACACACCTTCATATTTCATTCATGAGAAGTAATATTAAATAGCCTTCGGATGTGACGTCTGTCAGTGTTCATTATTTTTAAATTATGCTGTGTTATAAACTGATAACTTCTTGTAACTTCATGAAGCAAAAATGCTAGTTTTGAGACACACCGTCGAAAATTATAAAAACTGAAGCGCGTTTTATGAAGAAGAAAAACTGGGTGGAGAGAGATTAAAACGGAAGACAGAATATTTGATTTAGAAAAACGAAACAAAGAATATTATTTTGAAACCGAAAAATATGTGATCTGCATCCCCAGCAGTACTTAATTTGCTATATATATATATATCTGTACATACCGGGTGTCACATAAGTCCGTAAATACTTTAAAAATGAATAAAAATTTACAGAATTGATATGTTCGAATACAGTTTGCGAAAAAATCATTCTAGTGAAGGGGGATTTTTTTTTTTTTTTTGGTTGAGAAAAAAAATTAGTTGCATTTTCCTACGATAGATGGCGCTGTACTCAAAAAAATCTCTGAAAGTATGCAAAGCAGAGTCCTATAAAATGCAGGGAAAGAAACTGAGCTTTTATTCTTCATTTCTCTGTTACTGACATTTGCGTGGGTGCATAGTGATGTTGACATTGGTAGATAAAGCACTGTTGGTCCAGTTTTATTATCTCAGCCAGGAAACAGCGGCTGAAGCTTTATGAAAGGTTTCGGACCGAGAAGAAAATGAAAAAAGGATCAGGTCCTATTACTCTTGCAGGAATAATTTCCCTTACACGACGTTTCGAAGAAACGGTTTGCAGGATCGGCCTCGCAGTGATGTGGCACGGTTGTCAGAGGTTCGTACCTCCAATGTGGTTTCGCTAATGAACACTTCAAGGGAACAGTCAACGAACGGAGTACCAGTACCAGCACGTAGTGAACGAGAAGTTGCACGAAACACGAGTACACCAAACATATCGGTATTTCGCATCCTTCATGGTTTGTTGCAATTGTGCCCCTACAAATTGTAATCGCTTCAACAGCTGTTGCCAGATGACGCAGCTAAACAAATGGCATTTGCAAATTGGGCTTTGTCGGTATTTGAAGAAAATCCACAATGGTTGGTACGTATCTTGTGGACAGACGACGCGCATTTTTCACTGCGTGGAACAGTTAACACACGCAACTGTAGAATCTGAGGAAAGGAGAACCCACATGCACACACAGAGGAATCCCTACATGCACCACATGTTACTGTTTATTGTGGTTTTACATCGGAAACTATTCTAGTTCCCTTTTTTTTTGAACAGCCTTGTGCAAGATTAGGCTGGAAGACATGCTCAGTCAATGGAAAACGTTACCTAGAAATTCTACGAGATAAAGTGATACCGTGCTTGTTGGAAGATAATGTCCTTGAGAAGGTGATATTGATGCAAGACGGCGCATCAATATCACCTTGTTATATTGCGACCGAAGTGAAGCAGTGCCGGAAAAACGTTCACTGACAAACGAGTACTCAGCCGTCACTTTACACATGAATGGCCACCTCGCTCATCGGATTTAACACCTGTTGATTTTTGGCTCTGAGGTTATTTAAATTCCGGGTAGCCCATATTCTTTAGTAAAGTTGAAGGATGCTATTTGCTATGAATTTTAGTACACCCAGCCAGTGATTGTGTTTGTGATTGTGTGTGATTATGGCAACACCTACACCACGGCGATCTGCCGAGGGTGTGGGGTGCTTTGGTAGGAGGACCTCCTAAGGTGTTCTAACACGTATTGACGTTACATCTGGAGAAAACCTACCAAAACTCCAGACTGTTAGACCGACGACCACGCGATGGGACGCGAACCTGGAGCCTTCATACTCTGGCAGTCTACCATTTTCTGTGACATAACCGCTGTGCCATGGTGAAGCTGCATCCTACCGGAAATGTTACATGCAGCAGTGAACGGTGTTATCATTCGCTTGCAAATTGGCATTTGTGGTGATGGCGGACTCATAAAACAAGTACTCTAGTGTTGTGGTATGATTGCAAACTTGTGCTGAATTCAAATAAATTAGTTTTCATAGATATCTGGTACTTTTTCTGTACAGCACCTTCTATCGTAGGAAAATGCAATTAATTTTTTTTTTTGTCAATCTGAAAAAGGTCCCCCTTTACGAGATTGACTTTTTCGCAAACCGTATTTGAATCACTTCAATTTTTTAAATGTTGATGCATTTTTAAAGTATATACGGACTTGTGGGACACACGGTATATGTGTATGTGTGTGTGAGTGTTAGTTTTTTCAAAATAACTAAACAAAAATTAGACAAAATACTCTTTTATTAGGTATTTCAAAATTAAAATCATTTTATCGTTGCAAAATTTATAAAATTTTTATTCATCATACATTAGTAAACATTTTCCTAATGTCCATAAAGATAACATTCAATAAAATTTTTCAAATAGGGTTGGTGGGGGCAAAGGTCCGCAGTTTTGAATTTATAACTCATTTCTGAAAAATTGTAGCGAGTTATGAGCCTAAGCTTTTGACTAGAATATAGCTTAGACCTTTGCCTGTCATCTTAAATGATTAATTTTATTTAAAATACAAGACATAATCACTGGGAGTGACTTTAACAGACTTTGATATTTTTTAATCTTGGCCGCATCTAATTCGGTGGTGGACATGGCACAAAACTCAAAATGAAACCACTTGCAAAATTGTCTTTGCTGCAGAATTATTATCTGTCTGGTTGTTGCTATCAGAACCTTCAATACTTGTGGAGTATAATTACATTTTTCAATACTTTTCTATGAACTGCATTTAAAATTTTGATTTAATATGATAACAATCTAAAGGAAAGCAGATAGACACGAAGAAAAGAATCACTATCACTTAAATTTAATTAGAGAAACTTACAAAATAGGGCGAAGAGAGTTGGCTATTAAAGAACCTAAAGGTACTGAAATCTCTAAGGGCGTAGAAAAACTTATCATACTGTTAAAAGGAACTGATGCAAAAATAAATGTTGCAATCACAAAACGAATCAGTGGCAAAAATAAATAAATAAATAAAATAGAATACATGCCTGGCTGAAACTTTACATGCCCAGGCATGTCGGGAAAGGATTTTTCAGGCCCTGATGGACGTCACCATTAAAAGGCCCAGAACTTAACACTTAGCACAGTAGGATAGTTACTGGAAGTCTCGGTATTTAATGCATGGGAATATCAAACAAATGAAAATATGACAACCCAAAAGCATTAGGGGCAGGATTCGCATTCTTATCTTTACCCCCATCCTACATGCGGATTTTGTCCCATTTGATAAACATATGAAAATTGCTTTTCTGAGGTTTTGATCAAAATTCGCATCACTTGAAACATAAAGTAATGAGATCATTATTAAGTACAAAAAAAAAACCTTAAAACATAAATCTGAAAAATTGCGAGTAAAAAAAGTTCAAAAAAATTTTTTAAACTACATCAAAATACGCATAAAAGTGATTTACCTCATAGTATGAAAACTGACATTTGCACATCCGTGATTCTTTGTTTGCAAAACTAGCACCATGTAGGGAAGTTGTGAAAAAATCAGAGTGGCTAATTTAGATTTCTAAGTAATAAAAAAAACGCATTCGGAATTTTTCCCCGTGTGGACCTCTATCCCCGACCACCCTATATGTTGTTGTGCAAGCATGAGAAACTAATCTTATTAAGTACGTTCGATACTATATGTTTTTTCGACACAATACCACATTGTTCAAATTAAAAAAATTGTGAATTCCGCTATGCATGAAGATACATTTTAGGATTGATATCCTTCTCTATAAAACTTGTTATGACTCCTTTTGCAGTCTTTTTATTGTAATGACCATAAACGTAAGAATACATTTTAGGTCTTAGTCCACAAAATTCTTGTATGGGGTTCCTTTAGCTTCATGCTTTAAAAGGCTAAATTTACCTTTATTTTTTCAGAATACAATGTGTGATATTATAGTAGTTTGAAAAACCTATAATTTCAGAAAACTTATATTTTAAGTCATTATATATGTCTTTTGTAATAATTTCAAGAGGGAGAGAATCCGTATCCATGTACAAAAGATTAATGTTGTCTTTATAGTATTCTTTAAATATATCATAAAATAGTTTATACGTGTGTAATTTGCTTATTTCTAATAACGTAATTACATATTGGTTGGTTTAAATACAAATCTGATTTTAGATTTTTAATTAATACTGTAGTTTCATTCAGGATAGAAAAAAATTCCAACTCTGGATCAACTATATACTTTACGTATTTTGTCTGATTTAAAGTGACACAGCTTTATGTGGTTGCGAACATTCAAACATGTGCGTCCAAGAAAAAAATTATTCATTAGTTAATTTTTTTTTTCAATCAAAATTATTTTTTTTTATTATTTTCTTTTCTTCTTTGTTAAAATTAATATAAGGCTTTATTAAATAAGATAACTTGAATGTAGTACTTTATGAATTTTCTTTAGCTTAAGACCATGTTTTAAATAAAATTTAAGGTTCCTTTAATGAAAAACATAATTTTGCTTTTCATTTAAGGTTGTTAAAAGTTTAGACGTTTTATTTTTCTGTTTCAGTCCTAACTTTTTAGAAGTTCTTTCTGACATGGGGATAGCATTTCATAAGTAATAATTTTATTTCCTGGAGCCACAGGGAATTCCTTATGTGAATCGTGTAATGTTTTCGGGTATATCAGATCTACAACTAAAACAAAGGCGATTATGTACGCATATTCGCCTTTGTCGCATGTTGGATCAATATCAAACTTTTTGAATTTCTTCTGCTGTCAGCCATCTGAAATCTGCATATGGCCAGGGCTGGTCCTAGGGTGGAGCGAACGGTGCGATCGCACGGGGCACCGTCTCTAGAGGGGCGCCAAAATACAGGAAGTCCGAAATCTGGACGCCTAATAACCGGACATTTTTTATCTTCCAATTTTTTTCCCCTCTCTGGGGAAGAAAAAAAAAGCTGCCTCTGCTGCTCTCAGAGTTTTGATTTCCGATTGTTGTAATCATTTTCAAAAGAGAACTTCTTGCGTATGGGAAGGAAAGAGCGCCACGCCGAGGATTTCAATTCGAAGAAAACGAAACAGCGGAAGAGAGAGAAAGAAAATGAATAATGTGCATAACACATGACTAATTATCTGAACTTAAACGTTCAAATTCAAACTAATCAGGAAATTCAGCTATCCGAACATTCTTCCGAAGAATTCTTTAGTAAAGAAATTAGTGAAGAAAGTCCAAGAAACTCTGCATCAAAAGAGACTAAGGATTCTACAGATAAAAACATATTGCTGATAATGATTTTGATTTTGATTTCGAAGACATTGCTAAGTGGAAATGTGTAGATTCTGCTAAAAGAGATGAAATTATTGCTCGAGGACCTTCTTCTGGAAAATTGCCAAATAACTACCCAAGAAATGCAATGGGACGCGATTTTTCAAATGAACATTTTGATAGAGTAATGCCGAATCGGGAAAGGTTAGAAAAGCTATGGCTTGTATATTCGCTGTCTGCAGATAGCCCAAACAGCAAGAAATCCCCGGCCTCATCTCGGCCAACTGTCTTCACGGGACCCCAATTTCACCCGTTCGACCTCGGCGCAGGACTTCCGTTGAAGATTGGGGATGTCAGGTCGGGTGACGGTCCCTGGACTGTCTACTCCGGAGGGATTCTGTGCGCCTCCGGGCGATTTCCCGAGGATTCCCCGACAATTTGCTCTCTTATCCTGATTCACTCGAGATTGTATCTATTGCTTTAGGGACGTTTTTAGTGAGCTATACCATGTAAATTTTCCACTTCAAATTTATGAAGAAAGTGGTTCTTAATTCGGATAATGATTTTCTAAAACTTCAAATAAAGATGTTAATTAATAGTTATATTTTCAAAATACAGTAACTTTTAACACCCATCAACACCTAATGTAGTACGCTAAATTTCACAATTTAACTAATGTAATTTTTATTCGCCCTTTCATTTTTACAGAATTTAAGACATATCTAGCTCTCTTAAAATATTCTCCTATTAAATAAGAAATAAATATCTAATATTTAGTCATGAATCTAGTCTAATAATATTTTAGAAATCAGATGAGTAAATTATTTCTGTGTTAAAACGTTGAAACTTGTGCTGAACATAAGTAAATCGTTATGCATTTATTTAATTACATAATTATAGTGTCACATAAATTAAAATATATATTGTGATATTTTCTGTATTTACAAGAGAAAATTCTTCTTGGATAAATTCAAAATGTCCCAGTTTATTTCAAGGAAATTCAGAGATTACATAATTAAATTTATAATGAGATATATTAAATGCAATGCATAAAAGCACATCGGGAAGTATTTGTGCTAACCATACAGAGTTATATAAGGAATTTTAAAATGCTCAAAATGCTAGTTAAAGAGTGAAGAAATGAAACTAGTTCATTTGCAATGCTCACGTTTAATTTCAATGTTATAAAAATAAATAGGTTTTGGAAAATATGTAATGGAAAAAATATTTTCAGTATTTTATTAGTTTTTTAAAATATTCGGTGTTTTATTCTTTTAAAAAGGCTGCAAAGTCGTTGTAAATCATAAATTGCTTACTTAGACTTCAGATTCAATTATATTATGCATGCAATTTTATTTTCTGTTCAGCAGAGATTTCAACAAGTAACAAAAGTACATTTGCTTTAAGTGAACAAACACAGAAATAATTTACTAACCTTTTTAAATTGAGTATGTTTCTTGTTGGTACGTTATCTTGCGTAAGCCGTTAAACTTTTGAATATGCCACCCAAAATTTTGCATAACAATACTGCACTGTGTCAAACGAAGCTAACTAAACGCAACGCTCCCTAAAAAAATATTGCCAGGCAGAATGAAAAGGGGGCTTCTTATTGGGTGGAAGATAAAAGAGATAGGAGCGGGCGAAATTCTTCAAATCCACGTGAGAGGGGGGGGGGTAGCGATGCTTTATTAGGAAGCAGCATTTCCTTTCACCCCCCCCCTTCCCACAGACAGCGCCATCTCTGAATAGTACTTTCGAAGTCCGATCCCGACATCGGTTGAAGGGATCAAAAATACGTGAGACCGAGGAGTATATGGAGGAAGTTGGCTGAGTTTTCTCCCGAGGTCAGGGAGCTGCGAAATGAATTACACGTCGGCGGTATAGCTTCAGCGGACGTTAAATGGACGTCGAACAAAAATTCCCGAGTACGAGCCGATGAAATAGACAGTCGGCCAACTTTTTACCGAACTCTTTTTCTGCCTGGGAGCCTTCTGTTCTTGCTGTTCGTTATTTTGTCTGCTTCGTTATTTTGTCCAAATCCTCTTTCTAGCTTGCGAAAAGAAGGGTTTAATGATTGGGCTCACATTTCCGATACATTACAGAAACTCGAAACATCTACAGATCATCGACTAGCATTAATTAAAATGGATGGATAGAGATCAAAGTCAAAGTGCATTGCTATAGAATGCCTGCGAGGGCGAAGCCTTCGCTTACCTCTAATTGGAACGAGATGGATCGAAACAGCAGGGATTTAGAACAACAGTCCTAAAATAACAGAATTTTGCATTTCGGGAGGCTATTAGGCGCTACCGGGGGGGGGGCGTAGAGAGAGTAGAGGTTCTCTTCCGCCAGGCGATATCGGTCCTCATTCCAGAACATTGATTCCCACAATTTGAGCCTTTACCTTCTCGGAAATCTTTAAACCTTTCCCAGCTGATCTTTTTTTTAATGGCCGGGGGCCGCATTTTTCCAGTTCGCTCCATGTAGGAAAATACCTAGGACCAGCCCTGCATATGGCAATGTGTTAAAAACCATTGCTCACCCGTACAAGCTATTAACGTCGAGTGTTAGTATTTTAGGTAACGAATTTTTTAGGGGAAGGTTCAAATATGGATTAGTTGCTAGGAATATCTTTTTGACATTTTACATATGCTACGTATAATACCTGATTCAATTGTGAAATACATATAATATCAGTTGAAAGATGTAGTTTAACAGATGTCATTTTTAGACCAACAAACAATGTTAAGTTTGGTGTTGTTCATATGAATAAAGTCCAATTAAAAAAATAATGATAAATTTCTAAAGTTTTCAAAGTAGTCCACAAGTAACACTAAGTCACAATCTAAATACAACTTTAAATAATCTTTAAACATAGAACATTTAAACTTTTTAAAAACGCGACAGACATATTTATAATCTTGACTACTAATATGCGTTTTTTGAGATCATCAAAAACCTCTTTCCTATGTGGTAAATTATTAGCTGTTACTTTTTCGAAGGAATCAAAGTAATTATAATGGAAGTACTCCTTTTCTGATCAGTAATAGTCCAGTTTTGCCACAATACCAAAAATATGAATTAAATATTGGGAAATCAAAATTTGATTCTTAAAGATTTTCAATAAGATTTGATAATTTAGCTGGAAGTAAGAGAAAACTATCAATAAACTTTATGTTATCAATAGTAAATGATGTAAACTTTTCGTTTTGGTGGGTATTACAGACATTCTACTCGCTAATTAATTGCAATTTTTTAACTATACCTTCTCCTTCTTGTTTTTGATACTCATAATGTGATCTCATAAAGCTATATTTTTAGAGCTCAGTTTTAATAGCTCACTTTTATAATCAAAAGCTATGTGTGTTGGCTAAACAAAATAATTAAAATTATGTCATAAAATATGCGTCCAAAGTAAAATAACAAGGGTTGTTCTGTCCACTGGCATACTAAGTATTTCAAGTTTCAAGAATGATATTAAAAAAAGTGTTTTGGATAATAGATTTTTAAAAATATAAATGTGCATAAGTGAAATATGAAATTTTAAAACATCTAAATGCTTGAATGAAATATAAGAATGGACCCAACATCTGTGTAAAAATGGGGCTCCCATTATTGGAGCGGATTCAAATTGCACCCCCCCCATGTTATACCTGAAATATTTGCAGAAAGAACTTGTATTTGATTCGAGTAAATATGATATACAAATAATTGTATGCCTATAAGGCAAGTGAGATTTGGTTATTTATTTGCTCACTTATCTTCGTAAATCTGTACATTCACTTAGATAACTTTTCTATATACTTAAAACAATTATAAGCATAAATTGTTATTTTATATTTATTTTAAAATTATAAAATGTGTACCTTGGGTATATTAAGAAATTCTGAGCAATTGGTTTTCAATGGCTCACTTATGTTTTCAGTTACATATTTACCACAATAGAACTCTTTAAATACTATATCTGATTTATCATCAATTAAAATTAATTTATAGAACTCAGGAACATCTACTGATTTTACTGCAGAAACGAATTGTTTGGTTTTGGATTTGATAATACTTTTTTTAATTTTAAATTGAAATTCATTTCACTAAAAGGGTGATGCATGATTTTTTGAAAATTATTAAATTTCAATATGCTTTTAGTACCTTTAAGTAAAATAATTTTCTTCGGAGTGTTATTTGTGCACCTTTTTGTATGATCATTTAAGGTTGACTGGCGTTGGAAACCAAGCAAGCAATTCTTGCAAAATGTGTGTATACTTTTTTTTATTAAAAAGAAGCCTATTAAATTTTTTTATCAGAAAGTAGTGATTTTTATAAAATATTAGACGTATTTGTTTTTATAATGATGCTCTATTTTCGTAAACAAGATATATATCCATTTTAAAACCAAACACATTTATGTATACCTCATTTTTTTTTTCTCAAATGCTTTTATGTCTGATACCTTTACTGAGATATTTTAAAATCTGTAACAACTATGCTTTTAAATTTTTTTGTAAGTATTTCACACACATGTCATTTAAAACACATATCATTTTCACACTTGATAAGAAGTATTGCATTTTTGTTTTTTTTAATTTTTGAGGTAATGAAACATTAGAACAACCTCCTCTTAATTCAGAATATTTCCCAACATTTAACTCTTTGTAGTTTACGTTATCAATAATTCATCAAGATCCGTACGATAAAAAGTCTTATATAGATTTATTAATCTTTTGGAACGCGTTATTTACTTTTTCATCTAACTGATGGTGTGAAAGAAGACGCTCGGCATTGGAACAGAAATAAAAATTTTGAATTCTTATATTTCCTCCAACTCATATTTTTTGAAATTAATATTGACATTAATATAAATGAGCATATGATAAATCTGATTCTGGACGATATTGCGTTATTCCTTAGCAACTGTGTTATTTCAGGTTTTAAGTCTCTCATTGCTATGAAATGATCAACATACTTACGATTAAGATCTGCTCTACGTGTTTGAACATAGTTTTGAAAAGCATTTTTCCTTAAATTAAACAATATAAATGCATTATATAATACGTTTAAATCAAAGTATGAATGTCAAAAGCAAAAATAGAGAGCATAAATCTTCATAATGTATCTAAAAAATATAAATTTAAAATTTTGATATTTTTAATGTGATTTGATTGAGAATCAATTGGGTATTTTAAATTCTGATCTTGGCATAGAGGCAAATTAAATCTTTTTTAACATCGCCATTCACAAATTACCAAAAACCAATATAGTACTTTTTCTTATACTCCTTTACTTCGACACCGTAACCACCGCCAATGCAAACACTTAAAGGGGGCAGATCGCAACGAAGTTCATCTTTTCCTATTATAATATCGAACTGGGGAACTGAAGATTTCGTAGATGCTTTGAAAATCTAAAAATATTCCGCTTTTTTATATTGTATCACTATTTTTTCTTCCTTAAATAGTTGTCAGCGTCCTTATTTTTCTTATTCTGCCTTCAGCATTCTGTAAATAAATTTCATTTTAGTAGATTCTATATGAAATCATTGTCAGACAAAAAAAAAAACATAACCTATCAAACAGTACTTAATATAACTGCAAATAATATCTTAGAACTGCTAATTTGTGTATGTTAATCCAAATCCTTTATCTCCGCTTTCAGATTCTTCTAAATTTTCAACTTCCCGAATATCTGGATAGCGCATTTTTTCACACATTAACTGGGCAATTCGATCATACTTTTTAATTTCAAAGGTGTCAGACCCAAAATTAAATAAAACTACTGCAATGCTTCCTAGGCGATCTTCATCAATAACGCAAGCTCCAACATCAGTAAAATTCTTTACAGCAAGTCCAGATCTTGGTGCAATTTTTCCATAATGACCACAGGGAATTTGAATTTGCAAAACTCACTGCAAAAAGTATGTCAATAGAAGATATAGAATAATTATACGCTCTGTATAAGTGAAATCCAGCTGATAGTTTTGTTCATTTGGTTGGAGTTTTGTATTTTGCCAGTTTTACAAATCTTAGAACTTCTTTTACTTCAGTAGTCATCTTTTATGATTAAAATCTATATTTTGCAAATCAAAGTAAAAAGCTTAAAAATACTATGATAGACATTGAGGCTTGACCTCTAATATGAAACACTAATCTCAATAGTACAGTTGCTTAATGTTCCTGACAGTTACGGTGTAAATAAATTACTGGTTTTTTAAAATTATCTAGTCTATAAAAAGAGGTATTACAAAGCATAAATTTTCATATACCTTCGCAGTCTGATTCTTCCGTCTTTTTATATTTAAACCATTGACTGTAATGTAAAAAAAATGTCAATTCATTTTCTTTTGTACAGTTTAAAGTCCATATAAAAGCATTTAACATTTTTATCACAAAATATTTGAAAACCTTCACTTTCGCTTGAATCAGTCTGTTGCTTGTTTATTATTTGTATCCAATTATGTAACATAAAATTAATAATAATCTTAATATTAAAATATTGATAAGACAGAAAATATTATAAATATTTTACATGTTACAAAATTTATATAAATTTTAAACTTACTAGATACAGTTTTCACATTTTTCCTTAAGAAATTTGAATGGCAATATTAAAAGTCTTCCTCTAGTCTGAGGGCGAATAATATTTATTAAAATAAGTTCAAATAATGAAAAATTAAAAATTAAATGATAACAAATTAACAAATAATTATGCCGGTTTTAATTGTTTGAAAATTAACCAAAGTTAAAAGTAGCTGAAATCTACTATATGAGAGGTTTAACACATTCAGTACAAAAGCTTCTAAAATTTTACTGTTATGAATACAGATGGTTTTTATTCAAATTATAAAAACATTAAAATATAGGAAACTTAAAAACATAATTAGCTGCAATTAGCTGTACGGTGCCTCAAGTAATGGTTTCATTTATCAAAATCTAAAATAGTTTCAAATTCATCTTTAGTAGAAACTATTTACTTACATTTCTGTAGTTAACACTTAAATCCACAATTGATTAGAAGAATACCAGTGAAGATCAAACAACGTCCTGGACAAAAAACACATGATTTTTCACTTGTGTTCACTTTCACACTTCACTTCGTCCCTCATGTTTATAGATGCTTAAACTAGCAGGTTAGCCATTACATATTTTGTGTCATATGGGAGTCTGCATACTTATTTTAGGTTTACAATTTAATGTTGGTAAAAATAATGCTTTAATTCAACGCTACTACAGAATAAAAGTTTTTCTCTGAAATGTTTTTACCACAATAATATGACACTTTTAATTTCTTATAACTTTTATTCTTTTGTAACAAGTAAATGTTGCAAAAGAAATATTTTCTTAATATAAGCGCAATGAAGTAACAAAGAAAACTATTTTAAGATGTATTTAAGTAATATAAAACAATAACTTTTAACATGTAATAAGCATATATTTCTTTAATTATTTTTAAATATTATAAATCTTAATAAAGAATGAATGAGAAGAAGTATTTGTTATTTAAATATGTATTAATATTATTTAAACTTCTAAAGAAAGTACCCAGAAAAATAATTACACAAAAGTATTCACGGGGATAATAATTTGTTTATTGGCACATATTCAATATGATACATTTACATTTTATGGAAATTTTACACAATTCAATAATTCATATGAGATACACAATGTTAAAAATCATAAAAATGTTTACTTCATACATTCTATTAATGGAAACAACTTTGGAATAACATACTTCATGATTTCAAACATGAGGCTTATCAGTAAAAAACGTCTTCACTATTGGATAGGCGCTCCATAGTTCTTGTGCAATTCATGTATACTTTGGATATTACTTAGAATTTAAAAATATGCAATTTTGAGTTTAAAATCAGGGTGGTCCACAACATCAAAAAGGTGATTTCTTGCTGCCGGAACACAGTCTATCATGTCATCACAGTCTATATAAGAATATAAAACCGCATTTTTCCATTTTCTCTATTTCTTAGTTAGCAGCTGCTTACTAGCATGCAGTCAGCAACGAATTAAAATATTTTACGTTAGATTTTAAATAGCTGTCGTTGTTTGCCGTTACACAAAATAGCATATGAATGTTAGTAAAATTTCCGAACTCGAATTTGTTAATATATTTCTTACTTGTTTGTGAAATTTAAATAGCTGAATAGTAATAGTAGATTTGTTTGGATAATATGAATTAAAGCACAGTATACCACATGAATAACTATTTCGTGAAATTAAAAGTGTTATATTCATAATTTTTGAACCATCGTCTTACAACTAACTACACCATAATCGTACGTCACGTAATATATCCCGCGGTAGTTTCAACAAAAGGCCTACTTTAACTTTTTGACATTTGTTTTTGCATAGATAGTTACGATTACATTTTAGTACAATATTAGTTTCCTACCGTGCGAAGAACGGGCACGCAGCTAGTTTTTAATAAAAATAAGCAAATCACACACACATACACATCTCCGTCCCTCTGTAAATGCCATGAACAACGACATTATCTGCATGATGTAACAGACTGCCCCTTTACCACTAATTTTCACATGAAAAAATATCGAGCTCAGTTGATTTCTTCTTCGGATAGTTATATTCCAAACAGAAGCAACTTATTATTCAAAATTATTTATTTTACAAACGAATTATTTCGGAACCAATCACACAATACACAACACACTATACATATACCCATCTTCGCCTCTCTCTTTAGCTGTCGGAGAAGCCGACTGCTCAGATATCTCACTGTAATTAATACAACAAACTGAATACTAAATTTTATTTTAGTACTCCTTCGATTTATTTGCTAATATGTGGTCTCAAAATTTTACTTTTAAGAGTTCATGTGTTCTTTCCTTTTGTTTATCTTATTGTATTTTCAAAATTTTGAACTTTATAATAAATGATCCTAAAGCTACAAACCAAAAAGATGAGTTGGCCGGGCCGAATGAAAAGTGAAAAATTGAGTATGGAAGAAGACACAACACACAAAAAGAATATTACTTTTATAGATGAATTTAAATGCTGTTTTCGTACAAAGGACGTGAAATAAATTTAAATTTCTGATAAGGATAAAATCTTATATTGTTTTAATTGATAAAAAAAAATTACACACTAATTTTATTCTTTTTCTCTGAATTTAAGAGTATATTTATTAAAAGTTTTAGTTAAACATATTACATTTGCAGTTGAAATTGTCGTTCCAACCGATTAATGACACAAATTTTGAAATAGCATATTCAACAGAAAATTACTTATTCTGTTTGACGGCAAGATTTTTACGTGATAGAGGCAGAATTTATTACATAATGACTGTCAAAGTATAGACCTATAAACCGGAAAATAACCCTAATAATTCATATATCTAAAACATCTTGACTATTGGTTTAAAAAAAATACCGACAATCTTCTAGATATTTTTCTTCTTTGAAATGCCAAAGAACGCACTTAATCAAATTTTAAAATGCCCATTGTAGCGAGTATTTCCTAAAGTATATCGTATGAAATAGCTTATTGACAACACTGTATGCCGTATACCCCTACACACAGTAAAAATGGTTGAGAGAACGGAGAATTAATTCTTCACTCCTCTTATTTGCAGGTGCAGTGAAATATGTAATCCCTTCTCTTCCAGACATGAAAGCATTATTAAAACGCCGTTCACTGCTAGACTACCGGAATAATAATCATTGTTTCACCTAGAGTCTAGACGGTCAGAAAATATCCTTTAATATGAGAACTCCACAAATAATAAAATGTAGTTTAACATAGCTTTTTTTCTTAATATGACAGATTGCAAAAGATTAGTCTTAAATATTTGTAAAATTATTGTTATTAATATTATTCACATTTTTTTTTTGAAAAAAAATATTGACAATGATAAGCTTTTGACCCCTTATATTTAGGGATTCGATTATGTACATCAAACTATTATTCAAGCCTCACTGATGTTGATGAAATAAGCTGTAAGTATTGATTTTTTCTATTATAAATATCCCCAGTAGCGATATAGTGTGGAGTATAACGTGCGGTTGAATATGAAAAAGAAACATTCAATTTAATTTTGAAAATCGTATATAGGTCAGCTAAATATAAAACAACGAACGATAATTAAAGTACGTCTAATATTAGTATCACACTAGATAAACCAGTAATTGTGTTCTATCTAAAGTCAGTGGAAATATAACACGTTCTTACCACAAACTCTTGCTTTCGGTAAACACAACAGAATATGATTGAGCCATTCATCATGAACTGTTTTACTGGCACTTCATTAATTAATTGAATAATTAGGTGTATTATCAGATAGATAAGTTTACTCTCGTATGATTCTACATTTTAAAGCTTTCACATATTCAATATAAACGTTTTTGTAAAATTTTCAGTCTTCTACATATTTTGAAACATTTCACATAACATAATTTTAACTTGGATATTTCTGTTGCTTGGTGCTTTTGCTATAGTTGGTACTATTTAGCCCCTCACAAGTTTTAAAAATATCTGTGAACCATTTTATAATAAAGTGCTGAAAATTTGTACCTCAGTCAATTTACGTATGGAACATATTTTACTAATGGAATTTTTTCAGACGGAGACGGTTTATTTATATTTGAACTCCTAAAAATATATTAATTGATATCATAAACCTCTCTAATTTTTTTATTTTTCTTTGAAATTATGTTACGGGAAAAAGGGTAAGAACTTTATGGTATCGATTAAAACTATTAGGAATTTATATCTAAAAATATACAAAATTTAAAATTTATACAGACGCCGTAGAAAACAAAATTTCCAATTATAACAAAGCGACCCATACATGAATTGAGCGATGCATAAAATTTCAGCCTTTCATCATAAAAAAGGATCAGTGATGTGAAAATAAATATACGCTGACTTAAAAGACTTTTCAGGGGCTTTCGAAGAGAGAAAAATTTCATCGGAAGATGGCTTTTCAAGTATTGTACACAAATTACATACGAAAAAAATTGATTGCATAAATACATAATACTTTTTCTGTCATAGGTGCAGTATAATACTTTATCAACATTGCTTTTTAAGATGGAAAGCTCAAATTTTGTACCTAATTAATGTATGGAGCGTATATAAAAAAGTGTTTTTTTCTTTTTGTACGGGGACCGTATGGAAATTTAAATTTCGTATTCATTTAGATTTAATCTCAAGAAAATTTTAATCGGCACCATTAAATTTTGTACCCTCTAACTTTGCAATTTACTGTATATGTAAAGTGACAAATATTTAAAGGAACAAAAAGCTAGATCAGTGTTTGGGAAACCCTGTGCATATGTACAGGGTAACTGGTAACTCGACGTGTTCCTGGTAAGTCGTGATTGGACAACTAAAATGCTACAATTTTAACGCCCATATGTATGGCCGAAAATCAAAAGTTTAAAAAAAAAATTGATTCTTAAACTTTTTTCTCGGGAATGACCCAAATTTTGAGATTGAAGTGAAAATTTAGAAAAATCTACTTATTTAAAAAGGTCAAATTTTAATATAATTTCGTAGCTGGCGATCTAACTAAACTAACGTAATTATGAAAATGTGCAAAAATACGTGAACATTTAAATTCACACACTTTGTATGTTTTTTCTTTTACATTTACATTTTAGGTTTAAAAAAATTTTGTTTATTTCAAAACATACTATTATACTACGCGCACAAATTACAAATAAAATTTACCTCATTATCAGCTACCATAAGAGCTATTAATCTCCATGTAAGACATGAAATTCATGAAGGAGGGTGATTTTTACTTATAAAACACTCCGAACGACGCACCCCCGTGCCTTCTTTAGGATCGTTGGACAACCGATCAACTTACCAGGATTTTTACATGTTTAAAATCTTAGCCGCATCGGACTGTGAATCTCAAACGGCTATGTTCTGTGTCGTTGTGTTAGTTCGTTTCGTCTCTGCGTCACGTAAGAACGTTTTATTGTATCAACAAAACATGCTTACGTAACGCAGAGCCGAAAGCAACTGTCCGAAACTAACACGATGACACAACGCATACCAGTTTGAGATTCACAATCTGATGTGACTCAAGTAATATTTAAAGCCTTTAAAAGCAGTGATAACTTGATTAATAGACCGACGATCCTAAACAATAAACGATGCCCCATCCTGGTTTTTACCTGTGCTAAGTAAAACTCACCCTTCTTTATAAACTACATATCTTAAGATGTACATAAATACCTTTTTGAATAGCTGATTAATGGGAGAAATTTTATTTGCACTGCTACTGAAGTAGTATTTTTTTTAGATAAACAACATTTTTTGAAAGGAAAAATGTAAATTAGAAATGAAAAAAAAAACATGCAAAGCGCATGAATTTTAAATTTTGAAGTATTTTTTATGATTACGCCAGCTTATTTAGAGTTTCAGCTAAAAAATATATTAAAATGAAATCCGTTTTATTAATAGAACTTTTAATATTTATAACTGAATATCAAATTTTGGATCATTAAAAAAAAGAACATAGAATTTCTCGAAAATTATTGATTTTCTGCAACACATATGGGTGTTAAAATAGTAGCACTTATAACGTATTTCAAGGAATATGTCGCGTTACCAGTAACAAACTTGAATATATTCACAGCATGGATATTGGAGAAATTCTTTTCGGCTCTTGTGTTTTTGTATTAGCCGAGATTTAATCATAGTTTCACGAATGTCTAGACGTTGAAATTATTCCCATTTCATTACGATAAATATTTATGAAAAATACTATATTTGCAGCTCCTTCCTTTTGAGGTTAGCTTATGACTTTTATCAAATGTTTTCCCAGCTAAATTGATTTATGCATGAATAATATCATTCTTAGCCTCCCCATATAGGCAAAAATCATTCATGATGGCTAAATGTATATACATTTATTTTACATTTTCAGAAAGTATTTATTACATGAAAATGAAATCAGTGATAAATAATTTATCCTATTTACTCTATGCATAGCATTAAAAGAACGTAAATCACTTCGAACTGTAACTTTATTAGCTTGCGTAAATGATTAACATTTTAATATAATCATTAAGTAAGTAATGTGATAAAGTATTTAAGAAAATAGATTCTTGTGTTTCTGCCGTAACTTCTTTTAGTAGGATAATCCTTGTAAAAGTTTTAAGTCAATGCACAATAAACGGACACGTGTTGGATGCATATACGTTCGCATATGCGAGAATAAAGTATCAAACGGAAATCACGTTATAGTTTGAAAAAAAGAAAGTTTTTCATCTCGAAATACTTTAAATAATTTTTTACCCGCTTACATACATACATACACACACACACACACACACACGCACGCACATATATATATATGTATATGTATATGTGTGTGTGTGTGTGTGTGTAGATAGATTAGATAGATATATATAACTAATAAGTAAAACATAAAATATACTGTAAATAAGACATACCCCGCATTAAAAAGATAACAACTAGAAGCAAGAAATAGAAACCAATATATATATATATATATATATATATTGGTTTCTATTTCTATATATATATATATATATTTAAACTTATTTTTTTAACACAACAAAAATACTTATATTACAATAATAAGAATTAAAAAATATATGGTTCTTGTTTATACACTCTTAAAACTGTGCCTGTTAATGCAAGCCACAAGTAGATTGTGCTTTTTATTATTTTTACATGAGAGGCACATATCCAATGTACCTCTCATATAGCATTCAAAATACAATCAAATGTCAGTGGGAAAGGTGTTGAAAATGTGTCTCTTAAATCAGAAGAACACTTTAAAGAGTGCAAAATGAACAAAAAGTGCGATTGGCGAAAGAAAAAAGGGTAAGGAAACATTCTTACTTCATATAAATAAGCTTTCGCAAAACATATTCACATTCAACACATGCATTTCGTGTTACTTAAAAAAATAATATGGAAACTATAGTTCAACAAAGTTTAATTGATATTTAAAAAATGATCACATTGATTTAAGACTCGTAATTAGAATTCCAACTGATATTTTTATAAAAGTGAAGAGCAGTCACTCTGAATAATATTTTATTTTGATTGCAGAACATGTGTCAAAAATTCAGATGTAAAATTTAAAACAGCAATTGAGAGGAATATATATATTTCGACGTACAATTATTCATTATCTTTTACGAAGCAGCAAAAGTGAAGGTGTACAGTCTTTACGCTAATGCTTAGTTATGCTTAACTAGGCAGAAAATTTGTCACAAAATTTGAAGTAGCACAAACATAGATAAAACGAGAATGAAGGTTTGTAAAAATAAAATTTAAAAAAATCTGTTTGTCTGCATTCACAATGAACACGACAAACACATATTCTTCAGATTAGATTATCTAGTTTTTTAAACATTAAGGTATTCCGCTGTATCATAAAATGATTTTCTTCGTTTATGACTTAGTAAAAAGAATATTTTAGTGAAGATAAGAAATAATATAAACGCATATAAATTTACAATAACTTAAATGCAGCAACAACCTCCTATTTTCTTGGAAAATGCGCTATAATTGAAATTATTTCTATTATTATTATTATTATTATTTTACAGCTGACTTATGATGGCAAATAACTCTTTTTTTGTTTGAATTTTTATTTAGGCGAGCCAAATTTATAGTAACTTTGAATTTATATAAAAATTCATATGTTTTAAGATGACGATTTCAGATGTAATATGTGTTTGTCGTGTTCTAATTGTAATTGATAATAATTTCAGTTTTACTTGGAGCACACGAGAAACTTTTAAGTTAGACTTTAATCTAGAGATGTACTCTTAAATGTGAACTCTGGACTAATTTAGAGAAAAGTGTTTTAATTGCTTTTCATCAGTAAAAAAAAAGAAAAAAAATATGAATGATTGTTGCTGTTTCTAGAAAGTCCTCGGATTTTTGATTTTCTTTAAATAATAAAACTCTTGCTTTTTATTTACTTATTACATGTTCATTTGCTAATAATAAATAAACGAAGATTTAAAATTCAAAAGTAACAGTTTCATTAACGGAATTCTTGAAACTTTTTGAGAAATAAATTGAATATTTTTACACCCCTAGTATTTATAAGAAACAACAAAGAAATAAAAGGGTTATAAACGTTTGAGTTTCCACTGCATATGATTTATTCCTTCTTTAAGCAATACGCATTTACTTATTATGATTTAAAATAAAATTGTATAAAAAAATATCATGTAAAGAAAGGAAATGAATTTAATAGTAATTTATTAGCAAAACACCAAGAAAAAATTACGAAAAATGAAACACAGAAATGCTGATAATGATCTTAAGATCAGAATTATAATATAGTCAGGATTGAACTCTGATTAAAATGGGGTACTGGGCTTGACTTGAAGTTTTTCATCGGTTTCCTGGTAGAATATGAAAGAAGATTTAAAAAATATTTTGCACTTAAAATTTTCAATAACAGCTTTGAATAGTAAAACTGTTTGCTCTTTTATCTGTATGTAATTCCAAAAAGAATAGAAGACTTCTAAACAGTGAGGAGAAAAGAAGTTAAGTCGGAATTGAAAATAAATCCGCCCCCCCCCCCAAATTCAAACGCTTGGTTTGTCAGAGTGTAGAATGTATCAGTATTTTGAATTGTGTTTTCAATCAGTAAAGCTTGATAATTTAATCAAAAATATTATTATAAATATAATAATAATAATAAAACATAAATTTTAGAAAGTTCTGTAATGAGTTATCTCAAGAATTTTAAATTCTTCTCTTCATAAAGAATTAAAGGTTTTCAAATATAATTCTATATACATATAAATTTATTTATTTATTATTATTATTAAAATCGTTAGAGATGCGCTGATTGATGCTTAAAAAATCTTATGGTTATTATTTTTATTAGGTGTATATACATATGTAATTTATCTATCTATTTAATTATTATTATTATTATAAAAAATTGTCAGATATGTAAAATTATTAAAATATGTCTCTTAAGACTTGCGCTGATTGATGTTTAAAGATTTTATTGTTATCAGGTGTACTGGAAAATAATGTTCCCTTTTTACAGGAAATTTAAACAAATAAATTTTCAAGTGTTGAATTACAAGCAAGCTGTAACTCAGCTTATGTATTTTCTAACAAGAATTTTATGGATATCTATTTTCTCTTTGAGATCGCGCAGGATATGGGAAAAGAAAATTTTGTTCTATCCCCTAGAAATTATGGAGCTTTAAAAATTCATTCCAATCCAGCACGCACGCTAAAGTACTTGTAAGTAAATTACTCACATACGCGCCAAATTACGTATTATTAGCTTCAGTAGTTCTACAAAATACAGGCAGACAAAAAAATTGGCATTACTTTCAGTTGCACCTATAATTATTATTATCACACTGTACTGGGTGACCAGCATTTCCTTAAAATTTTCATGAAAAAAGAACAAAAGATAATAGAAAATTGCGGTTTGCACAAATAGGTTTAGAGAATTGTGAAATATTTTATTTATTTATTTTTGAATGACAAGAAAGTTTGAAGTTCCAAATGTCACCGATAGGTAGCGCTGACATGCACAGTGGGAAGCAAGTTTCCAATTAAAAAAATACGAAATCTCTCTGATCCTTTCTATGCAAACCGCAACTTTGTGTCGTTATTTATTCTTTTTTAATGAATTTTTAAACTTGATGCCCCAGGATGCACCAAAAGCTCGTCAAAACTTCCAAAATTAATTTAAAAAGAACAAACTATGATACAAAATTGCAGTTTGCATCGAAAGTATTACATAGATGTGATCTATTTTTTTTTTCTTAATTGAATCTTGCTTCCCAATGTGCTTGCAAGCGCTACCTATCGGTAACATTTGGAATTGCAAACTTTCTTGTCATTAAAAAAAAAATCCCATCATCATCTAAACCTATTTGTGCAAACCGATTTTTTCTATCATTATCTGTTCTTTTTTAATGATTTTTGTACAGAAGTTTTTACGGACTTTCTGGTCAACCGGTATTACATTACATTACAATTTTATTTTATTTTTTTGCGTGGTACCAGGACTTATGAAATATTCCGGGAATAATTTCCTGGAAATTAGATATCTCAGTGTAAATGCTCATCTTCTCAACTAATAATACTCATATTCTCCATGACAGTCTCTAAGCACCCCATTCCCCTATTTTATCATTATTCGTGCCTCTGAGGCCTGGATTAATGTGACTTTACTCGGGTGTTCCTAAAGGATGGCTGTCAACCGCTTGATATTCCTGTGCTTACTGAATTTCTATGACCTCTTAACAGACGTGTATTAATGAAGATAGTCCAAAAGTTACAAAACGGGGGAATAAATTATCGCTAGTGGTATGATATGACGAGAATATTCGGACGGTGTTTTAATATAGGAATATGGTTAATTTTTCTGTCATTATTAAATTTATAATTTTCTTTCCTAATAAGATTTCATATAAGTTGTATAGCATTTCTAAAATGATGATAAGGTTATATATTCACATATCTTTAAACTGTTGAATTTGCACTATTTTTTTAAAGAAGCACGCATATCCTAGACAGCATATCATATGTTTTTATTCATGATGATCATGTCAGAAGCCCATTTACATAAATACTCAAGAAATTTTTTAAAAAGAGAAATACTGCAAAATTGTGAAATATCAATCTGTCACAACAACTGATCAATGTTTATTTCCTATTAGCATTTTACTAATAAGTCATTTGTTTAGTTCAACTAAATTCGGTTATAATTTTTAAATGAGTGTTTAAGTTTTATAAAAATATCATATTTTATATAATAATAATTCGAAGAAGAATAAATTAGTTCTGAACTTAATATCAGAAGCAATCTGATTCCTTATACTCTCGTATCAAGTGGATAAAAAATCTGCTATGAGAGTTTTAACTATTTTAGCAGAGTGGTCGTACCAATTTCAGAGATGACGAGATGAGTATTAAACTTCTGTAAAGTATATACTCGGACTCCAGACATAGAAAAATTTCGTTTTGAAGAATTTTAGCAAAATATGAAATAACCAAAGATTTTTTCTTTTCTGATTTCCCTTACCTTATCGGGCTTTATATATGTAAAGGTAAAAGCCCGACGTCTGGTAAATCCTAGGTTTTACCGGTAAACCGTAGCGTTTACCAAAGTGGCTCGATAACAGTCCGAAGTGCCCTTTAATATGATTCCATTTCGGACTTTTGCCAAGATTTTGCGGTGAAACCTAGGAGTTACCAACACCTTCCGGAAAAAGTCCGAAAAGAGAGATTACTTATGATAGGATTTTTCATTCGCAGATACATTGTACACAGTCTGTCCCGTTGTAAACAAGAAACAATTTTATCTTTTGAAAAAAAAATTAATTAATTTAATTTAATTAATTAATTAATATCTAAATAGAGTACAGAATATGTGTACGAGAAGCAGACAAAAATTTTTCTTTAGTTGTACAACAAGGACTCAAGTCAGGCCCGTAGCCATATTTTCTATACAGGTGGGGCACCCCCTTTTTTGAGGGGTGGCACCTCAATTTAAGTGGGGATGACATCATATATCTTTTTGAATGATAACTCTTTTATCAATATTTCTTCATAATATATTAGCATAAGTTTATAATTAAACAAATTCGTAAAAGTCCTGTCGGCTTAAACAGAATGGAGTTGTCAAGGTTTATGTTTGGAAGATGAGAAGACACAAAAAATAAATGACTATAACAGAGCATCATACTATAACAGAGTTTATTAATATATAAAACTTTAATAACCTTAACTTAAAACATCTACATTAAACTTTTTAATGTGAAATCCTCTAGGGGGTGGTAAATGATGCTGTTAGGTGGGGCTCGGCCCCACCTGGCACCCCTTTGGCTACGGGCCTGACTCAAGTGCAGTTGTTCAAAGACGTGCCCTACGAAGATATGTTTGCACAAATCAGATGATCTACTTTGTAATTCAGTATGTCATAATTCAATTTTCACCGCTCTTTTACAGTTTATATTGTCAATTAAAGTATTTTAATAATTTTGGGATACACTCTATACAAGATATCTACGAATGGTAAATTTCATAAGTGGTCCCACTGTAGGCGAGTTAATTAAACATGGTACATGGCTGAAGTGGTAAGGTCCCGGTTTCAGGCCTATCGCGCGCTTGTCGATCTAAAGGTCTTGAGTTTTGGTCGATTTTCTCCAGATATAACATGAATCGCGATAGAACCTTTTAAAAAATCTTTCCTTCGAGGCACCTCACCCCTACACAAATGATCCTTGTGCAGGTTTCCCACAACACACAAATAATGTTGCCTTTTTTTTTAACATTTTATTCCTTGTAACTTTTCGAAACAAAATTGTATACAGACTTCATTTAATCGTAATCGATAATAACCGATTACACATTTTGTGTAATCGTAATACACTCATAAAGTAGAAATTTAATTTCAAAAATAATATAATGCAATCGTGACCTGAAAACCTAAATATCGTGTAATAATAATATAAAAAATTCATTTTCTAATTATTCATAGTATAGTTGTAATCTAAGCATCCCTTAATCGTAATCACTCGAGACAATTAGAGGGTTACATTCACTCAGTTTTAATTTTTAAGTCAAATGAAAAAAAGAGAAAAAACTCTTTGAAATGTCTGTAAAGTCTTCGATAAATTTCTTGGGGATCCTGCTTTTGACAGTCGATTCACAATACTGAAAAAATCGTGAACTCCGGTTTAACATGCTCATTTACATTGTTAGAAAGACGTTGCGCCAAAAGTTATCCTTTCTGTGGATAGCGTTGCTTCCTCTCTGGACCGAGCAAGGCATTTCGAGGTATTCGGGAAGAGAAGCAACGCTGGAGACAGAAATATCAGTTGCATTATTTCAGAACATTATGCTTAAATAAGTTAAACGCGTATTCAAAGATGAGTTAAACCCTTCATTTTGACGCTTGTGTCATACTAAAATGGTCAAGGTTATGTTTAAATAAAAATTGGGAAGCATTTAAAAAAAAAAAAACCTTCAAAACAATTAAAAAAAAAAAACAACTGACATCCTAGGTTCGATTTACAGTGAAACCGACGTTACTGTTTGATATTTAAAATATATTTTATTTGGACGAATGGACAATTTGGGATTACTGTAATATAATCGTAATCTCCACCTGAAAAAGAAAATTTCAAAGTCTGGTTCGATATACATATTCTTAAATCGTTACAATTTGTACTATCAATTAAAAAATTATAGTGTATTTGAACCTTTTTCAGGCACACTGCATACAATGTATCTGCGAATGGAAAATCCTATCATAAGTAATATCTAGTTTCGGGCTTTTACCGGCAGGCGTTGGTAACTCCTAGGTTTTACCGAAAAGGCTTGGCAAGAGCCCGAAATGGGATCCTGTTAAAGAGCATTTCGGACTTTTACCAAACCACTTTGATAAAAGCTATGTTTTACCGGTAAAACCTGGGATTTACCAGACTTCGGGCTTTCACCGTAACATATGTATGCATATATGCTTCAACCAGTTTAGATGATTTCAATAAAAATAGAGATTATTGCTGTGATGGAGATCACATATCTAATTTAATAATCACTTACTTTGGCTTTTCTTAATGTAATCTATCCAAAATCAAGAATTCTAAATCACTTCTGTTTTCATTTTTCTGCCATTTCGGCTTTTAAATCTGTATTTTTGATTTGCCCCGTATGCACTATTCTTTTTGTTTATTCGTCTCTTCGGACCGGTGTGCTAAAAATAGATTATATTTGCGTCCGTTTGCAAAATCAACGTATTTTGTGATTCCCCTCCTTTGGCTTGGTGTTGGCGTTTTTATTATTTGTTGCCCTTCCCACGTCTTCAAAATTATTTGCTCGCGATTACGTCATTTTTAATTTTATTGGATTAACTGTTAGGGTTGCTCTGGAATTGGCGTTATTTATGTCAGCCAAGTTTTTGTTCTCGCCAATTTGTAATTCTCTGCTGGCGTAATTTTTAAGTCATTCCATCTTAATTGCACTGTCCATATAGGACGTCATTTTATTTTCGCTGAGCCACCACCGCCCGTTATAATAATTTTTCAAGAGTATATGTTTAATAAAATAGTTTTTAAGTATTTAACGTCTTTTTATTATATCGCAACTAAGTGTATCGAACCTGGATTTTCATGTGTCACAACGCAACTTAATAATTTAAAACAGCCCAACTAAATAACTTCTTGGCATACATAACGCCAATTCCAGAGCAACCCTAACAGTTAATCCAATAAAATTAAAAATGACGTAATCGCGAGCAAATAATTTTGAAGACGTCGGAAGGGCAACAAATAATAAAAACGCCAACACCAAGCCAAAGGAGGGGAATCAAAAAATACGTTGATTTTGCAAACGGACGCAAATATTATCTATTTTTAGCAAACCAGTCCGAAGAGACGAATAAACAAAAAGAATAGTGCATACGGAGCAAAGCAAAAATTCAGATTTAAAAGCCAAAATGGCAGAAAAATGAAAACAGAAGTGATTTAGAATTCTTGATTTTGGATAGATTACATTAAAGAAAGCCAAAGTAAATGATTATTAAATTCGATATTTGATCTCCATCACAATTGCTACTAGAAATGCTACATGATTGCTTAATGATTCCAACATCCACTTGGCGTTAGAAATTTTTTTTCTGCGTCCATAGTGCCTTCATGAAATAGATCTTTGAACATCTCCAAGTGGTCAAAGCTCAGTGCCAAGTCTCTGTGACGCGTGCTGGTTCAAATCCTTAAGTCTTGCTCCCATCAAAATCATCAATGGGCTAAGCTTGATGCTCCTCTATTTCTCGTACCGGTCATATTTCCGGGAAGTAGTGAACAAATGTTATGGGCCAAAAAGATAAGAGTATTGCAATTCTTATTCACGGATTTTTTTATCTCTCATTTTACACAGGAGACGACAATACCAGGCTATTTTAAACACAATTCGGAGTTTAATTTTAAATAGATGGTAGCAGTCAGTGGCGGCTCGTAGGATACAGCAAGTACAGCCGGGCTGCACTTGAAATTATCAGCACATACTTTAAAATAATTTATTCTACTAAATTTCCTAAATTCAGATTAGAATTATGGAATTCCTATGGTAAATTAAAAAAATCTCTAAAAAAAAAACCAAACCAAAAAACCGTATTGTGGCCAGATCGCTCATTCAGAAAAAAAGCACTTTAATCTTCCCGCAATTCAATTGGGAAAATCTTTGGTTCAGCCCAGAGCGCTGATAAGAAAATTGGCAGCACCGTTGCCATGACAACGGTTACGTAAGCATTTCCTCCGGCATAGGCTATAATGGGGATTCGCAGCTAAGACTCAGCTCATTCAAGATTTTGAAAGGTCGGCAGCACTTGTGAATTCGACTCACTGATTGGCTCGTGAAGTGAGGGAGGGGGTAAGGAGAATATATGTTCGGCAAACTCTGGACTTTATATTGCTGAATTTATCAAGAAGGTAAGCCTGAATAGACGCTTATGAATGGACAATTACCCATCAAAGCAGTATTGTTTTTAAGTAAGCAAGAACTGGCATTTAGAGGACATGGCGAGCGAAAAAATTCTTTAAACATAGGAAATTTTAAAGAGCTTTTAAAATTATTGATATCTGAATTAAAACAACGCCTTTTTATGAGGGCATCACTGACCGATTTGCAAGTTTAAAAGAAAGGAGGATTGATTTGACTTATAAAAATAAGTACGTTTTCCTTTCTCTTTTCTTTTCTTCTCAAGTTATCGTTGCAAAAGAAAATTCTAAGGAATCTTCGAATCAGACACGGATTAATGCAATTTTGAGGATAAGAGCGGCTGGTTGAAATTTATGTCCATTTTATGGAAAAGTAAAATAGGATCTCTTACTTTTTTATGTAATTTCTTTTTTTTTTCCTTGGCGAGGGCATAATCCGCCAGCTTTCGAATTCAATAACAAAGATTTTCCATTCCTGTCCGGAGGAGGGGGGGGGGGCTCATATGCTTCCGGCTGCACTAACAGTTTTGACCACGGGCCGCCACTGGTAGCAGTACCCAAAATACGTGTATTTGTGATATGCATTGTATAATCTTAGATCATTTTTTTACTTATGTTCAAAGAAAACTTTACAAATATTTATTTATTTTAAGAAGTAAGCTTGATAAAATTTTCCTTTAGTGTTTAAAACATATCTTTTAAATGATACCCTGCTTACTGGAAAACACGCATTCAGTCACAATAACCTTGAATGTTGGCTTTTCCTAGAATTTGAACATTTTTTTTTTTTTTCTTTTTCTTTCGCGCTAAAAAAATGTCCAAACCCTTAAAATGAATACATATATTGTACATGGATTTACTTTTATACAATTTTCTTGAATTAAAAAAAATAGGCACTTTTATGACTGATTTCTTAAAAGTAATACGACCGTTATGAGGTTAAGTGTGGCCACAAGGAAGAATTTGTACACTGAGCACCACCACGAAACAACTTCCACGATTTATGATCTGCCAGTGGTGCAGCTAGGCAAAATTAAAGATATTGTATTTGTAGGTCTACGCAAGAGATTGCAATTATCTAGAACAATAAATCTATTGCGATCACGATTACAGTAGAAAAAATAATGATAAAAATTCCGATTGGGAGAACTTTTTTTTTTAAATTCTAGTGAAAGTTGATCAGCCCAGTCACGACGTTGGTATGCTACACTCAGGTACGACGAAACTGGCAACGTTCGCAACTCATATTTGTAAATAAGAACACTGAAACGGCGGATCAATTTCAACACAAGGGGAAAAGAGAAAAAAACTAATCAGTTGGAATTATAGGAATAGATTTTTTTTTTATACACGAACAACTTTTATTAAACAGGAATATCTTTCCTTTACAAACGAACAAGCTCCGCAGACTGTAACATCAATGTTGTGGCGGTAACGAAGAAAAAAAAAACGAGGTTATAATTTTTAAGAAAAAGCTTGTACGACCCAGAAGAAAATGTGCAATATGTAATACAAAATGTTAGTCCGATAGACGGGGCCGTACCCACAAAAAAATTTCGGGAAGGGTCCGAAAATTTCAGAAGGAGGATCAAACGATGAAAAAGGCTGGATTTTTCACAAAAAGACTTCATCATTATTATTTTGTTAATAAAATTTTAAATTTCGGGGGGGGGGGGGACTGGACCCTCTTTCCCATCCCGTTATGTGCGTCCTTGCCACTGGTGTTCAAATATAAGGGAAGGTATTTCTTTTTAGTCTATATACAGTCATACAAAATTTAAGTAATACCCAAATTTCTTATTTTCGTTTTGCTATTAACTGATTAGGTTTTGGAGAAACACAATATTAAGAAGAAATACGCTGAAGTTATTATTATACATGATTCACATTTACGGAGATCAATATTTTAAATATGAAACTGGCCTGGGACATTTGACTTACGCACATTTGACATTATAGGTTTACATTAAAGATGAGACGGGTGCAGCCCGAGCCCGAAAGGCCCGAACTGGGCTCGGGCTCTGTAATTCCCGGGTGTGTTCGGGCCCGTGAGAAATTTGTCTTTTATTGAACATACTCCTCGTAAATAGATTTTTAAACAGTAGTTCATGGGAGAAATAAACTAATTAATATTATTTGATAAACTGGAATAGTATGTATGAAGAATGAGAAAGTAATTGACTTTTATTTATCTATTGGCTGAAATTTCGGGCTCTGGCTCCGACTTAAATAATATCGCTCGGGCTCGAATCAAAAGTTCTCGGACTCAGGCTTAAAAAATTGAACGCGGACTCATCTCTAGTACACATGTGGTTTTTGGTCACATTAATAAGCTATTTTACCCATTGATTTATATGCCTTTTAGTCTTTTATCTGTTTTAGTTGTTTGTTTGCTTATAATTAAAAAAAAAGAAGTTTATACATTACATTTAAACCAAAATGTTTCGTAAAATATGAAAGTTGTACGACAAAGGTAGCAAGAAAGGGATTTGAGGGAGAGGGGGGGGGAGGTAGCGATAATAACTATTAAATGCACCGCCTAATTTCCCTCCTCCCACTCCTTTACAAGATCCCAGCTCATTTTCCTATCTCGGTCGAAGTAATAAAGTCCGAAAATTACACTGCCCTGGCCCAAACTCGCGCACACCAGAGAAACAATTAATTCATTAGGCTAATTACTGGCGCAAACAATGCACTCGCGCTCCATCAGGCAAAATTCAAAAACACGGCGCAATGGCGCGTTAATGAGACCGATTAAAAAAAAAAAAAAAGAATAAGGGGATGGGGGAAGAGAAGAAACCCAAAAAAGAAAAACAATGCACATCGTCTCTCCCCCTCCCCAATTTTAGAATCTTGCCGCCATTATTGTCAAAGCCGCAAGCTGGCTACCTATGCCGAGAGGGGGATCTTGTGCACTGTGCGCCACCGCATACCCCCCTCTTTTTAACCTTGTTCTCGGCCGGCGCACGCGCACTGCGGGAGCGCAGGTGACGTTCTCGCCGCGCAAAACCTGCCCCCCAATTCCGACACGAGGAGCCGAGCAGTGCTGTTGTTTTACTTCCGAACTCCGCTGCGCTTGTGAAGCACTAATGGCATTATTTCAGGTGAGTGTCTCTCTTCTCTTCCTCATCATGAACATGTTTTGTGTGCGTTTTTTTTTTTTTTTTTTTTTTTCCCCTCTGAGTCAACCGCGAGCCCGTTCAGATATGCGTAGAGTTATTTAACCTTTTAGGGATTTTCATTTATTTGTTTACTTATATTTTTATCCCCACTTTGGACTGAATCGCTCGCACAGAACGGGACGAAGATAGTAGCAGATACCGTTATTTCGTCTCTTTGCCCCTGTGAGTGTTTTTTTCGCTGCAATGCTTTGCAGCATGGACAGTAAGCGAGGAGTTGCTTTTTGCGAGCGTAGTGTGTGTGTGTGTTTGTGGGGGTGGGTTTTCGAGATGTGTGTTTGTCGCCGCTCGCTCTTTTGCAAACAAATTCCCGGGAATCGTCTTTTATCGAGAATGTCGCAGTTCTTCCTTTATTTATTTATTTATATTTTTTCGGATTTCGTCTGTCTAACTTTCGAGCGTGGTTACTCGAAATTTGTTAACTGTAATCTTTCAGCGGTTTGCTTGAAAGAAATAAAAAGAAGAAAAGCAACTGTTCAGTTTTAATTATGCGAAAATTCTTTCGATCTAAGAAATGTTGTTCTACAATTATTCAGTTATAAAATTGTTTTAATATTGTTTTGCAAGCTCAACGTTGCGCCTGTTTATAAAGTAAAATTTGATTGTTTTATATTATTGAATTCAGGAAAACACGATATATTTGTGTGTGTGTGGGGGGGCATTAATGAATAATTATAAACAGATTTTCGTTTACTGTTTTGTTCAGACGCTTTGGAATGATCTATTTAATATATTTGACTTGCGTTTCATGTTTTATATCTTTAAATTTCCACGCTTTGATGAAGTAAATTTAAAGAAAAAATGATAACATTATTATAATATGCATAAAAATATTTTACAAATGTGTCCTTCTTATGTTTTACACAGCTCATAAACTTAAATTGCCCTTTTTAATTTTCATTAAATTAGAAACACGTAGCTGAAGAGGTTCCTTTTTAATGATTTTATACTGGAATTTTTCAAATAAGTTTATGTAAAATGCACTAAAATCTTCATATATTTATCTTTCTGATAGTAAAATATATATATATATCTTTTGAATATATATAAAAGAAGAGAATAATGTCTTTTAAGTAATAAATGTTGCAGACTTTGATCTGTGTATGCTAGTGCATACATTTACAATATCAAAATTCATTGTTCTAAATAAACTTATTTCATATTATTAAAATTGAAAAATATTCGTTCATATAAGAGCTTGTGTAGTAAATAAACTTTAAATTCCACATTTTAAAAAGAAGGTGGAAAAAAACCTAAAATATTTGTGATCGAACTTTATTGGGTTAAAAAATAGTTTAGTTAAAATTTTACGCACATAGCATACACATACAAACGTTAATAAATCAATTGATATTATAAATTGCTGTGATATATAAAAAGCTCTGTTTTAAATTTGTCTTGTTTAATCCAGTCATATTTATAGTGGTGCGTACTTAATGCACATTACAAATTTGTTTATGCTAGAAATATTTGCAGTATCCATGCTGAGCTCTCTGCATAATATTTTTATATAAATACGTTTATAGAAATGGCTAATTTTCAAGTCTTCCGTGTAAATTAGAATAAAAAATAACTACTATGATGAACAAAATTTGAGTCTGTCGCAAGTGGAATTTTTTTTATGTTTCTTTGTCTATCTGTTTAAAAGTTTGCATTTTGTCCTTAACAGTCAACAATATATGGCAAAAACGACCACATATTGTTAAAAATTGTATCTTGAAAAAATTATATCGTCCAATAATTATATTCTGTTTATTTTTTTTTCTTTAGTGCAATACTATTTACTAATATATACTGTTGATTTCTCGCAATAAAAGTTCCTTTTTTTTTTTTTTTTTCATTGATACCAAATATACACTTCTCATTTTGGAAAATTATTAGTAACTTGCGTACAATGCTAATCAGTCTTAATGTAAGTAAATGATTTTTGCGGATTGTTACTTGCAGTGGGTCACTAATACATTAAATATTTAGATCTTCTTGATTTTAATTAGGCCATAGTTAATTTCATATACCTGACACGAAATTAATGAGGAATTTTATAATAAAGTTATTATTTAAGTTTCACAGCTGCGCTCAAAAAAAATTTGGAGTGACCAGACATTTTATGAGCAGTTTTTTTTAGAAATACTAGGTAAGATGGAGCATGAAGGACTATTTGTGAGAGTAGTTCGCGATTTTATTAGTCACTAACTAATGTGCAGAAACATTTAGATATATTAACAGGCTATGTGTCAACGTTTAAAATAGAGAATAAGATATATTTTTAAATTAAATTTAAAAATATCGGCAAACGTGTTTAGTTTGATCGGTTATTAAAATTTAAAAGTAATTTTCTTTATTTATTCATTTATTTTAACGATCAGATCGTTTATATAACATTTCATGCGCTATTGATTTTTCAATACATTATTTAATTTATGAGTAATTGGTAGGTTTGAAATTTCTAATGAAAAAGGTAAATTTAAAGAAAATAAGAGCAATTCAGGCCCTGAGTATCGCACAGACATTTGGGACACCTGCTCTGTGCACCGCATTCAGGTGAGAGCCGGAATATTGAGCTTAGACTAAATTATTATTACGAACATATGATAAACCGGCTATGTAAAGGTGCACAAAATTTGGAAAGTGTCCTGCGTACAAAAATGTTTAAAATAGTTACTGCACCTATAACAAAAGTTCCGCAGAGGATATGAAATGCAGTTGCGTGTAAATAAACTAAATTACTGTGGAACGGAATGATTTAAAACCTCATATTAACTAATGGGGAAATTTGGGGAGGAGAAAGAAAGAGGTAAACCGTGGTTTTCACTCTGGTTATGGATTACTTGGAAGAAGAGGGTATTTGCCGTATGGTGTGACCATCGAGATCTGCAGACCTCAGTCCCATAGAGCAGTAATCTCCAAACATTTTCTCGCAGCTGACCAGTAAACGTTTCATATTTTCATTGCAGCCCGTTGAGGGAGAGACGTTGATTGTTTATACGTTAGATTGTTTTGATTTAATAATTTTAATTTAATTGCGTTTTATCATGCCTCAAAATAAAATACAGCTACACCAAAAAATGAATATGAAGTGATTTAACATCTTAACTCACTAGAATGCTAAATCAAAGAGAACCCCGAGCTTGTTTCTTTGCAATGAGCCGGTTCCATCTGGAGGTAATAGGAGACGATGCAGCCGAAGTATTTTGCTTATGTTCGGTTTATTCCGTTGTTTTGTTTTGGTTGCTGTAACTTCAGAAAACCCCGCTGCACACAGATAGGTTGTCGGCAATGGCAATAGGGATTTAAGTGTTGCGGTGTCAATATCAAGGTGTTCCGCCATGTCTTTTAATCCAGAACGCCTGCAGAGTTGTCTGGAACGTAGTTTTAAGGCAGACGCCATTTGCAATCTTCTGCCGTTGATCTTCTAGCACAGGCATGCTATATTAGTACAACCCGACAGCACTACACCACAGTAAATTAAATGGAAATAATTCAATGTACTTTGTGCGGCCCGGTACTATTTGATCCACGGATCGGGGGTTTAGGACCACTGCTATAGAGCACTTGCGGAATACTCTAGGGATTTCCACTGTCGACAACCCCTTCCAAGAGCCCTTCAGGCGTTAAAATTGGTGCTTTTGGAAGAATCGGAATATTCAAGGATTGACACAATCGTTGATCAATATCCTCATTATCAGTATGAGAAAGGTCGATGTTACGCTTGCATAGCTGTACGATGTGGCCACGTCTCGTCATCAGATAAAGAGCTATGGTTAGCAATAAAGAGCTATGACTTTTTCCTATTTTGACAAATGTTGCTCGCATTTGCATAGCAGCCTACATTAAACTCCTATGCAAATATTTTTGTCACCATTTCCTACCATACAGCATGGGGTAATAGAATATGAAATTCCAGTGCATCAAATTCATTTTTTGTGGATAATCTCTTTTCATGTTTGTTATCTTAAATTTAGGAACTAGTGTATATAAATCAATTGCGAGCTGCTTTACTTAAAAATTACGAAAAAAGGCAATCAACAATAATAATTAATAATAATTTTTTTATAATATAGCACAAGAGGCTGATACGTAAGACATAAAGTATCAGATTGCCTTTTTTAAACGTTTCGTCTATTTTCCTAATACTTTATTAAAAATACGCGTGCTACATTTCTAAACAAAAAGTAAAGAAGCTTAAAAAAAAGATAAAGAAAAACCGAAGCAGCAGAATTTTTTTTTCTTCCCCATTCTTTTGTTCGAGACACAGTCTGCACCGTGAGACTGAACTTCCAGCTAACAATAAAAGAAAACCCCGCGCGCTGCTTAGTCTAATAATAGAAAGTTTCGTTTCGTTTTTTCTTCCAACAAAAAAATCTACATTATTTAGTATTATAAAATATTGAGCAATTCTCTGTTTGAGTAAGAGATCTTTTTTAAAATTTATTTTGTCTACCTTTTCGAAACTGAGAGTGCGCACTCCACATGCATTAGAGGCTTATTTACTTTTTCTAAACAAAACATGCGGGATGGTTTTAGTGTGTATCAAGGAGAATCTCTCTCGATCTGACTTGCTGCCAGATATCGAGTTGTGCGTAAGATGCGTCTATTTCTCCAATTCGTTATTCTCAGTTGGCGTGCCCTGTTGTGTTGTGAGTTTTTTTTTGCTGGGTTCTATTTTAAATTTTTATAGCAAGGAACGTATGAACTTTAACCTTTTTGTCAAGGCGATGCATTTCTATTGTTAGGATATATCCAGCGTGTGATCTGGAGAATGGTTGGTAAATACGTGCTATTCTTTACTTGTTTAATTTGTTGTTTAATGTCTATCAGCTATTGTTCAAATTTTCTGTGTTTAAAAGAATATTGCTCAACCAAGTATTCAAATAAAACGGACACGGCTGTGTGCAATACCTTCAATTTCTTTCCATATCTAAAAGAATTTTATAATTTTAATCTTTAAAATTTCATGTAAATTTTTTAGTATCTAATTGCCGTCGATTGAATACTATTAAGTCTTATTAAATTTATTTTACAGTTAATTATAAAAAGAAGCACTTGCTAGGTACTAGTTTAAATTTTTATAGCAGAGAACGCATGAAATGTTAGTACTTTTGTCAAGGCAATACATTTCTATTGTCTGGATATGTCGAGCGTGTAATCTAATTGGAAAATAATTCGTAAATACTTCTTAGTCTTATTTTATCACATTTGTTTAATGTGTTGTCCAAACATTTTCTGAATTAAAAAGAATAACAATTAACAAGGTAATTAAGACAATAGACATAACTGAATACAATACCTTTAATTTTTCTCATTCTGTAAAACAATTTTATAATTTTAGTCATTAAATTTTCATCATTTTTTTTCTTGATCTAGTTACAGTCGATTGAAATAGAGTTAAATATTTATCAAATTTATTTATCAAGATAATTTTGATAGCTTAAAAAACATTTTTTAATCAAGTATTTTATTATAGAATTAAAAAAGATTTTCTAATAAATAAAATCTTCTAAATTTTATAATTTGCGGATTCAAAGCAAGACATTTAAAAATGCATTCTATATCATTGGATAACTGATAATGTGTATTGTTAATTTGATCGAAAAGGACTTGTGGAAATATTTCAATTTCCTATTAAAAGGAACGTGTGATGAAAGATTGAGTAGATAATAGACTCTACACAAATGGAACAGAAAATAACTCAAAATATTTGAAAAGTTTTGTTGTGATCGCTCTCCCCATTTCTATGAATGAAACCACGTATTTGATATAAAAGGGCGAAGGAATGCTAAATATGGTTTCAGACTTACGATATTAATTTTCCTTTAATTAATTAATTTGTGTACGAATATCGCTTCGAAAATTTTGTAATAATTATTTTTTATTATTATTCAGACATATGTCTTCGTTTCAGAGTTTAGTTTAATTTCAATATTTGCTGTACTGTACAATTCTTGTATAAAACTTGAAACATTTTGTTGTAAAATATTCTTTTAGTTCCTTAAAAGAAGGTTACATTTATTTATTTATTTATTCACATGTACCTAATGCATATATGAAAGAAAATTAGTAAACTAAAACTAAACAAACTGAATAAGATTTAAATAACATCATTTAAACGGCAAGGAATATTAATTTATTCTATCATAAAGCCTGTTAATTTTTTAGATTATGTATAACTAATGTTAATACGTATACAGATACGTATACATATAGGATGCCTAAGGGTATATAAAAGATCACTAATAGGATGTTTGAGAATATCTTTGTTAAAATCTTTGTAAACCATTTTTAATTTTCAGGTAAATGTATTACTTTTGCTAGAGTTGAATAACTTAAGAGTCATAAATTCGCTGCATTTTAAAACTATTTAACTTTAAAGGATACAGTGAAATGCATTTAAGACCACCCAATTTTACTACATTCCTCAGAATTGATTGCAGTGACACAATGCATTTTTTTCCTTACTTGTAGAAAAAGTTGGATAGATAAATTGTAAACCCCTTATGCACAGGGCAAACATGAAGTATTTGTCATAATTGTACACAAAATCTTTTATCAGAGAAAGTATTTTAGTATTTATTGTCTCTCTGTTAAAACCAGCCTTTTGATATTTGAATTACTTTCTCATAGTTACTGTACACCATGCATTTAATGCTGCGTATCTAATATTTAAGTAATAATCTTATTTTTGACGTCAATGTATATATGACGTCATTTGTAGCAATAATAGGCATGTTTAATTTAAGCTTGTTCATTTTAACAATGAACAATATTGTGGAAGTTGTTTTTTATATAAGACAGTAAACAACACGCACAAAAATACTTAAGAATAACTATATTTTTTGTTAGCTTTTTGATTAGTTTACTCACATTTTCCAATTTGAAATAGTTAATAAAAAATAGCTTTGCGACGTGCCTGCATGTGGAAAAGTTCATCAAAACGCAACAGAATCATAATTCCACACAAAACGATATCGAGAAGAACGATCAATAAACAGATTTTAAAAAGCAGTGCTGAACAATAATTATCTTTCAAAGTACGGACTTTTATATTTGTTTTCTTATATTTTCGCGATGAAAACTATAATTTAAAAATACGTATTTGCATGTGTAAAAAGTTAATCAGAAATATACAGTCATCGTTCCACGCAAAACGGGATTATTCGTACCTATTTTGCTCATTTCATCTCCCATTCACTGCCTAACAGAATGATCTTTATTACCACCACTCGGTTCACTGATCTCATCTGCTATGACCCACAATCAAACTTTTTCTTTCATCTCGCATTCAGCTTTCGATCTCCCTACCTGCGTTCAACCCAGAGCAATCAATTCCGGGCTCCCCACACATTTCGTGAGTGCCAGCTGCTTTTGCTGTGCTGAAAACAGTAGACACCGGAGAAGGCTTTTTCAAACATTATATTTCTTGGCACTGTCGTCGGTGCTTAATAGCCTGGCTGCTTCTGCATGTGCATAGAAATTCGTTCTGAAATTTTCGCCTAGTGTTGTGCACTTATTTGCTTTGGAATTTATATTTTTTTAAATATTATTTATTTATTTACTTTTGTGGTTTGCGAACTGGTAGATTTATGAAATGAATCTCTAGTAGTAAATGATGAATCATTGTGGTTTTGGCTTTTCTTTAGTGGATTCTTTTATAAGTTGAACAGGATGTTATTAAGCAATTGTATAATTGGTAATGGGAAGTTATGCCAATTATACTACCACAATTCCTCTCAGTTTGGAGATTGTAATCTTTACCTCGGACTTTACTAAGTTTTTAGTTCGTTTCTCTTTCTTTCTTTTCTTTTCTGCTAGTGCAAGGATGTTTAAAGAATTAGCCACAGGGACTTGGAAAGGAGCTGGAAAAATATTTCCAGTTCTGTATGTAACCGACTAAAATGGTGTAGATCCCTGTACTTGTTTTTTTTTCACTTTGGATTTGTGTTCGATGATTTATTTGTATGTTGTTGTTACATTTCGAACATTGATTTTTGGACATGCTTGCTTTTTCCAGAATCTGCTTAGAAATTCTCGTCGAATAAATTGGAATACGTAATGAAAGTAATATATTTTGTGTTACCATTTTAGGGTAATACAGATAATTTAGATGTGAAATTCATCACAAGATTAGAATTTAATTTTTATTTTTTAACTGCGCATATAATTACTTTATTTTACAGTGTATTTAGTGAAAAGTTACTACTTCTAGAGTACTCAAAAAATGTTTATTGTTTACTCTTCGATTGTTGTATATTCAAGGAAAATGCGCTATGTAAATTTTTATGTGAAAGTTCAATTAACTAGTTGACAGATACACATAGATTTGGTAAGCATGAATTATGGATCTCTGTTACATTATTTTTTATAAATATAAAATGCAGTGTCTTCTTTACTTCCTTAACAATTTAAGTTGCTCAATTCAGTTTGAAGTTGAAAATGTTATTTTATCCATTGAAAGATTAAAAACGAAAAGTTATGTAAGTAACAAAAATTCTTAGTTATTAAACTACGTTGGATAGTGCAGGGCACATTGTGAGACTTTCTGAATGAACCTTATTTATATTTGCTATAGCGGTATTACTAAACAGGCTAGCGTGAAAAGAGACTTATGATTAACCGCTTAGCGGTCGTATTATTTTCAAGAAAAGGGTTATGAAAATGCCTATTTTTAATTCCAGAAAGTTGTAGAAAAATAAGTGCATGTACAATATATGTATTCATTTTAAGGTTTTGGACATTTTTTTCAGCGCGAAACTAAAAATAAAACAAGTTAAATATCTAGAAAAGCCAGCATTCAGGGTTTCAAAGCCAGCATTCAGGGGGCGAATGTGTGTTCGGTAGTAAGCAGAGAATCATTAAAAATATATGTTTTAAATACTAATGGAGAAATTTATTAAGCTTACTTCGTAAAAGAAATAAATATTTGTAATGCTTTCTTTGAACATAAGTAAAAAAAAAAACAGAAATGAGCTAAGTTTGCACAATGCGTATCCCAGGGGCGTAGCCACGGGGGGGGTTAGGGGGGTCATAACCCCCCCCCCCATGAGAAATTTTTTGCCATACAAAATGCATATTCTTCACTACATTATCACACACACGCATACATATATATGAGTTGTAGTAGTCGTAACCCCCCCCCCCCATGAAAAATTTCTGGCTACGCCCCTGCGTATCACAAATACACGTACATGAGTACTTCTAGTATCTATTTGAAAATAAACTATCTCCGAATTAAGTTAAAAATAGTCTGTTACTGTCATCTGTTGTGTAAACTGAGATACAAAAAATTCCGTGCATAAGAATTGAAATGCTCTTACACTTTCTGGCGCCTAACATTTGAACACTATTGACCGGAAATATGACGGGCACGAGAAACAGAGGCAGGAAGCTTAGCCTCTGATTTTGACGGGAGCGACGCTTAACGGGTTAAATAGATAGAAATGCCACTAGTACCAGATAATACGAAATATGTCCCATAATGGAACATTTTAGATTTTTCCTGTTAGGACAACTTCAGTCGAACAATCTTAATGGAATAGACAATTTACCAGGAAAATTTATTCTAATAAGCGGGATATTCCATTATCTGGGATCACATTGAATAATTATTACGGTTTGGTACATTGAAAATTTATTACAATAAGCGGGATATTCCTTTTACCGATATTCAAGTAAGCGGGGTGGACTATAATTTGTAAAACTTTGTCCAAAAATAAGCGTTGTCTTTTGCGAAAAATTATTCTAGTTTTTGCAAGATTAAAAATATAATACTATAGAATATACCGGGGGATCCAAAAGTCAGGACAAACTTTAAAAATTCATTAAAAAAGAGCAAATAATGATAGAAAATTGCGGTTTGCACAAGTACATTTAGAGTATGGTGGGATTTTTTTTTTTATGACAAGAAAGTTTGTAGTTCCAAATGTTACTGGTAGGTGGCGTTGACATGCACAATGAGAACCAAATTTCCAATTTAAAAAATCCGAAATCTCTGCAAGGCTTTCTATGCAAACTGCTATTTTTTTTATCATTATTTGTTCTTTTTTAATAAATTTTTGAACTTTTTACTAGCTTTTGATGCATCCTGGGTGGTCCCCCAAATTTGGTTCCCATTGTGCATGTCAGCGCCACCTACCGGTAACATTTGGAACTATAAACTTTCTTGTCATTAAAAAAATCCCATCATACCCTAAACCTATTTGTGCAAACCGCAATTTTCTATCATTATTTGCTCTTTTTTAATACATTTTTAAAGTTCGTCTTGACTTTTGGATCATCCGGCACATCTATTTGTAAAAAAAATATATATATAGATTTGAGAACTAAATCTTATTACAGGGAAATGAGACAATACATCTTTAAATTCGAAAAAAAAATAGTAGCTCTGGGAAAATGTTTAAGTATTTTTTAAAAACGAAAATACTAGTTCTTTTGATTAATAATTTTTAATTTTTTTCTTCAAGGAAGACTAAGCCACCATTTAACTTTTTAATGGTGTTTTAATTCACACATTGCAAGAATTTTTCAATTTATTAGACAAATAAAAGAATATGTTTTAATTAATTTTTTTTAATCTCAATTACGTGAATATGCCAAGTTGAATAGAGCAGTTTTAATGTATCAGATTTAATTTATGGACAATTTAAAATTATTTCAGAAAACATTAATCTTTCTCCGAATGCATCTCTATTACTTTTTCCCCTAATCTTTCTAAGTTGATAAATTACACTGGTAATGACTCTGAGGGAGTAGAAAAGACTAATGTTCGCACTTAAGTAAAAGAGTGCGAAAATTGACGTTATATAAGATTTTATTCAAAGGATATTTATATGATAAGGCCATAAAAATGAATCAGCTTCCTTTTTGAAAACTGAAATTAAATTTTCTTTCACGCATGGTTTGTCCTTATTATTATGTTATTTTGATAAGGGAATGAAATATATTATAGCTTTTTCATTAAGCAGTAAATCATGTACAAAGTTATTGGAAGCTTTTATTTTATATATTTTATTTTTTACTTTTAAGTGATTTTTCTGAAAGCGAAAGATATTATTAAAATGAAGTGATTTTCTCTAAAGTGTACAAGAGTCCACAAGCATAAGGTGTAATAAATTGGTTTAATTATTTGTTCGTTTTTACGTAACGTCATTACTATTAATACGGGGATATTCATTATTCAATGCGAACTTTCGAAACGCTATTGTAAAAAAAAAAAAAAAAAAAAAAAAAAAAATAAGACGAAAGCAGAAAATGAAAACATTTGAATGAATGCAGAAGCAATTTAAGTTTTATTTACATGCCTTACAAGTTCTCTAAACGTAAACTTTTGGTCACACGGTATGCATCAGTGTCAGGGGCATAGCCAAGGGGGGATAGGGGGGGGGTCACAACCCCCATCAGGAATTTTTTGCCATGCAAAATGCCAATCCCTTGTCACACCCACGTATACATATATGTGAGTTGCAGTAGTCGTAACACCCCCCCCCCCGCCCATGAAAACTTTCTGGCTACGCCACTGATCAGTGTGATAGTCCAGTTCTTGCCACTCTCGAAATATACTACTATAGGACATTATTGACACCTCGTGTTATCTTTTCCTGTCCTTGATGCGGCTGAACTGCGTAAAATGATAACACGCGCTGTGAATAACGTTCATTAGTACCATGTGGAGTAGAGTGTGGGACGAACTGGACTACAGCGTTGGTGTATGGCGAATTGGTACCAAAGGTTAAAACATAGAACAGTTGCAAGGCATGCCAAAAAAACCATTATTATTTCCGTATTCTTTCATTTTTTTTTCTTTTTTGCTGTTGCTGTATCCGTGTTAGCTTTTTTTTTTTTTAAATAGCACTTCGAAACATCGGCGGAAGTTATGAATAACCCTGCATTTCTGCTAATATTTCCATTTCCTCAAACGAATGGGAGTTTTCGGACCTGTTTCAGAAGCATTAATGAGATATCAACTTGAGGGCCGTGGTAGCCCAGTGGTTAAGGCGTTGGACTCGTAACCGGAAGGTTGTGGGTTCGATACCGGCGTACCACTAAAGACCGCGGTGTACGTGCACGTTAAATCCGTGGTTCCGAAAGTCCTCTCGGCGGTCGCTAGCAGTTCCGAGGGTGCCATATTCAGAGTCCCCACCTTCTGATGAGGTTCCAAATTGTGGGGAAATTCCGGGAAGGACGTATATGTATCTCTAAGCGACGCATTCAGTGGCGCGAGCTGTCCTCTCCTGGCAAATAAATTAATAACAAATAAATCAGATATCAACGAATTTTTGATTACTCTGTTTACTTGATGTAACTGACTTTAATTAATAAATGAAAAAATAATATTGTTAAATGAGAAGGTTATATGATTTTTATTCATATATGTAGCACTAAATTAAGAAATTTTTTTATTTATCGATAAAATTATTAAAAATATATATATGTTGCCAGAATAAAAAAAATCTTAAAACAGGCAGTAGACAGAATAGTGGGAAAAAGAACACACACACACACACAAAATAAATAAATAAATAAATAAAAACATTGATTAAACACCACCGTGTTCAATTGCAAACAGTTATAAATGATGAACGTATATAACATGGTGGGACGGAACCCAGCTAGAAAAAGTCGGCACTTTTTTTGCGCAGAAGTATAGATTGTGCACAATTTGTGCATGAAAAGTAGATATTTTTGATTATTTTGAAAGTATACACTTTTTGTGCAAATTATATGCAGTTTTTATGCATACTAAAAAGTGCATATTCTATATTGCCAAAATCTGTGCACAAAAAGTGTATACTTTTCAAAGTATTAACTTTATATGTATATTTTTTGCACAAAAAGTGCAAAAAATTTTCTAGCTGGAGCACTGGGATTTAAGCAGTTTGAAACAATTTTCGCAAAATCTCAAAATCTAATCCAAATAATTAGAAACTCTAGGGACAAGGCCGTACCACTAATTGGGGGGGACCGGACCCCCCCCCCCCCGAAATTTAAAATTTTGTTAACAAAACAATGATAATGTAGCCCTTTGTGAAAAATTTAGGCTTTTTCACCTTTTAGTCCCCCCCACTGGATATTTTTTCTGGGTACGGTCCTGTCAAGGGACATTGTTTAAGTTGTATGACCACCTATGGCGTCGCTAAATTTTGCGAATAAAAATTTAGCCAGTTTGGAACGATTTTTAGAAGCATCTGAAAATCTAATCCAAAAAAATTTTTTTTAATCCGACACCTATAGCTTAAATTGAGTGACCATCTATCATGTCACCAAATTTCATTTCTTTCGCTTTAGTCGTTTATATCTGATCTGCGAACAAAAATGTACGCACTTTGAAACAATTTTTAGAAAATCTCAAAATCTAATGAATTTTTTAAAAATATAGTTCAAGATGAGTGACCACCTATCATGTCACCAAATTTTATTTCATTCGCTTCAGTCAGTTTTAGGTGATGTGCGAATAAAAAAAGCGTCACGCACAGAATGACAGAACGACAGACGGACAAACTTTTTTTTTGACGGTCGTACTCGGGTTCCAAAAGCTTAAAATGCATAGAAATCGCTTTTTTTTTAATTTTGAGAAGTGTACTGGTAAAGTCTAGTTTTATTTATTTAAATACATAAATGTTCCAATTCCGAACTTGAAACAACAATCACTTCAAACTTAAGACACATCATTCTGAGTCAACTCCAGTCTAGTGGTTAGAATGCTCGCCTACGAAACCTGGGTTCTTCGGTTCGAACCCAATCCTCGGAAGTTTGAAAAATGGAGCAAGTTCTTATGTATGATTATAGATGGCAGCACTAAAAAGGACAAAAAAGTCATTCGTCAAAATGAACCGACCACGTCCTGTACATTTTTCCGTCTAGGTCCCCAGAGTGCACTTTTTGTGCACAATTTAGTTTGCACTTTTTATGCACAAGCAGAGGTGCCAAATACGCTCGGATTTTGTACACTTTTTTTTTTTACACTTTTTGTGCAAACTTTTTCTAGCTGGGAAAACATCTCATTGGTGAATGAAAGCATACTAGGACAGTTAACATTCAGCAATTTGACTTCGCTCCGAGTATATTGGTGGTACATTCATAGGAGCCAAGTATGAATTGTAGAAATGAATTTTTGCGTTCGTAAAGCATGTCTGCGATCTTGGCATAATCCTAATCTCGCCAACAGCTCTTTTGATCTCGGCCTGCTCTTTTGATATAACCCACAAGTATAGATTTTTCTAAATTTGACATCTTATACTGAACGATCAATAAAGTCCAATTTTTTTATTAATGTTTAATATTGTTGCAGATAACTCTGCTTGTTCCTGGGTTCGCCTTTCTAAAGTCCAGTTGGTGTAGAAAGTTCTAGTAAAGAGTTCAATAGTCAGGATGAAACACGAACATTATTTCTTCTAGAACGTCGTCGAACAATCGGCTGTACAAAATCCACAGGCACTAACGGCCAGCAGCTTGTTTATGACAGTCCGCTCAGTACCGAATCTTTTAAAAATGCTGCACTTCTCACAAAAAATAAAACACTTCCACAGGCAAAATTTCACTAGTCACTTACGAGGGAAAAAGTAAACATTCCCTCAAGACCCAGAAATGAAGTATTTACACACAGCACTTAAAAGGAAGCTTTTTGAAACAAGCTAAATACGGCTTTCTATAGCACAATTCACAGCGCAGCACAGCGAGCTCACTCAACGAACTTTTGGTGAAAACTAACTTAAATTCCCCCGGCCTGTCTGCCTTTTAATACTCTTCGACGTACTTTCTAGAAAAATCGGGATGTGTAGAAAGACCCCGAACAATCGCGTTTCGATTACGTCATAGATGAGTAATTGAGTAATATTAGGCTATTATGTAATGCTATTGCAGCAAAGCGTTCCTTACAGGTCCCATTGGGAAAATCGCGCAAAATGACCAAAATGTTGCCAAGCTTGGCGAGTTTTTGTCGAGGTATCGCCAACTTTGGCGAAAAGAATTGTCCCCAAAAGTGAGACAGCGAAGCTCTAACATCAATATTTCTCGAGATTTTTAGAAAACACCAATAGAAAAAACCAAAACTCTCTCCATATCTCACGTTCTTGTTAACCGATTCTGATGCAACAAAATTCGAAATTTAACTATTTGACGCATAGAATACGAATTTTAAACTATTTTTAACATACAGGAGGCAGAACAGACCAAAAATTCGTAGCAATATTAAAAATAGTGTTGCAGGAATACCCTTTGAGAATGCATTTTATTTTACTTTTCTTTTATGAATGGAAATGGAAGATTACGGCCAATTATCTATAAGAGGGATCTAGGCTGAAGGGGGTGGTCTTCCCTCCGTGGGGGACTTTTTAAGGTTTCCTAACTTGTATTTGCGCGAAGTTTCGGAAAAAAACACAGAAAACTCCGAACGTCTTGGTCGACCGATGATACGACCGGGGTTTATACCACGGGCCTTCCGTCTCCCAGTTGAGAGCGCAGATGCACTCGGCCACTGCCGGGGCTTAGTAAAAATTAACACATGTTTTTTTTTTTTTTTTTACGTTTAAGATTAAATTACTATAACATACTTTCATAAAGTGGTTATGAATTAGTTTTGAAAGGAAATTTTTAAAAAAAAATGGGAATCTGATGTTGTTTACCTAATCAATTTGGGAGTCACATATAAATGCCTCAAACTTCACATTGAATAGATTTTAATAATAATGACATTCATGAAATACTTCAAAGAGACTTATTCCGTCAATTTACAATTCAAATATTTTATCGAATAGCAAATTTATATGCTTATTCTTACATAATACATTTTATAAAGCAATTTTCTTTTTAATGCGGAATGCATTACATTCTTAAATCCACCTTTAATGGCTCAAAAAATATTTGCATATGCTGACAGAGAAGAGCTTTAATTTTCCGAAGGTGTTCTCTCTCGTTTTTCAACTTTCAGTTATAAAAATTACGCCTCCGCATCGATAAGCCCGAGCAAATATTTGTGAAGAGGGAAATATGAATTTCACTTGAAAAACATCGCATGCAATGCAATATGACGTGCAGTTACGGAAATGAGCTCCATAATTTTCTGTAAGAAAAGTCTCTTTTTACGTCGGTTTCTGAATTTTAAAATATATATATATATATTGAAGAAAAGAAAGGGAATATGCACCTGCTATCCTCCATTTAATGCTAAACAAGAACAAAGACACACAGACGCCAAACGTTGTTTCTCAGCCATTATGCAAATTCTGGAACACCTTTATCGTTTTATTCTCTTTTGGCTAACGACGCTTCCAGCGAAAAATGAGAAACTACCAAAAAAAAAACAAAAAAAAAACATAAGTGACAAAAGTGTTTTTCAATAGTTTCTCATCTTCAACGACGTATCATAAAATTCAGTTATTTATGGAAGAAAAGTGTCTTTTTTTCCACCGTTGTAAGGCATAAGAGTAAGCTTGTACTTGTGATTTACTCGGAAAATTCTGGACACCTATAAAATGTGTGCATTATAAAATTAAATCAAGTTATCGAATATTTAAATTTCCGATTACCTGAAAAGATGGCAACCCTTAGAATCGTAAATCTCTACTTACGCTGCATTTAAAAGGTTGTGGAAGGGGGGTGGCTAAGTGAAGTGAAATAATTGAGACTTGAATTTCTTCGATATTTCTAAACGGAGTTCAGGCGCGATGCAAATGAGAATCTGACATGAACTGGAATTCAATATTTTGCATTTGAAAACGTGACAAAATTACTGAAGGATGGCGTTTGGATTACTGTATTCATGCTTTTGTGCTGAGCATTGATATGACATTTTTCTCGAGGGGTTTATTAAATAAATTTAAGCGATCTGATGTTATTTACGTTCTACTCCTCAAAAGTGGCGCTTTATCTGCGAGAAAGACGCTTTGTTGATAGAATTTTGTTCATTTTGCACGTAATTTGCAAACTTTGTGATCAACAGACAACTTTGAAGAAAACATTTGATTCAAATATTTTTGAGGTCATCGAGGAAGGCATCTGAAAAATTTCTGATATATTTATTCAAGACTATGCTTTTATATTATAAACGTGAATTAGAATAATTATTAAAATTTAATTGTTTTTTATTTTTCTTTAAAATATACAGAATGTTTCACGAAGGACCCCTAACTTAAAAAATATATATAGAAAAAAAAGGTGATTGACAGAAGCATGAAATCATTAATATGTTTATTAAAAAAAAGTAAAGATTTGATACGGACGCCACTAAATTTTAGTTACAAATTGTACCGACAGATAGCGATTCAAGCGAAATACGGATCTTGGAAAGACAGCTAATAAGTGGAGTACAATCGTTTCTGAAATATTTTTCCGTAACAAATTTGTGTTTGGGGGCACAGAATGCCCTCATTTATCGGGTGCACGACCTCACAATTACCCTGAATTCGGCAGAAAACTCTTTGGGAAGCAGTTTTCTGCAGAGGCATCATTGGGCTTTTTTTCTGGCGAAAAACAGTGACCATTGACATGTATATTACGTTCACAAACAATTTATCGCCACTCAACAAACATTGGACGATCGACTATGCATCTTTTGGTTCAAGTAAAATTTAGCTTGCTCACACCATACACAAACAGTTTTGGACTTGCATGACAAATATTTCGATTCTGGAGTTATTGCACGGAACTATTCGACAACTAAGGAAAAGGCATGGATTAGCCTTCGTACTCCCCCTACATCGCTCCATGGGAGTACTTTCTGTTGGGCATTCTGAAGGACATTGATTATGGTAAAAATCCTTATTATGGGATGATGGTATCCCTGATTATGGTAAAAAGACTTACTGAAAACATTTATTCCTTTCGACAAGTGTGCTTGTAGAAGTTGCGCAATTTGAATTGGTTTTCATGCGATATTTCTCATCGTCCGAGTTCTCTTTCTGGTATCGTATTGTTGCTTGCACCGCCATCTATCGGTACAATTTGGAACTAAAATTCTGTGACTTCTGTATTAAATTCTTACGCTTTATTAAATAAATGCACCACGGGCTTCATACTTCTGTCAATCAAAATTTTTGAGTTGTTTATTTTCGAAGTTACGCGTCTTTCGTGAAATACCAATGCATGTTTCAGTTTGTTTAGAACTCATTGTATTGCAAATATTAAAATACTGCATATACGTATGTAGTCTAAGCAATAAAAATAATAGACGTTTATATATTGGAAATTTTAACTTAGTTTGAAAAATTATACGCAGTAGTATTAAACAATTATGTTATAGTATTTTTTTTTTAGCGCTTTTACCTAGAAATAATCTTAAACAGCTTTCCCGCCAATTAATTGAAGGTTCTTATTTTTTACTAATACCCAACTTTTAAAGGTTAACGATTTACAAAATCGTATACTAATATTCCTCGCAAAGACTGATTGTTTGAGTTTCATCATGTCAAAAGAATGAATTTGATCTAAATAAGTAGATTTATTTTCAAGTGACATGTGCTCCACACGACCATCATCTCCACATATTAAAAATATCCTGTTTTTCTTGCATACTTTATTAACTACATATTTTACAACTGAACCACTTTAATCGATTGTTCGATTTTATGTGAGGCAAGCGAATACGTATATGCTTACTAAGTAGTGTTTTCGAAAATTTGCATACATTTAGCACGACAATCATACATACACTGGAAAATAAAAAATACTTTTCTGTAAATTTTATATTAGAATTTCGAAATTACCCTCTTTTATCTACTGTTCCAAGAACTTTTATGAATGCTTGAGAGAATTAATGAGTTTATAAACAGTTTAAAATGCACTTTTAAATAATGTATAAAGTTTATGTGAAATTCAAGTGGGATTTCCGCACATTTCTGTTTTTTAAAAGTCTAGAACCATGGAACTTCTGCACTTAAAATATCAGCTTATAAATACTGATCATGTAAGCAACCACATTATAAACATGCAATTTTGCAAGTGCAGTTAAAAAAAAATCGTACTTATTGAAAATCGTTATATGGTGTGTATCCACTTCGTGTACGGTGCGGCAAACGGGAATGCCAGTGAGGTACAGAGACTTCACCAAGCATGTACAGCTGCAGGAAAAAAAAGTCCCAGTTGTACATTTTTCGGCCGTTGTTCATCGCACAGAAAAGCTACAGATACCAATCGTTTAAGATTGACGCACACTTTAATTTGCTATGCATAAAAATTGCATAAGGGGCCATCTACATATTAAAATTCGCACTAACTTTTTTTTTCTCAACAGCAACCCCTAGATTTCACTTCATATTTCAAAAATTTAGCTCATTTTAACCCCGGACACCAATTTTCAATAAATTTGGACAGAAAATGAGTGAGTTATGAGCACCCAAAATCCCCCTCCCCCTATGTTAAAATATTTTTTCATACTTCAATTCATATCTCATATAATATTGGTAGTAAGAAGCTGATTTTTATTCGTACTATTAGAACTAAACGACCCAAACATAATTTAATGTTATTATGATTTTAAATAAATTATTAATATTAATTATGAATTATTAAATTAATATTCAAAAAATTATGAATAGCGACCTAGCCAAATTTCGATGGAAATAGATGCAGAAATTAATATTACATGGCTGTGCAAAATTTCAAATTTTTACGTTCAGTAGTTTAATTTATATTAAATAAAATGTGTTATTTTCATGAGTTAAGGGACCATATATAAATTTATTGAGTGAACATTTTTTGAAAATTGCATAAAATAAATGTAAATTAGATTTATTTTGTGCAAAGACACAGTAAAAGATACCAGTATTAAAAATATCAAATTTTGAAGCAAATAAATTAGAGATTTTTACAGTTTGATAGGGATTCTATAAAGCGTGTATTGTTGCGTCCGCTACCACATTCCCCCAAATAAAATATTTTCCAGCTATAGAATTAGATGCAGTAGATTTATGTCTTCTAATACAACGCCCTATTTCTGAAAAACTAACATCCTCAACTTTCCAGGCATGAATGTGACCTTTTTTAATATCGTAAACATTAGGTCTTTGGACTTCCCCATACTTTATCAAACATTCAAAATCACGTTTTTCTGTAAAAAAATTTCATGTAACTATAAATTAAAATACCGCCAAAAGTCTTAAGAACATTGCACATTGCAGACGATAGTATTAAATGAAGAAAGTGAAATAACAAACACAGTGATAATATTGGGTCGGCAAAAAAGTAATTGCGTTTTTTACATGAAATTCAAACAAATAAATTTTCTATCAGGAAATCATTCTTCAAGTTCGACCATAGCTGAGTAATATTCAAGCTTGTAGTCGGAAGAGCTGAGAGCAGCCTCTAACTCCTGCCAACATTTCACCTGTCTAAAAGAACCATCAACGGAAATACTCAATAACGATTTCAAAATTAGAAAGATTTTCAAAATCGTGAGCAGTCATTTTGCATTTTTCCCTTAAATCATGTGTACTAACCAAGGAAGTTATGAACTCACGGGTCATTTGGACCACAGACTAAATATTCTATTCTATCCTTGATATTCTCAGTACAAAAAACTTTAAGAGAGATGGAAAAAATATTTTCCTTGAAAATAATATTAATTTCTTTTAATTTTCGCAAGCGAAATTAATGAAAGGCGAAAACTTCGGAACCTACAAATAGCGTTTTTCAATATGCAGAAAGTCCCTTAAAAACACGCAAAAATGAATTCGCAATATCTCCGGAAATTATCGTAGAAAATTGGTGAAAATTTATATTAAGGGTAATTTGAAGGTTTTCTTTCGTTTAATAAAGTCAAAATATGGGGTTGCCATTGAGAAAAACGAAGTTGATACAGAATTAAATATGAAGACGGCCCCTTATGCAAATTAAATTAATAGTAAATTAAAGTACGCGTTATTTGCAAACGAATGGTATATATAACTTTGCTGTACGACGAACGACGGCGAAATAAAGAGCAAGTGGGACTTTATTTTTCCGCAGTTGTACATCAATTGCGTTACTGTTTCTGAAGTATAGCCTCTCATTCTTGTGTTAATTCTGTAAATGTGCCGGTGGAAAAAAAATATTTTAACTTCTCACCGCATGTGTTCCAGCCAACCTTTTACACTATTACAACGCCGCCTAGCGGTTCGCTATTGCGTTCTAAGAAGAAATTTGCTCGTGTAGATGCGTTGTATCACCCTATAAAGTTTTGACCACCTTTTCTGACTCACTCTGTATGTATAACGATTTTTAAAAACATATTATAACAGAAACAGATCTGTTTTGCATGGTGATTCATTAAATAAGATTCCAAAAATTAATGTACCATTAAAGTAGATATTCTGCACGCATTCTACTAATGCAATAAAAAACAGAAAACATAATATAGAAAGAGATGCCAGATTCAAGAAACCAAAGTTATTGCTACACAGTAAAAAGAAAATATATTATATATAAGTAAAAATGCATTCAAGAATTAGACATTAAAGTATCAGATAGTTAACACAATAGAATAATTATGCCTCAGTAGCATTTACCTAAAGTAGTTTTATACCTAGTATTGATTCATAAAATCATTAGAAAAAAACAGATATCATTAAAGTCAAATTATAAACCATTAATTAAAAATCAATTTATTCCAAAGAAAAAACATTTCATGAAATAAATATATCGATATTCTACAAGTTAAAATATTTATTTTAAAATAAACGATTATTTATATGTGCTAATTGTAGGTGAGCATAAACAAAAGTAGTAGATGTGTATGTGCATTGTATTAAGGTAAACCTTCTTGAAGGGTATCTCCCTAGTGGGGCTGCAATGATCTGAGGACTTTTTAATGTCATCTGAAACTCATTACACTTGGAGAGAACCACCCCAAACTCCAGACGTTCGATCCAAAGTTGCGCGATAGGCCACGGCCCAGGACACCTTCACATCACATAGCAGTCATGTACCATGCTGAGCGTCTTATCTACTCTGCCATAGTGAGGCCCAAGTGCAATATAATTGAAGCTGCATGTAGGTATGAAATTGCATCGGACAAATAAAACAAGTAAAGTTGGTAAAAAATTAACCAATTCAGAGAATTAAACATATGTCCAAATTACATGGCTGCATATGAAAACGGAGAAAAAAAAAATGACTAGCTAAAACTTCCAGGATTTACTCAGGGTAAGTTTGAAAACTCGCCACCAGGGTATAAATTTTTCTTTTACTTATCTCCAGTTGGTTCAATAACCAATAACACTATATACTGGAAGTGAGAAATCGCTCATGACAAAATAATTTCTTTCGTTTTCGTATATCAAATTTAATTCTCATTGTCCTTCTTCACAGCCAATTCTAATTGGGTGTTCCAGCAATTCGTCTGTCTCTTAGTATCTACGCAGAAACTTGATATCATATTCGCCTTTTTCGCCAGACCGTAAAATATCCCACATCAATTTCATGTATTTGCTCGTTAAAACAAGCGAGCAAATTCTTGAGACTTCAAAATTTTTTTTCGTAAGGAAATTTGAAAATTCAAAATTTCCTTAGTTCAAAAGAAATTTTGACATCTCAAGAATTTGCTCGTTCAGAGGTCAAACTTCAATAAAACCAATTATTTTAAACTAACCCTACGCAACTGTGTGATTAACTTAAGTTTAGAGGTCACTAGCTGCCAATATTCTGAGAAATAAACGGCTCAAAATATCTCGCTTCCTTATGTGGCCCTAGAAAGGAGCTGCATACCTCTATCTAGTGAAAAGGCATGAACGAATTATAATATGAATTATAATTGTTTTCGAATTCATTCTTAAATATATTATATTAAATTATACACCAAAACCTTTATACAAATATTAAATCCTAATATCCCTGCAGTAAATCTTTCATGCATCCATGAATAATTATATGCATGGTATTAATTCATAATATTAGAAAAGAGACAGATATCATCAGAGTTTTAAACCAGTAGTTAAAAATAAATTTAATCATTTGAACAACGTCTTTACTTTGCTGTCACATTTAATCACATCATTTCTTAAGTATCGAAATTGTCGAGTTACAAAACCGTATACGAACTGATATTTATAGGCTTTCAATAAAGTTCAGAGAATTGTGTCCTGAACAATTGTTTTGCAGTTTCATGCATTCCAGAATGTAATTGTCAATTGAATAAGTATTATCCCTTAATGCAACCCAGAAATATGCCCTTCAGTTATCCGCAAAATATCCGCTGACAAGTATTAAAATATCTGCTCCCCGCCGACGAAATCTTGTCGATTCAAAGGAGTGAAATTTCAATAGCGCGCCTCCTCCATTGTAATATCTTTAAACTGCACTCAAATTTAATTACGTCATTTCTTAAGCATTCAATTTATTACATTTCCAGGCGTCAGTGTTTTATCCAATTTTTCCAATGAACGCGCTGCTTTAAAGCTGGACGACGATCGATTGATCGCTTAACGAGAGAGAAGCACTTCCTTCTTCAAAAGACATTTCTCGAAGTTAAACTTATTAACACCATTCCCGTTGATCCCTAAAGCACACCATTTTGATTCCACTTATCTCCAACGTCACTTCCGACTTCCATCGTCATTTCCTCTTTGTAGTCAAACCCTGATAATCTCTGCCGCTCGCAACGTACGTACAAGAGAGAGTGCCTGTGACAACACTTTAATTTCAGATGCGCCTTATCTCTGTTCGCGACATTCACTAAATAAGTTTGTTGTTTTCTGTTTCTTTGTACAAGCCCATCATCGCTCTGTTAGATAGTGCTGAATGTCCTCTCCCCCCTCCCCCCTCTTGCTCATCCTCCTCTCACTTTTGCATTCTGTTTCTGTGGAAGAAGCGACTTTTAAAGATAAGGTTCCTGTCGCGTAATTACAAGTAGTTTTTGCTTAATTAAAAGTTCAGGGAAACGCAGGAAATAACGTTTCATACCCGAATGGAGATATAAATGATCTGTGGTTTATTCATGCAAAAATGACTATCACTGATTCAGTTTTATTATTTTGTGGATAGGTGGAAATTAAAAGGGATTTGGTACAGTCAAATGCTTTTTAATAAATGTAGTTATTGTTAGGTCTGGTACTATATGTTTGAGGCTACAGTTTTGGCTCTGGTAGGTCCTAAAATTTTTCAATGGTATACAGCTGTTTTATTATTCATCACTGTTTAATGTATGTGTTATTCTTCAACCCACCAATTAGAAAAAGGGCAAAAATTAACTATTTTGCTCTTCATAGCGAAGTCAGGTCGTTGAGTACATGGTAAGAAGATGTGGTTTTTTCTTTAAGAAAATTCTTCAGCCGAGTCTTAGCCAATTGTTGCAAGTCTAATGCCAATTGTTGCCGCTTTTGCAACCCAATTGTTGCAAAAGCGTTATGGTGAGGATTCAGCCCTGCAATCTTATCTTTGATTCCTCTCTTGCGTCTTCATACCATTCCTGCGCCCAAACTCCATTTGACACAGCATTTCCCAGATACGCCCAGCGAATATTCCAATAACAGGGATAGGAAGCAATGCTGAGCACAGAAGGGGATCTTAGCAGTTCTGTATATACAATGATAAGGTATTAAAGCTTGGATTCAAAAATAAAAAAAAAAAGTTGTAAAAATTATGGTTTTACTTTAGTAATCTAAAAAAAAAAAAAAGAAGAAAGAAAGAAGGAAAAGTGAATTGCACCGAAAACTCGTGGTTAGATAATATATTTTTATGTTGCAGATGCTCAGCTATTATGTATTTTAACTTTTGTTTTCCCTACAAGGAAGAAACGACTTTGTAATAAATAAATGTGTAGCATAATTACATACGTTTTCTTAATTAAAATTTAAGGAAAGCGCAAGAATTAACATTTCAGAGCTGAATAGTGATTACATAAATATAAATAACACAATATATATATAAATATTGTGTTTCCAGGTTTTCGTTAATTTATTAAGTTGTATATTAGAAGAGATTTAATACAAAATGTTATAAAAATAAATGAATTATTACGTTTTAATTGCAAAAGATTAGTTATAATATTGCATGTAATTTCCTACGCCTATAAATAAGTAATCTTTGTAGTATTTACCTAAGTACTGCACTAAGTAATATATGCTTACTTTTCACGAAATATTTTTGTGTCACAAAATACAAGTCTTTGTTTTGTTAAAATGTCGGGAGTGATCAGAAAATGTAACTTTATAGTTTATGTATAACAAACTGAATTTTATTCATCATTTGGCTAAGTTCGTTTGTTTTATAAGACGTGTATGTTGGAAAGAATTTAATTTATCCGAAGTTTTGCAGTCCATGCATGTTAACTATTTTTTCTAACTATAATAGTAACTGTTATTAAGAAAATATATTACGCTTTTACTTATCGTACAAATGCATAAATATTTTATGGAACAAGAAGTTACCGCCTATGATGGCTGTTTCAGTCATATGGCCTGTTTACATTCGATTTCGAAATGATTCATGACAACTCTTTAAATACACTGTTTGTGACATTCTATAAACGTGCATTATTCTAAATTTAGTATGTATTATTATAAATACGCATTCTATGTACTTTTTAACAAAACGGCTAAACAAATATTACAGTTACTAAATGGAATATTTTCTTGATAATTTTGAATTTACTGTACCATTTAGAGAGAGTTTAATCACAGGTTTTAATGTTTAAGTACTATGTCGAATTGTTTAGATTTTCTGAAAATCAATAAAAAATATAATATTTATGGAAACGCGTAAGAAGAAAAAATGAAAATACAAATTTTGTTAAACAGAACTCTACATGCGTAAGATGTTGGTTACTTATCTATTTAGTTACACCATGGTGGGTTAAATATCCGATTAAAAAGAAAATGATTACTGGAAATGATCTTAGAGCCATGAATTTCACGCTAATTAAAATGAATTTAAATAAAAAAGTACATTTTTCGAAGTAATTTTATATCTAATAGAAAGCACAGAATCTCCAAAAAATTAATAAAACGATGCTTGTAAGCCTTTTAATATGAACTCTTAAGAAATTATTCAGGGAAGTTCAGTTTAAAGATACGTGGGGAGACCTTAATTGAAATGTAACTCTCGAATAGATAACAATTCAATTGGGGAAATCCCTTGATTTAATATTTATTTACTACTAATCGCTAGATATCTTAAGAATTCAGCTTTATAGAATATTAAAGAGTTAATCGTAAGATATAAATTTTCATTATTTAGAAGTTCATTCGCTTAAGAAGGTCCAGGTATGTATCATGAGAAGATGAGACAGTTGAATCAAAGAATAATAGAGAATAAACTACTGAAAGTAGCTAGCACAAGTAGTATAGTAATTTAACATTCCAAGAGAGATTGTAGAAATATCGATACACTTTATTTTATATTTTAAAATGAGATATAATAAAGAATACCGTTTCATTAAAAATAATTATTCCATGTCACCAACACATTTAAAATTTCTTCTTTAACATTATAGTTTTATCCCTTCTATTGCTGCTGTAGCTGAAACTAATATAAGAAATAGTTTATGCTAATTTTATAAAATACTTTGCCTACAAACTCGGGCTTAAAACTGATTCATCGTTAGACATAAGAGGTTACTTTCTATATACTAAATATATAATATATTTCTATACTAATATTTCTATACTAAATATATACTAAATAATACTATATTTCTATACTAAATATAAAATATATTCTATATTTCTATATACTTTGTATTTTCCTTTTTTCTTGTTTTCCTTTGTATTCATAATACATATTAGTTTATCCACACTGCATTTCCCATTAAGATTATTATATATTGGCCACTTTAACTTCCGTCCTTAAGCTTTTTTAATATTCGGCTGTCAGCAAATTCTACGTAATGTACACTTCACAATTTATTAAACTCAACTGACATTTTATAGACAAGATTTACGGTTCAGGTATCGCCTTTGTAGTAGCCCGCTTTCTCCATTTACCAGTACTCCGCTTTCTGGAGAATTACTCGCAAAGAATCAGAAAGTAATAGAAACCGCCTTCAGTACGCATTCGGCAGAAAATCTCCTTATACAATCCTTTTTAATCTTTTTTTTTTCATTCTTTTACCTTCATCTTTTTGAGGTGAATTTTTCACCGCGATCCATTTTCTGCCTCTCTGAGGATAAGTTCAAAACTGCTTCAAGAGTTGACCAAGCCAGCTTAAATCGAATATTCATGAAGCAAGCAAGTGGCTCTGCTATCTAATCGCCAAGATCTCTTTTGGATTCTTCTAGTACCCTTTAAAAGATGCTTTTGCTCCGATCTGAATCCCTCCTCCGAAAAAAAAAAATGGAGAGGGAAAAAGAATCTTTTTTGAAGGTTTCAGGAAAGTTTTGAGTAAATCTATTGTTGACGATTTTGACTTTTTGTGTTATGTGGAGGAACTTTCAAGTCTATCTTGGTTCTTTATGCCGCTAAATTTTTAAGTTTTGGGAAATTTGAATGCATTAGAAAGCTTTAGTCTTGCTTGTGCATTCTTTTGTGTCAATATGCAAATACTTTTGAAGCAAAAACTGAAATGATTTTCTAAAGACACGAAAAGATAGACATTCCGTTATTATACTATGTTTATTTAAAACCTCCTACAACACTACGTTGAAAAAAAAAACAAAAACCTCTCACTATAAGGTGCATATGAGAGAGATTAAGATTTCACAGCTTATCGCAGGCCGCCCAGCTGGTTCAGTGCCTAAAGAACCGTTCTATTACGCCTTGGAACAGTGGCAAATGCCTAATCGGAAAGTACACGCCCGTAAGGAAAAAAAAAGAAACAGTGTATGGCAGTAGTTTCCATAATAGGGTACACAAAAGAATACTCAGGGTACTTATAATTGCATGTTTTGGGGGTGTTTGTAACTGTCATAACTTATGACTAATATTGTCTTAAAGGTATGCAATCGAAAATGTTCCACTGAGTAATGCAGTATGTTAATTTTTTGTTTCAATTCAGCAGTATTTAACGAAAATGATAAATTCACATAAAACTATTTCAAAATAATATCCAATTCTTTTTATTAGTAATCTTAAACTTCCGATTATAGTATTTTCTTTTCTATTAGAGATATTCAGGACATTTACTATATTTAAAATTGAATATCTTATAGGAAATTTCATAAACAAGCTCAAATTTTCAGATAAGCTATTTTTTGAAAAAAAAAAAATGTATATTATGAAAATTATCGGAGCGATAGTCAGATTGATTTTACTTTTTGTTGGTATATTCCATTCGTCGCAAATATTCTGTATACATTGTTCAGAAGGATTCCTCAAGTTTATTTATTGAAAGCAGTTATCTTTAAAAGAAAATAATTTGATAAACACCGTATTTTACTTCAAACTTATTTCACGAAATAAACATATGAATTTGGGCTAGTAACGTGGTTGTTATTAAGGCTCTTCAACTAATTTGCCGAAATTTGTTCCTCTTTCCACAAGAAAGCTCATAAAGATTAGGAAAATTTAAAGAAACCATTCTTTCAAGCTGTTACAAGTAAGAATTCAACTGAAAGTCTCCTTATATCGTCCTCAGTAGTTATAAAATTGCCAAGATCTCTTTTGGAAATTTATGAGTGTGTGTGTTACTTGAATTCGAATCTTTCCTCTAGAAAGAACTGAGATAGGTCTCTTTCTTTTTCAGTGTTTCAGCAAATCTATCATTGACGATTTTTTACAGAACTAACGTTTCTATTGTGTTAAGATTTTGTGCAATTAATTTCCTTTCTTGCGACACCCACTTTGCAGTTTTGGGAAGATTTGAATGCATTTTAATATTTGAATGTATTTATAATTGAAAGATAAAACTAAAATATATATTTTTGAAAAAAAATATGCTGAGATGAAATTATTTTAAAATTAAAAAAAAATGAAGCGGCTTTTATTGAGGAAAGAGAAAATTAAGATACCTCCCCAGGAAAATGAAGCAGCCTTTGCGCAGAAATTCTTCTGAAGGCCCATAAGACCATAAAAACAATCTTTTCAACAACGACTTAGTTGAAAATAATTAATTAATAATTATAGCTGAAAATAAGGATTACAGGTCATTGAATGTACAAATAAAATTTCGAAAGTAACATTATTTAAATGCATGTATATATTCATATATATTTATACATATCTGTAGGTAGGTGTCTCTCAAACACACACTGTACATATATACATACACCACACACACACACACACACACACACACACACACACACACACACACACACACACACATATATATATATATATATATATATATATAATCAGAAAAGTTATATTAAACTATGTGAAAATATGTGTAATTAAATAATTTACTTGCAGTATTTCATACGCTAAAATTTTCCTTTTCTCTTTTTCTATTTTTGTCACTGAGTTACCCAAGCCAACTTCCATTAATATTTTACAAGCTGTTGAACCGTGCAATGGGTGAGTTAATAAATTTTAAGAGGTACGCTGTGAATACGTCCATAAAGAAATTTGCAAACTTGTTTGCGACTAACTGCAATATATTTAGGCCAATTCGTTGTCTTCGGACATTGACTAAAAATTACATACTTACTCATTCCAAGCATTAACCATTACAACATAATATTGTAATATAAAAAATTATGTTGTACCATGCTTTCTTTGAATTATTTCTCGCGAAGTTAACTTCACAATTTTTTCAATTCAATTGAAACTTTATAAGCGGGATTTGAGGTAGAAAGACTTCCTTTGTGGAGGACGTTTTCTCCATTGTGCTGAAAATTGTTCGTCTTTCTGAAAAAAAGCTCGTAAAGAATCGGAAAGTAATAGAAACCATTTTAAGTGCGCATTCAGCAGGAAATCTCCTTATACTATACTTCTCACTCTTTTCTTTATTCCTTTCCTCTTCATCTCTTTGAGGTGATTCTTTCATCGCTATCCATTTTCTGTCTCTCTGAGGGTAACTTCAAAATTGCTTCAAGAGTGGGCCAAGCCAGGCTTTAATCGAATATTCATGAAGTAAGCGATTTCGAGATCTGATCGCCAAGATCTCTCTATTGGACTCTACTTGTATCCTTTAAAAGATGATTTTGCTCCAAGTTGAGAAAAGAAGAAAAGAAAAAAAAAACTCTTTTCAAGATATTAGGAAAGTTTTAGTAAATCTATTGTTGACGATTTTGACTTTTGTGTTCTTTGAAGGAACTCTTTAGAATTTTAGTTTTTCTTATGACTCTAATCTTTTTTTAAAGGTTTTTGGAAAATTTAAATAGATTAAAATACTCAGGTGCCTTTATTGTTTTCTTGTGATAGCAATCGTTTTGTAAAGAAGAACGAACGTTTTTGCTGATATGACTGAACAAAAGTACCTACTAACGAAATCACGAAATCAGACATTTAGGAGGTTTCACTTCCCTTACAAAGTTCGACAACAAATGTAGTAATTGCAGATGGCGTAACATGTCACTCGGTAACTGATCTCACGTCACGGTGTACCCACTAAACAAAAGGTAATATTCACAAAATTTTATACTATTCTCTTGAAATTTATTTAGATGAAAAGAGTATTTAATGCCGTGAAAGAAAATAAAGATGTTTTTCCTTACACTGATTACATCCTCGAAGTTTTATTTTCTACATCAAACTGGTTAGCAGTCAAAAATACATTCCAAATCTGTAAAACATAGTGTATTTGTTTATTACTGGAAGTATATATGCAAAATGACATTCTTATATGAAATTTTCTTAAGCGATCCTTAGTGTCAAAATTTCATCCGCGTACCTATATTCAAATATTTTTTAAAACTATGAAATGCTTGTTTTAAAATTTTTACTTATCTTTATAATACTTTCACATTATTTATCTGTTTATCTTCCTCAAACATAACACCTGCATAATTTAAATACATATAAACTTTGCAAATAAAAAGAATGGTACTTATCAGCAACATGATCATTTCGGGCAGTACAAAAAGGTCCACCCTTCCTCAGTCGCAAAAGGGCTGAAGTATTCGAACTCGTGTTAGAATGTGAAATAAATATAAAAAATTGCAAATGACAGACATAAAATGGTACTTATACGCAAAATGATTATTTTGGGTGGTACAAAAGGTCCGTCTTTCTTCCTTCGAAGGAAGGGTGTAAAAGTGACACTTGAACGTTCTTGACACTGTCCAAGAGAAGGTTGTCGTTTTGTCCCGCCCTAAATGATCATTTTGCTGATAAGTACCATTTTATGTATGTTATTTACAAGGTTTACAGTTATTATTCATTTTAACACCAGTTTTTGTTTGTTAAGTGTTTTAATTATATGCATGACGTGTTGTGTTTTTTTTTTACTTTACAACATGTATTACATTACAACATTACTACAAATGTAATCTTCAGTACAGCAGCATTATCATCACATTTACAAAAATTTCATCAAAACTGTCGTAATAAAAACTAATTACACACATTAGCGAAATGTTTCCTGTGGTTTATTTCAGACTGACATGCTCTTTGCTTTTTACCAAAAAAAAAAAAAAAAAATGATTGCCACTAGACTTCATCCCCACTCCTTTAAATGACTTACTTATAGCATTATTCAAATGCTCTTCATCACGCAAAGTGACTTAAATAGCAATCTTTTACATAAACTGACTTTTTATCATCACATCCATATTTTTTTTCCTTTCTTACTTCTGTCGAAAATTAAATTTCCAACTAATCAAGCTTAGAACAATTGCTCCATGACTACAGTGTAGAAAAAAATCGACGTAGTCTCTCACTTTAATCTCTTTTCATGACTTTATAAGGATTTTTCTTATGAAGATTCGTTTAGTTGTCACCAGGTTTACGTTTTTTATCGCCGTTTTTCTTTTTTGGAAGGGGGTGTACTTATTTTGATTGCTGCAGTCTTATCCTTTGTCAATTTTAATTTATCTAATTAGGTAGACGAGGGACTCGCATAATCCTGGTGTTTTTACGACCTTTTTATTGATGGCACTTTTTAGCGCTTCGGGGTTCTTTCCTTCTTTTAAAAAGGAATCTTTCATTTATTTATTATTATTATTTAATATTTTTTGGGGGGACAAGATTCATCAACGGCCAGGACTATGCAAAACGCTTTGATTTATTGGATAATTATGCATAAGGCGATCATTTTTTACGTGATGTTAATTATCCTTTTTGTTCCACTTAGTTTTAGCCCAATCATGAACAAGAGAAAAGTTTGTTCTAAGCCATAAAACATATAATAGACTTTCATTAGATATTACACTATAAGAGGTGCTTAATATAAAGAAATTTAAAGTTTTTTATTATAGATTAAAGACTTTGAATAATAGAAAGAAATTTTTTTAACACTGTCATAAATAAAAACATATAGATGTTTTTGTTTTTAAAAGAACTATACTGTTTTTCAACTTAAACTGACAGTGCGTGGAGAGGTACCAGATCCGTATTGCACCGTTTGTCAAGTATTCGTGCGCGCTTTGTGATCTTCCCCCTTATAGTCTTTGACTAAATAAAGGCCAAATATTAAATTGCTGAGCACGCTAATTTAAGTTTGATTACATAAACATGTTTTTTTTATTTAACGAAGAATTTAACATAAGAAAGTAGTACATATATGGGCTAACTATATTGCAAGGATGAAAGTACACAAGGCATAGCCTTCCAGGTACTGTTAGGTTAGGTTAAACGCGAGTATAACATGAACATGTTTATGTAAACATTTGGTATACTAATTAAAATTAATGTTCTTGTATTCAAATAAGTTCAATTTTTTTTTTCTAAATGAGAAAAGAGCTCTCGTACCATGCATTAAAACATTCTCTGAACGTCTATTAATGTTCAGAAAACATTACTAAACGTCTCTGAATGTTAGAAAACTTTTAGAGTACTTATTGAGCGTCCTGAGTACCTCATTATGCACTCTTTTCTTCCATTGAGTCTCATTTGTCTTCTTTCATTGAGTCTTTACATTTCATTGAGTCTATGAGGTAAATGAAAATTTTTGCATAGTATAACGTTTATGCTTTTTATGACAATTTCAGCCAAAGTACATCGTAATTGAACCGAATTGCTCGTAAAACCTAAAAAGATTTATTATTCTCTACTATAAATTTATATCTTCTTTACTTGTAATCAAAGTTTAATTTACCTAAGCATACGCATAATTATTTAGAGAAACGAAATTCATCTATTAAACGGACTGAAATAGAAAGAGTTCATAAAACGCTTAAAAAATTTCGCTTTATTATAGAAAATTAACATTTATAATCAATCAAACGATGTACATTTCTTCTGACTGTAATAAAAGTAACATTTGTTTCTCCTTTAATTCCTTCACAAGACTTAAAGAATTTTTCATATGAAATATCGACCCGCAGATTTATTTTATAATAAATTGCCTAGGCATATTTTATATGCGATTTATTTTTCGTCGTCAAATTAATCTAAGTATAGGCAGGCATTTAAAGAACTTTTTAATACTGCTTCTTTAGGAACCCTTTTAATCATGCCAGTATTTTGCTTTGTAAGTTTTCTCATCTTGTTCCTAAATGACTGTTTTTCCTTTTATCCATTTTCCACATAAATACTTATAGAAAAGAACAGTGCAATCAATATCCCTTGTTACCTATTGGGTATTGAAGTTTCACACTTCACACACATACATACATACATATAAATATATATTCATTTCTTTTCTCAAAGAAAGTAAATCTTCTTATTCAACATTATATTAACATTTTATTAATGGAAGATCACTTAACAAAAAATCTTAAAAGTCTAAAGTTCATTGTTCTTCATTACAAGCTATGTAAACTTTTATCGTCTTACAACATTTTATTCGTTCGATATATATATACATACATATGCTTTGTTTTAAATAATTACTTACCAATGGCGATTTAAAAGATACTCTTTTGCTTTTACAGCTTTCCATTTTTTCATATTAGCATAATTCTGGAATTCCCTTATAAAGAGATAATCTCATACACGAAAAGAGTATATAAGGTATCGGTGTACAAGATTAAACTGTTGTTTGCATTAAACTGAAACGTTTAACCTAGCCCCCATTTGCACTTCTTAAAACGATTTATTTGCAGCATTATTCAAATAGTCTTCATCACGCAAGTGACTTTCCATGAATGGCGTTTTTATCATCATTTACATATATTTTTTTTCACTCTTTCTTCTGTCGAAAATTAAATTTTCCCACTAATCAAACCAGGAACGATTGTTCTCTGCCCAAAAGGAAAAAAAGTATGTTACTTTAATCCCTTTTCGCATTTCATAAGCTTTTTTCTCATGAAGGTTCGTTTAGTTGTCACAGAAATCTGTTTCTTTCTTCTTTTACTTATTCTGAGTGCTTATGTCTTATTTTGTGTCAATTTTAATTTATTTTGTTAAGTAGTTGAAGACCTTAATCCTGGCGTTTTAACGACATTTTTATTGATGACACTTTTTTTTTTAGCTTTGGGCTTTTTCTGCGCGAAAATTGGAGTTTTTCTTAGTTACTTTTTTTTTCCTCACTATTTTCATAACTTACTATTAAAGACTAAACAGTTCGATTTACTTAACATTAATGTTCGAGATAATTATTTCGTTTTCATTCAGATAGTCTTATTAACATTTCTGCTCAACATTGATTTGGCTCTTGTGAAATTAGGAGAAATATATTGTCTCCATTTATAAGTGAAATAAATTTAATATGACTGTGATTTAATGTGTAATTATTTATGATTGTTATATAATTTAATATGTTACATGTGTGGGTTGTTACACAATTATGTATTATGAAATATTTTTATTCCCTTTAGAATTCTGAAAGTTGTGTTAAAACTGATAACTAATATTAATTTGCATTATTTTACATTTTTTTTTGGGGGGGGGGATTTGGATTTTTCGAGAACGTTGAAAAAGAGCATTAATGTAATACTGATTTCACCTTTCAGTTTCAGTCATCAGTTCAGACACATCAGTTTCAGTCAGTTACATATATAGGAGGACGCTTGTTATTGAGTTTAAACCTGACTGAATCTATTTTTAGCCTACACAACCTCATCTTACCATTACCATTTCAGGTTAACGACGAAAACTGGGTGACCCTCACCTTGGTTAACATATGTGTCCTCTATTACAGCTTACTAATAATAAAATATACAATAAACGTAAGCAGATCTTCAAAATACTTCAGTTCTTAACACTACTTTCAAACAGTGAAGTTTAGAGGTTGATTTACGATAACCAATTTTAGCTGTTAAGAATGCAGTTTTTTAAAAGTTAAAACTGAGGATTAATCCACAAAATTTGATGCATCAGCCACTTACAGATGTTTCAAATGGTTTGTTGAATTCAAAATATCCAGTTCCTAATTTTCATTCACAATGATTTAAAACTCTGACGCATCACTCATTACGCATAAATAAATATATAAAAATTAAATAAAATTTTATGTCTTTTATTTTTCTTATAAATTTATGTGAAATGAAATACATTCTCGGAAAGAAGGATAAAAAAAGCTTAAAAGAACTGCTCTTGCATATCCGTCTATATACAGTGCAAGAAAGAAATATAAATAAATAAGGGACGTTGAATTTTAATTGGTACACAGTGGAATAAAAGACAGTTTCTCATTGGTAAATGTTCTGTATTATTTTATATTCTATATTATTTATTTATATTCTACAGTGCGTCCCGAAAAGGGGGTAACACCGTTTTTAGGAGCAATCGGCTTTAGTTATTGATCTATTAGAGATGTAAATTGAAAAAAATGATTAAAATAAAATAGAAAAAAAGAATACATTAACTTTTTACACGCCAATGTTGTCGATTGGGAACATCGAATTAAAAATGTATTAAAAAATGAAATTTTATCAATATTGACTTGAAAAAATCAACAGGTAAAGCTAAAAGATGAATTGATTCGGAATTATAATTTGTATTTCTACCATTATTAGGAAACTGGTAAAAACATCATGCCTTCAAACTTAATTATATCTTAACTTAAATTTAAAAATAATATTTTATTATTTCTTAATATTTCACTTATTTAAACTACCCATTACTACATTTTCAGTTTTTGAGAAACAACCCATGCCCCCAATTGCGAAAACGGTGAAAATTTTATTAAAAAACATTTTTTTGTCATTTTAATGACTAATACCCTTTAACTAATGCATTAGAAGACAAAATATGCAAAAAACTAATTTAAAATATGCCTGGGTATCAATGCAGCCCGTAAAAGGTAATGATGAAAGACTGAAATTTTGTACATCACCTTATGATTGTATAGGTCCATTTTATTAGCTGGAATATTTTATACGGGGATACAAATTTCAAAAGTGCAACTTTTTCAAATTTAACGACAGGAATGTTTTCTTAACGTAGTCTTTTTTCCTGCCTTATTTTGAAATTTTCAATTATTGCGTTAAAATTTTCAATTCAAAATTGAAAATGTAAATTGTAAATTGAGAAAAGAAATTGTGAAATTTCTTTTTCCTATTTACATTGCCCATTTATTTCTAATAGATAAATAATTAAATCGTGTTTCTACCTTATTGGACACCTTATACATAATTTTTAGAGTTTAGTTTTTGTGCCCTTCCATTCACTCAAACCATTTTAAAATAGACAATAATTTGTTAAAATTATTTATTTTAAACACTACAGTATTGTATTACAGCTATTTTCTTTAAAGTGTATGCTTTATTTAAGTCGACCTTAATTTAACAGAAATATTTACATATAGCCTTTTAGAGTGTCTACTCATAAACAAACTAGATCCACAATTCGTAAATTATGTTAATTTTTGAACTTTTCATACTCAGCGCGTCACATAATCAATCGTATTTACTTCAACTAAGCTTTATTTTGACTTTCGGTATTCTTACATATAATATTTTGATGCATTGGGAATATTTATTTGCCAATACCTCAAATAAAGATACATTATTATACTGAACAGCATTTTCGGTCTATGTGAAATGCGGGCATATACCCACTCTAAGAATTGTATCCAAAACAAATATTTTTGGTATACGGATCAGAAGATGAATCAAAATAGAAAAAAAGAAAGGAAAAAAAAAGGCTGCACGAGGGTAAAAATATTGCGCCAGGCAAGGAAAAAAAAAAAAAAAAAAAAAGAGGAAATAAGGCCCCGGAGTGTGGCGATATCTGGAATGGGATTATGTATGGGAAACGTAATACAAAAAAGAAGTCATACACATTGACATAAAGGGAAAAACCTGAGGGTTGAAGCCAGCATGTTATCGGTGTTACCGACTGAATGGTCACAATTCGCATTACCGATAAGCTGCGCAGGATTGATAAATTTTTCGTAATGGTTCTATAGTGTGCTGCATTAAATGATTTATAAAGATCGAGTCAGTCAGTGGATTTTTTGTGAGTTATACTAGATGAAATAAAGCGACTTTTATTCATATTTACGTTTATGCTTTTTTCTTCTACTTATTGATTAAGTGTTTCTTTTAAGATATACTGACTGCAACAATATTTAACAACAATGCAACTATGAAACGATTAATACATTTAAGTCTTTGAGTGCCGTGAAAAGGGGCAGTTTATATAAAGTTATTTTCACAGCAAATTTTTCATGCAGATTTAAAATTATACCAAAAAAAAGTAAAATTTTGAGAAATACATTTCTAATTGTTGAAAAATAAGTTCCTAAATTACTTGCAAGCTTTATTATTAAAACATACTTTATGGTACCTGAGTATTATAAATAACTCAAATTATACCTGCATTGCTGGGAAAACTGGAATGAAATTTGCGAGATTTTACGTGACAACCGCATGGATTGTTAAACATTCCATGCTATCAACAAATAACTATGCTATATGATGCAATACGTTTGTTCGTGTAAATAATCGAAAACTTGGGTTTGCTCTTGCGATAAAAAAACTGGATATACAATGTTTTATAAAAAAAAAAAAAAAAAAAAAAGATATTTTTTTTTTCAATTTGCATTCATTAACAAAAATTTTAATTTCAAACAGAAAACGCACTTTGATTTCAGATGCAGCTTTAAAATTTCGTTCTTTTCTTAGTAAAATTTATGTTAAAAAATAAAAAAAAATATTCTTAAAACGGCAAATAGAACAATATACTGAGTAGACAAGTGCAAAAATCTTTGTATGCATATATACATTGCAGTATATGAATTCTTGCTTAATCTTGGAAAATCTTTGTAGTGCAAAAATGTTTGTATGCATATATACATTGCAGTATATGAATTCTTGCTTTTATTTACTAAGAAAATACTTAAGGGGAGTTAATAAGGGGAGTTAACTAAAGAAAATACTTAAGGGGAGTAAATTATAATAAGACTTAAAGGGGTAAAAATTGTTTTGTTTGTTTGTGATCCAGGATAGATACAGTAACTGCTTTGAAGAAAAAAAAAATCTGCAATAATTAGGAAACTTTAAGCATGGTTTCGTCTGTTATAAGTGAATGGAGAATAAAACACTCAAAAGTGAGTTTAATACCATACTAAATAAACAAAAACAACACGCATTTTTAAAGTCGTGTAAATAAAAAAACTGAATGATCTGCTAGCATTTTAGCTGTACTGTCCTCTAATTTGTTACATTTGGCTTTATTATGAACCGGCAGAATTCATGTATATCATACACAAATAATGGAAACGCATTTCAATAGCATCATTTTCTATAAATTTCGTTCATCATTGTAAGATTTGCCAGTGCTCCTATAATAGAGTAATTTAAATCACCAAAATTTAGTGTTTTGTGTGAATCACTGAAATTTAGTGTATCTTTTATATGAAATAATTTCTTAGTAAAACGTACTCTCAAAAAACGTAAACACATGTCAAAAGCTAAAAATTGAAGCTCATTTTAACAAACGATAAATGTATAAAAGTTAAAGGCCAATCTTAAAATATTATTAAACACAAAGAAATTTGTAGAATGTAGTTCATTTTACAGTGCTGATTCTTTTACTTATAGGATTTATCTTTATAATAAAATATATGATGAAAAATAAATGCTGATACTGAATTGCATGTACCACAAAAGATGGACAAATTTTCTCTAACAAGAGATAGTCTGTCTAAAACTTCTTTTCCAAAATACGCTACATTTCTTTACATTTTCGTTATTTTCAATCCATCATTTTCTTTCCATTTTCGTTTGAGCAGTACGGCTTTTTACCAGTACGCTTATCTAAAAGGAACAATTCAAAATAAAACTAAATTTCAATTCAAAAGCACTAAAAAAACACTTATGTTAGACGGATCTGAAATAAGTAACCTCGTATGAAATCCACACAATAATAATAAAAAGAGCAGCATACCGAACAGTAATGTAAAATAATGCAACGTACATAACAATTACAATAATAATGAAACATATAATTCGAGAAATAACGTGATACAAAACAAATTAAATTTTACTTACATTTCTTACAGTTAAAGTAAGACAAAATTAACCGGCAACTATATGTCGATTGCAGCAATGTTATAACAAGTTTAATGAAATGTTATAACAAAATAAATTGTTCGAACACTTTCTTGTTAACTATACTTATGTGCAGAAATTTTAGTTTCAAGATCTGCAGATTGTTGTAGTTTCAAATAGTTAAAATACCGTTGAATTGGAGTAGAGTTGCGGTGAAATCCATGTTTTTGATAAAATATCTATCAAATAAATGATCCATCTCTTTTTAAACGCATTCATAAAATAAATGAAGTGGAAAATAAAAATTACTGATATTCTTGACAGTATATATTTTTTTCGCCCATTAAATTCCTTCGCGGAAGAACATCGCTTACTTCCTTAACTTTTTATTTGTTTATAAATGAAGTTTTTTTAAAAGCAAAAAAAAAAAAAAAACATTTCTTTTTTATCTAAATGCGAAAAACTAAATAGAGTCATTTTAACCGTTACTATGCGATAATATAAAAATGCAAAACTCATTATAAGTCACTGGATAAATAAGTTCTAGGGAAGGTAGAATTGAGCGTTAAAAATGGAACAGTTTTTTCGTGCCGCAATTTTAAAGATAAAAAAGGAAAATAACGGTCGTTAACGCCACTTTTATTATAATGTATCATCAGATAAGAAGTTTCAGTGCATGAATTACCTTCAGGCCAGAAGTAAAGAAGTTTTTATGCTGCAGAAAGTTTAGTGAATGTCTGAATTATTCCCTCTTTTATTTTTTTTAACTTTTCATTTTTGCGCCAAGCGCAAATTTCACAGGGAATTTTAACAATGTCGCCTATTTTTTTTAATGTAAATATGTAAATTTTTTGTTTGTAAATATGTCCGTGTTTATCTTTTTTTTTTATCGCGAAATTGTGTTTATTCCACCTTATTCTAATCGGATAAAAATGTTGCCTGGGAAAATAACATGTTCTAAAAATGAAATTTAAGTACTTTCATGCGCAGTTGCATCTAGGATGCCCCGTGAGACCAAACGCATTTTAGTTTAAGTGGTTTAAGCTTTTCGAACTCAATAATTCTACTAATTTTTCAAATTACCCATGGATGTTTTGAAAAGAGGCTGTTGATATGGAGATATGTTCAGTAAATTTTAAATTACATTCCTTTTATTTACTGGGAAACCTTGATGTTTTTTACTTCTTATACTGAGACTTACACATTGCATTCCCTAACTATGAATAATATATATTATGGTGTTTAACATTTACTTTTCGGTTACTCGTTTTCAGTATAATAATAACGTGTTCTAAAATTGAATGAAGAGCATCCCCTAGAGAATAAATTCGAGATGAAACGAAACGAACCATGTTATTTAAACATGTTAATTCGGCTAATTATGTGAAACATAGATCATTTAATGTAAAAGGAACCTGGTATGGCATGAAATCATATTTAGGTTTTGGTTAATTTACAAATTTTTCATATTTTATATTCTAATGCATTTCTCTACTTTCTGATTTTAAGCACCCTTCTGTGTTTTTAAAATATTAATTCCGACTTCCTTGTATTTCCTTAATTTTATTCCAGGGACGAGCAATATGGAGAGGTACACGGTGGCTTGATCATCTCTTTCCAAAATTTTGATTTTCATTAATACGATGTCTATAAGCAAAATTTTTTGGGAGACATTGCACCATTTCCTTATTTTGGTCCGTTTCGGTCTACTTACCTGTTCCGTTTTCATGAATATGATTATTAAAAACATATGAATATGAATGCAAATTTTAGTAGATGTATAAAAACATCTTCAAAATTTACATACCGATCATTTCTTGTTCATATATTTTAATGGTAATTCTGAAAAAGGAAAGATATTTAACCATTTCTTTTACAGGTTTCAATATTGACTTTATTTACTAGTTTAATATTTTAGTTCATAATACGATTTTGTTGACTTTAGATTCTAACATACTCTCAACATTTTATAGCAAAATGATATACAAATATGTAGTTTTTGTTTGTTTGTTTATTTAATTGTTTTGAATTCCATTCAAATTAAATATACAGTAAGATTATATGCCAATCCAAAAACGTCTGCATTTAATACAAGTAAATAAAAAAACTTCAGATATTATTTATTTTCACAAGTTGATCAGGATTTAATTTAATTTAATTATTTTATTATAACTTTCTAGAATAAATCCAGACTTTTGAATTTTTACGTTAAATAATAAGCGTTAGTAAAAATAATAAGTATTATCATTTTATTTTAATTCTATAATAACTTTCAAAAAATATTCTTGGTTTATATTGCTCAGGGTGTCTAAAAGCTTTATTTGCATTTGATTTTATGATTTCTTTTTGGTTTGTTTCTGTATGATGGCTAAGGGCCAATCACTGAATCTTCAACTATCTAAAATAATGTAGAAAAACAATCGCTAAAGTTTGATTGACTAAAGTTGTCCATTTTTTAATATTTTAATGGGGTTATTTATAATGGGGTTATTGTTCTGTAATAAACAATAAAATTCCCAAATCATCTGTTAATTCCTAGTTTTTTCAAAGTTTTCCTGAAACAGTTCTAAAGCACACAGACAGAATTTCTAGTTTATTTTTGACAAATTTTTAAGTTTCTAAAGTCTTCCCTGGACATTCGTTTAACTTCAAATACCAAGACGAACTAAAATCAGTGTATTTGAGAAAAATATATTTTTCTTTGTATCAAATTTAGTCAACATCGTTTTTACAAAATGCCTGAGTTCTAATATCATGTAAATCCTCTGTCATTTTAATTAATAAATAATGTTTACTTCCTTATAACCATTGTCATCCATTTAATAAGAGATAAAAATCCGCATCCTTCTTTAATATAACTTGTCAGCACTCGATCATGTCTTGAATGAAATATCTCCAGCCAACCATTTATAAGTTGGAGATCATCAGTCACTGGCCGAGACAAAAATGACAGAAAAAGAACATAGTACAAAAAGCTGACAAATGACCTGTGAGATGCTGCTGTTAAGTTTAAAGAATAACCAGAAAGTTTCAATCACCTTTCGACAATTTTATGCCACCAGAAAACACTACCTATGATCGGTTTTTCAAGCTAATTTTGAAAAGGTATAATTTTAATCGAAATAACTAAAAAAATAATAAGTATTCCTTTTTACTCGATTGTTGAACATTTTGAAAAAAAAAGACACTTTTGTTGTATAAGAGCAATAATCCCTTTTTTATTTCTTTTAACGGAAAGATAAGAATGATCATTTAAGGTTACTCTAGAAATGTATTCGACTGCCTTAGGATTTGAAGCAGAACGGGAAAAAAAATGTTTTGTCTGGTATATTGCATTTTAAAATGTTTGAGAAAAACTGTGGATTGTTTCGAATATTTTCAAGAATGATCCATTTTTAAAGATTTTCTTTAAAGATGCTCATTATTCTTGTTTCAAGAAACTTGTTAGTGGTACTTGTAAGAACAGTTACGGAAAATTAATACAAAATGAAATGTATATGTAGTATATATTTATCCATATTTGTATATGTGTGTGTGCATGTGTGCGTGTGTGTGTGTTTATTTGAATGTATAGTTAGACAACAAATTCATTTACCTAAAACACAATCCTCTCTTGTAATGTGTGTGATTTTTCTAATTCCTGAGATCTTTAATGAATACTCTAAATTTTCAAGTACTAAACAAATAAATTTACTAGTCCTAAGTGTCTGAAAATCAATGCTTTGAACATTTGTAAATGGCTGAAGTGTGAAGGTTCAGAGTTGTGGCCTTCCACGTGGCTGTCGATCTTACTATCTGAAGTTCTGGGCGGTTTTCTCCGGATACCAGAAGAATACGCATTAGAAATCATTAAAAAGTTCTCTGCTCAAGTTATTCTTCCTTTGGAAGATAGTCCTAGTGTATTTTGCCTTAACAATAAGAACAAAAAATGCTCGCCCAATCAAATCAATAAGCTAGACGAGTTTTGTTCTTAAGTCAATCATTACCGTCGGATACCGCCCTTCATGTATATTTGAAGCATCCAGTCCCTACAGATACTTCTTGTTTTGGAGCAGTAAAAATATATTTTAAGACCTTGCTAATATTTTAAGGCTAACAGATTATGTGATATTTACTTATTATTAAGTTTAAATCATTCCTTAAATTTCATAAAATTTCCTTAAATTTCCTAAAACTTTCATTAATTTTCCGCAAATTTCCTTAAATTTCCTTAATTTACTAAACTGTCTTTACCCCGCACAACAAATTCAGGCCACAGGCAAAGATGAAAAAGAATTATAGGAAGTTAAACGCGTATTTAAGACGTTTTTTATTTCATCGTGACAAAGCTGTGACGGCTAAAATTCAACCTCTGGCACCATGTTGCTCGGCCTTTGAATGAATGATTAGCTGAGTACAAATATTGATCTTAAGCAATGTTTGCAAAATTTGGTTTTAATCTCTTTGCAAGGGTTAGAGATATTATATTAAGCATGATTTTAAAAAGACCTCTGAAACACTTTCATATTTTAAATACGCACTAAGGCGCTAAATTTTGAAAGGGTATCTTAATCCACTTCTCTACTTGTTATTCCTGTTCTATTAAGTTGTAGAGTACATCATAAACCATGAGTGGACCATATTTATATTTATTGGTTAGTAATGTTAAAACTCATAATTCAAACGTTGGCACTGTTTACCTTTATTGTTGTTCAGTTTATTGGATTATTATGTACAGCTGCGGAAAAAAAAGTCCCACTTGCTCTTTAAATCGCCGCAGTTCGTCGTAGGGTAAAGTTATATATACCATTCGTTTTCAAATAACGCCTACTTTAAATTACTATTAATTTAATTTACATATGGGGCCTGTTGCTATTGAGAAAAAAAAAGTTGGGGCGAATTTTAATATGTAGACTAGCTGCGTACCCGTTCTCCGCACGGTGGGAAACGCATATTTTCCTTAAACATATATAATTCGAATTAAACCCAGTAATTCGGAATCTCAAAACGTGGAAAAATACTTGAATCGTGACTAAAAGTTAACGCCATGAGTGCAAATTTTAGACGATTGCAACATGACACAAAAACTACGTCAATATGACTGGCGATCAAAAAAGAAAGAACTTTCTGGTATGCAGACAAAACTTTTCTCTTTCGAAAAATGCCCGATTTCTACATCATATAATTATCTTTGCGAGGTTTAATTTATAACATTAATATATAGTATATACCACATAAATAACATTACATGATGTTGACAACAATTTTATCTTGCATTTTTCAAAGTGTGGAGAATTCATTAGGGCAGTTATGTTACACACGACTTTATTAAATTTTACCTAAATATAAAAACCTGCATGAAACAATGGATGCATCATTTACGTTTAAAAGCCAAATATGTACCCTGCTCCGTTGAAAATCATGTCGCTTTTGTAAATGAAAACGTTCGTGATGTAACTTCTGAGAAAAAACTTATTAACCTTATTGAACTCTTAATGCAGTATCACACTTGTTACATAAAAGTGACGTTTATCTCACTGTCAATTCGCACTGAATAAATAACTAATTTCATATTTCATTTTTTACAGATCACAGTTAACCCCTTTATAACATGGGTCTACAACACAAATTCTTAGAACACGACGAAAACGTTACGATCGTTTTCGTGTAACACGTTAAAAGAGACTCGTACAGCACGGTGAAATGACACATATGTTCTGATATTATGACGCCTTAGCTCCTGTAATTAACATTCCTTTTGAATGGCAACACCAAACATCATTGCATTTTTACGGAGCGCGAATAAGTTTTGCCGCGATTATTTCGCGCAGTTCGCACTCCAGGTAATGTAAAATGCAGGATCCGTACAACACGGATTCGAATAACACGGAGCGTATCTACCGTGTTAGGGAATCTACTGTAGTTGCATAGTGTCAAATTCAATAGTTAAGAAAATTCTGGGTTGACGTATTTAGTAATATTTCATTTCACCTTGGTGGCCGAAATGTATTAAAACCAAATATCCGAACTGTATCAAAAGTAAAATTTACTAAAAGAAAATTTTTTAATTTTGTATAACCCTCAGAACAACTTCGGAGTCTGCCATCTATGACGGTTTTTCATGACGTGACATCTTATGCTGTCGTACAGTAGCGTAGCCAAGGAGGGGATAGGGGGTCACAACCCCCCCAAGCGCAGTTTTTTGCCATACAAAATGCATATTCTTCACTCCCTTATAGCACACACGTGTACATATATGTGAGTTGCAGTAGTCGTAACATTCCCATGAAAAATTTCTGGCTACTCTTGCTTAATCAATATACTTCAGGATCGGAATCTCCGCGGTAAAAAAATCTTCTAAAAAATGTGACACCAGAAAATTCTGATTAACACAATGGGGTTACACAAATACACGCCGGATATAAGCTCTTGCTTCCGGAGGAGCAAATACATTAGAGGGTATGTGCTGCTCCGAATAATCTGCCAGCAAAACAGCAAAAATGACGTAAAATATGACATCCACACTCGAAGGAAATAAAATTAAAGGTATGTAGAATTGCATAAAAACTTCGATTATTTTTAAGGTGCAAGTCTGTTACAGTTCTATTTGTTTCACAATTGATGCGTTTTCACTTTTTCGATTCTTAAAAGCTGTAGAAATGTGTGGTTTCACTTAATTGTAAAATTTAACAACTTAAGTGGCAACAATGGATTCCGTTGCTACGGAAACTATAGCGATGTTAAAAATAGAACATGAAATGAGTTATTCATGTTTACTTTGGTAGAACTGCCATATTGGCGAAATTAACACCGCCAGTCGATGGCAAATAGCTCAAACCACAAATTAAACTTGACACTAAAGGCAATACGCAATACTCTGTTTGGCGGAATTAAAAAAAATATATATCTATGCATACGCTAGTGACATCGGCTCATCTCAATTGTGGAATGGAATTAATAATATGTACAGAGTTGCACTACATTTGAATATTTTTCGCCAACTTTGCTAAGAAATGTACTAAAGTAGGAATCAACAAACATTTCAATTCGTAAAACAAAAAATATATTAGACAGTATTAATTACGCCTTTCTAACAGCTTCTAGTAAAAGAAACTTCCGTAGCGCTGCTTTAACAAATAAGAATCAATTATTTATTACACAGTACTTCGATCGCCAAATGCCAACATTTTGCAAGATTTTTTGTTTTCAGGGAATCATTCGAAGCATTGATTTAACAGCAATCAAAATGGGAAATAGTTATCTATCATTTATATGGTTCCATCGCCAAAATTTAATGCAGGCATATTATTGATAAGTAGCAGTTATTTAAATTATTATTAACTATAACGGGTTTTAATCACCGTTAACTACCATGTACAAAATGCGAGAATTTCAATTTTCTGAAATTTGGCGGAATTCCTCTAACTTAAATCAGTTTACTTAATTTCGTGAAAATTCTATAGATCGTTTAAAATCGCCTTAATAACTGCATTATTTCTATATGAAAAATCGAAGTATAGCGCCGTAAAACTTATACTTGTTATTAAAAATACTATTTCGTTACGCTCTCAGTAATTTGCGCCAAGCCCAAAACTGTACAAATCGGTAGAACCTACTACTTTCTCAAAATCGCCAAATGAGCCATTTTTTTTTCGGCCAAACTAAAAAATATACATATTAGTCTCGGAAATCTCTCAATCCCTTATTCTTTTACACATAAAAAACATTGAATTCCAGCTCTGATTTAACATGAACGCAATATTTTAATTAAAAAATAACTTTGTAAATAATCTAAACAGAAAAAAATCATTATTCTTTTATTTTTACTCCAGGAGTCTAAATAATTTCATAAAATAGCCAAACATGGCAACCTCGATGCTTATTTCTCACTTTTTTGACTACAGGGGCTACAATCACGGAATTGCGGAGAGCAAAAATTAGCGTTTTTGATGGGGTTTTTAATCAATATCTCCTAAACTAATTCGAATTTCGAAATTTAAATTAGCGGAGGTTCTTTCTCGAAATTTTCCGAATTCGTGGATACCTCGTTCGAAACTCAACTCCCAGCCGTTTAGGAGGAGATGATGTTACAGACACACAGACAGACGCGCACAGATTTTAATAGTATAGATGGCCCCTTATGCAATTTTTATGCATAGCAAATTAAAGTGTACATCAATCGTAAAAGATTGGTATCTGTAACTTTGCTGTACGACGAACGACGGCCGAAAAAAGTACAAGTGGAACTTTTTTTTCCGCAGCTGTACCATTACACTTGTCTTCCTTGCTTCTTTATGTTCTAAAGAGCTTCATCATCCATTCGTGTGCTCTATTCCACTTTCCTGCTTCATTATGTTGGAAAGTGCATCCCAGTCCATGTGCCAGCACTATTTGCCTTTAGGTTTGCGTTAGGTTGGAGAGTGCATCATATTTGTCATTATAGCTTCATTATGTTTGAAAGTACATCAATATCCAAACTCTTCACTCTTCTTTCTTTCTTCAGTTTTATTGGAAAGTGAAGAAATATCCATCTGTCGATATTATTTATCTTTCGTGTTTCATTATGTTTGAAAGTGCATCATAATTAGTTTGCGGGCCGTACTTTTCTTCCTTGCTCCATTATACTGGAAAGAGAATCATTATACATGGGTGTGTTGTATTTCATTTTCTTGCTTCATTATGTTGGAAAGTGCATCATAATAATTATGTCAGCCCTGTTTGTTTTTCTTGTCCTATTTTGTTAGAAAGTGCATCGTAGTCCATGACTAGGTCCAATATATCTTCCTTGCTTCATTATGTTGAGAAGTAAATCCTTCTCCAAATGTTAAAACTATATCTTCCTTACAGAACTAATTACAGAATTAAAAAAAAGAAACATCTATTTAAAATATAATTTGAATTTTGAAAATGAAACTCAAAATTGTTCACATTTTTTACTTGTCTGAAATTAATAGCTCTCTAATGAGAAAAAAGTTTGATAAAAGTCGATCTCAGTTTAAAAAGAACGAATTTTTAAAACGGACAGAATTCGTATGTGTGCTCCCTTTTGAGGGATATTTTTGAGAATATTTTATAAAGTTTAGTCATTTTTGTAACTAATTTTTTTACGTTAATCGAAATTTTAAAGTATACTATTCAAATGTGCAGACACACATATGTATGGTTACACTAACGAAACTACACACTCATAAACACACACAGCACTCTTGCACTCTGAAATCTTCTGATGAATTGAATTAATTGAAATAAATTTATAATATTTTAATAAATTTTAATATAAATATAAATAAATATGAATTATTTACTAAATTAATTTACCTTGTACTGTGCTTAATTAATTGTATTAATTCCTTTTTTTTATTAATTGTATTAATTAAATAGCTGATAAGCATACATTTATGTAGTTCTTTTATTTTAAATATGCACATTTACGAAAAGTAGTATAAAACCTAAAAATATTTTTAAAGAGATAAAACGCGAGTTAGATTTATTTTTTAAAATCACACTTACTCTACTGGAGAAGAGAAACCTAATACAAACATTTTGAATATACAAAATTGCTGAGTAAATAAAAGTAATGTGCAAGAATTGTCTAGTATTCCCGCTAAGTTCCTTAATGATTTTCTTCTCTGGTTGGAAAAAGAAAAATCCGTTGCGTTCTTAAACAGCTCCAAGGTTTCTTAATTGGACGGAAAAAGTATTTTTTTGTTTGTGCCTGCTCATAAGAAATAGGATTAGAGAGTTGTTTCCAATCGGTATCACCATCGGGAACTACTGCTGGTTAAGAAAAATAATTACACGCTGCAGTTAGCAGGTATAGGTAAAACTATCAATTCTCAGGGGAAAATGTACAATGAAGATCTGACATATTTGCATAGTATTATGCAAAAAGAAATGCTGGTACTATTTATATTTCCGTTCAACTTTTAACTATATTTTAAATAGTTTTTGAATATATTTGCAGCAAAATATATCTGAGGGAATTTATACGCACAAATATAACCACTTGAATAGTGAATGCTTTATAATATTTAGGCCTTGGGTTAAAAATTTCTTTGGTACCTAGCATAAAGAAACAAATGTGTAATCGTTTTATTCAAAAATAGTTTATATTAAAAACTATATAAAAATTTTTGAATTAAAATATAATTTCAGTCGCACGGATACTTTTAAACACGAAATATTTCTATACAGTACTGGTTAGAGTTACTTGCGGTCTTTAATTCTCCCCTTAAAAGATTTTTGCTGTACAATGCACCCCGCAACTATACCGTAGTCCATTATTTAGACTTAGATCTGTAAGAAAATTTTGCTCAAGAATGCCGAGCTAGGACTGTTTATCTGTTATTGATTGGAATTTTTGCATATATTTTAAATTAATTTCTACTCTAATGCACTTGGAATTAGCTGCGACCTACATTAAGCGTAGTTTTAAGATGGCAATCCTCTTTTTTTGGAATGATTAGTGAGAAAGACAGTTCGACGCCGATAATCCAACACGCAGAACATCGGGGAAAATATGCAATTACTAAACATGGATGAATTCAGGTCCTAGCCACCCATAGACAAAATTAAGATCTGCCTTCCCTTAGCATGATCCTTTAAACTTCTAACTACCTAAATCCGCACTATTAGTGCGTCTTCAGGTTAAAAAAGGTGTTCCATAAAAAGGAAAATATTGACTTAATTTGGTAGATACATAGATAAGAAAATTCTTTCGAAAGTGTTTTAATGTTTCTTTGAGGTAGATTTTTGAACACGTGTAGTTCATGTTCATATTATACTTCGGAGTGTGGCATTAATATTCATTCTCCCTGGAAAAGGACTCATGACATCAAAAGTGACCAGTCCCGACCAAATGAATGTATTTGCGTGTGTGTGGGGGAGGGGTAAATAGTTTTTGGTATGGACGAGGAAAACAAGCAAGCAAAAAAGGGGTCGTCTGCATCAGCTGAAGTCCGCTTGCAATTTTAAAAATATGCCGCCCTAGGACAAGGCCTACTCTAGCCTATTTGGATATATGTCCATTTTCCCGAACCGTGTACTGCTTTACTGATTGCAGCCTTTCCAAGAAAACTTTTAACATTACAGATTTAAAATGCAGTGGACCCCGTTATAACACGGTAAATATGTTCCGTGTTGTGCCAGTCACAGACACGTGATCATCGACAACAGTGTTCAGAGGTAATGCAGAAACATCTGTTTCATTCTTTCTTGAGTCCTTTTTAGCGTGTTATAGGAAAAATACCACAATTTTTCAGCGGTTTATACAAATCCTTCTTATTTGAGCCCGTGTTAAAGGGGGACTGTTAAGTAAATAAGTTAAGAAAGTACAGTAGTAGGTAACTACTGTACTTTCTCTGCATATACACGCAACTAGTGATCATTTAAAGTCTGACTTCTAGAAGCTTGACTATTTTAATTGTGATCCAATGAAACGTAATTAAATCTATATGAGTTTATCCTTTCGAAAGCCTTACAATTGTGCTACAGAAAAAGAAACGCATATTTAAAATAATAAGGAAGTAAGTGTAAATAAAAACGTTTATATTCATGAAAAATTAAGAATGCTAATACATAAAACTAGAAAGTTAATATAAAATGAGAATTTGTTCTACACATGCAACATGTGTAGGTAGATGAAAGTAATGCACCAAAAGGGACCGGTATTTCCGTTTAGTTTCCTAATGATTTTTTCGTCGTAATAAAAATGCGTAACATTCTTAAACAACAGCTCGAAGGTTTGTTAACTGTTAGGAAAAAGTTTTTTGTATTTTTATTTGTGTCTGCTTACTGGGGAATAAGATTAGATACTTGTTTCCAATCGTTATCGCCATCGGGAGCTACGGTTAGGAAAACTAATTGCACGAAATAGTTAACGAGTATGGGTGAAATAATTAAGTTTCTGTGAAGTACAGTGATACAGGATTTAAGCATTCCAGTAAACGTTGGAAGTGTAATTGTGTACGAGTGTTAGTGTTAGGAAATGCGTTTTCATTCGAAGCGTGTTAGTCCATGTATTCAAACCCTTTAATGCAAAATATTTTAATAGGGTATAGTTATGTAACATGGGTATAAAAAATGCACTTTTTCATTCATGGGCTGTTACTTATAATGTTAAACATTCGCCTTTAATAGGCAAATAATTTTAAAACCATCAACGTGGGCAGATATGTAATAAAATCTTATTTTCAAAATTAATTTTCATGCGTTGAATAAGGTACTTATGTTTTCTGTCTGAAGGATTGCATTGAAATTTGCCTTAATAAAAGTCTGCAAATTTTAATTTTAATTTTTTATTATAATAAATAAATAAGTATTATTATTTTTATTATAACTATCGCAATTCCTTAAAGGAACGGTCCCTATTTTTGGCATGAATTAAGACCATTATAAATCACTTTTACAGATTTATTTCAGTTGTTAAAGGTGAATTTACCGAGATATCGGTTTACTGTATTCACGATATAAATTTTATAATCAAATCTAAAAAAAAGCTTTTATAAGTAATAAAACTGTTGACTTAAAGGGGATAAATTTAAAAAAAAGAATAAAAGTTTATACCACGGCATTTCTTATCTATTCAAGTAATCATATTCGCTTGCGTCTGCATCCGTAAATATAAACGCATATGAACATGCATGTAAATGAGCGTTGCATTGTAAATTGAGCCATACAAACCTTGGGAAGTTTTAAATTAGGCCCTTTAGAATCTACAGAAAGTTGAAAGCAGCGAAATTGCTTTCGTGTTTCTCTCTAAAATCCGTTCCAATTACTGCTTGCAACTCTACAAGTCTCGGTGTTTTAAAAATATAATTTCCAGCTTTCCAAACAATTCAGGAGAGCCTCGATGCATAACAAGATTTCCCGACTGCGATCCATATCACGTTTCCCTTTGCTTCTGTGCTGTGATAAAAAAATCGCTCAGCGCACCCATTAGAACGTGGGTGGTACGTTAACTGTATGTATAATCTGATGTAATAACTTAAATATGTTTTACGTCTATGGGATAAGTGTTTTAGATGTTCACACGGAACCATCAAGGATATTATACCAAATAAATATTTCAAATTTATAGGACAAATATTTTTTAAGCTGCGTGAGGAAACGTTTAGTAATAAAGTTCATGAGCAAGAAATTTATGTGAAATTAAAAATAATTAATTTCTGTTCAGTTAAAAAATTAAATGTACGGCTTTTTGTAGGAAACTTAATAGAAGCTATCACAAAAGAGTGGCTAACATTTCTTTCTTCTTCTTCTTTTTTTTTCATAATAGTCCATGATTTTTGAGAGCTTTTAAAATGCAGAATCAGCTAAAGATCAATTGTTACTATTGAGAACTAACAAAAATAGTTTATTTTGATTTCCGGACTTTTGATGAATTATATACAAATATATACTGTAATATTAATTATCTTATTGAATAAATTAAATGTAAGGAACAGCTATGAATTTAAATTGCTTCGAAAAAATATATTTGTGCCTCATTACTTAAAATCACTAATGTTCATCATAAACAGTTTAAACTTCTTCATACTTTCCTAAAAATGTACTGCGTATATCTCTATACAGTGTTCGCCAAACTAGCTAACTCAACTAATATCATGTGTCTTTTTTTTTTTTTTTTTTCTTTTTTTTTTTTTTGTCCTTTCCACATTCTTACCCAGTTCAACTCGATGCCATGAAAAGTTTTGGCAGGCATAAAGGTCAAAGTTTCCCATACCAAGTAATGGAAAATATGTGAGAAAACACAAGTATGTGTTATTTCTATTCCTAAAATTAAGTTCTACGAAGAACTTTTCCGTTTGTAGGAATTTATTTTTTTGCACCAAGAGCCCATTGGGCTTGGTTAATATTGCAATATCGTATAAAAATGTTTACATTTATGCATTAGGCTCATTTACTTAGTTTTATGAGAACTTATTTGTTTTACGTGTGATTATTAAATGATAAATTCGTCATCAGCAACGCCAAAAGTAATACTTTTTTCCCAGTATGGCATCGAATTCATGCTTAGTTTTTTGCTTATATTGCTATTTCACCATTCTCCTTAAAACATGTGCATGTTTAATAATGATTTAACGTAACAGAAGAAACCATCACATATACAGGGTGTATCTAAATTATTTCAACAAAATATTATGGAAGATAGAGCACATAATAAGGAATCAGAATCATATAGCAATGTGGGGTCAAAAACGTTACTCCCAGACAGCATATAAACTTAAATCAAGCTTGACATTTCTTTGAATTTGACGTATTAATACAGGCTTGACAGTTCAATTCATATTAAGCTTGCAGCAAGCTTGGAGATTACAAAAAAATGAGTCAGAAAATATTTTCCCGCCGAATTTAAGTCATTTGAACTGCCAAGCTTGAATTCAACTTGATTACTGCTTGATTAGTCACATATTTTCTGAAAAAAATACGTTAGATTCGACAAACGGTGGTCGGAAAGTTCACTGTTGTTTCAGCATCCGTTTCAAAGGGATTATGAACAGCTTCACGAAGACAACGTTTTTGACCCCACATTGCTGTGCGATTCTGATTCTTATTATGTGACCTATCTCCCATAATATTTTGTTGAACCAATTTAGATACACCATGTATGTATATATATATATATATATATATATACACAGGATGATTCGTTACCAGATTCACAAACCTGCAAAGGGTGTAGGGGTACAGAGACGGTTCAGAATCACACAGTAATACGGATTCGGAAATGTAGTATACATGTACCTGTTAATAATCACTTTGGTAGAAATGCTGAAGTGTGCGTCGAATTTCTTAACCAAGTTTCATAAACAATGATCTTTCCTCAGACAATGTCATACATGCATTGAAAGGAACAGTTCTGAAATAACAATTTTTATCAAGTGCAATCGGTGAGAGATAGTTTTTTGAAGAACCATGATCGGAAAGTTTACTATCACTTGAAGACTTCTTCTAAAGTGATTATTAACGGGTACATGAAGACCACGTTTCCAACCCCACATTGCTATGTGATTCCCTATTTGATGATGTGTGCTCTGTACCCCCTACATCCCATGCAAGTTTGTCAGTCTGGTAGCGAATAACCCTGTATATATATATGTACTTTTTTTCCCTTAGATAATAGAATTTATTTTATAAATTTAAACTATATAAAGAGGCAAGCAAAAATATCAATGCAAAGTAGGAATTTTGTTAAAATTCAATAAATTTATTAATATTTAATTTTTTACATTAATTATTTCAGTTAAGTAGTATTGCGTGCTGCATATTTTATGAAATTACTAAAAGCTTGTTTTTAATATGCACATAAAGAAGAGGGAAATTTAATATTTACAAACATTCATGGTAATTTAACAAACTAATTAGAATAGTTTTTTACTAAAAAACTGTTTTGGGGAAAAATGTATTTAAAAAAAATTAAAAATAATATTTTCAGTTGCAAGTTTATAAAAATTCGTTTTTCGTCGCAGTTATTTATCAGCATACCATAGTTTTGAACGTAATTACAATCTACTTGTTACTAATTGGATAAAATAATTAAATAATTTGTTTACTTCAATACACAAGATAATTGATATTCAGATATATTTAAAGTAAAAAATATGTATACAGCTTTTGGAAAAAAATTTCTAAAAAATTTAAACACATTATCTCTTGCAGATTTGTCTATAATATCATATTGCAAAACAAACAATTAACCGCTTTTGAATTTACGAACAATCTGAAGAATTCCTTGGTACAATATTTTAATTTAATGAGGATTTCTACATTCTTATTCCTGCAACCAAATCCATATTTCTCTAATTAATTTTTATGTCAATAGAAACTGAAAGCGCATTAACAACACTTAATCACTTTTATTCATTAATTGTTTTAACCCCCTAGCTCTCGTAATTCAATTCATCCTTGTTCAATTATTCATTTTTATTAAATCTGTTTTGTCAAAATACGCCCCTGAGAAAGAACTCTTTAAAAATTTAATAATTCGGAATTAATTACTGGAAATATATTTGTGAGTGGATGAGTAATACATTTATATATGTTCGTTTAAACTTTTGATGTTTATCTTGTTCTCTTAAACGTCTGATACTATTTATTTTTCTTATGTAAAAAAAGTCGTCTTTTGGTTTTTCTTTTAAATATTTGAACTTTTTAAATTATCTATTATTCTGAAAAACCTTTAACATTATCTTTTTATTTAATTTTTGAATGATATATTTACACTATAAATATCACATAAGGTAAAAGTCATACAAATATAAAAGTGTTGTTGAAAATATCGTTTGTTATGATCATGATGCCATAAAATACGAAATATTTCTTGTTTGCACATTATATTTCGAAATCGTACTTATTATTATTTTTCTTAAAAGTATTACAATTAAGAAAATCCACAAAATAGAGAAATAACCACCCGACCAGTGACCGACCGCAATCAGCTGGGAGACGGAAGATGCCTGGTTCAAACCCATGTCACGTCTGCCGACCAGCCGTTCGTATTTTATGTGGTTTTCTCCGAAACTTTGCATAAATACGAGTTAGGACCCCATAGTAAGTACGTAAAGGAGGGAATCCCCCTTACCCTAGATTCCTCGTTTAGATAATTCCCAAAATCAAGTCAATCAAATAAACATATCACGGATTTCAAGCGAAAAAAACAATGAAGAAGTTCAGAAGATGTTTTATTGCGCCGAGGGAGAATATGCATGCTAGCAACTATGACACTGCAAAACGCCATATCGTAATTATTTTTAAAACTATTTTTGTTCAATATCGCTCCTTAACTCTTTAAATTTCATGCAAATTTGGCAATGCTTTGACCAGAAACTTTCACTGTACACTGCCCTGAATATGGGAACTTTAATTTTAAACTCCCTGAATGTTGAGAATTTCTGTGAATTATTTGAAAATAAGCACATTAGGTGAAATACATGGGAAAAAAAGTTATAATGTCCCCATATAAACTATATTTTAATGTCCTCTTAAACCGATATATCTAAATGAAAAATTAAATCGCTAGAAAATAGTTATTAATAGAAAATAACCTTGCAAAACACAAGGACACAAAATATTTATTTACTAATTTTTTTTTCTCTGTGAACATTCACAAAAATCACACTTTACAAATCCTGTTAGTGCTTAACACAGAAATGAGACTACGCCGTCAGATTTTTCAAGTCCCTGATCTAATTTATAATGTACAAAAAATGCATTTTCTTCTCGGATTTATGAGCTTTTTTTAAACGAAGAAATATTTCTTAAAGACATAATAATACATAATTTTATGTTTCAATTTTCTTTTTAAAAATACTGAAGTTAAATTAATAAACAAAACGCACGAACGTAACAGCCTGTGTTTACTGAAGGGAAACAAGGCATTTTGTAACCGTAATTCTTTGAGAAAGATTGGTAAAACGCAAGCTCCAAAGAAATATTCCCAACATGTTTTATAATGTATTACTGCTGGAAAATATTTGACACATGTCTCTTTTATGAAACCTATTGTATTCAAATTCTTTTGATACAGAAAAAAATGTTTTTTTAGATCAACAACAAAATCAGCTTTAGATTAAAAAAAATATGCATGTTCTTGCTCAACATTTGAACTTTAAATTTTGTGCAGTTACGATTTTTATTTTATTTTTTTCCAGCGTTGACAACATTATGATTTTGCTTGCATCTACTGTCAAACTCTTTCCTCCTTTACTTATAAAACTTCTTTAAACACTGACAACTTTTTTTTTGCTTCCTTATGATATTCTTTTTATAGATCAGAGACTTTTAGAAGCTCAGAGTTTTGACAGACATGCTGTCAAATTTCGCCAAAGATTGCTGTTTTCTTTTTCTCATTTTCTACGCGGCACTGACGTATTTTTGATAGGCTGACGTTTTAAACTTTTGCTTAGCTTTTATTTTCGCAACGCTTTGTGTAAATTCCGAAAATCATACGTTTTGCTGAATGAGGCTTTTGCGAGAGAACCCCCTTATTTGTGGCGCATTATTATGCAAATGTAAGCAGTTACGTAAGTATAATTTTGCAGATGTTCATTCGTTTAGAACGAATGGTTCAGTTGTTTTCAAAGTAAATTATATTTCTGCAGCATATATATATGATCTAAGAAATTAGTTTAAGGAATTAATTAGAAAGAAATAAAAATTATGAAGCTCACTAATCTGTGCAAACAGGGTGTCAAAAAATACTGCTTTAGGCTTTTGTTCCTTAAATATTGATCGTAGACATGTACAATATTTTACAAAATTACGTAGAAAGAAGTGCAGAATTTTTTATGGTATCGAGTAAAACTTTCAAACAAAATTTTAATTTTTATTCGTTCCCTGTTCAATAACATTTTCAGTTAATAAAATGCAACCCATGCATTATTAAAATTATGTATCATCCTTATATGATTATCATCCAGCCTTTAATTGAAAAAAAATAATCAGAGATATATTTAAATATGGTGAGCAGCTGTGCAAGGCAAATAATAACAAAAGTATTACGTATTTATGCAATTTCTGTTTTCGTTCGTAATTTATGTACGGCCACAGTAACATGATCACCTGATATCACCTGACATGAGTGTTTTTTCTTCGAAAGTCATATAAAAATGGTTTAAGTCAGCATATATTTTTATTCATGTATGAGTCCATTTTTAGGATAAAACCCCCAAATTTTGTAGATCACCAAGTTATGCATGGGGTACAATTGTCTAACTGGTAATTTTTGTTTGAGGGGAGTATAAAAATTTTAATTTATTTATTTAAATTTAATCTCATGAAAATTTTAATAAATGCCAACAAATTCTGTGCCTGTCTTCGTGTAACGTTGTAGTCTATTGCAGAAATCTATGATCAATATTTAGGGAGTAAAAAGCCTGGGCCAGTATTTTGGGGAAGCAATGTGTGTACATGTACTACAAGTAATTCAAAATGTAATTTTCAAAATGCATGCGTGATGAGTCTATTTATAGGATTCTTCATAGGAATTCGAGGCCACAAACCTATTTTCATTCCATGATCAGTTGTCAGTGATTAATCCCTTATTAAAAAACAGTTTATACGTATGTTTAAACTAATTTCATTTGTGAATGCAGACTTTCTGTATATTCATGTTGTACTTCTAAAAGGCGGATGTAATTAACAACCCTTGTATTTTGCATCACGTTTAACTTGTATGTGCTGGAACATACAAGGGCATACAACCCTTAAAATTTCTATATAGATTATATTGAATCTCTTGAGCCTTGTATTGGCTCATTGAAACGGCTCACGTTTTGCCCTGTTAATGGCTGAGCCTTGTATTGGCTCATTGGAATTATTGAGCCTTGTATTCGCTCTATAGAAAATACACAGAACCACGGCTTAAAATACTGAAGCAATATATGAATGCAAAACAAAAATACGCACATGTAATTTCTATCAGTATTGAAGGTAATATTGGAAGTAACTAAAAAGAACACTAACTGCTGCTTAAAACACAAAACAATAAAAATGTAAAATAACACACAAAAAGGTTCTTATTATATTGTACATGTGTTTTGATTGAAGAAATTTCGAACTTCATCAGCACCAGTAGAAGTCCATAAACAGATTAAGACTAACGAATGTCCGAATTATTCAAATAATAATAATAAATAAGGTATTTTTATGCTTTTTTCTGTTGTTGATATTCTCTTGGTGGTCTGGGTTCTATTGTTTTTGCATGCTTCACTTTCTTCCTCTACCCCCCTCGCCTCTTTTTTATAATTGATTATTTTATTTATTTTGTAATTATTGTAGGTATTTTCATAATTAATAAAAAATTGTGTTCTTCGGTTATTGAAAAATAATTAAATAACTAACCAATAATAAACTTAAAAATTGTTTATGTTGCTGGGTTTTTTTTCTGTTGCTTTAACATGTTTCAATTTTGCGCCATTTTCTTTCTTTTTTGCACTTTCTCTTATTCTCTCTGGTTTCTTTCATTTTTCTTCTTCCGACTGGGAACTCGTTCTTCTGCTTACTTTTTTCTGTCCCCAGTCCCAGCCTGTCAGCGGATTTTTTTCTGGTGCTGATGAAGACCGAAATTTTTTCGATTGAAACACGTGTACAGTTTAACCTAACGTTTATGTTTGTTAATTTACAAGTTTTAATTCCTTTTACTCTTAAACACGGAGTTTCTTTTGAGTGTTTTTGCTACTTTCAAAATTACCTCCATTACTGATGAAAAGTGTACAGGTATTTTTGTTTTGCATTAATAATTTACTTCAGTATTTTAAGACATAATTCTATGTATTCTCAATAGTGTCTTCTTCCATCCTATGATTCGTCTGTTGTTTATAACCCACATTTCAAAACGATTTTTATTAAAACATATATTTATTTAACGATAAAAGTAATTCATTTATTTCTGTAGTGAAAATATAGTGTTATTATATATGTATTTATACTGGTGAATAATTTCGAGTTTCTCTGTGTATAATTTCGGTAAAAACATACATTAATGCTGCAAAAAGCTTAACAATGAGATTAATTTCTCTTTTTATCCGTGTATCCACTCCCAAAGTTCAAGGACGAAAATTTGGGATGTATCCAAGAGGAAAGGAAAATATTGTCAACATCTTTTTGGCTGTTTTTTTTTCTTTCTTGCTATCCTCTTTTTCTTCTCCAAACTCTGAGAAGATAAGATCTAATTTCCATTTGAATTCTGTCTATTGTTATTCGAGTTTCTTTTCATACATAAGAAACTGAGATTTGATTTGTTTCTATTCATCATTCTTCATGTAGTTAAAGCTAATTTTAATCAAGAGTTCTGTAAAGTTCTTTTGGAGCATTATACTTCAATGAAATTTAAAAAGAATAAAGTAGTTTCATTTAATTTTCTTTCTGACGTGTTCTCTTTCCCAAAACTCGTATGTATATATGTACAGATACATACATACATGTATATGTAGATGCATGCACATTTACGATTTAAAAAAAAATAGTTATTTTAAATTAATTATGTAATAATTTAGTTTATGTATACTATCAAGAATATATATATATATATATATATATATAATATAGAACAGCCAAACTATCGTAATATGGATATCCCATTAATCCATCCATCGTAAGCAGAGAACAGAAATAGCATTAAAAAATAATAAATGAAAAATTACGGAACCATGAATAACAATGGAGACATGGGTTCATATATTTATATCTCTATATAGATATTAGTTGATATAAAATGACAAGAGCTATACACAAAACTTTTTGCTATTTCTATATGACGCTAGTAGAACTTACAGAACCATTGCAGGACAATTTAAATAGTTGTGCGAGATGAAAACAGGAAAGACATCTTTGTTTCATGCCTTTGAAACTATGGCTTGATAGATTGACCAGAACGTGATAGATTGTGTAAAGTAACAGTGTAAACGCAAAAGTATTTCATAATCCATAAAATTTACCTGCTTTGTTTTTCCACAATATTCAAAAGTTCATTGGGATGTTCCAGGCATTATCTGCGCACTAGACTCCAAAAAAAAAAAAAAAAAAAAAACATCCAACTTTTTTCTTCCAATCCTCTTCAAAACCTTTCGAATCAATCAAAATGTTTCCGGTATTTCAGTATTTCCAAATACTCATTGTGTTAGAAATATTCGGAATGATACATTATGACCCGAATGTTCCACTTATATTTTGAACTATTGAACTAATTTTGAATTATTTTAAAATTTGTGGGCCGCAGGTTTTACAAAAGTTGGTTTTAACTCAAATTCTCTGGTAATTACATACAATACCTTAAGTGTAACTGAAAAGTCGTAAGTTCCAGTAGTGCACGGTAGAGATGAGTTCGGGCTCATTTTTTGAAGCCCGAGCCCGCCCGAGCCCGAGAACTTTTAATCCGAGCCCGAGCAATACTATTTAAGTCGGAGCCCGAGCCCGCCCGAGCCCGAAATTTCAACTAAAGATAAAAAAATTCAATTACTTCATTGATAGAACACAATAAATTTTGCTGTTTGTATTAATTAACGACAAATATAGCGGCAAACTCTCAATGCACTTTCTAGTTCTTTATATACATGTTTATCAAATAATGTCCGATGTCATGACTAACTAAGCAATATATAAGCCGCCTTTCTGAAATACCCAAAGAGCTTCACACACCTTCTAGGCGCCCGTGCCGCTAATTTTTTTTTTACAAGTACTTTTATTTTCCTCATGAATCGCTTTTTAAAATCTGTTTCAAGGAGTTTGTTCAATAAATAAGAAATTTCTCACGAGCCCGAACGCAATTGGGAATTACAGAGCCCGAGCCCGGTTCGGGCTCGGGCTCGGGCTTTCGGGCTCGGGCTGAGCCCGTCTCATCTCTAGTGGACGGTGGGGTTTTTCCTGTTTAAAATTGGAGGTGTAGCAATTTGAAGGACTTGCATGTCTACAGCACTGAACATAAAAGTAACATCGGGAAAAACTTGCAAGGATTAAGGAAAATCTTTTCATAGCAACCGGAATCATTTATTTAAGTGTTTCCAAGATTGTTAAAGAATAAATTTCTATATGCTATTTCTATTTTTGCGGAATCGTATATAAAGTCATAAAATAACAAGAAAATCTTATTTTAATATTTTATACTGAAAGAAAATTTCCTAAGATATAGGGGCAGCAAAAAATTAACTTTTCACCGGGCCGTAGAAGCTTTAGGCACGGCCCTGGTTAAAACTAGAGTACTTAGCCGAAATAAGAAATACGGCTTTTATTTTAACGTTCCCATGGCTGAAGCATGTTATTTTCGTCACCCAACAAGCAGTTTCGAAACCGGTTCAAAACGATCTTTCAAATGCGCAGTCCTCTCAAATGTAACTCGTTTTATCCATTACGTAACCCCTAACCCTCCAATCCCCGGGAAAACAAAATTAAATTTAAGTTATTCCTTTAAAAGCCTTTAAAAAACGCTATCTATCATTGTTTAGGCTTAGCTCTCGCGCTTTGTCAGTATTCGTTCCACAAACATTCTACTATTGTTGCTTCTTTTATCTTCCGAGTCCAGGGCTTCCGGAAAAGAACATAAAAAAAAACCCTCCAACAAGGTTACAACCCCCAAGAGAACTCGCAAGATCCCGCACTCAAAACTTTCTGATCTTGTTTCGCTCCCTCACTTTTTCTTTCTCTTTTTGGCTTTCCGTTTTCCTTTAACAATGTTTTTTTTTTTCTGTTCATTCAGAAACACAATGCAAAAGGAAAAATCCATCAAAAGTGGATAACTTTTGTTTACGTTGTTTTCGTTACTTTGTGTTGTTCATTTTTTTTTTGTATTTTATTTTATTTCTGGCCGGTGTAAATGACTTAATGAAAAAATTGGCTGAAAATTTTGAGAAAGGGAGTGTTATTTGGGGTATTATCGTTTGCTGCTAGTGCGATTCGGACTTTCAAACTTTAAATGTATCAGCTTGCTTTATGTTACATTGTAGAGGAAGGTGAGGCCACTACAGTTGGAATTAGCGCACATTTGAATTGGTATTAAAAGAACATTAGTATAAAAATAAAATATTTTATATGAATCTATACTTCTGCTTCTCTGAACTTGCACTTTTCTACTATTGCTTCTTTAATTATTTACTAATTACTTTTCAACATTTAATTTATCCAAAGCAACACCGTAAGCAAGGATTGTTTCGTACATTAAAAAAAAAATCATTTTCTTTCAGATGGATAAAGTACCCTGATTTTCCATGATTTTCCTGATCTGTGGCCAAACTATAATATAAAAAAAAGTGTGTTGCCATCTTTTTTCGACGGCCTGTATGAGATTCTTTAAAGAATGAAATTAATTTAATGTTACTAGACGTTCATAGAACCTATGTATCTGCCTCAGTTATGCTTCTAGAATAATATCCATATTTTAAGAAAAAAGCATGTTAAAAAATAAAACATTAAATGGGATATTACAAATTGAGTTTCCAGTTGATCGAAGGTGTGAAATACTTTTAATATACGCATATGTCCCTAGGCAACACAAGCAGTTTTCTGGACGTTAAAAGACGTTCAGATAACTTTGCTGTGCGACAACAGACAGCACATACAGGTTTTCTGAACGTCTATGAACGTTCCGAAAACGTTTACTGAACGTTCATAGACGTTCAGAGAACAATGCTGTGCTAACCTGGGTTACATCCGTGATTAAAAAAAATTCTGGCAGTGGTAATTAGCAGTTTACAAATCAGTACCAATATTCGGGAGATAATGCCCTCTTGTTTAGTATTTAAATTGTGAATAGTAAACAACAGGCTATCAAATGTATTTTTAAAGTGACAGCCTATTAGATTATAATGGACATGCATTAAACCTCTTTTATGTGCCACTGTAAGATAATTACTCATGTTATACACACCATATTTAATGGTAATGTATTGCCCTGCCAAGTTAGTTGCATGTTTGTAAGTGAGTGAAAGTTGAATTACAAGATTCCATTGCATTCATAGATAGGTTAAAGTAATCAAAAAGTGTTAATAAGAATCAATTGCTCTTATATTTTGAATTTGAATCTGAATAAAGGACTTAAACAGATACAGTACCCTTTAAAGCACAACACGTTTAATATTGAATAAGAAAGATAAAACGTGCGAAACACGTAGGCCATAAACATTTTAGCACTACTAATTTTTATTTCACTTAATTTTTTATTGATCCAAATTTGGCGATGCATAGATATGTAGGATGTCGTGAAACTTCGCGAGATTTTTGGCAGAACTTTAAAAAAAACTGCATCAGTATCAATTTAATAATTTTCCGAAAGCCTGCAAAATAACTTTAAATGTTATTTATATCCTTTGAATGGAGAGTTAATCTTCATAAACGCATGTATACTTATTATTGTTATACTTACCCTAATAGCACAACCGTCCCCTGTGACTGAAATGCGACCACACGATACTGTCACAATAGAATTACAAACAGTCGCCGCGACTCCGCAGCAAAGTCACCCCTGAATCCCTATGTCCTCTCGCTCAGTAGTCACATTGCGACCCTTCAGAGAAGTCGCTTTGGGACAGTTTTGCGACAGCGAAAAAATACGGAGAAAAAGAGTTACCGAGAACATGCACTAGATGGCAGCACCAAACTCCCAGGCAAGGAAATGCTCAGGTCCAGTATTGAACCCTCAACACACTGTTTCGTAGGCCAGCATCTTACCTCAACGCTGTGATTACCTTGCTCATGTTGCTTTAAAAGTAAACTGATTGCTGCAAAAGCTAGTTCTGGCATGGCTTCTTTTGGAAATTAAAAAATTTTCTGGAGTATTTTATAAATGGAGGGAAAATACCATAATTAATAAATATAAATTAAAAATCTTGGAAATCTTTCTTTTTCCACATAAATTATTTTCAGGAGATAATGTGCTGTTTTATTTAAATATTCATCCGAAAAAACTAATGATTTATCAAAATTTTTTATTCGGTTATGAAATAAATTTTGTAATGTGCGACATGTGGGGTTTGATATATATTAAGGTATGAGGGATAAGATTTATATTTTTGCTGTATTTTGCCTAAAAGGGATTTCATATAAAAATAAATAAAATTAATTGGAAAAACATGCATTAAATAAAATAAATAAAGTATTTTTGACTTAGACCTATAGTTTTACCACAAAAATTTCCTAGTGGAACTTTCAAACATACCAGGGACGTATTTAAAGGGGGGGGGGGAGGGATCCCGGGCCCATATGATAACTCAAAGCAATTATTAAAAAACAGCAATTTTGAGACATTTGTATTTACTCTAGTAACAATAAGGTTTAAAATACCGTATAGATCCCCTCCCCCCATCCGAAATTTAAACCTACATACGCTATCGAAACATATATGCCATGGGAATATGAAAGAAAGACTTAATTTTACTCACAGATACTTAGTTTTCACCATTGTGATTAGAACTCTCAACTCTAATATTTTTAAGAATAATATTTTTTTTAAAATAATATTGTCATGTTTAAACGAAATAATTTAAAAATTAATAGAAATAAACTAAATTCCATTACTACATAACTGCGAGATTTTATTGAATTACTATTTTCGAATTCATTTATTAAATGTTTTACGAAAAAATTGCCCGAAAATATTAGAAACAATGAGTCTGTTTCCAGTGTCGCAAAAACGGCCAGTTTGACGTCATTTTGAAGTCCAAAAAATCAGTAGTCACGAAACAGTCACACAGTGACTTCACAGTGGAGTCACTGAGCGACCGACTAGTCACATGGTGACTTCACAGTGGAGTCACTTAGCGACCGATCACATACTAGTCACATGGTGACTTCACGGCAACGTCACCTGGTGACTGGTCTCAAATAAACTTCACAGTGACCACACAGTAGATTCACATCACTCACAAGTCACAATGCGACTAGTATGTGACAGTCCTGTGACAATTGTGACCCTCTGTGACGTCACAGCGACTCTTTTGTGACCATCTGTGCTATTAGGGTATATCTTAAGTATTATAGACGCAAATGAATTATTTTAAGCGCTTTTGTAAACCAAAAAAAAAAAAAATACTGCAAACACTATTTTTGACTAAGGCCCTTATTTTCCAATCCTTAACAACACATATCAGTTTTGTTTTCTTTGAAATGAATGGATATCTATAGAATAGGCTTCAAAAAATGGCCATCCACGGATACAACAAATTTTAATAATTTTTGTTCCCCCATAAAAAATAAATTAAAAAAAACTTATAAATGACACATACACACTTTTAAATATTATTGTATTGACGTTGATTCTTTACACGTCTGCAAAACTTCAAATTAATTAAATGTCTGGAAGTGGTTGAAAATTATGTAACGATATTCCATTACATTCACACAATTCAGACAGGGGAATGTAATTTAGAAGCCTGTTAATATCAAATAGAAAAATTAATTATTTAATGTTTGCTAGTACACACATATAAGTCTATATGTGAGCCTTTTTATTTCATTTCTATTTATTTACTTAACTAAGTATTAATTTTTTCTAATTTTTTTCAATTAATTTTATTTATTTATTTATTTATTTATTGCTGTTCTTCCGATACCAATACATCAAGTGATATTTTTATTATATATTTTTAATGAAAAAAAATATTTTTATCTCTTCATTCTATCATTCTTGAATTCAGAAAATCAAATGTTCAAATTGGTATCAATCAGTATGATGTATATCAAACTGATTGATTTGATACAATCAAACTGATAAAAGTACATAGAAAAATAATTTTTCAAATGTATTATAAATATATCTTCAAAGCTGAATTTAAATATTGCTATTTTTCTATTGAAAATAAGTGTTATTAATCTTACATATAAATAGTTTTGTTTTTATTATTACAGATCTGTGTGAAAACACAAGTTTGACTTTTTTTTGTATAAATGAATAATAAAGAAAATAAATATTTCAAGAAATACAATATACCATCCTAATTCCCGATAAAAAAGCTCCAGGACTTCAAGATGAGTGGTATTGTACTTGAAAATGATGATTTGAATAATTATGAAAATGAATAATTGCATATGGATGCAATCTAAAAATCGAATAAATAAAACTGAAAGAAATATATTCGTCTTTTCAAGAGTACTTTAATTTTATCAGTATATATTACATTGACTTTCAAACGAGAATTTTTATCCTCCAACCAGAAAATAAAATAATCCTTCCGCAAAATAAAAGGATATTTGAAACGTTTCGATTTTTCTAAGAGGAAAATTTTCTTATAGTTATCAGTCGAGAGAAAACGAATAAAATACCTTTTATTTGCTCCATAGCTTCGAAATTGCTTTTTATGGGGAACATAAACGATATATAACACCTTATCAAATTCGAGATAAATAAATGATTTCTGGCGTCATATTTTAAAATTTGACGTTCGAGAGAGACAATTCCATTTTATCCGCAAATCCAAGATGCTACAAATTCAAACTGATAAGAGAAAAAATAGGGAAGAAAAAAATGTATAAACAAAAACATAACTTCTAAACGTTCGCTCCGGGAGAGCTTCGAAAGTAGAACAAACGATGCGTAGAATGAAACAACAACAATAAAAAAAAAAGTTCATGAAAAAGACACTGGCCTGGGACCAAAATTCAAATGTCAGGCTGTGAGATTATAAATTCCGGTTGTACCTACTCCTTAACTGTAGCTGCAACTGCTGGAGTCAGCAAAGATGGCTTCCAAAACAATGGTGTTCGTAAAAGACGCGGTAATTCCTGAAATTTCGAGTTCTATTGTGAGGAGGAAGGTAAAAAGGAGGTATTCCTTTCTTTTTTTCCTTCCTCCTTTCCGATGGTTTATAAATAGGCAACGTGGACTGCTGTAGAGCGATTTTGGACTATAAAAGCACGCCTGTCGTACGTGCTGGATTTTAATCGTTGTTTAGATGCGATAGCAAAAAGGCTTGAAGATTTTAGAGGAGTTTATTTTAAGGTAGAAACTCCAGAGTTTCGCCTGGAATTTTTATTTCGGCATTTCTTTTTCGCTTCTTCTTGCTTGGTTAAGGAATGGTTTTAAGAGAAAGCTATTGTTATCCTCTATTGTTTCCCCGACTGGTGCTTTTGTAAAAGAGATGATTCACAGAAGAAAAGGGCGAAAACATAAAGTCAATGCTCGTTGGAAACCCTGGATTCTGAAAGTCATTGGATGACTTATTTTATTTTAGTTGTTTATTTGCAAAAAACAGAAAATGCGGGCATCAAACAGTGCAGTCTTTTTGCAAATTTTGGTGTTAATTGTTTTCCTGTAAAAAGCACAATGAAAGTATATTTTGTGACAATTTTATCAAATACCGTATTTATCATTCACGAGTATTATCTAATGAAACTTAGTGCAACTATTTTAGTAAATACCATAATTTATAAAACAATACACAATATTTATTGTTTTTATTTGTTCGACTACCATGGTGTTTACATAATCATGGAGTAATAAAACTTCAGCTAAAAGTAAGGGACATTACGCTTTTCTGATCAACACATATAAAATATACTATTGAATTTTTGTACATAAATAAAAAATATCAGTTACTTAAAAAAAATAATGGGCAGAATTAATAAAGCATACAACATACACCTTGCTGCCAAAGAAAATTCGACAAACTCCATGTATTTTCTATGAATTTGTTGAATGATTTATGACAGGTAAACGGCTAAATTTAGAAATTAGTTTGTCTTTTGCACACATGATTATTAAGCTGAATTACAAGCAACATATTTCATTTATAACTTTGTGTTTTTCTAAAAGTGCGTAATTGCGGAAAAAATACAAAGAAAAATATCACAATCGATTTTTCTTATTTCTCTGTAATTGCTTTGATCTAAAATTTGTTATTTTTACGTCAATACTTAAACGACTTCCATGTAAGAGTTATAAAATTTTATTTAAGAATTGTTTAATCTATTAAACTACATAAAAGTTATTGAAAAAATACAAAAAGCATAATATCATTTCAAAATAAAGGAAAATTTTCAAAACAAACACTTTCACTAAACAAACATCAAACAAAACTTTATAAAAAATATAAGATATTCAGTTACAAAATAAAATTGTATTAAAGAATGATTTTTCAAACACAATTTTAGTCGGATTATCTTCGGTAAACTAGACATAGACGCAATGTTAAAATATAATACTGTTCAAAACTGAATGATAATATAATTAATGCTGAGATTTTAAACAACTTTAAAGTAAGATAAATTCAATCGAATGATGTTTTTTCTTTTTTCTATAAGTTTATTACAATTCAAACAGTGTAGAAATGTATTGAAAATGACTATTTTGATCTTAAATTAAAATTTTAGAACTAAAAGAGTATCCATAAGTAAACACATAGTGTTCAATATGACTTAATGAATTTTGCCTATTCATTTGAAATCTTTTTAATTAAATATAACGTAAATAATATAAAATAGCATTCAATATTTTGTAAGGTAATTTTCTAAAACGATGTATAAAACATATTCAAGCGCTTATCAATATATATTTAAACTATCTTTATCCTCTAAGAATAGCGTAAGTGATATGGTGCAACTTTTCTAATTAAAAGCACCCAGAACACAAATGTTGAACTTACATATTTAAGAAACATTAATTTATACTCTGCAGAGGTATAATTTAAACAGTCGTAATTACATGTACCTGCTGAAGGAAGGTAATTAATGCTCCTATCATCTATCTCTGAAACATCTGTTTTGTGTTTGTCTAACGAGGAAATTTTACTCTCGTTTAATATGTAATTCCGATGATACAGATTAGGGTTTCAAATTAAACTGCAGAATTTTGTCTTCGGGTTTTTTTTTTTCGTCGAGAAAGCTCCGAAAATGTGTATGCATTTTTACCGATGCAATTTTCTAACAGCACAGGATTTTAAAATATGTTAATATAATGTATTTTATTAAATAGAAAAAAAAATTCTGAAGTTACTTATTGCCTGGGGATTTTATGTGTGTACTTATTGATTGCATGTTTAAGGTAACATGCAGTGTGCTTCCTGGCCACATTTACTAAACACTTAACACAGGGATTAACCGCAACATCCGCGTTATACATGGGGATAGGATTTCTTACCTAAGTATAATTATTCTAATTTAATCTGCCGATGTACGACTGAAAACGTATATTTTTTTTAAAGAAACACACTTCTAACAAGTCACAAAAAGGGTCAAGAAGACCAAAATATAGACCCGCATTTAACCAACTGGATAACGAAAAATGAATTTGGATTAAGATTCGTTACTTTTACTTGAAGAGATTGCATAAGAATGGAAGATACAAATGAATCCCAGCCATCTAATAGTTCAGACTTTAAAGTGCTAAATTTAGCTTTTCTTTCACTTAATGCAGAAACTAAAACACCAAGCCTCGCCCAGTAATATTGATGAATTGATAGAAGCAGTAAACAAAGCCTTTAATAATGATTCTTCCGAAATACTAGATAGTATGTTTCTACCTCGTCAACACGTTATGCTGGAAATAATGAAGAACGACACCTGTAACTTTATTAAATTCACGCATATAAGGACAGCAAGCTTCTATACTTACCTGCAAGTTTAAAATGCAGTAACAAAATTTGTTGAAAAAGCTGGGAAGCTTCTTAACATTCAAAAATAAATTTAGAAGTATTTTTACGTTGCTTTTTAATTTAATCTAGTTTTTGGTAATAATTTAGATATACATTTTCTTTTATTCTTATTATTATAGGTCAAATTAAATTATCAACTGCTAATATTATTATAGAACAGAGGGAGTGTAATCTTATTTGGGTAAATCAGACATCAGAACGCAATTGCTGGAACTGTGAAGACATTAACGTTTATTTTCAATACAAGAACTAAGTCCGCAAATTTAGAGTAATTTAGTGATTGAAAGGTATAAAATGCACATCTAGCTAGACAAGGAAATACTATTTTTTCTTCCTTTGTACCGTTTCTTTGCATCAGCTACAAGGACTACACACTTGAAGCACTAGTTCAAAAGACGTCTTTTGAACTAGCTGCTAGGGCAGTAACAAAACATCGAAACTTATTTGGTGCTTAAAGAGTTCATTGCATTGCTGTTCATTATAATGGAATTAGATTTCATATTTTAAATCACTTTTAGTTAAATAGTAAAAATAAGATAAAGATGGTAGACATCTTTATCTTATTTTTACGTGGTAGCATTAACAAAATTTATTATTTACTTTATGTTTTAAATTCTCAACAAAACAATTCGGTAAAAAAACATAAAAACCGAGTAAAATCGCTATTGTTTATGTAAAAATATCCACATGGAATCGATTTTAGAAGTAATTAAATCATAAATACAAGCTGCATCATTACATAATTTCGTCCTTATAAACAACTTTAATAACACGCAGGAAGCAATTATAATTTATAGCCCTCAGTATAATATTAATAAACGCGTGCAAATATCGGTATTTTGTAGAAATTCAGATTAAAAACTCATTTCGTGAAATGTTGCGTGCTCAAAGAGCTGCTCTAAAAGTTAATACACCATAAAATGTATTTAATTTCCGTGCAATCGTTGTTGCATTAAATTTTAACACTAAAAAATTCCACTTATTGGAGTGTTTTCAAGTGTTTGTTCTACATTTAACGACAAAATCTTCAATAAATTACAGTGTTTCGGATGAATTTTTGTTATGCTTGCTCATACTTTATTAGAATTTAATTTCAGTGTTCCTTTTATATAAATTTTAAGGTCTCCAAATATGTTTGATTATTGTAGTGATGACAGAAAGTATGTCGTGTAGAAAAATGTCTGTGACGAATTCGTGCAACTATAAAGCGTTTCATGTTGTTGTTGTGTGATTACTGCCAATTAGGTACACGTGGGCTCAAGGCCGAGGGTAGGCTGCCCTCCGTGGTGATCTTTCAAAGGGGTCCCTAACCCTATCGATTAGGTTGGCGGACGCGACCTGATTGTAACGTATTTAAATGATAGTAGAATATTTTTAAGTATAATTTGCATTCTATAAAAGTAGCACCTATGAATTCTTAAGTTCATGTGAAATATTGGAATGGGTTCGCCAAATTTAATAATTAATATTATTTTTTAATGACTGTGCATTCTTTGTGGTTCTATTTTAATTTCAACCAAATAGTTAAACTTCGATTCACGGGCTATTGTCGAGTTGCCACAAATTAAATATTATACAGCACAATAAATTGGAAAAAATAAAAACGAAGAAAGAAAAAGGAGTAAAGCTATCCACAGTTCAAGAGTAATATAAGCCATTATCCACTCTCGTATAAGTAATTGCATACACGATAGAGATTTCATATCAAAATTGGAAACCATACAAAAATGTTGATTTTTTTATTTTTCGTACGTTAACTATCAGAATACATTTTAGGGGAATTTCAAGTCCTGGGCAAGTAAATTCAGACTTGCAGTTTAATGTATATTTGAGTTACAATCTAGCAATCACCTGAGGCATATTTTCGGTGTTCAAAAATTATAGTTTTGCAAATAGTTATCTAAAGCATTATCCCAAAATTTAGTATCTAACGCGCAGAAAAAGAATGCTATGATTGCCTCATCTTATATATCTGTACCCAGGAGGTGCAAAACACCATATCCACTTTTTTTTGGAGAAAAAAGTTGGCATCACGCCTTACGTGAATTGTTTGCCTTAAGTAGGGGGATGAAGCACTATGTCTAGAAATCATGATAAAGAATAAGGATAATGAAAAATAAAGCTACGACCATTTTACTGGGAAGTAAATAAACACCATGTGGACTTGTGTTTGTTTACTTCTCCAAATGCTATAGAAGAGATTTTTTCCTTAAATTTTGGGATAGAGATATACAAAAAAATGCTTATCTTAAATCATAGGAAGGATTGCATTAGAAATATATTGAAACATAGGCATTTAACATCAACGCTCGGAGTTTGAGCTTCTCAGAACAAATGTGCATGAAAAGATTACAGTTGCGTATTCATTCGTACATTAATATTTGTAGGTTTTTTAAAAAAAGATTTTGAATAAAATACACTGGCCCACTATATTCTTATCTATTTACTAATACATTTGGCGTGCTCTCAAAAACTTGCACATAGCGAATATAGATCTTGAAGTATCCACAAAAGCCTCCAAGTATCTTCTGACAGTATCCATGCATCATAACTTAAGTGTCTGCATTTGATTATTCATTTTTTAAACATTATGAATTTCCGATGATATAATGTAAAATTCGAGGGAGTCCAACTAGAGCCCTCGAAGTATAAAATGTCAAGTTTGCATATGCCCATGTATAACTTCAACTTAGATCAACATATTTTAACATTAATTTAATATTTTCTTTTTTATGGGAATCTTTTTTTAGTTCACAGAAACATTTATTTATTATTTCACCAAAATGACTGTATAAGAAAACATAATAGAATTCCTTATGTAATTTTTCATAGTCGTAGTACATGATATTTGAAAAACATTTTTACTTTTAACTTACGTAGCTATTTGTTCATATTTTAAAACACTAAATCAGATTTGTTAAACGATAGAACAACAGTGAACTGTGAATTGAAACAAAGAATGATATTTTTCTGAAGTGTTCTAACTTATTGAAAATATTTAAATTTTAACATAAGACTTTAGAAACTTGTTTTTGTTGAAGTTATATTAATTGTTACAAAATGTTTAAAAGAACCTTGGTGTTTTCATTCTTTTGTTATAAATTCCGGAAACTCAATTTCTAAACTGCATGTATAATAGGATAATCATTGTTGAAAAGAATAAAATTATCTATAACGATATCTTCTATCTATATAATCTTTTTTTGGCCTATGTTCCGTATCCGGTGCCCCTTGGTTCTGGCGACATCGTGAGCGATGTTCAACGTTAGTAAAGTACCCTGCCGATGGTAGTTTGACTGGCAACCATAAAGATATGTGTAGAGCTTGGCGACGTTTTTTTTTGGAGGAATGATAATGCGTCAAATATTGTAAATTGGATAATTTAGAACTATTGAAAGATGCGAAATTTCTTGCACTTTCGGGCATGCGTAATAGTTGTTTTTCAATCTAGCTACTGTGTATGTGTGACGTAAGCAGATGAATGTAACGAGTTCGCTTGCTCAATTTGACGTCACTAAGCTGTTAATTTGCGCATGCGTTATTGTTATTTTTCGTTTTATCCTGTTCCTTCGTCTACTATTCCAATTTGCTTCAACTTGTACTAATTTTTTTTTTTTTTCGGTCTCGCAGAGGGGCCCTATTTTAGTGGTATATAACTAGTGTTTATTCGTCAGAAGACGGCGATAGCCGTTGGAGCTTGGCGGTCGCCAGGGAGGCTTGGCGCCAAGGTCTGTAGCGCTCGCACTTGGCGATCGCCAAGCTCCAGCGGCTATCGCCGTGTTTACATGAGGGGCACCGTCTTGTATGATTTTACCTTTTTTTTTTCCATTTGACATATATATATATATATATATAAAGATTTCGTGTTATGAGATTTTATCTATTCCAGTCAGTATTTACTATTTATTTGGGTTGATTCCTACTTTAGAACCCCCACTCTCGCCAACGCGACGATAAATATTGATATACAGTTGCTATTACGATTTTTTGTATTTATATTGCAGCCATACGGCAAAGGGTATATTCGTAAATTTCTCTCAGTAATCCGCCGGTATTCCAGTTGATTTTGCACGTGATCAGTCATGAGTATTGATCATTGATAAGGCCGTTGCCTACGAAATGCTCATAATATGTAGTATTACGTAGGCAAGGATAAGGTTTAGTATCCTTTTACGCATTTTCGATCTGATTTTAGAAAATTTCTATTGGCTTTTACCCAGTAAAGTATAATTTCGCAAACACTGGATACTAAATTCCTGTTTTATTTTCATATTGGTACGTATTAATAGGAGCAGACGATTTCAACTCATTTATATTAGCATCGTCAAGCTCAAATAAATCTGATACGGGAAATTTGGTTGCTAGGGTAACTTTAAATATTAAAGTATACATATGTATTTTTATTTATGCATTAATGATATAATTTGATATCACGGATGCAAAAATTTCTGGCATCTGAAAATTGGTTGCTAGGACAATTTTAAATGTTAATATTTTAACTTAAAAGAATTGAGTTCTTTTCGAATTTATTAGTTGATAACTATTTCTAAACAGCGGATTCGGTGAATTTATCTATTCTGTTTCTTAATTTGGTGAGGTGTTTTAAATTTGCCTTGCACATTTTTAAAAATCATTGCAGTATTAGTTCTTTTGTTAATTATTTTAACATTCTGATTCCATTTCCTAAAATTGTTGCGATTCAACATACTTCACTGGTTAAAATAAAGGAAAAATTCACGAATCCGCTTTTAATAAAGGAAATACATATAAATTTAAAGAATCTGCTCATAAATTCTTCCCAAATAAAGTCATTTGGAACATGTAAGTACATCATTACATTTATTTTACTTGCCAACTAATTAATTTTTAATAATTGTCGTCAAACTCCGTATTTGGTGCGTTTAATGCTGAATTGTTCACATTAATTTCATCCAGTTTCTCTGGGAAGCGTTAAACTTGTGCGCATGCGCGATCACGGACTATTGACAGGAAGGTTCGCCAAAACGCGGCGATTTTTTACGTTGGCGAGAGTGGGGGTTCTAAAGTAGGAATCAACCTTTATTTGTAGTGATAAAAAATATTGGATATGCATTTAATTTTAAAAATTGATTATAAACTTGATTATAAACGTATATGAATCACAGTCAATTCACACACAACAGAAGTTGGCTAAACTGATGCATCGGTTCTGCGTTATTTTTTCGCTAACTTCAGCGATAAATGATATTTTATGATAACCTTCACTATTTTGTTTCAAATTTCTTTTAATGTTCAAGCACCTTACATTAATTTATCTTTAATTTCTGTGACGTATTAATTCTTTTGATTAATATTTGTAATGATAATTGTTGTTTTCGTTATTAATAGATTTTTAAAAGGGGTTTATGGGGAAACAGAACCTTCTACAAGAAGTAACATCAACTAAAATTCTATTGAAACAAAGTTAAATCTCCGTACAAGCTCATAAATTCTTAATTTTTAATACATTAAAAAATATCTAAATAATATTAAAAAATCCAACCAAAATGTTCACCAATTATATGCGATGGATCTGACGATCGTTAAATTTATAATTGCAAAAGAATATATAAAATTTAAAAGTTTAATGATTTATTTCACGTATTTTCATGTAATTTTATTGTTTTGATATTCAAAACATAATTAGCTCCCAGAAACTCGCCAGAGCTGAAACGATATCGTAGTTGTGCCTATACTTTATTTTACTGAAACTTGTTTAATCTATTTACCCATTTCATTGGTGTACGTTAAACGTTGTTTTTATTCAGTTTACTGTCTCTTATCAAGTTCTCAGATTTTAGTGACATAATTTATGATTTTTGGACATTTCATATTCTTCCAATTTCAAAGTAGCTGTTAGATCTTTCATTTTTTCTGAATATTAAAACTCACAGTTAGAGAATTCCTGCTTCCAGTCCAAGTATACTCGTAATAGAAAAAAATATATAAAATTAGAAGTTTGAACTCTAATCTCCCTGCCAGTTTAGATAGTGCAACTTTTTCATAACTAAAGATCGGTTTACCATTTGTACCGCCTCGAAAAAAAACGAAACTTGCTAAGCATCTTTCAAGTGAGCTAATTTGTTAAGTTTTCCCCAGTTATGTAATATTCAGTACAACTGACTGACATTTTTGAATCAACGTTATTTGTTTATAAATGTTCTTGCAAAATAATGATGCGAAGCTCTAAGTTTAAATGATATTCAATATTCTAAACTGAATCTGCATTAAGTATAGAAACCTTTATAGTAGTCAACAATAGACGACGTTACATTGTTTTAAAATATAAAGTCAAGATATGTATCGTGTAATAGTTGTCACATTAGAGCAGTCCTCCCCTTACATGTTTGTATTGAAGAACACTTGGTTACATTGTTCTGTTTTCGTGCAGAGCTTAAAGTGTGGTATTACATTGGATAATGAAGTAGCAATATCAGTTGCAGTGTCACATGTAATGGAAACATTATCAAGATATGTCGTGACAAACTTCATTGTATAATAATATCTGTAAAATTTAACATGATGATTGTTCGTTTATCTTAAGGTAATAATGATATCCATAGATCTTATCTGGTATATCATTTTTAAACATGTGGAAATATTAAAGAAAACATTTTTTTTCTGCTGGTATATTTGGTAAATACTTACAGTTTTACAGCTTAAAAATTAATTGAATTACGGTATATCTCGGCTTATAACACGCAGTTCCAGCTTAAAAAAATATTTCATTTTTTTGCGTGCGTGTTATACACCGAACATACAATGCAGAATATAAAATATAATATGAATTGGTTAACATATCTAAATTTACTGATGCGTGTTATATGCCGGGATATACGGTAAAATACCGGGATATGAGTAAAAATAAGAATTTGTGCTTTCAATGTAATGCTGCATTATTCAATCATGCTTCAAATTTCTTAAATTTCTTTTGGTTTTTGGGTTAAACTCCCCACCAACCAAAATGTTTACTGAAAATAGAACTATGGAAATAAAGTAAGTTGTTGGTTAAATCAAAGAAAATTTTCACTCTAGTGTGAATATAAATTTAAAATTTATTTGTATTGCTAAGAGAGGAAATGTTTTACATATATATGCATATATGGCAAATATTATGTAGTTCGTTTGAGAAACGCAGTCATGTAGAGAATCAACTCATTATCTCACTCATTATCAGTGCTATATAAATTATAAGGATCACTGCACTATTCCATTTCTTACACTGTTCTTTTACTATTTAGAATAAATTAAGAATAAATTTTATTCATATTTGCAATGCAACATCCTTACAGTGGAACTAAAAATTATTCTTTTACAGTGTTGTTTACTGTTTAGTTTCTGATTGTGCTAATTTGAAAAATATAGTAAAAATTTCCCTTTACAAGTGACAGAGTAAAAAATTAATAATTTGCTCTGAGAGCTCAAAATATTAAAAATTAGCACTTATCTAAAGCTAAATTTACCTTTATTAAACTTCAGAATACCTATTTTTAGAATACCGATGTAAACAGTATTTTAAAACGTTTGTTCGTTGATAATGACTCAATAGGATATTAAATGTTCAAGAAATGTTTTAATAATAACAGCAAATTAATAAATAAAGAAACTTCAGGTTCCTCACTTTTTCATTAAAGTAAAATTCACTTTAATAATCAGTTATGATCATATTCTAATCGTAAATCGTATCATTCATACCATGAAAGAGTCAGATGATAAGTGAGTCATCCCTGGCAGCGTAAACGTGTTCTCTGAACGTTTATTAACGTTCAGAGAACCCGCATTGTGCAGGTTGGGATACGATTATTTTATCATAAATATTTATGATCGAAGATTAGATATACATCATAATCACAGCTCTATGCATTTTACATTTCAGTTAATATATTTTGCATAATTGTAAAAATATGATATCATGTTGAAAAAACATTCAAAATACTGGTGTTAAACGATAAAGTAATTAAAAAACTTTGTAAAAAACACACATAAGAAGTAAAAGGAAAAAGGACTTCGTAAGGACATGGTATTTTACTTCTTATGTGTGTTTTTTACAAAGTTTTTTAATTACTTTATGATATCATGTTCTCAAAATATTCATCTTTAATGTAAAAGAAAATATTTTTTTTCATATAGTTGATTCATTTATGAGGCTAATGTTTCTTTTCATATACCAAATTCATGTATACACAGATATTTATGCGTTATGTACATACTGATGATTATTAAATGCACTGAATTCTGATATAAAACTTTATAAATCGAAATCTTGCAGAAACAAATATGTTCTTAGAAAATACATTTTATAAGCATTCTGCAGCCATAACGTTGCAAATAAATTTATAAGAAAACACAGAACTGAAATGTCAGCAAATGCGATACTTACAAATTTTATGTTTCCATGCGTAAAATATTGATAACTTAATGACCGAAGTCTCCCAGAATCACACACAAGACGAGTAAATCGGTCCAAAGTGATATCTTGATGATCTTGTTTGAAAACGTATAAAACTGAGATAAAAAATACTAGTGCACCGTCATTATATTCACATCAGCGTAAAAGTAACGTGTTTTAGCAGCGCAATCAATTTGAATCATTTATGTCAAATACTTGAGGCAGTCCTTAATGCATGGTTGAATTTTGCGTGTAAAATTATTTTTATGAGACTTTTTTTTCAACTTTTCGTTCCGTTTTTTGAAAGAGAACATTCATATTCCGCGTGTAATATAGGTAACGATATATATATACACGCACAAAAGAACACCCATGAGAATGAATAGCTTTATGCAATTTTAGTACGATTTCTGACAACTATAAAGTCAAATATTTAATTACGGAGACAGGAGAAAAAGTTTATTTATGTAAATTCTCTTTTTCGTTAATATTTTACATTAATTATTCTCATTGAATTATTTGAATCAATAAATTTAAATAAAATTAGTCTATGATATTCCTTAAATAAAAAGACGTCTGATACACACACACACACACACACACACACACACACACACACATATATATATATATATATATATATATATATTTAATATTGCTTCAGTATTAGTTGCTAAGTGTAGATTAGAGGCAATTTTAATATAAAGCATATATTTACGTCTTTGAAAGTATCTCAAATTAGAAACATTGTAATGCTGAATATTGGTTTAGAATTTTCCACTAACATGATCTTCATTTAATAATTTAAATGCATAAATTTTCTTTCTACTCTACATAAGTACTGTTTAAATAATTTCTATGAATATATTTATATTTCAACATGTGATAATAATTTACGTATTCTTATTGCAGGTAAGGATGACATCGCCTAAAATGTTTCTAGAATTCAACTGCCCATGTGATAATGCCAGTTGCTACAAAAATCTTGTAAAGGTAAAACTATTGCACATTACTGTTGCGATTTTAGGTTATTAAAAGTGTTTTCATCTCAAAAATTGAAATCAATCAATCCGTCAATTTATGTTTTGACAATTTACCGTATCAGACGTACAAGTTGTCTTTCGCCGTTTTTCAATGGATGGTATTAGCGTTAAGTAATAGCCAAAGTATATGGATCATAAACGCCATGCAAATTTAAAGTCGCTAAACTATAGTTTAACTCTTGAAATCCGGCTTAGAGTAGGGAAAGCAGATAAAATTGAAAAAAAAGCTTTGTTGATTATACAAAATTTTGGTTGGCTCTATTTGAAAGAAATATTTATTTGAATCAACAAAATTTCTGTTAATTCAACGAAATATTTTGTTAATTTAACAAAACTGCTGTTCAAACCAACAAAATTTTTCGGCTGAAATATCGCCAACCAAATTTTTGTTGATTCAACAAAATTTTGTTAAATTCAACAAAACATTTTTTCCGTGAAATTTTGTTAAATTCAACAAAACATTTTTCCCGTGAAATTTTGTTTAATTTCCGCCCAAAGTAAATGGCTCTGAAAATTGAATTGTTGCTGACTTTGGCAAAGTTATGTATTTTAACTAACAAGACAAACATTTAGTGGACCAAATCTATACTTCTTTGCAAAAAAATTGCTCAACAATTACTTGACACTCAAACAACAATTACTTGACACTCTTCCCCACAGAAAATTGGGCAATGAAGTACTATCCTGTTGATCGTGGCAAATTGACTCTTCTCATTTCAGAAGACAAATCTCATTTTTAGTTGGTGATGTTAAAAATGACAACACATCAAAGAAGCAAACGATTGTTAAATATAAAAAAGAGCTATAAAATAAATAAGTGTGAATTGGGTAATAGTTTTATGATCACTGGTGCTAAATCGCATCATTTGGATGTAAGATATTAGCGAACAGGGTCGACTGCATAATACCTATGCACTGAAAAATGTGAACTTTTCGATTTAACGTTGAACAATCCTTTCTCATTTCAACTGTTAGTATTATAATTAACTAATTAGTTTCATATCCCGGCGCTGACCGGGAGAATGAGGTATGGAGGTAAAACTTGTTGCAATAAACTGTCCGTGTTGGGAAAAGTTGTGCATTAGCAGTAAAAAAAATCAAAAATCTTGGAAATTAAAATATATTCAAGCTCCCAGCCGGACTCTTGAAGGTTCTGAAAATATGTAAAAAGCAATATCATTACTCATTTTTCAATTATTGTACGCAAAAACTTTTCATGGATTGTTGTAGGAATAATTATAAAGTAAGGTTCTTTCTTTACGAAAAAAAATAGTGATATAGAGAGATATTTAAGCTCTCCGCTGTGTTAGTGAATTATGAAGAACGAAATGATGTAGAAATTGGTTCAGAAAGAAGCACTTAAATATTTTGGTTCTTAACAAAATTTAAAATGAAATAAAATTGTACATTTTACATGCAAAATTTCAAGAAACTTGTGGTTGGCCTAAATATATTTTAATAAAACAAAATCACAAATATCTATACGTAAACCATAGAATATATATAAGTAATAGAGAGTGCTTTGTTAACCTCAACTGGAGGGACTTGTTTCATCAGCATACTTGTGGCAAGATTTCAAGCGCATAATTCTTGCGCTGCCAGTTTACCTTAATTTTCTATGAAGCATTTGTGGCCAACGCGATCATTTCCGTTTTGACTTTTAATTTTTTAAAATACAATAGTAGATAGCGGCTGTCTATACGGATGCAAATCATGATTTGTGAATGGTTCATATATAACTTTACAGGCGAGTGTTTTTGCTTTTGTTTTTCTCATGTTTTTAAAATATACTTTTTATAAATGAAGATTTATTCAATGTATCCACATCCTCTAATCCTTGGCTATAATTTTTCTGTGCCAAGAGGGTTTGTAATACGCATATTGAAAGTAAGTTTGTCTTGTAGTTTATATTTACCATTCGCCAAACAGCACAAGTCTAGCCTCTCTCTCAGTTCCGTAACAAAATTCTCACCAGCCGGCCTTCCGGCACTTTTTCAACGGCTATGGAATGGCGATGCACTCTCTAGTGTACGCATATCTACTTTGTATTCAACTTTGCAAACCACAGGTGTTTTCGATTTTTTACAGAAAGTAAAATTCTACCCAACCTCATATATACCAAAATAGATACATGCTAACGTGCATTTTTTGTATCTTGTTTATGCTATAGTAATAAGCAATAGTGATTAAAAGTAAACAAAAAAATGAAATTAGGGAGTATAGAGATATGAACATACATACAGACCGGTTATAATTAAACTTCTCCTATGAGCAGCGTTTTTAGATAAAACGGGCGAATGGATTGTAACATGATATGCGCTCAAAGAATTTTGAAAAAAAAAGTTCAAAAAATGTCCACTAGGTGTCGTTTTGCATAAAAAACGGCAAATTTAATGATGGAAATGGCTAATTCGAAATGCACAAAAATTTTAACATTTACTCAATAGTTTGCTTCATTTATTCACTAATTTGGGTAATATCAGAGCTGATTTCTCCATGCAAAGTGCCATCTAGTGGGCATTTTTTTAAATAAACCTTCTGAAACATTATCCACTTTTTAAAGTATTGAGTTATTCAAATCACCATGTTCGTCTTTTTAAGGCGATTAGGACTGTAACAGTGATTTTTACAGTAACGAACATTCAGGCATTCAGGGGAAAAATGAATAAACATGAGAAAAATGAAATTCAAAACTCGGCGGTCAAATTTTACTCTATAAAAGCTTTCAAGTAAAATCTCTCAAGTGCAAAAAGTAAATGAAATACACAGATTTTGAAGTTAAAAAGTCAATCTAGAAATAGATATGATAAATTCATGTAAAAGAAATTCGCCAATTTCGTTTCTCAAGTGAGTGTCATCCAGGCATTTCCAGACTTGTTTAAAGCTGCTTGGTACATCATCAAGGGCAAGATAATCTAAAGTATGGTCCCCTTGCGTCACGAGAGAAAACTATAACAACAAGGTTTCACCTTTGTAAAAAAGATTATCCAAATGGCTGAAGAGGAGTAAAAAACAGTTTTTCGTTTATTACCGGTAGAAGGCATAGAGTATGTTTTACTGATTTGGCATTATGAGTCTTTTTTTAATCGAAATACGGAATTCATTTGGAATATAGTAATGTCAGAAATATACTATTAGGAAGATATAATTGCTGTTACACAAACAGAGTGTTTGTTCACGAGCAGCCAAAATTAAAACTTTTGCTTCTAAATTTAAGATTATACAACTTAGGATGCCTTTTTTGGTTACAAAATACCATTTTCATACTATTTTCAAATATTTTGCGACTTTTTCTTTTATTCAGGCAACTAATTTGGTGACTGGAAAATAAAAGTTTTGCCCATTGTATATATCTTTCTTTTCCAAGCTTTATCTCCTATCAAGGTTATGACATGTAAATATACAGTTCTTAAACATGCCCTAGAACTGTATATTTACATGTCATAACTATTCTAAGAGACCAAACAATGATTTAGTCATCACGATGACTTCTTGTATTCATTAAAAGTATGACGTATGTAAATAAACTAGAAAATATAAACAAGTTCTTTAAAATTTGATTTGAGTATATAATTTTGCTCATTCTTCTTTTTTACTTATTGCCATAAAAAAGTTATTGTTACTTGTATTTAATCAATCTATAGCAAGAAAATATAATCAGCAAGCAAAAAGAAAAATAATTTTAATTGGTCTTATGTTACGATGTGAATAACATATTTTTGAACTAAACTTTGGAGGCAATTTTGGCACAAATTCACAAAATTCACAAAAACATGCTATTTTGACAACTTCTTAACGTTCGTGATACTATTAATGCTACATTTTTTTTTTTTACTTGACACTGGTTAATACCCTGCACAAATTTTCTTGCAAACCGAGTGGTTCGTATAGATGCGCGTTCCCGAATGTTCAAATACGGAAAGTGAAGACGAAGCGCAATTTTATTGTTTTTAAAAACTCGTCGAACAATTTACGGTGGACAATTCACAGGATTTCGCCAACAGTAAATGACCGGTTATTAGTAAGACAAACGTAAACTGCAAACAGCATATAAAACATAAGGTAACAGCATATAGAAACATAACAGCATATAGAAACATAACAGCATACGAAACAAAAAGCTTGCTACAAACTAAAACTCAGCAAAATACATGAGCAGACCCCTTAACCGCTCCACATCATAAAATGTTACACAATTCACAAACAGCTGCTGCGTATACGCTTCGTAAAGCGGCCGAAAGCACAACGTTTCTGATAGGAAATGGCTCTCTTAAGCAACCTCCGCTGCAACCAACAACTCAACGACTGACAGATCAAGCTGTCTTGCTCTCTATGACCTCTGACAACTGTCCTGTAATTTCTAGGTGACTTCTGATCACAAGAATATCCCGTACCTTTCCAGTAAAACGATTGTTTAATGGTAAATGGCAGGCCCATTCAAAAACCGTTCCACGCATTCGTGTTCTTAAAAAAGTATCTAACTACACAATATTTAGCCAGCTAAACATAAGTCTCCAAAGCTGAACGCAGCTAAGAAATATCGCTAATGTTTGACGGAACAATCAGTTCTAATGCTATTGTTCAAGGAAATCCTTTAAAGTAATTTAAAGATCCGTATCTTGTGTTCTATATAACAGATTAGCATGAAAACAATGCAAAATTTGAATTGTTTGGCATGTAGAACATAATTTTGAACTAAATTAAGCGCCAAAAGAGCAAACGAATCTTAAAAATCCGTAATGATATTTTAAATACTAATTATTTACTCCCAGAAACAGTGAATATACTGCCGATATTTTTATATAGTCACACGTAAAATTTATCACACAGCTCAAGTAAGGAAGCATAATGTCTATGCTACATTATTGAAAGTGTACGAGAAAGTCATCAAGCTATTTTTAAGTTTTTTTATAAAAAGAACCTGTTTTTTCTCTATTATAAATGGAATATAGATGCATTAATGACTCAAAAAATTCCAAAAAATAAATAAATAAAAAAATTGTAGACGACACACGTCTCTAAATTGTTCCGTCCAGATATCTTGATGATCCTGTTTGGAAATAATACAAATCTAAAACAAAAGAAATTCCTATCATTATTTTCGCATCAAGCTTATGTGTAATGTCTTTAAGCTCTTCAATCAATAGAAGCCATTTATGTCAAGCATTGTAAAATCTGTTTTCTGCGTAGCTGTTTTTTTTCTTCAAAAAGCAATTTTTTGTATGTATATATTTGTTATGCAGCTTTTAATTTATTTTTCTTGAAAAGAATCATTTATATTTCAAACTAAATATAATGGATTGGACCAACCAATGCTGAAACTACGTGCCAAATATTTATCAAACAAACGGAGATAAATTTATCATTAATTGAGTTTAGAATGCACATGCATTTATTTTGAGGAGGACCAATTTATGTAAAAGCATTTCAAGCGCAATCATTCAGAATGATAGATAATCGTTAGCATCTCTTATCTGTACGAAGATTTCGGGAACAGCTAAGTATATTTTCATTTTATCACATAACTTCTCTTAACAATAAACAAACATTATAAAAATGTAAGAATAAAGGGGAAAAATGTATGTGAATAAATGTTAAATAGATTGTGCTATTTGGATATTTATCATAATATTTCCAGTCTCGATACATTTAAACTTCATATAATTAATCGCATATATTAAAGACCTAATTTTGCACCTCTCCCCCCCCCTCCTTCAAAAACTGTTTACTGCAGTTTTATTTAATCTTAGTTTTCTTCCATGGAACATTCCTTCATGTCTCTCTCTCTTTATTTTTTCTGTGAAAGCTATTAACTAATCAAAAATGTTGGATTTGTAAAGCATAAGCATCGTTTTCAAAACATTTAAATAAATGAACTGCGTAATTGCTTCATTAAAAAATAAAAACATACCTCTTGTTTAAATGTTTAAATTGCAGTATTGTTTAATCAACAAATACAAGTTACAGTGAATGCAAATTTTAAAGTGAAAACATGCCTTCATAAAAATAAATACATAAATAAAATTTAGAATATTTCCTACTCTTATTAAATTTACATTAAAAATATATGAAAATAATTTTCAGGTGGCTTGTCTGAAAAAAAAAGTTTTTAATAAATCCACTAAACATGAGGATTATTTTCAAACAACAATATTAATAAACTATGCATTGCAATATTAACTATTAATAATTTTCGTTATTAATTTAAAAAGTGAAGTTGAAAAAAAAAGACTTAGTGTTATTAATAAGTTTGGTAAATATGATGTAATTATACTTACCACAGGGGATTTTACTCGAGAATTTTAGTTTAAAATTTTCATTTACAAGTCATCGTGGTTCTTTTTACTATCATTCATTGATATGGTGTAATAGACCCTTCAATCTTTGATTTACTATTTAATATGCAGAAAATATTGCCATCATTTTATCTTTTAACATTAAATATTTATATATATTTACTTTGTAACAGTCCAATTTATTATAAAGTGTACTAAAACGTGCAGTTCCCGAAAAGAAAATTTGGCCATTATTCGCCCGTCGTTCTTCATGCAGCAAAATTACATACACTAATTTTTAACAAATAACGCGCACTTTAATTCCTCATACATAAAATTTGCGTAAGAGGTCATCTCCATTATTTATAATGCGCACCAACTTCCCCCCCCCCTCAATAGCATTACCTAGATTTCACCTCATATTTCAAAAACTTATGTTAACTGTGGATACCAATATTCAGAATATTTGAAAAAAACATTAATGAGTTATGAAGCTTACAAAATTTTTCTCCTGCTGTGTTAAAATATTTTTGCATGGTACATTGATTCACGTTTGATTTAATATTGATATCATGATGGTGATTTTTATTTGTACTATTAGAACTAAATGAGCAAACATAATATATTTTTATTACATTGTTTATCAATTCCAAAAAAATTTCAAAATAAATTAGAAAATTTTCATACGTATGTACAAAAGTTTGAAAAGAAACTTGAGGCCATTTAGAGAAATATCATTGTCTCATTACTTAAAGGTAAAAAAATGCCAAAGTAGGCTATATTACAATGAAAAAATAAATAAAATATTCCACGGTTTATTAGAACAATCCAACAAAAATATTGCATTCTGTATTATGATGATAAAAAGTTTTCTTTATTGTTAAAAATTCATGAATACGGTTCTTTGTAACGTCAGTTAAATTGAAAGTGTAACGTTAAATTATTATTTTTGGTTTGTAATATAATTAACATTGAACACACATTATCAAAATTGTTCTTTAAATATAAAATTTCTCAAATATAAATTGTCTTAAGTGTTATCAACAAAAGTTTGTTTTTTACACAATTATCTACGCTGCATTACCTCAATCTTTTTGAAAATTCAAATACTAAATAGCCGATAATATGGTAAATGCTATGTGTATATATATATATATATATATATATATATATATATATTCATATATATTCATTTATTTATTTATTTTCTTTGTTAATGATATTTCTTTTATTTCTTGCAAGCAAAATTCATATCTCTAAAAATTTTGAAGCTTCATATGCAGCTCTCAATTTGGAGATAATCCCCTAAAATTGCTCAAAAACGTTCGTAATATCTCCAGAAATTATCATAGGAAATTCTTTAAAATGTATATTTAGGGTAATTTGAAAGTTTTCTTTCGTTTAATAAAGTGATAATAGAGTGTTGCCTTACAAAAGAACGAAATCGATACAAAATTAAATATGAAGACCGTCCCTTGTGCATCTTGTCTGAATAGGAATTTAAAGTATGCGTTACTTGTAAGTGAAGTATGTATAACTATATTGTACGATAATTGACGGTCGAATAAAGAACAGGTGGGCCCTTTTTCCGGAGCTGTACATAATCTAAATTAATAAAGGATAGCAATGTTATCTGAAAGTTAAACATGTCATTAAATAAAATAGAGATTAGGCAATAACTACAATTTTTTTGATTGTTTTACCTGAATAAGTGAGTAAATTTTTCAGATAGAATGTCAACTTTTGTATTTGAGTTATGACATTAAAAAATATATTTTTATGTTCAAAAAGTATGAAAAAGAATTTTTTCTGGAAATTTTTCCTATCTTTCTTTCGCCTTAAATTCAACAACAACTTCAAAACTTTCAAAAAATAGGGTACGTAAAAAAATATATGAAATAATTAATTCATGGCTGTTATCAACGGCTGTAAAATTAGTTAAAAAAAATTACATTGTTTTCTGTAAGCGCATGACATCGTAAATGAATAGCTATTTAGGTAAGTGTTGTTAACTATATTCAGAACTTAAATAATCTATGATTTTAACAAGTGAGTTAATTACTTTTTCGAAAGTATTGGGAAAAAGTCGTTAGCAATCAGTATTCCCGCTAGAGCTATTAAGTGATTTATGAATGCTTCACTTAAGTATATTGAGTGTCAAGTTATTTACGATAATAATTTCACGATAATTCAATTTATAAAACAATTAGTCGTTGGGGAATAGTTGAAGTAAACATGAAAGTTTAATAAAACAACGATAATTAAATCAGAACGTTAATGAAAACTGCTTTAGTATTTAGTGATAAATGTAGATGTGCCATTTTACGTGCAAATATAATCTAAAATATGCACATTGATTCCTTCTCCTCCTTTTTTGAGAATTTTAAATGAACTTCAATGTTACTGTTTTTGGTTATACAGTGGGTTGCTATATTGTTAGGGACAGTTATATTGTTTTTCTCATTACTTCGGGTAAGTGCTTAGTGGATACCCAGTGGGTTAAAAATTTTTAAGGACAGCCACTTGTTTGAAGTGGTACAATAGTACACATACCAATGTTTGGAGGGTGTACACACTCCAAAAAAGTAATCGAGTAAGAGATAAATTTCCTATTTTAGATTTGCGAATAATAGTTGAGTTTTTGAAAAAAGCACAACTTGACAGAAATCTACAAAGTCATATTTATACATAGCAGAATTCATATTCTAGGATAAATAATTTTTAATATACGAAACCGACGTAGGAAATTTATTTCTTACTCGAATACTTTTTTGGAGGGTTTATATTCATTACTCATATTCATTATTTGCATTCGGCTGATGCACTCGGTGGGTCTTCAGTGGTACTCCGTTCAGTTGGATTTGTTCCCGCAACCGTCCAAAACAGCAACCAGTTAGCGCAATTAACCACTGGTTTACTTCGGGCGCAAGAAAGCGGGACTCGTTCTTTTTTCATGTATGGTACAAGTATAGCCATTCAGGGTAACTTTCATCCACCTTTCCTGTAATTTGACTTTCCCCTCTTACGTTTTAGTAGAATTTTCAGACCAAAGCATATAAAAAAGAAGAATAAACCCTAAATTTAAGCTTAATTCAAACAAATTAGTAAATGCTGATGATAAAAACAAAAACTAATAGGCAGTTTACCTGGTATAAAGCTATCCAGCCATTCGGTGTAAGTTTGGACCAGTATCAGAAGTTGCATATAAAATACCTTGTTTTATTCAATCTACGAGTCAGGGCATTTTTGAACCAGTAAATTAAAATTAAAATGAAGCTTGAAAACAGTTGGTCAGAAAAACAGATAAATGGCCAAATTAACCATGTACATGTTGCTAATTTATTTTATAATATACAGAATTGAAACCCAGTATTACAATCTTGTTAGCAGTGAGCAGCAGTGGACTGTGAGCAGCTTTGTAAAACCAAATATGCGAAAAAATAAGAGGTAGCAGAACGTTTTTGTTCACAGTTGCCCTAAATGCCAGAATACTTCTAACTGAAACTTTTCAGTTTTCTATGGATTGCGAGAGGTTGGTTAAAATTTATAATTTCAAGGACGAGAAACGAAAAAACTGTGCAGGTTAAGAACTTGGCAAGTTTGTATATTTTTATATATTAGGGACATATATAATTATAAATTACGGAGCCATTAATTCTAGCAGTTAATTCAATATGTACAACTAAGTAGGGGTACACGATTAAATACCATAACTAAATATATAAAGTAACATTAAATGCAAACATTGCATGATTTCAAGACTGTAATTAAACCAAGACATGCAGATGTTTAATGACAGATAAATAAATTTCCGCTCCTAATCGTTCTTCTAAGCACTTCGATAAGGTTATCTTGCTTTAATTATTCTAATTAAAAGAATGATTAGTTGAAGGTAGTAGTTATTGTTCGAAGGTTTCGTGTAATGAGAGGTTTGTCTGTCAGACTCAAAGTACTTATGATCGCAAATAAATGAGTGAAATTCCCTTAGCTCATTAATAGAACGTTAAAGAATTGCATAACTATATTATAGTGGAATAAGCTGTACTTTTTAATCCAGACTATTTCAAAGAATAGTGAAATCAGATATGTTTAATAAGATTAGGCTGTCATTTCCTTGTATATGTAATCGATGATGCAAGTAAACGTTTTAAATAATTATTTGAATGCTGTTTCATCAGGTTAAACGGAATATCACTTTCCAAATAGTGCATACATTAACAACAAAAAACATAAAAAAAAATTGGTGTTGAAAGAGACTCTAAAGAAGACTTTTTAAATTAACGCACATAACTATTTATCTTAATCAGAAAGATAGTCGACAAAAATCTTCGGCCTTCATCAGCTGTCAGCAAAGTCTCTGAATAAAAGTGGAGACTGAAAGATAAACAAAACGAAAGCGAACAGCAAGTTGCCAATTGGAAAAAGTAAAAATCAACAAACGAGAGAATAAAAGAAGGGGTAAAAAGAAAGGTAGAAAAAAGAAGTAAAGATAAAAATAAAATAAAGTACAGAAAAAAAGGGAAAAAAACAACAGGAAACACAAAACAAGAGCATTCAAAAAGCAATAGAAAACGGAGCAACAAAAGAACAACAATAACACAAAAAAAACAGAAATACAGATTATTTTAAAGCAGTAAAACACATTTTTTCATGTTTATTATTATTAATAATAAAAAAATTGTGTCCTGTAAAAAAATATGTATTTCTATGTTTTAGTTTTTGTTCTATTGTTGTTCCGTTTTCTATTTTTTTGTATATTATTATTTTGGTTTTCTTCCCCCTTATTTTATTTTTTTTTCTTTATTTTCTTTTATTTTTATCTTTACTTCTTTTTACCCAACTTCCTTTTTACCCATTCTTTTAATCTCCTTCGTTTGTTGATTTTTCTTTTTTCCAGTTGGCAACATGCTGTTCGCTCTCGTTTTGTTTATCTTTCAGTCCCCACTATTCTTTTAGACTTTGCTGATAGCTGATGAAGGTCGAATATTTTTTCGGCCGAAACGATCATTCTGATTAAGTTAAGTACCTTGTTATGTGTGTTAATTTACAAAGTTTTATTTATAGTACATACACTGCTTAGTATTAGAAATGTTGTTCCATTGATTCGGGAGAGTTACATTTTAACAAGAACACAGCTTTGACCACTTACATAGGTTTTGGCAAATGACATGCAAAGAACATTTTTAGGTATCCAGTAACAATTAACTCTTGTAGTTACTGACCAAAATAATCGTAGAAAACAATGTAAAAGTTCACAAAGATATAATAAAATTCCGTTGGATGAATGCATAGTAAGATATCGTATGTTTGTTTGAAAGACAAGACTACTCAAGCTACAGAATATAATTTTAAGGTTTCGCCATGCACTTGAGATTTATTTTCTCATTTTCATCGTCCTGAAAAGGTAAGAAAGTGCAATACTGATATCAAATACTGGTTTTATAGATTTACAAGACTTCCTGGTACATCTATTAAATTATTTAATACTATCTACTATCTATTATTGTATATATTTTAAGATTTCACTTAAATTTATTCGAAAGTTTATGATATTTCAATAATGTTAAAGTTGATAATTTTACGCCAAATAAAGAGATATCGACAAGATAGGTTCAGACAGGATGACTTGTTTTTCGCGCCAGTGTGGCGATAGCAGTCGTGATTTTCGGGTATAGCACCAAACAATGACTGCACATAGATTTTAATGTATTGTCTAAATAAATTATGCTGTCGATTGCTCTTATGGCAGGTACAAAACTGGATTTCAACATTTTGCTCATCATTTCGCTCGTCAAAGTCTTCTTTTTTTTCAATTATACACGGTACATACATACAGACGTCTCTCCAAAAGTATTCAAAGTGGATTCAGGGATGTTCAAAATCAATCTCACATTTATGGTACATTGAAAGCTGAGAATTTTCACGATTAAAATATTTGGTTTTCTTCATGCAGCAATGTAAAAAGGCAATGAATTTTGCCATTTATTAGAAATTGTTTGAACACTTTTATTTTAATTTGAAAGTTAAGCAAAACCGCAATTTTTAGCTGAGCGTGCGTTGTAGGCGTTGCGTACTTACTTGAATCTTCATTAATCAATTCGGTATCGAACTCTTAAAGTTTTTATACAAAATCAATGCCATAAGTAATTCACCGTCCTATAATTCTACATATTCTGAGGAAATCGCTATCTTTTCGTTCGAATATTTACAAAGTAGTCTGCAGCTCATATCGGTTTTTCAATGTATGCATATAGATAAATATAGATAGATATATTTTATGGAACGAAAGTAAATATTTTATGCGTTTTCTTATTTGTAATAATAGTTACATAACATCATACTTTCATTCTTCAGCATTATCATTTTATAAAACATTGTTTTGTCTACAAAAACACAAAAACCTTTGTAAGTTTGACTTTGACGTTTTATCTGATGCTCTTACACGCTATAAAAGTTTCAGCACAGATAAAAACTGCTCTGATGTATTTCACGACAAACAGAACATCTAAAGAGCTGCTGACAGACGTAATTCGAATAGATGTATTTTCCCCCAAGATCAGGCTCATAAAAATCAATTAAAATGTCATAAAACTTTCCATTAGTTTAATTAAGCAATAAAAAAATGCTTTTCTCTACAATAAAAACCTACGTGAGCAGCATGTTTGATAAATAATGCCGAGAAAAATGTCTGACATTACTCAGTGAATTTTTTATTTATGAACATCCGAGCAAAAAGTTTTTGTTTTGCAGGCTCTTATTTCTTCGCTATACATGATGATTTTTTTTCAACCTAATGAAATGTACTGTTTTTAACATATGTTAATGCAGCGACTAGTTTTGCTGAATAATGTTACACCCACGCACTTACATATATATATAAGTAAGAAAATATAATTAAATGAATCTAATAAATTCTGCTAGTAAAAACTAGAAATCGAGGCGCTGATCAAATTATGAAATTTAAGATTTCGGAGACTTTTGCTGAGAAATTTTGCTCAAAACCTTGACTAATTTATCTTAAACGTTGTTAAATCTTATAATTTTATATAAAATCTAGCATTTTTCCTAATCATTAAATATTTCAAAATATGCAATATTATAAAACGATTCATTTAAATTCAGTATTTTTAAGTACTATTTTCAAAAATCAAGTTGAAACTCACATCATTTTCATTTTTATGGAGCTTTTGTTGTCATTTTTAAATATCTCATTTCGCCTATAGTAGCTACGGTATTCCCAGCATCTCGTGTGAAATACATTCTAAAAGTATGGTGTTTTCTTTATTTTTAGAAATTAAAATTTTAATAACCTCTAGTCTAATAACATCTTAGACGTCGAATTTTTTTCAAGAAAATGGACATATAAATGTATTTTTTTTTTAAATTCCCAAAAACTGTATAAAAATAAGTGCATGTACAATATATATCTATTCATTTTAAGGATTTGGTCATATTTTTCAGAGCGAAAGAAAAAAAAAAGAACTTAAATTTTTAGGAAAAGCCAACATTCAGGGTTATTGCGACTGGATGTGTGGTTTGTACTAAGCAGGGAATCATTAAAAAGATATGCTTTAAACACTAAAGGAGAATTCCATTAAACTTACTTCGTAAAAGAGATAAATATTTATAAAGTTTACTTTGAACATGTGAAAAGAGTTAGCTAAGATTGCACAATGTATATCACAAATACACGTATTTGAGCACTGCTATCGTCTATTTAAAAATAAACTATGTCCGAATTAAGTTAAAAATAATCTGGTATTGTGATCTTAATAATTAATTCATAACAGTAATGAATTAAGTTAAAAATAATCTGGTTTATACTAAGCAGAGAATCATTAAAAAGATATGCTTTAAACACTAAAGGATAATTTTATTAAACTTACTTCGTAAAAGAGATAAATATTTGTAAAGTTTACTTTGAACATAAGTGAAAAGAGTTAGCTAAGATTGCACAATGTATATCACAAATACACGTATTTGAGCACTGCTATCGTCTATTTAAAAATTAACTATCTCCGAAATCTCCTAAAAATAATCTGGTATTGTGATCTGTTGTGTAAAATGAGATAGAAAAAAAATCCGTGCATAACAAATGAAATGCTCTTACTTTTCTGGCGCATAACATTTGAAATTTACTGCCCGAAAATATGACGGGCACGAGAAATAAAGGAATATGAGCCCGTGATTTTAACGGGTACGAGGCTTAAGGAGTTAAAAATAAAGTTATTACATGTACCGGTTCTTATATATAAATGCATAATATAGCATAAATTCATATAAACTCATAGATTTTTTAAAACTTTTAAATTTATTACTTTTTGAATATTTAACGATCGAGATTCAGGAAAACTCGCTAGGATGGCTCACTTCAGCGAACAGTAGAAAAATTCTTTAATTAAAGCTGAACGATTTTAATAGAAGTCCCTAATTTATACACATTTTCTAATGAAAAATCTCAATTTTATAAAGCTATATAAATATATATAATTATATTTTCCAAAACCTAAATACAGTTTTAAATACATCATGTTTGATTTTAATCGTTGGTTGAATTTAAGAGTGCATGATAAAACATTCGAGGTTATAACAAGCTTAATGTATTCACGTTAATGACGATTTCTATACAGATGCGGCGTTTATGTTATTTTTTAAAACTAAAATTATAATAATAATATTAATACTATTAATAATAATAAATCTTCAATTTTAATTCAAGAGTTTTGTCAGAACTACGTACTACTGTGCCTTACCATTTTTATAAATTGTATGTAGTGCCATACGTTACTGTTTATGTAGGTTTGTACCAAATTGCATTGATATTATTTACAGGGTGATCCTAAACTGTTTTCAAAATTTTAAGGGAGAAAGCCAACATAATAAGGATTCATAATCTCATAGCAATGTGGGGTCTAAAACGCCGTTTTCACTTACCCTGTAATAAACGCTTTATGATAAGTGTTCAAGTGTTTGTCTAATTTCTTAAGCAAGTTTCATACACAATGGGCTTGCCACAAAAAAAAATTAAATAGAATTTTAAAACTATGAATTTTAGTCACGTGTTTTCTGAGAAAAACACGTTAATTTCTGACAAACATTAGACACTAAGTTCACTGTTGTATCAGCACCCGTTCCAAAGTGATTATTAACAGCTGCATGAAGACCACATTTCCGACGCCACATTGCTATGTTATTCTGATTCATTATTATGTGCCCTATCTCCCTTAAATTTTGTAAAAACAATTTAGAATCACCCTGTATTCTGATTATCTCCGTTACATTAATGGACTGTCGTATACCAACCGAATCATATTGTTGAAAGTTGTAGCTGTATCTTTAAGGACGCGTAATGTAACGTAACATATTACGTGACATAATAAATTTATTCGTTCTGAAAAAAATACATATCACATATTCAGTACAAAAGCTAATGTAATTCAGTGTGTAATTAGTGCAAAATATATGCCACCTGTGTCGAGGCTGGGCGAAATTTACTTTTACTTTTTAGTGCTTACTAAAAATATCTATGAGAATACTTACCTATTTGCTAATTTTTTATGATCTTCAGAAGCGTTCAAATACAAAAGCTGCACTTTCCCCCATGTCTGAGATATCTACGACCGTGTATATTGCCATTAAGTACCCTTCTGATTATTTTATACGTTTCCTAAACTAGTACGCATGCAACATTTTTTCACACGTTTTATTTTGACACGTTATTAAAGTGCCCCTTTGCTCGTTATACGTCTTTTCCTGTTAAAAATCATTATTCCGGTAACATGTAATAAACATTACTTTTCTTATCAAAACCATCTGGAAAATCAAATAAGCGAGAAATTGTCCGCAATAAAGCTGTTGCTATTATTTGAAGCCGTACTGGCCTTACAAGCTTAAGAACACGTTTTGTTAATTTGAAATTAGAAATTAAAATTACAAATTAAAGTATTAAAACATGTACGAAGTTAAGATAAAAGTACACAAAATATACCACGTTTATCATTCAGTATAAAATGCAATTACTGGAAAACTGTCTTAGTAAAAAAAAAGTGTTATTTATACATATTTATAACAATAATTTCTTGGAAATGAAATACTTTAAAAATTGTTTAAGCCCTTACAAAATACATTTTAGACGATACTCTTTCAAAACGAAAATTTCTCGCAAACAAATTCACCTAAACATAAAAATAATTATTTTTTTTCGATTTTTGAAGTTTTAATCTATAATTGTACTTTAGTACTATCGATAAGTGTATTTTTACATTCTTCGCCCGTGCTTTTAAAAATGATTAGTAATAAATTAAAAATAATTCTCAAAACTCTTGCTGTTCATACATATCCTAGAACTAACTTTTCTAAGTATATCCCAAAGGAATTTTCCGAAAAAAGTGCAATTAATGTTTCAGTTTTTTTCCCCTCCCAAACTGTTGTTTTGAAATATGTTGTAAAGTTAAAAACTTTTCGCATTAGACAATTTTTAGTACAACATTATAACGCATTATTTCGTCAAAACTTTTTATTTCGAAAGTAAATTAAACTTTGAAGTTATTTTATTTAGAGTTAATAATAAATTTGGCGATAAAAGTACTGACACTTGTAATTAACAGATTATGACAGATGCACTTTCCAGTGGGGATTAAATTTTCTCACTGTCAAGGTTTTATTTTTTTCCTCGTTAAATCTAAAATAGTTTGCATATAAAAAATACAAACATATTAATAATATAAATTGTCATTTGTCTTTTAGTAAAACTCATAAAAGTTTCATACTTTTTTTTCGTTGAATATTCACACATGTATAGTTAATGACGATCATTTCCAATTAGCCACGCTTAGCAAATTTAAGGGTTTAGGTACTTTTGAGCAATGAAAATATCAGGTTGTAACGAAAGTTTTCCGCCATATCTGCCTGAAAAACTAACTTCTAACTCCTTAGATAACAGTTTTTGAGCTTTCGGTACCAAACCTGCACAGTGTCACATGATACAACAATAGTACTTAAAGCCGTACTCATAATTCGTTGATATTATGTAGCTGACTTTTTGCAACACAACTGGAAGTAAATGATGGTTCTAATCCTCTAGTTAGAGTGATAGTTCTATTTGAGACATCTTATACTTAATGATAACTATATTTTTTACAGATTTCACAACACAGTGTTATAAAGTAAACCTCTTTCTTTCAAATGCCAAAAATCGTTTGACAAAATATGAGCAAATACGCCAACGAGAACTGTGTGCTGACGATGTTTGCGGTGGCGGGAAACTTTCGTTACAACCTAATATCAAGCAAAATGGCTAGAATTTCTTTGTGACAGCTTCAAAAATAATAATATTTAAAACATGCAACTTTTAGCAGTATTTTAGGAAGGTTCTAATAGATTTTCCATACTCTTTTACTGAAGTAGCACAATTAGCTCAAAAGAAATTTCGCCTTTGTTTTCATAACGCAGGCTGAGCTTCTTTTGAAATAGATGTGCTACTTGGGTATTACTTCTACATATTATACTAATTTCTTTTATAAAAAAATATTTTCATTCACTTTTTACCTCTTTATAGAATTACACCCGCGATTTATTGCAAAATAAAAAAAGTAGAATAATAGCAAAACTTATCACTTTCTTCTGCATCTTTATGACAATGAATAAAAAAGTTATAATGTTAATAATAGTATCTTCCCTTTTTGTAGAAATATCCTACGTTCTCAGGAACACTCAGTAATATAAAAAGAGTACTCTTTTATTAAAATGGATGCAGATAAGGAAAAGCATTTCTATTTTATACTTCCAAGCCTTAATGTTGGCAAAATAATTTACGATGTTATTTCACAATAAAAATGTCGGTGAATGATGACACTGAAGATCAGAGAGCAAAGTCTCAAGTTAAAGTTTTCTTTTTGGGGAATTAAAGATTCCAAAAACAATTCCCCATACTTACAGTTTCATCTAAATAGTAAAAATTTCACTCTGCACTCATTTGCTCAATTAATTTTCTTTGTAAAATGTTAGATTATACCAGCGAATCCTCCGAACTGACACCTCTAGAGGCTGGACAGTTTTCTCTAAAACTGCACGGATTTACAAAAATTTACATATTTCTTAAAATGTTCACACCTCTAATTCTGTACACTTTTTTGGAAAACACAGGGATAAAATTTTTGAAGTTTGCAGTGCATTTTATAGAATAAAGAAAAAAATAATATCTGTGTGATCTGATTTTAATATTCCTTTCACTTACACGATTGCGATAAAACAGGACCCTCAAATTAAATTAGATGTGATCCCAGTTTAGATATACATGTCCAACAAATTTTTAAAAAGATTTTAACTAAGATCCTATTCTTTATTAGTGGTCTTAGAGTGTATACGATGAAAGTCAATGTTACAAGGGTTGTAAATTGAATAATGGCAACTTAATCACCTTAATAGCACCACCTAACTTGGCTTAACCAAGGAACTCGCACAAGAGTGGGCATGCGCAAATAGGACATGGAAGCGATGAGATGGCGCTGTTGCCAATGTGTAGAGTGTAAGAATCAGTCGATCTAGTCAGAAGAGTAGTTACTGTTTCCGAAACTGGAGGAATTCCTCCAAGCGCTGACATTGACAATCAACAACTTACCAGTGGTTTCCAGCGTCTTCCCGATATTTGAGGTTATAGACTTTGTTGGTGATTACATAGAGAGAATAAAATGCATTTGTACTTTTAATTTCATTAAAAATTGGTTTATACCTATGTTGCCATTACTTAATTTACAGCCCTCGTAAATCGTAATTTTAAGATGCATTATATGTTACGGTAAATTAATTTGTTATGAAGCAAGTAAAAAGTGATGGAAGCAGATTTCATTTTAAACTATTTTCGATTTTAATATCCCAATTTTGCGATATTAATATAACAGACTTGAGTAGGCATATGCTCTCGTTTTTCTAGACATGGTTAAATAGTAAACAGTTACATGTTTCATGATTTTATTGTTATTTACCGTTACAAGAACGTAAACCAAACAAACGTTACTTAAATATTAAAAACTGAATCGAATTAATATTCGGTCCATTTTCTTTATTTATTTTGTAAGATTTAACTGTCTGTATCAAAAATCGGAACCTTAGTAGCGCAACTAATTAAAAAAAACGTTCAGAAGACATTATTTAAACATTTTTGAACGTTCTGTAAACGTCTTTTAAACTTTTTTTGAACTAGTTGCTATTAGGGAAGAGATTTTTTACACAAGCTGGTTTTGAATTGATTTAAAGTAATTTTCTAGTGACTATTTTGAAACTAATTTCTTATACATCTGGCTTTGAAGATTACAGTACTACTAGATAAAAGCTTTCTTACACAAGCTGGTTTCGAATTGAATTAAAATAATTTTCTATAATATATTGACTATTTTGAAACTAATTTCTTATACATCTGGCTTTGAAGATTACAGTACTACTAGATAAGAGCTTTCTTACACAAGCTGGTTTCGAATTGAAATAAAATAATTTTCTATAATATATTGACTATTTTGAAACTAATTTCTTATACATCTGGCTTTGAAGATTACAGTACGCTTATCGTTATAACTTTTAAAACTGACTTAAGAATTATGCCAGCGTTTTCGAAGTTTCCATCGGAATTAGTTACAATTTCATGCATTTGAAATTCGAATGCTGCATTTCCATAATGATGCAAATGGAACACGCATGCATCTCGTGTTACACGGAACGGTTGGAAGCAGAATTTGAATACATTTCGTGGTATCAGCTGTTACAATACGTGCATGTCATACACTCATACGCCCTACAAATAAATCCACCCTGAATTCAGTATTTATTTGTGTTAGTAAAGTATTAATTCAGCGAGGACACGGAGTTTAGCGTCTGTTTCTATGCTAAGTGAGCTCTCTTGAATGCTTTAACTGTATGTATGTGTGTTAGAGTAATTATTTTAATAAATTCGTGTGTGCTGCAGTAACTATTGCAATACAGGGTGTAACAAAAAGGTGGTAATGGGCTTCGGTTATTTAACTATTAGAGATATGTGATCAGTGTCAATGGAAAAAAAGTGTTCAAAATAAAGTCCAAAATAAGACTCCGTTAAGAAAAAAAATCCTCTCGTAAATTTTCAAAAAGTTACACTTTTTTAATTTACATGCTGTCACCTTACAAAACATTCCCAGTTAGTAAAATGTGCCCCATGCACTAATAATGTGATGTACCAAATTTGAGTCGTTCGTCATGCAACGTCGCAGATATATCTTTAAAGAAAGATGACTATGCATGATTTTAAAAGGGGACTATACATGATTTTAAATTTAAACCCTTGTTCCTCGAGTGGAAAATAAAGTTATCTTTTATAATTTCTGTACGACCCCTCAAATGCTATCATTCGACGTGATCTTTCCCGTCGAGAGCCATTGGAAATTGGTTGTATACAAAGGGGGGGGGGTTGTATACAAGTATTAAAAAGTGTAACTTTTTGAAATTGAACGAGTGGAATTTTTTCTTAACTTTGCTTTGATTTCGACCCTATTTTGAACATTTTTTATCAATTTACACTGTCCACTTATCTGTAATAGATAAAGAATTAAATCTCTTTACAACCTTTTTTAATCACCCTGTATAATTATCAATAATACTGTTAAATTATTGACTGTTTATAAAATCAGCCGTTTTTTAATGTAAATTACCGAGTTATAATGGCAGTCATAATGAATATCTTGACTGTTATTTTAAATTATAAATTCAAGGAAAAACGAATGTCTTATTTTATTCATAACATAAATAAACAGGTAAGATGAAGCTCAAAGATCCGCTACCAGTGTTCTTTTATTTGGGAACTGTTGATAACATTCAATTTCGTTATCAAAAATACTTTCAGTATCGCCAAGGACATTGTTTGTCCGGGTTCTACTGTGAATTTACATTTTAATTTTCTCGATAGTCTGTTCCTATACCTAGACAACAAAAATAATAATAATTATTCATCTTAAATGACTGAAAGAAACATTGCTGTAATCTTATTAATTATACTCTTTCAATCCATTTATCTGATCTAAGATGTAATAAAATATGCATAAAGTTCATTATTCGGTGTGAATAATTAAAGACAAAATTCAAAATAACGTAATTTTAAGAACCACTATAGTAAATCTCATGATAATAATAATGTGTTTTTTTTACCTTACCTTGAGGAGTTGATTGAGTTTGAAAGGTTAGTTGATTGAGACCCTTAGCCAGGAGGCTGTCGTCTCGATTGTTCCAATACCTTGCCTTTATTAGTAAAAAGAAACGTGATATAATAATACTATACTATAAGATAGTGAATCAAAAATAATACTTTTACGATTATCTTTGCCTTGTTTGAAATCCGCAAGATTGCACACATTTCTGACTCATACTTACTAGAGATGAGTTTACTTACTAGAGATACTTACTAGAGATTGAGCTCCGAGCCCGCCCGAGCCCGAGCAATATTATTTAACTCGGAGCCCGAGCCCGCCCGAGCCCGAAATTTCAGTTAAAGATTTAAAAAAAATCCAATTACTTCATTGTTAGAATACAATGAATTTTGCCGTTGTGCAAATTAAAGACAAATATAGTTGCAAACTCTCAATGCACTTTCTAATTCTTTATTTATCCATATGTTTATCCAATAATGTCGGATCTCATGACTAACTAATGAATATAAGCCGCCGTTCTGAAATAACAAAAGAGCTTCACGCACCTCCTAGGCGCCAGTACCGCTATTTTTTTTTATAAGTACAGCCAACGCCGGTTATTGTGAACCCGGATATAGTGAACCATCGGATATAGTGAACACAAACCATTAGCCCCGATTCACACACAGTATCTCTATCCATCATGAAGACACTTGGGTTTTAGTGAACTTCGGATATAGTGGACGAAATTGGATGGTCCCCAGAGGCTCACTATAACCGGAGTTGACTGTACTTTTATTTTCCTCATGAATCACTTTTATCTTTTTCAAGGAGTATGTTCAATAAAGGAGAAATTTTTCACGAGCCCGAGCCCGAACACAATTGTGAATTACAGACCTCGGGCTCGGGCTGAGCCCGTCTCATCTCTAATACTTACACGCAGATCTCAGTATCCTTGGAACACAGTTCACGTGTAAGGGAGAAGGAAAGGAAAGGAACGCTGTTTCAATGATGCAAAAAAGAGTTCTTTCTTCTGCTTGAAGATAGCAACTTTCAGTGGTGTTCTTTTATTTACAGGAAATCGAAGATAGAGAGTGGTTATAGGTAACTACTCACGCGAACGGGGAGTTCCATGATCCTTGAAAACGTGCACAGCTCATGCACAGCGTTGCCTTGATCGATTGCGTAATAACATGCAAGAGAGGAACGTCGAAACGGGAATGAGAGAATGATCCGTCTTGACAATGCTAAGAGCATACAGGGTGGGCCTGAAAAAATGGGCAAAACTTTAAGGGGTGATAGAACGCACCTACACGAGCAAATTTCGTCATAGAAAGTATGGACGCAAAGCAAGCAACGAGCCGATAGGTGGCGTTGTAAATTGTGTAAGAAGGCTAGTTGCAACACAAGCGGTGGGAAGTTGAAAGGTAGTTTTTCCACTGACACATTTAAAGAATTAACACTAGAACCGCGAGATGGGTCATTTTGACCCAAAACCAGATTTGTTTCCGTTTTTTTCATAAAGTTACGAACGGAATTTTTTTAAAAATCGTGACTTTTCCTAACTTTATGTTATGAATTATCTGTAAAAAATTTAAGCTCGTAACTTTTTTCAGTTTTTTTGTTTTTAATATGTATACCTGATATCGCGGAATGGGTCATTTTGACCCAAAACTTCCTACGAGTCTGGAATCCGAAGTTCAAATTAAATAAATGTCATTATCATTCATAAAATGAACGGTAATGACATAATAAATGGTATAATAGCATACCATTATGTCATTTTCATTGCAACGTGAATTTTACAAGTCGGGTCCATTTGACCCATACCGCGGTTTTAGGTATACCTATCTCAAGCGGCGTGGTTCTAATAAGAATTATAGCAACAAAATTTTTTTACTTTTAATGTATTATTAAACTTAATACGAATGTTAAGATTGAACTAGCATCATTACCGTTGAAATATAACATTATTGCTGCATTACAACGTGAATTCTGCAAGTTGTGTCAATTTGACCCAGCCCGCGGTTTTAGGTATATCTGAAACACCGCGGTTCTAGTAGTAACACAAGAATAAGAGGAGATACTTCAGAAAACATTGCATTAACAGTAATGGAATAGATGTACATACTACAAGAGACTGCTCAAAAAAAGCATCTGTGAGGGGAAGAGGCGGAATTCGAGTCCGCCGCACCGTCCACAAAGTGCATATCAGCTATTTCTTGGTTCCTATAACAAGTCATCCTCTCGGCGATCCACGAAAGAAAATGGCTGTGAATGCGGGGACCGACCCTTTGATACCATTTATAACGCCACCTTTCGGCGTTCAAGTTTCCACGATACGATCAAAGCCACCTAGCGGCTCTCCGTTTACGTTTCGCTCAGACTCTCTATGACGCTATCACTTATCTAAACATTTATTTCTTAAATATTGATCATAGGCATATCTAATAAATTACAAAACTATAAAGAAAAGAAACAAACTGAAACACTTTCATATTTTAAATAGCATTTAAGTGTTGTATTTTAAAAGCGTATCATATCCATGCTTCGTCCCTGTTTTTCTTCCTTATTTCATGAAGTTATAAAAAACTTTTTTGGAATCGGAATTTGTATTAAAATCGCATTCTAAAACTGCTTTACAATCTTTACCAAGCATATTCAAAATATACTTCACCTTTATAATACTGTTTGGAATGTGCTTTATAATCTATGAGTGTGCCGTGTTTGTCCTTCTTGTTACATTTTACACTTTTCAAAATTGAAATCTATATCAAAACTATTTAACAACATTCGTCAGGCATATTCTAACTGTACTCCACTTTCTAAATACTGTTTGGAAATTTTAGCATAATTCATGAGTATACCCTATTTGTCTTCCCTGCGACATAAATCACTTCGCTGGAATTGAAATCTATATTGAAATAGCCTACTAAAACTGTTTTAGAATCCTCGCGAGGAATGTTTTGTACTTCTTGGTAATAAACTGTAGCGTTTGCTAGTTTCTAGCCTAATTTGGGAGATATCGCCAAGCTTGGCTCAGTTTTGAGGACTTATTTTTTTGGCCCCAAACTTAACAAAAAATCATAAAAAACTGCAAACCTCGCTGGCTTTCAACAACTTTTTCACACCCCACCCCTGGCTATCTGTCATTTTTAAGTATTTTTCTCCATAAGCGTATAGCATAAGAAATATATTTTGAAGCCCTGTTAAAAACTACTATACTCACCAAAATTGATACCGATCATATGACGGTGACCTGTACTATATATACCAAAGGTGAGTTCAATCGAATGCATCATTTAGGGGCCAGCGCACTTTAAACTATTTCTCTCCCTAGGCTGTTATGTATAAGAAATATTTCTTGCAGCCCTGTAACAGAAATATGAGTGCTATATGTACCAAAATAATACTGGCCGTGCGACGGTGGTGTATATAATATATATATACATATACATACCAAACATGAGGTCAATTGAATGCACCGTTACTATGTTGAAAATACAATGCAATTACTTATTTGAGCTTTAAAAATAACAATTTCTTATTATACACTGTCTGAAGAGCGAGAGGTTGAATTATACAACAAAAAATGAGTTATCATAGAAATAATTCAAACTATGTATTTTTGTGAAAATGAGAATGAATTCAGAAAATAATCTCATTCTAAAAAAATAATTACAGTTAATTCAGAATAACAAGTGCAATTAGTTTTAGTCTCTTACTAAGATTGTAATATTCATTTTATCGTTAATAGTTTTTTTTAACTATTTAAATTCGTTTAACTTTAATGAACTTCATTGTATGAATACATTCTTTAGCACAGTTTTATAGTTTTTAATATTAGTTTTTGAATTATTAATACCATGTACATGGAAAATTAAATGATTTTATTGAAAATAACAGTAATAAACTATTTTTTATTTTAAAACCATACTTTTAATATTCAAGAAGTGATGTTAAATATATTCTTACATAATTTATTAAAATGGAATATTATTTAAAGTGGTCAGATTCTTTCTTTAAAAGAAAAATAAATTTCTTTACCATAAAATTAATTATTTAAAAAAAACAGCCCTAAGTATGATTATAAAAATGTAATACAAAAAAAAAATCGCCTTCGTTACGACACGTATAATAGTCAGTAAACGCACAAAATTTCAGTTATTCGATGTAGGTCAATACTTTTTTGCTATATTTTTGTTTATTGCTCGATAATAACTTTAATTCATTTTTTTAAGTATGGTTAAGTTTCGGAGAAAATAATTAAAAATGGTAGTTACTTAAATTAATTTTTGAAAAGAATGTTGGTTTTCTAGAAAAAAAAATGTAAAATAATAAAAACACTTTTTCAAAGCGTAATTGGATTTTTTATTACACTTTCTTCTATTAAAACTGTAATATTTTAATTAAACGGAAACCAATTAATTATGCAGCAACTTTGTTTCATGGAGACTTTATGAATTACATTTTAATTAATGATAAGTCATTAATTATTAGATATATAAAATATTTTTTAAATCATGTACTGTAGAAACTTCAAAGTGTATATTTTTCATAGTTTTAATTTTTAAAATCACAATTAAGACTATATTAAAGTTAATTGTTATTTATAGTGTAAGCATATCAGGCAGCAGAAATTTAAATTAATTTCTATTACGTAAAATTAATTCAAATATATATATATAGAGAGAGAGAGATTTTCAAAACAAAATTGACAAAATCAGAATCTGTAATAACTGAAAAAATATTTTGTTTATTATAAAAAATTTGTCATACAGATAGATTTCCATAGGAAAAAGCATATGACAACATCACCGAATCAAAAAGAGGCAAGTTGTTATTTAAAACGTACATTGTATGAAAGCTTTCAAATCATGATTCGTCAACCATTGGGAAAGATACATCTTATATAGAATGTGGCCACCGTCAACTGTTATACAAGCCTACAACGAGCCGTTATACTGTTTATAAGCGTAAGAAGTAACGCTTGCAACAAAGAAATCCCATTTTTCCAACAGCAAAGTTTTTAACACGTGTAAGGTCCGGGAAGGAGTGCGAACGCCTAGAACTGGCGGTTCTTGACCATCCCAAACATGTTCTATAGGATTGAGATCCGGAGACTATACAGGCTAGTTCATGCAGCGAATATCCTCTGATTCAAGTTCATCACACAACGTAATCCCTGTGTGCCCTTGTTTTACCGCTCATAATGACTTAGTTTTCGTGGTGACAATGTCGAAAAATAAGTAGTACAGTACATGGCAGCATGGTCATGGTGTGTATATATATATATAAATACAGTATAGTCTCCGTGTGGAAAAACTAACAAAATTTACTTTCGGAACGACCCTCGTATTTACAAAAACCTCACTAAGCTATAAGTTCAAGGAGTACTGATAATTTGAAATTTGAAGAAGATGACAACTTTGCATGCCTTAGTTTAATTATTAAATGATATAAGCACTGGAAAAAAAGGACACGAACTTTTTTTTTATTTCATTGTTCACACATTTTGTTTTCTTTCGTAATGTATCTACCGCCAGTAAAATGCAGTCATCATACGTTTTCTTTAGTCACCTAAATTGGTTTAAGCAGTCCAGATTTAATTTTACATATTTGCTCCTTTTTAGGATACAATTACCTCATTATTACCCATACACCATTAACTCAATAGTGCATGCGGTGCATTTTGCATATTTTGATCTCTTTTAATTTTGTACTTATTAAAATTTAATTCACTAAAAATTTGAGGAAATTTTATAAAATTCTGCTATTGTATTTTTTTTCTCATGCCTATGGGCAATATTTAAGGAATAAATGTTTTGTGGGAAACCCAGCATAGATTGTGAGAAAATCAGACAACAACCACTCATTGCATCGAAATAAGACTCTTGGAATTTGCGGGCCAAATATGTGCTTAATGGACTCTTTCCGACAAGCATTTATGATCCTTAACCATAAAATAATTGGAACTAGTGTTAAGGGTAGGCCATCAGTACATGTGCGGTGTGTTGCTTAATGATTAGGAGAAACTTTAGGAGGGGGATAGTGCACATCATGAGGATTCAAATATGTGCTTAATGGACTCTTTCCGACAGACATTTAAGATCCTTAACCATAAAATAATTGGAACTAGTGTTAAGGGTAGGCCATCAGTACATGTGCAGTGTGTTGCTTAATGATTGGGAGAAACTTTAGGAGGGGACAGTGCACATCATGAGGATTCATAACTGAATCATGATTGGAAAGTGGGGTCAAAAATGTCTTTTTCACTTATCATTTTGGGTAAAGTGTGGGAGTGCTCCTCTAATTTCTTAACCATATTTCATAAATGACGGGCTTGTCTCCAGAAATTTCATCAATGAAATAAAATAGAATTTTTAAACTATCAATTTTAGTCGCGTGTGTTCTGTGAAAGATACATTTGTTTACGACTAACAATACTAGGAAATTTCACTATAATTTCAACACTTTTTCGAAACTGATTATTAACAGGTACATGGAAATGACGTTTCCAATCCCACATTGCTACGTGATTGCGAATCCTTGTGATGTTCCTTATCTCACCTTAAAGTTTGTGCCAATCATTATTGCACACCCTGTGCGTGTCAAGATATGTTGAGACTAAAATAAATAAAAGAAAATTAAAGGAAAAAGTAAAACGTAAGAAAAAAAAAATTGGGAGCATCAATTTTTCTATTCAAAATCCCTTTCATATGCATTAAAGCTAATACTTTCACCCTTTTTATAAAGCAGGGTGTTTTTGTTTCGAAAAAGAAAAAAAAAATCTATAAAATGCGATTACAAAAAATTTTTAGACTAACTAGTAGAAAAAATTTTCACCGTATACTTTCAAACTTGAAACAGTCCCTAGATAATCTTTAACAAAGTGCAAACAATAATACTGCCTTTGATTTTCGCAAGATTGTTTACATAAACCATATTACCTAGGTGGAAGAATGACACATTCTTAATATGCGCAGTGTTTTTCTTAACCTAGGTGCGTTCTTTTAAGCACAAAATAAAGCTGGTTGTTGATTTTATAAGCTCAGTCGTTCATCGAGCTATATGAAGATTATATCCTTGTATTACATAAAATTGTTTGATATTTACATGTTTGCCGGTCTATCCGAAGTTTTTTTAACAATAATTTAAAAAAAAATGCATTTTATATTTTTTTTAACATAAAAACCCAGTTTATTCTCAAATATATTTTTATGTTTCGCTGAATCACATTTATATTAAGTTTACAATTTCTTTAAACTTATTAGTATAAGACTTTCGAATTTATAAAGTTCTACAGGGGTGTTTGTTTCCTAATATGTTGCTTTTATTACGTTATAATGCATTTAAAGCTTTACACATTTTATGTATATTCATTCAGTGATAATTATTATTAATGTATGCTTCAGAAATTTGTTTTTATTACAATACCTTGTCTTAAATTTTTTGTCAACTTAAATGTTACTTAAATGTATGTAATTTTCTTTCAGGTAAGAAAGATATTTCAACAATTACCAATTGCTTGGGTTTCTTGAGCTATTTTTTATGGTTCGTATGGTTGCATGATCTAACCGTTAAAAGTTTCTAAATTATGTTGAATAATCTTATTTATAATCATACTTTTTAATTCTTTAATATACTTTAATCAAGATAACAAGGTTTGGTAGTGAAGTACTTATTAAAAAAATGTCCTTACAGAGTTTTTCAAAGTTTTCTAAGTCTAAAATAAACAAGAAATCTACAAAGAAAGTTTTTAATATAAATAAAAGATTCTCTTATGTTTATAATAAGAAACTTCATTTATAAAAAAATAACTTTGTCACTTAAAGAGCGTTTGCCCAGTACCCCGAAAATTTATTAAAATTTTTGGGGTACTTGTTGGGCAAACGTTTTTTGAGTGACAAGGGTAAATTTTGAAAAAATTTAAATATCTCGAAAACTATTGGATTTCTCCCAAACTCGACTATATGCAGAAATTAGTCTTACAGACTTTTAGGAGGGGCAGTATACACCAAGACGATTCAGAATCACATAGGAATGCGGGAACGGAAACGCCATCTTCATGTATTTGTTACTAATCACTTTAGAAAAAGTGTTAGAGTAACAGTAAGTTTACCGATTATAGTTTTTCAAAAGCTAATCCATGTTTCACCAATTGCACTTGATTAAATTTGTTAATTCACATTTTTCCCTTCATTACATTGATGAAATTGTCGGAGGAAAGCCCATTCGTTGTGAAACTTGGTTTAGAAATTAGAAATCAATAATCGATATCAATTAATAATCTATTAATCGAATAGGGAATATTCGTCATTTTTGCTATTCGAATAGTATCCATTATATCTATTCGTCGATATTTCTTGTGCCACGTGCTATTCGAATGCTAAGTGCAGAGTGTTCGAATGCATTTTTCAAAATCGATTATCTCGAATACATGTAATAATCGATTAATCTGGATAACTTCATTCATTCATGCCCACCACTAGTCCCAAACTCACGCCACTCTAAAGACAGAGAAAGTATTAGAAAACCTTGAAAAAACAAGAACATTGGTTTAGTATCCACCGATTACATTGGTTTTTTTATGACCTCAAATGTTTTACAGCTAATTTTGAAATTTTAAAATCTTTTTGCGCTATTCCCTATTTATGCATACTTGTTTATCATCGCTTATTGGATAAAAATTAGCATCAAGCCATAAATAAATCATACCGTAATGTTTAGTAACTAGGTATCCAACTGACGTTCGAATGGAAATCCGAAGTGCGTTAAGTCCCTATAAGCGGAGTACTTTCTCGGTCTCCTGATACCCGTTACGTGCTAATGGCACAGTATTAATGACTTAGTATTCTACCGCTTAACCATTTGGAGTCGACCATTAAATGCATAGAAAAGATAAGATAATTGAATGGCCTTCTTTAGTTCGTTAAAACAACTCAAAAAAGAAAGGTTTTTCTTTCGCAATACAAGCTGACAAATGATCAACATTAATTATTTAATAAACTTGAAATGCTTCTAATGATTCACAAGTTTAATAAACAATGACTATGCTCTCTAAAATAATACACCATTCAAAATAAATAGAATTTCAATTCAAACCAATATTACTTTGGTGATATTTGTGAAATGTTATGTGAGTATTGAAAAAACACAGAGGGGGATTAGGCTATTTTTCAACACATTTTTCAAAAGAAATTTTCACTTAGTGTGGGAATACTTTACTTAAGATCGCACAATGCTGAATGGAAATCAATATATAATTTAGCTTTACCAAAATGTTGTCCCATTCGAGATTCTGTATTCATATTAAGAACAACTCTTGATACAAAGCAATGGTGACTTGCTTTTTTTTTCTTAATTATACTAATTTTTGAATTAAGTTATAAAATAATATTTTATTTACACTATACTAAAAATGTAATCTTAGTTGAAATTATACAGTATTTTTTAAATGTAATTTTCTTTAAATTAATACTTTTCAAATACTAACTTTTTTTACAAGCTTACCTAGTTAAACATTAAGTAATAAATATTTCACAAATAAATCCTCATGCCATTATTTTGAAACAATTAATGCTTGTATCACTATTTCCATGTGCCAGTTTAAGCTCAATATCCAAACCGTTAGCATGATGTATACATTTTTTACGATGACATGACGTTAATACTTTATTATTTTGCTACTTTATTCTTTACTTTATTTCTTTATCTAAACATTTATGTTAATCCCTAGCCAATAGTTTCTCAGTCTGGCGTCTTGGTCAGGTATAAGGGACGGGGGGGGGTAAAAATCTGTTTTAAAAAATAAGCTGAAGTATAACAAAGATATTTCTATCCATTATTTATGTATTTTAAATTATTATCAAGTGTTCCTGAATTTAATATTATAAAGTAATAATAAGAACCTCATAAATTGGACGAGGAATTTACTTGAATTAATTAATCACAAATCCGGCGGTTACAGTTGACCTTGCTTTTCGCTTTGAAGTTTTCTATACGAGGATTCTCATTTACAAACAGACTTATGTAAATTGTTTTAAAATTAAAGAACATAAATTCTTCGATTAGATTTTACAACCGCAAAAGGCGGGAAACCTGCCCTCTCCAAAAAAAATAAAGCAAAAGGTGGCAAATTTTCTCAAAAATGTGGCGAATGGTGTTCATACTTAAAAACTTCTTGTCGCTAGGCTTCCGTATTCATTCTAACAAGGGTTCTCAAGGCTTTTTACATAAATTTTAGGCTGTTATACGGGTTACATTCTAACTTTAACATTAACTAACAAGAATAAGAAAGGATGTCTTAACCTAACTTAAACAAGGACATAAAATTCATTTCATTTTTCTTACTTTTTTTTTACTTTTTGCGCCACTTGTTTCAATTTGTTTTTTTAAATATTACATTTTGTCATTTGATTCAACTTATTTGATTTTTTTCCTTCTTAATAAAGAACTAAAAAAGAATTCACTTTGATTCCCTTTTGATGCATTTTTTTATATAAAAAATTAACTATAACACATCAAAATTTTTTGAAAAAGGGAAAAAAAGAAAACCATGTGTAACAAGCACTTTTAAAAGTTAAATTAAAAAGTACTAAAATTTCAGAACTACATTTCTATTACTTTAATACATTACTGTATACACTGTGTAATACATTTCTGTACACATATTGTAAAACGTACTGTATTATATTAATACCCTGACATTAGAAAAAAAAATAAAATAAACGTTTCTCTTCAAATCATCTCATCTTAAAAGAAAAAAAAAAGCAAGGAATAGGAAATATTCAAAGCAAGAGAAATCTAAAATTTGACATATCTGCTGTAAGTATAATAGGCAAAAAGGGAATATTTGCCCCATCTATATTAAACAAGATTTTGAGGAGCAATATTTACTGATACGTAACTTTTTAGTTTTGTGCAGGAGCTTATATTCATGGATGTATGGAGGAGAAAGAAATATATGCCGAGCTTTTATTTGAGAGGAAAAGCACCGCAGGAAAAGAATTGGGCAAAATGATACATGTTCCACCGCAAAACGTGACTAATCCCATTTAGAGCCGTTTTGTTGAGTTAAATCTTCTTTTCTGATGCAGCAAGGAATAAAATTTTGATCCCTTCTTTTTGGAGCAGCAGCAGTGTTGTTAATAAATGCTTGTCTGCCGAGATGAAGAATATGCTTGACAGTGTTTCAACTTCGGATTTTATTTTTTAATGTTTGGAGAGCATGCATTTTCGGTTAAATGTAAGCTTGTGTATCTTGCTAAGCTTCTAGACATGGTAGCAGTTGTATTTGAAGTCGGAGGGTTTTAATTTTTGAGTTTACTTATATAAGGTTTTTTGAGAGAATATCCGGAACTCCATAAAATACGAGATTTTAGTTTTGTATATGTATGTTTAAATACAAATCTTGAAATATGTTTAAATATAAATCTTTGAAAATAAATATCAATATATAAAATTTTTGAAAAGAAAGTAAGGACACGCTTCTGAACAAAACGTTTGACATTGTAGAAACGTTTTATATACTTTTATAGTTATTAATTTTAACTAAAAATTAATATTAATTTACAGTTAATTGTAAAACAGTTCTAATTATATAATCTAAATATTTTAAGCAACGTGAAAGCCTTTGCTTAAAAGAATGACATTTTCACAGTTTTATCCTGTTTTATACCCGGTACAATAGTTGCAAAACAAGGGTGTATGCAAATTTTTGTGCTTACAATACAATATTGCAGTTACAATAACAGTTTGTCTCTTCACTTTAGCACACTTTTTATTTTCCATATCAAGAAACGAAATTAAAAAGAAAAAATTCCATATCGCATGTTTATTTTATTGTTTTTTTAAAATATTAATCGTGATTTTCAGTATATTTTCTGTGTACAGCGCCATCTATCTGTATTTTTCGAACTATTTTTTTTTTTCTTTCACTTATTCCGTTTCCATGTAATGAGTAGTACGTTAGAATATTTCAGAACCTTTACACTGAGTTGTTTGATGTATAGAGATCTCAGAGTAGGTGTGATTTAATTCTAGCCACCAAATATATATATATATATATATATATATATATATAATCTATATTCTTTCTGATGAATAATATTTGTTTGAAGAAAAATTTAAACAAAATGAAAATTAAATAAATTAAGACTGATATATACTAAATTACATAAATTAAGACTGATATAAAACTAATAAGACTGATTAAAACTGATATATAACTGATATAACATTTTAAAACTTAATACAGTTTTAAAATGAAGTTTTGAAGTTTTGAAATTTCACATAAGACTGATATAAAACTTTCTTCATTTTAAAACTTAATAATACAGAAACATTAATTATGTGAAATAAGGAAATCTGCTTTACTTCTCTAAGCCAAATTTTAAAAGTTAAACTGTGATCGACGACTTTTAAATTTATGGTTTTATTGAATGAAGTGGATGTTAAATTAGTATTACTTAAGAGGAAAAATATAGTACGTAAGACATATAAGTACAATACTTTATTTTAAAACAGATTATAAGTAATCGTTTTGAGGGCTTCATTATTTTTTAGTCATATTTCAGAAAGCAGATTTAACTAATTTTAATATTTTCTTGTCGGAAGCTTAAACATTGCTAATAAATGCTGGTCGGAGGTTATATAATATCATAATTTATGCGTATTTAAATTTTGGTATATACTTATTCTATGAAAGCATATGTTTTTTGTTTGTTTTATATGCATGCTTGTACACGTTATAGAGAGGATTACACAGGATTTTACTATGGAAGCGTAATTAGATTGTCGTATTTGTAAATTTATACCAAGCTTGTTTTATATTATAAGTTTTTGATATAGAATAAAAGATGCAGATAGCTTTAAAAGCTCCTAGGATGTAACAAGAAAATGATTATGGTAATAAACTAGTCAAATGTTTAGAAAATTTCTATGAATTAAATTTATTTATTTTACAGAATTTTAGTCGTCGAATTCATTTTACTTGAAAGCTTCGTTTATGCATCAGCTCATCAGTCTTACTCAATTTACTGCAAAAATGTTGATATTTGCTTCAAATATTCAAATAATAGATTCGTTATTTTGTCTTCTGTCAAATTATTACTTTTTACATGAAAGTTTATTATTTTTATTGCTTTCAAATTTTGTACTAACATTTATTGCGGAACTGCATTATTTTGTCTAATCCTTTGAAGCAATTTTAAATGGCTGGCTTATAATTTTTAATTGAGGATGCAGTAATGTTAATGTCAAAAGCTTATTAGATTTGGTATTTTTAATTGAACCAAATTTTTTAAACTAGAGCTTGAACACACTTAAAAAAATTAACTATCCATTTTCAGAAATGTTAAAAATTCCCAACCATGCACTTAGAATTTATTAATGATAGACCCGGTAACTCAAGACACGTAGTCTCATACAACAAACTAAATACCGTGTGTTTTATATACATTAAAGAACATAAATCTCACACATTTTTATAATGTTCTGAGATCACGGAAATGAAAACAAAACTCTTCGAATTTGCTTTCGGTTCAAACATCTAATATTGAGAACGGAGAGAAAAAATTTAAAAGCAAGATGAATCTGAATTTTATCACGGAAAATCCAGAGTAAATATACGAGAGATATTGAGAACATTTGTTTCTTCTATATTAAACAGGCTTTTGTGGAGCATAATTTACTGATATGTATTTCTTTAAACTTCATACGAAATACTATATTTGTTGATGTATAGAAGGAAAGAAATGATTAGCTTTATTAGAAAGAAGAATTGCAGCAGAAACAAATGAACTGTGTAAAATAAATTTAATCGCAAAATTTTATTTTTTTTTTTTCCAGTTACATTTTACTTTCGATCGTGAAAAGAAATACAGCATTACTATTTTGCATTCTAGATCACTGGAGCATGTAGTTTATTAGAGTTTGTTTGAATAGATGAATAACTGGCCTGAAGTATTATTTATTTGTTATCTCAATTCGGAGAGAGTTATGCTGAATTACATAAATCCTTCTAAAAAAACGTATATCTTGTCAATCAGCTAAATTTTTACTGATTCAAAAAGGACATTTAGTTAAAACTGCAAGTAAGAGAAATGTGTTTTATCAAGACAATACAAGGTAATGTAAATGCAATATATCACGATATATATGAAAGGGAAATCACACAATTACTATATTTTAATATAGTTAAGTTTAATGATTCATCATCTGGCGTACAACCAAAGTATTAATACTACTTCAAGAGTTCCCAAACGCTTTCAGACAAACAGCTTAGACGGGTAAATATTAATGTGCGAAATTTTAAAATATTTTAAAATGCACGTAGTCATTTTAAAGGATGTCTCATTTAAGAGGATGATTTTATTAATTAAGGTGCTACTTTTAGCACTTAAATTTGATGGTGCCTCTTTAAATACTGTTAAAATGAACCTACTCTACTTGTGAACAGTGACGTAAGAGGTTGTTGAGCTGCTATGCATATTTTGAGAAGTGGCAGACAATTGTGTTAGTTAAATGACGTTTATTTTTTTTCTTCTTTTTCTTTTCTTCCGGTTATTTACTAGCATCGTTTATTATCATAAAGACTCGAAATATAAACTAAATAACAATACTAAATATTTTTTTCAGTATGTGATTAAGTGATATATTTACACAAGAGTGCTACAGAATTGCTTTTTTTCTCTTAAAGTGTAACTTGGAGAACACCCATTGCTGTTATTTTTGTTTATTTATTTATTTTTTGAAATCGTACTGTGTGTAATTTCGTTAAGAGTAAGAAAGTGGATAATGCAGCTCGAGTTTATGCTGCAGACATATATTACCATTTACTCCCATTGAAAGAAAATATAATATTAAAGGATTTGTACAGAATACTTGAAGATTTATCCTATTATTAATTTTTAACTTACGACCGTAAAATAAATATTTTGCTTATTTTTTTTTTCTCTTTACTTGTTTGTTCCTTTTATTTAGAATTTTTTCTGGCCGTTAAACTGGCTGCGGAAAAGGATTGTACAAGATTCCGCCATTTCTTTTTACAATTATTAGTACTGAATGTTTCTTGTAAATGACATTAAAAATTCCTCGTGCGTTTTGAAAAATTAAGATAATTTAAGGTTTTATGTACTTTTATTGTTTTTTTTAATTTATCAGCATTAAGAGGTTTCTTCAACTTTTATAATTTTCAGTTAACAGTTAATGATTCTAAGTGTTTTCCATTATTTGTGTATTTCATGATAACACTTACTACGCACATATATAATTTTTACATACCGTACTAGAGTAAATCGAGTATGTATATATATATATATATATATTATATTTTTTGTGTTACATAATAAGAATGATTATATTTATAAAAAAAGTCTTTACTACGTATACCTGTGAAAAAATTGCAGTGAAACTATTCAAAATTCTGTTCTCCTTGTTAACATATATTTTATAAAAAAAATTAATTATTTTTTCCGCGCTGTGTTAAATTTCATATTTTGAATGGTCGAAAGTTTTTTAAAATAATTTTTGGTTCAGAAAACTATATAATATATAATCAAAATATGTAACGATATATTTTGCAATTACAAAAAAAATATTTTTAACAGATTTGTTATAATGTTATCATAAAAATATAATGATTAACGTATGTCTTTTTCACAAAAAATTCGAACATCAAAATATTTTAAGGGTAGTTGTACCCTATTCTATTTTTGAAGTTGCATCAAAGTATTTTTTTTATTCCACACTTGAAGATTACGACTTTCTTCTGCGACACGTTTTTCACGAAACCAGCATACATTTGAAATAGGCCTACGCCGAAAGAATTGTGAACCATCATAATTTGCGGAGTTACCGTTCATCAACTCAGAATGAAGATTTATTTGGTAAATTCAGAATCCTTTACGAAATTAAATGATCGAAATTCCGAATTATTTTTTCGGCACTAAAAAATAATAAAAAATCGTTACTTCCCTAATAGCACAGATGGTCACAAAAGAGTCGCTGTGACGTCACAGAGGGTCACAATTGTCACAGGACTGTCACATACTACTCACATTGTGACTTGTGAGTGATGTGACTCTACTGTGTAGTCACTGTGAAGTTTATTTGTGACCAGTCACCAGGTGACGTCGCCGTGAAGTCACCATGTGACTAGTATGTGATCGGTCGCTAAGTGACTCCACTGTGAAGTCACCATGTGACTAGTATGTGATCGGTTGCTCAGTGACTCCACTGTGAAGTCACCATGTGACTAGTATGTGATTGGTCGCTCAGTGACTCCACTGTGAAGTCACTGTGTGACTATTTTGTGACTACTGATTGTTTTGTACTTCAAAATGACGTCACACAGCCGCTTTACACTCATTTTTTCTAATATTTTGTGGCAATTTCTTTCGTGAAACATTTAATAAATAAATCCGAAAATAGTAATTCATTAAAACCTCGCAGTTATGTAGTAACGGAATTTAGTTTAATTTATTAATTTTTAAATTATTTCGTTTAAACAAGACAATATTATTTACAAAAAAAATATAATTCTTAAAAATATTAGAGTTGAGAGTTCTAATCACAATGGTGAAAACTAAGTATATGTGAGTAAAATTAACAATTTCTTTCATATCCCCATGGCATATATGTTTCGTTAGCTTAATGTAAGGTTTAAATTTCGGATGGGGGGGGGGACTATCCGGTATTTTCAACCTTATTGTTACTAGAGTAAATACAAATGTCTCAAAATTGCTGTTCTTTAATAATTGCTTTAAGTTTTCCGATCCCCCCCCCTTTCAAATACGTCTCTGGTATGTTTGAAAGTTCCACTACGAAAAATTTGAGGTAAAACTTTGGGTCTAAGTCAAAAATACTTTATTTATTTTATCTAATGCATGTTTTTCCAATTAATTTTATTTATTTTTATATGAAATCCCTTTTAGGCAAAATATAGCAAAAATATAAATCTTATCCCTCATACCTTAATATATATCAAACCTCACATGTCGCATATCACAAATTTATTTCTCAAAGCCGAATAAAAAATTTCAATAAATCATTAGTTTTTTCGGATGAATACTTAAATAAAACAGCACATTATCTCCTGAAAATAATTTATGTCGAAAAAGAAAGATTTCGAAGATTTTTAATTTATATTTATTAATTATGATATTTTTTATATTATTTATAAAATACTCACAGAATATAAAATTTATTTATAAAATAAATATATATATTTAAATATGAAACTTATTTATAAAATACTCGCAGAAAAATTTTAAATTTCCAAAAGAAGCCGTCAGAACTAGCTTTTGCAGCAATCAGTTTACTTTTAAAGGATCTCGAGCAAGGTAATCACAGCGTTGTGGTAAGATGCGGGGCTACTAACCGTTAGCTCCACGGTTCGATTCTGGACCTCAACTTGCCTGAGAGTTTAGCGCTGCCATCTGGTGTATATTTTCGGTAACTCTTTTTCCCCGAATTTTTTCGCTGTTGCAAAACTGTCCCATCGTGACTTCTCTGAACGGTAACAATGCGACTACACAGCCAGAGGACATAGCGACTCTGGCATGACTTTGCTGCGGAGTCGCGGCGACTGTTTGTAACTGCATTGTTACAGTATTGTGTGGTCGCATTTCAGTCACAGGGGACTGTTGTGCTATTAGGGTTTTGGTATAATGAATCATGATATTGGATAATTTAAATCAATTATGAAGATAATGAAATCATTAAATTGAAAACAACCTAAGTTTAAATTTTGGCTCTGAGAAATCTACAGCAAATGACGCTCAGTAAAGAATATTTTGTTTTTTGTGTGCATAAAACTTGTAATAAATAAAACATTCAGAATGAATTTTTGCTCTCTATGTGTTAAACATGTTTGAAATCCCACATAAGTATAAACTAAAAACCAGTTCTTCAGCTCTCTCTCTCTCTCTCTCTATCAGAGCTTATATTTACGAATTCATTCATTAAAAAAAACCTTGCCTAGATTAAATGAAAGAGACACGCGTTATACAAAGGGAATCGGGCACAGCAATACCTACTTCGGCCAGGACATGGCTAATATTCTTTAAAAGCATTCGCTTTGTGTTGTTCCTCTTGAATTTTATTATCATTTTGATAATTCTGCCGAATAAAACTTTCATCAATTCCTTTAGAAACGCTATATTGCTGTTTGTTAATACTGTTTCTGTCTAGAGGAAGAATTATCTGTACAATGTTTTTCATGTTGAGCATATTTCAGTTTTGAAAGCTTACTGGTTTAGTGAAAGTAATCTTATATATTACTCTAAGCTCCCACGCACAATAATGTTTTACTTTATGTATGGTTTTATAGTTTAATAAATAATTTCCACGCAGTATGATTGTTATATAAAAATGTAAATATTTAAATAATGCGTTCGTCATTTTAATGCAGTGGAATACTTCTTTTGCACGCATTTTGAATTACATTTTTTTCATTACAAAAATATAATCTTTAAAATTTAGATTCTCTTACAATTTTATATATTAAACAATTTGCACCATATTTATTGATGTCTGATAAAAGTATCCTTTGAAAGTAATGTAGTAAAAGAACCAAAATATATATTTTCTATAAATTTAAATTTCATAGAATTCTAAGCATTTATTCTTAAGTCAAGAATAAAGTTCTGGTTTGGCTAATTCTTTTGTACCCTTTTCCAAAATAATAAATATTTTTAGAGATTGTGTTAAGGTCGCTTACCGTTTGTTACTTTTCTACATTTATAAGAGCAAACAGAAACAGAAATGCAGCTAAATTAAACCTAACTAAGATAGTCCAGTTAGTTTCAATCATTCAGCTTATTTATTTATTTATTAATTAGCCAGCACAGCTTACATTTGGAAATTTTCTACGTTGATAAAGTGCATAGGTTTTTAAGTTTAATTGATTTAAATTAAGATTACATAAATAATCTGACAGTAAACAAGTTTGAACTTTTTTAGTTATAAGCCAATAATAAAATTCCCATTAATTTTAGTTCAAAACTTCTATTTAATATTTCATGATACTATATTCTATGCTGTAAAACAATATTCTACGTGAATTCTGACTTTTCAAGGAATAGCAAGTTAAAGTGTGTGCTAATCGTAAAGGATTGGTATATGTAACTTTGCTGTACGACGAATGACGGTCAGAAAAAGTTTAAGTGGTCATTTATCTTTTTTTTTTCTTCCGGAGCTGTACATATGTGCTTTTATAATGTGAACGGCTTATAAATATTGAAACATAATATACACAGTATTATTTTACTATATAATTTTGTTATAGATAAGTATTCATCTCTTAAAATGACCCTTTTTAATTTAAAAAAATTCTAAATACTATATACAAATTAAGTCAATTTAAAAAATGTTTTTTTTTTCCACCCGAGAGAATAAGTGCATATTTTCCCTATTTAAAAAAAAAAGAAGAAAAATATTTATTTATTTTTAATTATGAAATCATAAATGTTAAATATTTAATCGATAGACGTAAGGCATTAACGACAGAAAATATTTAATCGCGAAAAACATCCTTTGTTCTAAAAATTCCTTTGTGAATAAAGAGCAATAGAATTTGCTAGTGCTCCCTTTAGTTTTTGTAGATTTTTAGAAGCAATATATTTTTAGTGTGATTCTCTTTTACCTTTGCTTATGTATGTATGTAGATATGTATGTATACGTATGTTCGTAAGAATGCGCATGTGTAAATATAAAATATTTGTAAAATTTTATTTGAAATAAAAAATAGCGTAAAGAAGGATTTGTAGAGTGATGTATTTTTCCCCGCAGAACGTGACTAATCCCATTTAGAGCCGTTTTCCTGAGTAAAAAAAAAAAAAAAATCGGAATGTTACAAGGAATAAAATTCTGATTCTTTACTCGTGGAGGAAGCAATGCAGTCTTGTTCCTAAATGTCGGTGGAGTTGAAAAATTTTCTTGGAAGTGTTTAAACTTTTGATGTTGTTGTGTTTTTAGGACATGCATTTTTGGTTAAATGAAAGCCTATATAAGCTTTAATGCAAGCCAAATCTCAATGCGACATTGAAACAAAGGGGAAAGTGGCCAAAAGGGATCCTCCTGGGCAAAACAATCCAAATATGGTTTCTTAGATACAAATCGCGCTATCTACCGGGTAACACGTAAACCAGTTGTGCCAATTCAAGAAGTAGCAATGGCGATATTTAAGTTATCGATGTATTACGTTTATGAGTAGAATTCTTCAAAAAACTGGATTTTATTATATTTCTTATGAGGTAAGCGCTAACTTTCCTATTTATTTGGACAGTCCTTAATATGCGAAAATATGACGGTTTACTGAATAGAGTATCTTTTTAGATGTGAATTACACTTGCTAAGTTTGTTATGTTTCTAGGCGTGTTCCGGTAATTTGACCTAAAGTAGGAAGACATATTACCGGGTAAAATGATCCCTCGACTGAAGAAACTCCAGTATCGGGCCCTAGGCGTTATGGTAGCCATTCAAACATTCTCAAAATGCGTGACTCCACATTACATAGTTTAATTTATTTCTGCGTTTATTGCAGGCCATGATTTTTAATTATAATTTTTAAATATTCCATTTTATTGTTTGTGACACGTTTTTATTTTATAATTTTCATAAAAGAAATCACTCATACTATATGATTGTAAAATTCATTTTATTTCACTATTCATAGTCATAATTATTTTTACTTCTTTTATTTTGCGATAAAAACAATTTACAATTATTTTCAAATGAAGAATCATTTTGCCCTTGGATGAGGGTAAAATGATCCTTCGGACTCCTCTTCAAAATTCTATTTTTTTCGTTACTCCGTTTGGGGATAAAATATTTTTAAAATATGTTTATGATGCAAAATATAGTGTAAAATATTGTGGCAAAGGACCAATTTTTTTCTTTAAACATTCATTTTATTTTATGCAAGTTTTCCCTGAAAATGGATCATTTTGGGCCCACCTTCCTCTATGTATACTTGATGTTGAAGGATTTTAATTTTTGAATCTTACTTACTACTACTACTACTATATATATATATATATATATATATATATATATATATATATATATATATATTATAGTAGTTTTTTTTCCAAAGCTGAAATAAGTTTTACTTATATATTATTAAAAATGTGATTTATACTTAAACAGCCAAAGCCGAATAATGAATAGCCAATTTACCAAAAAAAGTTATTCTAATAAGCGGGATATTCCATTATCAATCATCTCATTAAAATATTACGGTTTGGCACTATGGAAATTTATTACAATAAGCGGGATATTCCTTTAACAGATATTCAATTACGCGGGTATTTCTGGCTCATACTTTTAATTATTAAAGAGCTAAAATAATGGAGTTTCTAATCTCCGACAGTCATTTCTTTCTATATTAAAAATGGTTAGATGCAGATACATTATTCCAATGGGTGGTTCAGAATCTAAAATAACAAGTCCTTTTACAAAAAAACTTATTCACGAAATCTAAGCTATACACAAATATAGCAAGACATTTGGAACAATTTCCTTTTTTAAGATAGCTTCTATCAGAATAAAAACATTTGTTCCATCTATATGCCAATCTATCCAAAACTGACGTTGAAAAAAAAATCAGGGTCCTGAAATCAAGGTCCTGAAAAAAAATCAGGCTCACTGATCCACTTAACAACAGTGACAAGAGCTACGGCATCCACTTGGAAAATGACGTCCTGCAAGGCGCTTCTTTAGCGGACCGTAGAGGTGGAAGTTACTGGGTTCGGGATCCTGGCTGTATGGAGGGTGCTCAAATATGTTCCATCGGAAGCGCTGGAGTCAGCCACATGGCATCTAGTAGACATCTATTTCATTGCCATGATCATGGGTTGGCATGATTGCCATTATCTTTTTAATACTAGACGATTTGATACTTAGACATGGAATTTCATTCGCCCATGGAATATGTGCATCTGTTAGAGCTTTTTACTTTTTGAATTGCCTGTGTATAATTCTCCGATCAAAATACAGGCGAACTCACTTAATGGAATACCTAATTTTCCACGAAAAGGTATTCTAATAAGCGGGTAATTCCATAACCTGACATCATATTGACTAATTATTATGGTTTGGTACTTATTTGCAATTTAATCAACAATAACCGGGATATTTCTTTAACTGATGTTCTATTAAGCAGATTAAACTGTAAATAAATAAATATTCGAAGCTCCTTTACTCAAATCATATCATTTTCAGAAAAAGGCAAGATCTGTTATATTCTTAAAAGCAAGAAAAAAAAAATCCTTGGCAAATCTACAATAAACATAATAGGCGAATGAAAAATATTTGCCGTTTTATATTAAACAAGATCTGAAAAGCCATCTTCACCAATATTCATTACTTCGTATTCGCACCAAAGTTTACTTTCTCTAACACACGGATAGAAAAATGATCTATGTAGTACTATTTACGAAAGTTACTGTAGTAAATGATTGGCCAGAGTTGTGAGTGTTTTCCCAGAACGTCACAAATCCCATTCAGTGCTGTTTTGTTGAGCTAAATCTTCTTTTCGGATGCAGAGGAATAAAATTTTGTTCCTTTTTCTTTTGGAGAACTGCACTGTTGCTCATAAATACTTGACATTGTGGATGAAGAATTCATCTGACAGTGATTTAAAAGTTGAGGCATTTACCTTAGGTTTATGTAACCTTCTGTGTGGCCATGGGTTCCCTCAGTAAGGTCGTTAGACACGCAAAACAACTATTTACATTTTAGGTTTGGTTTATCAAAGGGTTTTTTTAACTAACAAGGAGGGGGCACGGCCTCGGGGAAAAGGATTTAAATGATCTTTCGTACAGTGGTAGTATATCATGTGAATATACTACGTGTAAAATACTAAGACGCAATACTCAAATACAGTCGAGAAAAATTAATATTAATTTTCGAACCACTTCACCAAAACTTTAAGTTCTGCATAAATCAGATTGAACGTCCTGCTGAAATGGTTAGAACGGTGGTCTTCTTCTCTGGGGTCCCAGGTTCGAATCTCGTCTGCGCTAGCGTCTTTTTTATGCTCACTCTGTTTTTAAGTACAAAAATATTGATAATTAATTCATTTTTTAGTCAAGTAAATAACTTACTTATTTTTTTTTCATTTATTATTTATTTATTTATTTTTAATACCGACTTATTTATTTATTATTATTATTATTTAAATTTTATTTCTATTTGCAAAATCTTTACCTTGGAATCAGAATTTTACACATTCAAAGTAATTCACTTTTAACACTCGCAAAACTTAATGTTTATTTAAGGTACATTTCTTTTTGTTACAGTCGTAAGACAGACTTATTTTCTAATTTTTACCCGTTCGTGATGCTGGTTCCACAGCAATAGCATTATTTCTTTTAATCGTCTGTGATCTGTTGATGGGTTGTCAAATTTAAAATATCACATGTGAAAATTTCGAATAGACGTATTTAAGCAGTGAAACTCATTTTGAAGAATTATATTACAGTTACAAATATGCCACCAAGCCAAGCAAGTTCTTACTGTTATGATGAAATGCTAATGATAGTTCTACATGCAGTGATGTTTTGAAGCAGTGACAAAAAATGGAGTAGCGTATTACGAAAGTTCACTTCTCAAAATAAAAATAATTAATTATAACGCCAGTTTTTGATACACTACCTGAAGAAGCTGTGGCGATAGGCACAGAATTGTACAATAATAATGCATTGGATGTGTTGAATGAAAAGAAGTTCGTAACTGATGAGGAATTGATCCATTCTCAAGAAGAGTGTATAGAAGAAAGTTTCGAATGAGTTAAAGATAACTCATCTGATGACTATGTACCAGATTTGGAGAAAAAAAGAAATCCAATTAGTCATACCTATATAATTGAATATAATTATTCCATTCAAGTAATCATAACTATAATCAATTGTAGAAATAGACTTCGAATAGTAGAAATAAAATTTAAAAAATATGTAAACCAGTAATAAAAAATTCAATAATTAGTAAAAATAAATAAATGAAGCAGTAAATGAATATTTAATGGACTGAAAAAAGAATGAATTGCCACTATTGATGTACTGAAAAAATAGTGAGCAGAAAGAAAACGCTTGCTCAGCACGAGATTCGAACCTGAGACCCACGAGTAGAAGACCACCGTTCTGACCATTTCACCACGACGCTCAGCCGTACTTGCACATAACTTATATTTAAAGTTTTAGTGAAGTGGTTCGAAAATTAATATTAGTTTTTCTCCACTGTATTTGAGTATTGCATCTTAGTATTTTCACGTAGTATATTCACATGGTATACTACCACTGTGCCAAAGATCATTGAAATCCGTTTCCCGGCAGCCGTGCCTCCTCCTTTTAAGATATAATGTAGAAGCTACACATAAACATTAATTCAATTTTTATTGTTTTGTTAAAGTGTATACAAGAGTAGTGTATTTTAACAATTGATTAGTTCGCCAAGTTCAATATTCCGGCGATCTTGGGAAACACATGCCATATTGTCTTTCAATCCTTCAACCATCGCAGATGTAGGCATGCATGCCTGCTCTTGTGCCTTCCACCCTCTTTCGTCATTGTTTTCTAGTTACCCAGTGTATTTTGTAGTATATTTACAAAGTGTAGAACAATGTCGACCAAACGAGAGCACATGACTTTAAGTTTGTATCAAATACAAGAGATCTTGGTAACCCAGAATTTTTCGATAATCTCGTTCGGATTATCAAGATTGTATACTGTACACAGATTGTTCGAGTATCCCGAGTTTAACACACATTGCATTTGTAGTTCCTGCAGATAAATAAAAATAAACAATTTATACAAAGTAATGGAATAGATACAACTCCTCCATCCTAGGCTTGATTAAATCAGTGTTTGCATCGTCGATCATACAAATCTCGTCAATCAATCATACAAATCTAGTCAAAATAGCACTACATATGAAACTTTAAGTGTTCAAACACTTGCGTATTCTTATACCTAAGCTGACGGAATGACGGAATCGTAAAGGGCGTGAAGCTGTTGACAGCTCGCAAGTTCAAAAGGTTTTATATATGAATAATCCAAGTCGGGAGGACATATCACAATCTTTATTACTTGTAGAGAACCCCTTTCAATAGTCTTTGGATCTGGATTCTCAGCTATTGACGAGCAGTATTTTGACTAGAAAACGACAAACCGAAGGGAACACCTTTCGTCCACAAACAAATACTCATTGGAAAAGCACACAAACACGATTCTTCACGATTCAACCGTTCCCCGTTTTCACTTCAGAACTTACCACGGACTGCATGTACAATGCTGATTCTCAAACGGCCGAAGTTCATAATGCAATTGTGGCTCGACACAGAGCACTCCAGCTTTTTCGATCTATGTTCATTCTACGACTGGCAATTCACAGCTGACTGATGGAGCAACCTAATCGCACCTTTCATAGTTTTCTAATAATCTTCTATATGGTTCTGAATAATTCTATACTAAAATGTTCAACAATTTCCCGTAATTTAGATGTATAATAATGCTGCTATGAGGAAGATTAATCAAACAAAAACCATAATTCAAAGGAAGTCTTTCAAACTGACCACTGACTACAGCTTGCGATATCCCTGATATTAGAAACTTTGGCCAAAGTTACTGTGATACCAAAAGGGTGTTGATGATCATTAACACGCTCTTTGATTAACCCATTTACATAATAAAAAATGCAAATGCTTACTGTTTAACGAATAGGAACATGAATTTAAGGCGAGTTTAATGCATAGAATGCCAGATCATACCGTAAACTTCTAGCAACAATAGATATGATATTAGTATACAGTTGGAACTCTAATACTCTCCTATGTATTCCATGCTCAAACGATACCTACGGGGGTGCCAATCCAAGTGCTAGATTTATCATCTGAAATTGGTTCAAAATTAGGAGACCCCTGAGCTAAATTGTATTTCCTCCCACTGGGGCTGATTAAAATGGAAACCGCTCCCCTTCACCCTTCGCCGTCTAATGCGCAGGATCTGGCCCCGCTCCACGGTTGCCAGAGAGGATTAAGCAACATCAACAATAACAAGAAGAAAACTGGAATATCACAATAAATAACTCTAATAAATTCACCCTTTCAAAATAAATTCACGTATCTCATGACGGCGTACATAAAGACGATTACACTCAATACGTTTTCGCCAAGTACTCTGCTAACTACCAACGGCCGGCTCGCGATACAATGTCCAAAGAACTTTACCTTTGAAAAATTCTAAAACTCTCCGAATGCCACAAAGCTCGAAGTATTTAGTACGACAGTTAACTCCAAATCCAAAATTATTTTGAATACCCGTGCCTCCTTGGCCATCCATTATCATCCCATTTTGATCGTTACTCATGCAGAAGCCTGATGAAAGAATTCAACTATTAGTTAAAGCGCTTATCATTATTAGACTTAACTGATCTTCCAAGCTTACAAGCCATTAGTGGCGAGCTTATATTTCATACCCACGCACGAGAAATAAAAATTCCACGAAAGTGAACGTATCACATTTTCATCTAGGAATCTGTTTAAAATTAACGAAAGCTACTAAAACTTTTCTTCTGTGAAAACTGACGAAAACTTTAAAACTTTGATGGAAATCGCCGAGATAAGGGCTCTTGATGACTTTCCTTCACTAATGTAGGGAAATTTAGTATTCCAGATCAATAACAGCAGTCTCTTATAATGAAGCTGATCCGGGGAAGCTTTACTTTGATTGCACGGCAGTAATTGCGAAAGTGGAGGGATGTAACATATTAGTGTTGGTTCTTCGCTCTTTTATTTTTTTTATTATTATTATCGTTGTTGTTGCTGCTGCTGCAGCTCCAGAGGTGTCTTAATTATTCACCTTGCTGAGTTGATTAGTCATGCATTTCTTTAGGTTACGGACAAGTTTATGTTTTGCGTTTCGGGGAATTTTATATTTTGCATCACTTTTGAATGATATATCGCAGATTTTTATATGATGTAGCGTGTGATTAAAACTTCTTAAACACGAATTGAAATATTTTAAAAGAATCACGAAAAGCAGAAATCTTTGTAAAATAGAGTAAATCCGGGATAGATGGACCACTGGGTGAGTTGGACCAGCCAAATGTTTAGTTAATGTTCCTCTCTATATGGAGCGAATATCGCAGTGAGATACTTAAAGAGATTTTGCAAGGCAGGATACTATTTGCTACTCAAAAAAGATAATAATTTTTCATCTAATTATCATTGTTGCTGTTGGTGAATGAAATACATTTTTCATATGGTTATAATTCTACAATTAAAACTTTTATTTTAGATGCGATCTATCTAGTTTTGATGATGTAATCTTGGAGAACATGTCCACTTCTAAATAACCTAAAATGTCGACTTGAAATCCACTATGTAGGGACAGGGTGGGTTGTACTGGTCATCAGGATTGTCGGGAGAGATGAACAACGCCTTGGCGAGAGAGATGGACTACGTCTAGGCGGGAGAGATGGACCAGGTTTTGTGTCAATCTTAAGTCATAGCATATAAAAACAATTTCATAAAGATAATTTCAAATATATTAAATGTCACATAGTAATTCATGTAAACTTAATAAATGAATTAAAGTTAATTTAATTGCAAGTAAGCTAATTTTAATTTTCATGTAATGAAAATAAACATTTATAAATTTAACGTATGTACAGATTTTTCATTACTTTATGGTGCTCCATCTTTCCCATTCATTTGGTCTATCTCCAGGGACCACATAGTAAATACTTTTTTAAATCACAAAAAAAATCCTTTACATATATATATATATATATATATATATATATATATATGTATATGTGTGTGTGTGTGTGTGTGTGTGTGTGTGTGATCTTCTGCATTACGATCAGTGTAAGAAATATTATACACTGTATGTATATACTGTGAAAAGTAAAATATAAATAAATATATGGATTTTAGATAACGAATAAAAAACGTGGTCCATCTCTCCCGGAATTACCCTACAGCAGCAACAACGTATTCCAGATTTTGTTGTTCTTTGAAGTTGTTTTTTGATTTTATAAATGTTGGGAAATGCCTAAATTAAAATTACGTTTTACGCATATTTTTGAGTCAATTTTCCAGATATGGATTTTGTTTTTTTGTTGTTTTTTTTTTAAGTAGAAAAATCTTAATCTGATCTATTTTGTAGATGACTAACTTAAAAAAACTGCTATTTCCAAGAGTATCCATATTATATATATATACACACACACACCACACACGTACGCATATATCTGGACATCGAGCAAAATTTCAAACCCATTAGTCTCATAATATCAGAAACGCTTTCTGTTAAAATTGAAAAAAAATGTAGAAGTAAAAAATATATTACTATAGGAGTTTATAAAAACGGTGTACAGTTGAAAACTGTACAACCTCTAAAAATAATATAAAATAAACGAATCATCATACCCTGCAAAATTTCACGAATAAATTTGAAATATGGAATACAATTTCTTCTATATTGTAGTCTATATTTGAAATTTATTCTTAAATGAAAACTGAAAAGTTTATTAAAAGATGAAAAAGTTAATTTTTTTAGATTTTTCGAGCTAGGTAAGATTTTTTTTCTATTTCTTTTTCCAATCTGTGAAAAATTTCAAGCCAAGAGGTCAAACAGTACGAATTTTTATACAACGCAAACAAAATTCACATTTATTGTTTTGAAGATACTGATTAAGAAAGAATTATTACAAATTCTGATTACAAAAAATAAAGGTTTAATGGAGTGCAAAAATGTAGTAGCCAATCTTTATGATGTTTTTGCCACTAAGTATTTATCAACTTCAGGAATGTCGATATCTCAATAATCATTTTATTATCGATTTATTCTTAAGTATTCTGCTATAGATAAAACGAAGAAAAATTATTAGGTGAGACTAGATAGCTGGTGAGTATCTAAAATGTCCATTAGTGGCTTTTGAATGTATGCATTCTGGTATTCCATTAAACTCTAGTACACTGGTGTCAAAAATTAAAGTTATAAAGTCAGCGCAAAGGGTATTCTGCGTCTGGTTTGGCCAGCGAGGTCTCCAGACCTCGATCCCACAGAGCACTTGTAGAATGCTCCAGAAAGAGTCTTTTTGAAAACCTCTTTCTAAGACCCTTCAGGCATGAAAATCGGCACTTTTGGAAGAGTGGCAGTTATTGTCACAATGATCGATCAATTGGTTCTTTACTGTATGAGAGCTTGGTGTGATGCTCGTAAGAGATGGCCACATCTCTTGTTAGACGGAGCAATAAAGAGCTATCACGCATGTTATTTTAACCAATACTGCTCTCATTTACGAATCAGATTGCGTTAAACGCCTGTGCAAATTTTTTTTTACGATTTCCTCCCTTACAGCATGAGGTATCCGTTAACTGAAATGACTTGCATTAGACAAATTTGTCGATATACCTATGTTTTTTATGTTTGGAACCTAAAATTTGGACATTTTGTGTGTAAGAATTGAAGTGATAACGAAGTGAGTCATTTTTCCATAAGTAATCGGTGTGGAAACATACTTAATATCACTAAAAATGCCCTCGAAAAACCTGGTGTTAAGATTAAAATTAAAATTAAAATCTTAGTTCATAGCACACATGCATGAAACAATACGTATGAAACTCATGTATCTGAACAACCTTCCACTCTTGCCCCACATTCTTCATTTCAGACGACTTGAAGTCCCCTAATGCTATCTATATGGCCATCATCACATCACCATTACATTTCTTACAGTAAAGCTAAACAGGTATTCCAGAGGCAAGAAACGACCAGAGATTTTAGACTTATAAATGCGAATTGTTATGAATGCAATCTGTTTCATTTTGCAATATAATTTGTCTTCGCGGAGTTACTAATATTTACGAACATGATATTATTTAAATCTAAATGCACAGTCTTACTGAATCACTCTATTTCTCGAAGGAATCCCCGCCCCACTTTTTTTCCTTCAAATGTAATCAAAGTACGTTTACTTTAAATTCACTTTTGTAATATTCCTTATATGAAATTAAATTATTGCAGAGTAAAGAAAATAAACGAAAACGAGAAACACAGGCTAATTTAGTTATTATTCAAGATTTATTACCTCATTTCTTAGGTTTTTTTTTCCCACAAACGTGAACAAGATTCTTCCAGTACAAATTGCTTGCACATTGAACCATGATGAAAATAAATTGATTCCATCAGCAACGGGGAATGGTTGGAAGTTCCAAGAGGGAGGATTCTTTCCAATTAGGCAAAATTGAACATATTCCGGTTTCCACTCCTATCCAAACAAATGAATGTTCGGGGGACTATTCTCAATAAATCTGCAATCTATTCCGTTAGACAAAAGAGAATTTTATTTCAGTTGATCATTCGGTGCTAGGGTCGCAATGGAAAAATTGGAGAGAAATTCTTCATTAAACTCGGTTTTCTCCTGGCAATAATGACGTACCACTCAGTTTCTTTGCGAGGGATTTGGTGAGAGAAATAATCTGCCTGGGAAATAATAAACCTTCAAAGAATTTTCATTACTACATGTGAGGGAATAGTGGATATCGTTTACAAAGTTATTCTTTTGACTGATTAAGAAATTATTCTTTGAGTTGCACCGATACAAAGTAGATCGCAATGCGTTTCAATGATGATTTGATTGCAGTATTCGAATTTATTTGGAAATGTGGGTTTGAAATAAAATTTCAATAACTTATGTTGAATAATTTTTATTAAAAAGCTAATTAAGTTTCTGTGTTCTGTGTAATATTACTAAATTTATGTTTTTGATGAATTAACGAAACCTTTCTCTAGGTGTTTAATGATTACAGATTGCGGTTCGTTTTTATATATCATTTGATTACAGTATTGTTGAAATTCTGCGATGAAAAATGTATAACATATGAATGGGTATTCCCGAGTGAAGAAACGACCGTAGATTTTTGTCCTATAAAATAAAATATTATTTATGAAAAGTGTTTCATCATGCAACATAATTTGTCTTAGCAGAGTTACTAATATACCTGAACGCCGCATTATTAAAATCTAAGAATAAGAAAAATAAAACGAGAAACGCACTCTGATCGGGGCAATCGTGATTCTATCGGGCTTGCTTGTGAACTCCGATGACTCATTCAAAGAGTCCTAAAGATGCTCACTTATTGGTTGCAGCACTTAGTTACGTCATGTAACGGCCGAATCTAACCAATCAGGAAACGTCCGTAGGCCTCTTTCGGAGTGCACAAGCAGGCCCGGTAGAATCACGATGGCCCCGCTCTGATTTAATTATCATTATCAGAGATTAATTGCCTCATATTAGTTTTTTTTTTTTCACAAACGTCAACAAAATTATTCTAGTGCAAATTGCTTGCAGGTTGAACCATGATGAAAATAAATTGATTGCATCAGCAACGGGGACGGTAGGAAGTTCCAAGAGGAAAGATTCTTTCCAATTAGACAAAATTGAGTGTATTCCGGATTCCACTCCTATCCAAACAAACGAATGTTCGGGACTACTCTCAATAAATCTGCAATCTATTCCGTTAGACAAAGGAGAATTCTATTTTAGTGGATCATTCAGTGCGAGGGGCACAATGGGAAAAAATTGGAGAGAAATTCATTAAACTTGGTTTTCTCCTGGCAATAATGACGTACAACGCAGTTTCTTTGCGAGGGATTCCTATGAGAGAAATAATCTGGAGTTTGCGCCTGGGAAATAATAAACCGTCAAAGAATTTTCATTATTGTATGTGGTTGAATGGTGGAGACCGTTTTAAAACTTGTGCTTTTCATGGATTAAGAAATTGTTCTTTGCAAGAACACAAATTGCATCGTGATGTCTTTTAACGGTGAATTCATTGCAATATTCGCATTTATATGGAACTGTTTTGAAATAAAATTTGAATAACTTATGTTGAATGATTTTTATTAAAAAGCTGATTAAGTTTATATGTTTGATATAATATTACTAAATTTATGTATTTGATGCATTAGCTAAACATAATGCACAGCTTTCCTGGTGTTGAGTGGTTACAAATTGCTGTTCGTTTTAGCTACTATTTAATCACAGTATTAATATTTATTGGAATTCTGCGATGAAAAATGTATAACATTCGAATGGTTTATCCAGAGGAAAGAAACGACAATAGATTTTAGTTTTATGAGTCAATGAAGACAATGAATGAAATGTATTTAAACTTGCAATATAATTTATCGTCGCAGAGTTAATAATACATATGAACATCGTATGATTAAAATCTAAATGTACAGTCTTACTGAATCCCTCATTTTCTCAAAGGAATTCCCTTTTTTTTCTTCGGATGCAAAATATGTTCACTTTAAATTCACTTTTGTAATATTCCTTATCTGAAATTAATTTGCAGGGTAAGCAGACAAACGAAAACGAGAAACACACGCTAATTTAGTTGTTATTCAATATTTATTACATCATTTCCCGTTTTTTTCCCACAAACATGAACAAGATTATTCCAGTACAAATTGCTTGTACATTGAACCATGATGGAAATAAATTGATTCCATCAGCAATGGGGAATGGTAGGAAGTTCTCAGAGGAAGGAATTCTTTCCAATTAGACAAAATTGAACGTATTCGGGTTTCCACTCCAATCCAAACAAATGAATGTTCGGAGGACTATTTTCATCTGCAGTCTACCCCATTGGATAAAAGAGAATTTTATTTGAGTTGATCACTCAGTGCGAGGGGCACAGTGAAAAATTGGAGAGGAATTCTTCATTAAACTTGGTCTTCTTCTGGTTATAGTGAAGCACATCAAGTTTTTTGTGAGGGATTCTTGCGCGAGAAATAATTGTTGCGCCTGGGAAAATAATACAGCGTCAAAGAATTTTCATTACTGCTGCATGTGAGAGAATAATGGATAGCGTTTTTAAATTTATATTTTTGGTGAATGAAGAAATTATTCTGTGAGTTGCACGGATAGAAAGTAGATCATGATGCGTTACAATGATTTGACTGCAACATTCGTATTTATTGGAACTGTTTAAACAACTTATGTTGAATAATTTACATTGAAAATCTGATTAAAGTTCAATGCTCGATGTAATGTCACTAAATTTATGGTGTTTTTGATGAATTAGCAAAATATTTCTCTCTGATAATATGTTCCAAATTTCGTTTCGCTTTATCTACGATTTGATTAGAGTATTCGTATTTATCGAAATTCTGCGATAAAAAAATGAACACCTGTTGAAAACTTTAATTAGTAATTTGATGAAATTCCCCAATTCCTTCTCAGATTTTTTTCCCTTTCTTTTAATAAGTATCTGAATAACTTATAGACAGATTACTAATATATATTAATTTCAGTACTTGGGAATGTAAATTTTAACAATAACTTCTACAAATAGGTTATTGCTTTAGTGTTTGGTAAACATGAATATCCTTAGTAGAGAGAATATTTGGTTTTGTATATTTCTCTGCATAAAACTTCATAGTTAGAAATTTCTTTACATTATAAGAACATTTATAAATATAGCATTTCATAAGAATGCATTTTCCAAATCTACTCCGGATTTACTTAACATTATCCACATGTGATTTTGACTAAAACTTAAACCAAAGTGTTTTGTAACCACCCATTTTCAATACAATTTTACTTCCAGTTTGCTCAGTCAGAATTTTTATGGCTATGGTAAACATGTTTTTTTATATATATAAGTATGACGTGTTTCGATTTACCTTTATTTATTATGCTTTTTTCCATTCTAATGTTAGAGGTTTCTCTTGTTTCACACACTTTTATTCTAGAAATACATATAATGATATAATCTTCGCCGCTATACAATTTCAGGTTCAGTATTTGAGACAAAATATTTTAAGACATTTTTTAAGACTTAATTACTGAATTATTTTGCATCCATTTTCATCCATTTGCATCCATTCCACAAGTAAATGACTATTCGCATTCATCACAAAATTTTCATGGCTTTTAAAGGAAATTTTAGACTGTTAAAGTTAAGATTTAAATACTGAATTATTCTGTATCCATTTTCATAAATAACTTATTCTTCGCATACATCACAAAATTTTCATGGAATTTTAGACTATGAATATGAAAAAAAGATGAAAATATTGAACAAAATTCTCCACCATATTTTAAAGCAAACTAAACTAAGTTCTATTATCTAGTTAAATATTTCATACTGTAATTTTTAAAGTTATATCATAAATTGTATCTAAAAGTTTAATTCATATTCATAATCTCGTAGTTTTACGTTATTAAATGAATAGATTTTCAAATTTTTTCACGTTAATGTAAACATGTAAATTGAAATGATATATGTAGGAAAAAAATCTCTTTATTGTTATGCTGTATATTTCAAAAGAAATGTGTGTATTTATTGGCTACATTATTGTAACACTAGCAGATTTATAATTTTTACTATCCGAGCATGTACCATGTAAGGAAAGAATCATAATCGTGAAAAAATTCAACACTTCTGAGGTGTTCCGAATTCATTTATGCTAATTTTACGGGATTTACGTAAGTGAACTCGATATATCCTAAATGGTGCATTCGATTGAGCTGAAATTTGGTGTATATATTATAGATCACCTTCATACGTCCGGTATTGACTTTTGTGTTTATAAGACGCATAGCTTCATTACAGGGCTGCAGGAAACAATTCTTATACATTGCGGCGCACAGTGGAGTATTTGTGTCAAAATCCTGGCCAAAAATATTTTTCATGTGTTTTAACGTTAAAATCATTACTGTTGACTTTTGACTTACTTTTTAGTATTATATACTTCTTAAATTATATAAAAAAGCGTGTTGTCGCCAAATTTGGCGATATATCGCTAAACGACTCGAAGTTGGTTTCTAACAAATGCCTTGTCCGGGGAGTGTCCCTTACTGGGAAGTACTGCTTTTGTATAATACCACTTATAAATGTAATACCACGCGGGTGTCGATCTAACGGTCTGGAGTTTTGGGCGATTTTCTCCAGATGTCACGTGAATACGCATTAGAACCTCTTAAAAAGCCCTCCGCCAAGGCACCTTCCCGTGAGGAAAATAGCCGTGCCTTAACACAGCGGTTCTCAACCTTTTAACTTCGCCCCCTCCCAACAAAGGCTAACTTACGGTAGCACCCCCCCCCTTCACATTGTTCAGCATACATTCAGTTTTTTAATCTTTAACAATGTACATTTAGTCGAATTTTCTACAAAATAATGTTATCAGTAAAGTTTGAATGAACATTTTAAGCGAAAATGGATATATTTTTGAGTAAAAATGAGAATAAATTAGGCGATTTTTAAAAATCGTGCATCATTACTTGTTCTTTGGTTTTTCTCGTGCCTCCCCTGTAAACGCTCTGCGCCTCCTTGGGGGGCGCGCCCCACAGGTTGAGAAACGCTGCTTTAACCACAATAAAAATATATAAATGTAATACTTTACTTATAATAATACTTATAAATATAATACTACTTATCTATAAATCAATTTTTATCATAAAAGTTTTCAGACTTTCCACTTTTCTAAATGTAGTTACTATTTGGATCTTAGTTTTCTAATGACTTCTGAAGATAAACTTTTTCATTCCGATTCTTTTGAACTCTGATATTCGTCTTCACTCAGAATCACTTTCTTTTTCTTCTCCTTCTTCCTTTTTTTTTTTTTTTTTTTTTTTTGAGAGAGAGAGAGAGAGAGAGAGAGAGATAGAGCACCATCGGACCCCTCAGGAAGAAGAAGTTATAGGGTCTCACTGCTATAAGGATTGCTCTTTTTCATTGGCCTTTATCTAGAGCAGATCATATAAGGGCACTGCTTAAAAGATGCCCCCCTTTGCAAACCCATAAAATCTCATTCCAAGCTCGAGGAGAAAGCAATTTATTTCAAGCCAGCACTTTTCTGTTTACACACTCACACTTCAATGACCCGAAGTCACAGTTGCCAACCTTTGAGAACCAAAAATGGGGAGTTTTTGCTTTGGACACAATTTACTACATAAATGGAAAACTAAGTTGTAAATAGATGGGACTATTTACATGACTAAGAAAGGGCAATTTTGGAATATGTAGAAATTTTCTTCTTATAGCAAATTTACATCAGAAAAATAAGAAATTACATACTGAATTTAAAATACTGATGTTAAATCTTGACTAAAATGAATTTTATATACCTTTATCCAAACACCTGCTCATAATTTATAGTTTAAGAGAAATACAAGTGCGTATGTTTGTATAGCTTTTGCGATCACCCGTCGAAAAATTATCGAAAAAATAAAAATGGCGCTATATAAATAATTTTTTTTATAAAAATGGTGGATGTTGGGGGAACATTTTTTTCTTGGAATAGACACTCAATACTGTAATAATTACGATTATAGTTGAAATTGGGCGCGACAAGCCGCGACACCCCTTCAAAAAGCTTTTTGAAATGTGAATTTTTGAAAAAAAATTAGAAAAAAAAAGTTTACAATTTTTTAAAATAAAGTCATATTATTTTTTCAAGCTAATAGAAACATATAATTAAAATACATATATTTTACTACAATTATACTAAGTATCAAACCAGTAAATTAATTTAAAGAGCCCGTAAAAAATGCAAGACGAAGTAATAGAAAACGCTGAAATCTCTTGCCGTAAATGAAGAAACTTGCTTTTAAACCGAGTGTTGCACCTTTTGGATATGAATTATGGTCGAAAAACATGCATTACATGATGCATCAGTTACTAGGCTATCCAAAAACATATATATTACTGTTTTTAAACAAATTTAAAATTTTCGACTTTTGGCCAGGATTTTAATACGAATACTCCACTGTGCGGCGTATAGATGCAAATTCTTGTAAATGCGCTAGCGTCTAAGCAGTGCATTCGATTGAGCGCAAATTGAGTATGTATATTATAGATCAAGGTCACATTGTCTGCATAGAATTTGGTGTGTGTAGAACTCACAATTTGTTTGAAGATTTTCAAAAAAGAATTCATACGCGTTAAATAATTAAACGCAAATAATTAAAGTGCGCTAGTATCTAAATGCTGCATTCGAATAAGCTCAAATTCTGTATGTATATTATAGGTCACCGTCACACAATCTGTACAAAATTTGATGTGTGTAGGATTTAAAGTTTTGTACTGGGCTCTAAAATATAACTTTCAAACGTAGCGATCTAGTGTTAGGATGGTCTAGTGTAGTCACTCCAGATTTTGCTTATTTTCCCTTCTTTTTTAATGTGAAATTTCTCTGAGTAAATTGCTGTTTTATTATAGGGGAAACTCATTCTTGAATATTTGAGAACAAATTTTTACTAGGGGGCAACACTGGCATTGTGGGTAGAAAATTTCTGGTAGTTGCATTAATATGCCCAGGGACTGCAACTCAAACATTCATTCTAACTTTGTATCAAAGAAAAATCAACTGTAGCGTAATAGTTATGCTAATGAAGTATGAATAATACTACGTATACTGACTATGTTGAAGAGCATTCTGTTATGTTAAAAATTTTATATATAATAGTACTTTTTATCGTTTGTCATAGAGCTATATATATATAGCGAGTCACTTTTATCCCGTGGTTTGAAATAACAAAACTTACTAAATTCTGCCATTTAACTGTCATTTTAAAACTTTAGAAAATTGTCTTCTCTCACTTGCACTCTCAATTATACACACTGATCAAAATATTTTAGCAGTATCAATCCTGTAACCAATCGTTTTTTGTAAAAACACAGGCAAACCAGAACGACATCTTGCGAGGCATCTCAAGTGTTCTTTCACAGTCCCCCAACACTCTTCACAAATTCTGAGAGAGAGGTATGAACAAACAATAAAATAACAGCGTAAGCGTTTACTTTACGCACCTTCCCAGGGAACACCGGAAGAATTTAAGAATAAATTGTTCTTCCCCCCCCCCTCCCCATCAGTTCGTTTCGAAAACTTTAAATTAAACCATGTACTTAATTTGTATCGCAACGCCGGGAAACTGTCAGCGCTAGCTTTTTTAACGAGTTTAGTGCCTAACGAAGTGAAAATAATTTTCATCGAAACGAATTCCCTTCCGCAAGAGGCGTTAAATTAGTATACGAATGGTAAAACTTTATGTTACGCGAGGAGGTGTAGTACACTTGGAAGCTTAAAATGCATCGCCGTTCTTATCGTCCGGGATATCTTCCCCCGGCTGCAAAAGGTAGCCGGGGAAAATTTTTCCCCAATTAGCTTAAATTGGGTGGAGCGAAGTTGAACTTGTAAACAAATGAATCCCCCTGTGCCAAGATTAATTCCAGAAAATCAACTTTTGAGCCTACCACCCCACCCACCTACCGACTTCAAAAAAGAAAGAGACTGGAGCGAATTGAAGGTATTTACCTACACCGGGGCGGTGCGTGTGTAAATTAATTCTAAAAAGGTTTACGTGCATCGGATCAGCGAGCTGGAAAGGGGATACTTGCAAGATACGATCGCGCCGATGTTATCAAATCCGTAAACAGAAAATGAATTTTTAAAAAATGTTATAGTTAAATAAGTATTTTAGGGTTTACTTTTTTTCCTCTGCCAATAGGTGTTTTATGGAGTTGTGTGGTAGTTGTGTGTTCTTCCCAGAAATTTTGTTTTTCAGCGAATTTAATGCTTCTTTGTTAGAGTAAATCGCGAGTGAAATTTCAATTTAATTAAATGGTTCACATTTTTCAGTGCTGTTAAATCCTGTCTAACTTTTTTTTACATCATTAAGTGTGCATTTAAACCTAATGATACATTCATTTTTTTTTTCCCATGAAAAAAAGGAACAGCGATACATTTCAGGATAACATTTTTATGTTCTGCATTGCACATCAATAAGAATTATGTAAAATAATTAAACGTCTGATTAAAAAAAAATTCAAATTCATATTTATATTCAAACGTTTCATTTTACATTTTCAATGCGTAACTTGTTAAACGAAGATTACTTCTGTTTTGGCAACTAATTTTACACAACGAGAAAATTCATACAAATTCAAAAGTATTGATAACTTATTGTAACTAACTAACTGCTGTCGACTTCATTGTAATGTGCTAGGCATGCTATACGGTGTACATAGCATGCTGTGTTATGAAAAGTTGAATTGTGCATAGTACAGATTCTTCAATGATAGAAAAAAAGAATATTCACCTCGTTTCCTGAGTTTGAAAAAAAAGGCGAAATTAAATAAAAAATCAATGCGTTTTAAGGTTTATTGTGTATTAACCCCTTGAACCTCACTCTCGTCAAAATCAAGGGCTAAGCTTTCTCCCTCCGTTTCTCTTGCCCATCATATTTACGGGCATTAGTTTTCAAATGTTTTGCGCAAGAACGACAAGAGCATTTCAATTCTTATCCACTGATTTTTTAATATCTCATTTTACACCGGAGATGACAATATCAGACTATTTTTAACTTAATTCGGAGATAGTTCATTTTTAAATAAATGGTAGCAGTACTCAAATACGTGTATTTGTGCTATGCTTTGTGGGATCTTAGCTCACCTTTCTTTTACTTATGTTCAAAGAAAACTTTACAAATATTTATTTTACGAAATATGCTTAGTGAAATTCTCCTTTAGGGTTTAAAACATTTATTTGTAATGATTCTCTGCTTAATACAAAACAGTCACAATAACCCTGAATGTCAGCTTTTCCTAGAAATTTAACTTTTTATTTTCTTATAAAATTATAAAATAACATAAAATTATAAAATAATATAAATATTATAAAATAAAATTATAAAATTTTCTGGAAGACTGTACTTTTTTTTTTTTTTTACAGTCTTCTATCGCAATTCTAAATTTCAAAGCTGAATGACGTCATTGTCTAAACTTTTGCATCACAGAGTATAACAAAAGGTGACTTGTGAAATTAACATTTGAATCAGTTTGATATGCAAAGAAAATGAACCATTGTTCTTATTCAAGTATTATAACATATTCAATTTTAAAATTACCTCGTGTAATACTTCATGTAAATGAAAACCAATTATTCATGATATTGCAGATTCATTTTTTATTAAAATGTAATTGCCGTAAAATATATTGAACAATAGAGTGAAAAATTTACAATCGCTATTTTCGAATTAAAGATTTTATTGTATTTTCAACTTTAAATAAACATTAGATGCAAAATTCCAATAAATGCTTAAGTAGTTAAATTATAAATATAAGGCAATACTGCAAATAGTGTCATACAATTTTATCTTCATTATTTTTGCCCTAATACTTTTATGCAGTAAATTTTTTACAGTTCAGATAGTAATATAATGCGAATTTTATACAAAGCAGTATAAACCGAAGAGTCATTACATTATGACACTCACACATTTTTCAATGAACTCGTCTGGATAGCATGAAGAGCATGTAATTAAGTGGGAATGGTATTTAACTCTTGCTGGAGAAGGTAAGGAATCATTATTGTACTTAAATTTGTGAGCGTTGGGAAAGGCCATTGATCTGAATGAATTTGACAGAGGGCAGATTGTAATGGCCCTGAGACTTGTAACGAGTATCTCCGAAACTGCACGACTAGTCGGTTGTTCGACATCTGCTGAATTCAGTAGTTATAAAAGCAGATTAATGACGGTGAAACCAGCAATAGATGCCAAGATGTTGGGTGCCCATGTACCATCAAAGAAAGAGGACGCCAGAGACTGTCCTGCCTAGTACAGCAAAATCGGCGGCAGAAGGTGGCTCAGCTAACAGCCTAATAGCATGAAGGTGCAAGTGTTTCAGAACACACAATTCAGCGAATACTGTTGGATATGAGATTGCGGAGCACACGTCCCCCTCGCTTACCAAACGCTATTGTCAACTACTCCTACAGTGGGGACGGGGACATCGAGACTGGGCCACGTATATGTAGAAAAGAGTTGCATGGTTGGATGAATCCCGGTTTCTCCTTCATCACGTCGATGGTTGTTTCAGGGTACCCCGTCTCGCAGGAGAACAGCTGCTCTCCTCTTCCAGACAGCTCAGAGCTCAAACACCTCGTTCCAATATCGCGACTTTGTGTGGTCGCTGCTTAAATATTTGGTACAACCTGTCTCCAGTATCTACCAAAAACTCGTGATATCTACGCCCAGGCGAATTGCAGCTCTGTTGAAGTCCAAGGGAGGCGCAACGCCTTATTCAGTAGGTGGTCATAATGTGATGGCTCCTCGGTGTATGTGTTCGTATTTTGTGTTATGGCAAGCCTACACATGGGGCATCTACCTATAAGTGGACATGTTCAACTGCGGACATTTTAAGGCGTTCTGATGCTTATTCACGTTTCATTTGAAGAAAATAAAGCGTTAGATCGAAAGCCGCGCCATAGGCCTAAACGCTGGACCTTCACACTGCTATATATAAAGCTCGATGCCTTATTCATTCTGCCCTGGGGGGTCTCAAAGCAGTATATATGTGATAATGCAAGCCAGTGTTGTTTTAATACAGGGCTGATATTAATGAGAAACAAATTAGACGATGGTAAAATTTATTACAAAACAGTTTTACATATATCAACAATCCTTTATTTTATTTCTCATCGATTAAATAAAATTTCTCTGGTTTTATGCATTGTTTCTTTCAGTTAAATTTTTAATGTTTTTCTGAAAAATTGTTTAATATCCGACTAGAAACAACACTTATCTTACAAATAACTTTTCTTTCATTATTTCTTATAAATAATGATTCCAGTGTTAGAATTATTTTGGTAGTAAGTGCAGCAAAAATCAATTTATTTTCAATTATGTGAATCTTATCCGTGCAGGGGTTTCATTGCATATATCATCAGAAACATATTAAATTGTAATTGTAAAGATAATAATTTGCAAAGAACATGTTTCGTAAAAATAAATTAATTTTTTCCAGAAAAGGAAAAGAAAATTGCTTTTAGATTATATGAAATACATTAAATTATACTTCAGTAAAATATATTAGTGTAATTTGTTTTACTAGAACAATTTAATAAAAGCGTAAGTTATTATCTTACTCGCAGATAATAAATTATGATAATTTGTTATTGTTTTCAACGACAGAATTCTGATAAACCAGATCTTTTTTAGTGTTACGAAATTCAGGAATTTGAGTTTTTTCTACTTGAGATGACACGATTTGAATTATATATTTTTATTATTCTTCTAAGTTCTAAATTATTGCACGTCAAATTATATTTTTGCGAATTAATTATTGAATTTTAAGCTACATTCCTTTTGCTATTTTGATTAATTAAAGGGTTAAAAAGGATTTACATAGTTGTCGCAAATCAACTTTCCTAATTATTTAAATCATAAAGATATAAAATACACACAATATTTTCTTTCGATATCCTGTAATAAAGTACATTATGTCAAACATTTTATATTCATACATTATACCTAATTTATTTATTGGGCCAAGTTTCAAAGTATCCTATTATTTGACAATAATTTATTTAAAATAATATATTACACTATGTTTACTATTTTCTTCAAACTGTTACGTAATTTTCTTCTATTCCTCAGCAAAAGTAATTACGTGGATAGCAAATATTATTGCAGATAATTATTTTTAAGTAATCTATTAAAATCAAATATTTAAAAACCCAAAAAATATGAAATACTATTGCAATGTCTTGGGTGAAAAAAACGCTGCTGTTACAAAATATTGAAGAATGCACCTTTAATCTCTTATTCAAATTATAGTCAAAACAAATATTCCTCGTACGGTGAAAGAAGAACTTTCCTCAGCTTTTAGCAACAAACCTTGGGAATTCCACACCTGTTTTCTAAAAATTCAATTTGGAAATCTTTTTGAAAAGTTGCGGAGTTTCGTCGTCAGGCCGAGCATGATTTTCAGAAGGAATAAACATTTAAAAATAGTTTTAGTAATGTATGATTTTTCATAAGTTTACTGTCAGTGTAGCATTTATTGAATCGCAGAATGGACATTTTTTGTTATAAAGAAATTAATCAAATAACACACAAAAAGGGTATTTTTTTAAATTAAAGATCAAGAGCGATTTTATAGCTATCATAAAAATACCAGTCCCATACTGAACGGGAAAAAATGTGTTGAGAAGGCTTATGAAAATCAGAACCAGCGCAAATGTTCTGTTTTAAAAATCAGATTAAAAAGTATCATATACGAATGGTATCTTTTACGCAGTTAATCATTCATTTTCACTTTCTTATTTACATGATTTACAATGGCGTTATTTCAAGTATTTTGTTAAAGCGAATATTTCTTAACATCCCCAATAAAATTGAAAGGGTAATAATTTTGTCTGGTCTTTCTGCATGTCAGTTTGTTTATTTATGTGTCTGATAGTTTGACGTGTATATTCATTGGTTTCCGTGAGACTCATATGTATTATTGATATTTATTATATTATATTACCATTGAAAATGCATGCGTAGCATTTACAACTTTTTTGGGGAGAATATAAATAATTTCTCTACCTTACTCTTTACGTATACTGTTTACGTAATATTTTATAGATGTTAGTACATTTCACGTAGAAGAACGTTAGTATGCATTATTATTGCTCATAACTTGAATTACCCGTTTGCATGCTTTCCATCTAAAATGATGAATGTATCATTCATATCTTTTGTAAGGATAACACACGAAAGAATTTCATTACAGTACTATTTATTCGTATTCAGTGAGCCCAATGATTTCGAGCACGATTCATATATTTACATTTTTTTAATACAAAAATTATTTTAGAGTTTAAAATAACAGTTTTCATGGTAATGGCTAAAAGCACTTTTAACCTAATGTAACAAAAAAAAATGAATTTATATTTCTAATAAGTGTTCAAAATGTCCTAATATTTTTTGGAGGCGATAAATATTTAGCGTATACTTTTAAAAGCGCGATTAAAAATACAGGGAGTAACTTCTTGTCTTTTATGAGTAATGACCCTTTTAATGTTATCTATTATGGCCGTTCCACCTTGTAAGGTGGTTAACTCTTCACACTCTAGATTATGCTCTAAAGTTCAATCCCCGACATGAGATTGCTTGTTAATTCATCCGTTCCTTCATATGAGTCAACTCTGGCACAAGCATTGCGTGTTTCTACAGAAAAGAGGTTAACGCGACTTTCGTCTTTCGTAGTCGTCACATTGTAAGGTGGTAATCTTAGAACACACTAGAATTATGCTGTACAGATCGACCCCCGACTTGGGCTTGGTTGTATTGTAAATTCTTCCGTCTCTTCGGAGGGATCGACGTTGGCACAAGTATTGCGTGACTCCATGGCATAGAAGCCAACGGCTTTCGTAGTGGACAACAGCCCCGCAGCAATGTCCACTTTGGAAAAAAATACCACAGTGACAATTAAATAACCAGACTAGTCCTAAAATCTATATTAAAAAAATTATACAAATATCTTTTAGTCCCCTCCAGTATACTCCCCTCCTATCAATACATCACTGCATACGAATTACCACTGCTCAAAGCAGTGCTGCAGGTCATTAGGTATCACCTCCTTCAGTAAGTCTGCCATTTTTGCCTTCACTTCTTCTGCAGACTGAAAACGTGTTACCTTCAATGCACTTTTCAGGTCGACCAAAATGTTCATCATCTTCGAAAGCGTCCCGACCTCCCGAAAATGGTTTATTCCATTCAAAGGTTTGACTACGTGATATCCAATGATCTCCAAACACCTCCTTTAATAATTTAAGATATTCAGTTGTAGATTTTTGGATTTCACGAGGAATTTCAAAATTATGCGCTGCTCAAATATTAAAATTATCATGATCGTGGCACTTCGACACAACTATCTTACTCAAACAAGGATAAAAAAAGACAAGCTAAACGAAATAGAGGGACGGAATAACGTACTACCTGCTACAGAAGTACCAAAGTCAAGACCATTCCATTTCCAAAACTACACCAAACAAAACGGCTAAGGCAAACGCAGTCCGGTTTTTTAATTGTCACAAGGGTATATCTGTTGTTTGGAACACATCTTCTTTGTTTTCTTAATATTAACTTAGAAAAAAAGGATACTAAATTTATGTCAATGATGCGGCCAAAGATTTCTTGAAGTGAATCAAATGTACATCAACATGGTCTGGATCCATAAGCTAAAGTTTTGAAACTACGGACATCATTCAGAGTTTTGGGCCAACCTTTTAACCTAAAGAGTGATTGATCATCTTATTCCAATGATAAGCTGATGATGGAATTTTCAATGTGAACATAAAAACCAAATTTTAAAGAGATCCTTACACGATAGATGATCTAAAAATAAAGTTATTCGAAATTTCAAGAAATGATTCACTTTTTTCAGTCGTGTGTCTAAAAATATATGGCTATAGTTTTGCCACCAAGAAAATGGCGGATATTTTTAAACAACATACCAATCTTTCTGTCTCATTTTAGGCTACTTATTCCTTTAGAGTCCATAAAATAATTTAGACGTTTCTGTAAAATTTTGACTTAACTTCAAATACAATAACATATTTTAACGAGTTACTAGAGATAGCATTGAAAACGTAGCCTAAACAAAAATATACTACATTGATGAAATTTTGATAAAAGAATGTTAGTACTATTAAATAGTTTCTCCCATGTAAAATGGAATTATTCATTCTATTTTGAATTGTTAGTTAAAGTAAATTGTATAGTTAAATATTTTAAAATGTAATATTACTCCTTTTTAACTGAAAGAAAATTATTAAAAATACATTTTTTTCAAGTATTTTGTCTCATGATTTAGAGAAGAGTAAGAAAATAAGACCCTTTCAGTTATACGCGGTTCTCAGACGCGATTTTAAATCGGTCCCTTAATAAACGTTTAAGGGAGATATAATTGTATATATATTTTTTACTTTATAGATGAGAAAAAAGTTATATTATATTACTTGCTTGATCTCTAAATATATTAATATCCTTTCGTATTAATTAGTGCTTAAAATTTTATTAAATTTCGAATGAAATTATCTCATGTTTACTTTTTATTTCAGGTTCCTACTGAATGTTGCGGTTGAGCGATGGTTGCAGGATGTTTGGGGAGGAGGGGATCCGTATTCAGCCGAGGAATACCTCTCTTCCTCCTCTTATTCTTCTGGTTTCCGAAGGTGGAGGGATTCTGTCCATTCCGATGTCTCTGCAATGAAGATACTCTGACTGTGTGGTGCGACGGTGCCGCGCTCGACGTTGTACCGATTACTCTGAACCCGGTTCTTCAAGAGCTGCACTTGAACGGGAACAGAATCAAGAGCATAGCGGCCTCTTTTACTGTATATCAAAATTTGAGGTACCTTGATATGTCCCAGAATTTGCTGACATCTCTCGGAAGTGAAAATTTTGATGAACAAAAAGAGCTTCTCGTCTTGCACCTTAACAGCAACAAAATTACAGAGTTGAAAAGTAAAGCTTTTCACGGACTCTCAGAACTTAAGGTTCTTCGACTGGACGGTAATCTTATCGAGGAAATCGCCGATGATGTGTTTGAACCACTGTACAGTTTAGAGACATTAGACTTGTCCAGAAATCGCATATCCGTTTTGTCATCTTCTGCCTTTTCTGGTCTAGGAAATCTGAAGGAACTCCTGTTAAGAGACAATAGACTTACTCGGATTCCGACAGATGCTTTTCAGAATATAGGATTCCTTAGAAGTCTTGACCTGGGTATGAACTTTATGTACGTCGTGCCCAAAAATTCATTTCAACATTTGCGTCATCTTCAGGTTCTTAGTTTAGACGGCTGTGGTATTCATATCATCGAAATCGGTGCCTTCCTTGGACTGGATAATATCGTTTCCTTATTCCTCCAGGACAACGAACTTCAAAATGTGCCTACAGAAGTCCTAATGGATATTCCTTACCTACAAGAGTTACACGTGGGTAAAAACAAACTCCAAAGCCTCGGTCCCAATGACTTCAGAGGACTTCGTTCGCTACGAACAATCACCGTGAACGGTGAGGATGATCTCCAGGTTATTGAAAACGGGACGTTCGCGGATAACCATCAGCTGGAACGCCTTATCATAAGTCATAACAAGATATTAAACAGAGTGGAGTCTGGTACATTTCGTGGTTTGGATAACCTTCGATTCTTAAGTCTCAGAGGCAACTCGTTTACTACATTCCAAGAAGATATGTTGCCCTGGGACAAACTAGATGTGTTCGACGTGCGAGATAACCCTCTATCGTGTAACTGTAGTGTCTTGTGGCTGTGGCATTTACTAAAAAGTGAGAACTTCACAACCTACGGCGAAGACGTGACCCAGGTAATGTGCACTGGCCCTGCACCTCTCAAGGATCGTCTGCTGGTCGATGTGTCCCCGGATGATATGGACTGCGACGATCAGTCTCTCAAACAGATACTGGCCATTGCGTTCACTGGTGCCGGCCTAGCTATTGCCGTCATTGTGATCTTCAGCTTCTGGCACCGGTATAAATACGCAGCCAGTAAAAAAAACAAACTGGGCCAGAGCAAGAGGACACTATATCAATACGGACAGAACTCGGAGAATTTTTCCCCAATCCTTGCTCAGCAGCCTTTTAAAAATCCAGCCATAGCCGAATTATGATAATGACATTAGGGCAACTGAGAAAAAAAGAAAAGAAAGGAAAAATCCGATAAAATCTCTTGTCATGTTCCCTATTTCCAGTGAAGCGTGCGTCGCATCTTTTTTCTTCTATAGAATCCAAATGTTTTCGTGATGAATGAACTAAGGAAAATAAACAACAAATGGTTCTTTTTTTCAACTTTAACTCCCCTGTTACTCAAATTCAGATCTCAAATAAAAAGTTTTCTATAGAGGTTGTATTAGGTTTTCATATGCATCACAAACATAAATACAACACATTTAGTATATGAAGTAACTGAATGCATCATAAAGTGTGTAAATATTTCGCTGTGAATTGTATACCCAAGTACAATGTACAAGATTGTACTTATATATTGGGTACAACAAGTGTACCCAATATATAAGTACCCAATAAATTCAAATATAAAATGTCTTTTCAGTTAAAATTCTGGTATAGTACTGTGCAAAAGTTTTATTTCTTTGCCAGTTTTACTCAAGTATGTTCTGCATTAGCGTCAGTTATTTAAAACTAAAAGCATAAGTACAGGGTGATCGATTGAATGAGTACCGGTTGGTTTTTCTTATTATTCTTGATATACTTGTTTAAGGGTGGAAGACAATTTTCAACACTGTTGGACTGTTACATCTTCGATTGTATGGTGAAAAAGAAGGTGACTTAATCATGTGATATTTTTATTTTATAAAAACCTAATTTAATTCAAAATTTTTACATTATTATTCCATTATTAATTATTCCTCACCCCGTTAGATTTTTCTTTTTTGTGAGGTTAAATTAAAGATATTATTTTCAAAAGAAGTCTTTCAAACACCGATGAATTAAAATAAACCATAACTGAAGAAATTTCGTCAATAATATCAACAATGTTGCGAAGTGTCTCAAAAAACTTGTTCCGACGTTTCCATTCAAAATGGGGCGAACATTTTCGACATATGCTGTACGGATACTACGTTCAGAAATGGCCTACCTGTTTGGTTTAAAGCCTGTTTTAGTACCTGAAGTGTCCTACTGCCCTGCTGAACCCTAGCCACAGGCTCAGGTCCAGCAAACAGCGACTTTCCCCCTTTTTTTACACCACGATTTTTGATTACAATTGGTAAAATGCATAAGTGCTGTACAATATAGAATCAGTTAGTTTACCATAGCTCACAATATTGTTCTTAGTAACATTTAACCATATATACACATATTTAACATGTTCTTTTTTTAATTTGAAATTCCCAATAAAGTAAATAATTATCTGAAATTAAAAAATAGGTTTGAAAATGATAAATTTTAAAGTAATTTTGAAAATTTCACACTAACACAAGCAAATATATCTAATAATCAAAATCAGGGTTTAGAAAGAATGTTTTTTTTTTAATTGTGCATCTCCATTTCTGTTTTAACTATGGAAACCGTCTCCCACACTAAATAAGATTCAAACAATTATATTCAGGGTTATAGATTAGTTGCTACATCTACCAGATTTGAGAGTAATAGAAAAAATCAATGGAAATACTCTTTTAAACTGATCACCCCCAGCAAACACAGCCGTATCGGGTTAGGGATGGGCCGTCATCGGCAGTACTGTTTCGATGTTGGCATTGGCATAATGGTAATTGGGACGGTGTCGGTTCTGTGCTGGCAAAACGATTTGGCGTAGGCAAATAAAAGTTGATTTCGGGCATGCAACGGTCCGATAGCGGCTAGCCTTTTAGGGTTAAGATGTGATTTTGGCGATGTACTGCACCAAACGTCAAAACCGATATCGGTCCAGAAGTGTAATTTCTAAACTGAACGGTATAAAGCCAGCACAAGCAGCACATATATATTGTTATAATAATTCTTTTTAATTTATGATTTCAATAGTTACTATTTACAATGTTTTGAGTCCGTTGGATTCAAGTGCCTCCTTCACATGCGAAAAAAAGGAGGGAAAGGGGGCAATCATTCTATCTGGTTAATTTACCTGAGGTCCTGTCCAGCGTTCTGGTCTACCGCGCATCTGTCAATCTACAGTTTAGATGTTGGTGATTTTCTCCAGATGTATTGTGAATATGCGTTAGATAAGTTAACCAGTTTTTTATGGCTTAGAATTGAAGGGGTTTCTAAGCGCCCACCCCCACCCCTCAATTGGGGCAGTTTCTGTCTAGTTATTCACAACTCTGAAATAATTATATGACTATAAATTTCATTTTATATAAACTGATAGTTGTTAAGTACTTCCAATTTAAAAATAATAATAAAATTAATTAATTAATTAATTAAAAATAAAATACATATAATGCAGAACATTAAACGCTGCATTTTAAAAGTTCACAAAAGGAGCCCACCATGGCCGAGTGGATAAGACACCGAATATGGTTGAAGTCATTGGCGGATCCAGAGCCCCCCCCCCCAGACGAATGAAGTTTACACTATAGAGCATTGACTTGTTTTGTAAATTCAAGTCATTCTATAAGAAAATGTAACAAAAATTGTCTTGTGCACCCTCCAGAATTTTTTTTTCTGGATCCGCCGCTGGTTCAAGTGTGAAGGTCCAGGGTTCAGGTCTACAGCGCATCTGTCAATTTACAGTTTGGATGTTGGGTGATTTTCTCCAGATGTAATGTGAATATGAGTTATATAAATTAACCAGATTTTTGAACATAGAATTGAGGACAAATCACCGTTGTATCCCCAATTCTGGAACAAAAATTGGGGATATTTTATAAATTTTATATAAATTCAAAACATTATCTAATATTTATAAAATGAAGGAAATATGGTTGATTTTTATAAAATTAGGGAACAAATAATTATTATAATTACTGTTCAACCCCAATTTTATTGCTTATTAATTGTTTTACATATTGGAACAAACGCTAGAAGCCTTCTTCCGCTCAGGGCACCGACGCCCTAAGGCTTAACTCCTGTGTTTTTGCCTTACAAAAAACACAAAACAACAAAACTTTCTGAAATTAAATTGGATTAAAATAGTAGAAAAATTACCTTTTCATTAGTATTTCCATAAAAATAAAAAATATCAGTATAATTTATAGTTAAGGAATTTTTTTATAATACATTACTGCTGTTGTTAAAAAAAATAATAATAATAAAATTAAATAAATAAATAAAAGTTTTAATTCACTATACTGAATAATTATAAATTGAAAAAAATAATAATAGTTTCATTTTAAAATTATCACCATGAATAATTAATTTAATAGCATTCATTTGAACAACTTGTTTGTCATGTTTCTGTTCAAATAAAATAATAGTAAAAATTACGCCAAAATCATGTTTTTCTACAGTATTGTAAAATGCTGTTACAAATTAAATAAAATTTAATGCTCTTATCTCCTTAAAAATGAATAAAAGTAACCATTTTTTGCTGATTATAGTACTTTATCTTACTAAAAATTAATTGATTAATTCATTGCAGATATTGAAGTATAAACTATTTTGCAGTAGAATAACACTAATTTGTTCTGTTTTTTCCACGCGATCTAATTTAAAGTGAATAATTTAAAAGCTAAAATCCCTCGGACTTTCTTTTCCAACTACCCCGTGTCCGTGTACAAATAACATGACATGTAGCACAGGCGCAGTGGGGGGGGGTGAGGGGGGACGAGTGCATTCCTAAGAGCTTTCCACCCCTTGTAGGAACCACAGTATTACGCAGGAAGACGAAATGGACCTTTCCCATTTGGGTCCCTATTCATGGTCAATCGAAGAGCGGAAGTTGGTGGTTTGTTTTTTTATTTCGTTTGCTTGTCCATTCCATTCCAAGGCTGTAACAGAAATCATCTCGCAACGTAAACTTTTCAGTAACGTGGATTTTGAGTTTTCTCAGAGCAATGAAGATGTGAGATTGCTGCATTTTTCTCTGGATAAATTGCGATTTTTTTTTCCCTAGACTAAATGGCACTGACTGCAGCTAGACAAAAATTTTAAAATAGTCTGAATGTGGTTAGTGCTTTTTAGTTTTAAATAGGCTAAGTTCTTACGTCAGTTAGATCGGACTTTGCTGTAGTTTTCTCTGGATAAACTGTGGTTTTTTTCTAAAGACTAACTGGTATTAACCTCAACTAGACAAAAATTTTAAAGTTGTCTAAATGTGGTTAGTGCTTTTTGGTTTTCATTTTGCTAAGTTCTCACAACAGTTAAAAAGGGGTAAGTGATTTTTAAGTATATATTAAGAATTTGTATTTTTTCTTAGCTAGATTTTTTTATGTTATCTCAGGGACTACTAAAATAAGATGTAGTTCAAAACTGCTAATTATTTCTAAATAATGCGAAAATGAAATTTATAATTCAAATAAGCAAACTTGGAAACTATTAATAAACAAGCAGGACGGTATTTTTAATAAATAACTTACATACTGCATTGAAAAATGTGTCTATTTACTTAAGTACTTAATTTCATATTACTCAAAACAACAGAAAAAAATAAGTATATTCTGTTATAGAAAGTTCCTTTCTTCTACTAAAGGATAATCCTATGAAAATTCAGTAATATATAAAATATTTACTTAAAGTAAGTATCTTCTAATAATAAACATGGTTTTATTAATACTTATTAGTTTCATATATAGTTTAGCACTAATCAACCTATTAAAAATAATAATTATTATTATATAAATTACTTTACATCACTGGGGCTAATTTTGAAATATACAAAATACTTAGTTATTAAGTACAAACAAAATAATTTGTTTGTATATGAAAATGTTTAATTATTTTGAAGAGAAAACGTTTTTATGAAATTAACCGTTTATTTGTAGAATCAGCCAATATTTTAATTTATTTTAACGTATGTTGTTTACATTCTTCTTTAAAATAATATATAAAATCAAAAGTCAACTTTATTTTGTATTATGACATAACTTAACAAAAAAATAAATTAAAACATTTTTTAAAAAATGCATGTTGTATAACTTTAATATTTTTTTCTCTCTTTTTTTAGCATTGCATGAATGTTTATTTATAATCTTTGGTTCTAGAGAATTATAAATTTTCTTGGCTTCTAAAAAATTTGTGGAAGAGAAAAAGGAACATTGTCTAGTTGAGCCTAATATGTTGTTTAAAAAATGTATATGGTCTGATAAACATATAGTAACACGTTTAAAAAAAGTAAACCATTGGTTGATGCATAAAAATATAATACGGTTAATTTTAAAAAGAGCTTTGCTTCTTAAATTCATCAAATATTTTCTTAAAAACAAAATAATTTGCTAATTAGGTATTTTTAATAAATTTAGTCCTAGTGGTGTAAAGTCATTTATATAATAATAATTATTATTTCTTTAATTTGTTGATTAATACTTTAGAGAACTAACTACGGAGCTAATTAGGGTATTTTGAGAATCAATAAGGTGCTGGCCGGTTTTCGATATTTTGTCGTTGCCGATACCACACCAAAAACGTATTGGTTTTGGTTCAAAAGTGGCACAGGGCTGGGCCGACGCCGTTATCGTTTTTGCCGACACCGAACCAGAACCACCCCATCCTTTCGGCCCGACACACGCCCAGGCGGACGCAATTTTGTCGTTTTCGGTACCGCGTGAGCGATGTCGCCCCGGCACATTCTGCGCCGGCATGCCAGTGTCGGCCCAAAACTTATCCGATAGGGCTGTGTTTGCTGGGCCGTTATATGGCTTCTAGTTCGTACAGATAAAAATCTTAAAAAGACAAAATTTTAAATGAAGCGCCGTATTCTTATAAAAAATCAAAGATTAAAGGAGTGATAGGCACTATCCATGCGAGACGGATTTGAAGAATTGTTATAATTTGTAAAAAAAACTAGTTCCATACATCCTCAGTAAAAAATGTTATGAACTTTGTATATCTTTCACCTCTAAAAATATATTTTTCATTTAAGCAATCAGCTTTAAAGTAGAAATCATTTAGCTTGAAAACAAGGCTTATATATAGACAACATATATAAAAGAACTTATGGAATGAAAGTTTTAAATAGTTTAGCTTAGCTTGCTACACCCTTCAAAAAAAGTATTCGAGCAAGAGAGAAATTTCCTATTTTAGATTTGAGAATAATAATTGAGTTTTTGAAAAACGCACAACTTGATAGAAATATGGAAAGTCATATTTATACGTAGCCTAATTCATATTCTATGATAAATAATTTTTAATATACGAAACCAACGTAGGAAATTTCTCTCTTGCTCGAATACTTTTTTTGGAGGGTGTATTTAGTGATACGTAGTTTAACGGATTGGTTAGCATACACACCGAAATACCTTTAACAATTTAAAAACCGATTCTTAAATAACAGATAGGTAAGAATAGACAAAACACTTGCTTGAAACGACATGATTTTTTAGTTTAACTACAAAAAAGGCCACCAGATGACGCTGGATCAAAAAAATATTTAAGTTATGCTGCGTGAGAACGTGACATGTAAGAAATGAGAAATTACCGCTAAGAATTTTTAAAGAATAAAGTTACAATATAAATTAAGACACATTTTTTTTAATCTTACCGTGCGAGGGCAACGGAAAAATTTAATTTATGCAGCATAAATTAATTACAAAAATTTAATTTATGCTGCGTGAGAACGTGACATGTAAGAAATGAGAAATTACAACTAAGAATTTTTAAAGAATAAAGTTACAATATTGTTGCGGAATTACTCTGCTACTCCTGGGGTTCGTCGTTCTAAAGTCGAGTTCGTGTAAAAAGTTTAAGTAAAAAGTCACTTGTCAGGATGGAACACAAACTTTATTGCTTCTAGAACTTCGTAGAACAATCAGCTGTACACAATTCACAAGCACAATCTAGCAGTAACGTGCTTTTAACAATCCGCTTGGATCAGAAGCTCTCACAAATGCTGTATTTCTCACACAAAATAAGTCACTTTTACAGGCTAAAATTCCATGGAAATATTCAAGGGATATAGTACACTATCCCTTAAGACACAGTAATGAAGAATTTACACACAGCACTTTAAAAACAGCTTCACAAAGCAAGCTAAAACACAGCTTCTATAGCACTATCAGTTCACACAAAACAAGCGTACTCAGAGCTCTTCGCACATTGAATGTTCAACTCGCAACTAACTGTCGGGGCGACGCGCTCTTCTATAAATAGCCGGCGCAGGAGGTACAAGAGGTTTCCAGAAAAGTCAATTTCTCGAGGGTTCTACATAAAGCGTGAATTTTGATTACGTCATAGAAGAGAAATGTTAGGTTATTATGCGTTTTTAATGCAGGAAAAACAACTTCCAGGCCCCATTGGGAAAATCGCGCCAAATGACCAAAAAGTCGCCAAACTTGGCGACTTTTGGCGAAATATCGCCAAATTTGGCGCCAAAAATAAGTCCTCAGAAGTGAAGAGATCTAAGCTGTAGGACTAATATTTCTCGAGATTTCTAGAAGCCCATAGAAAAACATATGGGAAAGCGAAACCTCCGTATCTCCGGTTCTAATTGACCGATTTTGATGCAACAAAAAGCAAAATTTATCTATTTGAAGCGTAGAATACGAATTTTAAATCATTTTAAGCCCCAGAGCAGCGGGTTGCCCCGAAAATTCGTAACATTGCCCCCTTCCCAAGGACTGCACGTCCCGGGCAGTACAATCCCTAGTTAGGAGGTCACACAGGTACCTACACTGTATAACACTTAACAAGATCTTAAGAACATAATTCAAGCAAGTAATCAATAGCACAATAAGCAAATACACATTAATAAATAAATAATCATCATAATAAATAATTACACTGTAATAAGTAATCAATGTAATAACAAATACACATTAATAAAATCCAATATATTACAAATATGTACACTAAACATGGCGTAAGTAGTGAGAGAAAAAAAAGAGTTGAAGAAAGAGGAAGAGAAGAGAAAGACAGGAAAGGAATGAGAGATGAAAGAAAAGAGGAAGTACGCCATAGTGACCATAGTCTGAGCTAATTACAACCGCGGTAGATGGCTAGCCGATCGTAATGTACAACTCTTGGCTACGAGTTTGGTGACTTACGAATCCGTACGATGACGTCATTCAGCCGGTTTAGGACTGTGTAAGGACCGTCCCACGGCGATTGCAGCTTGGGAGACAGGCCTTTCCGTCGAGTAGGATTCCATAGCCAAACTTTGTCACCTGCGTTGAACTCGTGTCCCGTAGCCTTCGTGTCGTAGCGAGTCTTCATCTTTTCCGTGTTCAGATTGATCCGCTCCCGAGCAAAATGATGTACATCTTCAAACCGTGCCCGAAGGTTTTCCACGTACTCCTCTGGCGATGAAGGCGCATCTGGAGGGCGGCCGAACACTAAATCGGCGGGAAGACGAAGATCTCTGCCGAACAGCATCTGGGAAGGTGTGAATCCGGTAGTCTCATGGACGGCACTCCTATAGGCCAGCAGGAACAGGGGGAGTTTCTTGTCCCAGTCCTCTTGATTCCTAGATACCAGGAGCGAGAGGTTGTTCAAAATTGTACGATTGAACCTCTCCACCATGCCGTCGGATTGTGGGTGTAAAGGCGTAGTCTGGGTTTTGTCCATTCCGAGAAGTTGGCATAGTCATTTAAAGACTGCAGAGGTAAAGTTCGTTCCTTGGTCGGAATGAAGTTGCAGAGGGGTTCCATATCTGGAAATCCATTTTTGCACCAGTACCTCTGCTACGGTCGTAGCTTCTTGATCGGGAATAGGAAACGCTTCGGGCCATTTAGAGAAGTAGTCAATGACAACTAGGATGTATTTGTTGCCATCCGAAGTTCGCGGAAGAGGTCCCAGGATATCGAGGGCAATCCTCTCAAAAGGCGCTCCTACATTATAACGGTGTTGTCTTCCACGGCTTCGTTTCTTCGGGCCTTTGCGGGCGGCACAGGCGTCACAAGCTTGACACCACTTTTCGACGTCGCCTCGAGCCCTAACCCAGTAGAAGCGCTCGCGAACTTTCTGCAGGGTCTTCATTACGCCAAAATGGCCCCCAGTTAAGCCATTATGAAGTTCTTCTAGAACCTTCGGAATGCTCGAGCGAGGGAGTACCAACTGCCATCGGAGCATCTTGCCGTCGTCCGACTCCCATTTACGATACAGGACTCCATTTCTCAGGCGAAGCCAATCCCATAAAGCCCAGTACTGTTTTGTTGCTGGACTGTAAGATGATATTTCTTGCCAACTGGGCTTAGCGCTGGATTTTTCCATAAATTCCACAATAGGTTTGATGTCGCTGTCTGTTAATTGGTCCGCCCGAACATTTTCGTCACTCCAGGGATCTTGAGATGATGCCGATGATGTAACTTGGCGGACAGCGGGATGTTTCAGATGGTAATTTTTCTCTGCCCTGGAGCAATAGCGACAACTGTCTATGCAGGGCCTTCTCGACAAAGCATCTGCATTTCCATGAGATGACCCTTTCCGATGACGTATCTCGATGTCATATTCTTGTAGTCGCTGTATCCACCTGGCTATTTGGCCCTCCTAATTCTTGAAATTTAGAAGCCAGGTTAAAGAGGCATGGTCCGTTCGGAGCAGGAACTTTCGGCCGTACAGGTAATGATGGAAGTGCTCCACGGCCTTAATGATAGCAAGGAGTTCCTTTCTCGTAACACAATAGTTACGTTCTGCCTTTGAAAGGCATTTGCTCCAGTAAGCAATGACGTGTTCTTGGCCATCTATCTCCTGGGACAAAACTGCTCCGACACTCTCCTTACTTGCGTCTGTGTCCAGGATAAATGGCTTGTCAGGGTGAGGATACGACAAGATCGGCGAAGATGTTAAAGCCGTCTTCAGTTCGTTGAATGCGTCCTCACATTCCTCAGTCCATAGAAATTTCTGTCCAGTCTCGGTCAATTTGTGAAGAGGTCTTGCAATTTGAGAAAAGCCCTTCACGAATTTTCGATAGTAAGTACACAGACCGAGAAAACTTCTTAAGTCGTGGATATTCTCGGGACGACTCCAGTTCTGGACTGCGGACGTCTTTTCGGGATCGGTTCGGACTCCGTGGGCGGATATTATGTGCCCGAGGTAACGTACTTCCCGACGAAACAAATTGCACTTCGATGGACTCAGTTTCAAGTTCGCCTCCTTTAATTTCTGCAGCACCTTTCGGATGTTCTCTAGATGCTCTTCGAAAGTCCTTCCGACGATGATGATATCGTCCAAATAAACGAGACATGCTTCGTAGGAAAGTCCTCTCAACACTGTCTCCATTAGTCGCTCGAATGTAGCAGGTGCGTTGCAGAGTCCAAAAGGCATAACTTTGAACTGCCATAATCCTTGTCCCGTGGTGAACGCAGTCTTTTCACGGTCGTCGGGATGAATTTCCACTTGCCAGTAACCACTCTTGAGATCCAGAGTGGAGAACCATTCGTTTCCCGATAAAGTGTCCAATGTGTCGTCTATCCTGGGAAGAGGGTAGCTGTCTTTCTTGGTAATGTCATTCAGACGTCTATAGTCAACGCAGAACCGGGTGGAACCATCCTTCTTTCGGACCAAAACAATCGGCGAGGCCCACGGACTAGTCGATGGCTCGATGACGTCATCACGCTGCATCTCCTCTAAAAGTCTGCTCACCTCTTCTTGCTTAGCAAACGGCAGCCGCCTAGGATGTTGCTTGATGGGAGAATGGCTGCCTGTATCTATCCTATGTTGAGTTAAGCTCGTACGGCCAAAGTCACCCGAAGTACGGGAGAAGAGGTCTTCAAATTCAGCTATTACTTTCTCCGCAGCGCTTCTCTGTTCTGCCGTTAACTCCACGTCTTGTAATAATTCCTTCGTCAGGCACTCGGAAGATTTAGCTGTCGTTTGGTTGATGTTCTTATTAATGCAGGTAACAGGAGTGCATGTCGCCAACACTTCATTTTTCTTTATCACCTTCGACTTGTCCGTCACATTTACTACTCTAACTGGAATTTCTGTTCTCGACAAGTCCACAAGTGTTGCTCCCACAAGTACTCCTCTGATGGAATCACTATTGCTTGGGTGTTCGATTAATCCAAAACGGAATTTATTGCTTTCTTTTACTGTTCCAGAAATTATTGAATCAGTTCTGGGAGGTAGAGTGATATCAGTCTGGGCTATTATTTGCTGAACAGGCAAAACAGTTTCATTTCTAATATCGAACGCAGCTATTTCTTCTGAGTCTGAACGAAGCTCATTATTCTTAAAGTTCAAATTAAATTTGTGTGATTTTAAAAAGTCCAGTCCGAGAATAAAAGAGTCTGTAATATTGGCGACATATACCACATGGTCGTATCTGGCATTTTCAAACGTGATTTCTACTTGCGCTTTTCCGCCCACTTCGATCTTGTCACCTGTCACAGTCTGGAGGGTCAGCGAGGGCGGAGTCCAGATAATCTTCAAATTTAATTTCTTGGCCAGATCCGTCCTTATGATGGTTACTATGAGGGAGTTGTCGGAGGTCGATTAAGAGAAACGTTCCCTCGGCCGCTTACATGACGTATAGTGTACTAAAGGCATTTGAGAAAAACTGACGGACAATTGGAATACACAAGAAAGCTGCACTTTATTGTAGGTATCTTCACAAAACAGGTATTAAAGAAACAAGTTCAATTACGCACCGCACATTCCTTCATAAAAAGAACACCAGGAACATATCTAATTGTTCCGGCCACACGGCATGCCGGAGTTCCATAAAAAAATGAAAACAAACCTCCTCTGACGGAGAGCAATCGAGAAGTCTTTTTAAATCTTTCTACAAAACTGCCAGCTCTCTACAGGTTGGCGAGTAAAATATGAGCACTCATAAGCCACTGCCCCACGTGACAACCACCGTCCGGTAGGCGTAAACAATATAAAAATTTGAAACAAACGGATTAAATGATTGATGCGAAGATAGAAGTGCCAGAATTTGGCGGATGCCAATACGAAAGGCTACAACCCTGTGAGAAAACACCGACGGAGACCGGGAGGCGCTATGAACTAACACAGCATATGCTAAAGCGAAATTAATTTAGAAGGGAAACCCCGAAAAATCCCAGACATAGCGTCGCGAAAAGGAAAGAATATTTTATCAAGCCGAAAAACAGAGTGAAGAGAGATTAATACGGAATACGAAATTTTGATTTAGAAAGACGAAACATAGGAACATTATTTTAAGACGCGAAAAATATGTGAACTTCGTCACAGTTACGTTCGCTCCAGTATCAATCACCATGTGGCATGGGGAACCATTAACATATCCCAGTACGAAGAGTCCATTACTGCCGATATTCACTGATGAAATCTGCAAGACTTTCAAACGGGGCTTTTGAATATCCCTCAGCATCTGTTCCTGAAAGTCGTCTCTTTTCTGTCTTCCTTCATGGGCTTCTCTGGTGCATTGATAACTGCATTCTTTACGACGAGAGTTCTTTTGTGCGTCAGAGTATTTTCGTAAATGCCCCTCGCTGTTGCACTTCCAACATTTTACTTTCTTTGGGCCATCTCTCGTTCTATCGGATCTTAATTTTCGCTCTATGAGATCTTCAATTCTCTTCAATCTGTTCTCGACGCTCTCTGTGTCTTTGTTAGCTTCCTCTTGGACCGTTACCGCTCTAACAGCATGCCGATCTTTTCTCACGGCCCGCTGGGCTGCCTCTAGCTTCATTGCGAACACCAGAGCAGACTTCAAATCCTGATAATCCTCCAACATGAGTGCCTTTTGGGTTTCTCTATCACGGATGGCTTCAATAAAATGACGCACGGCCATTTCCTCTCGGACATTATCAAGGTGGTCCATGTAGGCTAGATGACACAGCCTATCTATGTCCGAAGCCAGCTCTTGAAGGGTCTCGCCCGATCTCTGCATCCTTGACTTAAGTTGGATTCTACTATATTCTTTCTGGCACTTCTCTCCGAATTTCATCTCCAAGGCACTGGCAAGGGCGTCAAAATCTCCTATCTTCGTCGCTCCGATAGTTTGCAATACATTAATTGCATCTCCGCTAAGGGAAGCGGCCAGTTGATTAGCTTTCTCGGACTCGCTCCAACCATTGGCTCTGGCGACGATTGAAAATTGGGTCTTGTAAGCCTCCCAGGGAGTCTTTCCGTCATAAGGCGTTAGTTTCACTGCTGGGTGGCGTGACGACAGTCTGATGTTTTCCGGTAACTTTCCCAGCTTGACGAGAGAGTCCAATTTTTCTTCCATTTTAGCTTCACATTCTTCCCGTATTTTCGAAACTATATTTTCTTTCCAATCCAATTTGTCCCCGATTTTATTATTAAATTCTTCACGTAATTCTATCAAGTTTCTTGCTTGGCTTTCTTCTAGTATCGACATTCTCTTCTCCATATTTTCTTGATTTGTCTGTATTTTTTCCTCCAGTCCGGATTTCATTTCTTCCAGTCCGGCTTCTATTTTCCGCTCCAGTCCGGATTTCATCACGTCGTGTGCGGCTCTTAATTCTTCCAGTCCGGTCTTCACATCGTCGTGTGCGGCTCTTAACTCCTCCAGTCCGGTTTTCACTTCATTGTGCGCTGTCTTTAACTCGTCCAATCCGGATTTCATTTCGCCTTGTACAGCTTTTATCTCATCTTGTCCGGCTTTCATCTCATCTTGTCCGGCTTTCATCTCTTTTTTTATCTCATCTTGTCCGGATTTCATTTCGTCGTGTCCGGATTTCATTTCCTGGATCATATTCATGAGCTTTTGAAGTTGTTCTTCCATTTTTTGTCTAGTCAAAACCATAAACTGGAAAATTAAAGTCTTTCTTTAGAACCCCGATTCTGACACCAAATGTTGCGGAATTACTCTGCTACTCCTGGGGTTCGTCGTTCTAAAGTCGAGTTCGTGTAAAAAGTTTAAGTAAAAAGTCACTTGTCAGGATGGAACACAAACTTTATTGCTTCTAGAACTTCGTAGAACAATCAGCTGTACACAATTCACAAGCACAATCTAGCAGTAACGTGCTTTTAACAATCCGCTTGGATCAGAAGCTCTCACAAATGCTGTATTTCTCACACAAAATAAGTCACTTTTACAGGCTAAAATTCCATGGAAATATTCAAGGGATATAGTACACTATCCCTTAAGACACAGTAATGAAGAATTTACACACAGCACTTTAAAAACAGCTTCACAAAGCAAGCTAAAACACAGCTTCTATAGCACTATCAGTTCACACAAAACAAGCGTACTCAGAGCTCTTCGCACATTGAATGTTCAACTCGCAACTAACTGTCGGGGCGACGCGCTCTTCTATAAATAGCCGGCGCAGGAGGTACAAGAGGTTTCCAGAAAAGTCAATTTCTCGAGGGTTCTACATAAAGCGTGAATTTTGATTACGTCATAGAAGAGAAATGTTAGGTTATTATGCGTTTTTAATGCAGGAAAAACAACTTCCAGGCCCCATTGGGAAAATCGCGCCAAATGACCAAAAAGTCGCCAAACTTGGTGACTTTTGGCGAAATATCGCCAAATTTGGTGCCAAAAATAAGTCCTCAGAAGTGAAGAGATCTAAGCTGTAGGACTAATATTTCTCGAGATTTCTAGAAGCCCATAGAAAAACATATGGGAAAGCGAAACCTCCGTATCTCCGGTTCTAATTGACCGATTTTGATGCAACAAAAAGCAAAATTTATCTATTTGAAGCGTAGAATACGAATTTTAAATCATTTTAAGCCCCAGAGCAGCGGGTTGCCCCGAAAATTCGTAACAATATAAATTAAGACACATTTTTTTTAACCTTACAATGCGAGGGCAACCATTACGTGTTTACTCACGTAATGGTCGCCCTCGCATAATAGTCCCACTCCCCTTTTGAAGCAGGAAAAATAGCTTTAAAGTTAAAACATTATTTTGTACATTTTCCAACATATAATAGTCGCACATAAACTTTCAAAATTAAAAAAATGGCAAAAATAGTGCTACTATCACGCGAGCAAACACGGTATTTTATAACTCAAGATTATTAAAAATTCTTATTCATTATATTTAAACCTGACCTGAGCCATACTCAGCCTGAGAGATAACCTTGTTGACAGAATAACCAGAGGGTTAAGAATTGATAGTATTTGGGGAAGGCTTATACTGTATTTCTAACTTACATTATATAAGACATCATTACAATCCTTCTGAATGATTATGTAGATCGCTTCCTAATAACTCTTAACCCTAGATCACTCCTGCCTGTTTTTGATGCATCATAATTCGCGGGATGCTCAGAACACCACTATTTTTCAGCATACTTTTTTATCATGAAATTTTCGCTGAATTAACTGAAATAATTTTTTAAATTAAAAGGCATTTATTGAATCCGCATATTAAAATTGTGAAATTTTTTAAAACAAATAAACTTGGAACTGCTTTGGTGTCAACGTACAGTATTCTCAATTTGAAATTTACAGGGTCTTATAGGGGCCACCGCTTATTCCAGTCATATGATGGACTGATATGGACTGAAATCCGAAAAAAACCAAAAGGGACCAATATAAAATTGAGAAAATTTAAGAAAAAAAAATCGGTAAATCAAATTAAAATATAAGAATTGTAGTAGTCAATAGTTTAACGCGTATGCACATATTTGTTTAAGAATAAAGAAAAAACTTGAGAAAAGTACATATGTAGATTTAAATGTAGAAAAAAAAATACATCTTCGGAGGGAAAATGCGAAATTAACGGCTGTTTCATGGGCATAGTGCCATGTAGAGCAAATTGAATTTCCCTTTCAATGTTGAAAAGAGGTGATAATTTACATTGTTCTCCTCAAATGCTCTAGGTAAAGTGTCTATAGCGTTCAGAAAATCTATATTCTTCTGACACGTACGAGGTTCAGGTACACATCGTCTTCATCAACATCATCATCAGGTGTCTCATTGGTTCCGTGTCAGATTGATCATTATTTTTATTAAATTTCTGTTAAGTATATTAACAATTGTTCTAATTGAATTAACGTAACACCTCCGCAAAAATGTGAGTCATCTTTGACTGTCTTTCATGTCGCCTTAAAAGCCAATGACGTCGAAATTTTAACCTAGATTACTTGAACACATACAGCGGCACTCACTACCGAGGAACTGGCAGAAAACCAGTGGAGTTTGGGCATTTCGTTCTGATCATACCGATTTTCATCGGAATAAGCAACTCACCGGATAAACCATCGACTGAAATAAGCGCCGACCACTGCATAAAACTTCCCTTATAAATAGGGTTTTACAGCTAAACGCATGAATTGACAGTAACGAAATTTCATTAACAGACTATACATGATATGAGCTCGTGAGTTTTCGAAAAATAAAAGTTCAAAAACTATCTACTAGGGGCTGTTCCGCAAAATAAAACATACAGTTTAACAAAGGAAATGGTTAATTCGAAACGTACGAACAATTTAAACTTTCATTTAATAGTTTTTAACACTTTATCAGCTAACTTGCGTTATCCTTTGAATTGAATTCACCAGACAAAACGCCACCTAGCAGGCAATTTATGCACTAAAATCTTCATTGAGTGCAGCTCATTTGCCAAAAATGGTAGCAATCGGCTCAGTCATTTCAGCTGCAGAACTCTGTTAATTGGGGAGTTAAATCATGGTGACCCTGTAAAATTTTACACATTTTCCTAAACGAAAAAAATATTTCTAAATAATAAACTTATTTTATTATTAATGTTAAAAATAGTTAAAAACTGTAAAGTGTAATATTTTAGTCTGTTACAAAACATTCAGAGCATGTATTTCAAGTGCATATTTTTTTTAACATATAATGAAGTAAACAGTAGCAGCCTGTTCAAAAAGGTTCTTCTAATTCTAATTCTGAATCGGTAGAAATGTCGGATTATTCTATGATACTCTCCTTCACCTTAAATTACTCATTTTCTTCGAAACCACTCAATTTATCTTTAGAATCGGTTATGTAAACGCCGCACAAAATAATTTCGAGCAATTAAAATGTGCCCCACACACTCATGAAGTGACAAACAAAATTTGAGAATTGTACTTTAAAAAGTGTCATAAATATGAAGATAAACATATCGCTGACTTAAAACACTTTTCCACAGCTTTCGAAGGAAAAAAATCACGTCGAAAGATCGCGTTTCAGGGTTGTACAGAAAATACGAAAGAAATTCTTTTTTTTCCACTCTAGCAATAAACATTTGCATTATAAATCATGTATAGTCTCCAATCGTCTTTCTTTAAAGATATCTCTGCGACGTTATATGATGAGAGGCACAAATTTGGTATAGTGTATAGTGCATATTTTACTAATTGGGAATGTTTTTGTATGAGCTCGTATACAAAGTTAAATACTATAACTTTTTATAAATAAGCGAGAAGATTTTTTTTCTTGACGGAGTCTTATTTCCGACCTTATTTTGAACCTTTTTTCAATTTACGCTGATCACTTATCTCTAATAGAAAAATAATTAAAACCCGTCACCACCTTTTTGGGGCACTCTGTATATTAGCATACATGATAAAGTCTTCATGGAAACGTTTAAAAGTGCACCTCATTTTTAATACTCCAAGAAAAATAAAACATAACTTGCAGGCTGATCTCAACATCCCAGGCGATATTTTAGATGTTCGTGCAATGCAACATCGCCGAACAAGAATGAAAGATTCAGAGTTAAAGGCGCTGAATATTATAACATGTGCAGCTACCTTTAAAAAATGCAATTCTGGACATTCTGCTTGCAAAGATAGAAGCGGTTTTGGGGTCATTTTCAAAATTGGGTACCATTTGGAAATTTAAGAAGTAAAAGTACAATTTCAAAAAAATAGGTAGTTTCTTTCCAGAATATAAAACATACCTTGCTTCTGAACATTATTTGAGTATTATTCATTCTTTTTTTTATTTTTATTTTTTAGAATTTTTCATTATCAGACTTGATGAAATTTTTCATGTCTGTTAATCGGACATTTTCCTTGATATTTGTACACCTTTGTTTAGCACAAAATAATGCAAAGTGATAGAGTTCTTTTGACCATATAATATAGTCTTTTCCATTTAAAAATACTTTTCATTTTTTAAAAGTTTTGTTAGTCATGTATGTTAATTATTATGGTAACAAACATGGCATTTTAAAGAACAAAAACACATGAGTCTAAATAATTCCACAAGATCGTGAAATGAGACATTAATTTAGACTGAAAAACTAATGATATAAATTAATAAATCGAATTAACAAATAAATATATTTTATAAAACTAATTAAGGTAACAGACAAGATATGCAATAAAAATACTCATCACAAACAGGATTTTTGATTTTTCAGCCAAATACCAAAAACTCAAGAAATCTATTTATACTTCTTTTTCAACCATGCTCTAATGGGAAGCAGGTATTGCTATTCTCAAATTTTAATTTTGTTGTTTAAAAAGTTGAAAAAAAGTATGGTAACAGACATGACATCGGTTTAAGGACAGCTAATTTAATTATCAATCGTCTTGTACTTTTCTTAAAACCTTAAGAAAAATTTCTTAATGTAATTTAAACTCTATTTCACGATATTAAAGCATTTTAGGGGAGAAAGTTTAGTTTTGGGGCAGTAATTCACCATAACCCGTTTAATGTTCTATAATTTGGACAGCTATACTTTTGTAACTTCCGCTACTCATTTCTGTTTTGAAAAATTTTTATTGAATAATATATTTTTCGATCTATTGTTTCAGTACTGGAAACTGTCTGATAAAAGGCTTGATAAAAAGAAAGATCATTTCAATTATCTTATACCTCGTAAAGAAAATATTTTACACAATCGGTGCAAATGGCATCGAATTTTGAAAATGACCCTTTTTTTGTTATTTTGATATCGAAAACCCCGCAGCGCGACTGATCTCGGTTAAACAAAAGCCAGCTCCTTTAACCCGAGATTCTCAGTTATACGAGTTTCAGTAACGTTTAAAGTGAAGAAAAGGTTTAATTTAAATTCATTTTAAATCAATAAAATACTTGAATTCTAAGGGATCAAATTGTTTAGCCAGATCCCCTAATTTTATGATATATGCACACACTACTGGCCATTAAAATGGCTACACCAGGAAAAAATGCAAATGATAATACGATAATTATTGGACAAGCCTGTTATTCTAGATATAGCAAGTGATTAAATTTTCAAGAAATTTGGAAGCAGAGATCCTGAGAAATCAGTACCCAGAAGATCCACCTTCTGAAACAATAAGAGTTCTTATACGATCGGCACGGACTTGGATATAAGATAATCATCGGCGGATTCTGAAAAAGCTAAATGAAATTCGCCTGTAAGATGGCCTTGCGAGTATTAATCATCAAGCTTATGTCGTAAGCATGCATGCGTTAGTACTAGATTGCGTCATGATTACTCGATATGCGTCGCCAGTGGACGCTTATGTAGCTATTCATTAGAAGGGGGTCGAGTATTTTGCTTTGAGAGGCTGACGCTATTTCCCCCACCAACTGCTACTCGATGATCCTGTATCTAAGTCCGTGACAAACGGGCATTGAATCCAGAGTTTGGATGACATGTACAGATACAGCTGCCTATGCAACTTCAAACACTATTCCACAGCTCATTGGCCTTAGGTATTGCGTCATGTTGACGAAAAAGTAGCTTGGCAACCATTGGCCAGAAGATTTACATTGGCGAAAGATCTGGAGAATGTGCTGAGCAGATCAGAGGCCGAACATTTCTTCAAGTATGGTCAGTGTAATATCACCAACATTCACTCGTGCATTCTGCTGCTGAAATGTAATGTTTCGCAGGGTTCATAGCAGAGCATGAAATGAAAGGGCTATGATTCTTAATAAAGCAGAAATGTGACGGCCGTTGTTCAAGTGTCCGTCAACATGAACAAGAGGTGATCAAGATTTGTTTCCGATGGTATCCCATACCATCACTCCAGGTTATGGGTGAGTATGAAGATGTCGACTGCACGCTGGCAGTCTGTATCCTCCAGGATACTGCTAAACACGGATACTGCGACATCCTGATGTTATAAACATAATCTGTTTTCGTCAGAAAAGACGGCGCCATGCAATTGCTGTGTCGAGATTCGTCGTTAATGACACCATTGAAGGCGGTTCAGTGTGAGATATAGCATCAAGGGCACCCGAAGCGATGATCGGCGAGTTGGCAGTGCATGCTGTTGCAAACGTCGTCGAATTGCTCCTATAGACACTTGCTGTCTTGCGAACGACCAAATTTCTTGACTCGGTACTCGTTACATGGCTGTACCATTCATCAAGACCATGCGGGTATGTCTGTCTTCTCGACTATTAGTCATAGCGAGTCGTTGAGATCACGCAGGCAGTTTTGTATAACCGTCCTGAAACCTGATCCCATAATAACAGGTACATGAACACTTTGAACACGTCGTTTCCTTCCCTGCATTGCTATGTCATTCTGAGCCGACTTGGTGTTTCCTACCTCTCCTAAAAGTTCGTAAAACTAATTTCGAATCATCCTGCAAACACTAATAACATCCACTAAGTTACAAACGGTGGTTAGTGCTCTCATTCGTTCAGTTGTTTTGGATATATCTAACTTAGAAGAGCCCTATGAAAGCCTACTATCAGGAAGACTTCCAGGCTGGGCCACACTCTAATCTCTCAAGTCAGCCATGTTGGAATTTTTAAAATTTACCTATATTTTTAAAAAAAGTTCCATAGATGTTTGTTCTGAAGAAAATGTCATATACAAATATTTTGTAAACTATAAAGCTGAGAATTAAGACACAAACAGATAAAATGTATAGGTTTTAGAATTCAGCGTTCATGACAACAGGAATGCATACCGAGGGTCCAAGAACTTTCGTGTACGAACTCGGAGGGAAGGTAAAAGACATCGTTAGGAATCACAACTACACAGGAAAGCATGGGTGGAAATCGATAGGTGGTGCTGTTCGCGAGCCTTCAAGGTCGACAAATGTGCCTCCTTTATTCAATGAAGAAGCCACATGTGCCGATCTTAAGAGTTCGCGCACAGAGCCACCTATAGGATTCCGGCCATGATTTCCTTTGTAATTATGGTTCCTTACGATGTTGCCTACCTCCCCTCTAAGTTTGTACACCAAGTTCCGGGACACCCGATGAATGACATATCTTTCCAAAAAAAAAAGTTGGATTTAGTTTACAGATGTCCTAAGGCCAAACACTGTGAGTTCTACTTATTCTTTTAAGTGGTTCTGACTTTTCTCCTTTTATACCCAAACGATTTCTATTTTGTTACAAAAATTTTCCTTTTCCCGAGAGCTTTCCAACGATGTACCATGATTGATAATTCTTCTTTCAAAGTAAAACAAAAAGTGGCTTTTCTCTCTCTTCTGTAAGTATATGTAAAGACTGATTCAAAACTCTTAAGAAAAGCAAGTATGTGGTGGTGCAGGAAACCAGGACGGTTGAGAGCCACACAGCAAGGCGGGGTCGGAAACGTCGTCTTCATGTATCCATTGATAATCTCTTTCGAAGAAGTGTTGTAGTGTTCTTCTAATTTCTTAACCGAGTTTCATAAACAATGAGATTTTCTCCGACAGTTTCATTAATGGAATGAATTAGAATTTGTAAATTATCAACTTATTTCGCTTTCTGTGAGAGATGCATTAGTTTTCGACAAACTATTGCCGGAAAGTACACTATTACTTCAACTCATAATAAATAGAACATAAACGGGTACATAAAGAAAAAGTGTTCAGCACCACATTGCCACGTGATTCTAAACTCTCTCTGCTCCCTCTACAGTCTCTTACAATTGTTTCTCAAAAGTTTTGGATCACTCTGTATACAGACTATAATATGCTATCTCAATTGAAGTTTAATAAAAGTGCATGAAATAAAAGGTTAAAAATTTTCTTGAAGACATGATTGGTAAAGTAACACCAGTTTTAAAGATACATAAAGTTATTGATAAGTTCAATTCAAAAGTAGTGGAAAAATAATTTGCCTCATGTAAAAATCATGAAGCTTATAATCTATAAAAAGTCTCTCAGAAAATACTTTAATTGTGCTGCTTAATGGGAGTTTATTTACGGAATTTAGTCAATATGGATTCCTTTCTATCCCTATGGCTGTTAGATTAATAAACACAAATCTTTTTTTTTTTCTTTTTATAGAGCATTATATAAATTGAATTTAAAGAAAAAGAAAAACAGTTTCACCATGCACTGAAAACTGTAAGTTAACTTTAATATCATCGTCCAGTTTTCCTTAACGATGCATAAAAGGTAACAAAATGCAACAATCACATCCTTAAAAAAATATCAGCAGCTTTGAATATCAACATCATTAAAACATTTCCATGCTGAAAGTTTAAGCGAATGCTCATTAAAGTTTCTCAAATTTTCTGAAAAATAAAACCGCCTGTGTGGAAGTCTTTTATTATGATGATGTTTAAAATTTCTAACGAAAAAGAGCCTAACCGAATCATTAATTAACCTTTTCCCCAAAAGATTTCATTATTGTATCTTAATTAGCAAAACTCCCGTATCATGTATTGTAGAGTGGTGGTTGGTTAAAATGGAATAAAAGAGGGTCAATTTGAAACTGCTGGAACTTATCCAAAAGCAGTACAAGCATCGTATATCACAGAATGCCTAACTTCCTTATTAGTAAGCTCGTACATATAAATATGTATGTATATGTTTTTTTATTGAACTCTAATAACATGCAGAAAACTGATTATTTTCCTTAAACAGTAGACCCATTGTAAATTTATTATTTAAAAAAACATTCATTTGATGAAGTACTTTGAATGATAATTTTTAATTTGACTACATATATATATAAAGAAAGACATAGTTCGTATTTTCTCCACCAGGGGCCAAAGTGGAGCAATAACGTTCATTTTTGGGGTAAAATAGGCATAGAAATAACAGAAAGTCAACATTTACTAGTATATTGACATCATTTGAGATGTTTGGCTCAAAATGTTTTTCTTACAGATGTTCCAAACAGTGCATTCTATGAACAGCATTACCCCTATTTTATTGACGTGCAATGTTATTCGGACCTTCGAAGTGGCTAAATTTCCCTCGTTCCTTTGGTATATCAAGCTCTTTACATAACTATGCAATTAAAAGTCACAAGGGGTCAATCAGGAGAACTGGCTCGCTAGTTCATAGGAAAAGCTAGACAAAATTTTTCAATCAGCTTCAACTGACTAAAATTTGCACATAGGGTTCTGCATTATCACCTCTTTTCCCCATGAAAATCTGCATTATTCGCTACAACGTATTACTGCGATGTGAGAGTCATGGCGAAAACACGCTAAAAATCGTTTTGTTTTATTTAACAAATCTTGTTTAATAAAGTAATTCCGTAGATTTGATTGGTTGATTTAACAAAAGTTTGTTTTATTCAACCAAATTGATTTAACAAAATGCTTTGAATTTTAACAAAATGTTTTTGTTCAAAATCAGAACGAAGGAAATTCGAAATCACTTGACTGTCAATTCATGCATGCGTCAAGGACATGCGCAAGATTGTGAAATAGGAGCCAGACCCGGCCAAAGGAGAAATTCAGAAATTCTTATTTACGGAGGAAGAGGGAGCAAATAATGAATGATTTGCGCTGTCTGCCAATACATTTCAAAATGGATAATATCAAACACAAAAATAAATTGGGTTTTTCCTCGGTTTGTTGAAAACTTTAGAGGTAAGGCTCATAAATTTATCTATTTAAAAAAATTATATTTTTATTTTAGTGTTTTTATAAGTTTCAACAGATTAAGCTTAAAACCACTCAATGTACGGTTAATGTACGGTACCACTTAATGTACGGCTAATTTACCGCTAGACAGTTAAAACAATCACAATCACTTTTCAACAATGTACAAGGTCACAAAATATCTAAGGATATAAAATTTTAATGTGTGTATAAGCTTGATGGAGCAAACATCTTAATTCGTATACCAGGATGGAAAGAATATAACTTTTGGGGATAGTACATTCATTTTCCAAATGAAACACTAGCGATAAATATGTTTATTAACTTCGTGTTATATTTATCGAAGTGCTTAAGTTCTGCTAGCTAAATGATTGTATAAATTTTCGTTTAGACAGCCAGTGTTTATTTGATCGTTCCAGCAAAAAAAAGAGAGAGAGAGAGAGAGAGCTACCAGACAACCAGATACTTCAAAATAGCTGTCGCCTATATTTTTGACAGCTGCTTGAATTAAGATCATTATTACTTAATGAAATACACTGCATCTCATTAGAATGAAAAATTTGAGGAAGTAGTACACATACTTATTTTATTACGAACGCAAATGCGATTTAGGATGGCCTTACCAAGTTTTCTGACTGGGGGGGGGGACCTGATATTTTGAATTTCTAGATTTATAAAAACACTAAAATAAAAATGTAAATTTTGAGTTTTAGTCCTATAACTTAAACTTTCAACCAACTGTTTATGAGTTAAAAAATATAGCAGTAAAATCAGCAAAATAAATTTTGTTAAATGAGCCAGCACATCACCAGTAAACAAAGACATTTTGTTAATTCAAACAAATAATTTGGTTGATTTTAACAAAATATACCATTTAAAGACATATTTTGGTTATAATAGCAAAGCACTTGGTCATTTCATTCAAATTGTTTGGTTAAATAGACAAAACGTTTTGTTGAAATAAACAAATAATTTTTACAAAATATTTTTCAATTCAACAAAAAATTTGTTATTGCTATTTCAATGCGCTTTTCATAAATAATCCGAAATTGGCACATTTTCATGCAAAAAATTGGTGTTTTGCAGATAAGTCCTGCAAACACGATCAATTAAAACAAACCATAAATGTAGAAATCTCGTCAATAACACCAACAACGTTAAGAACAGTGTCAGAAAACTTGGTTCGACGTGTTCATGTTCGCATTCAAAATGGTGGCAACCATTTTCAACATTTGTTATCAGGAAATTATATTTGAGTGTTAGAATAGGTGCCATATCCGTCAGATTTAAGGGTTATAAGAAATATCACGGGGTGTTTTTTTGAACTGATCACTCTATATAAGTATATTATCTGCACTAATACGAAAGAAAATCACTAAGTATGTCACAAATGCATAATGACACTGTTTAAATTAGCAATAGGTATCTCCAATGAACGGTTATAGATGGCATCACCATACAACTTTATGATTTTAATTCATATTGAGTAAGTAGCAACCCTATTGAGCAAAGAAGTGCTACAATTCAACAATTTCGTTGGGAAGTGTTACAGGATCCACCTTACAGCCCAGACTTATCCCCAAGCGATTTTCATCTGTTTGGTCCACTGAAAAACCTGTTGGGGGCAAACAATTTGTTGATGAGGACGCCGTTCAACTTGAAGTCCTACTGTGGATGAGACAGCAACCCAAATAATTTAATGCAGCTGGAATTGGTGCTCTGGTAAAGCGATGTTATAAACGCCTCGGCATTGCTGGAGATTATGCGGAAAAATACAAGTTGTTTCCAAGTTAATATCATGGTTTATTATTTTCTAATTACCTTTTTTGACTTACTTAATGACTTTCCCTCGTAAAATAAATTCTTCCTACATTGCTTACTGGGTAAAAATAAAGGTTTAAGAATAGTAAAGTGTTATTTATAAACAGTATGCCAGATATAAGAAAGGAAATGGAAGCATACTCACAGATCATTTTTCTACATAATCACTGAAACTATTCAGGCATTTATGAAAGCACAGGGCCATCTTCTTTCACACACCGCTCTCTAAATCCGGACCCTGCCCATTGAGTCAGGTATCGGCAGCTGTTTTAACATCAATTTGTGAACAAAAGCTTGTTTCGTCTTTCTTGCATTTTCGGAAACATGAAGTGGCCACTGGTGCCAAATCTGTGCTATATAGAGGATAGCTACAGACTTACAACCTGAATTTTTGCAGTACCTCGCCGTATGATGCTTAGCATTAGCACGCAAGTGCATGGTACTCTGAATCAAACAGCCAAGTTTTCTTTAGACGGAGATGTGCAAGACATCTGTCAAGAACTGGGCTCATTGGGCATGGACGTGATTTCTACCAAGACAAATAAAAAAAGTTGATCATGGATTCCGATAATTGCCCGAATAGTTCTGGTGATGATGTCGAAAAATGATTTTCAATAATGGATCTTGATTTCCTGTTGTATTTTCAGTGTACTGTCAGAATAATTTTCCTTTCGCATTTGTTACCTTTAATTTCGGAACCTTCCTCGTATTGAGTTTTTAAATGATTAAGTAATATTCTCTGTTGCAATAGTTGTTATTAAATAAATTAATTGTGCAAAAAATGGAAAAAAAAGCTAAGACGCAAGAATCTGAATGCTATAAAATGTAAAATTAAAAAGAATTAGTAATGCTTGTACTGTTTGTAAAAGCACTATTTTGTACTATTATGCTTGTAAAATAATTAGAATTTTTTGAACAAACGAAAGCACATTAGGTAAAAATTTCCATTTATTGGTTGAGCGTAGTTAAACAAAAACAAAATGTCTACTCTGTTGACAAAATACTCCAACTGTATGTAAAGCAGAAGGTATCATATTATCTGTCAAATTTTATTGCAACTACTTTAAAAACCCTTTCTGACTCCAGTGCACTTCCGACAGCGTTTCTACCAAGCATTAAAAGAATGTCATTTTGCAATACCCCTTCAGACTTCGAATTTCCTTATAGAACTGAAGGACTCAAAACTTTGACCACAAATGGGTATGGATAATTCCATATTCTTCTGAAATTCAACAATTCTCTTAAAACGCTTTCTTTAATTTCCCAACATTATTAAAAAATGGGGCTTATTTCTCTCTAGTGCAAATCCTTTAATTTTGATCTTAAATTTCTATATATTTGCCCCAAATAGTCTTTATATATTCTTTAAGTCTTTTAGTACTTTCGTTATAAATTTTTATTTACATGATTTAAGTAAATAAATAAATGTATTTGCGTTCTTGTAAATATATATTAGTTATGATATTATATTTTTTAAACTGTCCAATTATCCAACATACCCAACCAGCGAAGAAACATTTTTACTTTTAGCACACTTCTAAAATAACTTTTAAATTCACGAAGTATATTCTTTTTCGAAATACTTCTCCAGCAAACAATGCTATCCATTTCCAAATAACCCTAGTAGCAAAACGTATGTTTAGTAACAAAGCCATTACATCTTCAAGCGTCTACATTTAAAGTATTCAAAAGAGACAAAAATTTAATAATTTTCGTTGTCCTTGAGCATTTCTGTTTCCTTTTCCTCAGTAGAGCAGTTATCATTTATTTCATTATTTGGATCTTTTCTAGGATATCAGTATCTTAATATGAATCTACATAACGACGTTTTCTCTTTAAAATTGTGCTTCAGGAGCCAAACTTTTTCCCTCGCCAAATGCATTTTTCATTCCGAACAACAAACCGGTCTAGAAAGACGGTGCCTAACTGAATTTTCTCACTTAAAACTAAACTGGAAATTCTAAAGAGGTTATTTATCGTTTGGGATTCTTTTTGGCTTTGCACCAAGACTTCCTTGCATTCTTCGGTTACTTTGTACGTTAATGGCTGATAGGAATTATTTTAGAAATGAAATGATTTCTTGTAGTTTTCTTGTAGGGAAAGTAGGACTTTTCTTTAATGATGTGACATTTGAATGCACGTTTTTTTTTCTTTTAATGGTTATTGTTAGAATGTCCAAGTGTAAAAATGTGTGTTGTAAAAAATTTACGAACTGAGCATGTCATATGAAGAAAATAAAATCAATAAATATTTGAATTGTCTTATCGAGATCAATCCACGATGTTAAATATACAGTGGACTCACTCTATAACGCAATCTATCTTACACAAATGGGATATTAAGCAAATATCTCACAAGTGATACATCCCAGAGCTTAAGTGAAGTCATCGCTCGCAGCGAGATTTTTCTCCTGCAGTAAGAAACGTAAACAGGGTGTTAGGTGGTAGGTATCATCCTCGTGGTTTGTTACTGAAGGAGAGAGTCAATCAGCGAACGGTATTTCATTGCTCGTGTCATCATTGAAGAAGACAGCACAAAATCTGTTCCACTCAAATCCGGATTTTATTCATTAATTTATATAGGAAATGGTATTATATAATTAGGGAATAGTTTAAAACTGTTTCAGGGGTGTTTATAAGTGCCTAAAATAAGAGTGCGTATGTTTCAAGAAGTCATATATATATATATATATGCTATTTCACACGCGATATTTTAACTTACGCGAGATGTCTTGAAACGCATCCCTCCACGTAACTGAAGACTGCACTGTACATTTATAAACTTTAAACAACTATTTCCTACGATAAAACTCCTTGTTTTGGGATTTTAAGATGTTATTCAGATAATTATTATGTTATTTCCATGAAAAATATTTCATGCATATTTTTAAAGTATATAAAAGCGAAAACTTTGCTTTAAAATCGTGTGTATATGGGTAAATTCTGTCAAACTAAGAATGATGTTAAAAATTATAAATTAATGCACCTGTAACATATTGCATGTATATCATTTAGTAAAAATGCAAAGTATGAAACATTAAATTTGCTCATGTACCTTTTGCGTGTGTATTCGTTTCATATTATTTACAATGACTAGACATGTTTAGGTTTACATAACAATTTCTAGAAATCACCTGTTAAATCAGAGGTTTTTATTAATACAAAAATATTTCAAATTGAAAAAAAAATAATGCAATAAATGTTTCAGCAATATTTTTACTCGTAAATATCTTGGAATTACAGAATTTACCAAACAAATAACTAAAAACTATTCATCTTTTTGAAGTAACATATATATACCCTCTATTCTTATTAAAAATGCTTCCTGGAATAAAAATATCATGAATGGAACAATCATACTCCCCTCGTGTTTATTTTGAAAAAGAAAAAAGTTGCAGAGTCTTTGTTATAATTACTCAACGTAAAATTTGAGGACCAAATATTCTTTTCATAAATTGTATGCCAATACCACTACCTATTATTTAAATTTCACAACACCCTATATTTCCACCTATGCATAATATTGTTAATCTTTAAATAAAGAAAAAAAACGTGTAAAATTCCTTTAACCATTAATAAATATAGTATTTTGTGTAACATTGTTCTTTTGCAATTCACTCTTTCGGCTATTCGAATGTTTTCTGATGCGTAAGTTAAAAATCACTCATACATGATAAAAATCGAAATGGAGAAAAATATCTCAATAATGCACTTGAAAATTTGTCTAATACTCAAAGATTTTTCATTATTTCATTTATTTTTCAGTTAATAGTAAGGACTAATGTTTATTATTTGATTACAAAAGCTTAATGAAGTTGATATTTAATTATACTAGGAGCCAGCCAAGGCCCCTAGACTCGCTACGCTCGCTTTTCGTAAGAGGCATTCGGCCCCTGATAAGACTTATTCGTAATAAAGACAGAATTTCAACAGACAAAACCTGAAGATTGGATCAGATAGAATGTTACTGAGCTACACGTTGCTAAGTTCTTGCATGTTCATTGGCACATAAAAATTTAAACTTCACACAACAGTAGACCACTCCAATATATCACGGTAGATATTTTGCTACTAGCTATCCGTGTTCTACGGGTCCTGAGCTATACGCCACCTGGCGTGCGGACTCAGTACTTCACATGTTTTATTTGATAAAAACTACGGAACAGCTAGGATGGCTTGCCACCAATGGTGACTTTCCATTATTTGGCGATTTACACATGCTCACGACCTATAATTACTGCTAATGCAAGGTTCCCGGAAAACCGTTATCCATATTTTCATATACATAATCCTTTGCAGATTGATGTATTTAGCACCACGAATTATATCATCTCGCCGCGCTGGCAAATAGACATAGTTAAAGCCACCAAATATGTCTACTGGTAGGAAATACTTCAGCTGGACCGAACCGCCTTTAAAATAATCTGCACGTTAATTATTTTTCATTTTTTCATTGTTGTAATATTTGCCTAGTTGAGATTGAAATTTGTTTGGAACTTTGACCTTAACTTCCCTGTCCGAAGAAAAGACGACCTTGCAATACTTCCTCCAGCCGACAAAACATTTGAAAGTAGGAAGGTGAAAGATTGGCACCATATTCTTTCGTTTTCGGGTCCGTACCTTCAACGTCCAGTGTAAATAAGAAGTTCTGGTTAACAGCCTAGTTGACATACCAAACGCAAATTTTATTGATTCTAGAACTTCGTCGGATACTCTGTCATACAATCTGCAATCTGTAAACAATAATTAACAAACATTCAAAAATAGCCCCCTCAAAATAAGCGAGGAAATGTCGCTTATAAAACCCCTATTCAAAGAGACAGGGCACTTAGGATCACAGCTAACTAATTTCCAGCAAGAATCATCTGCCCCACCTTTTATAATATCTTCGAAATTCCCAGCATTTCTCCAAGATTCAATTTCTAGAAAGAATTCCAATCAATTGCGAGCTTCGATTGAGTAATACTAGGCTATTTTGCAATACTTAATACATGGAAGCAAATATTAGAGACCCCATCAATAAAATTACGCTAAATGCTGAAAAAACTTGGCGAAAAATAGCCACATTCGGCTCCGAAAATAAGTTCCAAAAACCGAAGAGAGCTGAGCGATAGCGCCAGTTTCTCGAGAATTCGTGAAATCCCTATGTTAAAAAATTGGGATGCCCAAATTCCCCTATCTCGCATTCTTGTTAGTCAATTTTCATGCAACAAAATGGAAATTTTAATTATTTGACGTGTAGAATACGAATTTAAGACTATAATTAATCCCTAAAGAGCAGATCGATACGGTGAGTTTTCAAACATGTTCCAACAGAAATTCGTCAATTATTTTTTAGTGTGGATGACTTCTCGCATTCTCACACAGCAAATCTTCTTCTGAAAAGCTGATCTGCGTTTATTACTGCAAGAAAACTGTACATTCCAATGCAACGCTGACCAAAGCTGATCGTTTGACGGCAGGAAAAGTGACCCCGTCTAAATGGATCTCCACTGGCTATTAAAGACATAACGTCCTGGCATTACCCCTGTCCCAAAGAGCATATCACGTGGTTTCGTGTGACTACCCCCTAATTATATCCCTCCCACGTGCAATCTATGACTATCTTTTTGTAATTAAATAAATGAATAACATATTAATTTAATAAAACGCACAATATGAAATGGCAGCTTTCAGAAACAGAAAATATTTGCTATATTGTGAAGCAAGCTCAATTTCATATCTATTAATTAGCATCACAGGCATACAATGATTTGTTGGAGAAAACAAAGATAGGTAACGAGCTCATCTTTCAAAACCATTGAAACTTTGTTTCCCTAACATTTCCTAAATTTAAAGCTATCACATTCCCCATTCAAATTATAAAACTGAATGAACGAATATACCTTATTTAAAAGAGACACAGACAAATGATATTCATTTTAAAAACTCGGTTCCGATAAACAGAAATTATTTGTTGCCACATTTTCTAATGAAAAGGCGAAAGAATTTCGAAATATAATTCAATCCATGAATAAAGTTAATTCAAGCGGACTGGCAAAGTAATTCACACATACTGGCAATGTCCTTTGAAAACTCGGATACAGGTAATGACTCAGACAAGAATTTACGCATGACTAACCGCGGGACGTATGTTCGATGGCAACTTATCGATCAGGGTAAAAGGTAGAAATATGACTCCATGTTTTAAATAATACGTATCTAGTTTTTGAATATTTTAAATATCTTCTCGTATTTCTCGATTTCCTGAAAATACTTACTTTTAGGAGCAAAGAGGAAATGTTTATTGAAAAGCTAAGGTAACGTAAAATGTGTATTTTAAGATAAATAAAGCCGAGAGGTTTGTGTTTTGCTATTGGAATTTGAAAATGAGAGAACGCGAAGCAGATTTGCAGCTTGCAAACTGGGTGATTATTTTCATCATAATTGGTAAAGCCCAAATTATGCTACAATACTGTTTTATGTATATTACTGATAATGTATATAATGAATTATCATTATCTACAGTGATGAAGACTGCCCGGCAAAGTAGAAAACAATTAATCATTTCACACATTTCCCAAGCATTCTGTAGAATGCTGCGACGTTGTCCGAATACTTACCAGCAATTACTACTTATAGATACATGCCTGGCGTTCCTTTTTTCTTTACCCTCAATACTTGAATCTCTCCCATAACCTTTGACCTGAGCGGTGTCGTAAAGTCTTCGATGAGAAGCTATAGATCTTTGATGATGTGTAGTTCTGACGTTAATGAACGAGTAAATCCCTGAGTGTTTCAAGGGCTCTCCAGAATTAGACACTATAGTGACTTGAGGAATCTCATAACTTTCGAACACTTACTTCAAGAATAACACGCGATCAAAATCCACTTGAGATTCAAACCCAAAGCCTAGATGGACACCTCAAGAGAGAGGAAGGAGATCTGCTTCAGAAAGTGAGAAGTTAAAAGGCAACTTTTCCTCTGGTGTTAGGCCTATTGAGGAGTGTATCGCGAACCCGTCATCTAATGTATTTTAAATTCCAACTCTATGCGTTTCGTTGTGTACCGTCAATAAATGTGTTTTTTTGTGAGTAAGAGGCTCGTCTTAATTTTTATGACTGTATAATGCCGAATAGAAAAGCGGCAATATATGTAATACATCTCACTTCGTTTGGGATAACACGGGGAACTAATTTGTTTGCTACCGCTGGTACTTTGTTTCTTTGGTATTTGCTGCTAATTTGTTTGTCCTCCGATGTACTGAGTAAAACATCAGTTTGATGACCATCGCTGTAAGGGTTCCATCGAAAGTGTGCTACCGCTGATCCTATGGAAAAAAATCAGATTTTCCGTCCACTGCTTTAAGGGGTCCTATGAAAATTTTCTATATCTGGGCCTATGCAAAACTAAAAATTGCATAAGGCCAGATATAGCATATTTTCGAGGGGGCTCCTTCAACGATGGGCGATCCACTGATTTTTTTTTTATTATTTTTTATTTTTATAGTTTAAAAAAAGACCAGCTGTTGCATATAAAGTAGTACATTATGCTTGACATGTTCGAAATGAAATAAGATGTATTTCATACTTTGCTGGTTTGTCATTTAGAAATTGATAAAATGTCTGTCATTCTGTGCAAATTGTGGACAAAGTATTTAATAGCTCTCATATTCCATACTTTATAAAAACATTACAATACATTATAAAACCACCTGGAGTTGCATCAAATGTCCAAGCATTATAAATAATGCTGAATTTTCATACATTGCCTCACGCAGTACCACAGATGCTCTATACTAATTATGAAAATGCTTAGTATTTGAATATTGAAACGGTTCCCAGCAAACACACAAAGACGTTTTCTGAACGTTTATAGACGTTCAGAGAACCTGTGTGTGTTTGCTGGGTTTGTTTCAGAAAGGATAAAACAAATAGTTCGTTTTAACTCAACAATAACTTTATGCTTATTTTTAACAAAATCTTGGTAAAATACTAAAAATTTAACATGTGTGTCTTACATCGAAAACACGATCTATGTTGAAGACTTGTTTCTCAAGAAAGATTTCTTTCTCATCATGCAACAGCTTTCTTTCACAGACGAGTTTAGATTCGCCTTAAAACTCAAACACCTTTTCACTTCCTGAAGTTCGCAGGTAGATTTGGAAAAAGTGAGTACTGTGGTAGGCTTTAGTTTAGGGGAAGAAAAGTAATAAAGTATGAGCATGAGATTAAAATCGTTGTTCTGAGAAAGAGGATTTTAGAACTAATATTTCGGACATTTGATAGCGCATCAAAGATGGTTTGATTTTTGGTGACAATGCAGTTTGGAGAGTAGAAATGCTGCTTTTTCACGTAACATCATAGATTATAAGAAACAAAATATTTTTTGGCATGAAATTACTTCAAAAGTCTTCAATCTGTCCCAAATAAATAAGTAAGCTAGATATTGAAATGCGCCACTTAAAATCATCCGATGCGCCACAATTTGGTCACCCCTGCCTTAAATCGTGCCTAACTATAGATGAACCTAGTTCATTTTCAGCATTTTAACATTGACAGTGATACATGATACCTTGTAGAAAGCGGTATGCTGTAATTTTATCCTTTCATTGGTTGTTCTTTGACATTGTAGGACCCCTTCTTTCAGTTTTCTTAGGAAACTTCTTTCTGAATGGTTGAATTATCAAGAGCTTCATTTAAGTTTTATACAGTGATTGTAAAATACTTTGCTTCTTCCCTTATACTTCATAACACTTCCCTTTTGGGTTGAGTATCCAGAAAAGCAATTATAAGTACTTGTTGCTATTGCTGTTATTGTGAACATGTATATCGGTTCGGTGTGCTTGGCTTGAAAACCGCTTATAAATCCTCGTCAGAATGGCAACACAAGGGGTTGCCCTCCATGGGGTCTTTCTCAGGGGTCCTAACCCGTATTTACGCTAAGTTTCAGAGAAAACCACGGAAAACTCCGAACGGTTAGGTCGACGGACGCGCGATGGGACCCGATCCCGGGACCTTCACACTTCGCCCGTCTGCCATTTCCAGTGACATAACCACTGTGCCATGGTGGGGCTATAAGTATTTTTTTTTTCTTTTTGGTTATTAATAACAAATCGACATTTTTCTGTAATATTAATGATTACTTGTTAAGCATTATTAACAAATGTCCTTGTATGAATTGTTTTTACAGACCACCAATCATCATAAATTAACTTATGTATTTTTCAGGTATGAGCACATGAGGTTTGCAAAAAAAAAAAAAAAAAATATTTTTGTATAGAGATCAGTATATATTTATTAGGATTAATTTTATTTTATTTGCAAATAATTCAAAAACGAAAAGGAATTTTAAAAAAGGGTAACTAAAGAAAAATCCAATTTTAATGAAAAAAAAGCTATTTATTTTAGCGAAATGGATGTATGTTAAATTATCTAAATTTATATGTTTTTTTTTTTTCCATAAAAACGACCAAATGTAAATATATATTTTTTTCTTAATTTCACTGCTTTGAAAATAAATTGAAAACACCGAATTAAAATATTAATCTTATTTTGGTACGGCTGATTTTTTTTTCCTTTGTAAGTGGATTAAGGTTTCCATTTGAAAATTTCTTTACTTAAAAATAATTACAGAGAAAGGAATTGGATAAATAATATTTTTTTTTAAACTGAGACTTATTAAAAAGACACAAATTGAACATTTATTTTTATAATAAAGAGAGATACTGGCAAAACTTGTTTAATTTACATTTAGTGTCAACATCTTGTTGACATGTGCACAGCCGTGAGATTTAAGACTAGCAGAACATACGCGCAATCAAGGATGCCCATGCAGATTGCATATATAACATTTCTTATCACGAAAAATTTTACATTATGCCAACTTTTGAATATTAGTAATCAAGTCCGTAACCATGGGGTAAGTTTTATAGCCCTTTTAATTTATAATAACGAAACTTTTCTTAAACCTGAAGAAGAAAGCTCAAAGCCTCATGAAAGTTCCATCCCACCCCATATATTTCGATGTCAAAATGCACGTGTTTTACTTTCGTTGGACTCTATCGCCTTAAAGTTTAATGAAACATCGTGCAATACCGTTTCAATTGTTACTGTACGTTTAACTTCACGATAAAGACACTTAAAATCGAGATGACTCATTTCGCCGTTGTCCGGAGAAGCAAAACTTGCGGACCACGTAGATGAAACTACGAGGCGGTAAGTTGTTTTTCTTTTTTCTTTAAATCTATTTTTCTCTTTTTTTATCAGAAATGAAAACTGAAGCCATTTTTGAGCGATTGGAACAATCTGGTGCACCGCAACCATCCGGTATCGAAGCATATTAAAGTTTCGTTTTACAGCATGGAGGTAGTACACAAAATAAAATACAACAACGAGCGGGAATTGATGCATGATTGGAAACAAATACTGAATGTGTGATTAAACCTGGGTTAATGTAGCTCTACTTCAAGGTGAAACCCTTCGATAAGAGAGATGTGCATTTTGAAGTAATAAACGATAGCGTGTGATACGGCTTTAACACCACCTCGCTTTTCAGTAGCCAGTATACAGAATGAAGGCAAGTGTAGTTTTTTGAACATGCCGCTATGACTTCAAAACGAAAAAAAAAACGAGCCCTTGGGGTTTATTTGATATGGCAGCCCCCCATATCAATACTATCTTTTTTTCGTTTTGAAGTCATAGAGGCATGTTCAAAAAACTACACTTGCCTTCATTCTGTATATTGACTACTGAAAAGTGAGGTGGTGTTAAAGCCGTATCACACGCTACCGTTCAGTACTTCAAAATGCACGTCTTTCCTATCGAAAGGTTCAGATTTTGAATTAAAGGGGTTATGTCCCGCGATATGAATCAAAAGAAGGCATTGCATATATAAGTCAAAAAAGCAGCTGTGAATCGAGTGCCTTAGAGGCTGATACTGACTAGAATGTTTCTGAATGTTCTCGAACATTCTGCAATGTTTGATAATGTTCGAGAATGTAGTTGAATGTCCCTATATTGAAAAGTCGCTAAAGTTGATAAGAACGAGTTTGGAATCGACGTTAGACATTTTGAGGAACTTTGGGAGAGCATTAGAATAATCTATGATGTTCTGGAGTGCTACATAATATTCTGCACCTTGGATGTCTACTTCTACGTGCTTAATCTGACGGAATTTTCGTACTGTCGAGTTTTTGTACTTGGAAAGTGCGTGCTTTGTTCTCTTTTACCGGGTAATTTAAAAATCGAATTTCCAAGGCTTACTTTTTTTTAAAGCTTTAAAAAATACTTGAAATTGGATTTAAGAAACTTTGCAAAATACTGTCTTATAAAATTTATTTATTTTTTTTTAAGTAAGGTATCCTCCCCGTGGAAGAGCTAATAATCCCGTATTCACTCGTGTAGAGTGAGGATGCGAGTATAATGCGCACCCCGTACTTCACACCTCGTAATGCGCACCCGTCTGAAATTTTCTATTATGTGGATGGAACTCATGACGATATCATTTAAGAGGTCATTGACTATGCCAGTGATGACAAGTACTATGATGATAACAACTAGTAGCGGCAATGAGAATTGCTAATGAGTGTTAAAAGATAGTGTTACTAGCGATGTCGTAAAAAATAAAGAGTAATCAGAGAAATAAAATACTATAAGTACCTTTATTGAGGAAGATTTTTCTAGTTTTATTATCTACTCTGAATAATTTTTTCGCTTAATATGTGTGTCTTGGATTACATGCAGTAGTCAAAAAAATATTCTGTGTATAACGCGCACTCAGATTTTTGCCTTAAAGTTTTGAAAAAATAGTGTAAGCTATACATGAGTGTATACTAATAACAATAAGAATCCAATACACAAAATATTTAATTTATGCCTGTCGAAATTAACCCGCCCATTCTCAGGCAAAAAACACTGCAATGCGATAGCCTTTTTCATGGTCTTTACTTTCTACATAAAGGTTGTTCATGTAGCGTTAATTCACCGAAACAATTGACTTCTTGTTCCCACTTTCGGAATAGCAGATAACCAATTTTTTCTTTTCTTTTAAATCAAGAAATTTTTGATAGCTAAAACTGACACTCACAAAGTGGAACCTACTAAAGACTGTGCTGCTGAGTATAACCTGTGAGCACACCCAGCAAACACAGTCCTATCGGATAATCTTTGGACCGACAACCGCATGCCGACACAGCACGCCTCGGTCCGTCATCGGTCTGACGTTGCCGAAAACGACAAATTTAGGTCCGCCCGCCGAGGCAGTGGCCATAAGGACCGCAGTCGGATAAAACGACAACGGCACCGGTACAGTCTTTTCCCAACTCTTAACCAAAATCATTGCGTTTTAGATGTGGCATCGGCAACGGCAGTATATGATTATATAAAAGACTTTACACCACGAGGACTAATTTTGCTGAAAATACCTAGTTAAAACAGTAAAATAATTTAAGGGTATTAAATTAATGAATTAAAAAGGAAAGCTTTTTCTAAAATTAACCGACATCCGTTAACCGTATTATCTGTGGAATCAACCAGCATTTTTGTTTCTTTCAGTGTATAATGATGTTTATCAGACTAAATAATTATTTTTAACAAAATATTAGGCTCAACTAAACAATCTTTGAATCGGTAGTTTGGATACTTTTTTTTTTCCCAAAATTTTTTCAGAGGCTTGGGAAATTTATATTTTTCCAGAATCTAAGAATTGAAAATAAAGAATCACACATGTTAAAAAGGAAAAAAGAAAGATTAAATTTATGAAGCATGCTTGCTAATATGTTTTAATCTATTTAGTCGTAAGTTATATAATAGTACAAAATAAAGTTGACTTTTGTTGCTATATATTCGTTTAAAGTGCAATTCAAACAAAATTATGCTTTGATAAAACTGAAATATCGGCTGATTCCACAAATAATACGGTTAAATTCACAAAAAGATCTTCCGTTTAATTTAATCAGACATTTACTAAACACAGAAAAATTATTTTGTTTATATAACTAAGTATTTTTAGCAAAATTAGTCCCAGTGGTGTAAGGCCATTTATATAATAATAATAATCATTATTTTAATGGGTTAGTTCCCGAGAGAACTAATCATAGAATTGTTTATTAATAACACCATGTTAATTATGAGAAAAGTACTTATTTCATGTAAAAATCTTATTTTATATTCATGTACTTTCATGTTTCATTCTATAAGGTTATTTCTATAGAAGAAAAGACCTTTTTGTAATAAAATAGACTTTTAAAAAAATAATATAAAACACTTTTTTCAATAAATTGACTTTTAAAATGCTTATACTTTACTAAAAAATTCATTTCCCCTTCTTGAAAAAGAAAACAGCCGGACCAAAAAGTTTTTATAAATAAATATTGGTATGACTTACATATGCTTCACCATGCATTGAAGGGTTTAATACAAACAAAAAATAAGCATTAAATGATATCAATATTGTAGACCTCTAATTAACAACGATACCTATAAATATCGAGTGGGAATTGATGATATGAAAATTAGCATGAATAAAAAGTATTATGAGATACAATTATAAAACTAGTCAAAATCTTTAACTGATTCATAATTGCAACAGACTGCATCCTAAAGTGAAGCCTAATCATAAATGCATTGTGATGCATAAATGAATCAAACAGAAAAACCGATATAGTTTATTTATAAAAATTCTTCGGTTAAATATAAACATGGAAACGATAGATACATACCTTCAGCTATATAGAGTTAAAATTTAATTCTCTAAAATCGAATATAGAAACAACACGCACTTGACAAGAAAACTACTAAAACAGAAATGAATTCTGAACTCTTGGCTGGCTTTAATGAAAGAGCAATGTGTTGCTAAATGCTGTCATGCACTGAAAAAAAAAACAGTTACTCATTAATACAGATTTATTAAGATGAAAATCAGCCCAGAAAATCAAGTGTTTTGTGATTTTGTTACTGCTAAATTTAGCAAAAATGCGTATGATTCATATATGCCTCACAATGTATTGAAATGGGAAAGCTGTTCAAAAGTCCTGTGACGACAACCACTCTTCAGGTGGAACACCATTAACAAACTTATTCAGGACTTTTGAACAGTTCCTTAATTCAGGAGGAACACCATACTTAACTTCAAAAACACTGCTAATAGCTTTTGTTGTACCATTATCAGTGTTTAATCGCCTCATATTCGTATTTATCTCCTATTAATATACTACACCGCACACAAAACCACTTTCATTCAACTGTTTTCAACTCAATGCATTTACCTCCTTTTTGAATTCCGGCTCGGAAATCAGCAATGCTCGCAGAAGAAAGACTTCAAAAGAAAAGTTTTTACATAGGCTTCAAATATCTCATCTTTTGTGCCTTTAAGATGTCACGAAACTTTATTCGGGGGGGATTTCAAAACTGGGCCGAGAGATTCTGGAAACAGAACGCTTTATCATGCCGTTCTTTCTCGTCACATTTTCTCCAGAAATTCGGCAACAGAAACTCCACCAAATCTTGACATTAAATTTATATGGCGGATCGGCCATTCTTCATTTGTGAATTTAATTAACAAAATGCTTCGAACTGCGTTTTAAACTTCTGAGGAATGATTAATGCCGCGTTTGTTTATATAGATGTATCGTCCCATTTTCAATTAAATTCGGAAGAAAGAGAAGAAGAAACTGAGCAGCTTGATCTTGTGAATAGGAGAGTTTCGAATTTGGCGTATTCCTTTTCGAGCAGTTTGATATTGAAAGATGGATGTCAAATATTAAGTATATAAATTTCATTTGTTACGGGAATTAACTTGGTAGACTTGCTTTAAGCATGGGCTTCAAATTTCGATACATTATGATAGAGGTTGCATTTGCGAAACATCCGTCTTTATTGGATAATTGAAATAGAAAGCAGTGTGTTTGAAAACACAATCTTCACGATGCATCACATACTTTTTAATTGGCTCTAATTTTCAATTCCCTATTCTGTATGAAACACTCTTTGCAATCTGTTAATTCCCATCTTTCTCTCCATCGTGCAATTTTAATTTCTTTTTGTATATTGCTTTGAATTTCTCTTAAAGTATTATATGTTCTTCATTAGGCGCCCAAGTGACATACATGATTTTCTAGTTTCATCTCCTTTGAGTTTTCCCACCGAGCTTCAGTACATTTTTGAGGGTTAAAGCTCTTTCCCTGTTAGTCCCTGTTGGCGACAAATACAGTGCATGTGAGTCTGCATTTAAAATTTATTACAACTAAATTAACTGCCGATTGAACTATTTGAAATTTTGCGATTTTATTGGCGGCATTTCTTTCCTTCTCCTGGCGTTGTCGCCAAATTGGCTTACTGTGGTCTCATAACAGTTTTTCCTCCGGTGCGAAGCCGTGTTTCTTTTTACATTGCTACCAGCCACTGTTTTAATAGCTTTTATTGTTTTAAATTAACTACTTAAATATAGCCTGATTGTTCGTTCATTTGGAGAGCCACGAAATAAGTTATTTGCGAAAGCAATCTAAACTGTATGATTCCTGTCACGGAGACAGACAGACAGTTCTACGAGTGACTCAACCTACACCAATCAACCAACCGTCCAACTAAGTGCGACTCTCTATATGTACAACTAACTTTGCCTTAAAGTTCGTGTCCCCTTTATGTCTCGGAATCCGCTATAACGATTTTTAAAAAATAATATATCATTCTAATCGGTGCTGAAATCGATAACTGACGTCACCTATTTATTTAGGAAAACTCCTTTTTTAAATTTAATCCAGTGTACAGAGTGGACTATTTAACTGCCGCGTACTAGCGCTGAAACAAGCTCAACTGAGGTCGTGATTTGCAGACACGACACGGTCAATCGGTTTGAGCGGAAGAATACGCGGAAAATTTTCTTCTACTCCTGGTAGCATCTCTCCCATTCGAATATCCTTTTTTCTAAAAAATTTTCTCCATGAGAAAGCTTTCTCCATGGAGAAAACTCCCCCCTCTCGTTTTCACCCCTGATAATAACTCCCCAGGGTTTTCCTTAGAGACGAGCAAAGAAGATATATTCATACTCGATTTGTCTGTGGATCGGCCTAAATGGGTCCAGGGGTGAGCCGGTTAAACGAAAATCCGGTTAAAGCGGAGAATGAAAAACTATATATATAATTAATGGTTGGAACTGCATTAAAAGAAGTGTTTTAATTTATTGCAAAAGTTTTATAGTTGCGAGGAAAATTTAAAAAAACACCAGTCATTTTTTTTTTCTTCTGAAAACTGAAAGTTCGACCACTTTAAAGCACCATATCGATGCAGGAAGCTGATGCTTGTTGTTGTATAAAGAGTTTTCCCAGTGCTTTTGCTCCATCTTTATATAATATGACAGAGGTCAGTGTCTGTTATTTGGGAAATTAAAAAAATAAAATTATTTTAAATCAAATACGGCCGGTTAAAGCGGAGATAAGTTCAAGTACCTATGTATCTTGTTTCTATTTTTAATCATGAAATTACATTGTAATTCAAGCAACTTTGTTTTTTCCTGGTTAGTTTAATTTAATTAATAATAGCTACCATTGTTTATCCCATCTGTTATTGAATTGCGTTAATCATTCTTACATATTGTAGAACCTTAAAAATTATAAAATGTCATTTACCTCAACAGGGAAGCCTTTAATTTTATAAGAATTATAAAGCTTAAATTTTCGTTTATAATTCATGAAATGACACATATTTTCATTGCATTCATTCCATATTCAGCTACAAATAAAAATTTTGATTGGTTTTACTTTTACTTATTTTTTATTATCTTATGATCATAACCTTAAAATGTAATGATATATTCCCATACAAAAACCCTTTACGGGTTAAAAGTTTGTGACACCGTATTTTACTTTACAGCTATATGACTTTAAATATTGGTCTTAAAAATAACGATATCAAATTTTGAGGGACGTCCTGGTGTAACTTTTTAAAATTTGTTTGTTAAATTCCATTACAATTACTCTTGTTTTATTTTCCAAAGAAGATTTACATATTCATGCAATGCTTTTAATTATCAAATACATCACACTTTCACTGAGACTATATTATGCATTCAAGTGAATTTATTTCAATAATTTAATTTATCTTTTGCATAACGTTATCCAAAAGGGTAAGCAAAATTTTCATAAATGTTCCCTTTGTAACACACTATGCATTTGAATACATTTCACTTAGTTTTGATACTATGACACAAAGTGCATAGCGTGACGCAAAAGGTTAATTTAATTATTGAAATAAATTCATTTGAATTCATAATATAGGCACAGTGAAAGTGTGCATTTGATACTAGATGTAGACAGTGTATTTGATAATAAAAAGAATTGCTTGAATGTGTAGATATTTAGAAAATAAAACAAGAGTAGTTGTAATGGAATTTAAAAACAAATCTTATAAAGTCACACCAGGGCGTCACACAAAATTATTATCGTTATTTCTAAGACCCATATTTAAAAGTCATATAGCTATAAAGTAAAAGGCTGCGTCAAAAACTTTTAACCCGTTAAGGGATTTTGTATGGGGTATTCTCTGCTAAAACTTAATCTCGCCGCTCAACCATACCAAAAATTCACCTCTCATAGTTTTTCTATAAAGATCGACTGAGTGATATTGTTGAACCCTCATAAGTAAAATTACACACTTTAATACGATCTTTACCCATTTTTTTTTTACATAATTTTATCCAACCATTTACCCAAACAAGACGCACCTTTAAAAGAACTTTTGCAATTTTCTTTGGAAATATTTTTAAACTCCTTTTACAATTGTATCTCAAATTTTACAAAACGAATTTAGTAACCATTACCTGAATTTCCCAAGCAGTGAACGTTCTACGTAAATAAAAATAAATCTAAAGTCTAAGAAAACAGAACAACAGTTACACCTAAATTTAAATATAGGGAAAAGAAGAAAGCGCTCATTTTAGACGAAAATAGTTAAAGAGCAATTTTACTTCTGAAATTCAGGAAATCTCATGAGAAGACTAAAGATTTTTGAGCAATTACCGAAAATGTACTTCGTTTGGAGAATTCTTGTTTTAGTCGTAAATTAATTACGAAGATTGCATAATTTGTCTCATTTTCCACTGAATTTTGAGTGTTTGAAATTTGTAAACGCAGTCGAAGTTTTACTGCTCTGCTATTACGTTTTTCAGGGATCTTTTTAAGTATTTTAACAATTATAGAATGTGGTGATTCACCTGATAGAACTAACATGTTTTCGGTGAAACATTTTCCTTTAATGGTGTACTTGGAGGATGCATTGTTCTGTATGGGCTTTTTATTTGTACGTGAACATTAAAATCGTAGTGTTGTATGCAAATATTTAAAATGAACTTAATTTAAGAGAGTTTCTTTTTCATCTGTAACAAGTTTATAATATAAATTTAGTAAATTATACGTCTTGTTTAAAATGTTAAAGCATAAAAAAGGAAAATAAATGTTATCCAAATGAAGAAATATTTCTGAGAGCCTTATTTTCAATGTCACACAGTTTTCAACAACAAAATTTCACATGTTCATTTGAACATTTATCTTATGTTTCCAATTTAACCAGTCTTTGAGAATATTATGTGAAAGTATTACGTTTCAAATTAGATGTATAGTGAAAACATGTCTAATACACAATATTTGATAAATATACCCAATATTCGGTTAATTTTCTATTAAATATACTAAAATATTTTATATTAAAAACACGTCGTTTAACATATTATTTAAGAATTATATTACATAGATATATTAAATTTAAATTAATCTGTTCAATACCTGAAGATAAGTATCTATCTGGGTTTTTATAAAACAAAGTAGAATGTATAATTTTTCAAAAGTACTTACTAGGAATCACAATTTTTTCTTGTTAGAATCTAGTGAGATCAATTAGATATGTGTGATTATATTTTAAAAGTATTTGTGAAAAGTATTTATTTGTAGCTAAAAGGATATTTAATCTTGTACAACAGTACATATATTAGAGTTAATAGTAAAATTGTTTTATAAACAAGAAAAATAGTTCGAATTTATGAACGATCCACATTATCCTCAAAGACGTTTCAATGAATCCAGCCAATTAGAAAAACGCATACGCAGTTTATATTTTATTGTCAAATGAAAATTGAGTGAATTTTTGATAATCCTAAAATTGCTTCCGAAATTGTTTTAAATGCTTAAGATTGTAAAAATGATATTGTTTTAAATAGTCACGGAATATAATTTTCATATTCGTATAAAACTAACTGTAAAATATTTTACTAAACCGTTTTCTTAAATAGTATGCATATAAAAGTTTAAAGTTTAAAATAGATGTGACTGACATCTATGTATGTATGTATGTATATTTGTAATGTCTATCTTTCTTTTTCTTCTATACATGCGAGGGAGGTTCAAAAAGTATGAAATCTATGTATGTATGTATGTATGTATATTTGTAATGTCTATCTTTCTTTTTCTTCTATACATACGAGGGAGGTTCAAAAAGTAAGCTAACAAGCCCTTTAAGTAAAAAAAATTGTTCACGGAATCCATGGGATACACAAACATAGCAAGATTTTTGTACAGATAATTTTTCAACTTAGATTCCATGCGCATCAAGGCATTCTTCCCAATACTAATCGGTCGAAACCAGGGCTGAAGTAATCAGGTCCCTTTTCGCTGACATACTTAAACTTTTACAGGTCAATGTTCCCAATTGGGAACATTAAATTAAAATTTTATTGAAAAAAGGTTATCAATATTGACTTGAAAAAAATTGCAGATATAGTTAAAATATGACTTGAATTATGAAACAGAATTTGCATTTCTATCATTAGTCGGAAGCTTTATTAAAAGAAACCCTAAAAATAGCAATTTTCATAAATTTTTACGGTGCTATCTTGATGCACCTCCCCTTCATACTTAATTCAAATTTTTACTTAATATGTTAAATTTAAAAATAAATCCTCTACTTATTCTTAATATTTCACTTATTGTTTAAAGTACCCATAAGAGTATAGTCAAAGTATAGCCCCTAAAAGTATTCAGAAATAACCGTTGTTCCCGATTGAGAACTCAGTGAAAATTGGGAGTACAATTTTTTCCTCATTTAAATGACTAATATCCTTTAATTAACGCATTAGAAGGCAAAACATGCAAAAAAAAGGAAATTTAAAATATGCCTGGATCTGAATTCGGTCTATAAAAGGTTAAGGACGTCATCCTAAACTGCGGCATCGATTTGAAAATGACGTCCTGCCATGTACTTCTTGAACGGTCCGAAGAGATGGAAATCACTGTGAGGGCGATCAGGGTTGTACAGAGGATGTTGACATACGTTCCATTGAAAGTGCTGTAGCAAACCACGTGACATCTAGTGGCACTTGCACGCTCTGACTGTCTGTTGAACCTAGACAAGGAATTGCAGATTATCTTTGGAATATGCACGTTCCTGAAAGCTCTTGTTAACTTACTTTTTGAACCCTATATGCACAATCATTATATTAATTTATCTATGTATAAAATAAATATACATATTACTGCATTTAGACACTATTAGTAATCCTTAACGTTTGACTGAAGAAGACTCGGCAATAGTGTATGACGTAGACGGAATAAAATTTAAGATTTTATCCACGTAAGTACCTTTACTGCGTAAAGTTAGTTCATACTTTCAAGTGTCCTGTGTGTAATGCACTGTCACATTATTAATGCGTTCATCTTGATTGAAAGTATTAAAAGAATACTGCTTATTCAGGGTTATTTTTTAAAAAGCAGCCCAAAATTTCAAAAGGCATCATTAATTTCATAAGAAAAGTTTGGCATGATACCAAGTAAGTCTTTTCAGGAACCCGCAGAACGTAATAAAGAGTAACCTCAAACTTGCAAAACTTCAAAGAAAACTGTTTTGATATTAATTTTTAACTTTGATTACTTTGCTTTCTCTAGGCCACGAGTTAATGATGTGTTCAATGTAATTTTTTAAAACTTTATTTGATGATACTTTATTTTTATCCTTTTTGTTGAGAAATAGTAATTAAACGGATGTGAAATTGCTTGAAGAATTTAGTTTTTGTGATAAAATAACTTGATTGATTAAGGTATTTCCTGATTATTTAATATAATATAGCTCATCTAAATGATATTTTTAAGTGATTGTAGTTTGCTTTTTAAAATAAAACACCACAGAAATGACATAATGATTTTTATAAATATGCATGGTCTAAAATTGCTCTATTTTGTATAAGGGATAAGGTTTTAATTAAAATTATTATAATTTATGAATTATAATACCTTTATATTATTGAAACTGGATTTCTTAAACACTTTTGAGTATTTTTCAGGATTTTGGAACCTTTATAACAATCATTTCTTACTGTTTCTCAAAAATCCTCTTTTTAAGCCCTTTTTTAAGAGAAAATTTTAAAACTTCATTATAAATTTTTAAGAATGACTGAAAATAATTTTTTTATTGGCTTCATGAGCTATCTTTATGCCAGGTCCTCTACAGTATGGGAAAGCGGTAGTGTACATTTTTTTAGCCGATGTAGTATTCTATTGCGGATTTTCTCAAGTTTCTTTAATCTATTTTTAAAAAATTTAGGAACAATATTATTAGGACAGTCAGCATCTCTTTACATTTTTTCTTAATTGAATCAATTTCATTTTTAAAAAAGGTGTCGTTGGAGCAAATTTTGATGGCTCGATTTACATATGAGCTTATTGCATGGATTTTATAGTTCTGTGAGGTTTTTGAATTATGGCTATGTTTATTGTTTGTTAGTTTTATGTGCACTGTAGTTAGAAAATGGTCTGGTTTATCACGGATTATTTTGATGTCAAGGTAATGGATCATATTATTGTTTTCAATTTCACAGATGGATCCACCCGTGAAAAGAACAGACAAATATTTAATTAATAAAGAAGAAAGTACATTAATTGGAAAAATAAGCCCAACATTAAGAAAAAACGATAAAAAGGGTTGCTACATCGGAGAAACTAAAAGGATAATAAATGAAAGGAAAAAAAGAGCATGTAGAATATTTAAAATTCAGAAAATAAAGCACAACCCTATATAGTAACGCTCCGAAAGAAAACATAACAAAAGATCTAATAGAGATAGAAAAAAAGCTTATCATCAAAATGAAAGTTACTGATTTTAATTCTAATCCCTTGAAGTAATCTCCACCCCCGAAGCTGTAAATGACGTAGCGCATGCACTAATCGACGAAAGATGGCGCGACATGGTGCGTCCACGGAAACTTAGTTTTTATAATGCCTCCATGTTTTTTAGGGGTTTTTAATGGTAGTTGTTTTTAACTTTGAAGAAGCTGAACTGTAAATTATTTGACTGAGTTATGCCTGCATTTCATACATGCTAATTAGAGAAAATACTGAAGTGTTATTTAATAAAAAAAACAGTCAGTCGTAGGACTGCACGCCACAAGTGAAAACTTCTTGTCAAGCTTTCTCAAATTTATATTTATGCAACTTAACAGGTTTTCACACATTATTGTATTTTTATTAACAAATAATAAACATTTATTCGCATTTTTATACATTTTAAATTCTTGAGTTGTTATGTTGAATGTTAAAAATTTAAATGTTTTTTAAAGGCTGTAAGGGTATCACACATTTATTTATGATATTCTCACAATTTCGCATATTTTTGTACGTTTGTACACATTTTAATGCAATTTTATCTGGCTTAGCACTGGAAATTTTTGATTTTTTAATTTAAGTACATTTCGAATTTCGCGCTCGATTTGTATGCACTTTTAAAATTTAAAAAGAAAGAGGGAGTGCGCTCACTGGCCGCAACGTGACACAGCTGGTATATGCATACGGTATACATCAGCGATACACATTTTTTTCTACGAGATGGATTTTGTTCCTTTAATTAATAATTATGTACGTGAGTTTATTAATTATCAATAATTATGTGCTAACGTTGTAATGAACAGCAATCATATTTATTTGTATGGAATGATGGATTTGTAATTCAAATGCAAACACACAGTATGAAGCTTACAATTCAAATAACGTACAGTATATAATTATTAACTCTCTCCGCATTATGAAATTAAAGTTTAGTGCACAATAACTATATAGTTTTTTAAATAAATAATCGAAAATTGTAGCACCTACCCAACAAGAAAAGATCTGCAATTTTTTGCAAAAATACATAGATTGTACACAATTTGTACATAAAAAGTGGATATTTTTTAATATTTATAAAGTAAGCACTTGTTGTGCAAATTATATGCAGATTTTATGCATACTAAAACAAAATTTTACGCACTTTGCAACGATTTTCAGAAAAATCTCAAAATCTAATCAAAACTTTTCCTAATAAATCCACGTCAAAAAGCCAACACAAGGGGTGTACCCTCCGTGGTGGTGGTGGGGGGGGACTATAAGGGGTGCTAACCCGTATTTACGCAAGTTTTGGAGAAAACCACGGAAAACTCCGAAGTGTTAGGTCGACGTCCGCGCTTTTGGTCCCGAAACTGGGCCGTCTACCATTTTCAGTGACATAACCACTGTGCCATGGTGAGGCTTTCTTTCGCTTTAGTCGTCAGTAGGTGATGTGCAAACAAAAATTTACGTAGTAAAAAAAAATATATTCGGAAATTCTCAAAATCTAATGAATTTTTTAATAATTCGACAGCTATAGTTTAACTTAAGAGTCCACCTATCATGCCACCAAATTTTATTTCATTCGCTTCAGCTGTCACCAAATTTTATTTCATTCGCTTCAGTCAGTTTTACGTGATGTGTGAATAAAAAAACGTCACTGACAGATCGACAGATAGACATTCTGTTTTTTTTTTCCTTTTTTAAGGTCGTAGTGGGGTCACAAATGCTTAAAGCGGATAGAAATTGCAAAATTTTTAAATACCAAGAAGTCTACATGCAAAGTCTAGTTTTATTTATTTAGATACATAAAACTTCCCATTCCGAAATTGAAACAATAATCACTTCAAAATTTAGTCGTTTCATCTCGAGTTTAAAACTTCTGGTGGTTAGAAAGCTCGCCTTCCACTCCTTGGTACAGTTTAATACCAGTCGCGGAAGCTAAAAGGACGCAGTTTAAAAGTAACTTGAAGTTCTTGCGTATGATAGCAGATGGAAGCACTAAAATTCAATGACTTCACAATCTATTTTTCCCCCAATTCACTTTTTGTCCATATCTGAGGCTGATGGTCACTCGAATGCAGTGGTTTCCCCGTCCCAACGTACCTAAATATTTAAAAATTCAGGTACACACTATACATAAGCTATCGTGTTATTTTATTTTATTTTATTTATATATATATATATATATATATATATATATATATATAGACAAACTACTACACGAAGATTTCCTTCTCCCTTTAGATTCTCAACTGATAACCGTGCATCTTCTAAACAAAAACACCATACATTGTAACCAGACCGCGGATTATATGCAATCGCATATTTGCATATGCAATTGCATATTTCGGGTGTTTTTGATGATTTTGCATAAAATGGCGCATTTTCTCTGTTGAATGCATATTTCAATCTCTTTAGCTTTGAATTTATAACTTTTTTTTAACCTTCTTTTTAGTATTTTTTTTAACTCTTTAAGTCCCACGCTTTGAAAAATTTATACAGCCTCTGGTTCCCAGCAAAACAGCATATACTTTTCAATTTTTTTCGTGTGTATTTGAAACAATTTAAATTAAGTCAGCCTATATATTAAAAGTTCAGAAATGGCTAGAATGAAAGCAAGCATGTCAACCCTGATGAAGACGTGGATTTCGGATTATGGACAAGACCTAACTCCGTAAAAGGTGTAGTTAATGCTTTGTGCAGCGTCGATTCTTCTTTTTTCATTGCGGAAGAAATGCTTAGCGATATGTCCATCCGAAAAGGTCTATCGGTAATCGAAACACATGTTTCCTTCTTAACATCAGACATCACAAAATTAGAATATCAAAATCTGTTTCTGGGCGATGTAATGAGTCAAGTTGTAAAAGTACAGGAATATGTTGGTTAGATTCCAGATTCATTAAGAGAAGAAATCAGTGAGAAACTGAATTTTATTTTAAATAAAAATTCAGGATTTTTGGAAGTGAATAAAATAAATAATTTTATTAATGGTGCGAGGAGTGAATTACCGGAAAAAGTAGAACCATCGAAAGCGAAATATTATGTCCAGTGACATTCGTTGATGTTGAAAGAGCATTTTCAGCATATAAAATGATTTTAGATGATAAAAGACAAAGCTTTACTATTGGAAATTTAGAAAAACACTTAGCTGTGCATTGCAACAAAAATTACTGAAAGTAGCTTAATTCATATTTCATATCAATAAGACTGTGAACAATAATTCCTCATTCTGCCTTCATGATGTTTTGAAGTTTCAAAGAGAAAAAAAATGTGTCATAATTGCGAGGTAAGTGATAAAAAATACTTTTACAAGTAAATACATTTTTATTTTCTGTTAATATGTGAATATTTTTCAGTTATCTGGTGCTTATTTTTAGATTTTTGGTGCATATTTTCAGATTATTAGTTCAGATTATTAGTGCATATTCTTAAATTTTTAGTGCATATTTTTAGATTTTTTGACGCATATTTGCATGCATATTTTTTCACTTTATAATTGCATATAATCCGCGGTCTAATTATAACAGTTCGAATATACGGAAAGGTATCCTAAAAATTAATTATTCATATTAATTAACAAATTTTGGTTTCAGTTTAGTACTAAGCAATAAATCTAAATTGTTTCGTTGATTTTTGTGATGTCAAAACATTCATAGACTTGCATGTAACTGTACAAGACTTTTTCCTGAAAAATGCTACCCATCACCAAATCAATCTATATATAAAACAGTATAAAAGAATAGCTTCCTGAATGTCAGGCAACAGGTGCCTGAAATAACGCAACACATGCAAGTTATACTAAAGAAATTTTAGTGAAAAAAAAGCACATTTTTTAGTAGACAACAATAAAGTAAGAACAAAAAAAAATTAAGTAAAAAAATAAAGAAAATTTCAAAATACTTTCTGCGCATTACAAAAATGTATAAACTATTTTTAAAGCACCACTGAAAAAAAAAGGTTGATCACTTTTACAGGCAATATTTTATTTTTCTTTCATAGACAAGACATTGGTAGTACTATGAAATAAACAGCATTCATTCTATCCAACCACACCTCTAAATATATGGTTAAAGAATTTTTATAAAAAAAAAAATGCGAGGTATACTTCTGTAAAACCAATAACTACCAGTCATCATAAAAATGAAAAACAAATAAACTTGATGTATTAATATTGAATATGACCAAAGAAAGGAACCATCTTATATTACATTTGTCAGGATTTCTGGCTCTACAAAGTTCGACTAAAACCCATTAACTCCTACAAAAATATCTTTTGTTTGTTCCCTGTGCCCGATGCTTTACCTTTCCGCTGTGTACATAAGATTTTCGCATAAAGAAAAGAAATATTATTTGATGTGAGTAAAACCGTGGCATATAGCGTATTATGTTTCTCTTTGAGCTTTATGAAGGATTTTGAAACCCATTTCCCACGACAATGTTTTATGTATGAAGAAAATATCAGGTACTTCTCTAAATATAGTCTTTAAATTAAAAAATGCATAAAACATGTAGCTTGATATTAAATATTTGTCTGAAAAGAGCTTTTTTTTACTCGCCTATTAACAAATCAAACATGTAGTAAGTTTAAATTTATACGTTCCCCACCTGAAAAAACAAATTTTAAAATTGTTTTTAAATGTCCTAAGTGTAGCTGTATAAATTTCAGTGTGTATTTAAGACACATATCAGGAAATTATTTCCATAAAATGAAATGCTTTCTGATAGAGTTCTAAATTAGATGCCAAGCACCTACACTGCTGGCCACCCAAATTGCAACACCAAGAAAAACAAGAGATATCACAACAAAATTTATTGTGTAGATAACATGTTGACCAAGTAACAAATGATTAAATTTACAGCATTCTATGAAGCGTGGTTCCTGCCAAAATCAGTACCCAGAGTAGCCGCCGTTGTTGGAGATCACAGCTGCCACACGCCTCGGCATTGATTCAAAGAGACTTTGAATGTGTTCTTGGGGTACAGCAGACCAAGCAGCTTCCACACGTTGCCAAAGTTGATCTGGTGTGACAGCTGGGGATGAACTCTGGGTCAGTCGTTGAGCAACCATGGACCACATGTTTTCTATCGGCGAAAGATCCGGAGAGCGCGCCGGCCAGGGAAGCAATTCAATCTGGTGATTGACGAAGAACCCTTGGACAATGCGTGCCACGTGTGGCCGTGCATTATCCTTCTGAAATATGGCTGTTGGCAAGCCCTGAAGGTAAGAAAGGACAACTGGCTCCAACACCTCGGAGATGTAGCGCTGGCTGGTTAAAGTACCGGCAATGCGTACTAGAGGAGTGCGAGAGAGATATCCGATACCGCCCCATACCATAATACCCGGTGCAGGACCAGTGTGACGGTGCATAATGCAGCTGTTCAGCATCCTCTCTCCACGGTGTCTCCAGACTCGAATCCGACCGTCGTGGTGTTGCATACAGAAGCGTGACTCGTCAGTAAAGAGAATTTCATTCCATTCTGTCGTCCACATCCTTCTTTCATCGCACCATTGGCGGCGGAGACGTCTGTGGTTCCGCGTCAGAGGTAGACAAAGCAACGGACGTCTTGCGGACAGACCATTCTGCTGTAAACGACGTCGAATGGTACGCGCAGACACTGGATGATGCGTTACAGACTGAATCTGCTGTGATATGGTTCGTGATGTGACTGAGCGGTCCGTCACTGCCATGCGTACAATCTGCCTGTCATCACGTGACGTGGTGCACTGAGGTCGATGCGGTCGATCACGTCTGTCCGTCGTACCCTCCTGCACCCAACGATCACATATCCGCATCACAGTTGTTTGGTTTCGTCCAATACGACGACCGATTTCCCTGAAAGATAACCCACAATCTCGGTATGCCACTATCCTTCCTCTGTCAAACTCGGATACTTGATCAAAAGATGATCGTTGTTTCCTACGAGGCATAATTTATCGTTTTTTTTTTAAAAAAAAGCAAGAAAAACACAATTGCTGTACTTGAAACCGTCGAAATCTCCAAGCCTTAAATAGCGCTTTGAGGTGGCGCCACAGGCGCGCTTGATGTGCGTCTGCGCTGAAATTCTAATCATTTGCATATCTCACCTCAGCTAATGCATGTTGTAAATTTCATATTATTTGCATGCTTCCTTCAGGGTGTTGCATTTACGATGGCCAGCAGTGTATTTCGGAAGTTGTATTTCTCTTATTTTTATATGTAAAAGTAATTTTCAACTGTATGCAGCAAGTGTTGTAAATCGTTGGTATTTCATAAAGTCAACTATAAGGAACATGTATACACAACAAGGCAGCGTCATCTGCAGCTATTGTTAATGTAATTAATAAAAAATCTATAGATGTATCTTGAACAGAAACTCTGAATTATGTCATAAAAAATATTACTTTTCACTTTCTGTGTTATGATACAGAGGTAGATATTTCTTGTTACAACTTTAAACAAAGGAAACGTTGTACGAAAAAAAAAAAAAAAAAAAAAAAAAACTTGGGTAGAGGGCTAAAAATTGACACACATGCTCTGAATGACAAGAGGTTTTTCAGGACCACAAAAAAGTTTAAAAAATGGCCGACAGATGGCGTTTCATATGACAATAAAAGTAATAATTAGCATAGCAGATTATGACAATGATTAAGACGATGTTCTTCAGAACAAATGCTCATGTCTACCGTCATTCCTCAATAATAGCTGTAGTCCAGAGACAATGTTGTGAATAGCACTGTACAACATATCTGCAGTTATGGGGATACATTGGCGTCGGATGTTGTCTTTTAGCATTGATGTCGGTCGATCGGGGTAGACATGTGGTTTTATAGGACCACAAAAAAAAGTTTTAAAAAATGGCCAACAGGCGGCGCTTCATGTGATAAGAAAAGTAATAATTAGCATAACAAATTATGACAAAGCAAAGACTACCATGGAGACACCAAATTGAGTGAGATCTGTGGACCTGGAAAGCCAAGCAAGACGAAAGAGTTTGCATGACAATTCTAGGAATGCTTGCAATACCTAGTTCAAACATGCTGTGAACAGACTATGCAAAAACGACAAATTTACATAAAAAATAAATAGTAAGATTTGTTGCCTATGTTTTACTATTTAGAGCACAAATGGGCCACCTCCGGCCCTTTGGCTGGATGTAGCCCGCCAGGGATTTTGATCAGGCCCTCGGAACATACCAAAACCCCGAATAAACCCCTTAAAAACCATTCAGAATCCTTTCTTTAATCAATCTTTTCAAAGGTTGGTCATGCCTGATTTAAAGTATAATTGAAAAATTAGGCTCTGTATATTTTAGTGGGCTGGAAAAGTTGCTCTGAAAAAGGGACACACATTTTTCTGCTTAAAATTTTCTGATTTAACCATTGCATACAAAAAACTGCATTTGCTTTAAAAAAATATTAATTTATAGAGAAAGCTATAGGAAATGCGCTGATATACCCTTTTTACCTCAAATAAGATGTAAAAAAAAAGAAAGAAAAATTAAATTTTAAAATTGTTGGAAAACGTGCATCGGCCTCGACTGCTATCCGAACTATTTCAAAAATAATGTTGTTGAATTTGTTTAAAATAATCTTTTACTTCTTTACTCCACCACCAAGCCCATTGCTTGCCCAAGAATATATTGAATAAGATATTTCCATATGTGTTCAAAGAATGGTGACACCTGATGCTGCATTAGTAAACATTGTGACATCTACAGAAAATGAATAAAGCCTACTAACTAAACAGAAAAACTACTTGTACTAGTTGTTTTTTCCTCACAATGGTTTAACTTTTTGCTCTTTCGCATAATGAAAAGAAGTATTATTAGATTTGAACAAACTGTACTATTGCGTTTGCCTTTAGAATTAGAAAGCCAACGCATATGGTCTATAACCGCATATAATCCATAAAGCGCAATAAATATTATAGAATTAATTAGCAGCAATCTTATTAATCATATGCATGGGTGATTTTGCAAGGAACTTAACATTCTCACATAATGTTATTTTTTTTTGTCCTTGGCTAAGAAATATCAAATATGCATGTCCGTCATAGATGTTTAATTTTTTTCAATAATTCTTTACAAGCACTATACTGGGCACTAGTTTAAATATTTAAAAAAATCAATAATTAAAAAGAAGGTAAACTTGTAAATGCCATAACTACCCCAGTAACATGCTTCCCTTTTCAAAACGTTGCAAACACAGAATCGCCTTGTTGCAGAAACTGTACAAAACTGCAACGCAATAAAATCGCAAATGCGTCATAGCTTTCCACCGATTTAACGGTCATTCTGTCCCACGTTTTATAAAAGTTTGCCGAAGCGAAAAATAGTCGATAATATACCTGTTTAGCCACTATTTTCAAAAGTTTTAAAACCGTCAAAACAGACATTTTGCAAAATTTTAAATACCGTTACAGGAACGATTATGTGCCTATTCTGCGGACATTTTTGAACGCTTTAAATTTGTTTACATAACGATAATAAGCTATTTTTCAGCGGCACGCAGATTGGTTGCAATAGCGAAAAGAGGTCGATGACGCTTTCATATTTGCAACTATTTTACCACATTTTATATAACTATGCCCAAACAGCTTTATATTGTAATTTCTAACAAATAATTAATGTTCTTTTGTAAACTTAAGTCCTCGTAATAAATTAGAATTATCAACAATTGGAATTTTCTTCGAAATCAAAACTTTGCTCAGTTTTTTTTTCTTTGTAAAAGTACTCTACCCCTCCCCCAACCGATAAAAATAGTTGATTAATTTAAAGCCTAAAAAAATATTCGAAATGGGGTATTTGTATAAATATATAATGTAGACTAAGTACTATATACACTACGTTATAGTATTTAGTACTTAGTCTATATTACGTAATACTCCCAAACTATATTTGAAAATGAACAAAGACCCAGAAAAAAATGTATATTTTTCATATTTTAGTTTCATTTTATGCGTCACTAAATCATCGCAAAAAATATATTACATTTACTGAAATAATTGTTTTGGTAAAATGAAGGCTCAGAATGTTTAACTATTCGTATTACAGAAGTAAATGTGAATATCTAAACTTTGTGTCTGATATTAATACAGTCTTTTAAATTCCAGATTTTTGTGGGTGCATCAAAGAAAAAAAAGCATATTCGTGTCTCTTTTTTTTCTTTTTTTTTTCATTTCCCTCTTTGTTTTATGAAGCATTGAAAACAGTGAGGTCAATTCACCGTTATATGATACACCCTGAAAAGAAAAACTTGGTACGCTGCCAAACTTTGGGGACAAATGCCGTCTTTTGAAGCTTCAGTTCTATCTTTTTTTTTGATTAATTGAGTTTAGCATTCTATATATTCACCGTAATTCTTTAGATGCGTAACAGCTACACAATTGATAATAAATAGTTTATTTTGAGTCGATTTTTTTTTCTGACCCTAAAAGTATCAATAAATATGAATTGACGTGTTCCTTTATTTTCCTGCTGTCATTCTTGTTAAAAAAATATTTAAAATATTAACTTTAAAGAGTGATTTGCTAAACATGCAAAATAGTGTGAAAAATCAATTGAAGAAATTAGTTCATATGCGTAATGTAGATAAGTAATTTAACTAGCAGACTTTTTGTGCCGTCTATGAAATTTATCTTTATTTCGATTAATCGTGATTAACTGGTTAGTTGCTATCGGAGGTTAACGACTTGGTTGACAAGATCCACCGTACCGAGCAAAGAAATGAACATTTTACCATTGCTTGAAATGAGCTATGTCTGTGGAAAGGAAAAGATTGTAATTATAATTCAGTCTTTAATTAGCTTATCGTTTTTGGTCACATGTAAACATCAAAATATTATTTAATGGGTAAAATATTAAAAATAAACATTTTCCTTGAAAATTTAATTTAAAAAAAATTTGTGTGTTTCGGTCACTGTCCGATGACTGTGAATTATGAAAATGGGGGAAAAGAGAATATTCCTTCATATTCGAAACATTGGGACAATTATGCGCCTGTGTGCAACTTTAACATTCAGTATAACAATTGGTATAACCTAAGTATGTCTATTTTTTTGGCGTGAACAACAGAATGTTATATTTATAGTTCACGGGTTTGTTCCACCGTCACCGAAGCTATTAATGACCAGTAAAAACAGCAGGATCTGATGGTGAAGTATATATATATATATTTTTTTTTTGCACTTAATTTAGGATTTATTTTTTGCCCCTTTAAGTTTCATAGAACACGATTTTTTTAAGCCTTACTTTTTTCAATTGATACGTTAATTCCCCCGTTATTTCTTGGTTTTTGTCAAGACTGACTTATTTTTAAAACTAAAAATCTTGACAGATTAAATAAATAAATAAAATTACACTATTAAGGGATATTTTGCTCAAAGGAAATATTTGTGTTTGGAAGTTTCCATCCTTTACGTCATCAAATCAATTAAATTGAGAAACTAAAGAATAAATAAGTAACCTAATTAATTCCTGAAATAAAATGATTTAATATGGATTAATCTTTGTACAATGCTACAAACTTTTATAACATTGAAATTTAGAGAAAATGCCTAAATATTTATTTCACACTTTTTAGATTAAATATTAATTAACAATTATTTAAAAATGTTTAGAATTACTCTATTTAGATTTTACTTTTTTTTGCTTTTGTTTTTAAATAATGATTTTATTTTAATTCAAGGGGTGGAATTTGAGTTTTTCTTGAGTCCATGTAAAGTTCTTCCCCTGCAGATGCAAGTTAGTAGTGGAAGGATCAGTTAAAAATGTTGATTGTTTTCTATGTATGATATGCACTTAAGCAATACATCGCATTACTTTGATTTCACTATGTGATATTGCACACAGTATTGTGATTAACAGATTAATCAATCTATAAATAAAGTACAGAAGCCAACAAAAGATTGAAATGAGTAGAAGAAATGAGTGACAAGATATTGGGAAACGTCACAATAAAGTAAGGATCTCTCAAACCAGTGTACTTTATTGCACGAATCACAAATCTTATCTATGCATGCTTGAATGACAACTGTGGCAAAAAAAAAGAATGCTTTAAATTTTAGATAATTGAAAACCAAGCTAATGATAAATGAAATATTTATTTTCTTGATCTTTAAAATTTAGTATGTAGGTGTTATTTAAAGATACGTAATTCAACGTTAATCTTAATAAGATGAATTAAAGATGCTTTATTCGCCCTATACAACAATGCAAAATATGAAAATCCTTCAAAAGCTACAAGTAATTTTCTCACATAAGCCTATTTACAGACGTTTATTTAATAAGCTTATTTCAACATCAAATCTCTTAACAACCGAGCATAAATATTTATGCTAGGAATGTTTATATATATATTAACTCGGCTTAATACAAATTTTATCTCCTGCATCATGAATTATTTCTCACAAATTAAACACAAAAAGGGAGAAATAACTGAAAATGAACCATTTTAATTATGCTTGTTGAACAACTTTATGCATTTATTATTTTTCCCTTGTTTTGCACGTGTTTCCAGTCCAGAAAATTTGCAACTGAATGTTGGTGAGACTAAGCTTGTGATAACTAGTAAAGCAATTCTAAATAGACGAATTAAACTCTATGTTAACATAGCAGTTAATTTTTTGAATGTGGCATTTTTTAAACGTTGGTAATCCACAGAGAAATTAGATAAAAATTGTTTTCTTATATTAATAAAGAACTGTAGCGTGTTCTATACAATATGCATTAGGTAAACATCATTTTGTCTCACAATTATTAAAATCAGTATTATAGAAGTAAAAATATATCAATATACACAAGCAATAGAAACAAATTGAAGCAAATATAGAATTAATTGTATCTTTTGAGGTTAATTGTTCTTTTTGTTACAATTTTAGCATAGAGCTTTTGAAAAATAACATAGTCTTAACATATTATTTGGTTTGTTTTAAAATTAAAAATTATTAAAATAGCGTTCGAAATGTAACATAACATTTAGAGCTTTCTCAAAACCCCTGGGTCCTCTACACGAATAGTTATAAAAAAATATTGATTTATTTTCTATTATTGGGACATATCTAGTGAAATATTTTATTTCTGGCTCTTTATACACTTCAAATAGCTAAATTTATTCAGTAACGTTCTTTTTCTGTTGCTTAAACTATTTTGTCCCCCAGATCTTTTTTTAATGTCCACTATGTTACGAAATTTTCCATAGCTGAATTCCCCAAAACACAGTTCTTCTGTATTAAATAGTTACCTTTTGTTGTGATTATTTCTTTCACGCTGCCAACCGCATTTGAGGGTTCTTTCTTTGAAAATGTGTACAGATTAAAATGCAAACATATATTAATTTAAAACATAAATGTCTTTTTAAAGCAAAATTTCAGTCTTCCTCATAATAAGATAAAACTTAACCCTAAGTAGAATAAACGAAATCAGCAAACCCAGAATGTAGAGTCCTTGTCTACTCTGTTACCAAAAGTTTAACTTATATTATGTTTTGACTTTTACATTGAGATACTTAAGGCATACGTAAATTGTCAAAATCGAGTTACTAGAAGAACAATAATTTTACACAGCACAGTAAATTATACCATGTCGTGAAGGCAACTTGTAATTTTTAGGTTGTTTAATTGATCTTCTGTATTAATATTTCCAGTTCGCTCCTGGAAAACTTAAATAAACCTGAAAGTTAAGCTCAAGTTTTTCGTAATATTTACAAGTAAGTGAGTTAATTGGTGAAAGTATTCAACTGCTCTGTCTTTATAATAATGCTGGATATGTGCATTGTGGTGGTATGTCATCATATTGTTTCATCGAATTTACTGCTTCTGATCTACTTCACACATTTGCATATGACCCAGCACAATTTCGAACTATTACGGACATAGAATAATTTACCATAATTTCACGGAAATTAGTAGATCATTCAGCGAAATACAGGAATGCGTTAGTAAGTAATGTGAAACAGAGCATTTTGAATTCTGTTTGAAACTGGGATATTTAAGAGATATTTCAAGTCTAAAACACATTATTTATTTAAATTGAAATAAAATTGAAAGATGTTAAATAAGGGAGGATTATACTGGACCTGTTCAAACTATCAAATGAACCTTGTGAAGTTTATTTAATAAATGCATTTTGTTTAAAACGTTAAACTTTAAATTAAAAAAATTAAACATTCGCCTCTGGTTTTTGTTTTTAGCACACGAGTGCTATTAAAATCAAGAAGGTTTTTTAGTGTCTACATAACTTGTCTACACGATTTGTCACGGCAAGACGCTTTTCAAATGTGTCGAAACGGTGTACAGCGCGGAAGGTGGGGAGGATGGAACAACCAAATTTTGAAAATCACCAAAGGCTGCAAGTTTTGATGATTCATCATTAAGTTTAACAGTAAAAAAAAGTCCTCAAAACTGAACCAAGCTTGGCGATATCTTCCAAATTTGACTAGAAACTGACAAACGCGACCTTTTTTTTACAAAAGAGAAGTATAGTTAGAACATGCCTGGAGCATGTAAAATAGTATTAGTATTCGATTTCAACATAGATTTCTATTCCAAAGAAGTGTTTTATGAAACAAGGAAGAAAAATACGGAACACTCATGGATTATGATGCACTTTCCAAAATGTGTTTATAAAGGTGAAGTATAGTTAGACTATGCCTGGCGAAGACTGTTAAACTGGTTTTGTAGGCGATTCTAATGCAGATTTAAGTTCTGAAGAAGTGTTTTGTGGAGCAAGAAAGACAAACATGCATTAGGATGTACATTGCAGACAGTATTTATTATGGTCAAGTGTAGTTAGAATATGCACGCCGAAGATTGTAAAACAGTGTTAATTGGCGATTTTAAGATAGATTTCAATTCAAAAGATGTGCTTTATGGAACAGGGAGGCAAAATATGGCACCCTCATGAATAATGATACGCTTTCCAACTTAATAGAATAAGGAAAAAAGATAGAGATGACACATAGGTTATGATATGCTTTTAATATATAGCACTTTGGGTATTTTAAATATGAAAGTGTTTCAGATTTAACGTTTTTTTTATTTAATCCAAATCAGTATTTTGCTCAAAAATAGTGTACTAGAGAGTTTCACTTTGCAACCGTTAGCATAAGCTGGTAATATATAAGCTAACTCAATAACGGAGACGCTCTTCGTGTATGACATAAACATAGATTTGTTTTTGTTACTCAAATACTGTTGCTGCTGTAGCGATTTAGCGGGTTGAGAGTCTCTTAAATGAAAAACTCTAAAAAACACTTCACTGCATCCTTTGTACATCTACTGAAATCGAGACGTTTCTTTATTTCAAGCAAACGTTGCAGCTTTTCTGTCATGAAGTATTAGCAATCTCTTTTTCAAGTAATAAGTAAGTTTCTGTAAACTTAGGCCTTCAATCTATAGGTATGGTCCATGGTTTATGAGGAACCATTGGAATGCTTAGTGTTTATTTATTTGTCTCGGGAAAACGGTAAATATCTGTAGTCTTAAAAGTTATTTTAAGCAAATTGAAATCATGAATATTACAAAATTATTTTACTCTCGGCGTAATTTTTACTTCATAGATTATTAATTTCAGTACAGCATACGTACAGTCACTCACGCACCTATCGCTGACAATTTTATGAATACGAACGTTTAAAAGGTTGCATAAAATAACTATTGATTTCTCATTTTTTAGGAGTACAAAAGTGCACAAAAGAATGCAGAGAATGTTTGGAGTACAGGTTTTAAAAAGAGCATAGTACGCGAACAATAAATGCAAAAAATACCTGAAATAGCGCGGTTGACTACTTAAGTTTTAAGGAGTAAGGAGTTATGAAATACTTGCTCCCAGTTGTACATGCGAACGGGGAACGCTTGTACCCGCATCGTTTCAAATATCAAATTCGGAGGTTGCGGTTTACTTGTTTGCCGGTGTTTTTCCTGGTATAGCCTGGGGCTTTAGGCTACCTTTCGTCGACTCTTAAAGATCGTCAGAAATAAAATTGCGAGCTATTGAGGAGGTTACGAGATCAAGAGCGTCGGGAGAAGTCGATACGTCAACGCCTACATGAACATTTTGGAAAAACAGGCTTTTCTTACACTCTGGCAATTCTATGGAATGGACGAATGTTATTTACATTCAGGATAGCTATGTTGTATGTGAGGTTGTAGCCTTTGTAAGGCAATGGTACCAAGGTATAAATGTAAAACGTATCCCCAGGATGGTTAAGAGTGCATCGCTAGCAAGTTAGAGCATCGCTTATATACTAGGGAGCTACATTCAAAATTGACAGCTGAGCTGGCGACATTCGTAGCAGGAATGTACCTAAATACCTCTAATGGCGGTGGATGTATGCACAGATTTGCGAAGTGTACTTAAAGGACGTGGGGGATCATTTCCCTAATAAAGCATATGTTATTTGCCCAGATAAAATCAGAGTCTCATTGTATCAGATAGCGCGGTAAATACTATATTGTTTAAATGTCATAAAACAGGTATCAGTCTCTCATTCTTTCATTCGTTCATTTCGACGTTGAACTTCAGGAAATCTGATGTCATCACTCAAGTTACACTCTATAACAAATAAATCGACGCACCAAGAAGGAGATGTCCGATTGAGACGAAAATTGGTGGATAGGAATACAATGTACAGAATAGTAGATGGTTATAATTTCAGAACAATTGAATAATTTATTTCAGAGTTACAGCAACAAGTTCAATAAGGTGTTGACCCGCCGCTAGCCTGGATACAAGCTGCCACACGGCGTGACATAGAACGATAAAGCTCCCGGATGTTCTCCTGCGGTATTTCCTGCCAAATTCGCTCCAATTGTCGAGCGAGGTCATCAACAGTCCGTGCCAGATGCAATCGCCTTCCCATTATATCCCAGACATACTCGATGGGAGAGAGATCTGGCTATCTGGCAGGACAAGGAAGAGTTTGACAAGCTTGCAGACAGTTTAGAGCAACACAAGCCGTATGTGGTCTGGCATTGTCCTGCTGAAAAACCAGCCCAGGTCACTGCAAAAGGAACGGTAGCAAAACAGGTCTTAGGATGACGTCCACGTACCGCTGTGCAGTAAGTGTACCTCTAATGACGACCAAAGGGGTCCGGCTGTCAAAGGAAATAGCACCCCAGACCATAATGCCTTGTTGAGGGCCGGTGTGGCGTGCAATAGTGAAAGCAGGATCCCCCCTCTGCCCTGTGCGTCTCCAAACACGTCTTCGATGATCATCAGGAAACAGTTGGAAGCGGGATTCGTCGCTAAAGACTATACGTCCCCAGTCGGCATCATTCCAATCTGAACGAGCCCTGCACCACTGTAATCTGGCTCGGCAGTGTGCAGGCATGAATGGCAGGTGGCGTAAGGGTCGGCGCGAGCGTAGATTTCGCTCTCTCAACCGTCTGTGAATGGTCATAATGGACACTGGTGTTTGGGTTGAACGTCTGATGGTTGATAGAGATAAAGAAGGCGCTGTGACAGCTGATCGGACCATCACTCTGTCCTCACGATCTGTTGTAGCCCTAGGTAGACCGCTACCATCCTGGCGCTGCACTCTGCCATTTTCCACCCATTCTTGCCAGCATCTTCGAATCGTCGCACCGCTTCGACTCAAATGACGAGCGATTCTCCGATTAGTCCAACCGGCCTCTTTCAATCCAATGATACGACCTCTTTCAGACTCTGACAGTTGCTCGTAATGAGCACGAATCCTGCAGCGAGGCATTTTTTAAATTGTTGAAAGGTCATCTGAATCGCAATCAAACCGAAAGTTTTAACAACCGTTGAAGAACTGCTCCTTATATACGTCTGCTGGATGTGCAGTTCCGATGCGCTAGAGATCAAACTATTCATTCATTGGACACCAAATTTGAATCATTTGCATATCTGTTCAAAACATTCATGCATACGAAATTTCAAAGCAATCGGATGATTGTTTCTTGGTGCGTCGATTTTTTTGTTATAGTGAATTTAACTGAGTTTAAGTCGATCTATCTTCTTTATTTAAATTTTTAATCAGTGTTTTGTTGAAAGACAAAATAGATCATAGACTTTTTTTCTCACTTTTCTAAAAGTTGTTCTTATTCGTAGTAAATTAAATTATTTGTGAAACATTTAAAAAAAACTGTGTAGTCCACTGCTGTACACAGTGCGATAAAGCATTTTCTTCTTAAAAGATTTACGCCAATGCTACATTATATAATCAACATTCTCAGGAAACAATTTCCCTTTTAACTAACGGAGCAATTTATCAGCGTGAACTCATTCACACATTTTCAAAAACAGCCGACTTTTGACTAAGAATGAGATGGAGCTCTTCAAAATGTTCTTTCTGGGTAACTCTTTAAATATTTCATACTTTCTACTAAGCCTTCTTAATATTTTTCTCCTTATTCGAAAGTTTGCAGAAAGGCTTTGAAGTTTGACCCATTTTGGAACAATCGATAATTTAGTAAGGGGTTCCTTCTGGTGTTCAGTGTGAGTCTTTTTTTTTTTCGTGCGTTCTATCCTTTTCTTCTTTCATCCATGTGTAAATTTTTTGAGACATTTCACTATTTTTTCCTGTGTTTTTTGTCTATAAATACTAGCCTGAAACTGCAGCCGTCATGCCGGCGTCGCAATATTGTTAAGAGGTTACGTAAACCATTATTTTTGATTTTCCATGATTTGAATTTCTGCTTTTTTTCTTTCCTTTTCTTTTTCCAGAGAACTTTTAACACTGCTCGATCAATAGTTATGCTTTACGGTTTTTGTTTATCCCTTTAGACAGATATTAAAGAGCTCAGTCGTAAATTTTTCTTTAATTGGTGACAATAAAATTAAATTTTAAAATGATAAAAAATTTTGAATTTACAACAATAATACTCACAACAATCAGTCAAGAAACTATTTTCTATAACATTTTTGACCACATAACCCATGAGTGAGACATTTACTTGAAATATAAATACTGACCATTTTCGTCCCATATTTGTACAGTATTTCCAAATATTTTAAAAATAATACAAATATACTGATATCTGACATAGGGCAATGTGAAAGAATATGCTTATGATGAAAAAGGACATAGCAAAAAAAAGTGTAGAAAATATAGAACTTATTACGAAAAGGAATTGATTAGTGTCACCTGATTAACTAAAATTGAAATTTTGGGAGGAGCGCAGACCCTTCAGGCCTACCTCCTGACTACGTCACTCATCATGTACCATTACGCTGCGATTATTGTAGCGTTTATATGCATTCAAAATATTTTCTAAAAATATTTTTTGATTCGTGTAAGTAATTTCGCGTAGATATTCTGCGACATACAAATGTGGCAATTGTAGTACCTGAGACATTTTTAAAGGTACTGCATTTACCTGCATTTTCTGATAAGGGATTTGAGTCTGATCTTACACATTTTTAATGGAACAAAATAGTAAACAGGCTTATTTCTTGCATGATAGATTTGTTAAACTCTCCATTGTCATCTATAGACAGTTTAACTGGGATGAGATGTCAAGGGAGTGCATATCGCCAACTCCACATGCGTTGTACTTTTTCTCCACGTCTATTATTATTATTTTAAAATTTACTCAAATATACTTAACATTTAAATACAATTGAATATAGTTCTAAAAAAACACCTAAATTTCATTTGTTTCGTGTATTACAGTTAATTAGAAACACCTTTTCTAGCACTCTAAAAATTTTTATTCGTTGCACTCAGCCTCAATCTGTGTTTGGCAGTAAATAATGACGCTGAAAAAATATATTTTTAATTCTGTATAATTTTGTCGCTACTTTAATAAAAAACTTTTGTTGAATTAACAAATCTTTTTGATTTAACAGAACAGTTTTCGATTGGACCGAATTAACAAATCTTTTTGATTTAACAGAACAGTTTTCGATTGGACAGAACAGTTTTCATATTTTATTCCTCACACACAAAATCTATCAGTTGAAATAGCATCAAGAAAATTTTGTTTAGTTCTTATAAACATGTTTATGTCTATAAAACATTATTATCATCAAACTAAATATATCTTAGCGATGCAGATTAGTTATAAAAACGAAACTTATTATTTTTGTAAAAAGAAAATGCTTACGTGTTACAAAACCTGTCAAAAGGCATATTTTGTTGGATTCTAACACCAAAGAAATAAACTCGATTTTCCATTAACTTTTGAGAACGCTCAAAAATGAAAATATTTTAATCATTATTCAGATATATATATTCAATAATGACAATTAACAAAATCATGAAGAACGCATTATAATATTTTCTGACAATATTTTTATCCCCGTAATCTTTGAAACCAAGCTCTTTCGATGATTACAGATTTTGTAATCTGTAATGATTAAACATAAAATAAAGAAATATTAAGTAAACATGGGGTAGTAAGTAAGAAAAAGTGCAAGAGAAAAGTCTGAAATTCTTTAGCGTTAACTACACAATCGTGTGTTCTTCATACCTTTTTTCCCATGATGATGCTAAGAGCATCATAATCCATGCGTGTGCAGAATATTTTTTTTCTAGTTCAGTAAATTCGAAATTTTATCACAGTTCATGAATAGTCGATGTTTGTCTTTCTCGTTCCGCTTGTTAAAAATGCACAATTTTCCATGTGTGGGATGGTTTTGTTATTCTTGCTTAATTATTTTGAAAAGTTCATTATATTCAATGGATTGGTTGTATTTTTTTAATTGTGTTGGAAAATGTATCCTAATCCATGCGTCAGATATATTTGTCTTTCTCTTGAATTTCAGATGTTGTTCAGTGTGAAATTCCCACATCAAAATCCTGGCTTCCAAGTCCAAAAGATTGAGACCATTCGTTTCTTTAATTTCCTGATCTGACATTTCCATTCAAATTTATTATTTAAACAATACCATACAAAGAAAAAAAACTGCTTACATTTTCATTGCAAAACATTTGAATTTTCAATTTTCCAACGGCGATTAAGAAATCAAATGAAAGAAAAAAATAGTGGTTTCAATATAAAAGTTTCAATACTAGGCCACATACATCTGACATTAACAGAAGTCAGCAACAAAAGTTGCCAACATAGAAGTTTTGATTATAAGCAGTGAAAGCAGTGAAGTCATTCCCAACTCATTGGTCTCAAACTGCAAGTAGAGTCGACTCCATTTTGCTGCCATCAATTAGAACTTCATTAGAAACTCGATGCAACTAAGAACTCGCACTATCAATATGGTATTTTTTCGAGATAAGTAGCTATTTCCAGATAAGGCATATTTTTCAAATATTTCAACATTTCAAGTTCGCTGCGAAACCCCGAGATTCTATCGTATCCCATTCTAATTTCATGTACGTCTTATTATTTATATTAATATGAAACTTTTCAGACCTCAAGAGACAGCTAAGCTTTTGAAATAAAAGTAATAATTCGATCCACCTTATTAAACAGAGCCATAAATACGCAAATCGCTATCTTAAGGGCAAACATATCACAGAAAATTCGGCCCTGTCCATAATATGTTTTCCTTTAACATACGCAAGTTTTTATTTAAACTCATTTTACGTTGTGCAGTATCATAAATACCCCTATCGGCGACTTTTGGAATTAAAAGTATTTGTGTCATTTTGGTTGTTAGATCAAGTTACAGTTGGTTCTGAATAGTGTTGCTTAAAAATATCACCCCGTATAATTATAAAACATCGGCTTTTTTGTGAACTTTTACATGAATTCTACTAATAGAATGCAATGTTAATATGTTTAAGTACGACAAACTTTGCCCTGCTGATCTCTCTGTGGTAGATGCGTTCAATATTTATGCTATACTAAAAGTATTTTTATCGTCTTTGAAAATGCATTGCTTGAAATACATAAACAACGACAAAACAACTGTTTTATCATTTTAATGAGATAGGATACAAAATTACACTCTGCAGAAACTATCTATGAATTTTTCCAATGTATCAGCGAAGGACACATTTCTGCATCAAAGGGTACTGCATTTATTCCTCAGAAAAGCCACGGCATTTGCAAAGATAATTAAGACCAATTTTTCCGCTCGTAAAAATTCTTGTTTATTATAGTAGAATGTATGAGTCGTTTCATTTTTATGCATAAAATCGCATGTACTTTGTCGTCGCTCGCATAATTAATGCTGGGAAAAAAAATATGTTAAGGCATAGTTCATTGTTAGGTCCTTCTTCTGTAGGATTTGCACTGAAACATAAAGATTCCCCAAAGAGGTTGTTAGAGCATAACACTCTTAATCCTCCTGACAAAATTTTTCGAAATGAAAAGAAAAGTCTGCAGTCGTCTAGTCGGGATGTTAATGTAATGCTTCGTAATCCGAAATATCTTGCTAAGAATGAGATAATTGGTAAATATGTTGATAATTTATTTTTATTCATTACAAAGAAGAAAAAACAAGTTTATTGTAATTATGGTATAAAAATTATAATTATTTTCAGGAAAACAAAGAAACTCGATGGATTTCTTTTTCTTTCTTTAAATCCTCAAAAGATATTTTTTCGAAGTTAATTAAACTAAGATTAAACAAACAAATATGTCGATTGTTTAATTTGACAAAGTATAAATACGGAAACATAGTATTTAATCGGAGTTATTTTAATAATGAATCTCGTTAAGGCGGTGCACTGCGATTAGATGGAAAATAATTGATTGCGCTATTATTTTGTTTATAGGAAAATATGAGAATTAATTTTAAAATGGAATTATGATGAAAAGAAAATGTTGAATAAAAAAATATTTAATATTTTTTGGAAATTTCGATATTATTTGATATATTTCTGTGATGATATGATATATTAAATGTTATAAAATAGTATATAATTATAATAGATATATGATATATTAAATATATTCATCGAAATATTATTTATTTATTTTAAGTTTTATTAGTGAGTTTATTAGCACTTAAAAAATGCTATGGAACACTACAGTTAACGAGAAAGCCGGAGTAACTTAAAGCCATCTTTCGTTATAACAAGATTAACATAATAGATAATTATAAGCTATCTCTCAGTAACACCAAATGCAGAACCATTGAGCAATAAGCCAACGATTTCAGATTGTGTGATCTTAGTACGAGCTCACTGCTATAAAAGGAGTAAGCACCTACTGGATGAGTGAATGCATAAAGTAGTACGGTGAACTTGTTAAAACTGTGACTTCACTTTTAGTCCACTCCATATTAGTTCCTTATTTCTGGGTTTGATTGCAAAAATACATTAATATGTAAATATCACGATAGAAATGACAATAGAATCTCCCAAATAAAAACCATTCTTCAAAATCACATATTTGTTTTTTTTTAAGTTTTAAAATGTTTCATATTTGGTAAGGATGATAAGAGTATTTTTGAGCACAAAGTACGGCATATTTATACTGGGAATAATTTTACTATACAAAATTAAATGGACCTGATAGTTACCAGCGTAACTCAAAAAATTATACATTGTAAACTTTATACTATATTGTCTACAGCATTAAGTTTAAAAGCTGAAAATTTCAGGATAATCGGAGGGAGATTATTAGAGCACAAAACATTTAATCATCTAGTCATCCTATTCGGAATTAGAATTTAAGCACATCAGATTTTTAGTTGCACTTCTGCTGTGTGAGTTCTTTTTTATCGAAAATATCATTCTCCGAAAGCTAAATCGATGAATAAGTACATATAATTATCTTTTCAAGTTTTAAAAGAAATCCCTACTTATTATGATATTGAAATAATTCTTAAAATTGGAAAACAGTCTGTTTTTAATTCATTATAACATTTTATATAAAAACATTTATCAATGATTTAAATCTTGATAATCCAGGTAATGTAGTGGCTAAGGAACTATTCTATCTCGCCTTGGGTCCGGGTTCTATTCCCGACTTGGGCTTGGATGTGTACTTGTCAGTCCCTTTATAGGGAGGTAACGATGGCCGCCCACTGGGTACCCCCTTAATAAAATGGCCAGTAACTCGGGAATTACATAGAGGTAAATGCCGCCCTGATAATAAAATGGCCAGTAACTCGGGAATTAGTAGTGGTAATGGTTGATAAGCAAGTCCCCGCCCATCGGGGAAAAAATGTGAACGCTTTAAACCTTTCTTCATATCAAAACACCCCAGCTTTCGAATCCCCGTTAAAGCCATTCATCTAAGATTTAATAACAGTAAATATTTACATCTCATTTCACACCTAAAACACATTAGCTTTCTCATCCTCTTAACAGCCACTCACTTAAAATTGACAGTAATAAATACTCAAACATCATTTCACCCAAAATCACCCTATCTTTCTCATCCTCGTTTGACGCATTCAGTTTCGACCGGCTAATAGTACATATTTAAACCTCATTTCACCCTCAAAAAACATTTAGATTTCTTATCCTCGTAACAGCCATTCGAGATTGGACAACATTTAATACTCAAACATCATTTCACTTCAAAAAACCTTAGCTTTCTCATCCTCATAATGTCCATTTATCCCAGACTAGCTAAAAGTAAGTATTTGAACCCCACTTCACCCCGAAACACATTCAGCTTTTTTATTCCCGTGTCGGCCATTTGAAACAGGCTAACAAACACCTAGTTTCAGCTCGAAACAACATAGCTTTCTAATAGCTTTCTAAAATAAGACAATTCACCTCAGACTATTTCACTTCCATTTCCAAGTCAAGTAGGAAAAGCAATAATCGTTGTTGGTCCCCTTAATCACAGTTTAAACCATGTCTCTCCCTTCAGAGTGGCAAATTCGCTTTCATAGTTCTTCACAAAAGGTGATGTTCTTTTGATTGGTTAAAAGATAGAATTCCGTATAGTTTCGACCAGGGAAGTGGAGAGTAACACCTGTGGTATTTGGAAGGATTTTGAAATCTAAATTTATAAACTGAAATTAAAAGAAATCCCAAGTATATCTATCTATTTGTCTATACATACATACATATATATACAGGGTGTCCAGTGCTAAGGCTGCCCAATGGCTATTTCCTAAACCGTTAGTCATAGACACATACAGGGTGAGTCTGGAAAAGTGGATAAATTTTTATGGGGTGACAGAACGCATCTACACGAGCAAATTCCGTCATAAAATGTATGAGAGGAGTGCGAACAACTTGCCACTAGGTGGCGTTGTAAATGGTGTAAAAAGCTGGTCGGAACACAAGCAGTGATCAGTTGAAAGGTAGTTTTCCACTAGCACATTTAAAGAATTAACACAAGAACGAGAGGAGATACTTCAAACGTTGCAATTTACAGTAATGGAATTGATGTACATTCTCAACGAAATTGATCAAAACAGCGTCCGCCAACTGTAATGCAGGCTTCATACCTACGAGATAGGGACTGACGCGAAGATACCAGGCACTTCCGGAATATCGCTAGCAATAATGGCGATCGTAGCAACTACATCCATACGGGTTCCAAAGGGACAGTCGCAGATTAGGACTTTCATATGGTCTTTCCGAAAAAAGGTCAAACACGAGAGATCTGGCGATCTTGGTGGCCCACCGTAGACAAAATGCATTTCCGCTATTTGGAGGTTCGTATAACCAGCCATCCTCTCAGCGATCTGCCAAAGAAAATGCCTTTGGACCAACTTTTACCTACAATTTATACTGCCACCTATTCGGCGTTCAAGGTTCCATGTTCAACGCCACCTAGCGGTTCGTCATTTGCGTTCCGCTCATACTTTCTATGACAAAATTTGCTCGTGTAGATGCGTTCGATGCAAAAAACGTTCACTGCTAAAGAGTAAAAAAATAGTTTCTTTCGTAGTTTCTGTACGACTCTTAAAATGCGATCAACCGATGTTCCCTTCGTTCTATTTTTTCCCTTCGAGAGCCATTGAAAAGTGGTTTACGTCAGCATATATTTATTTTCATACCTCTGACAGTTTTGAGAATATAATTCTCAAATTTTGTTTACCACCTCATTAGTGTATGGATCACATTTTATTTGGGATTTTTTTGTACGGTGGGCGTAATTTTTTGTTAATGGAACAGCGGAAATTTTTTCTTAACGGAGTCTTATTTCCGACTTTATTTTGAACATTTCTTCCAATTTACGTTGCGCACTTATATTTAATATACAAACAATTAAAGCCCGTTATTCCCTTTTTGAGACACTCTGTATACACACACACACACACACACACACACACACACACACACATATATATATATATATATATAATTTTAAAAAAAATTTAATCACTAAATGTGAATCAAATGTGAATCTCAGTTAGTGTTACAAGGGATTTATTTTTTAGGTATAGTAAAATAAAAACTAGTATTATATAATAAAGAAGTAGGAGTAATACAGAATAATATGTATCAGAATTTTCATGTAGCTATGAATAAAAATAGAGTACAGCTAAATGAAAAGGTTCCCTTTTCCGGTAAACATTGGTTTAATTTTCGAAGTAATTCATCTTGAAATACGAAAGTTAATTACTGGAAAGTATACATAATTCCTCAACAGTTCCGTACATTAATAATCTAAATGTGAAAACCGAATTAAATACGACAATGTGCATACTTCCCAATGCATTTTTATCTTTTGAACTGAATTCCATGAAACACATATTCAAGTAACCTTTTATGCACATGTAATGCATTTCTCCGAAACTAAGGAGCATAAAAAGTATTCATTTTTAACCGCACTCTAATGTAACATATTTTTATTTCGCAAACATTACCTAGAAAATCCGCATGTATAGAGTAATTAAAAGTAATTTTTATCGCGTATAAACTACGGCGTGCTATAACAGCACATCATATTCGTTTTTCCCCTTTTCCCGCAAAGACACTTGCACGTCGTTGGCGCTCGCGTAATAATTAATGCTCGAAAAAAATATTGTTAAAGCATACTTTATTATACCATCCGTCTCCTTTAACATTCAGACTGGAACAGTAAAATTCCCAGAAGGGGTTGTTAGGGAACAACACTCTTAATCCCCCTGTCAAAATTTTCGTAATCAGAATAAAAGTTCTGCGCCAGACTTTGGTTCTGCTGTTGTTTCAAAAGCTCCTTCAGCATAAAGTTAAAACATTTTGGAAAGAAATAACAAATTGGTAAATACTTTGATAATTTACATTGTATCAGTTGGAGAGAAAAGAAAGCTGAATCTAATTATGACATTAAAATATTAATTACTTTAAGAAAAATAAATTTAAAACATTTTTTCTGTGTGTGCAAATGGATCTAGTTTTCAAAATTTGCATAAAATACGAATACGAGAATTAATTAAAAAAAACCATATTTTATTTATTTTTTACTTAACGATATATTAATCCCAAAGTATGTATTAATTCAGATGTATTTCAAAAATTAGCCAGCTTCTTTTGGAATGATAAAGAATTGTAATTAGTTGGTGAAATTATTCCATTCGATATTGTTGAAAAATATTCTTTAATTAAGTTTACTTGAAAATGAAAATTGAGTAAAGCCCATTAATATACAGGAAATTAGTTTTTGGAAACACATAAAAGAAATGTAAAACTATCTAGTTTTTTAATAAACCAAACAGAATGGAATGTACAGGGTGTCCAAAAAATATGGCCACACTTTCAAAAATATAATAAAAATTAAGAATGATTTTCGCTTACGGTTTTTAACACTTTCTAACAAGGTTTAAAAGTGTTCATAGTTTGTTTCTCCGTCTGTCTGTCCGTAATGTTCTGCTCTTAAATATGGTTTACTACGAAATTTATATATGGTATCACTTTTGCATTCATAGTTCTACAAGAGCGCTCAAAATATTTTCAATAGATTACGGTCTATGTACAGTCATTCTTAAAAGCGTATTTTATTAATATTTGGCTATTTTAAATGAAACAAAATTGATTATGTTATTAAATAATGCAATATAAAGCTCTCCATCAGAAATAGTTTCTGTATTATTAATAGTTCTTCTACAGGAGCACTTAAGTGAATTCCTTACTTTACGATCTGTGGCAGTTTAGCAACATTAATCCATTTCAAGCACAATACAATGAGTATAAAAATGTTTATAACAGTTTACTCTTCATTTCAAGGATGGGAAAAAACCTTTAAAAGTTATTTTAAGTCTACCGAAATTACACCTATAGTGATAATACAACACTTTTAGAAGTTCATCTCTAAAATCTCGCCAAGTATAAGGACAATACATCGCCAAACTTGACGCCAAACTTGTGGTGAAGTGAAACAGCAGTAAAATATAATTTTGAGACGGTTCCCATGGGAAGACCACACAAGTAGACCGTAAATTAGAAGAGGCGCCAGGCAATGGACAGGCTGGACACTATAGCACAATGAACTGTCAACGTTAAAATATTTATGGCCGAAAATATTTATGGCCGAAAATGATATGCAAATTTGGCGGGGTATAGTCCCGAATGATCCACCTACATGTATGGGATTCGACGAGAGGATGCATTAATTCCCCGAGACGAACAAATCAGAAACTCCAGCCAATGATGTAAGAGGGGGTAAGAAAAGAGGAATCAACCCCGTGGAAAAGAAGAAAAAAAGACGACAGAACGAGTGTGCTAGAAAAAAGAAGCAGAGCAGAGGTTGAAAAAAGGTATGAACGGACTTAAAAAAATCAGTGTGTGCTTCGAATCAATATGATCAAGTTGTGTTCAAAAGAAACATGGAATCAGAGGCCAGATGAGGGCTTAAGAAAAAGACAGCGGTTCCAAGAGGACACGCGTCGATCGTGTCTTGTGTAAAGACGGCTACCTCATCAGAATGGTGAATATTAACAGTAATCTATTTATTATTTGCGTCTCAAAACTTTTGTGGATACCCCTTATCCTCCAAAACCACATCTCCCCCAGACATGTTTAAGTTTAAAATTATGTCAATATCGTCTGTTAATTAATATTAGTGGAAGGACTAAGAATAAATGGTATTTAGTTGCAATTCATAGAGTCTTTAGTTTTTTTTAGTGTTTTGGTGTATGTCAATCATTTTTCAATTTTTTCAGCGTAATACTAGGAGTACTTGCCAGGCAGGTTATGCGCGGCATAATACCACTGTACGATCATCTTAGGCTTTAGTTTTCCTCAAATTTTAACCAATACTGTAAAAAATCCACCACATAATGGTGCCGTAGAAAAAAGGCAATTTTATGTACTCCTAGTAACTCAAATGATAGTTAAATTAATGATAATAATAATAATAAATATATATAGTAGATTTTTCAAAAATAAAACAAAGTCTGGGAGAGAAATTATGCATCATAATAACGAAGTTACTATCTTGTTTCTCAGTTTCAACAAAAAAAAAAAAAACATGCATTGACATTCTTTGAATATTTTATTTGTAATTTGTAAGTGTTAATATACTGCTGCAAAAAAAAAATATATATATATATATATACGAAAGAACTTTGATTTTAAAGGTGACAAAGAAGGTATTTTTGTTAAAACAATTAATTTCTCTAATAGAAAGAATGTTGTGAATAAGATAGTTTGTAGTCATTACAACGTATTGACATATAGAAAAATTAAATTAAATAAAATTAAGTAAATAAATAAAATAAATAAATAAATATTTTATTGATGGAATATTATGCAACAATCAGTAGAACTGAACAATTGAATTAATACTTGCTTAATATGTATGTATTCATGTACAATATTTTTCATTTATGTGTATGTTGAAAGTGTCAAAGTGCATTTTGTATATGTATAAGGTAACGGAACATATAGTGTTAAAATAGGTAAAATAGTATCTGTAAATATTTAAAGTAAAAAAAAAAAAAAAAAAAAAAAAAAAAAAATGGGTCGTCCCAGAGTTAGACAGGAGTCGCCAGAGTCTCTTAGGAATCGAAATACCCAAAGTTCGGCACAAAGCCAGCATAACAAAACGCCAGACACGGGACTAATCCCTCTATTGCCCCGATATTCGGCCGATAGTCTCGAGAACCCAAAGCAATTTTTCAGCGAATTTGAAAACGCAGCAATCCGATATCACGGCAAGGTGGCTGTTATTTTTAAGTGAATTTGCGTTTAAATTTCAACATATAAAGGGTGAGGAAAACCCCGCGGATTATTTGTCCCGATACATCTTACAAGAAGAACAGGTAAATAACATAACGGCACAAATCTTCGAAGGGAAGAAGGATTTAACGACCGAAAGAATTAAACAAGAACAGCAGAACGATGAATTATTGAACAAAATAATACCACACGTCCGCGAAAAGACCCCTAAAAGTCCTAAGTTCAAAAATTACTATCTCGATGCACATGGAATTCTTCGTTATAGGGAAAAAGCCACACGAGAGAGGGCAGGAATAGATGTAATAGTAATCCCTCAGGCTTTAAAACAGTCCGTGATCAAAATTGCACACGCAACACATTTCGGCAGACAAAAAACGATCGATTTCATTAAGAAATATTATACTTGGGGCAACTTATTTGATGACGTAAAGACGTTTATCGATAACTGTCACAGATGTGCACAATTCAAAAACAGGCACATTCCCCCTACGGCGAAACAGAAAATGGACCGAGCAATACTGCCCGGAAAGTGTCTACATATAGATATTGTTGGGAAGCTGCCTCGCAGTGTCAGAGGCAATTGCTTTTTTTTTTCCGTAATTGACAGTTTCTCAAGGTATATAGAATTATTTCCATGTAGAAAAATCACTGCGGATCAAATAGTTCAATGTTTACAAAGTTATTTTTCTCGTTTTGGGCTTCCAGATACGATTATATCGGATAACGGACCTCAATTCCGATCAAAGGAATTAAGGAGTTTTTTAAAATCTCTCAATATAGAGAGTCGTTTTTCGTCGATCTACCACCCACAATCGAATGGGACGGTAGAGCGAGCACAAGGCACGCTTCAGCAGTGTATTCGATGCATAGCAGAGAACACTTTTGAATGGGAAGATGCAAGTGTATGGGCGCAGCTCTATTACAACGCCTCTAAACACAGGGCGACGAATTTCCCGCCGGCGTTACTATTTCTGGGTCGTGACATTAAAATACCCCTGGACAATACAACTGACGGACAGGGACAAAATATTTTCGAATCAAGATGGTCCCAAGAGGAAATACAAATATTTGTGGACAAATTAATTAAGCAGAATTTAAATAACAGACAACAGGCCTGGATATTCCAAGAAAAAGCGGCTAAACCGCAGAACTTAGAAAAACCCGCTAAAAATACTCCAATCCACATAGGGGATTTGGTATACATGAGAAATATGCACAAGAAGTGTAAATTTGACCCCATTTTTACCGGCCCTTATAGGGTAATGAAACTTTTGCGAAATAATAATTTGTTACTTAAAGAAGTGAATAAACCTCATGTAGAAGCAAAGAAATTGCACAAAAACCTCATTTTTCGGGTAAAACCCCAGACACAAGAAACAGACTCCGACGAGTCAAAAACCCCCACCCATGGTTATTGGTTACGCAACCGCTCCCGGAAGGGGCGAGAAACAGCACAAACATAAGAAAAGAACAAAAATTCAAAAAAAAAAAAAAAAAAAAAAAAAAGGGGTTCTTACCAGCAGCCGAGTTGTGAGGTCCAGAGTGTTCATTCAGAGTGTTTTTCTTTTTCGGTTGCATCAGTAGATGATTAAAAGATTGGAATTTCTGTGAAAGGATAACGAAAACGAGAATTACAAAACTGATAGGAAAAAGAGAAAAACGCGACCTGGAAGGCAATTGAATTTAGCTAATCATAACAGTAATAATAATAAGAATTATAATAATAATGACATGATATATATATAATCAAAAGGGATATCCCGTTTAACCTTGTGCACTGCAGAAAAGCTAAGCTGAAAAGGAAGGAAATGTTAACAACCAAAAAAAAAAAAAAAAAAAAAAAAAAAAAAAAAAAAAAAGAGACGGACAAAATATAATAATGTTGATAATAATAGCAAGCAATAAGATAACAGGCACACACATACGTAGGTAAAAAATAAAAATAAAATAAAATAAATAAATAAATAAATAAAAAAATAAATAAAAAGTAAAACACAAGTTAGCAAGGCATCAGCTGGTCTTGTCGTTTGGCTTTTTCTGTTGGTAAACAAACCGGCAGGGAGCCATTCGCATGGGGGCGAGTCGTTCGTTCGGATTAGAGTCGTTCGTTCGGATGTCACGCATAGGATGCAAGAGAAGGGCAACATGAAAAGACAAAAATATGCATATAAATAAATACCGGACATACAACTATAGGAGAGACAATTACATAGTACAGTAATTTTACAAAAAATTTTAATTAATACAAGTTAGAATAAAATTATTGAGTTGCGTCACCAGAGTACCTGGGACGGAAAGCTGCAGATTTCCCCTTGGATTTTGGTACTTATCGGGCAATTGCAGGCAATAACCACGATGAGTAAGACGCGCTCTAGAATAATAGAAGACTATTTATTTTAAAGTAAACATAGGGAGTTCACAGAATAATAACCTATCAGACCGCATGGACTCGACATGCAGATCGGCGCTATACAAAATAAAACGTAAGAACAGTAACGTTAAGTTTGTTTCTCTTTACAAAATTACAGTTAATAGGGCGGCATAAGCTTTCATTAACAAAATAATTAAATAACAATCACTTACCTCTACACGACGTTGACATCCTAAAAAAAAAAAAAAAAAAAAAACACAGGCGAAAAAGGTGCCGAGTCACTCCCGGCGCAGGAGATAAACCGGTTGCTTACAGCGCGAGTTGAGTCGTCGAGCTGCAGTTTCCCCCGTTTCCAAACGCGCGGATGTATTATACGCAGTGAAAAACCGGAAATTTCAACCATGAGTTCCGATTGTCAAGCGACAAACAGTTTCGCAGCCGGAAGGATCTGCTTAAAAGGAATACAAGAGGAGAGTTCCAGAACGCACGGGTTTAGCGGTGAAACTCTTTTAATGAATTGAATGAGTAAATAAGAACGCATCGATGATTATGGCTAGATATTTTGAAACAGTGGTACGTGAGGTGTACCGTATAAATAAAAGGGTGTGCAATATAGGAATGAATCCCCTGTCTGAGCAAAAATAATAATAATAATAATAATAATAATAATAATAATAAATTTAAAAAAAAAAAAAAAAAAAAAAAAAAAAAAAGGAAGGAAGACGAGTATTTTTTATGATATGCAGATAAATATATATGTGTAACAAGTAATAGACACACATGATATTGTATGTTATTCTTAATATATATATAATATAAATATGGTACTCTAATAATATAAATATGGTGCATGTTGGTACAGAATGTGTGATCAAACATAATAATGTGTGTACAATCCCATTGGTGTACAATATATTATTTTGAAGAAATTGAGAAACAAGATACAAAGGTAACTCATTAATGTTATTAATGCAAAGTGGTTCGGAAACATTATCGATACTGCCAGATTTAACAAAATCTGACAAAACAAACCCGCAAAGAAGAACGAAAATGTTCACGTGAAACCACAAAATGCTTGAGACACAACGGGAGAACAAATGTATCACAACTGAGACTTTTGCCATGTGTAGCTACGCGTGACGGACTATATGGACTAAACTCCAACTACTACACTGTAGAACGTAGCACATAATTTGCTACGTATGATGGACTATATCGCATGGACTATACAGGACAAGTGCCAAATTTTAAAACGTAGCACATGTGTAGCTACGTGTAATGAACTAGTGACTGTGGACATTGAATATTTTTTTTTTCTTGTTTTTTTTATGTACACGGGGGAGAGATGTGGTGAAGTGAAACAGCAGTAAAATATAATTTTGAGACGGTTCCCATGGGAAGACCACACAAGTAGACCGTAAATTAGAAGAGGCGCCAGGCAATGGACAGGCTGGACACTATAGCACAATGAACTGTCAACGTTAAAATATTTATGGCCGAAAATATTTATGGCCGAAAATGATATGCAAATTTGGCGGGGTATAGTCCCGAATGATCCACCTACATGTATGGGATTCGACGAGAGGATGCATTAATTCCCCGAGACGAACAAATCAGAAACTCCAGCCAATGATGTAAGAGGGGGTAAGAAAAGAGGAATCAACCCCGTGGAAAAGAAGAAAAAAAGACGACAGAACGAGTGTGCTAGAAAAAAGAAGCAGAGCAGAGGTTGAAAAAAGGTATGAACGGACTTAAAAAAATCAGTGTGTGCTTCGAATCAATATGATCAAGTTGTGTTCAAAAGAAACATGGAATCAGAGGCCAGATGAGGGCTTAAGAAAAAGACAGCGGTTCCAAGAGGACACGCGTCGATCGTGTCTTGTGTAAAGACGGCTACCTCATCAGAATGGTGAATATTAACAGTAATCTATTTATTATTTGCGTCTCAAAACTTTTGTGGATACCCCTTATCCTCCAAAACCACATCTCCCCCAGACATGTTTAAGTTTAAAATTATGTCAATATCGTCTGTTAATTAATATTAGTGGAAGGACTAAGAATAAATGGTATTTAGTTGCAATTCATAGAGTCTTTAGTTTTTTTTAGTGTTTTGGTGTATGTCAATCATTTTTCAATTTTTTCAGCGTAATACTAGGAGTACTTGCCAGGCAGGTTATGCGCGGCATAATACCACTGTACGATCATCTTAGGCTTTAGTTTTCCTCAAATTTTAACCAATACTGTAACAAACCACCACAAAACTATTATTGTGTTGGAAAGTTTTTAATAATGTATGCGTTTGGCATGGTATATCTTTCTTACCTATTTTCCATATAGAAAATATTTATGTTTCTTTTCTAATTAAGCGTGAACTATACGTATGAACAAAGTCCAATACCGTATGGCCACCTACATTACCAGGCATGACACCTTTGGACTTCTTATCGGGATATACGTGAAAAACATTGTTTACCAATCTCCAATTCGAGATCCGATGAACTGAAAAATCCAGCTGAAGGGCCTATTCAAGATTGTTGATATTACAATGCTCCACTGATCGTGGGCTGCAAATCGCTTATGGATTCCATGTATTGCTTGCGATTAATGGTCACTTTGAAATCATGCAATAAAAAATTACCCCTCTCCTCCCATCCTTCGAAAAAAAAAGATATTATCTTTGTAGAACACAAAAAAGATAAGTGAATTTCTTTGTTTATTTAAAAATAATTTTTGAAAGTTTAGCCATATGGCTACGCTTTTACGTAATCTTAAGAGCTTTAAAAATTTAATAGGAAGTAGTTTTTCTTTAAAAATAATGTTAAGGGGACCGGAAAATAATATCTTTTTTTAGTACCTTGAAATTTTGCCTAGCCAAAACTACTGAAGCTAATAATACCAAATTCGGTATGTAGGTGAGTTTTTAAACATACATGCTAGGTTAGACAGCATTTATTACAATGTACCATATTTAGCCTGTTTCTTTTAATAATTTTGCCTTTGTTTCAATAAAAATGTTCCTGCAGTAAGGTTCATCGCCTGGGGGTAGGTTATCATTTCGTGACAAGTTACCCCTACTGACCCCCATTACACAATTTGTTTATATTCATTAAGCCTAACTATAAGGACATATTCACAAAATATCAAACTAAAAACAGCATAAAAACATTCGTTCGTATTCTAAAAGCATTAACTATTACCCAAAAATTCAAAAATGAAAGTGAAAATTTTTTACATAAATAAATGCCGACGATGTGAGTGGCCTGCCTACCTTCGCAATCGTATTTCGCTGTTTCGATACTAACATTTCCATTCTATTGAATGGATGCTGTCTACTTCAGACAATATTTATGGATGTATGCAACTAAAACATACATGTGACTACTTACCTCTCCTTCCACTATCCAAACATTCTTGCTGTAAAATACAACACTTACGAATATCTAAAAATCACTTACTAAACTTTAACGCAGTTCTCCAAAATTAGATCTTAGAGGTGTTGAGTGTAGAACAGGACGTTTAAAAAACAGTATTTAAAATTCTTCCTATTACCATATCACTGTTTATTTGTTATTAAAAATTACCTTGTTAGTTGTGCATAATCTTGGGATATAAGTTGTCTCCAAATAAATTCTTTGCTCTTAAGCAAATTAATGAATTTATCATGTTAAAATAAAAATCGTTGACTTTGATTTTCTTATTTATGATTACTCTATATTAAAAACATTGATTAATAGCACATTTTTATTGTAATGTCAACTTTATGAGTTGTAAACGTGTGCTAAGCGTTAAGGACTTAAATAATTTCTGAAATGTATGTCAATTCCATCTTCATAAAAGCTTTCCTACAACCTTGTTTGCAATTCAGTTTCACTGCATATATTAACAAGAGCACTTATCAACCGATTCGTGAGTAAATAATTTAAATTAATAGCTAATGTGAAACAAAAATTAAATTTGGGTTATTAATGAAAAATCAATACCAAGCATATTCACGCATATTTCTCATTTACCCGTGTATATTACTCAAACGAGTTAATAATCTTAATAATTAACGAAATATTTTTTTAAAGTTCTGTAGATACTTTAAATTAATAAGCAATCAGGCTATATGAATTTTTTTCACATACTTTTATACTTGATATTTAAATTTTGAAGCGCTACTATTTTTTCAAGAGATCGTGTTTCATAAAAATTAAATTTACTTACATGTTTTATAGGTTCGCAAAATAGCATTATGCTTGTTAAAATGGATCCATATTATGTAGGAATTTTCATTATTCCATTCATAAACAAAAAGGTTCTGACATCAAAATATAAATATTAAATGAGTCGGAAGTACTTTTTATATTCTTCAATAAGACTCTAGATTGAAGAAACACAAGGCTATTTAGCAAACTCTCCCTTCAAAAATATTAAAATATTAAAATGTAAAATAAAAGCTAAAATTAAAATGTTAAAATTGAAATTGAATTAAAAAATTACAATAATAAAAATGAGTGCACCTCCCTGTGTAGTTCTAATTGCATTCATAAACAGTCAGTTACAACAAGAGGATGAAACCTTTGAATATCTGAATGAAACTTTTGAATATCTGAAAATATGGGTATAAGACAAGTAATCACTGACACAAAATGTAAAGTCAAATATTCATGTACTCTCAAAAAATCACATATTAAACACTTAAGAACTCGCCTACACAAGTTACACATTTCAGTGAAGCATAATATGTATTCACACATCAACTATTCTATATTTTATGAATAATGAAAATTAGAAAGTTTTAACATAGGCATTTGTTTATCATATGAAGTAGAAATAGAACATTTTATTCTCAAGAATGAATTTGGGTATATAATCGAATTAGTTTTCTACCATATTGGCTGTAGAATATTTAAGTCGCTGGTTTTTGTAAAATAATAATGGTATAACACTGTGATTTTTATAGAGATAACTCTCTATATCTGAGGTGAAATTGAGAAATATTAATGATTGTAATTCCGATGTTTATGTAAAATATAACTGCAGAATTTCAGCGAGCCATACAGGTTAATATCCACAATAATTTAGAATAATTAATAAGTTTCCTGTTTAGTGTTTAAAAAAATTAACGAAAATCCACTCTTAAACTGTACCATTTACTAGTCTTACTATTTAACAAAACTAATAAACAATTCTAGCTGAGATAAGCACTTAGTTTTATAGTGATTTTTAGATGGATTTAAATTATTATTCTTTTATCATTTTATACAGAAGAACACGTTATCATGATATCCCACTTCCGGTTTTAACTTTTTTAGAAAGTTCAATTTAAGAATCAAAGAATATCATTTTTAAATTCAAAACTGTATTTGCATTATTAAACAGTCATGTGTGATTTTCAGAAACAAAACTGGAGTCATAGAACTTTTTCATAAACACTTATGTCAGCCTTTTTAGAGAATAAATTATTACAAAAAAGTTATAATTCATATTTTCAAAGAGGAATTTCATACCCGTTATATCGTTCCAAAAATAATAATAACACTTGAGATAGTATTAGCATTCATAAATAATGGAGAATTTTTCGAACGCAAAAATAATAATCTGTTAGTATTTTAGTTTCTAAGGAAGTAAATATTTCGCAAATTTATTTACTGCTTGCAGACGGATCAAAATATTTTTATTACTTATAATGCATATTTAACACTTATAACTTCGTCATTACATTTTAAAATATGAAGACAATAAAATTTGGAAATTTTCTTCGATCAATCATATGTGATAACTGGATTTAAAAAATACAAGAGCTCCAGGCAAGATGTCTCTCGAATTACAAAATATAAATTTTGATTTATACATTAAACAAGTAAAAGCCACATGTTTTTATTGCAAAAAAGTGATTCATCATTTACTATTATGACACATTGGCAGATTAAATGTCTCTTTTTCTGAAAATGATGCATTTTTGATATCTGAAAAAAAATGAATAAGAAAGAATGTTTTCAAAATAAATTATGAATGTGGTAATTACATTAAGATTTTTTAAAGGCTGCTTCAACTCTGAAATTTTCAAAGAAAAAATTAATTGTAAAGTTGTGCGCCAAAATTTCATTTTTCTTTCCATTTTAACCAACAACATAATAGGAAGAGGCTGTCTATTTGTCGTGTATGAAACTATATTATATCTAAAATTTATTTATATATCTTAAAACTACCTGTATGACTATTCCTTATTATTTACCAATATAAAACTGTCTATCAGTACACCTAAATATGACATTTATGCATTAATTTTCACTAAAGTTTCTTTTTTCTACGGACTGTATATTTCAGGAAGTCCTAAATTAATTTTGTGGAACTCAAAAATATGTTTTGTAACAATACAATAAAATTAATTTAAGCTTGTAACAAATACAAACTTTGCCCGCAATTACTCTCAACGTCAACGTATATATACAACATTTTAGGATTCTTGTTTTACTTTTAAACGGTATTCTGGTGTTGTTTTAAAGCGTACAGAAAGGAGTACCAGCATTTATTTGCAAACTTCACGAGAATCTCAATGCAGCGTTCTAACTTAAATATGAAAAGTTCTCTGAACAACTTTGGATTAAGTATTCTGACGTAGATTTATTTCATTTTCATTTATTTTACGAATACTAATATTAAAACAGGTATTTGGATATTAAAGTCTTTAAATTCAGTACGTGCTCATGATATAGAAATTACAATATAGATGATTAATTTCCAATAATTTATGATGATTTTAATTTTTTTTTTTCCTTTCAGAGAAATGAGTCTACAGTCTGTTCTTTTCACAGAAATTCTACGATTTCAGTTTCACTCTCCATCAGTTCGAAATTCTTCTTTGTTAAATAATTTTTAAATGCTACAAAATTTTTAAATGTGGTTTTATGGGGCCACTGCATGCTCTTAGTTCAAGATGCGTGTGAACTAGTCTTCTGTTTTTTTTTATTCCTTTCTATTTTTATTGGGGGTATTTATTAAATTGTAGTGCAGGCACCATATAATTACCTGACATAATTGGATGGGAATACTTTTTTCTTCGTTAAAAAGTTACATTACCTGGCATCGAATTTGAATGACAAATGCACTTTTAAATGCATTTTTCCGAAATATTCTCGAATACGTTCAATCATCAATCTATTGTAACAGGTACGCATTAGATCAATACAATGTTCCTTAAATGAACATATGCTATTACAGGCACACCCAGCCACAAAACAAAACCGCACCCTTTCCTAATAATGCTTATATGAATTTAACAGAGGCTGTTAGCGAAGAGAATTTGGCCTTTTTTACCCTCCACGGAATTATTAAGAAATGAAGTAGAATAATATTGAAGAATAATTCATTTCATAAATATGAAATGAACGTTTCTTGAGTACAACGTTTCTTATACAATGGATATTAGTTTGATGCAGAAAATACAATGTTACTTATTGGTGTGCGTGTATACCTACTGCGGATGTATTTCTGATCGCTGATATGTTTTCTTCCTTAAAACAGTGTATATTTAAACAGAATCAATAAAAAGAGAGCTACAACTGTTCTGAATCACGTTTTATCCAGAGTGACTTACTGTAGACCGTCTTTTTAAAAGACTTTTTCTTTTTTATAAAGCTAAAAAGTAGAAAGGTTCACACATTTAAAAATTGATGTTCAGAGATATTTCACATTGTGTAAGTTGCACCTTAGCTATTTTTATTCAAAATTATTACATATATTTTAAATTTCTGTTCATTTCTACTGTTTTTAATAAATATGAAATATGTATAAACAAAATAGCGTTTATTTTATTTTAAAACTTAATAAGTATTTATTTGGATGAGTGAAAATTACTGCATATTATAAATTTGACAGATCCACCAGTTCGAATTGAGTAATCCGCAAAAGACCTAAATATTAATTATCTTTCTGATAACAATTACAATAATAGTTTAAATGAACTTACAGTTATTGCTGTTTTCTTCGTCAAACACGAAGAAAAAAAAACTCCTAGTCTAGATGATCAGGTAAAAAGAAAAATTAAGAAATGCACGTAAGTACAGTGCCATACAAAGGAGAGTCGTGGCGATTTCTCGTAAAAGTACTACTCTGGTCTCTTAAAAAAATGTCACTTTAAAAACTGAACACTCACGGATAAAAAATGCCATAAACATGTACGAAGCTACGGAACTTAAATCATCATTGACAGGCGTATAACTTTTAATGCTACTTTAGTAGCTTCTTTCCTTAATTTTTTCTTTCTAGTATGATTTTAAAAATACCAGAAATATACTGCAATTAAGAAAATACCATGATAGATACTGCATCACACACTAAAGTAGTATTAAAAATACTATCTATAGAAAACTTTACTTAAAGCAGAGGTTCCCAACCTTTCAACATTGTACCCTCCCCAAAGGATAACTTACGATGGTCCCCCTGCCCCCTTATTCCTTAGCATGCATACAGATTTTCATTTTCCCACTATGAACATTTAGTCCGCTTTTCTATACAATTGAGCTATCTGTAATAAAGAATAAACATTTTTAAGCAAACATAGATGTGCTTCCGAGTAAAAATAAGAATAAATAAAATGATTTTTTTTCTCACTTGCCTCTCCTCTACAAACTCTGTGCGCCTCCCAAGGCTGCCTCGGAACCGCTTACTTAATGAAGTTTTTTAGAGGCACTTTAAAATTGTTCAGTGTGTAGCATTTATCTTGCTTTGAGGAATTTGCTAATTAAAAAATGCACAAAAACTAAGTCAATTTTCATAGGCATTTCACTGACCGTTATTTATTCTATTACAATTAAAGTGTACATGAAAATAGTGCATTAACTTCTATCTCTATATGCATGTAATTTTTTTTTTCGGGGGGGAGGGGTACCAATAATTGAAATAAGTATGCCAAAAACATGGTTTTCTTTTTCCATTATTTTGTACAGCCTCATGTAGGTGAATTATTGGTCAAAAAGCAACATTATCTTAATATTTTCTAAAGTCTGAAAGATAAAATGATTTAATTTGGCATTAAGCAAGCTTAAATAATTTAGAAATTATTCAAATAATCACTTTACCTGAAATTGAACCATTATTAATTTTATTTAAATTATTGAGTTGGGCAATTATGGTTCAGATATAGGGTGAATATGGGTCACCCCTTGTTTTACAGTAACGCATATCAAAAGTAAATAATATTCTAAATTATCATTATTTAGCACACAGACAGATTTTTAATTTATCTAATGTGTTGTATTTAAGAAAATATAATTTAAATAATAAGATTATTTAAGAAAGAGTTGGGGACAAATCATCGTTGTGGGCCCCAATTCTGAAACAAAAATTGGAGACATTTTATAAAATTCAATGCTCTTCTCTAAATAGCTTCTAGTTATTCAAGTAGATCGTTATTAACATTCATAAAATAGGAATATGACTTTTCTTTTAATAAGAAGAATGAGTTGTATTGAAATTTGTCCCATTGTATTTAAATTTTTGAGGAGAAACTGAAAAAAGTTCTGCAATTGGGGACTGTCCCTGAAACGTTTGGTCTCCTCAATCAACACACAGCAAAATATTTCTGCTCTTCACGTACAATATTAATTCCTTGTAGAACCTTTTTGGAATCTTCTAAGGAGGAATTGTTTGCAAATTTTAATTGCAGCTTCTCCAATCTTATTTGTATTGTCATTGGACAGTTCTTAATCAATAAACTACACATTAGCTCGTTTTACTTTGGAGGTTTGTCTATATCTTCCAGTTAAAGTATAATACATTTTACAGTAGAAAATAACAGTTAAATACTTATTTTTTTACACGGAAATAATTTAAAAAACACCTAAAATATCAAAAAATATAACTGACCAAGTATTACCCCAATGACCCAGAATTAACCCAGTTAACTGGAGGATACTTTAAAAAATAATTTTAAAAATATTGAAGAAAAAATATATGTACGTATGAAAATATTCGACCATCTGCAATTAAGAAAAGCAATTAAGCATTTTTTCAAAAATGTTTCACATGAATGTTAAAATTCATGATTTTCATGGACAATCTTTTTTTGGAGATGTTTTTATAGTAGTGTAAAAAGTAATTTTTTCTCTTATTTGCTTTAAGGTTTCATTATTTTTGGACTTTATATAAGAAAATAGAATGTTTAAGCATAATTTGTCATTGTTTAGCTGTTTAAAAAAATTAATGCTAGAAAGTGAGTAACCATTATTTGCCCCGGAACTAGTGTGACCCGTAATTCCCCCATATGATCCAATTTATTTTACTTATTTTATGTTTAGTTTTTTATATATATGTTACCGACAAATTATGAAACTCCTGCATTCTATGGAATGCCCAGGCATTGAATATAATTCCGGACATTTTTAGGCAAAATATGAAATATGAAAATTATTCCATACTTTCCTTACTCATTGTATCTACTAACTACCAATTCTATAGAATGTAGAAAAGTATGAAAAAGATTACGATAAAGCTATTACAAAATGGCATGTATTCCTCAAAAGCACACATGTTCTAAACATCAAAATCAGTACCCATCGTGCGACGGCAGTCGATAATATGTACACCAAATTTGATCTCAATCAAATACAGCGTTTCCCAGTTGAAAGATGCAACGAAAACGTGTCGATGCAAATCTAAATCTATGAAAAATAATCCCCAGTAGTTTGTTATGTGTTCAATGAGTCAAGTTCTATTAAGTGTCTCGTTACTTCTATAATATTTGATTAAGTCAAGGTATCGATGTGTTATGTTAAGTTGTCTATAGGGGACTGCTTCTCATTAAATGAATTAAGATTCCGATAGACATCCCGAAAATAGATGAAAATAGGAGAATTGCTAGACTTAAAGCTTGCTGTCATACAAACTGACATATCGATATCGTTTAATTCGAAAGTAAAACATACCCACTTATAATTTACATGGAATCTCTCCTTTTCTTCTGTTTTTATTTACAAATTCATACACACATACATGTATAAAATAAAATATCTCAAGATAAGTGACTATATATATGTTCATTTATCTTGAATCATAGAATTGTAAATAAATATTTTGTGCATGCACAGCTGTCATGCTATTTAGGCTAGTATATGCATCCTTACACTGTAAAAGTAACTCTAGGTTTACACTTTTAAATTCGTATAGTAAATTAAACTTATATATATATTTTTCACTAAACTGTCTTGTTCTTGGCAAGGTTACAACTACGTGGCTGAAATAAAGAACAAGTAGGTCACATAAAATAAACGCTTTGTCAATATGGTCAGAAAGTCTTGTAATCTCCATTCATCTTTTCTTAAAAGCCGGGAAAAAACTCACTGAAAAACAATAAATTGATAAAAAGTAATTTTCTTGAAATAAATGGATTTCAGTTTTTTCAAGGTTTTTGTATCCCTGAAATTTTATTTTATTTTACTTTTTTTTAACGACAGGATACATCATATGCTAATGCTTTGAATAATGTAAAAAATCATGGTATGCAACGTCTTAATTAATGTAGCTATTTCTTTATCAAATGCAGTTATTTTCTAAAGTGCATCCGATGTTAATTTATCTACCTTAAAAGATTGATCTGAGTTTTGGAATTCAATCAGCAAATTTTTAATTTTAGCTAATGCTATTTACAGTAATTTTTAAATGAACAGTGGCAAATGATAACTAGTTTTCGTAAAAGGAAATTAAAGCATCAAGTTCACAATTGAACAATAAAAAATTGAACAGAATTTGGACATTCTCAGGTTCCTCCATAAGGCAACAGCTTGCGCAAGCAAATAGATAAATATCTAGAAACTCTTTTTGATGCGATACCATTCAAGCGACCTATCAAAAAGGAGACCAGCTACCCAAATTTTAACTTAAAATTTTACTTCTGTTTATTTTGTACTATCTTAAACTTATTAAAAATTAGACATAATCATTAACAATTAATAAAGCACACATGAGGTGACTATTTCAAGAAGATTCAAATACTTAAAACGAACATGCTGATTTGTAAATTTGTTTAAAATCGAAATTTATATTAACGTGCAATAGTAGAACATTGAGAAAAAAATGTAGAATCTTGTAGGAAGAAAATATATTTAATAAAAATTATTATAATTACTTATGAATATTTATGAAATATCTACATCATATTTTAAAGTTGTTTATTTACAAGTAAAGAAAATAAAATATGAGATAATCCTTCCGTTTTTGAATTAACCCTCTGAGCGTCTTAATTTAAAGTTATTTTCATTTTAAAAATTTTAAACCGCTTTAAAATAACAAAAATTTTAAAAAAATTGATTGGATATTTCTAATTCAAAAAACAGGCTCTTAGATTATTTCTAAGCTATGATACCAATACATATTTTGTGATACCTGCGTTTTATAAGTAATTTAAATTATACATGCATTGCAGTGAAAGCTGGAATGAAGTGGATAGGAATTTGCGTCACAGTTGCTTGGAGGGTTAAATTAACTTTCCTACCTTCGATTTAAAATTAATTGACGTTTCTTGTATTAAATAGTATGTAAATGTATCCACAGCAAAACAATTTCGGAAAATAGAAACGTTTGTGATTTTTATATTTTTTACTTTTTTTAAGGGCACAATTTTTGAAGAGTGTCTAAATATCCTTTATGGAAAGGGTTAATTTTTGCAATTGGATGATGCATTACTATGATCAAGCAGATGTTTGATCATACAACTTGCAGCCCAGAACGGGGACCGTCTGACTACCAGTTCTTTCTGAAGATAAAGAACATTAACATTTGAGATTAGTGCGTTGAATGGTAAGACGATAAGAAAAAGATACGAAATAACTTACTTTCGTCTCTCTCACCTATATCCCTCTTTACATTCTGTCTTTCAAATATACCAGTAGTCTTTTCTATTTATCGGCAGCTTAGAAGTGTAGTAAAACATAAGTTGTCTTTGGATAAGTAAAGAAACAAAATAAATTAAATCTGTCAGCTAAAAATTTACTTATGTTAATATAGCGAAACACAGTCTATTATTAAAAACTATCTTCCGTACACTGTTGAGCAAAACTTAAACAACAGGTGGTCTTTTTGCCCTAACTCCAAGAGAAATCATCTGAAAGACTTGAAATTCAGAAATGAGAGACAGAATTTTGTATTTAATCGATGACGCAAGCATAGTTGCTCAAAAATTAATACAATGCATGCAGTATAAAATCAAACAAAAAAAGGCTTCATTGAATTCATAGTATCATGATACATGATTGTCTGTACAAGAGGAAGAACAACAAGCAGGTATTCCTTAGCATAGGATACGCCCTCCCCTTACTATAATGTTTGCTTGGAACAGTCTCTCCATACTCAGTGCATAAATACAGGCTAGGATCCCTTATAAAGTCCTCCACGGAGGGCATTCCCCCTATAGGCTTAGGACGCTAGTGTAGTCAATCGGCCTTAATCCACAAATAAACAAGCAAATCCATACTCAGCGTCAGATTGCCCAAAAGTTCTTGGGGTAAGAGCGCCTATTCCTCAATCAGCATCTGTTTCAGTTGTTGGATGGTCCCCGGAGAATGTGATCGAGCCACAAGGCGCCTTCTCAAATCAACCCACACATGTTCTATTGGATTTAAATCAGGGAACTAGGTTGGTCAATCCATTCGAGTGATATCTTCACTTTCCAGTAGCTCCTGAGCCACACCTGAGTCCGGTGTGGCGTTGATTTGTCCTCCTTAAGAACGAAGTCTGCTAAAATGGCAACTTGCCATCTTTTCGAATGTCAAGATTTTGCGTATCCAAAACTACTGAAGCTAAATAATGCGAAATTTGGCAAGTATGTGAGCTTTTCTTAGCGTAGGTACTAGGTTGGAGAGCATTTTCCAAAATTCGGGTTAAAAACTACTTTTCGCACATCCTGGTGATCTCAAAAAGAAAAACAGATATCCAAAAAATTCTTACTGTGAAATACAAATACCTAACAATTGATTTCAGAACATTTCAAATATAATCCTCCAAAGAGGGTAGGTGTGAAAAAAGGGAAGAGGGTGGCCATTTTTTCCAAAAGAATAAAAAAAACTATTATCTATAAATTTTCGCTTTAAAAAATATGAGTCCTATGCTTAGACACAGAGTGTTTGTAATTCAATACTTGTTGAAAATTTATTTGTTCGAATTTTATGTAAAAAGAGACACCACTTTACTCCTAAGCAGGCCTTCAATCAGCAGCAACTTCAATCACACACATGCAATCATAAAAAAATTAACAAACTTTAATAAATAAATATTTGTTCAATAAGCTAGTATAAACTCATTGGCTGTAACAGAAAGTGTACTAGAAAATGACTCTCAATAGCATTAAGAACTTGACGACATCATTATGGCCATCTTGATTGAGTTATGAACTAACTAAACCAGACCCAAAAAAAAGTAACTGTGACTTCTATTTTTTCATCATTGACTATGGACTAATCATGCACAAGAAATATAGGATAATAAAAGCAGATTTATTGTGCCACTTCCTTCTTTCGGAGCTGTATTTTCTTCCCCGTAACCATTACTTCGGCAAGAGCGATCTTGAATAGCTCTTTGAAATGTAGCTATGCTCGGTGATATAAAAAGATATATGGCGCAAGAAACTTGGATGGATTTCATATTTAATGTTCAAAATGTGTGTAAGGAAAAATTTACAACAACTGGTTTTGCATAGTCATTAAAAGAGATACTAACTTCGTGTATTTTTTCGGTATAAAGTTTAATTCAAATGTATATCATATTTAACAAAGAAAAGCACATATTTTTTTATTTCAACGTACATATAAAGTTTATAATAAAATAAAATGTTTGCAAACGTAGAACGTTAGTTTTATTTCATTGAAATTTAAATTTAATTGGTCATCATTTTGAGAGACACAGAACTCTTATTTGCATTTAATGCATAATATATACAGCGTGTCCCACAACTATTGCTACAGAATTTAAGGTGAAGTAGAACACACAATAAGGAATAAGAATTACACAGCAATGTGGGGTCGAAATGTTGCCTTCATACAGCTGTTAATAATCACTTTGGACCAAATTCTGAAATAAGAGTGAAATATTCAACCATTTTTCGTCAAAAACTAATGTATCTTTCACAGAAAACATGTGACTAAATAGACAGTTTAAAAATTCCATTTCATTTCGAGGATAAAACTTTTGGAGACAAAGGCTTTATTTATGAAGCTTGGTTAAGAAATTAGACAAACTCTTCAATACTTTTTCCAAAGTTATTATTTAGAGGTAAGTGAGAAAGACGTTTTTGACCCAACATTGCTACGTGATTCTGATTCGTTATTATGTGCCCTATCGCCCCTTAAATTTTGTAATAATAGTTATTGGACACTATATATAAAAATCGGGAGTATAATCAGCTATGCATGGATTTTAAAACTTATATACCCAGAAAAATGTCGACCATATTGAATCATAAGTGAAATTTATAAAATGCGACAACTATGTATTATAAATATTACGAAGAAATTTAGTTAACGAGAAAATTCACAGAATTTTTTTTATTCTAGACTAAAAATGATATTCTGTGTGTCATTGCATGTTCATTTGGAAAAGAGTTTAAAAAAAGAAAAATAATAATAACACATGGGAACGACTTTTGAAACGAATTTAATTCTCCATATTCGAGCAAAATTACTGGAATATACATAATTACTTTTCATAAACTGATCCACCATGGGAAGTATCAATAGGTTTTTCCGGTGGTCTACCCTGAAGACCTTTTATTTGTGCTATTAGAGCAACGATTTTTAAATGTGTAAAATAAAAGTAATTTTATTAAGTACAAACTGACTTTGAATACTTCATGCTTTAAGTATTGCGAAAGAATACTTTTATTACGAACTTTAAACCAGTCCCATAATGATAAAAATTGTTAACAGAAATATTAATTTTTATTTGCTTCATTTGCATAATAAAATCTAACTGTTTATTTCATGTTTCATTCTATATTTGACAGATTTAAATTATTTTTCCTCTATGATAAGAATAATGATAAGAAGACGCATTTTACTTTCTTTTCTTTATTTCAAATGTTAACAAGGGCGTGTTCGATCAGTTTTGAACGTCCATTAAAATGTAAGGTTAACTTTCAAGAAATAGCTTCGCATGTATGTCACCGCACGCAGCACTAAATACTTGAGTTATGTTTCCTGTAGGCTGCAATCTGGATTTGTTTTAGTTCATGTGTGTATGGTTTGAATTCATTCTTCTGTTTTGAAAATCAAACTTTATGTCCTACAGAAATACTGCAGGTTCCAAGTTCCTTGATCTCCAAGACAAAAGTTGCTCGCACACGTGAATTTATGTACCCTGGGCGACTTAGAGAAACCTCGAAATGTGCTAACTTTATCACTTGATGTTTATTTACATTGGGCTAGATGAATGGAATATTAATTTTTGCGAAGGGTATTAACTTTATTAATTGAGCTTTAAACTTAAAAATATAAGAATTTAATCTCCTGTGACGTCATAAACTTAATTATTAAGTTGCAGGTAATTAAGGCTTTCTGCGAGTCAATAGGGGTAGGTTTGCCAGATTTGCTAACTTTTGACAGTTTTCTGTTCTGTCATGTAAAAGTTGCAAACATTTGAATATGTGTACCAGGATTAATTAAATGGACATCGAGATTAATGGTACAAGGCTCTAATGTCAAACAGTAAGTACTTTCTGCAACTTAAAAATTGCAGATGTCATTTAATTTGAAACTCCTTCTATGCTCCGTTGTACATAAAATGCGGTCATCAAAATAAAATTGAAGTTTAGCTAACAAATTTCTGTCTCTTAAAATGATTTTTTTTTTCTTGTAATTAGAGATTTATTTAAAATATTTGTACAAAGGTATTTGTCTTCAGATACATTTTGAGTATTTCACCTATGTCTTAAATTTCAAATCTAATTTACTCAAAATTGATTTAGAACATCATAAGGTGTTTATGCAATAATACATTGCTAATATAAGTTTATATAAAATCATTATTAATAGGTTTGACATGTCTTTGATTATGTCTCTAATAAATAAATATTTGTTCAATTTATTCTCGATTGTTGCATTATTTGGGTTTCCATACGATCAAACACATTTGACACTTATCCAGAGATTTTATGCTTACTGTTTTTATCACAAGCTTCTGAAATCCATTTGATACCTAGTATTTTTTTTTACTTCAATAAATGACTTTTAGGATAAAAAACTAAATACTAACAATTATTCCTCTACACTGAAATGTGTTTCCGTCACTTATTTCGTCATCTAAAACTTATTTTGTTCCAAATTATTTTACCCTGCAAACTTAAAAGCTTTTGTACCTTTACTTTAAGTTTTCAATACAAACAGATACCTATCTATCTCTATCTATCTATCTATCTCTCTCTATATATATATCCAATGCATGCTTTCTGGTCAGTACATTCGTATTTTAAGAAATAAGGTAATATAAGACTAAAAGTATTTTTTAAACGTTTAGAATAAAATATTTCTTATTTCTTGTATCATTTAGTCGATCCCTTAACAGAACTGCAAATGGGTGTGTGCCATGAATTATGCATACCCTAAATGCAGAAAGTATATGCATAGGGGAACAGTGATACCTTTTTGATAGGTTCTGTGTTTTATCCTTTATAGTGAGTCATCAAAACATACCCACTACCTTGGCGTGTAGCGTTTCATAAGTGATGTGTAGCGCAGAGAGTTGAATGAGGTATTTTTGCGTAAAAGGAAATTTGATCTCTATGTTAAAAAACAATAATGCTGTTTTATCACAATCTATTTTTTCATATTTCAAGAGAAATTTTACCGTTTGAAACACATTTTTTCCATATTGTTTGAAATGTAGTAATGTGTAGGATGACGATGCTTTAAAATATTCATTTCAATATATCCAAAATCGCGATTCTGATATGACCCTTATTGATTAGAAAAGATTTTGAGAAAAAATATTTTATTTGTACGTTTTAGACTGTTCGACAGATGCCATTTTGATTTCTCGGGTCGCATCTTCAGAAATTTATGAAAATATCTCTTACCTTTCTAGTATCAAAAATTGGTAAAATATTTCAAAAAGTTCATGAAAGAAAATTCAAATCGTTTTAATCTTTGCATATTTTTTTAACAGTATATTAAAATACAAAAAGCCTTTTTTCATTTTACATCTGCGAGTGCAAGAATAATGCTTGAGCTAGTGTAAAATCTTAAAAGCATCTTGAGCTAGTGTAAATCTTCGAAAAGCAGAAACAGTGCTTAATAAACAACTGTTTCTTCTGCACTCACAATCATTTTTCAAAAAGTTTTAATCTTTAAATGTTATAGCGGAGGAAAACAATGAATAGTGTTTGCAATATAGGCAAAATCAAGATAGCAAAGTATCTTAATACCTCTGTGTGTTCTCATAATAAATCTTATAACATAAGTTAAAGGTATTTTCGATACACGATTTGCTATAATGAAGAAGTAGTATATGGTCTGGTACTTAAGACGGTGAACTAAGCTTTACTCAAACCGGTCTGCCGTCTAGCAATTAGTACGATTCAACTAATTAAACCATAATTATTCTCATGTACTTAATTATAATCTACTAGCAATTATGTAATGTTGGTTAATATAATCTATAAATTATCTTGAAAAAATATCTCTGCTACAAATAACTCATTTCTTAGGAAAACATCTAAGACATACGAACTATAAAAGTGATACCAGTATAACATTAAATTAACTTTGTTCTAAACACTAAAATTAGAACTATAATTTTCCCAGGTTTCGCCAATATCGTCTCTTTTTCAAGTTAATAAGCGATTGTGATAATAGGTTGCTTTCCATTCAAGGATTCAGTTTGTAAAAATCTCAGAGCCTTGCTCCGAGTAAACATTTTGTGTCACACAAAATGTCATTAAAGTGTCACAAAATGTCATTAAACATTAATTTGGATAATTTTCAAAAGAATCTCCTTAATTTCCTGAGCAACATCGGATAGTGTTATGATACGACTGTAGCTTTTAATCCGAAATGTTATGCAATCTCGAAGAATCTCAAAATTGTTATATGCCCTGTCGGGCATGTTAATCGAAAATATGCATGTCCGAATAAAATCTGTACATGCTCAAACACCAAAGCGAGTGGATCTAACTCCTTGCAATAATGATGGCCAATTGTTTATGAACAGTGTGCGGGTGTGTATTGGGGTGGATCGAAAAGTACAGGGGAAAAAAATCGGAATTAAGTTTAGCGCAGGAGTTTTGAACAGAACGCTTTAGTTTACTTTTTTTAATCCATCTACATCTTCCGGTTCCCCAGGCGTCTAAAATATAGTGTAAAATTCAAAATTTGTGAAATTAATAATGATAATAATAATAGAAATGGTCATACAAATATGGTCAAATAATAAATAGTGGTCATACAGTCATGTGTTCGGTACATTAGTGACGAACACATAACTATATATATCTATATCTATCTATCTATCTATCTATCCATCTATATATATATATATATGTATATGTATATATAAATTTGTTTCCATTCATATCTCCCTGTTCTCCAAGCACTTATAAATTAGTTAGAAACTGACATATTCATAAAAATTTATTAAAAATTGTAAAGAGTAATGTTTGTAAATTAGTAAGAGTACTCGGGTATTAAAATAAAAACTTAAATAATATTTATAGTAATTTTATATTGATGTATGAAGTATAAATTTAAAATCAAAACAGTAAATCATAAAACTTTAAAACTTAGAATAAAAGATTTTTCAATGCTTTGTTTGAAGATTCAAATATTTCTAACAGATATTTTTTTTTTTTTTTTTTTTGCTATCAAAATGTTTGAAATGGTTCCTTGCTTTGATTTTATTCAATATGAACCGTGGCTTTTCTCTTCTCCACATACCATATTTTGGTATGACAATGTTTCAGATGGTTTCTTAGTTTGATTTTATTCAATAGGAAGTCGTGTCTTTCACTTCTCCTCATACAGTTGCTGATCCTCCGACACTGGGCGAACGCATATTTCAAATGCTAGGGTATGGCAATGTGACTTTAACCATTGTGTACTTTAACCGTTCCTCCGTTTTTCCAACTTTTTTACCATATCCTTAGTTTCTTCACATGACACATTCATTAAAAGAGGTGGTTCATAATGCCCAACTCATTGAAAGTTTTATAAGTTCAATATAATCTGTTGCTTCGAAGTGCACTTTTGGCTCTTGAAAATTCACATGACACATTCATAAAAATAGGTGGTTCATAATGCCCAACTCATTGAAAGTTTTATAAGTTCAATATAATCTGTTGCTTCGAAGTGCACTTTTGGCTCTTGAAAATTCACATGACACATTCATCAAAAGAGGTGGTTCATAATGCCCAACTCATTGAAAGTTTTATAAGTTCAATATAATCTGTTGCTTCGAAGTGCACTTTTGGCTCTTGAAAATTCGCATGACACATTCATAAAAAGAGGTGGTTCATAATGCCCAACTCATTGAAAGTTTTATAAGTTCAATATAATATGTTGCTTCGAAGTGCACTTTTGGCTCTTGAAAATTTCCTACCTTTGATGATTCTCTGTTTCCATTTCTAGCACAAATTAGTTTTCGTATTCCAAAAGACCTGATATGCTCTCTCTGTCATCTGTAAGCATTGGAAATAACAAATTTTCAGGATGAAGAAAGTAGTAATTTGTTTGCACAACATTTATGTATTATGTTTCTTATGTTCGGTTTGAAATACATGGAAATGGACATAATTCACCAAATATGCCGTCGTGCTCCTGGATGGTTTTGTTTAAAATATAAAACCACATAGGTGCGTATACCTTAATAATGTATGTTGGAAGAATGGTAACATTGACAGATGGTTTTTCTGTAGTCACACACAGCCTTAAAATTTTGCTTTCAGTATCTTGAGTAATATGAGTAATATTACGAGTTACATATCATATAATTACTGTTGATCATTGCTGAGAATCGTACTGCTATATTATCTGGCATATTCTGCTCATATATTTAAGAAAAATGAACTGCAGGTAGCTCCTTGCAGGTTTTGATTGCATAACCAATCGGTCCACAAAAGATTGTAGAACTATCGGTTGCACCATCTAAGGAGTTAAGTAAATTTTGGAGAGGCAACTGATTTGTATGAAAAAAACAAATACACCATTGTAATAGTCTATTGAGCTCCAGAGCTATTTGAAGGCGATTAACTACCTGTGTATGTATATTGTGGCAATAAAGAGCTCCAGCACAATTCCGGGAACTTTTTGACTTACCATTGTATGAAACCTAAAGATTGCCACAGAATTTTTGCTGTATGGCCCATATAGTTGAATAATATATGGTGATTTCCACGATCTGCACTCAAACCTACAGTTCTAAACTTTCTGAATGAGCCATATGTTGATTAAAAAATGTTATTTCTCTTTCTTTTCATAAAGCTTTATCTTATGAAGAAGTTTAGAAGTTTTTCAAAACGTTGTCAACTGACATGGACTGTTTGAAGTATTGAGAAAATATCCCATTTAATTTTCATTACACACATTTTTTAAAAAATTTATTTGGATTTTGGGCTATAAATAATCATGTTTTCTTTTAACTGCTATGGCATGTACGTAGTTTCATTGGCAGGAGAAATTTAGTGATTGTTTTAACAAAAAAGTCTAATTAATGTACGCTATTTGTTATTTATTTTCTATTCTATGCACAACATTTGTACAATTTTTTAAGAGTGTCCCCAGTATCACAAAACATTAACGTGATTGAAAAATTCAGAAATCAAATTTCGATTTGCTACTCAAAAGTCAATGAAAAATAACTCATACATCTAAGTGAAGAAATATACTGTTCATCAGTGTAAGATAACACTAAAATTGTAACAGTAAAAATATAGTGTTTGAATGCATATTCTGATATCATCGTACTTTAATTTTTATTTACAAAATATTTAGCATGCTTCGATTTATTTATGCACTCTCTTTCAAAGAGCACATTTCTAACTTAACATGCCTTCCTTGCATTTCCAATCAAAAAATATTTTACTAGTTTCAATACGCAATGTTTAATATATATATCGTAGAAAATATAGGGCATATTCTTTTAGTTTCCGTCTATCAAAAGTTATTTTTCTGATTACTTTTATGTCGAATGTATTAAATTGTGTATTTTTTCGAAATAAATTTGGAAAGCCTTCTTAACAAGTTATTTCTGAAGTAGTTTCAAGTGCGCTACTGAAAAATTCAGAGACTCTTTCAATATTGTGCTTCTAAGTATTCCATAAAAACAAAAGCAGACAATCTAAATTGATTTCTTTCTTCTAATGCAAGAAAAGAAAAAAAACTGATGTATTTTTCCCCATGCAATATATTCGTCTTGAAATAAAGTCGTTCGGCACAAGAAAATATCTCTTCCAGAATATATGGAGATGTTTTGGGCTTGGAATTTCTATTCTAATCTTCAGAAAAATTTTCAGATAGTTTTGTTTATTTTCGCTATATAACACACTGCATTGCGTATTTCCAGGTTTATAGTAGTTTTAGAGTACCCAAACCATAAAATTTAGCTTAATGTTAAGTTTAGTGAATATATTTTTCTGGAATATTTCATTTCATCTAAAATTACATTTCATTTGGTTCAAGTGATAAATAAATACGCACATAGCAATTTGAAAACAAAGTTTGCTTTTATAAGCTACCGAAGTGATGACGTCACATCTACAAACATATGGCCGTCTAGATATACAGGATAGGTTGCTGATTGGTTTATACTCTAAGGTTCATCTGACCATCTTATTTCGGACTAAGATGAGCACACCCTCCTGGTCACATGACTCTTCGGGTGCAAAAAAGTGTGACTAAAATGTCAGCGCCGTAGTTAGCGATTATATATCAGTAGCCACGAACAAATATCAGCCTGAATAAAAGCACGCATTCTGTTAATTTACCCTTAGGGTTGCAAAATTTTCTGAATTTTAAGAATCACAGAATAGAATTTTTAGAGAGAATTCTTCTTCACTAATTGCTTCGCTAGATTTCACTAATCTTTTTGACTGCCAATTCGCAGTCATCCTTAGGTTCTGATTTAGTTCCCTTGTTTCTTGCCTTTAAGGCCTCGATTCTAGACTCAGCATGCGTCATGGCGTTACTGTAATACACTGTTACAGCTTTTACTGCTACAGCCGATGACTGTAATGGAAATTACAGTCGCCGGCTGAAATTTCTATTGCTTCGCTATGGTAAGCATAGTTTCTATTTCCACATACTTTCTTTTCGATATTCTTAAAATCAACTTCTATTGATGTTTTTAGGGGGATTTTTGCCAGTGCTGTAGTTAGTTTTGCTCTTTTGAAATCATTTTGAAATCATTCTTATGAGCTATTTTATAGCTTCGACAGTTTTTGAAGCTACCCATTTCATTAGATTCAAATTGGACTACATTTCAAGCAGATTTTGTGAATTCTTTGAAGTTCCACTTTCAGTTTTTGAGAATACTAAAAAATCTTGCAAATAAAATTTGTAAAGAAATTTAGTAACATCGAAGAAGGTCAGAGGGAAAATTTTAATTTTATAATCACTATACTGTTTTTTAAAGGTCTGAGGGTGAAAATAAACACCAGCAGGGAATTTTATAAAATCCATTTGAAATATACCGAGTCGAATGAATGGAGTGGCTACATACGAGTGACGAAGCGAAAATTAGCGGATAGAAAGAAAGAGCATCAAAATGATTTAAAAGGAGGAAAATTAAGTACAGTTTTGGTAAGAATCGGCCAACGAAAAAAAAAATTGATTTCAACGATACCGAAAAATTGTCGGCTTTTCGAAATAGAAGTTAATTTACTACCGCGAGGCAATAGAAATTACAGCAGATGGGGAGACGTGGACGATGCGATGCAACAAAGAAATCTCTGTCACCAGCTAAGACGCATTTCAAATTGGATTAATGATTACACCGCTTAACAAACAAACAAAAAATTGGGGGTGGGAGTTCTGTTCTCATGCTTAAATTCTGATTCTAGACATTGAAAAACACTTAAATTTTCACTTTTAGTTCTTAAAGTTTGCTTTTGTCTGATTTGCGTCGATAAGTATATTTTAATTTATTTCATAAACGAAAGCTGGCAGAACTTTGATTAACCCGAAAGTAAACTGCATTATTATTTGTAACTCTGTAGTATTGCTTGTAGTATTATTTGTAGTATTATTTGTAATATTATTATTTCGTTGTATTATTATTTGCTCATACGAACATAAAAGAAATACGAAAAATATTCACTCTTAGAGATTAATTTCTTATTATTTTACATGTATATGTTATTGTTTATCACAAATCTTGAATGAAAAAGACTTTTATATCCAGCTAAAACTTTTCTGATCATAATTTAGAGTGGAATTATAAAAAAAGATATATAAAAATCAGTGATTTTTGGCAAAAAATTGAAAAAATGCTTTAATTTCTATAAAAGCAAACTCTCATAAAAAAATACTTAGTTTTGGCGTAGGAGAAACTAAAATTTGACATCTAGAAGTCAGACACAAAAATCATGTTGACCGGTGTTATTTAACTAAAAGATATTTCGAGTAGCGGAGGTAAAATTATCTCTGAGCTATTCTGGAAGTCAAAATACTTCATGCCTTCTCTGTGAACTTAAAAGAACTGGTAACTTAAAGGTACTGGTAACATTGGATTTTGTAAACCAGGTTGTACTCAAGTTTTTTTTCTGATTAATTTATTGTTTGTTTGTTTGTTAACTATGTAAAAAATCAATGCTGTAATCTAATAACCGTATTGAGTCTTGTTCGACTTGTTTGGGCCTACGACTGTAAGTCCACAGGTTAGTTGGAGAGCAGGCCTTATGTAAGCCGTCGGTTATCTGCTCGGGAAATCTGCAAATCTGCTGATGCTGACGTGGAAAAGGTCTGGATCGTGATTTCAAAGACAAGGAGTAGGGATGTTTAGTCAGAGCCTGAGGATGACTGTGAAACAGCTGTCGAAAATCTTAGTAAATAAGAGCGACGACATTTTCTTATTGTTAACTATGGATGAGGGTGCGTAAGGGTATCTTCATAATACATTAAAAACAGTAAATTTTATTTTATACTAGAATAAATTTTTTACTAGAATAAAATAGTTAAAATATGCTAGACTCAAGAAGTTTAGGCATGTGTATTTCAGGTGGTAGGAGCATGGTTTGGGCAGTGATCTCACTCAATGGCCACATTGACATGTATGTCTTCCAAGGAGGAGCTCTTACTTGTGTGAGATATCGGAATGGGATACTTCCTCCACATTTCCTCCCATATTCCGGTGCTATCGGTAATGATTCATTCTGATGTATGAAAATACACGACCTTACCTCGCTGTGATTGTTGAGGGCTATCTGAAGGGTCATGGTTTGGGGAGAATGCAATGGCCAGCTTTATCTCAATACCGAAATCTGATAAATCGGTTGTACCTTAACTTTTGGAAGCCAGTGTTGTTTATATTCTCAATGTATCAATTGTGTTTGAATATATTAGTCCTAACCATAGTGCATAGTTTATAAAGAAGTGCCGATTATCCATCAAGTTGAGCAATTTTCAGTAGTCATATCTTCGGCGGAGTACAGAAATGAACTTCAGAAAAAAAATTGCGTTTGACTTCTATGTGCTCCTCCCTGACACATGTTAATAATTCTCACAGTCTTCTCTGACATCATTCTTCATTCTAATTTTTAGCCTTCAGTCCATTTATGAGCATGCGAATAAAAATTCATTATTCGAGATGGGGTGCAATGTAAATTTTTGTGACGAGTATTATGTAATCGTATTAATTATTTCATTAATTCAATGATTCCTCGAAAATAAATTTATTAATCCTTAAAAAATCGATGAACATTATTGTATAATATGATATGTTTTTCTCAGAAAATGTCCTTTTATAGAGGAAAATAAAAACAAAATATTCCGTAAAAAAGGCATAAAAAGTCATTTTATATCACTTTTCAGAAGTCAAAACATTAAACAAAACCTACTTTTCTACCAACATGGTACTTATATATTTAACCACATCTCTTCTTAGACATTTCGTGTCTAACAACCATCATAAGCTAGATAAAAATAACTCCTATATATCATTCGAATGCACATTAAAGAAAAAAGATATTTTTAAGGAGAGATCAGTTTCTACTCCCAAGTATTAAATTGCCAACAAAGCATTTTTTTAAAGGATTAATAGTAACTTTTCGATGAATCGAAAGGGTACCATAAATGGATACTTTTTGTTGACATGTGAAGGGTTTAACTTATTTTGTGGATTTTAGAAATACGATATTTTTATGTAAAAATTTCACTTAAAAGAAAAATTTGTTATTTATAATACTAGGGCGATGTATTAAATTCTTTTATATAATATGCATTGAAAAATAAGCAAAAATGCTTTATTGGTGTGTAAAAAAAATCGCTTTAAATAGGAAAAGCAAAACCTTTGTGGATTTGAAACTTTGATATATAATTTAAATATTTATTTTCTCACTTCTTTTGAATACTTATATGCTGATGTACGAAACTATATCAAAGTACATATAAATTATGATCTGAAAACTTATCTAGTTAAGCATAATATGGATAAAAAAAGTTTCAAAATATGTAGAATATGTATTATTTTGAATTGCGCCTATAACCATGTGATTAGACTTTACCGAAGATTTGATTGATGGTTAATGCATAAAATATTAATGCATAATACAAATGAAAAATATGATTTTTTTTTCGTTTACACTGTTACATAAATTTATAAACTTCTGAAAATGATTGAAGCATTCAGATTAACTACGCAGTTGAACTTTAGATCGGACACTAATGTATGGCATATAACCTTTTGGGAGTGCTATGACAAAGGCACAATTTTATCAGATATTTCAGTTTAGCATTTTTTCTTCTTTTTTTAGTGTGGTAGTTGTACTATTAAAACACTTTACCTTTACCATTAAACATTTTGTCGCCCAAATACTCACACAACATTCTATAAATGATACTCTATTTCCTTTTTTGCAAATTTGGATCTTTATATTTCAATATTTCATGTTATTTTTCTTTTACCTATTTGGGTATTTGGTTCTGCCGCTTTCTGCTGTCTGTGATTCTCACTGTGCTTATCATCGTTATAATGATAGGAGTTCGTTGATTTTAGTTCTAGTTTTAATGTTACATGTATATATATGTAATGTATAAAAGGGTAATTTGGGTTTTACTAGTTTGGGTATTGTTCAAGCAGGTACTTTCACGTAAGTTTTGCTTTCCTGTCATACTTGCCACGCGCTCTCTGGAGCTATGTTTTATTTATTTTGTTATTTGTCAGACATCAGGCCGTCGATTCTGAGTTCTTTAGAGTGTACACGTGTCCCGACGCTTTTGTAGCCCCGGATGCGGGTCATGTTGGTAAATGTGTGTGGTTCGATTAGAGATAAGAGAGAGGTGGAGTTATGTCTTCGCAAACCCCGTGGTGTGGTGAGCGTAAATACACCCACACATCGAAAACCTTGAGACTTCTGCCACTGGAACTGCTTAATTAGTCCACGCTGATTTTTGTACCCGTCTCCCCTCCCCTCTTTACATTCTAAATTGTTACTTAAATGTAATGTTCAATAAACCATATTACCTGCCTTAACTCTGGAACTTTACTTGAAATATCTGACGTCTCATATATATATATTTAATGTCACATACAGGTAGTGGAAGTCATCAAAGGCGCTATCCACGAATATCCTTACATTACTCCTAATCAACATGCATGGGCAGATGTAAATCCACATGCGCATCAGCAAAGCTTTACAGTTTTGTCAGGAGTAATCGGCAACCAGCTTTCCGGGCCTTACTATCTGCAAGAACGCCCTGACGAGGAAAACTACTTCACATTTCTGCAACAGGTGTTGCCTAATATGTTGAACGACATTTTCCTCTCTCTCGGCGTTCAAAGTGGTTTCAGCAGGGTGAAGTTCCAGCCTAGAAAATAGACGCACCTAGCCTAAGTGGAGGGAAAGGACTTTCTTTTCCATTTAAGAGAAGATTTTGAAATCAAGAGTAAAATTGTAAGTAACTCCATTGTTTGCATTAGGACAGAATAAAGAAATGCATTAGGACAATTTGTGAGGTTATCAAAAAAATCTGCTGTTGTAGTTTGAATCATTTTTACGATTACGTAGTAATGCGTGGTACACAGAACATGTTAGAAAAAAAATGCTGAATTGTACAAGTACAGTTTTCCTTTGTACTAAAATTGTTTTTATATGTTTACTTCTCCTGAATTATGTTGTATAAATATTGATTAGTGAGTTTTGATTAGTCAGTGAAATTTTTCTAACGCATACATGCAAAATTTTTTAGTGCGGTGTATTTTAAGGATTCATCAACCACACTTATAAAGTAATTCATGTAATTAAAATAAATATTAAAAATATTCCCTTTATTTCAGTTTATTTCTGTTATGTGCGAGAGTTGCGAAATTATCTGAACGTAAACTTTTCGAAGAAATGGATTGGTCGAGATGGGCCTGTAGGTTGATCACCACGCTCGGCAGTTCTTTTATGTCTCGATTGTTTTTGTGGAATCAGTTGAAGGCTTTTATGTATGAGACATCCATGAAATCTGCAGAAGAAAACCAAACTTTCGTCACCGAACTTTCGGCTAATGCTAGGGAAGTACACGAAAGGCTTGAGTGCGTTTATGAATGCTCGCCAATTCCTTCTTTACCATAGTACAGATTGCAAAGCCGCTGCCAGTTTCTGTTTTGAACACTTATTAAAATCACATGCCATTAGACTGTAAGTTAATCGTGCTTTGTATGATTTTGTCTCGTATAACAACATAACCTGCTGCGACCTCTAGTGCCTTTGTCTTTTGACTCCAACCCTGCATTCTCTGATGAAAGTTGTCTGTTTCGGTGCGTACTATCACCTATTAAAAGTTTTGCCTGTTTTAAAGACCATGTTATAAAACACCCTGTATAAGTATATGTATATATATATTATCAGAAAAATAAATATTCTTTTGCAGCAATTGTGGAACTCAAAAAATTTGAACAAACGAACGTTTTAGTTAAGACTAAGAAGCAAAGTTAAATGTCGGGGCGTATCCATTCGAAAAATTACTTTTTGAAAATGCAACTGCATTCCTATGGTTACATTATAAAATCTATGCAACTTGTCATAAACAGAACAGTTGCATCTCCGTCTGGAAAGAACAAAGAAAACGCCTTATTCGAAACGACTGGCGAAGCTTTGAAGAGTATTTGAATGAACAGAAATCTTAATTTAAAATCAATATCTGCACTTTAAATGTGACATTCAAAATAAATTGTAATAGTGAATGCAAACTCGAGATAGATCAAGTGCCTCCAGAGAATTTCGAAATTAATGAAAGGAATGTTGTAGTTTCATTAAACGAAATATAGGCTATACATTAAAGGATCTTCGAGTATCATCGGATGTTGTGCGTTCGGTTCACTTTGTAACCTTTTGAAGAATGCCGCCTTAAATAGGACGCAGTATAAATAAGGTCCTTTTGATTTTTGAAGTAGAATGTCAGCCCATTATCTTTAAATAGGAATTATAATTATAAGAAACGAAAATAGACGCACCTAGCCTAAGTGGAGGGAAAGGACTTTCTTTTCCATTTAAGAGAAGATTTCGAAATCAAGAGTAAAATTGTAAGTAACGCCATTGTTTGCATTAGGGCAGAATGACGAAATGCATTAGGACAATTTGTAAGGTTATCAAAAAAAGCTGCTGTTGTAGTTTGAATCATTTTCACGATTACGTAGTAATGCGGGGTACACACATCATGTTTGAAAAGAAAAGCTGAATAGTACAAGTACAGTTTTCATTTGTACTAAAAATTGTTTTTATATGTTTACTTCTCTTGAATTATGTGGTATAAAATTTGATTAGTGAGTTTTGATTAGTCAGTGAAATTTTTCTAACGGATACATGCAAAATTTTTTAGTGCGGTGTATTTTAAGGATTCATCAACCACACTTATAAAGTAATTCATGTAATTAAAATAAATATTAAAAATATTCCCTTTGTTTCAGTTTATGTCTGTTATTAACATAAAACATCAATTTTAAAATCAAGTTAATTTTTAGATTCACATAGAATTTAAAAAAATGAAACTGAAAAAAACATTTGTTTGAATTGTGTATGTTTAGTTTAACTTAAAGCCAGAAATTAAAAGCGATAAACAGCATATTAGGCTGCAGGGAGTCCTACAAATAAAACCCTGGTTTCGAAGTTAAAAATCTCAAAAACAAGGAACAAAGGAAGGATGCAGCAAATAGTAAGCTTTTTATGCAAGGTGTAAAAACTGTATGCAGATGTGTTCGAAGTAGTAGTTACAAAAACCGCTGACAGATGGCGCTGTGACTGCAAACCTCCATTATGAAAGGGCCTCCTTATTCTCCCGATCTGATTCCTTGTGATTAATTTCTGTAGCGCTCAAGCAGAACCATCCCAACATGCTGGAAGAGCTACTGTCAACGATTTGTGCGGCATGTGAATTCGTTTCCTGTGAAACATAACGAGTTCTAAAGACAAATTTCACTTTTCGTGTGCGAGACCTCTTTATGGCGCAATGTGGCTATTTTGAGACGAATCTGTTGTGACAGCTTGCAAAGACTGTATATTTATGATGATTGTCGATCGGTTTTGACGTGCGGCGCTATCCTATAGCAGTGGCGAACGCAATGATTTCATTTGCTTGTTGGTACTTTCTTTTCAGCCAACACATTTCAGCCAACACTTTTCAGCCAACACTTTTATACTTTAACCCTATTTATATAGGTTTCTTTAAACAAACCATTATACTTTTGCAATATGATGTCAACATATAGCCAACACTTTTCAGCCAACACTTTATAGCCAACACTTTTCAGCCAACACTTTTCAGCCAACACTTTCAGCCAACACTTTTATACTTTAACCCTATTTATATAGGTTTCTTTAAACAAACCATTATACTTTTGCAATATGATGTCAAAGTTGAAATTTTTATAATTATTCTAAAAACCAGTACTGTATGGTAACAGCATAAATGAGACTCGCGCACTTGCATTTTCCTTAAAGAAATGAAGATCTGTAAGATATCTTTAAAAACTCATTAAACAGTTGAATTATCTGTAAAGATGCTGTGGCATATACGAAAAAAAGTTAATGCTAACAAAGGAGAAACGCCCTTGTGCAAAGGCAAAATGGGAAAGTTATAGATTTTTCTGCGATGGTTTTTAAATTGACTTCCATAAGTTTGACTTTTAGTTTTAGAGAAAGAACAAATTGGTGTTTATGCCATAAGATGATTCTTAATTCATACTGCGAGTGGAGAATCCTCTGCATTTTAATTTTGAATTTTAATTCGTTCTTTATATTTATTAATTAATGTTTAGCTGGGACAGTGAATATTATTTATCCTACGTTTCTGCAAAATATTAAAACATTCTGAAAATAGAAATATTAGTAGAAAGCAAAATTAATCAATTTATGAACAAAAATTAACTAAATACATTTTGGAACATTACTACTTAACTTTGGCTGCATTGCTTTAAAATTTCCTCCTCAAAACAGAATTATTCAACTTTAGAATATTTTTTACGCACAACTGAATACACTTGAAACTTTTTTACGCTTAGTTTAAATATAATTAGAATGTTTTACCTAGAAATTTACGCAAAATTGTTTTTACATAAATTTTAATAATTACACGTCTAAAACAGAAATCTTTATTTCAATATTTTTCTGGCGAATGATAACTGTAAACTGTGAAACTTCAGTAACTGATGTGAAACATTCAGATGAATATTTTTTTTACATATTTGATAAAGTAAATTTTTAAACAGGTCGTAATTTACACAAAATAAGTTTCTGATATGAACTGTTAAAATAAGTACTGAATGAAATCTAAAAACTCATTTTATTTTTTTCATATATATTCTCCCAAATACTATTCTATTATTTTCATGTTTTGTGAATTCGTCGTTTCCAAACAACTGAACAGTTGGGAAACTGAGGTACAAAAGTTTAGAGAGAGCTATATTAAATACGAGATTTTCTCCTTTTTTGGCTAGCACAATGCAATATATTAAAATGTGCTTTAAATCTTTGTATATATGGAAGACAAAATTGCTCTTATATACTTGAAGACTAGAATAGATAATGAAAGTAAAATTTATTAATATACTAAATTAATCATGTTTGATATCTGCAGTCAATTAAATAATGGTCATTTGGAATTTTAGTGTAAAAAAGAAAACAAATAAATTATTTAATTTGCACGAATGTACCTGAAAGTTTGAATAATCTAATCCATAAAAATTTATTACAAAACTTCATGAAGCAATCACTTGCACTAAATAAACGAATCATCATTGGTTTTGCTCAGGGCAACAAGCATGAACTAAAATAACACTTCGTTTAAGCAAGGAAATATTTTTATTCATTAGATTCCAATTTAAGTCATGATTTACTGAGTTTATGCAGCATTTTATAGATATTTAATGCGAGAAAAAATTTATTTCTCTAAATGGCGTTACTTAGATGATCAACAATGTGGTTTACAACAGCTATGATAAATGATGTTCTCCCTCAATAATCGTCTGAAAGTGGTGTATTATTGCCTATATCTAGATACATGTGATAAGTTACAAAATTTATAATTTGAATAGAAATTGCTATGAACTTACTGTGAATTCTTCAGCATTAGAAAAAACAATTATGAATCGCAGACTACAGAAATGATAAACTATCATACCATGTTTGCTTTGTACTTTAAGGATTAATACTTAATTTTGCTTAATTATTATGATATAACAGTCACCTAAAATACTATATTGAAATGCAGCCAGAAACTAGCTTCAAAAACAAACCAAGTTAATTATGTATAGGTATGTGAGGTCGCAAAAATGTTTCGATAATTATGTTCTTTTGGAAAACCTGGAGACAGCTGCAATATTTCGTAATTTTCTTCCAAAATAAGACATCTGCTATATCTATATCTAGGAGAAAAATATACAGATTAATTAAACAGACACTGAAATATGAGTACGCTATTTCAAGTAATTTGTTTGTATATCATGACTTTTTTTTGCAGGAAGAAGAGTTTTATTACTGGGATTTCTGAAAACAAACTAAGAAATCCAAAAATGCTCAGTAGTTGAATGTAATGTCAACAGTTTATGTTTCTTTCCATACACTTCTCAGACGTTGAAGCAATAAACATGATATAAAAATATTAAGCCTAAATTTTAATACAACGTGAGTAGATATATGCATCTCCCTCGAAGTAACATTATAGACATTTCAGAATCAGGAAATCGCATTCGAGCATTACATTTTTTCAAGTATGATGAGCAAAATGTATGCTTTCCCTTATGTCTAAAATGCGCACATAGATTTATGGAGATTTTCAGTAGATATTGAAATACTGAAATGTGTGCGTTTGCATAAAACATTTTTGTACGGAATCATAAATTGTAAAAGATACATAGGGCATTTGGAATCCATAAATTCCACGAGAATTTCCTGCATGCCACTCTATATTTCATGTTTTTCAATCACTAGTAACAAACAGCTTTAAAGTGCATGATTCTTTTCTTCAGCGAAATAAAATATTTAAACGCATCTGTTTATTATTATGTATATGCTCATTTCATAATATTAAATTATGTTATGACAGTTACTTGGATATATTCAATGTGCAATTTTGGATTTCGAAATAGTGGTTTTATGTTATAAAGTGCATATTTAAAAAAAAAAGAACAGGTGAAACGTTCTTTATGTTGTAATATTTCTGGTGAAAATGTCAACATAAATATGGTCTTTTGATTTCATTTGGGGGTTTACAATTCGCAGTTTCGTGTGACAAAAATAGTAAAAGTATACTAGAAATTAAGATAAATAAAACGATACAAATATCAAAGACGAAATATCTAAATTTATCTGCATAATGGAACTAATTTTTTATGTGATATATCATGTATTTTTAATTGAAATAATTATAAAGAATGTGCATGAAACACATTGCTCTTTTCCGCTACTCAGGTAAATGCCATAACCAGCATGTACGAAATTGTTTTACAACCTGAAGCCGATATTTCCTATTAAAATAGATAACTACAAACTAACCAAGGAAGATAAACATAATGTTTCGTTCATATTTATTTTCTTTTCGTTGATTTAATATCAAATTTAATTTGAATGTTAATGGTATGACTTTTAAATTACCTTATTAGTATCTTTGCTTTCAATTAGCATGATTAGAGAATAAACGCACGCGATCCATATGGTCACTATGAACAGGCACACAAATATATATATATATATATATATATAAGTGTTTGCCCTTTTATTAACTGAATATTTTGAAAGCATTTATTTATGTTGTTTTTCCAATTTTTCGCAAACAAATATATTTAAATCCATGCAAGACTTGTTTATGTAAAGAGAATATTTTTAAACAACTATTAAAAAAGAGTTAAAAAATATACAATGCTGGATATGACTGCATTATCTTGCAACATTTTAACCAAAAAAAAAATATTTAGACATTTAAAACAAAGATTTATTTAGGCAGTCGTATAGCTTACAAAAGTGGTCATTTTCAAACATTTAAAGATTGAACTCTCGTTCTATAAAAAGGTCCCGTTCTCTTCCCCCCAAAAAAGCCAGCCCCACCCCCCGGCTGTCTAGGGGGGTGGAGGGTGGCCTGTTTGTCCGACCCTGGAACTATGGTCCAGTGTATAGAGAACGGGACCTTTTTATAGAACGAGATTTCAATCTTTAAATGTTTGAAAATGACCACTTTTGTAAGCTATATGACTGCCTAAATGAATTTTTGTTTTAAAGGGGGAAAATCGAGTTATGGTTCCATGTGAAAAAGTTGCGCTATTTCCAACTGGCCACAGGCGACATATCTAAACTGCTGACATATCTAAACTGGGCGTAAGCATACAGCTTTTTTTTCCATTAATGAAAATGAGTTTGTGGTAATATCAAGTATTTTATAGAGGTACACATTAAGAGGATATTTGCATAATAATATATTTAGCCGTTATTATTTTGAAAAGCTATCAGACAAAATTTAATTATATTACAAAGTTTTTAGAATACATTAAAGATTACTGTAAAACAGCTCCTCATAGCCTAGATTCCAGATCTAAAGTATAAGGAAAATAAGCTTTTTTGAGACTTTTTTCTTTCTTGGCAAATTATACTGCAAATTATTACAGCGTGATTTAATATCCATATTGAATACTGCATTTTAAGTAAGCAACTGAAATTATAATTTTGCATAATTAGATAAAACAAAACATTTTGCAAATTATTTCCTTGAATTTCGACGCGCACAAAGCCGGGATAAAAATTATACATAACTCGATTTTCTCTTAACAGAGATTAATCTATTCTTGAACATGTCGCCTTTCATCTTAAACTGTGATTTATAATGAGATAAAATATTCCAGTAAATTATTCAAGTTTAATAAATTGATTTAATTTGTTATTTAAATGTAATTCCCACGCGACTCCGAATAGATTGGATTTCAAACGTCATCCTTCATTTAAATAAGATTTATTAATTATAAAATTGGAAAATGTATCGCATGCCTCATTGCTTTTAGTTAATCTTGAAATTTTGTTATCTCAGAACAAATTTTCACACATTTCGAAGATTAGGGATAGGAAAATTTTCAATCGCTTCTATGGTGAATAGAACTTGAAGGGAGTATTTATCTTTAAACTAGTACTGTGTGTATAAAGCTGCATATTGACCAAGATACAGGTATCTAAGAGATATACTAAAATCGTAAATGACATAAATTACTATCATTAAATGCATATTGAAGTCTTGTAATTGGGTGTTGTTTGTTCAATATAATTGAAGAATTATTAAGAAAACATTTTTTTACTTGAAAATGATTCCATTCTTCTAATCCGTTAAAGATTTTACGTGAATATGTCTCAGATAGTACAATGCTGCCACTAAGAAAACGAACAAATGCAATAATACTATCCTTTTCAGGGCTAGCATGGGGAAATTAATTGGCGGCCAATGGCCGTGTGGATGACACTGAACATATGAAGACACCTGAAGTGAGAAGGTCTAAGGTTCTGACCTACCGCACGTCCGTCTAAGTAACTGTCTGGAGTTTCGACTAGTTTTCTCCACATATAACATGAAAACGCATTGAAAGCCTTTACAAATATTCTCAACTCGCTTCACTTCCTCTTAGGCACATAACTCGTGCAGCTTTTTCTTTAACTATAGTACCGATGGGTAACTAAACACTGGGGGCTCGGCATCATGCTGACCCTCTAGCCGAGGCACATGGTGCGGCGCTACAGAACCCATGTTCGCGAAGGCGTGGCCCGGCAGTGCAGGTCTAGGTTCCACGTTCGGAATGTTGGGTTAAGCAGAGACTTTTGCAGACAGAACAAAACTTGCGTAACTTGTCCCACTTTTTAAATTTAAGCAATGCTTGTAATTAGTTTGTTTTGTGCAAACATCAAAATTTCTTATATAACATTTGTATTTATTTTATTTTTATAATAAATTTAATCGGCCATTTCAAAAACGATTTTCATGAGAGCTTTCATGTAATAATTTTGCTTTATTAACGCTAATCTCAAAAATAAATGAAAAACGGTACTTGACTGTGTTCGGAAATATCATGACGTGGTTCTAAAAATCACAAGTAAAAAGTCAAATTATTAGGAAAAATAATATTACGCTTAGACACGTGACTTGGCTACCTGTATTATAATATACTCATTTCATTGAAGGCAAAAGAAGTACGAAAAGGCATTGAGAATTTCTTAATTGAAATTATTCAAAAGAATGCAGTGCTGAATGTACTAAAATTACTAACGCTAACTTTTCCCACAGATAAATTTATTTAAAACCATTTGACTGTATTTTTTCCATTATTTATTCAATTTAATTAATTATAACAAAAATCTAGTTAAAATCTTTTATAAAATCAAAAATAAGTTTTGACAAAAGTTCTTTGTTAGAATATATTCGGACGTTTTATCAAGGATGAAGTTGAAACATTTCAGCAAAAAATTATCATTAGTACAATAATTATTATGACACACGTAATGGGATGTACACGTGATTCCTGTTAGATGTTCTGAGATGTTTTCAAAGAATATTTCTTTACTTCATTTTTTTTTTGCTTGTTCTGATTTGCTTATGTAAATATAAATTTGATAAAAATTGTTAATGAAAGATTTCACATAAAAAATTCACAGTCATGAAGTACTTAAATTTCCTTCTTTAAATACAGCTAGGCCTGTCTAAGTAGTGGTCTCTGAGTTTTGATTAGTTTTCAACAGATCTAACTTGAATCCGCTTTCGAACCCTTAAAAAGTTCTCCGATCAAGACACCCCTTCGTAAGCAGGTGACTCTCGTGCAGGCTTGCCGTAACACAAAACAAAACTAAATGCAGTTAAATTAAAATGCTTAGACAGATTCATTGGACATGTTCGGTAATTTTACAACTCCCAATGTATCCCATTTTCTAAAGACATTTGGCACACTTTTGACACATTTTTATGTTTACATGCCTTGTACTTTAGCAAAAAGTGAAATAACAATGATTAACATGTAGCAAGCATGTTTCCTTTGTCTGAAAACGCAAGTAATGGACGAATAATCGTTAACATTTTAGAGTCAAATGTCCAGCAGAGAGAAAAATACTTCTCTTATCATAATGTCTGAAAATTGTAGCCACATTATTAATTATCATGATGAAGCTATGTTTTAAAGACATAGAAAATAATGTGGTAAACCTAGTGATATTGATAGAATAACGTTTTTATAACCGATTGAAATCATCATGCACCTAAATTGTTATCTTTAATAATACTTACACTATACAATAGTAGAAACTTCTAACTGTTTTACGGATTTTCATATTTCCGTCGAAGTATAAGTGATGAAGCTCTGAACAGCTTTCAAACTACAGGATATTCTAATGAGACTTTAAAAATTGATTGAAAAAATATTGAAAAGTGTAAAATTCTCTACTTAGTACAGCATAATAGTCTTACTAATAAACTTGATGGTTTTGGAGAGAAATGATATCTGTATTGCTAAAAATGATCTTTTTTAAACAATAATCATAAAAACTATTGTAGGAAAACTGCTGAAAATTCTGGAAGATCTTTGTTGTATAATGTTACTGTCAGCTTCATTGTTTCACTGCACGAATTATTGTTAGCATACATCGAAAGATTGTGAGATTTATATAAAGTCCATTGCATTATTTCTTAACAGAGCGTTAAATGTTTAAGAAATTTTAACGAAATTTTTAATTGAAGTGTCTTTTGTTACCACTTTTGGTACTTACGTATTATCCCTGTGGTCATTTCTGCCAAATGATTTTTGCGTCAGATGTGCTGTCAAACTGTTGCCAAACGTATTTTTAACCATGAATTATTTCATTTGTCCGGCATTTATCTTGTCAAAAAATTGTTCGTCTTGGCGGACCGCCGGGATAATACGTAAGTACCCCATTTTTTAAATACCCTCTGAATCGCCTTTGCCTCCTCTCCCCTGCTATATCCCATGGAAATGGACTGAATTACCATGCTACTCTAGACTTTTTACAATGACAACAGATTTAGTCATATTTATAGTCACTGCTTGTTAAAAGCCAATTCAAATCTTAAACAATAAAAGAATAGCTTGAAAGTTTCTAATTTATAATTATAAATATGATAAAATTTTGCGTTTTTACTCTGCGAATCATTTACAAAAAAATTGTAAAATAAGAAATGCTATCGATAGTTATAGTAACGAAGCTGGCTAAAATTTTCTATAATATCAAAAAGAAGTTTTGAATAAAAGCCGTTTGTTGGAATATAATAGGTTGTCTTATACAAAAAAAAAGATTGAAACATTTCAGAAACAATTTATTGTATTTACAACAAATATTAACAGACACCCGTAATGGGAATTCATATTAAATGTTCTGTGAAATATTTACTCATTTTCAAAGATTATTTCTGCTCATAAAATAAAAAATAGTTGTTTACGCACATCTAATATTCAGATAAAAATTATCAATAAAAGATCTTATTTAAAAGGTTCGTAATCATGAAGTATTTAAATTGCCTCCTATAAATGCAGTTAAATTAAAATACTCTTCATGCTGATATGAATTTCCTAAATTGAAATGAGGTTCCATTTAAGATATTCAAGATGCACGGTTATACGGTTCAAAAGATTTTGTTTGTACGTTCAATGAATATTTTCCTTTGCATTAATATTCCTTAGAAGATTAGACAAAGTATATTGGCAGTAAAAGAATTAAATCGAAGATAGTATTATATAGTATTATATTTTTTAATAATATGAGTAAGTTAATTATTATGTCTGTGATATCTGTGTGAGCATTCATTTTGTATTATAAATCATTGTATAAATTAATAAATTGTGCTGAATGAGGCAGAGGTTCTATAGCTTTTAAGAAAGAGTAAATTTTAGAATCCGAAATTCGAAACGAGAAGCAGTAACTCTTTGTTTAAATTAAAAAAAATATTTTCAATTTATTAAAATTTTTGCTGTTGATATTTTAGCTACAGATCTATTAGTTAGATAAACAAGCGCTTTGTTTATTTAACTAACATTTAATAACAAATTTTTTGGATAAATGGCCTTTGTTTTTTTAATCAACACAAATTTAGTCCGTTAAACATAGTTTTTAATACACCTTCTTCAGTAATCCTTGGAAATGAGTAAACATTTCCACTGAATTTCAGAATTGGTTATAATATATTTCTGACCAACGAATTCTGGCATAATCAGGTTAGTGAACATGGCTATGTAGCATGTACTATGTGCTGTGTAAGCGGATGAATTCTTTACTTGATTCTCGCTTTGAAATTATGAGTCCTGTACTTAGGCACATCTTGTTTGTTAATTCAATAATTGATAAAAATTTATTTGTTTGAATATTATGTAAAGCAACGACATTTTTTTCCGGTACACCTAATTCTTCTTTTAGAATTACTTTTTATTGACACGTAGGTGAAGATTACAGAACTATTATTTTAATACTAATTATATTGCCATTTGTTGGGTTCGAACTGAAGGTTCTCGAATGGAAGATGCGTATTGAAACCACGACAGAGCAAGACTTCAGTTTACTGAAATATTGAAGTAATCACTGAAACAACTCATTGAAAACATAGTGACGCCCTCTATGAATGGAAAAAGGAAATAATCTAGACCATGAAAAGACTTAAAGGCGCATGTGCAGAATGTCCGAGATTAAAAAAAAAGTGTGCGTGTAATCTTTACGCGCGATTGAAGTAAAACTTCTTTGACGTTTACGACACATATCACTGAAATGATTAAACTTTAAATAGATATCATATTATACTTTAACTATATTTATTATTCATTTACTTTACAAAGATTATATAAATGCTATATTCATATTATTCATTGGAAATAGGTACTTGAATGCCATCATAATTGTTTACGTACGAAATTATAGGTTTGTGGTAACTATAATGTGAAACATAAATTTTACTCTCTAAATTTGCTAATTTTCTTGAAAATACAGCATCTATCGTTCTACCGAAACGCGTTGCTGATTGAAGTCGAGAAGTATTCATAGATCAAATTTTTCTTTTACAAAATTAACTGACGGGTGAGATTCGTGATAGCGAAAATTAACATTAAAATCTCCAGTAAGAATCATCGGTAATTCATGATAATTACTTAGAATCGTGGAAGTGTCCATGTTGTAGTATTATTCTTTAACTGTTTTCTTATACCATTGTTCCGTCTGGAGGTTGGGTTTGAATGGGGGGAATGTCCATAGTCTAGTATTATACTTTAACTGTGTTCTTTAACTGATCTTTTTCTCTGTTTGTTGGGTTCGAATACAGGTAGTGTAATTTTTGTGTGTGTGTTTTTCTATCACAGTATTCTTAAGCATTGATTTCGTCTGCTGGTGGGTTTCGAATTATTATTCTGTATCCATGTTTTTAAACTGCAGGTTCTGTCTATTGTTTGGGGTTGATTGCAGCCAGGGTCCGTTTATTTTTGGTGTTCCATCCCCGTGTTAAAGCGTTGCTCCGTCTTGTGGTTGGGTTAGAATCCACAGAGTGTCCATTTGTTATTCTTTTATTCTGTTCTTAAACCGTTTGCAGCCAGTGTTTGTTTCTTTGTGGTGTTACATACCCGTGTTCTTAAGCCGTTGTTCCGTCTGGATATCGGGTTAGCATCCAGGAAGTGTCCGTGTTGAACTATTATTCTTTCACTGTTTTCTTAAAATGTTTTCCCGTAGGGTTTGAATCGAGATAATGTCTATGTTGTGGTATTTTTCTTCAACTGTGTTCCTAAACTGGTGTTTTCTTCTGTCGGTTGATATCGAATGCACGTAGAGTCTATTAGTGCGTGTTTCTATGGCACTGTTCTTAAACCTTTGTTTTCCTCTGCTGGTTTTGCTCGAAGTATTATTCTGTTTAAAAATTTACATTTGGCTCATTATTATAAATAACTCAAAAACACATGAGCAATATTAAAATGTTACATACTATTTAAGTACAGACAAACAATATTTATGTATCAATGCAACCAATCATGTCAAGTTTTAACTCATAATTCCATTAAATATTGTAATAATGCCATTGAAAGCATGTGAGTAAAGCATCGGAGCTTGGACCACGGAATGCACCATTGTGACACTTTCTGTATTCGGTGCGTAGGCCTTGTTTATTGGAGGTGACGGGTTGGGTCGCCGCCTGTAACAACAGCGAGACAGTCAGCAGGATCGCCGCCTGTTCAGCGAAAGGCTTCCCACGGTGGATCTGACAAGAGCCGGTCCACTTATTACCAGTCATCAGGCAAGATCTTGCTTCAAAACAGGTAGGGAGTAATGTCGACGCGCAGGGAGCACAGTCGACGTTTGCAGGAACGAACTCCCTAGAGCTGTTCCGCAAATGCAGAAAGCAAAGGGGAAAAAGATACGTCACTTCCTTTACTGAGCATTACTTCCGTCAGAAAAAAATCTGAGTTACTCCCTAGTTGCGCCTAAAGAAGCTTTACTTCAAAAATTCTTGCCATGGTAAATATATTTTACTTTGAAATGCGGGTTATGTTTCCAAATTCGAGAGTCCGAATTGAGATGCAGTAGTTTTCGCTTTATCTTCGGAAACGTTTCTGATAAATATTTAAAATTTCTGAAAATATAACAGAATTAATGAATTGTACACGATATATGCAGTGTGTCCAAAAAAGTTGGCAATGGGCTTTAATTCTTTATATTCTTTATCTATTAGAGACAAGTGGGCAGTGTAAATTGAAAAAAAATGTTCAAAATAAGGTAGTAAATAAGACTCCATTAAGAAAAAAATCCTCTCGTTAATTTGCAAAATATTACGCTTTTTAAATTTGTATACGACCACCGAACGAAAATAATCCGATTTAGTAAAATGTGCCCCATACACTCTTGAGATGCAAACAAAATTTGAGAGTTATAGCTAAAAAAGTGTCAGAGATATGAAGATAAATGTAACGCTGACTTAAACCTTCCTTCCATATCTCTCGAAGGAAAAAAATCCCGTGGAATGATCGCATTTCAGAGGTCGTAAATAAATTACGAAATAAAATCTTTCTTTCCACTCTAGCAATAAATGTTTAAAATTAAAATCATGTATAGTCCCAGATCATCGTTCTTTAAACATGTCTCTGCAACGTTGTATGCTCAAAGGCTCAAATTTGGTATATCACCTCATGAGTGTATGGAGCACATTTTACTAATTGGCAATGTTGAATTTTCTTTCAGATTAGTATTGTTATTCCAGAAATTTCGTATTATTAGAAGATTTTCAGATAGCTCACTGCCATTCTAATTTAATTATTTCTCGAGAGAAGAATATTTCAAATGTTCTCAGAAACCTCTCAGGTTTATTATGTCATATTAAATGATTCAGAATTCCCAAACATTTAAGGAAAAACGCCAATGGTGCAATGGTTCCCAATTTTGTTTTAGTCCTGACCTCTTTTAGATTAAAAAAATTGACCCTCTTTCAGATTTGCCGTATTTGATGAGTAATAATAATAAAAAAAACCTTCTTAGGACCTTGAGCTTGTTATTCATTATTGATAATCAAACACTAATATGGGGACTGAGATTTCATCTGTTTCAAAAGTTTCAAAAATGTTTCCTTACATGTTTGTTAAAGCCACTAATTCATGCAGGACATCTTGCCTATTTCTAGTTCTTGCCTTGGTTATAGTGACCTCGTATATACTGGCAACTTGCTTATAACTTGAAAATATTTTATCGCGTTCAGTCGCTCTGACTTTACTACCGCTGCAACTAACCTTTTAGGGACACATTGCAAATTGCAGTGTCAGCTTTTACGTAATTACTTTAAATTTATATTTCGATGAAAAACAGTGGCGCAGTTACTATTTCTAGAATACAACTACACCTCTTTCAGGCGAATCTCAAATTTTAGGTGTTTAATTATCGCTATATAATTAATTTTCAGTTCTCCTCACATTATTCATACATACCAATTTATACCACGAGTCTATTACAAAGGTTATTACAGGTAAATTAGTCTGATAACAGCTTCTCAATATGATAGGAAAAACAATTGTCAGCATTTAACACTTACCTCGGAATTTCTAAATTTAACTTACAATAACTAATAACATTTTTGTTTTTAAATTTGATAGCCGGCGACCCACTAATGAAGCCATATAGTCGCTTTTATGAGTCGCGAATTATTGGATGTGAAGAACTCCTTTAAATGACAAGAATTTATAAACATAAAACACAGCGTGGTGCTATTTCTGAAGCAGTAATGTTGCTGAATGTTGCTGGTATCGAACTTAAATTATTTTGTTAATAATAAAGTAAAAAAGTTGTTGTTGCCTAACACCATCGCAAATAAAGAAGTAAATAGTAAAAACATGTTACGAAATCACGTTGCCTATATTTTCATTATCTGTTTTTAGCACATTTAGAAAGTTCCACAACTTGAATATTTAGCAGTACTCAGAAAATACTGAACATAATTTTCACAGTTGGCGTATTTTTTTTTACCCTCTAGCAATATTTTTTATCTTACTTTTTGTACTTATGGTATAAATCTATTAAAAAATGACTTCAATAATATTTATGTATGCTTTTTATTCTGACAACTTTCGGTCACGCACAGTTAAAAATGAATAATGGATCATGAACCTCGAGGACTTAAAAGAGAAAAAAAAAATACTGCGCGCACGAATTTGGTTCTGATTAAAACTATGCTGTCACTAGTTATTTTGAACTGTAATAAAACCAATTTAAACAAAGTGCTTTTCAACGCTGAGGTTTTACTTTGTATTAAAAATTGGGGAAGGTTGAACAAAATGATCCCCTTAAGTTAAAACGTATAAAATAACATAAATACTTAAATAAAACTTTCGACCTTTGCTAGCATATTTTACACTATAGTTTGCATCATAAATAAATTTTAACAGTATTTTAAAAGCACAATGAATAATAAAAAATATATAATTCTTAGAAAATGTCTAAAGGATCATTTTACCCTCAACCATAATGCAAAATGATCGTCCATTTGAAAATTATTTTAATTATTTTTTATCGGCAAAACAAAAGAATTAAAAGTAATTATGACCATATATATGACTATACAATGAAATAAAATAGATTTTACAATCATATAATATACATGATTTATTTTATGAAAATTTTAAAAAGAAAGTGTCACAAACAATAACCTGGAATGTTTTAAAATTAATAACTAAAAAATTATGGCCTACTAAAAACGTAGAAATAAATTAAATAATGTAATGGGGAGTCCCGCATTTTGAGAACGGTTGAAGGGCTGCGATAATGACTAGGACCCCGTGTTGGAGTTTCAGTCGGGAGATCATTCTACTCGGTAGTATGGTTTCTCATTTTAGGTCATATTACTGAAACACGCCGAGAAACATAACAAATTAGCAAGTGTAATTCACATCTAAGAACATACTCTATTCTGTTAACGAAGTCCTATTTCGGTACATTAAAGACTGTATCTCTAAATAAATAGGAAAGCTATTACTTGCCTCATTAGAGAATCTCAGGCATGTAATATACCGAAAGCTTAAATACCGCCATTGCTTCTTCTTTACTTGGCACATCTAATTAATGTGTTACCTGGTAGATAGCGTTGCCTGCATCTAAGAATACATAAGTGAATCGTTTTGCCTTCTGTCATGATTTTGGGCCACCTTCCCCTAAAAAGGATTTAAATGTGGGGTGATAGTAATCATGCTTGAGTATGTTTTTAGAAAGTAAACAAGTATTTTTTTTTCAGCAAATTTGTTCCTGTTCACAAATTTATCAAATTTCATCTCATCATTGCCCCAAAAACATACTGAGATGAAATTTGATAAAATCATTGCTTCAAAATCACACTACTGTAATATAATCTAGTGCTTATACATTTATTGACGAGAAAATAATTTAAATTTTGAAAAAAAATCTTATCAGAAAATTGATATAAAAAAATTATTATTATTATTATTATTTTACCGAAATAAGAGCCATATGTAACTTTAAGTACATAGTCAGCGTTAATGAAGTTCGTTCTCTAAGGTTAATTAAAAATGCAAATTTCACACGAACTTTTAATTCTGTTTTTCTTTTTTTAGGTAGTTTCTTTTAGGTTTTTTAAGTTACGACATTTGTACATAGTGTAGAATTACATATATTTATACATTTTACAATATTTCAATTAGCCCACATTTTTAAAAGTTTTAACACCGTACGAATGTCACAACTTAAAAAACCTAAAAGATACTACCGAAAACAAAAAAAAAAAAATTAAAAGGGTGGGAAACTAATGTTGGCTTGGGGAAGCACGCCTATTTTTACAACATATTAGTAAAAATAAGCATTTGGCAGTTGCAGATCTTGTCACTTGCGAAAAACGAAGTTTTGAAAAGACCATTTCCTAAGCAACTCTGTGTTGATATATCAAAAGAAGTGAATACACCTGTCCCGCAGTGGTCTGGGCGCTAAACTCCGTTTCCATAAGAACATGGAAAGGGAAGCAGCATCCGGCTTAGCCAGTGCTTGGGAAGGTCAACTCCCTCTGGGCTCGACTGCTGTGGGATCGTGTACGCTAATGGGAGCTGGTGCACGTAAAATTCGTCGTGGCTACAATGTCCTTCAAGTTGTTAAAGGATAACTCTGGGTGTGCCGATTTCAGGCGGTGGTTGGTTCCTCATCTGGAATCGGTTCAATATTAGGGACAAAAGTAGAAGTCCAAACCCCTCGGGGCAATGGCACCCATCAATGCATGGATAGTGTCGTCTATCCATGGGCTCGACAGCAAGAACAACAGTGAATACACTTTACATAAAGTAAGAAATGAAGCAATTCTCATTGTCCTCTCTCATGTCGCCGTATTGCGTAGGCCAAATTTAACCTTAGCTGAACTCCAATTCAAAGGAAGAAGGTGCAGTCGTAAGATTAATTTATTTTTCAGGTTTCTTGTGTAAATATTGGGCGAAAATTTATTATGAAGAAGAGTGAAGCAAACGATCATTTTGTTACAAGCGCAGGGTTCTTAAAGTAAACTGTGATATGGTGTGGGGCTGCTTGTAGGAGAGTGGAATTGTCAATTTGAGTTCTTGTTCGGGCACGATAAAGGTGAAAGGCTATAAACGAATTCTTGAAATGAGTCTTCGTCCATAAGGTCAGCGAGTGTTTGGCAGAAAACGATGTATTTTCCAGCATGGCAACACAAGGCCGCATATAGTGAAGATAACAAAAACATAGCTCTGTTCGAAACATGTTAACGTTCCAGAGTGGCCAGGAGCAAGTCTAGATCTTTCTCCTATTAAGAATATTTAGAGAATACTTAAAAGGATTGAAGAAAGATGATTCAACATCTTTCCAACAATTACAACAGTTAAAAAGATTATCTACGGCAGGAATAGGGAAAATTTTCTACAGACACAATAAACCGTTTAATTCCGTCCGTGCATAAACGCCTTGTTGCAATTATCTGCCAGAAATAATGACGTAACCTCTTGGTAATCGAACTGAACGAATATTTTTGACTTTAGTTGTGCAAAGAAGTACACTTGCAATGCTTATCATAGCTATATTTTTTGTTTCAAATTAACACAAATACCGTTATAATGCTGCACTGATTATATAAAATGATAATAAAATGTTTATTTTGCATATACGCTTCTTTGTGTTTAACATTTTCCGCATTTCATGGTGCTGTGTTCTCTTATGTGAACGAAACATATTGATGCCTACTGTGTATTTAGACGCCTAATACTGTGACACTTTTTTACAGCAATTGCTTATTCCTCACTTGAAACAACTAGTTTAAGTGTTACCCGGTAGATAGCGCTACCTGTATCGAAGAAAACGTATGTGGATAGTATTCCCCGCTAGGATCATTTTAGGCCATCTTCCTCTATAGGTAAATTTTGTATCCTCACCTGTAGAAGCAGAATCTTAAAGGGCTGGTCTAAGAGATCTGATATAAATTATGTCCGAAATGTTGAGAGCAAACAAGATGTAGAACGTTAATCTACTCTTTATATAAGAGGGATAAATGAAATTTCATTCTTCCACAAGAACCTTACTGTTTCAGGGATGATCTAGAAGACACACCATAGTTGCTTTTACTGGATATGGTGTGTAAAACAAATCTTATACAACACGGCTGTATTTATTATTTTATCTGGACTTTTCAAAATATGATGTTAGATTAGTGCATATTATAAATACGCACATTTATTTTACTTACAGCTTTAGTTACTTGTGTTTTTCATGTTTTCACAGTTTTCTTAAATTTGCAGAAGAATTTTTGAAAAAATGTCCCATATCTATTTTATCGATGAAGGATGGAAAATTTTTCTTGCTATTTTCATTTGCTTATAAAACTGAGCAATCATATGAGTTCCTCAGTTGATGCTTGTTTAGCTGAGATAACTCGTAGAGTTTTTAGGATTTTAACAATCATCACCAAATTCATATTTTAAAAGTACGTTAGAATGCTTCAAGTTGTTACTTTAGCAGTTTAAATAGTTTAGCATTGTATAAAAAACGAAACAAAAATGCTTTTTGTAAAAAATTTCCCATCCTAGGTAAGGTCCAAAACCCAAAGTTAAGAAAATTCTACGCAAGAGAATTTACTTAAGAAACACTAGTGTTATAAATATCTTTGGTATTGAAATTATGTTTATCTTGTAGTATGCAACAAAATATATTAAAAAAGTTATGTGTGTCTCAAAAAGAAAAGTAAACATTAAAGGAAAAGTGAGTAAAAGATGTTATAGCTTTAGTAAAGTTATATATACTATATGTATGTAGGCATATTTGTTGGTGCAACATTAAAATTATTAAGTGACATCCAGAAATAATTTAATCTGTATAAAAATATTAATTTGATGATTATTATTAAAATATTACGAGTTAAAAGCTACTAAAATAGCAAGAAAAATATCCTATTCCTTCCTGATATAGGGAAGATATGGGACATATATCTTTGAAAGTTCAAATTCATAAGTAGTTTCATAAAATAGTGTGATTAAATGTCAAAAATATATAACTAAGGGTAGCTGTGTAACTACTTCGCATATTTCTAATGTCAGTTATGTAATTAGTATCTATACGATATTTACCAATAAGTAATTAGACACTTGTGATAAAAGAGATAGACACAATTTATTCGGAATAAATAGTTGGTAGAGCCTCCACCTGAGGTAATTACAGCCTTAACCCTCCCGGGCTTGTTTTACAGAAGTGTTTGGATGAAGGGTCAGTGGTATTTTCTTCCACTCGGCTTGGAGAAGACATGTAAGTTCTTTCACCAATTGGGACTGGACATTTGGATTGTTGTTGTATACCTTAATTCGTCGATGCAACTGGCTCCAGAGGTTTTCTGTGGAATGTAGGTCTGGACTCTGAGCAGTCCAGTCCAGTCGGTTCACCCTATTGCCATCATACCAATCCATAGTGGACCTCGCAACATGACAAGTGGCATTTTCATCCTGAATGTGACATGATCCACCCCGTAAAAGTGACACAGTGTAGGAAGTTCATTGTTGTCTAGGATAGTAGAGTATGAGTCAGCGTTGAGTTTACCATGAAATGGGATCAAGTGTCCCAGTCCATACCATGAAAAACAAGCCCAAACCATAATTCCACTTCTGCCAACCTTTGCTGTAGGCACAATGAATTCTGGATAAAGGCGTTCTCCAGGCATACACAGAACCCTGACCCTTCCATCCGACTGGTAGACATTTAACCTTGATTCATCACTCCGGAGAACCTGTTTTCAGTCATCTACGGTCCAATATCGACGTGTATTGCTCCACCTCAATGGAGCAGTGGGGTTGGATTTTGTAAACAGAGGCTTATGGGAGGGCCCACGACCTTGAAACCAAGCAAATGTGCTCTCTTGCGGATGGTATTTATGGAAACAACAGTACCGGATGTTTTTTGGAACTCCTGCAGTATGTGGGCCGTCAGTTTGGTGCGGTTTTTTCGAATTTCTTTGGACAGAACTCGTCGGTTTCTATCTAATAGTTTCGTAGGTCTCCAAAACGAAGCAAATTCCGACAATCACCACTGACCTTCTACTTCTTAATCATGAAAGCCACTGTCGATATTTTGAAATGTTTTACTCACTAGATATGTCCCTTAAGGAAGGGCCATTTCTATGATATCCAACAATTACGCCTTTCTCGAAGTCAGACAGCTCTGAATTTCGTAGCATTTTGCATACGGCTAATGCAAGTGCTGTTTCCTACACGATTATAAGTACGAAATGGGTGACGTAGATGAGGACCGCAGATATACTCATTAGCATGGGTGTCCAAATACTTATAGTAGATAGTGTATATAGCGTGTGTATGTGTGTAAGCATTTTATGTAACGTCGCATTTTTTGAATGTTCAGATCAAATAAAAATGTGCGATTGCCCATCCAGTTCCAAGTATAATCTTTGTAGATTTTATATTTAGTAATGTATTTCTGCGTAATTCAATTCCAAAGAGCTTAAGCTAAATTTAGAATGTTTTAGTATTACAAAAATAAAATACTAAAATATTTTAAAGTTAGCTTAAGCCCTTACAGCACAGCATTCCGCTTAAATAACGTGATTCCATTGTGTAACGTATGCTGCATTTAAGCAAAAATCAATTGCTTGTTCATAAAATTCATGTACCTATGTGTTAGAGATGAGACGGGCTCAGCCCGAGCCCGAAAGCCCGAGCCCGAGCCCGGGCCCGACTCGGGCTCGGGCTCTGTAATTCACGATTGCGTTCGGGCTCGGGCTCGTGAAAAATTTATCCTTTGTTGAACATTATCCTTGAAACAGATTTTAAAAAGTGATTCATGGGATAAATAGACGTACTTATTATGGGATATATAGACGTACGGGGGACTAGAAGGTGTGTGAAGCTCCAAAATTTATTGTATCTTATTAATGAAGTAGTTAATTTTATTTGTCTTTAGCTGAAATTTCGGGCTCGGGCGGGCTCGGGCTCCAACTTTAACAATATTGCTCGGGCTCGGGCGGGCTTGGATTAAAAGTCTTCGGGCTCGGGCTTCAAAAAATGAGCCCGAACTCATCTCTACTATGTGTGTGTGTGTGTGTGTGTGTGTGTCCACACACAAAACATTAAATGGGATGATGTTAGTTACGCGATCGTAAATTTACATCAAATATATAAGAAGATATTTCCGTTTATATTTGTAAAATTTTCTTTTTAATAAAAATTAATTCATAACAACCTGTAATTGAAATGATTAAAACCGATAAATATAATCTTTTGACTGTTCTATCATGTGGACAGCAATAAAATATACATATTTAACGCATAACTGCACGGGGGTCAATTCTCTCCCCAGTCCTCCTACTGGAAACTCATTTGCAGGCTAACATTTTGGTAGTTCCACAGTCTCTGACACTTTTTTTTAACACATGCACATTTTGGCTATTCAGTAACAAATATTCTGAAGAACGTAATAATCATCCTTATTTAGCATGTTATTCTCTATCGTTTGTGTGCTATTTATTTTTGTGCTTATATGATTAGTCTGTAAAAGTATGACGTCAATAATATTCATGTATTTACATATTTCTTTCATTTTGACATCTCTCGGTCACGCAATTTTAACAATGAATAATGGATCGAGGACTTATGAGGGGCTGAAAAAGAGAGTGCGCCCCTGCACGAAACAAACTCTGATTAAAACCGCGCTATCAGAAGTCAGTCTTAAGCAGGAAGGAATATTCAAACTCAGTGCTTTTCAAAACTGAAGTTAGTCTTCGAAATAAAATGTTTGAAGAAATGGGTGCAATCAATCATGAGCGTGGAGGTAATGGGTAAATATGTACTTTTCGTCGAAAAATTTTCATGTTAACACAGATAAGAAGTGTCATGCTGCGTGCTCGGAAATTTATGTTCAAAATTAAGATACAATGTAGCATTATTTCAAAGAAAATTTAAAGTGTCAGTTATCGGCGATTAATGCACTTAATTGACAAAAACATTTTGAGTTGGAAAAACTACATTTCGATTTCATATGTTGGCAAACAAAGGACTGCATTATGCATCTTTTATTTATTTATTTATCTATTTATTTATTTTGAGAATTAAAAGAAATATTTTTACCGAAATTAGAGCAAATTCAATATTTATACAGATTTCAATATTCCATAGTTATGCTTCACTATTAGTGTATTAAACCGGGTTAAAAGCTAAAATTCACATTGATTAAAACGAATTATATATGTAATCTATTTAAGATTGTTATATTTCTGTAATTCCATAGTGCTTGATGTGGCGTATGATTAAGCAGTTGGACCTTTAACTAAATTATTGGAATAAAATCGCGTAATATTTACACACACACACACACTCACACACACACACACATACACATATTTGAATATTACAATATGATTACTCGGAAACAGTGCGTTGTACTTCAGATCTGCAAAAATTAAAAGTTTGAAAATTATCTTTTGTCAGTGCAATATGACTTAGATTTTGGGATTTCGGTTAATTATAAGTATCAGTTACATAGAATGAACACTTGATGAAACGTTAAAATACCTAACTAAATTTATTAATTTTCTGAAATCTAGTAATATATTTCAGAGCTGATCTTGAGCACCATAATTCTCGATTTTATCTTAGCTCTAATACGCCCATCTCTGTTTTTTTCCTCAACAGTACAAAGAAGCAGATTCTGTAGCAATTTCAACAATTCTTCTTAAACTGTAGGTATTGTAAGGAAAAGTTGAGATTCCGATTACACTAGATCTTGCAGAAGTGACCAGAATTTACAAGTTGCCATCTGATAAATAAGACAAAATTGGAGGTTTGGTGACCTTGGCCTTATTGCAATCAATGGGATTTATAGGGTTGGGAACATCAAAATTTAATAAAGAAAAATTTAAAAAAAAAGTGCAGTATTTCTTCGAAATTTTATTTCCTTTCTTTCTTTATTTTTCTGTAACAGTCGTCGCTATTCATTACGCTAGAGTAAATTTTCTGAAAGAGCGAAGTAAGGGATCCGCGGATAACTCGTGGATTCGCATTCAATCTTTATCCAGATATCTTGAAAACTGAGTTGTTCCCCAAAGACGCTGGCTGCCAAGTTTACAAAAGGATATCGATTTGATGCAAAACTAGACTTCTGCAAACACGTTTAATATAAGGGCAACCAAAGTCTTTAGTTCTGTTTTTTTTTTTCATACTGGCATGTATTAGAGAACCCTGTTAGTCCTCGTGACCTATCTACACTGAAGAGCCAAAAAAACTGGTACACCTGCCTAATATCGTGTAGGGCCCCCACGAGCACGCAGAAGTGCCGCAACACGACGTGGCATGGATTCGATTAATGTCTGAAGTAGTGCTGGAGGTAATTGGCACTATGAATCCTGCAGGACTTTCCATAAATCAGAAGGAGTAAGAAGGGGTGAAGATCTCTTCTGAACAATGCGTTGCAATGCATCCCAAAAGTGTACAATGACGCTCATGTCTGGGGATTTTGGTGGCCAGCGGAAGTGTCCAAATTCAGAAGAGTGCTCCTGGAGCCACTCTGTAGCAATTCTGGGCGTGTGAGGTGTCGCATTGTCCATGTGAAATTCCCCAAGTCCGTCGGAATGCACAATGGACATGAATGGGTGTAGGTGATCAGACAGGATACTTACGTATATGTCACCAGTCAGAGTCGTATCTAGACGTGTCAGGGAACGCATATCACGCCAACTGCATACGCCCAATACCATCACAGGGCCTCCACCAGCTTAAACAGTCCCCTGTTGTCATGTAGGGTTCATGAATTCGTGAGGCTGTTTCTATACCCGTACACGTCCATCAGCACAATTCAATTGAAATCGAGACTCCTCAGACCAAGCAACGTGTGTCCAGTTATCAACAGTCCAATGTCGGTGTTGACGGGCCCAGGCGACGCGTAAACCTTTGTGTCGTGGAGTCAACAAGGGTAAACGAGAGGACATTCGGCTCCAAAAGCCCATATCGATGATGTTTCCTTGAATGGTTCAAACGGTGACACTTGTTGATGTCCCAGCATTAAAATCTGCAGCAATTTGCGGAAGGGTAGCACGTTTGTCACGCTTAATGATTCTCGTCAGTCGTCGTTGGTCCTGTTCTTGCATGATCTTTTTCCGGCCGCAGCGAGGTCGTAGATTTGATGTTTTACCGGATTCCCGATATTCACGGTACACTCGTGAAATGGTCGTACCTGAAAATCCAAATTTCATGGCTACGTCGGAGATGCTATGTACCATCTCTCGTGCGCGGACTACAACACCACGTTCAAACTCGCTTAAGTCTTGATAACCTGCCATTGTAGCAGCAGTAATCGATCTAACAACTGTGCCAGACACACGTTGTCTTATATAGGCGATGCCGACCGCAGCGCCGTACTCTGATTGGTTCCATATCTGTTTATTTTCATGCGCATGCCTGCACCAGTTTTTTTGGCTCTTCGGTGTATAATGCTATAATTCTTCCTGTTTCCCTTTTTAACCCCTTGCCTGTGGAACACATTTGAAAAAAAAGTATCCAAAATGGGGAATTTTTTTCTCTTTAATTTGTTTAATAACTCAGGTAGGGCATTCCAAAATCTCCGCAGTCGCGTTACCCGAACTGAGTTCGGGCGTCACAGGCAAGGGATTAACAAATTATCTAAGCAGTAATCGCAATGAATGATGTAGCACATTGCAATCAAACAGTTTTTGCCAAAGCTTTGATCAGGAAATTCTGTTTCGATTTTGTCAAATCTGACAACAGAAGGTAGGTGGAAATTTCTCAGTTGTTTTCTAGGGAACCATCATGTGTATAAAATCCATTTTTTTTTTGTCCATCGAAGTGCCAATGTGACGAAGGTTTACGTTGGTTCCATCACAACCCACAGCCTTAATATTGTCTGTATTGATGTCATCTTTTTTTACATAAATGAAATTCTACTCGATATCCATATTGACTGCTGAAGCAAACTTTGGCGTGGGATATATGATATATTTTTATCGGGTTCTGTGATAGATTTTTAATGATAATTGTTTTCCACCGCTTCTAAGCCATGGTTTCCTCCTAACGAACGTCGAAAAATTAGTCCATGAAATTAAGTGACGTTATTTTGGGTTTAAAGTGCAAATTTTGCTTTTTGTCGTTCTCCTTTAAGCTAGTTTATGTCGATAACCAGAGATGCATCTTAGCTTATAATCTCTACATCTTTATATCTTAAATTAGGGGGTATCAATGCAGAAGCTGCTCTGACATTCAAAACCTGTCAGATGTTCGATCGAAAGGTACAGCTGGGGGGGAAAAACGCCCATTTGCTATTTATTCGGCGGCCGTTCGTCGTACAGCAAAATTTTATCTACCATTCGTTTGCAAATAACGCATACTTTAGTTTTCTACTAATTTAATTTGCATAAGGGGCCGTCTTCATATTGAATTCTGCATCAACTTCGTTTTTCTCAATGACAATACTCTATTTTGACTTTATTAAACGAAAGAAAACCTTCAAATAACCCTAAATATAAATTTTCACCATTTTTTATGATAATTTCCGGAGGTACTGAGATTTCTTTTCTGCGCGACTTTAAGGAACATTTTGCATATTGAAAAACGCAATTTGTAAGTTCCGAATTTTTCGCCTTTCGTTAGTTTAGCTCGCGATAGTTGAAAGAAACAAATATCATTTACAGGGAAAATACTGTTTCTAGTTTTAAAGTTTTTGTACTGAAAATATCAAGGGTAGAAATTAGAGTATTTAGTTAGTGGTCGAAATGAACCATGACTCCATATATATGATTTAAAGAAAAAACTGCAAAACATCAGCCCAAACTTTTAAAAGCCTTCTAATTTTGAAATTGTTATTGAGTATTTGAAGATTCCCTTGGACACGTGAATTGTTGCCAGGAGTGAGATTGTTCTCAGCTCTTCTGACTACAAGCATGAATGTTACTCAGCTACTGTCGAACTTGAAGAACTGTTTCATGAATTAAATTTATTTGTTTGAATTTCATGTAAAGAACGCAATTACTTTTCTGTCGACCCAGTATTATCACTGTATTTGCTATTTCACTTTCTTCATTTTATATTATCGTCTGCAGTGTGCAATATTTTATAAGACTTTTGGCGGAATTTTAATTTATGATCAGATGTAAATTTAGACAGAAAAATGTGATTTTGAACGATTGCTGAATGTTTGATAAAGTATGGCGAAGAACTGATGTTTCAGATATTATAGAAAGTCAGATTCACGCCTTTAATGTTGAGGAAGTTAGTTTTTTCAGAAATAGGAGGTTCTACTGGAAGACAAACATGTACTGCTTCTAATTCTATACATGAAAATGATTTCATTTTGGCGAAAGTTGTAGCAGACGCAACAATAGACGCTTTACAGAATCACCATCAAGCTGTAAAAACCTCCAATTTATTTGCTTAAAAATTTCCTATCTTTTAATGGTGCTAACTTTTACTATTTTTGTGCAAAAGAAATCTAATTTACGTTTATTTTACGCAATTTTCAAAAAATAATTATATATGGTCCCTTAGCTCATTTTATATAATAGGAATTAAACTACTGAACGTAAAAATTTAAAATTTTGCACAGCCATGAAATGTTACTTTCTGCATCTATTTCCATCGAAATTTGGCTAGGCCACTATTCATAATTTTTTGAATATTGATTTAGTAACTCATAATTAATATTTTATTAAAAATTATAACAATAGTATATTATGTTTGGGTCGTTTCGTTCTAATTGAGAAATAAGAACGTTATGAATTGGGAGTGCTTGGGAACGATATCCCACATCTCCCATTCAATTACAGTTAAAGTTATTACAGAGTGTTTAGATAGTAACAAATGAAAAATTAAGTTTAATAAGGGTGAAACAGTTAAAAAAGAGAGTTTAAAGTTAGGTAATAGTTGTAAACAAGTTATGGGGTCGCAGTATCAGTGAAATCACTGTTACTGATAAAGTTTATGAAGAAGATTAATTTTTCCTGTTGAGAGTTTAATTTTTTGAGTTGAGTAAAGAGATTTTTAAGTTTATCTAGCAGGTCTGTTAACGAAGTTACTCCGATTTCCATTTCAATTTGTTTGGTTAATTGAGCTATTTCGGAAAGGGTGTTATGAGGGGGGGGGTTAAGCACTTCGGCGTAGGATTTTTGATTCATTTCGCTTTGTTTGGGGAGGGGATTGTTTACATTGTGAGTATTAGGAGGGGGGGGGTCGTTGGTTATTAGGAAAGGCTTTACAGCCTTTGTAACTTGCGGGATGGCTTTCTTGGCAGTTGCAGCATTTCGGTAGGGGTTTTTCTTGATTGTTATTGTTTTTTAATGGGCAGTTGAATTTTTCGTGGGGGTGTCCACAGGCCACACAGCGGGGGGGCATGGAACAGTATTTCGCGTAATGGAAGAATCCATTACAGCAGAAGCATTGAACCGCTTTGGTGGGGGTGCGGCACTTTTCTATTTTAAATTTGAAAGAGAGAAGCTTTTCTAGATTGAATATTTCCTGGCCTTGGGCGTTGTTGGTTAGGTGGATTTGAAATATGGGGAGAGGTTGTTTATCTTTTCGGCTATTAAGTTGATTAACACGGATAATAGGGTAATTGTTGCAGCAGAGTGCTTTAATAATTTCTTTAGAGGTGGTAGAAGGTATGCCTTTAATAACAACTTCGAGGGGGTGTAGTGTCAGAATTACTATAAAAGTGAATGTTGGAATTTTTAAGGTGGTCGGTGATTAAATGTTTACTTTGGAAGTTATGAGGGAATATTTTAAGGGTACTTTTCTACACTGTGGCGTGGAAGTCGGCTTCAGTATTTTCGTTGATGGATTGAGTGATTTGATGCATGTCAGTAGGATTGGGGATAATGATGAGTTTCGGCAATTTAGGCATAGCGGTGGTGGTCGAAATAGAAATCAGAATATCACTGGTTTCCATAGCATTTTGTTTCTGACTATATCCAGGGTATTAAGAATTTCAAAAGGATTTTTTTTAATTTAGATAGGGTTAGGGTCAAGACCGTTCTTATCTGTCCTCACAACCTGGGTCCTCGCTTTTTTAGCCGGCATGATGAAATCTTGAGCGTCTTCGGCAGATGGGGGTGGGGGATTGAAAGAAACATCAAAAGAAATGGAATCACCTGGATTATTAGTTGGCGATTATTAGTTGTCCGTTTTCTCTGGCGGTGGTAGGATTGGCTTTTCTTTAGTATTCTTTAATCGTTTTTCTTCTTCATCCTTGAGTTTCTTTTCGGATCTGCGGATACGTTTGCTCCATTCGTAGGCCTGAGCACAGACGAATTCTTGCAACTCTCGGTGATTGAAGCCGTAGTGGATTCTATCAAATGAGGCAAAAGTCATTTCGTTGATCCTCTTTGTATCGGTGAGGTCCATCCAAGCAGCGTATCTGGGGTATTCTGATCGTCGTATGTCATCTGGAAAAACAATCGGCCGGCCTGTACCGGTTACCAGCCCTAAAAAGGGCTTTTGTCGGCCGGCCGATGTGTTTACGTTCGCCGTGGCCGACGGAGATCCGTCGGTCACGTCCTCGCTCGTTCCGGGCTGGCCATCTCTACCCGATGTCTCCATGCTCAACGTGTTACTATGATGAATGTGTACGTATACCAATCGTTTACGATTGGTATACATGCACATTATTGCACGTACGATTGGTATACGTAGCCTTGCTGTACGACGAACGACACCCGAATAAAGTGCTGTACATCTACATTAGAAAAATCATTTAAAGCATCTCGTATGTAATCCCAATAAATTTCAATGACAAAAATATAAAATAATATAAATTCATTTTTGCATTCCCTTTTCCCAATATGTAAGCCGATTTCTTTCCTAGAAAGTAAGTACAAAGGAACTTCCAAAGCAATCAAGATATGCATGTACTGAAATTATGCAATTTATGAGCGATAACCTTCAATTTAGAAACAATGGCTCATGGTCAAATATTCACGCTCTTCATCATCCTACATTTACAGGTTTTCAAGAATGACAGTCATTTAAAGTTAAGCTACTGCGTTTAGGGCTCATGTTAATCTGCTAAATGGCAGATTCTGGTATTTTAATATAACAGACTAGCACTTTCCATGATTAACATTATATTATAATGAAGGATTAAGCAGTTTTTAGTGCGTATAATGAATGACATACGCTATTATTATGATATTAATTTTTTAAACATGCCTTAATCATTTGCACCAAATTTATCTCACAATATTTTTAAGATTATACAAAGAAATTTCAGAACTGTAAAATAAATATGCAAGTAAATTTTAAGATGCCTTCTTAACAAATAATTTTTATGCTGAGACAAAATTTTGAAAAATAAAACAATATGCTCAGTTTTCAGATTATTCTCTGGAGAGTAAAATGGGGTTTTAGTTTTGTAATTTAAATTAAAACCCTAATGCTTTTATAATTAAAATTTGCGAATATTTTTATTTGCTTTCTCGTTCTTTCCTAAATGAAATTTTGAGAGACATTTAATAAATGTCACTTCTAGAAAAAAATATATTTGAACCTTATTTCCTAAACGTTTATGGAATTGAAATTTATGAGGCACGGTATGTTAGAAATTTATGTTATGGAAAAATGCTCTTTTAAAACAACTGTAAAGAATTATATTTTAAAAAGTAAACAAATACGGCGTTTTTCAATAAGATATTATTTTTTTCTGGAGAATTTTATGTACATTTAAATTATTGTGAGGTTTGGATAGTGATTCTTATTTAATCACTTCCTCAAAACAGGGATAAAATTAAAAATGAACTATGAAAAATAGATGATTAAAAAAACATTTCAACACAGTGTTTTTTTTTTTCTTTTTGTGCTAATTCTGAATGGACAAGTATGTTTTTTCCCATCAAAAAAATCTCATTTTTTCTTTCATTTATATTGTATTTTTCATTGTATTTTTCCATAGTACCAATACTTTTCCGCGATATTGCTTGTCATACGTTGTTTTTGCAATCATACTACACAAAAAGTTAAATAAGACAACAACAATAAATTAATCATTTGATCACAGTTCACAAATATTGATGAGCAAATATTCTATTGTTTAATGCTAAACTAATTCCTAAAAGAACTAAAAGTACTACATACTCCATCTTCAGTTGAAGAGCACGCTTTAGAGATCCAAACTAATATAGCGAGGGCGGTTATAAAATAACGTCAGATTTTCAGAGTCTTCTGTTGAATAAAGTATTGGAATGACATATTACCAAATTTGATGAGCGTATAGTGGATCAAAGTATTTTGATTTTTAAAGAGAAGAAATATTATCAAAAGTCGCCGACAGGGAAAATGCTGGTGCTATTCACGAATAAAATGCATTAATTTCCATACTCGCGTTCTTTGTTGCAATTGTGAGCACAAAGGAAAAGCCTGGACGAGATGTTCATTTTTCTGAGGCCAACTCGCTTGAAACAATTTCACCTTCAACTTGCATTAAACCTTTGCGTCATGCTTCGTAAGTCTTTTATGCTTAATCGTTCTTTTACGTAACTTCTTTAGCCGCCGAAATTCACGAAGGGCGGCAAAGGCATCATTGTTCTGCTGGTGGTACAGATTATACCCAAACAGTGCCTGTTTTGCATGGTAAAAACGATATAAAAACATATGAGCTCAGAATGATTATAATTCTCTTAGATTTTCCTTTTATAACTCTGCTTGATCTCAATTCAGAGCTCAAAAGAATGCGATTACGGAAAAAAAACACTCAAAATACTGGTTTTAAACGATAAAATGAATAAAAACTTGATGAAAAACACATATAAAATGTTACTTATAACTCTGTATATAAACATTTTATAAGTTACATTTTATGTGTGTTTTTTCACGAAGTTTTTATTTATTTTAAAGAGTACGATTACTGAAATCACTGCATATCATTAGGTAATCAGCGCGAACATTTACTTTAGTGACGAATTTTAGAACTAATTATTTTCTTTAAAACAGAAATTGCATCGTCCAATGAGAACGTCAATGAAATTTGGTCATGTTTCGTGCATTACATTACTTGCTAGAAGGCTCTAAAAACATCTCATGCTATTTCATAACCCTCCTGAGCTAATTTCATTTTGTTTTATGCATATAAATGTTTCTAAAGTATGCTTTATGGAATGGTGGGTCATTTGCCAGTTTGTGCTTCACTTATATAGTGCCGATAATTACCAGCGTCTTCCAATGCTCCGTCAAGAAAATGGTTTCGATTTGAAGATCGTGTCATCACATGACTGATTCCACCCCGCCCCCCTCATTCTTTTCTTCGATGTAGTTCTGTTGTGAGACGTACTCAGTACCGTGTTTGTATGCTAGTGTTAGTATAGAGTTCCATGTTCCCTAGAGTTCCCTGTGTTGCTTGCGACGAAGGGCTTGGACTGAAGAAGGCCAAAACAATTTTTGGCTGAAACGTGCGTATCCTCTTACCTATAACATCTTATGTGTGTTTTTTACAATGTTTTTTATTTACTTTATAGAGACTAAGTGTTTAGAATTACATATTACAGAAATAGAGACTCAGTTTTTAAGGATGTAAGTTTTCCTCTAGAATTTTAGAAGAACCCGTGGTAGTTTGATAATAAAGAGAGAGAAATTTTAACCAGTAAATCTGTTTATTTTTAATATAATAGTGCGCATTACTCCGACCTCACCTACCGACATTTAATTTTAAACTCATGCTCAGATAATGCCAATAACGATGATTTGTCGGAATAGTTGGGATGGGTTTTGGAGTTTAACCCATTAAGTAACCAATGTGAACGAGATTTTTAATAAAATATTTCTTAGGCACTTGTGCATTCGAGATAAAGAGAAAAAAAAAGCTTTAAAAAGCTTTTAATTATGAGCTGCAATTTTTCAATCCATCATGGATGATTTGTAATCTCTCGTATGCTCCTGTAAAAATTTTATAAATGCTGAAAAGACAATATTATACGAACGAGATGGTAAAGTACAGATCAATGAAACGTGTGTAAAGGTGAATAGATACACCTATCTCATTTAACGATTTAGATATTTTTTAATATTTTAATAATACAAATAAATTTGCATCTAAACTTTTCTATCAAATTAAACCAAATACCCTAAAATAGATGCTATTCCTTTAAATATTTGTTTTAAAAGATTAAGTAATTGTAAAATTTTATTACTATACGCAGCAACAATTATTCCTATATGTAGCAACAATTATTACCTGAAGTAAATTTGCTCTCAAAATGTGTCATTTTTTTTTCAGGACATGAAAGTAAAACAAATCGTGTATTTTAATGTTTTAAGAATGTTAAATCACCGCAAAGTTAATTGATTAAGAAAGATAATAAATCCCGTTTGAGGTAATATAAGGGGCATCTGGAAACATCAGAAGCATATTACAAAGTAATCGCAAATAATCTGCAGGAATTCGAAATCTAAACTATTCTAAATCTGGTTCTAGATATTTTATTATTCACTTGAAATTTATAATCGAGACGAAACAACTCTGTGACATATTGCTGTGATTAAGAATGGTGATATGCTTGGTACTTTTTCACTGGACGATCGGACTAGCTCAAAAGATTAATTAAAACATCTCTTGTACTCATTTAATTGCATTCTAATTGAATATAAAATTAAACTTAATAGATTTTAGTAATTTTATCCAGAAATTGGACTGTTTAAACTGGAGACACGAAGTACATAGCCATAGATAGTGCATAAAGGGAAAATTTGTAAATAGTGAGAAAGTTAAGAAATTTAAAGTATAACATTTTACAGAAACAGGTATGATATACATACTTTTCATAAGAACGTGATACGTCTACTTTTTCGAAGATTTCGTCATAAAAATTATTTTAATAACTATGGATAAATACCTGCAATATTCTACAAGGGAAAAGCTTTTATGATGAATTCAACAACAAAAAATATTTTTTATTATTTTGACATTTTGAGTGATTAATTAATTTGAGTCTACGAAATATTTCGTTGAATAAACAAAAGTTTTATTTGTTGTTGTTGTCGTGTCCATGATAGATGACGCTATCCATGGAAAGGGGGGTGCCAGTGCCCCCGAGGGGTTGGACTTCTATTTGTTGGTCCCTAATTTTGAACCGATTCCAGATGAGGGACCAACCAGCACCTGAAATCGCCCCCCTCAGAGGTATCGTTTAACAATTTGGAGGACATTGGAGCCACGACGGATTTTACGTGCACCAGCTTCCATTAGCGTACACGGTAAATGTTTTATTTGATTTAACGAAATATCAGAGTAAATTTTCTTGATTCAAAATTTCCTTTGTTAAGTTAAAATAGCACCAATACGTTGTTTTTATGCTAACAACTCTTTTTACTATACAAACTAAAAGTGGAACCTACGATTTAAGAGTTTATCCAAACCAAGTCAAAAACATTCCAGAATCTCCCAAAGAAGCTTTTATAGTCTTGTTTTCGGTTTTACCCTTAGTTAAGTTTAGTACCTTTATCACCCTGCTTTCGCCACAAACTTACTCCTTCAGGCTGGGGGAAACTCATCAGAAAATAAACTTATAATCACTCTTTCAATCTAAACCTTTTGTTCGAAAATGTATTATTTAGAAAAGAAATCACGCAGCGTGCCACCAAACACGATCCCACTAATTGAGAGAATTAGATCAATATTCTTATGGCCCAACAGACATTGTCTGCCCCGATAATGAAAGTAAATGCTAGTTCTGTGACCGCAAGCTTATTGATCTAATTTTCTCTATACCGAGGAAATATAAAATTGCTAAATATCCTTTCGGAACAAAGCACGGCACATTTACCCTCCCGCCCTTCTGAAGTGATATCTCCAGTACAGATGTATCGAACAACTGCTGATACGTAGTAGTAGGAAAATAATTTAATTTAATTTACTTTTCCTGAGTTGAAGACCCCGTCAAAAATCAAAAAATAATTGCGTGTGAAAATTATAAGTTTTGACGGCCTGTTTTCTGAAGTTTTGTCGAACAATCTCTCTGTACTGCGCACTTTTAAAATATACCTTTTGGAGTATTCATTAAAGTTTGAGCTAGTTTAATTTGACGAGGGATGGTTATAAACTTCTAGGAGTAATTTTAAATTGTTTGCTAACTATTAGTAATTGCGTGAGTTATAACTGTAAAGAGCGTGTCTTTAATTGCGAGTTCTTTAACTTACGATTCTGTAATTTGTTGATGTAAAATTGTTAAGAGAATTTTGAATAACTGAAAATCTAGTTTAAAAGTTCTTTGATAAATAAGTACTTATAAATAAGGAATAAATAAGTGCTTACATATAAGTACTCAGATAAAATGTGATTTTCGATACATCCTAACTACCCAGAAAAAAGAACTGTGTTAATGGACATAGCAATTAGTAGTCTATTAAGGAAAAGCAAAGGATATTAGCCCGAGCCTTTTCAGGTTAAAAAAAAAAAAACTGATGAAAATGTTTTCACTCCAAGTACAGGTATCACTCCACTATCAAATACAGGTAGTTTCAAATCCAAAAGAGGGGTGTTAATGACTCTAGCTCAACTATTCATACCAGGTTTAAAATGTTTGCTCTCACTGTTCCAGAGATGCACATGTCAACAATCCAAATTGTGTCAACATTAGATCTTGCTGACTGAGCACAGAGCTAGAACTAATAGTCCTTTCGATGACCTAACATGGGAGCAACTCGACCACTCAAGTGTGTTGCCTCCCTTGGGTCTTTGCAAAGATGTGAATACACTGGTTAAACATAAATTTGAGTTTAAAAATAAAAAGGATGACCCTTACTCCGAGAAAAGTTTACACATGCTACAGAGTTCGGCCAATTTTGATAAAAATAATTTTGTGAGCAACTGCGTTTGAGAGAATATAAATTCTAAATACTGCTTGCAATGTTTAAAATTGAAAATAATGTAGTGTAATCCATAATTCCTTGTTAAAATGCACATGTGTACTGCAATAAAAATTAGAAGTCAATGAACAAACTTACATATCAGTCACTTAAAGATTTAAAACTTGGAGTATTTCGCTTCTAAATAATAGAAATTTTGCATATGTTCAAAATGTCACATGTCTCGATATATGCTTTCTAGCACGAAGAATGAATTGATAAAATATTTTCAGTTGAATCATGCATTTTTTGGATCGTTTATACGTGTTTATTGGCCTCTGTCTTAGAATATCAGAACTACAGGTATGTACAAAACCTTAAATTTAGAATATTCTATTAACGTAATTATAAGTTATTAATGTATGCTGTTAACGTAGACTTTTCTGAAAGTACCTTATGTATGAATATGCACATCTGAACTTATCTGAACTTTCACCGACTTGAATATTAAGCATGTGAAGAATGGGGCCTTTTCGAAATTAATTAAGGAATTAGTTTTAAGTTAGAATATTCCTTTTTTCCAGATGTAATAAACCGCAGAGAATGAAATGACAATAGTGAAATTGCTTATAACATCCTGTCATGACTACATATTGCAATAAAATAATAAATTACTAGGACTACAAAAATAAGTATTATTTGGAAAAACGTCTTATAAGAGGTCATTTGTAAAAATAGAGAATTACAAGAAAAATTCCAAAAAAAAAAAAAAGAAAATCCTAATTTTCTTTATTTTAATCTCAAATGAAAACTTTTTATATCATTGTATTTTAAGTCATTATTTTAAAACAAAAAGATAAAAAATGACTGAAATGACGGAAAAATGATTGAATGGATGCATTCACTATATTTGATTTTCATAAATGTAACATTTGCAGGTCAAACCTTCAAACATCCAAGTGCTTTAGAATAATTATGTTAAATAATAAAACATAATTTAATATATTGTGCATTTGAATAACTTGTCTATATTGGTGAACTGAAAAATGAATTGATACAATCACTGCATTTCATTTTTATAAATATTATATTTGATGATCCCCAGCCTCAAATGTCTTTAAAAGAGTAATGTCCAATAATAAGCAAAATTAATTAAAATGTGCACTAATAAAACTTATTCCCTTAATGTAAAATCCTTAATAATCGCGGTACTTGCAAAAAATAGACTACCTGATTGTTTTTCTTACGAAACTTAGCTGAAAAGACTGAGACATTGGAAAATGTAATTAATTTACTAGTAGTAATGGACGTTATCTATGTACTACTTGTGAATGAATAACGAAAATGAATTTAGTAATTTCTTATTAACTACAATCTCTTCGAACATATTTCAGTACAATTCATGTACTTTTATCTACATAAATCCTTAGAAAACTTTATATTCTATACAAAAACAACTAGATGTAAATATAAATTTAGGTAAAATCAACTTATTTTCTAACTCTCAAAAATTATCTTTGTAAAATAAAACTTCGTATTTATTCAAGTACGACAATCATATTGCACAAAAAATACTGATTTGGAAAGACTTTTGATTCTTGTTTCACCTTGTTAAAGATTAAAAAAGTTCCTTTGTCCGAGAAACGGCACGCAGGGTCCTTAATGATAAAATGCCGTGCCTATTGATTTCTGCCGATGGGGATAAGATGTATTGATGTCGATTTGTACTGTTTTAACTTACAGAAATATACTCTATACACAGATAGTCGTTAAAGGAAGTAAGATGGTAAGGATTTTCGAAGAAGAAGAAAAAAAAAAGAAAAACCTGAAGTATTTTTTTTCTTAGTGTTTGTAAAAATATAATAAAGTACTTTATCTATATTCAACAGGTTATATTTTTCACTCTTTTATTTCTGCTATTTATGAATTATGTTTCATTTATCTGACCCCACTTTATTTTTGTCTGTGTATGAACAACTATTTTCTGGCAATTCTTAAGTTATATAACAATATGTCCAAAACTATTTTATTACAATAATTAGTATATTTAAAAAAAATGGGAATATATTTCTTTTAGTTGTTCAAACTGCAATAAATGTCTGTGAGTCACCCAAAACAAATATATAGTACTGAATCTTACTCTAAAAGATTCTAAAAATGGAAGATACGTAAAACTCTGTGTCTAACAGTTAATTTTCCAGTAAGACACAATTAACTCCAAAGTCTTTTAAAAAGTAATGACGAAAATTATTTTAGATGTCTTTTTTTAAAATATTCTCATGGGTAGATTCCACTTTAATGGAAATGGGCGGAGACGGTAAATTCTTACTATAAAATCTTACTGACAGTAAATTTTACTACAAATATCTGGTACAAATTTTCAATAGCACTAAAATTTATTTCCTTTGTTTTTAGTAAATTGCATTTGTTACTCAATGAATTTTACAATTTATAAAAAATTAACCTAACTTTTTAAATTTTAATATAAAGTTTCCAAAATTTATCTAAAATTTAAATATTTTTTCACCATACACTATTTTGAGCGATGGATTCAAAAGGGGAATATTTCGGTATAGTTCTCATTTATGTGTAGACTAAAAGTGGGCCGAGACCCACTAACACCCTCCCCTTTATATATGCCTGTGTATGTATATGTGTGTGTTGTTAATTATTCTGTGACATGAAAAATACACTGCTGGCCATCGTAAATGCAACACCCTGAAGGAAGCATGCAAATAATATGAAATTTACAACATGCATTAGCTGAGGTGAGATATGCAAATAATTAGAATTTCAGCGCAGACGCACATCAAGCGCGCCTGTGGCGCCACCTCAAAGCGCTATTTAAGGCTTGGAGATTTCGACGGTTTCAAGTACAGCAATTGTGTTTTTCTTGCTTTTTTTTCAAAAAAAACGATAAATTATGCCTCGTAGGAAACAACGATCATCTTTTGATCAAGTATCCGAGTTTGACAGAGGAAGGATAGTGGCATACCGAGATTGTGGGTTATCTTTCAGGGAAATCGGTCGTCGTATTGGACGAAACCAAACAACTGTGATGCGGATATGTGATCGTTGGGTGCAGGAGGGTACGACGGACAGACGTGATCGACCGCATCGACCTCAGTGCACCACGTCACGTGATGACAGGCAGATTGTACGCATGGCAGTGACGGACCGCTCAGTCACATCACGAACCATATCACAGCAGATTCAGTCTGTAACGCATCATCCAGTGTCTGCGCGTACCATTCGACGTCGTTTACAGCAGAATGGTCTGTCCGCAAGACGTCCGTTGCTTTGTCTACCTCTGACGCGGAACCACAGACGTCTCCGCCGCCAATGGTGCGATGAAAGAAGGATGTGGACGACAGAATGGAATGAAATTCTCTTTACTGACGAGTCACGCTTCTGTATGCAACACCACGACGGTCGGATTCGAGTCTGGAGACACAGTGGAGAGAGGATGCTGAACAGCTGCATTATGCACCGTCACACTGGTCCTGCACCGGGTATTATGGTATGGGGCGGTATCGGATATCTCTCTCGCACTCCTCTAGTACGCATTGCCGGTACTTTAACCAGCCAGCGCTACATCTCCGAGGTGTTGGAGCCAGTTGTCCTTTCTTACCTTCAGGGCTTGCCAACAGCCATATTTCAGCAGGATAATGCACGGCCACACGTGGCATGCATTGTCCAAGGGTTCTTCGTCAATCACCAGATTGAATTGCTTCCCTGGCCGGCGCGCTATCCGGATCTTTCGCCGATAGAAAACATGTGGTCCATGGTTGCTCAACGACTGACCCAGAGTTCATCCCCAGCTGTCACACCAGATCAACTTTGGCAACGTGTGGAAGCTGCTTGGTCTGCTGTACCCCAAGAACACATTCAAAGTCTCTTTGAATCAATGCCGAGGCGTGTGGCAGCTGTGATCTCCAACAACGGCGGCTACTCTGGGTACTGATTTTGGCAGGAACCACGCTTCATAGAATGCTGTAAATTTAATCATTTGTTACTTGGTCAACATGTTATCTACACAATAAATTTTGTTGTGATATCTCTTGTTTTTCTTGGTGTTGCAATTTGGGTGGCCAGCAGTGTACATAAATGTATTGCGAAATTTAAAAAAAAGCACTCTTATTTTTTATGTAGTGTTTATCAGTGCAATACTTTTAGCCTGGTATCTATTTTCTGAAACTTTAGGGTACTTTACGTTAACTCCGTGTGGGATTACGGTCCTCTTAACGGTCTTACGAAAAGAAGGAAAAGAAAAAGGAAAATCAACGTCCTTTCATCTTTTAATGACTCCGTTAGAAAACTGACTGGGTGAATAAGCCTGAGAACTGACTGAACTGACTCTTCCTTTACGGAAGTTGAAACCGTGACGTCATAAATAAAAATTAATGACATTCATAAACTTGCTACATAATTTACGTAATATTCGCAAATTGTGTGATCTGAAGTAGCTTCTCCAGAGCGCGCACTTAGACATTTTACAGGAGATTAAAATATACGAACTACTTCCTTCTGTATAGTATGGAGGATTTCATTGAGTATTCCGCATGAATTGTTTCTAATTTTAGACATGATCATGTCATTGTTTCGGTTGTGCCAATGTTCTTGTGCAGTTCTTGTGTATTAGATAAAAAGTGTTTGTCGAATTTCTTATTTTTAATCGGCACCTGCAAACCAGCCATGGAATTCAACCAACTAAACGATAAGTAATTCTCTGGTGATACATTTACGGCGGTGGTTTAAACAGAAGAGAATACCTGAACATTTTCATTCATTTCATATTTTGCCTTATTCAGCTAAATATTGAACCAAAAGCTAGGAAAACTTACACTTAGGAACATTTTATCATTATTATTATTATCATTATTGACATTTTGATTTTGATTTTGTGCCAGTGATGAATACATCAGAAGTTGAAGATAAAGCCCGTATTGGAGGCAATTACAAAGGGCGATTGAAAAAATGTTCGACAAAAATATGACTACACTCAATATATTTAATATTTGTTCACTTAAAATAAATAACTTCATCGGAAAAAAACACTCAAATTACTGGTGTTAAACGATAAAGTAAATAAAAAACTGTAAAAAACACACATAACATGTTATAGGTAAGAAGATACGTACGTTTTGGCCAAAAAATTGTTTTGGCCTTCGTCACAAGGAACACAGGGAACTGAAAAGAGATAAATTTAGAAATAGCTTTATCAATAATAGAGGGGCTAAAACCACGAGAAACAGCTAAGGAATTTAAGTAACTAATCTCATTATTAAGAGATGAAGAATCAGAGAAAATTTTGATAGCACGAAACACATACGTGTAAGAAGCAGAAAGTTTTTGCTGGTAAGGATGATTAGATAGGGCATGAGGAGGTAAAGATATAGAAAAGGGTTTGGGGAAAACAGAGGTAGAGAAACCGTCAGGATTCCTAGAAACAAGAACATCCACAAAAGGTAAAGAATTGTTGCACTCCTCTTCTAGAGTAAATTGGATACACGGATCAACAGAATGAACAATCAAAAGTAAATTAGAAATATCACAATTGGAATCCACTAGAACGAAAGTATCGTCAACATATCTGACCCAGCACAGAAAATTAAAGACCTTGAAGAGTTTCTCTTCAAAATAATGCATATAAATATCTCATAAGAGAGGTGAGAGAGAATAACCCATAGCAAGACCCTCGGTTTGTTTATCGAAAGAGCCATTAAAAATGAAAGCGTTTGTTTAATACAAACGCTTACTAAATCTATAAACTCCTTAATCTCAATAGAAGAATAATGAAACTCGCGTAAAACTCTTGCTATAGATATGTTGACGATACTTTCGTTCTAGTGGATTCCAATTGTGATATTTCTAATTTACTTTTGATCGTTAATTCTGTTGATCCGTGTATCCAATTTACTCTAGAAGAGGAGTGCAACAATTCTTTACCTTTTTTGGATGTTCTTGTTTCTAGGAATCCTGACGGTTTCTCTACTTCTGTTTTCCGCAAACCCTTTTCTGTATCTTTACCTCCTCATGCCCTATCTAATCATCTTTACCAGCAAAAACTTTCTGCTTTTTACACTTATGTATTTCGTGCTATCAAAATTTGCTCTGATTCTTCATCTCTTAATAATGAAATTAGTTACTTAAAATCCTTAGCTGTTTCTCGTGGTTTTAGCCCCTCTATTATTGATAAAGCTGTTTCTAAATTTAATAAGCCTAATACTTCTACTAATACTATTAATTTCACAACGAATTAATTGTACTACCTTTCTTTTCACCTTTATCCTACAAAATTTCTAAACTTCTCAAAAATTTCGGTTTTAAAGTTATTTTTAAACCTGTTAATAAACTTAAATTTTCTTCCCAAAAGATCCTATTCCTACTGAGAACCGTTGGGGTGTTTATTATATTCCTTCTAGATCTTGTGATTTGAGCTATATTGATCAGACCAGAAAAGCTCTCAAATTTAGGCTCAAAGAGCATGAGAGACATGTTTCTAAGCACGAACTTTCCGAATCTTCTATTGCATCACATTGTTAGAATTCCAATCATCGTTTTCAGTTTTCTAAGGCTAGGATTTTGTGCACTCCTCAGTCTTTGTCCCATCTTGATTTTTGGAAGGTTTTTCCATTACCCAGCACTTAGAACGTCTTGTGAACGAAGGTTCTTCCGTTCCTTTCGTTCATTCTGCTTGTAAGGTTCTATTCACTTTCTTCCTCTACTCCCCCTTCCCCCTTTTTCTTTTTCTTTTGTTACCTTTCCCCCCTATTCTTTTATTTTGTTGCCCCCCCCTTTTTATGTGTGTGTACGTGTGTTATTGTCTTTCCTTTACGTTTTTATTTTTAAATATATATATATATATATATATATATATATATATATATATATATATATGTATGTATGTATGTGTATATATATATATATATATATATATTGTGCTGTCCTGTTCGTGGTTTATAATATTAAATAAAAAAAATTTAAAAAAATGTGTTTTTTATGTTACATTTGTTTTTTGTTATTTTGTTTGTTATGTTTTTTTTTATTTCTCTTTTTGTGTGTGTGTTTGTATTCTTGTGTGCCTTTTTTTATTATTAATTTTTTTTATTCTTTTTTTGTATTTTTGTGCTTCTTTCCTTTTCTTTTTATCCCTTAATTTTTTATTTCCCTCTCCGTGGTTTTGTTCGACTTTTCTTTGCCCCTTGTGGCAACATGCTTGCTGGTTTATCTCTTTTCAGTTCCCTGTGTTTCTTGTGACGAAGGGCTTGGACTGACGAAGGCCAAAACAATTTTTTGGCCGAAACGTACGTACCCTCTTACCTATAACATCTTATGTGTGTTTTTTACAAAGTTTTTTATTTACTTTAAATAACTTCATATTCAATTTTTATTATGTATAGAAATCGAACTTCATGCTCTTGTGGTAACGTGCGGAAATTTTTCGCATTCGAACGATTTCGTTTTGTGGGAACAGCCCCACTTATATCAGTGCTTTATGCAGAATAAACCCTTTTATTTGTTTAAAACAGTTAAACTTGGTAACCTGGAATAACAATCTTAAACCAATTGGAATCACCACTTTCCCTTCAAAACTTGATATCCAAGAAGACGTAAATGTCAATTGCGACAGCTAATTTTGTGATGTGATTTTTTTTCTTACTTTCGGAAATAAAGTACAGCTGAAAATTCTGAAAATTTTCATAAAAATTGGGAAACGGGTGGATTTTTCAGATTTTTAGAGTTACGCAGTAGATTGTTTTCCATATTTTTATTTATAATTATAAAAAAATTCAAGCGGATCGTGCAAATGGTGTAGATTTTATTAAGCTTTTTGTGCTTATTTCTTGAATTTTTGGAGTAATAGTGGTAAAAGATTTTTATCTTCGAGTGGTTCAACCGGAATCGTTGCATAGTCACTGAGTTATGGATGAACGTAACAATACAGTAGGATTTTTTGAAGCATAAAAAATAGTATTAGAGAAAATTAGATTTTTTTTTCAAACATTTTAATATCTTTCTTTTTTCTCCTTTTAGTTGGTTGAATTGTGTCGTTCACTTTTATGAAAAACTTTATATGATGGGATGAAAATGCCAGAAATCTGAATTTGTTGTTAATGAATCGTTTCCAGAGTATGTTTTTATAATGCAATATCTCACGTTTATTTGAGAAAATTTCAAATTTCCTGAACATTTGAAGTTTTTATGTTATTTCTTAAAAATAATTCTATTGATATTTTTAATTTTTTTAACTCGGTATTATTACTAATCAGTTCTACACTGTAGGTGTTCGGGTCTGCTAATTGAAATATAGAAGAAACTATGAAGGTGTTAAATTTTATTTTTAGCAATTAGGCTTATCATATCGACCATTGTCTCTTCAAAGCTGTAGTAGAGCATAAACTACTTTGTATTGATAAATCCACTCTTACTGATTCTTAATAAAATAAAATATATATATATGGATTTATTTCTGTTCATGGAGAACATTTTATGTGTATGAATACAGGAATAAAATCTAAATGACAAAATTCCGTGACCACTTCATTCTGCCGAATAATGGCATCCACATACCGATTTTATTGTTAGTTTTACAGCAGCATAATATATAACTATGTATGATTTGTTTACGATAGTTAATGGAATTTACGTAATTATTATAATTTAAATACGCAACAACGTTCTGAAAAATATTATTACTAACAAATACTTTGGGGTACCATCTTTAAACCATCACAAATATTATTAGAATTCTCTTCTGACCCTCTATGCATTACTGAATTAAGAAAATCAGTATACTAAAAAATAATAATACTGTTCTTAAAGTATACATTTCTTTAAAAGTCCACACAAAAAAAAATATAGAGGAAGGTGGCCTGAAATAATCCCCTGAAGAGGAAAACTTGTATAAAATAACATAAATGTTTAAATATAAGTTTGGCCCTTTTGCTGTCATATTTTAAACTATATTTTGCACCTTAAGCATATTTTAATAATATTTTAAAAGCACATTGAGTAATGAAAAAAATAGAATTTTGAAAAACTGTCCAAAGGATCATTTTACTCTAAAAAAAGGGCAAAATGGTTCTTCATTTGAAAGGAATTATAATTTTTTTATTATCAAAATAAAAGATGTAAAAGTAACTATGACTATGCATAATGAAATAAAATAAGTTTTAAAAATTATATAGTACGCATAATTTGTTTTATGAAAATTTTAAAGTAAAAAAGTGTTACAAACAACAAAATAGATAATTTCAAAGTTATAATTAAAACTTTATGGGCTACTATTAACAGAAATAAATTAAATAATGTAATGAGAAGTCACGTATTTTAAGAAATCTTGATGGGCTGCCATGATGGCTAAGACCCGGTACTTGAGTTTCTTAAGTCGATGGATCATTTTACCCGGCAATATGGCTGCCCAATTTAGATCATATTGCAGGACTTCACAGAGACACATAACAAACATAACAAGTGTAATTCCCATGTAAAAACATACCCCATTCAGTAAACCAAAACATATATCTCTACATGAAAGACTGTATATCTAAATAAATAGGAAAGTTAGTGCTTACTTTATAACAGTCGTTATAAAACCCAGCTTTTAGAAGAATTCTATTTAGACGCGTAATGCTATCACCGCTTCAATACTGCCATTACTTCTCCTATACTTTTCGGAACTAGTTTATGTGTTACCCGGTGGATATCGCTACCTGTATCTAAGAAAACATATGTGGGTCGTTTTTTCCTCTAGGATAATTTTGGGCCACCTTCCCAGTGTTTTAAGTTTTATTCTCTTTTTTTTTTTGGTCTTGCTAGCATAACAATTCACTTAAAAACTAAGGTTAAAAGTATAAATTTTCTAAAATATTTAAAGACAGAAACTTAAGCAACTACTGTTCATATGTTTTAACTATTTTACAAAATTTTGAAATTTTTTTATAATTTAATTTTGAAGCATGCATTTAATATTTAACAAAAACATGCGGTCTTCGTAATATATCGCCATTCTCTTTAAAACCTTTTTTTGTAGCTAGTAAATTTGAGTTTTATGTTATGGAAAATGTACATGAGGGCTACCTGGCGGCAGGGGGGGGTGCCTTGGTTGAAAGACTATTAAAGGGTTCCTAACGAGTATCCACGTTTAATCTGTTGAAAAACATAAAATTTCAGACCATTAGATCAGCAACTGCGGGATAGGCCCGAACGCCGGGACCGTCGCACTTCAGCCGTCTACCATGTTCAGCATCTTATGCACTTCTCAATAGTGGGGACTGTGTTCAGTAAAATCAAATATACTCTTGGAAGTTAATTATAAACTGCACATCAATTATTTAGTCAAAATAAAAATGATCCAGAATAGCTAATAATGTTAGACAATGTATGTTCTTACGCTTTATTTTCGATATTTATTGTATACATAATAGTGTGTTTCAGTAATGAATGTTGTTGTGAATGCAATTGTATAAAAAAACGTAATTATAAAAACGTTTAAAAAAAGAAAAGGAAACGATGTTATTTCAAAACTTACTAAAAATAAAATAAAACCATTATATAAATAAGACTATTTCCGTTTTTATTTTTTTTCACTTCTTTTTAGTCACTGAAATCTTAAAATCAATTTTTTAATCGTCATACTTACTGCATAACTGAATCTAATTTTCATGTGCATAAGTACATTTACAAACGAGCGACATGAGGTTTCAAAAAAATTTAAATGGCTAGCTTTTGCATTTTTTTCCAGTGATTGGTCTGTTTATTTTACGTACTATTATCATTTTAATATCACTTTTATTAGAACGATATTTTTTATCTACAGAATTCAGAAAAATTCAGCAAATAATTAGTAAAATTTGACTCGATGATATAATTTTCTTATACATAAATAATTAACGAGGAAACATATTTTTGGAAAAATGCAGGTACTAAGTTCGACAATCGTGAACATCAGCTTTATTTTGGAAGGGAAATTATAGAACATTCAAGAACTGGTATGTTGTACTAAAGCGATAAAATAGACACCCCGGGCTTCCAAGATAGTGAGCACATTTTATTTATAAAATATTAAGTAACATATATGGAGTTAAATCTTTAATTAAATGTTTTAAGATTTACTTATGTACTGATTAAAGAGAAATTGATTACTAGAAATAACAAAGACAGGCAGTATGATTTACATGAAAGCGTGTAAAAGTAACATTTAGCTCAAGCAAAACACTGGACATTGTAGTAAAAAAATTCACATTATTTCATAATGATTAACTGTTCAGAATATTCTTAATGAAGAATCTGAAACACAAAGCAGGTAAATACTTGCGCGTGAAATCTTTTGTATGTATGATATTAAAAGATATATATAAGACAAAATATAGGTATTATTCTTTGTTTCTAGATAATATATTTTTTTCTACTTCTCCATTGTCTTCTGTAGAAAATCCAAGTCTCTTGGGAAACCAACTTACCGCCATTTCTTTTAGCCATTGTTGAATTGTTGCTGACATATGGTATCTCTTTATTGAGCCAAGTTAATATAATTAGGAAAATGAACGACTAATAATGACGTAAATTTGTCCAACTTTATCAACTCATATGGGTAGCCCATTGTTTATGGAAGCTCTTTGTTTCATAGGTTATACAACCCATATCTTCTGTGTCTGTGCCTTCAAAAGAAAAATAAATCTAACGTAAGTTAATAATTTTATTTCGGTGTCACGCTATAGTGAGTCTACAAAATGTAAAACAATTGTGAATTTCACGCATTTGTTATTAGAACTAGGTGACTATTTTGTTGAGGATTTCAAAGCTAAAGCTTCAATAATTTATAATTTATTTATTAATAACAGACTGTGCTTAAAATCCAAACAAGAAAATTGAACTACTTTTTGCTCTGCACATGAATGTTGTGTGTGGCCACATATTTTCCTTTTGGAAAATATCATTGTGCAGCCACTGAATCTAAAACAGCACAGTCGATTGTAGCCACAAGTCAACGATTTGCAGTGTCATTGATAAAACTCTGATGCATTGCACAGGTTAACTGCTATTGTGATTGATGGCATTCCAAGCCATTCATCTTTATTGATCTGTGGTATGGAACTTAACATTAGTGGTCTGATCGGTTCTGTCTTCTTCACGCCTCAAAATTTGAAACCAGCGATTATCAACAAAGAAGGAGAACCTAAATTCAATCCTGATCTCCACATTGCTATCTATGTTACCACATTGTCATTCTGTCACCGAAGCGAGATAACCGAAAGTTTCTGATATTACTACAACGTTTCAACGTGAATTCGAGTCAGTAGGATTATTTCAAATGGCTGATTGTGTCCAAGTCACTTTTCAGATACTCAAGTTGATATTGTTTTACAAGATATTGGGGCATATCTGGAGGATTGTACAGTCTGTAAAATGTCAATAATTTTCTGTGGCTTCTACCATTTTCTTTCGAATGTGTCAATCCGTACGACCTGTTATATGCAGGATCGTTATAAAATAACTTGAGGTGTTCACAGCAAGCTAGAGAGTAAAGCACTGGACGAATCAACCCCAAATTTGATGGGTATACTTAATGGACCAGCAGATTACAATGTTTGAACAAAATGAAACAACCATAAATCGCCACTAGGGGAAATGTTGGCGCTGTTTACCGAATAAAACGCATTAATTTGCATAAATAGGTTCCATGTAGTGATTATGAATATAAAAGGAAAGGTTGGGAAATTTCTCAGCATTTTGAGAACAAAGGACTTGAAACTTTGGACAAATGGCGTCCTTTTGCAGATTAGCCACCTGGCGTCCCTGGGTAGGTTGCCGTACTAGAGTTCCTGTATATTCAAACCGTTAAATAATGTTTCTTAAATATTTTATGCTCATTGGTCTTTTAGGTAACATTTTTCACCACCAAAATACACAAAGGACAGCAAAGGCATTCTCGTTCAGCTGGTAATAGAGATTGTCTATCAAAGCCCGGTCCTATACCGCCATAGACAGCCAGTTGGACTCAGAATGATGATAATCCTTCCTTTTATATTCATAATCGCAACAAATAACATTTTTGTGCAAATTAATGTGTTTCATTCACTGAACTGTGTCAAATTTTTCCTCCAATGGCAACTTTTGGTACTATTTTTTCTTTAGAAATAGGAATCTCACTGTCCACTCGCTCATCAAATTTGGTAATTTTTCGTCCAATACTTTACCTTCTGGAGGTATATATATATATATATATATATATATATATATATATATATATATATATATATATATATATATATATATATATATATATATAGATATATATATATATATATTACCCTCTCAACACCTCCAGTTACTACATAAGCACCATGTGTGTAAGTGCACCTTGTCTTTTGCGATATTTCACAGTTTGTTCCATCTAGCCTAAATTCAACACATGGACTTATCTACGTGAGATTAAGCAGCAATGCGATCATAAGACAAACTAGCCTACGTATACGTATAGTTTGACCACTGTAAAATTGTATGTCTTCAGTGCCATCGTTCCAAACATCTTTTAATGCACACGTATTGAATAGAAACTATAATTTATCTAAATTCATATTGATGTTAGAGATTTAGGACCTGTGCCTTGGATTTCACAGTCATTTGTTCCACTTCATTTTATACTGTATTATTATTGCATAGTTAATTGTGGATAGTTTAGAGTTTGTGTTTTGTTTTACGGCAATACTAATGGAGAGGCATCTTCCTATGGAGGGTGGGGAGGACTTTTTTAGTCAATTGTCTTGAATATTGTGACTATAGTTGATGGGACTGCAGGAAAAAATTGTGGTGAACAGAGTATAAACCAACTGTATTCAATGCTATAGCACTAATATTTTTACTTTGTGTTTCCATCCACTTATTTATTTATTATTTTATTTATTTTATTCAGGTGCAGAAACATCACTAGGTGTCACTTTGAAAGCTATTTTAAATCGTATTTAAAAAATTCACTGTATAATAAGTGTATGTGTGTGTGTGTGATTCAAATTCGTTCTTTCGCAATCAAAAGTTAAATTTAGGAATCTAATGTAAGGTTTTTATGTATTGTGAATCATTAGACTCCATCAAAATTGTTGTTTAGTTTTTTGCAAGTAATTAAATTTCTTTTTTACCGTACCTGTATACGACAACTGCATATTGCGTATTTTCTTTAAACAAGTTAGAAAACAGTATTAAATATCACAAAAACTGCTTTTTGTGGTAGAAAAAGAAATGTGTGAGTCTGAAATTACGCTATAAATTTACACCAGTATAAGCCTGTGCTAAATATTTTACAGAAGAATAAAATAGTCCTTTTAAATAAATTTTCCTTGCAATATTATTATTTACTTTCTATATTAATGCACCGTTCAGGCATTCGAGAGTTGGATTACTGTGAAATTTTGAGATAAAATTGTTGTAATACTTGAATTTGAGATAAAAAAGGAGCCAACATTTTTGCAATATTTTCTGAAATATATTTACTTCGTATTCATGTGTGCTCGTTTAAATGTAATATACTTTCACATCTTTTGACATTTTCTCTTAAATAAACAATATCGAATCAACTACTGAACAATCAACTAAATACAATGAGGGAATTACTTTTTACTAATATTTTCTCGTGGTATAATACACGACAAAATGATATTACATACATACAATATATAGAAAAATTATAAATTAAAGACTATCCGGTTTTATTTCTTTATCGAAATGTATTGTTTTGTAATTTTATTATGTAATTCAAAACATTCTTATTATGCTGTCGTAGTTTTCCTTTTAAAGAAGCATAAAATGTTTTATATTAATGCAGTCATACATATATAGATCCATAGATGCATGCACACACACACATATATATATATATATATATATATATATATTTAATTTAATTACTTTATTAAATGTACTTTCATTGTACTTTCATTTTCAAATCATAAAAGAATTTAGAATTAGAAATTACCCTTTAATGGTTAAATGTAAACATTTGACTTTTAATCGTATGCTTCAGAACTTCAACAAACTTTATTCTGTTCCTTTTTTTAAGAATAAAAAAAAAAAGATTTTGTAGTGTTCGCGTTTTAAATTCATACTTCAAAATAAGTTAGTCACAAAATTTTTCCTAATATTTCTATAAAAGTTAGCCTTTATTTAAAAAAAAAAAATCATAATTGATATGGAAATGACAAAAAACCTCTCCCAATCCAGAAAGAAGCCATTTCTTTACGGAGTTTTGGGGGCATTATTCTTCGTATCAAGTCTTCTTATCAAACCAGCCAAGAGATACACAGATACTTTGTTGCTTCGGGCAGAAGCATTTATCAACGTGTTTTCTTTATCGTGTGTGCATAGACGCCGGCTTCTTCACCAATAGAAGGAAAGTCGGGACTTGTCAAACGTTGCCCGCAGTGATATTCCTCTTTTGAACTGAGATCATCGTAAGAAAACATTTTTATGCCATGTTTTCTTTTCAGCACATGGATAGAGAAAACGGTGTGAATATTTATCGCAATGTATAATTTGCGACTGGTATAGAGTTATTGGTTTGAATACCTTCATTAAAGTTAAGTAGCACTGTAATTACTAATGAAGGATTTTTTTCTGCTATACTGGTAAATTGAAGTGGTGTTTAAAAGATAAAATAACTGAAATTTTTTGAAAAAACACACACAAAAAAGTACTTATGTAACTTTGATAAGTACCTTTCGAACTAGTTTGATGAGTACTTTTAATGATGCTCGGAATTTCTTTCTTTAGGATAGCGTGAGTTTCGGCCAAAAATACTAAGAATTCATATGTCTGCAACATAAGTCAAGTTAATGTGTATGTGGTATGTATATTATTATTATATATAATTTTTAAAATTTTTTTGATCTAGCCTTTATAATTTCGTATACGATTTTAAAAGGAGTAATATGCATAATAATAATAAGTGTACACTGTATTTTGAAATAACTGTCTGCAGAAGGCACACTTTAACTTCTATTCCGTAGCTTCTAATATATTATTTTCATTATTTTAAAGATGTAGATGCAAAACTCACATTTTCACTTAGAAAGTTAATTCTTAATCATTAGAATAAATCTAAAAATTATTAAAAAGCATGATATATTGGCACAATTTTTTTCTGTGGTACATTGGTTGTGTTGCAATAACAGTTAATTGCACAGAGTTCTAAACCTGTAGTAATTCATGAAAAAAAGAAAGAAAACAATACCATTTAGAACTGTGATATTTTTTATGAACTGCGAGATTGCATCTGTTTAAAATACTTAAAACTTCCTAGTTACATTTTTGTCAAAAGAAATATCAGTTCATCTAGAACATCTAAGATATTATGGCATAGGTGCCAAGCATTACGGAATATGGTTAACCACTTTTTGTAAACCGAAAATTCTTTGAATATTTTTCCCAAATAGTAATCAGCTCACGCATGTAACTCAGAAATTTTGCTGTATTTTAAACAGAAAATTACCTTTCACAAAAAGTGGCTAATTATATTCCGTAATGCTTGGCACCTATGTTATTGCCTTTTGCCTTGGTCATAGTGATCTTGTTCATACTAAACCTATGCAAACATCAAAATATTTTATCGCATTCAGTCATCTAGACTCCACTAGCATTGTAACTTGCTTATGTTATGGTAAAAGTAATAAATTGGTGATTATATATAATACCCGGCAATTATGCATAATCACCACTAAATACGGTAAATATGATAAATTTTTGAAAATTTATTAAATTAACCGGTTTGTTTGCATAATTCCCAACTCGTAATGGTAAATGTGATAAATATGACTGATTGGTCCAGTAGAATAGAGTGCAGTTTTTTTTTGTGTAGTTACTACTCAGGAGTATATTTTTTCGTTGGCCACTATGGCGTAAGAGACCACGAATTACAATATTTTATATTTTACAATTAAATAGTCAATAAATGGTTATTTATACATTTATTTAGTCTGAACAAAATTTGAATAAGGGACTGACAAGTTTTGTGAAATGAAAAAAATACAATTTACATAAATTTGTACAAAACAGTTGCACATAAAAAAAAACAAAATGAAGAAGTTGCATATAAAAACAAACTAAGCCCATTTTCTTTAGAAAAAAAAAACATTTTTTTCAAAGAATGTTAAATACTATTACTACAAATTACTAAATATTTTAAGTTTACTTATTTAAGCATATTATACTGTTATGACATTTAGAATTACAAAGTTTGCCAGATTTATTTTTCATTTGCACTTATCAGACTCGCATTGTCCCTTACAAACACATCGCTGATATCCCTGACCTCCAGAAAGAGATGTCTTTCTAATGCATTCTCGAAGTGATATTGCTAGATCTGGAACATCGTCAAGCAAAATAATTTTTTCTTCACAAATTGTGAATTTATGATTTTCACAATATGTAAATTCTTCTGTGGTATACAACTGTGAAAGTTTCCTTGTTTCGTTCCTAACTGAAAAACTCTTCATTTTAAACTTCTAATATCACCTCTAATAAATTTCGGGGATCACTTCTTGCTCTGTCAATGTCTGGGATTCGTTGTTTCACATTGTCACCAACTTTGCCAGCAGGAAATTTGACATTTGAAACATTCAACATTTTCTTTGCTTGTAATTCTAAACCTTCTTTAGCAATCATTCTATGTTTTCTTACTTGCTCTTGCCTGCATAAAATATATGTCTGTATTAGAGCGACCGCTGCTTCATTCTCTTTCTGAGTCTTAAAGTTAACATCAGATGGAGGGTCCTTTTGAGATAGATTGTTGTTGTCCACATTAGAATTCTATTTCGCTATTGGTGTTTTCGAAAGCATTATTAACTGTCTCGATTAATGCCTGAAGCTCTTCTTCAGTTCTAAGATGTTCTATAGAGTCATTCGGGAAAGAAAACGGTTTCAAACCAAATTTTGCTGGCGTCCCAAGCACTGCTTCAGACAGAACACTTAATGCCTTCATGAAATGCTCTATTTTTCATAAATTGCACAAAACGTAACTCTTATGACCATTTACTGGTGTGATTGCTTTTCAGCCAAGAACTTAGCATATTTTCAATATCCTGGTTTGCACGTTCAACCGAACCTTGAGTCTGGCTGTGCCTAGGTTTTCCGTGCACAATTTTTAGATCCGGCTACATTGCACAAGCTTCTTCTACGATTTTGTTACTAAACTCACGGTCATTCTCACTTCGCTGTTGTCACTGGGGGCTCCAAATATAGTAAAAATGTCAATTAGGTGATATACAACCTCTTCTGCACACGTTTGCGTTTTAGGGCACGCAACTGTACGAACTTGGTCAAGTGGTCTTGATAGACAAACATTATCTGGTTACGACTGCATGTCAATTAGGACCACGTGGCGTCTTGAGTTTATCAACAAGTCCTTTCTTAAGTACCTTGGTTTTTGTTTTGACAAATTTCACACAAATTTAAGTAAATCATGACTTCTTAGGTACTAGGTATACTTAGGTACTTAGGTATGTTTTTGTACTTTTTTTGAAGATTTTTTAACATCCTTTTTCTACCACCATGGCCTATTGATAAGAGCACCTAATGAATTACGGTAAAATTTCTCCAAAGTACACGTAAAATCACAATGTTAGCTTCCGTAAGTAAAGACAGCTAACATTGGAGCTGTCTTTACTTACGGAAAGATAGGTATTTCAACGTTTCCCACTTTCATTACATCCTATCTTTCTACTCTTTGATAATCTTCCGGTTTTTTCCCACTACTTTTATTTTTACTATTATTCACTTTTTTTAACAAATTATCATATCTTTCTTTCGTCAGGAAACCACTGTTTGCCTTCTTAGTCTCCATAATATTAACTAGTAATTTGGAATTAAAACGCGCAAGCATGCCAGACATTATTCAATATTTTATAAAATACGGGAGGGTAGCAAGAAAATGTCTAGATGCAACGAAATAAGACAGTTACTGAAATCACGTGGTTGTCACTTGTTGATAGAAGCCAATCAGTTATGCAAACTGAACGAATTTTCGTAGAGTTAGGGACTTTTATCACATTTACCATTACGAGTTGGGAATTATGCAAACAAACCGGTTAATTTGATAAATTTCCAAAAATTTATCATATTTAACAAATTTAGTGATGATTATGCATAATCACCGGATTAATCACATTTACCGTAACACTTATAAAGACATATTAAAAATTACAGCCTTAGTATTCACTGTAGGATAAGACACTGACCATAATAGATGGCTGAATTGTTTGAGTTGTTAAGGTCCAAGGTTCTGGCAAACGGCACAGCTGTCAATATTTCGGACTGGAGTTTTGGATGGATTTCTCAGTAACTGAAATAAGCTTTAGTACCCCTTAAAAAGGCCTCCGTGCAAAGAACCATACTGTCTTATGCAGGCATATCTCGTTTAGATTTTTCTGTTCACAGTGTTCAATTCTTTTCACTACTACGTTTCACTAAGAGCAACGCCGTAAACTGAGCAGGGCCGTACCCAGAAAAAAATTTGGGGGGGGGGGGACCAAGAGGTGAAAAAGGCTAAATTTTTCACAAAATGGCTTCATTATTATTGTTTTTAACAAAATTTTGAATTTCGGGGGGGTGGACCAGACCCCCTGGTCCATCCCCTGGGTACGGCCTTGAAACTGAGCATTTGTTAAACTGAAATACATCTCTTGCATTCAAGTGTCATTTTAAGTGATTAGTTATCATTGTAAATTCATTTTCATCACCATCCCACTACATGCATGCAAAATTGTACTACGAGTCCATTACATGAGTCATAGGCCTCGACAGGTAAAACAGCCTGGTAAGAGCTTCTCAATATATTAGGACAAACTAATTATTAACATTTTAGGCTTACCTCAAACTATGTCAATTTAATTTACAATGGCTTTAGTAATATTTATGTTCCTAAGTTTGATACATGGTGATCCATTTAAAAATACATGTGCACTCTTTTATGGGTGGTGAACCATTGGATAATAACCAGTGATGTAGTGTCTCATGTTCTAAAAATCACAAAACTTCCAATCATATTGGTTTGGATCCAAACCTTGAAGAAAAATATGAAAATCATAACTTAACTGTAAATTCTTAAAATAAATAAATATAGTTTGAAAAACTAAAAAACACGCTTTAGTGATGAATTGAACTAACTAAAAAGTGAAAAATAATTCTTAATATAGAAATAAATTAATGAACGACAAATAGCATTATTGTAAAAAAAAAGTGTGGGGTGCTTTGTGCTATATTTTTTGTATCATTTTTGTACTAATCGTACCGATCGAATAATCTCAAGAACTGATATACACAGCACCCCACGCTTTTTTCACAAATACTTTTTTTGTTAATTATTTATTTTTCCCTTTTAATTCTATTTGCTATAAAAGCGTGTTTTTTAGTTTTTTTTACATCCAGGCATACTTCTAAATTCTATTTATTTATCAATTGATGAATTATGCTTGAACCAGAAGGATTCGAGGCGTATTAGTGCAAACGATTTCACTATACTAAATGGATCTTGTCACGTACACAAAATTACGATGCCACTGTATCTTTATCACCCTGCAGCTCTTTTATAAACAATGTATTTTAAAACATAGGAACTACCTCAAAAGTTCTTAAACCACTTAATATTTGAACTGTAAACGTATGCCTAATATTGTAAATTCAAAACTGCAAAGCTCTACCACCTCAGACTGCAGTCAAGTGCATCCGAACTAATTCCTAAAATATGTCCCTAACAATTTGGTAAACTTCTGTAAACGTGTTTTAAGTCGTAATAATTTGCTGATTATATAAATGCATGATAAAAACATCAGTGATTTTAATTTGAAATTGTTACCGCGTCTTCAACAACATAATTTTATTTACTTAACGTATTTTATGTTTCACTAAAAAGGAATAATATACAATATTGAGGTAAAGTTTTGAAATTTGCCATCTGGATTTCAAAATTGTAACTACCCAAACATACCAATGAATACAGTTACCAATAGCGAGAGAGGTTCTACTCCATTGTGCTGAGCCGAGTCCCGAAATGATACGCATGCGTAGACCGAGCGCTTGCTCCATCTTTCTCGCTCTCACGCAAAGTATCTCTAAGAAAATTACTAACTCTGACGATCCTAATCAATATAATGGGATAGACTTATCAAATTAGTGTATTGCCATCGGTCCTTGATAAGTCTACAAAGTTTAAATTAAATCTGACAGTTTAAACTGGGTCAAAATCGAGTTCAAAGGAGTCAGTTACAAACAATCATGCTGGTGAAACTAATAAAAGCGTGTTAATATATATATATATAAACACAAAACACTGCGCAGTGTTATTTCTGAAGAAGTAATGCGATTGCATGTTGTAGATATCGAACTTCAATTCCTTTGTTAATAAAAACAACATAAAAAAGCTGCTGTTGCCTCATAACAGGACAATAAAGAAATAAATAGAAGAAACATGTTGCAAAATTATGTAGCTTATGTTTTCACAGACTGTTTTCATCATTTTTGAAAATTTGTGCATCTTGAATATTTAACAGTAAGCAGAAAGCACGAATAAAATTTTCGCATTAATTTTTTTTTCTCTATAGCAGTGTATATTATCCTAGTTTTTGTGCTTATGGTACAAATGTATACAAAATTGACTTCGATAATATTTATGTATGCTTTTTATTCTGACATCTTTCGGTCACGCACAGTTAAAAATGAATAATGGATCATGAACTCCGAAAGCTTAAAAAGAAGAAAACAAACTTCGCAAGAATTTGGTTCTGATTAAAACTACGCTGTCACAAGTTAGTTTGAACTGCAATAAAATCAGCTTAAACAAAGTGCTTTTCAAACCTGAAGTCTTTTTATATTAAAAATAAATAAAAGTAAATGTTGGGTAATAGCAGTCATGTTTGAGTACGGTTTTAGAAAGGGAACAGTTATTATTTTACTAGACGCCAATGCCCGTTGTGGAGGCAATTACAACGGGCGGTAGAGAAAAAAATAAAACATTTGACGAAAATATGTCTACACTCAATATATTTCATCTTCATCCACCTAAAATAAATAACTTCATTTTCAATTTTTATTGTATACCGAAGTCGTAATTGCATTTTCTTCTAAAACGTACGGTAACTTTTCGCATTCGAATGATTTCGTTTCGTGTAAGCAAACCCTCTTATGTTAATGCAGACGGTCATTTTAATACAAAAAGTATTAAACTATGCTATCTTAAAAAACTGCTTAAAATGAACTGAAATCGATATTTACCCTTCAAAACCTGATGACCGTGACTTGTAATATTACGACATTATCACTTGTAGAACCTAATTTTGTCACGCAAATAATTAACTTTTTTATCTCTCGGAAGTAAAATGAAGCTGAAAATAGCAAAGAATCGCTTAAAATTAGGGAGTATAATAAGAAGAATAGTAATTATTATAAGTTTTTTGATGTTTTAAATGAAGAGTTACAGTGCTGCATAATTTAAAAAGTAATTGAAGAATGAAGTAAAAGATACTTATGATAGAACAATTATATTATGCTTTAAAATACATGTAATCAGAGACATACTGAAAATAATGCTCTAAATTAAATTTACATCGACATTTCGTATCATAGATTTATTTATTACTAGTTCAAGAATCATGTCTATGTGTTTGAGGAACATATTATCTTTTTATAAAGTTTTGTCATATATTTAACTGCTTGTAACTCGCAAATAACAAATATATTTAAGTGCTTATGTGATAGAAAGCAGTATTAATTTTTCGGAGAAACAAAGTGATTTTTAAAGCATGATTTGAAATATTAAACTTATGAAGTTCTTATCTAACAATCCTAAAGATTTTAACGTTTATAAAAATAGTAGTATGATGGTGATTATTAAAATATTAATCTTATAAAGAAATTAAAAAAGAAGAAAATTATTCCATCCTTTCCAGACATTGGGAGGGAAGGAACATTTGTCAACATTAGTCCTTAAAATGTCAGATTTATATAAGATAGTTTTATAGCATGGTATGATTAAATGACAGAAATAGTTTATCATTTGCGTAACTAAGATTAGTTGTGTAACTGGTGTATTTATAATGTCAGTTATGCAATCATTATACAGGGGGTTTCTAAATGAATATCGGGCTTTTAACGATTTTAGTACTTGTTAAGTAAAACTTAAAATAATAATTAATACATGAAATGGGAGTGCAACTCAAACAGTTAAACCTACAAGCTGACAAGTGTTGGATGTGAGTATCTTTAGTCACACGCCACGCATAAAGTCGATAGCCCAGTTCTTCCCAAACGTTGTTTAGTGTTTGTGGTGTAACTGTTGCAACAGCTGCATGAATCCTGTTTCTTAGGCACGATCTTTTATAAATCCCCACATGTAGAAATCACATGGCGTGAGATCGGATGAGTGTGCGGGCATACAGACCTACAGAACGAATAAACCTTACATGCACTCGTCGCCATTTTTTGCTATTAGAGCTTTCTAGCGCATGTGCGCACCAACAAACAGAACTGTTTGATTTGCTCTTTCATTTCATGATTAATTAGGATTTTAAGTTTTGCGTAATATACATTACAAAGAGTAAAAACCAAAATATTTTTTAAGAAATACACAGTATTTTTATAGTAAGCATTTATCTATCATTAGATTTTCTTAATGTTCAGATGAAAAAAAAATATACTTGTGCTCAATTACCTCCAAGTTCCATATTTGTAGATTTGGTTTGCAGTAATATCTTTCAGACTATGTCAGTTAGCCTTTATATTTTAAATTCAATTCTAAACAATATAGGTCTAAAAAAAGTAAAACACAAAAATTATCCATAGTCAGTTTAATTCTTTGTATAATTCTCTACGATATGCATTAGGGAGTCCTGTTTCATTATGTCCCATCAGTTTCTTAGCACAACATTTCATGAAAAAAATGCGATTTCATTGTGTAACGCATGCTGCTTTCAGGTCTAACTCAATTGCTAGTCCATAAAATTTATGTTGTTATGTCCATAAAACATTAACTAGAAGTATGTTGGTTAGAATACATGATATTGGAAATGTGCATCGAATGTATAAGACTTTATTTCCTTTTGTGCTGTAAAATATAGTTTTGTCACATAAATTGATAACAATCTGTAACTAAAATGGAATCCCATATCGAACGATTGAAATAAACTGCAGCTTGAGATCCATACATCCAGATAGTTAGATTTTTTAATGACAACCCTGTATATTTTTTTCACGTATAAATTCACAAAAAACTCTAACTTGAATTATTAATAGCAGTAAATAAAATAATTTGATTACTGTATCAGGGGAATGAATCAGAAATTAAAAACAATGTAAATTTTAATTCACAATTGTCCGTTCCCCATCTGTACCAAGTACCTCCTTTTGTAAATTCATTTGCAAATCAATATTTTTATAGTTTCACAGTCTCTGCCACGTGTTTCGACACTTGCACAGCTGGGCTATTTACTTGCAAAAATTCTGAAGTATGAAATAACTATCCTTATTTAGCATGTTACTGTTTATGGTTTGTGTGTTATTTATTTTTTGTGCTTATAGTCTGTAGACGCCTATAATATTCATGTATTTACATATTTCTTTTATTCTGACTTACCTCGATCACGCAATGTTAAAAATGAATAATGGAGCAAGGGTTTTTGAAGGCTGAAAAAGAGAGAGCGCCCCTGCACGAGAGGCGCTCTGGTTAAAGCCGCGCTATCAGAAGTCAGTTTAGAGCAGGAAGGGATATTCAAACTCGATGATTTTCAAAACTGAAGTTAGACTTCGAAATAAAATATCTGAATAATGGGTGCAATCAGTCATGAGTATGGAAGCAATAGGTAAATAATAAATTTTTGTAGAAAAAATGTCATATTAAAACAGATAAGAAGTCTCCTTGAAATTTTATGCTCGAAATTAAGATACAATGTATCATTCTCTCCATGAAAAAATTAAAGTCTCAGTCATCCGTAAGCAGTGTGTTTAACTGGTGCAAAGTATTTCAGTTGGATAACCCACATTATATGAAATCAATCACTTAGAAAACAAAAGTCTATTATGTATACACTTTTTCCGAAAGAACGAAACAAATATTTTTAAACATATTAGAGCTAGTATGATATTTGCTTAGATATCAGCATTACATAGTTATACTACACTATGTGTATTTAGGTTAAAAACTGCAATTTGTATCGAGGTAATGAGAATAAAGCATGGGATATGTTTACTTGTGATGAATTTTTATAATGATTAAAGTGGCACGTGATTCTTTGGACGTTTGGAAAAAATTATCTATTATGGTAGGCAAAACAATAATAATAATAATTTTACAATGCCATTTCGTGAAAAAAAAATTGTATTGTACCGATGAAAAAGTGCTGAAATTTTGCAATTTTACTTACTTTTAAGAGTGTTAATTACATAATATAAACCTATGATAAAACTTTAAATTTCAACACATCGTCTGAGCACTGACCGCATGACGTAGCACATCATTAATTGTTGAGAATTGATGTTGAACTTTTGTTTCGATTTTGTTAAATTTGACAAGAGAAGATAAGTGAAACTTTAACACTTGTTTCTCGTGGTATTATAATATGTATAAGGTACATTTGTTTGACCATCAAAATGTTCAAGCAAATATTTATGATGACTCGCTACTGTGCAACTGCCACACTAATAATTGCTAGCGTGTTAGTCAAAAAGTCTAACAATACCACCAACCGGACGAACATTTACAATGGTTCCATAACAACCTGCAGCAGTAAAATTATCTGACATTGACGTTGTCTTTTGTTATAAATAAAATTTAATTCGATGCCATACTGGCTGCTGAAGCAGACTTTACGATGAGATGTGTGAAATATCCGAGGCATTTTGAAACGGGTTTTTCGACCAATGATTATAGAACAAAAACACTAAAAATAACTGTTGTTTAAAATATAAAATAATTAAATACTTTGCAAGATAGCCCCATAAAAGTTGTCTGTCAAGTTATTCAGCTGTTTCGACAGAAAATGTTGCTATCTTCGTCAGCGGAGGTCTTCCAGTTTGCAAAATTGATAATTATTTCAAAGAATATAGGCTTTTATGAAAGATTTTCGATGGTGCTTGTTTTCTACCACTTCCTGAACCTGGGTTTAACAACCATCAAAAATTAGTCCGTGCAATTTGGGTTTGAACTGCTACCTTTGCTTTTTCCCCATTTTTCTTCTCTGTTTTTGTTGATGGCCTGGAGATGCTCCTTAGATTATATTGTCCATATCTTCTAAATAAGCGGATGCTAATGCAGAGGCAGCTGTGTCTGATATTGTAAATCTGTCAGTCTCGATCAAAAAGTATCCCTTCATCAGTTAGAAAAATCATTAAACAGTCTCCTGCATGTAATCTCAAGGAAATTCATTCACAAAATTATTAAAAATCAGTGTTCTTTTTTACATTTCTTTTTCTCTGTCTGCAATTCAATTTCTTTCCTAGAAAGGAAGTACCAATAAACTACAAAAATAGTCATTACTTCTCTTTTAATTTTAAATAAGATTAATCTGTTATTTTAGCGTGACAGTTTAAAATTAAAGAAAACTAAAATAGAACTAAGCGTACATGTACAAAAAATGCAATCTTTGGGTGATAATATTAGACCTACACACAATGGCTCGAATATCCACGCTGTTCACCATCTTAAATTCACACGTTTTAAAAAATGACTTTATTTGATGTTTGGCAACTGTCACTTTAGAGCTAATTTTAGTCTAATAAAGTGTAATTTTTATTAATGTAACAGACAATAACTTTGAGGATTGAGCAGCTTTTAGTAATTATAATAAACCACATATTGTGACATTTATTTTTTCAACCAAAATAATTTGCAACAAATCATTTGTCCCGAATCATTTGCAACAAATTATTTCTCATCTAATTTTTAAGATTGTATAGATAATTAAAAATAATCAAAACTGCGAAATAAATATGTAAATAAGTTTTAATATATCTCGTTAACAAAATAGTTTCTGCTGAAAATAAAATCTTGCAAATAAAACAAAGCACAATATTTTCAGAGTATTCTCTAGAGGGCAAAGTTTGGAAGTTTTGTAATTTAAATTAAAGTACTAATGCTTTTATAATTAAAATTTTTTTAAAGCGCGTATACTTTTATTTGCTTTCTCGTTCTTTCCTAGATGCAAGTATGAGAGACATTTAATAAATTTCACTTCTAGAAAAAACTGCATGTCCATCCTGTTTTCCTGAAGTTAATGAAAGTGAAATTTATGAAACATGATATGTTACAAATTTGTGTGAGGGAAAAGCTTTCTTTTTAGATAACTGTGAAGAATTTGATTTAAAATAAAGGAAACAAACATGGCATTTTCCCATCAAATATTAAATTAAACTTTTATGATGCATTACGAGTATATATAAAGTACTGCTAGATTTGGTAAGTAATTCTGATTTGTTCTCCTTATGGATTATATTAAAAAATGAATTATGAAAAATAGCTGATTAAAACAAGGCTTTTAATACTATCCTTTAAACAGTGGTTTCTGTTTTCTTTAATGCACATTCAGAATGAATATGTAATTTTTTTAATTTAAAATATAAAATCTCTTCTTGATTTGTATTTACATTCAACTGATACTTTCTCATGCTGCTGCTTTTAACTTTTTTGTTACTGTACTACCCAACCAGATAAATTAATGAATTAAGCAAAACAACGCTAAAATACTTATTTGATTGTCTTCCACACAACTTTATGCATGGATATTCCTTACTTTAAACCTGTAAAAGATAAAAGTACTACACACTCCATTTTTAGTTGAAGAGCACGATGTGGGGAACAGCATCTATTCTAATTTCACTTTCTTTGAAACACAGTAATGTTTCTAAAATGTACCTCAAAGAATTAAGGACCATTTGTCAGTTTATGGTTCAGTGATAGTGTACATAGCCCAAGTTCAGATGTCTACTTTGTTTTCACTCACAAAAATTATTTTTTCAGTTCACGGAAATTTTATTGCCAGCAGTGCTGCCGGAAAATCTCCGTTATTTGACGAATATCCGATGCCTTTGATTCCCTGTCAACTATAAAAATATTCTCAGATTCAAGGATTTTTTACCACTTCTTCAGATTTTCCAGAATTCAGGGGAATATAACGATATCAAGGAGTGAGGAAATTATTCGTTGAAAAATGAGGAATACGTTAGTGTATACAGGAAGGTTTTTACTTTATTTATTTTTTTTTTTTTGAGTGTCGCGTTCACGCTCAGATTTATCAGTAGTGACAATTTGCCGGGGTAGCAGGAAGGATTTTTACTGTTTTATCCAATCTTGTATCCAATGTGAACGTTTTTTTCAATGAAATATTTCTTGAAAGCAGCTTATTCATTCGAACAGAATATAAAAATCTATTAAAAAAACTCTTTAATTCTGAGACGCAATTTCTGAACTCCATATGTCTTGACGTATTGGAATATCTTATGTACTCCAGCAAAAATTTTTTAATAGTACATAGATAATATTTTATAAGGACGATGGTGTAGAACAGATCAATAAAGTATGCCTATTTCAACAGACGATGTATGGAGAGGCGGATACATTTACTGGCATTTAACGATTTAAAATTTAAATTAGCGATTTCTTATTTAAATCCTAAATATTAAAAAAGTGAATCTACACTTAAATTAATTGAAATAATAAAAAATAACACCAATATATCTCCACGCAGTTGCTATTGCATTAAATATATTTTTTTATTACTGGAGTGCTATTTTTTTCACTTTGTCGACATATTTTTGGACCAATTTCGTGGATATATTTTTGTGAACATGATTTATGGATGTCGACACCTTTTCGTTGCATTTTGCAATAAGGTTGCTAGATAGCGTGGTGGAGGGTGTGAAATAAAATGTTGAAAGTCACCAAGAATCACACTATCCAATTTAATGGAATATCAAAGAAAAATAGGACAGATGCATGGATTATGATACGCTTTTAATATATAGTACTTCAGTGCGTATTTAAAATGTGAACGCGCTTCAGATTTTAAAATTTTTTGTATTTTAATTAATTGATTAAGTAATTTTTTGTCTCTATTTTTGTCTTATTAAAAAAATATTTAAATATGAAACTGTTCCAGATTTCTATCTTTTTTTTTAGTAAAAACCTTACAGATTTGTAAAATTTATTACCATACATGGCTACAATCATCACCTGAAGAGTATTAACTCTTAAAATGTATCAATTACTCTTTTTCGGGAAGAAAATGTGTAAAAAATAGCATACTTTATAATATTTCAGGAATAGTATGTAAGTAATATGTCTATTTCTTGCATAATTCAGAATACAAATTTACTTTGAACAGGTCTGTAAACTCAATCTATGATATTCTGAGAGGGAAAAATACATTGTATTCAACAAAACAGGTTTAGCACTATTTTGACAAACTGAGGTTTTAAATCTACAGAAACAAAAACTAATGACTATCCTGAATGAATAAAAATTTACTTTATTAAATGAAATATCAGCGAAAATTTTGCTTTTCAACAAATTATTTCATTGGTCAAAACTGAACCAATACATTTTTATAATGTCAATTCTTTTTAGTGTGTTAATACAACTTGAAGCTTCAGATATAGCGAGTTGTCCAAACTAAATGCAGAACATACCAGCATCATCCAAAAAAGTCAAATATTATATCGCCCCGTTTCCAGCATTACCCTTAGTGAAATTAGGTACCTCTGTCGCACTGCTTTTGTCGTTTAGGCGGATGGGGAACCTCATTAGGAAATAAACTTATAATCGCTCTCTCAATCTAAGCCTTTTGTTCGAAAAATTATCATTTAGAAAAGAAATCACGGAGCACGCACGCAGACAAAATCCCACTAATTGAGAAAATTAGATCAATATTCTTGTGACCCCAAACCAGACATTGTCTGCCCAAATAATGAAAGTAAATGCTAGTTCTGGGACCGCAAGCTTATTGATCTAATTTTCTCTAAACCGAGGAAATATAAAATTGCTAAATATCCTGTCGGGACAAAGCGCTTTACACTTACCCTCGCGCACTTTCGAAGCGATCTCTCCAGTACAGATATATCGAGCCACTGCTGATACCTAGAATTAAGAAAATAATTTAATTTAATTTACTTTTCCAGTGTTGAACTCCCCGTAATTAGTTTAATATCGGCAAAACTATGTGAAAATCAAAAAATAATTGCGTGCGGAAATTATAAGTGTTAACGACCTGTTTTCTGAAGTTTTATCGAAGAGTCTCTCTGTGTTGCGCTCTTTTTAAAAATAGCTTTTGAAGTATTCATTAAAGTTTGCGATAGTTTAATCTGACAAAGGGTGGTTAGAAACTTTAAATGTTTGCGAACTATTAGTAATTGCGTGAGGTATAACTGTGAAGAGCGTGTCTTTGACTGCGAGTTCTTAAACTTTACCAATCTGTAATTGGCTGATGCAAAATTGTTTAGAGAATTTTGAAGAACTGAAGGTCTAATTTCTTTAAAGTTCTTTGATAAATAGGTACTTATAAATGAGCAATAAATAAGTGCTTGCATATTGGATAATAAAGTGATTTTCGATATACAGTTGAGCACGCTTAACGAAATATCGTTAAAAAAATATCGCGCTCAATGTATTAAATTTTCAACAAACCAAACCGTAGTAATAAGTCGATGTGACCTGGATAATGTAATATCTCGTTTATTAGAATAATGTTTCATGACAAATTGGCTATTCCATTAACCCTTTAATGCGCAGTGTTCCCGTTCTGGGAACACCAAACGTTGACGTTTTGACTGTTGCCAGTCACGAAGAATAGATTGGATTTCTATAAAAGTAGTTGCGGGTGATATAGCTCCACGAGAATCCCTTACTTTTTATCACGTGATTTCCCGTAAAAAATTGTCATGATTATTTTTAACAGCACTGATAAATGCTGAAAAATGGAAGAATGCGAGAACAGCTCGATAGATTGTCCAATGCTTAAAAAAGGGGCAGACGTTGCCATCGCTCGACTTAACTACCAGCAAGATGGCGGACGATCGAAACGTTCATCGCGTGCCACAGATCTAGAGACCCTTTTTTGACGACAGCTGGCTGTGCGCGAGCAGCCAGCTGTCGTCTAAAAACGTGTCTCTAGATCTGTGGCACGCGATGATTGTTTCGATCGTCCGCCATCTTGCTGGTAGTTAAGTCGAACGATGGCAACGGCTGCCCTTTTTTTAGCATTCGGAAAGGGTTGCGCCTCAAAGGGTTAAATGGACTCGGATGTGTTTTAAATATCCTGAAAAATCTGTGTTCTTTGGCTGAGCAATTACTACACTATGAATGCAAATCTGTTTTATGTTCCAAATGTAAGAGAGGCGCAGTCATTCGTCTAACCAATCTATTTAGTCCATTTTTAAAATATTTGCTATCTCTATATCAAAAACTGGCGAACGAAAATCCCATAATGTGTCCAGATTGTATCCAGCTGGTTCAGGGCAGTGCTTGTCCCAATTCTCCTTTCGAAGATCGGATGTGGGAGTAACTTAGCACGAAAGTGGACAGTATCTGGTGCGTTTTTGCGACGATGTGAGAGAAGAAGTCAAACATAAGCTTACGGTTAAAAAAAAATATAAAGTATGACCCTTCCTTCGGGAAAAGTCTCCACATGGCGCTGAGTTGAGTCAAATTTAATAAATTTGTAAGCAACTACATTTATGAGAATATAAGTTCGAAATAATGCAGTCAATATTTAAAACTAAAAATTAATGTAATGTAACTTATAATCGCTTGTTGGCATTTAAATGCATAGCGATATATATCTGTATCGCACTTTTACAACACCTTCACTGCCGGACTAAAACGTATTAGAGTAGAAGCCAAATTTCTTATGTCAGTTTTACGTATGAAATATAAGTTTTAATAATAAATGATTCACGCAGTGAATAGTAAAATTCCACATATTTCTTTCAAACTTTGAATTTTTTTAGATTAAATAGTTATTCACAAATGGATTTATTAGTCAAAACATGCTTATAATTTTTCAAAAACTTTTTATTATGTTTCAAGGATTTTTAGCTGTTTATATTTTCAGAAAACTTATATTCTTTAATAATACAAAATAATAACCAATAAATTTAAAACTTGGTAAAATCAAAAACAATTCCTCCAACAATGTAAAATTATCTTTATAAAGTAAAACTCCCATATTTATTGCAACACATTTATTGTGACAATCACATTGTAAAAAAAAAAAAAAAAAAATGAAAAAAAAAAAAAAAGACTTATTCGAAAAACCTTGATTCTTGTTTCATCCTGTTAAAGATTTAAAAAAAAGTTCCTTTATCCGAGAAACGGCACGCATAGAGTGCTTAATGATAAAATGACGTGACTATTGATTTCTGCCGATGGGGATAAGATATATCGATGTCGATTTGTACTGTTTTAACTTACAGAAATATTACCTAATACACACATAGTCGTTAAAGGAAGTAAACTTAGTAACAATTTTTGAAGAAAAATATTAAAGTGTTTTTTTAGTGATTGTTTGTGAAAATTTAATGGACTTAGAATATTGTATAGATGTTCAACAGGTTATCTTATTCCCTGTTTTTTTTTCTATTTATAACGAATCTATGATTTATTTGACCGTGTTTTATTTTTACGCATGTATGTACTGCTATTATCTAACAAATCTTGGATTCAATAATAATATGTTCCAACCACAGTAAATACTCATGTCATTTGTGTCAATGTGACATTATATGTGTTTGCAAGTGGCTTCCGTTTCCCGGCATTATGTGTTGCGCGCTCCTTAGAGTTGCAATGTTTCAAATGCAAGCTTCAAATGCGCAATGCTTCAAATGCAAGCCCCTTCGTCTTCAACTGAAGCCACAAAGTTTGAAAATATATTGTACATATGTAATAGTAACTAAAACTATAATAGTACATAACTGATAACTGTTGTGTACATTACGAAAATTAAATTACGTATTTTAAAGTACAGACTTAATCTGTATTATGATATTAAAAAGAATCTCTTGATAGGAATTATTTAACCAGATTTGAAAGGATTAAGTGGTTTGAATTCCACTGCATTCCTTTAGTTTAAAAAAAAATGCTAATTTATATCCTCTACCTCTGCGTCCATATTCCAATTGAAATAAGTATCTTAGGGTCAGAAAAAAAAAACACATTAATAAATCTGTAGGGTCTTCGGTAGCATTTCAGTTTTGCTAACTGAAATGAAACGAAAAGTATGAAGCTCTTAAATTTTAATTTTAGGAATTCGGTTTATCATATTGACTATTGATACTTAACAGCCAGTTAAATATACTGTGCCTATTTGCTAGAAATAGTCGTAGACTTTTAATTTATTTCTGTTCATGGAAAACATTTTATTTGTAGGAATGGTGTAATGAAATCCAAATAACTAAATGCCGCGACCACTTTATTCTGCCGAATAATGAAATCTACATACTGATTTTATTGTTAGTTTTATAGCAGCATCATTCATAACCATCAGTGCCTTGTTCACTATCTTTAATGGAATTCACAAAATTAGTTTAATTTTAATATGTAATTATGTTTTGTGAAAAAATAATATTTAGGACAAATTGCCTTGAATACAACCTTGAATTAACCACAAATATTATGAAATTCCTCCTATAACAAACAACATATTACTGAATTAAAGAAATTTTTATAGGGTAAAAAAGTAATCCCAATTATTTTTTTTAATTTAATATTTCTTTTTTCAAAGTCCGTGAAAAATATTATAATATGTTTTATCTTTTACTCTGTAGACTTAGAAAAGGGATAACGTTTACTTAAAAATTAATATTTAAAGTTTACGTTTCCGAAAATATTTAACCATTTACAGACCGCATTGAGATCCATACATATTTTCAATTTGTTTTTTGCATATTTTGTCTTCTAATGCGTGAGTTGAAGGATATTACTCATTTAAACGGTGGAAAATATCATACAGTTTTCACTGTGTTTCCAACTGGGAGCACGGGTCATTTCTGACTATAATTTGCATTGATTTCAAAAGCTGAATATGCTGATGGGTCGTTTAAATAATAAGTGAAATATTAATAATTAATAAAAAATTCATTTTTAAATTTAAGAAGACATGCATTATATAAGTATGAAAGGGGGGCGGAGGTGTATCAAAACAGTTCTGTAAAAATTTAAGAAAATGGGAATTTTCATGATTTTCTTTCAGTTTACTAATAATGATTGAAGTGAAACTTCCGTTTCAAAACATCAAGTCATCTTTGAACTTTATCTTATCTGCTAATTTTTCAAGCCACAATCAAGTCAAGTTAATATTGATAAAATTTCATTTTTTAATAAATTTTTAACTCCATTTTCCCAATTGGGAACATTGACCAGTAAAAGGTTAAACACATAATAATAAAAGCGACTACTAAGCATATTTTGGGGTTTTTATAAAATTTAATATTTTCTTGAAACTTCATTACAGACGATGCCTTTATCATTTAATTAAAACACAAGATCTCAGAAGCGCTCATAGTGCTCTTTAACCCTGTTATGTCCATAGTAGCAAACATGATACCATCCTTTTTTAAATACTATTTTTTTACAGGAAAAAAGTTTTCTAATTGTAATTTTGAAGTCATAAGAAAATTAACTGTACCTTTAATTAATAATAGTAGCAGTTTGGGCCCACTACTATTATTTATTAATATGGATGAACATATTAAAATATTTTAGAAGAAAAATGTTTATGCTCTTTTATTCTACTTGCAACATGTTCGACAATCATGTGTTTCTACTATTTTAATAATATTTAATATAAAGAAAAATTAATATTTGTCATTTATATGTTAGAAAATATGCTATTTTTCACCAGGTACAATTTTATCGCTAAGTTTTGAAAATAATTCTTTACTTTAATATAAAACCTATAAAGCTTGATAACAGGCCTTACCCATGGAATAAAAACACCTTAAAAAACCTTTTATTTTAAACAACACATGTTTGAGCTATAAGTTCGCCAAGCATATTTTAATTTTCAATAATGACTTTTAGATTATTTTTTAACTAACAGACCGTTCATATCAGTTCACTAGTTTTCAGTAATTATGGATGCCCGGATTAAACATTATAGAGGCCATGGAAAAAAAAACATCTAAAAAATAACTTTTTAAAACAAATTTTTACTATATTTACGTTAAAGAGCACCATTTCAACGAAAAAACTTTTCTTTTTTTTTTTTTTTGCTTGGAAATTTCTCGTAGTGGAAATGAAAGGGTTAACATTTTTGCTCTTCGCGTTTTCACTGTTAAAATGATTCTTTAAGATTTATTGTGGTTCGAAACTAACATACAGATCCTTAGATGCTTTAATTTTGAATGCTTTTAACTCATAGAAACGTATAAATTTTGCACTCTGACACTCACATTTTATTTTTGTTTGCCATTACACACAAAAATAAAAATATTTGAATGCTATTGAAATATTTGTTTTTCACAAGTTTAATATGTGAAACGTTTTGGTTTGTTTCAACGTTCATGCAGCTGAACGGAGCCTGTAGGACATTATTTATCTTTAAAAGTTTCTTTGAAAGTCTTCTTTTATGGGTGTAAACAACTTTTTATTATTGAAACCGACATTGGGAATTGAGCTTTTTTTCGTAAAATTAGTTGAAAGTACTTCTATCGTTTTTAAGTACAATAGTTTTTTGCAAAAACCTTTATTAGAGAGATTGTTCTTTAATTTGAGATGGGAGATTTATGTCGGGTCTGAAGAGGTTAAAATACTTTCACGAGTTTAATAAAATGTAATGCGGTCTGGTAATTTAATTACCAAAGCATATGAATTAATTATTTAATGAAAATAAAAGTGCTTCATAATAGCTATAACAGTGCTGTTCAAAATGTTTGTTTTATTTTTCGTATTTATCGTATATATAATAACCTGTTCCAGTAATGAAATTAATATAATAAATCTCCGTTTGTCTTAACGAACAGATTATTGATAAAGTAAAAACAAATTTTAAATGAATACGACGTTATTTAAAATCACACTAAAAATAAAATAAAACCCTATTTTTATTTATTTTTATTTTACTTTGTCTTAGAAATTTTGAAAATAATATTTCAATCATCATACTTTGTGAATAATTAAATCTATCTTTCATATGCATAAGGACATCTTCAGATAATGGAAATCTGGACCCAATTTTCCTTTAAATGAATAAATAAGTAAATGTTTGTCTTTTCCACATTTGTAAGCGGTTACTCATTTAATTATTTTTAATTGATTCATATCAATGACTCTTATTATAATGATATAAATTTTCTACATAATTATTAAAAAGTATATGAATGATTTGTAACTTTTAATATAATGATATCGTTTATTTATATTTAGATAATTGATGAAATAATTTACCTCAAAAAAAAAAAAAGTACCGTGATTGTGAACATTCAGCTTTATTTCGGAGGAGAAAATAAAACAACATTGAAGAGGATTCGAACCCGAGTATGTTGTACAAAAACTATGAAATTTAACCACTAGACCCCCTCGGAGCTCTCAAACTCGTTCACACATTTCATATATAGAATAGTAAATGATGTGTATAAATTGTGAAAGTTAAAACTTTAATTTAATATTATATGATTTATTCATGCAGGTGACGTGTGTATGATTATTCATTCCTACTGATTACCATAGTTTTGTCATATGGAATACAGTACAACTGATAACAAGATGTAACCCACACAAACAGTGATTAAATGAAAGAGTGTGAAAATATTATTCTGGCTAAGCTAAACACTGATCATTGTAGAAAGCGAATTTATACTGGTATAAAATCGTTGAATGCTAAAAATACACTTATTTAAGAATCTGGTGCACTAGACAGGCTTATGTATGCACTTAATTTTTTTTATATATATATAACATTAAAGATATAAAACAAAATATTCGTATTATTGTTTGTTTCTAGAGATATATTTTTTCTCCTCCTGCATCGTCTTCAGTAGAAAATCCAAGTCTCTTGGGAAACAAACTTACTGCTATTTCTTTTATCCATTATTGAATTGTTGCTGACATATGGTATCTCTTTATTGAGCCAAGTTAATATAATTACCGGAATGAAAGACTAATAATGACGTAAATTCGTTCAACTTTATCAACTTATATGGGTATTCCATTGTTTACGAAGCTTTTCGTTTCTTGTGTTATAAAATTATACAATGTATTTTCTGCTTTTATGCCTCAAAAAAAAAAAAAAAAAAAAAAAACAAGGTTCGAGAGCTCTTTTATTTTGGTGTTACGCTGAAGTAAATCTACATAAATTAAAAGAATTGTGAATTTTCCTTAGCTGAAAATATTGTGTTATATATAACTCAGATTAAAAAAAAAACAAGAAATTAGAATTTTTAAGAATTTCAAAGTTAAATTTTCCGTAATATTATAATTCATTAATATCATAGGCGTCGCTCTCTTCTGTAATCAAGTCAGTGGTTTAATAATTACAAAAGAAATGGATAGTTTTCGCTCTGCAAATGAATATTGTGTATGGCCTCTTGTCTTCCTAGAAAATACACTCATGTCCATAAATTAAGGATAATGAAGTTCAGGCAAAGAAAGAGAAAGCAAAACAAATTTGACTTATTTGTAAAGTCTATTTATTAAACAAAAAGTAAAGAGCAAAAAAGATGCTATATGTTTGACATAATTAATAAAAATTGCAAGTTTTACTCCCTTGACCAAATTAAAAAAAAGAACCTATTTACAAAAAACGGTATAACATGGTTAGTAGGATGGCTAATACGGAATATGTCTCCCGGACGATGCAATACAGGCCTGACAACGCCTAGGCATGCTGAGTATCAAATGATCAATCTGATCTTGGGGAATATTACACCACTCATCAAGCAATGCACTCCGAAGTTCCGGTAGACAGGTGGGAGGGGGTTGACGGGCTGCAATTCCTCGGCCAAGCATATCCCACACATGCTCTATTGGATTCAAGTCCGGTGAGTATGCTGGTCAATGCATACGGGTGATATCCTCCGATTGAAGGCATTCGTCTACAATGTTTGCAAGGTGAGGACGGGCGTTGTCATCCATAAACACAAATTCAGCAACCATGGCGCCCCGAAACAAACGTACATGTTGTTCCAGAATGACATCCCGATAGATGTGGCCTGTCATCGTTACACTCTGAACATGCAGGTCAGTTCTGGAACCAAGAATAATTCCTCCCCCAAACGAGCCATCCTGCACCACCGTAACGGTGTCTTTCAATGGTGTTCTCTTGGTGGTAACGGGTACCTGGCGCTCTCCAGATGAATGTCCGGCGAGAATCAGACTCCAAACTAAACCTGGACTCGTCGGAAAACATCACACAAGACCACTGGGTGTGCGGTGTCCACAATGCATGCTCTCTACTCCAGGTTAATCGCAGGCGACAGTGTGTTGCGGTAAGTGGAACACATCTGACAGGCCTACGAGCATATAGACCAATGTGCCCTAAGCGTCTGTACACGGTCTGCCTTGAAACTGTCGTACCGGTAGCTGAAGAGAGCTGACGAGACAGGTCTGATGCTGTACTCCGTCTGTTTCTTTTGGCAGTAACTGCCAAATAGCGGTCCTCATTCGGCGTTGTAACTCGGGGGCGACCTGTGCTGTAACGTCTACTCACTTTACCATCATCTTGGAATCGTTGCCAAAGCCTGGAGATGACACTCTGGGCGATTCCAAGTTCCTCGGATACTTCCAGCTGGGTACGTCCACATTCCAGTCGTCCGATAATTCTGCCACGTAAAACATCATCCAAATGCCTCCTTTGTGCCATAACTATGCGGTTTTTGCACTGAAAGGCTTTCACAGCGCTTGTGAACAATTTTACTTCTTTCCGCCACCATTCCTTATATACCCCTCTCTTACACTCTCGTCATTGTGACGTACCATCCACGCCATCTGGTGGTTTCCTGTAATTTGCATATTCTTCTTCAAGATGTGTGTGATCATTCCACAGGTGAAATTTTTATTTTAGAGATCAATTTCTGTGTGATTCTGATTTATCCTTAATTTATGGACATGAGTGTATTTTACAGCCACTGGATGTAAATTATCACTGTTGGTTACAGCGATTTATCACTAAATTTTTTTGTGTCGTCAAGGTAGAGAAGATCGGGAAAGTAGCGCCACCTTACGAAAAAATGATTTTTTTCTACTAAGTAAAATTACAATACTTAAGGGCATACTTTTTATAGTTCATTAAGCATTGTATAAATATGATAGTTAGTTATAAAACATCCAAGAAAACTGATGAATATAACAAACATTTTTAACTTAATATACAAGAAATAGTTATTATCACGGAATATTGTGATTTAATCATTCTGATCGTAACAAATTTTCTATTTTTAAAATACATTATCTCATTGCAAGCCTTGCCATAATCCTTTGATGCCATAAAAAGTAACAGTATTGTTGCAAATTCTATTCAAAATTTTATGAATTTTCAATGTTTATGTGTTATGTTATGAATTTTCAATGTTATGAATTTTCAATGTATTCAATGAATTTTCAATTTATTGATTTACAACTAATATCACAGTTCCGAATTTCATAGGCTTTTATCAAAATGCCATATATCATATGGTAGCCAAGAGTTGAATTGTTGAAATACTAAAACAATTAAAAATGGAAACTATCAATTTACTAATCCTTGTAGACTAATACCAGCTAGTCAGAACTTTTTCGACATGAAAAAGTACTACAAGCGCACGTACCGATGCATGCACATGAAAAAATACTACAAGGGGAATGGAGCAGAACCGGTTTAGCCAGTGCTTCGGAGATCTAAAAACCTGTGTCGAAAATGCTTCTGCAGAGCCATGTTTTCTAAACGGAGTTCGTGCACATAAAATCTGTCCGTGGCTCCGATGTCCATGTTCAAAAAATACCTCTGGGGATGCCAACTTCAGGTGCTAGGTCTCTCTCCTCTGGAAGGGGTTCAAAATTAAGCTTTCTCCCACTGGGACACATTAAAATGGATATGTCACCTTTAACCCATATAGTCCTCTATGGAAGATCTGTTCGCTTTGCGTTTTACCTGGGAGTTTAAGAAACAATAAAAACAACAAGAGTGGTGAAATTTGTGATGCCACTTATGCAGTCCCCCCTCTCTTTTAGCCAGTTTATTGGCATCCTCCTTTCCAACCACTCCTTCATTTGCAGGAATGCATTGCGAACTTCATGTCTTTTCAATCTCATCAAATGTGGATAAAAATCTTGGACAGCTTTTCCATACCCAAAAGAAACCGTTTCCATAATTTAAGAAACATTTTCCTTCATTTTAAGTCTCAATCTACCAAGACAAGAGATAAAGAGGTGCTCTGTGATCTCTCACAGAATCATTTATTGTATCATTTTGGGTTTTTTTTTCTCTTAATTACAATACTTCCTTGTATAATGTAAAGGAATGTATTCGGGGAAACTTCGGCATTCAGATTTTTCAGGGAAATATCCGTTCTGAAGCATTCGAAAGCACAAATCCCTAAGAATCTGATGCTTGAAGGTTTCAACTAATACATAACTCGGCAAATAACTCACATGTAAATAAAATGAAACGGAACATATGCTTTGGGTAGTACTATTAGTAGTTCCGGAAAGGTTCCCGCCCCCTTCTTCAGCTCTGAAAAAATTACCTATTAGGCAGGATAGTGAGAGAACAAAAAAGCAAGCAGAATGAGCGAAGGCAAGGTAGTCCCCATTTAGAAATAGGAAAATAGGAAAAATCCTGAGAGAGTAGAAGTGGAAAGAAGGGAGGGGTGGCACCAGGAAAGAAATAACAAAAGCAGCATAAGTTAAAAAATAAATTTAATTATAAGATGAAATTTTAAAAAATATATAGAAAAATAAATAAAGGAATAAACAAGTGTAAAAAGTAACAATGACATAAATAACATAACATAATTTTTGCTATCAAAAAATAAACACAACAACACCATTATATAATATACAGCAAACACATGCCACAAACTTTGCCACAGTCACAAACTATTCTAAAATTTTCTTAAAAGTCGACAGTTTTTGTTTGAAATCCATTACTGATATGCAAATGACAACAAAACTCTTCTAGCCAAAAGAAATAGGCATTCCTAGAACAGAGTTTCTCGAACATTTTTCTCCGTATTAAGTCTCTATCGACGTAGGCAAAAGAGATAAACAGATACTCCGTGGCTTCAGGCAGAAGCATTTATCGTGTTTTCTTTATCGTGTACGCAGACGGTGGGTCAATATAAGGAGAGTCGAAACTTGTTAAATGCTGCCCGCAGTGATATTCTTCTCACTTGCATGTAAGATTGTCAGACAAGAAACGTATAATGTGATATTTTCCCTTGCATGTCGTTGATTTTTACAAGGCTCTTAAATATTTGTAGTTATGTGTATTTTGACGTTGTTGTATTTTTACCCATCCAAATGTTTATGGATTATAATTATTATAAAAAGCTGTATTTAAAAAGCCTTTTCGAGTTTTTATCAGCCTTTCATAATGACAAGTTTTAAGCTACGAATGCTACTTTGCAAAGTAAATTTAATTGAAGCTAAGCTTAATTGACGTTTACGGAAATTACAGGACATAATTCAGTGTTTGTAGGAATGGACTGGTGATATTTCATTGCAAATTTATAGAATAACCACAAAATAAAATACTAGGCAAGTTGTATTAACTTGGTGCGTGACGTGAAACCATGAGAAAAAAGTATTAATTGTATGGTGATACTGGTAGAAAATTCTACAAAATTAGAATATTTAATTAAAAATATTAGAAATAGAAATAACACATAAAAAATTCAGACAGAAAGCAGCAAGAATGCTCTCCTTTTTGGCCTCATATTGTTCCTTTTCATAAAATAAGTTTCATACTTTTTTCAGCGATTAACTTATTGAAAGTTTTTATTTTCCATGTAGCACTGTGACTTTACAAAATGACTTCATCTGTATATATCAGAGAGGTTGTGGCTCCGGGCAAATAGTAAAGTTGTTTCTGATGTCACATGGTGACTATCAGTGACTTAGTAGTCACCAGCAAGGACATCTTCATATTACGATACGAAGTCACTTAGAAGGCTGCATTTCGAAGGCTGCATTAGAAGCGTCACATATATCCTGCGATGCGTTAAATTTAACACATTATTGCTGTTTATTGAGATAATAATATGAGTCCAATCTCAATTGTGACACCGATGTTAAACATAACGGAGGCGTAGTCCGAGTGCTGCTGTGTTGTTATGATATTACATTGAAAATATAATTGATTAATATTTGTTATGATGTCTACTTACTAACAATTGGTAACGGAATTAAAGGAGCCTAGTAAATAGTTAAGGGGACAGTTCAGCCATTCAAGGCATGAAATCACAAAAATGTGATCCATTTTCTGAAATTTCTGGCACTAAAAGTATTCAATATTTTAAAATAATTTTTTCAGAGTAGGTTACATATGATATTGTTTTATAAAATAAAAATTAAAAAATACTAATAAACAGTTTCTTTATGACTTAAAAATACATAAATAAAACACAAATTTTCACGTCTTCAAAATTACTATAATGCACTTCGCGCAGGATAACTGTAGCAACTTTCCATATTTTCCAACAAATTTGACCTTAAATTGAAGATAATAGTCCTAATAACAATTTGAACTACAATCATAAGGATATTTTAAAATTCAAGAACAATAATTAATTTTAATTAGGAAAAAATAAAATTTTTGCATTTTTTGAATATATTTTTTTATGAATATTTTTCTATCCATTTTATTTTTATAATTGTAGTTCAAATTATTAGGTATTAGAAATCTTTAAGAAGATTGGAATAGGAACAGCATAGAGACACAGAGGGAATGGATTTTTAGAATGAACATGTCAACAACGATATGAAAATGCAGCCTTCATTATGTTTTATTTTTCGAAAAATGGATTGTTATGTTTTTAAATGGCCCATGCGTATGGGGGGTGGGGGGATGTAACATTCAAAATTTAGTTAAAATAAAAAGAAGACTTTTTGTACCAAAGATCTAGATAAATGTTCCCGAAAAAATAAGCTTAAACTAGTAAATAAAATTTCCTATTTAGAACGGTATTTCTTTTTATTTTAAAATACTTGGGGAAAAAAACACATACTTGTATAAATTAAAGAATAGTTATTGTGTTGCACTCTGTAAAGAAAAAAAAACATTTTTGAAACTTCCTTAAAAACCAAATGAAAAATTCTTTCATTATTTTCAGAGCCTGCGGTGTAGAATTTCATTACATTTTTTTGTAATGAGTTGTGTTTGCTGTGTGTAATTACTTTTGAAAAGTATTTAGAAATAGTACTGCACAATTTTCTCTTTGGTGTTTTTTCTTTCGTGTAATTTTCAAAGATGATGTTGATACGAGAAGGTATCAGAACTAGGAATGACTTATTAAAGTAAATATTGGATATAAAATAAGTGAATGATAAAACAAAACTGAATACAAAATTACGGCGTAGTAATTTATTCTAGTGTTAAAGATAATATTATGTTGTGTTCGTACTAAGATTTTTTTGTCGTATATAATGTTTATGTGATCTTGTCCTAAAATATATAAACCATAATTATTGTCTTTACCTGTATACGTGGTGTCCCATAAACAGGGTGACAAATTTAAAACTGACATAGGGCAAATTAAATATTCAGAATTATATAGCAGTGTGAGATAATAAAGATTATTTTCATAGAGCAATTAATCATTTCAAAAAAAGTACTGAAATCTTAGAAGATTTTTCTTATTAGTTTTTATTACAAAAATGCCAATTCTCTAAACACCGAGTCATATAAAATAAAATACGATTCATAATTCTAGATTTCAGTTCAGAATTATTACGAAATATCATTAAAATTAGGCTAAACAAGGTACAAAATTTTATAAACAGTTCAGTACTTTTTAAAAATAGAATATTGAAATGTGCATGGAGACACTGTTTTGGTCTATGCATTTCTCAGTCCTGTTGGTGTGCCCAATAGCTTTTCTTAAAGTTTGTTGCTCTATTTTTGGGTAAACCCTGTATAATTCTCAAATATACATTATTACTTAAACTCTATCGTAATAAAAATAAATAAAAATAAATAGATACAAAATAGCTGAATTAAACTTGTTTAATAATTTATCACAATCCTAGAAAATAATCAGTATTTTTTTTTAAATCGGCTATTATGTTCTGTTTTTAATATAAATATTTCACCATAAAAAATTATTTAAAACATTTTATAAATGAAAAGAATATTTTTTAATTGCCAAATTTTGCAACTTGTAGCCTTTCCTTGAAATTATATTTGCATACATTTTGATCATTTTAATGTTTTATAAATAAATGTACACCGAAACTAATATGAGAGTTTAGCTGTAAATATTCAAGAAATTAGTTTTTTTCAGTCTATTGCTTAATTAAATTATCAAAAACAATAATTTCAAATGTAATTAAGCATTTTTTATTTAAGTAAGAACATTTTTAATTAAGTATTGAACTAACTTAATAAAATGCAAATTAATAATGCAATTTAGCAGTACTGAATTTATTTTCATTAAGTTTACTAGCTTAATACATTTTTTTATGTTCTTTTATTTCTACTATGTTCTGTAATGTTTATTAATACAATTATCAAACGGTTTTCTTTTATGTATATCGTTGAATTTTTCATCAATGTAAAATCTATATATATATTTCAATTTATATCTCAAAGTGTTTCCTTATCTCTCTCTTAGAATGTCACAATTACGTTTTAATTTGTAATGTATATTTTTATTTTTAACTTCGTGTTCTAGGAAGTAAAAGTTGTCATGTTAGATTTCATGCAGCATGCCCATGCCCACTGAAGTTCCTAGCCACACTCTTAACTTCGAAACGGCTGCTGTTATTCTCTAAAACTGATGTTTAGGTATTAGTAAAGTTACCATGAGATACACTAGAAAACCGTTTACAACGCAACCTGTTGGATTAATTTGGAATCAGCGTTCCTATCTCATAAACGATAAGAGATTTGAGGAAAAAGCCAGGTTCTCAGTATCATCACTTTAGTAAGAATGCACATAATGCCCATTAAATCGCACAATAATGCTACGGATTGCAGACATAAAACGCACATTTATTTAGTTTAACTTTCTAGAACTGCACTTTTAATCTTCAAAAACTATCACATTAAGTTCTTCTTTAGAATATTTATTTTTACCGGATTCAACAATAAGTGTATTTTATTCCCCGTATTGATGTTTTCAAAGCATGCACCTTTTGGACAACAATGCACTTGTAATGCATTATGGCATTAAAAGAACCGAATTCATATAAGGTAAAATATTAAAAATCACACAAATAATAACTTTTTAAATAAATTAAATACATCTGTCTTCGTATGGTTTAAAATATCATGAGATAAAATAAAAGTAGCACATGTCCTGTTCTGATTAAATTTTACTTTCATGCTATTTATTTCAAGCTTTGAGGTATCCATTTTAGTTAAATTAAAGATCAATAGTTTTTGCTCCATGGCCGCTGGCAGTCAGGTTTCATCTATTGATCTTCGTTTGTCAAGTGGAGCACGCTGCTTGGAGCATGGCATGTTTTAATCGCTGCCCGGGGAGGATTAAACATCTAGCTGAGATCTTCAAAAATTGCTTCTGACAGACTACGGCAGAGAAAATGCAGTCTTATGAAAAATTTCTTTGACAAAAAAAAATATTTCGAGAAAAAACTTCTTTGAATTTATAAATCTGATTCAATTTCTTTTTTGCCGATTTCTGTTGTATGTCTTTGAGGTAAAACCTTAAAAGAGATTTAAGAAAGGTTCTAAATTTAAGGAGCTGTAGTACTTTCAAGTAAGTAGTTAAATAACTATTAATATTTATTATATTCTTCGGTACATTTTTTAATGATATCTACATGTGCATACAGCACAAATGAACTTTTCATTAATCTGACTGCATCAAATAATGTTTACTTTCCTCTAAAGTATCAAAACATGGCCATTTCACTTTATTCAAAATCAATAGATTTTTCCTTCATAACTTAGAAAATCGGGTTCATCTATCATCCCTGTACGTTGTCTTAGTTGGACACGATCTTAAGTATATGTTACTCTTAATGTCTGCAAAGAAGGAGGAACGTTTTAACGAGATCGTCAAAAAATGCTTCCTATAGACAATTGCTCTCGTGAAAAACTGTATTGTTAAAAAAAGGAATGGAAAAAGAAATTGCTCTTCTTTAAGAGGACAAGGGACGTTCAATATTCAAAAATTTCAATTTTGAATTTTTACTTGTAATCATATGTAAAGTTGTTTAACATAAAATCATAGTTGTTTAACATAATAGTTTGCATCTATATTGAAACTAAAAATTAAAAAATAAATATTTTTTAAAATGAAAACTTGATATTTTTTTGAAAAAATACGCCTTCCTTTTTTTTTTACTTAAAACATCCCATGCGCATTCCAAATTAATAAAAAGCTATAATTTTTTAAGAATCTTTTCTATAATTCATGCATTCTTTCTAATTTCATGCATTCATGCTTCTGCTTCTATAATTTATGCATTTGCATTATATATATAAATCTATATATATATATATAAATAAGAAATGACAGTTTTCAGTTTTAATGTCCCTTGTCCCCTTAAATTTATAAATCTGAATATTTCTTTAAACTTTATCTTTACTGTCTGTCTAGAACAGCTATTCCCAAAATTTTAACATTATGCCCCCCCCCTTTCAGTAAAAGAAAAGTTACAGTGGCGCCCCCCCCCCTCACGTTCCTTATCATACCTATAGGTTTTTATTCTTTAACAATTGACATTGAGTTCTCTTTTCTGCAGAATAATGTTATAGGTAAAGTTTGAATAAACTTTTAAAGAGAAAATAGATATGTGTTGAAGTAAAACTAAGAATAATTAAGATGGTTTTTTTAAACATGCATTATCACTTGTTCATTTCTGTTTTTCCCGCCCCCCCCCTATCCTACAATACTGTGCTCCCCACATGGAGGGAGAGCCTCGAGGTTCAGTAACACTGGTATAGAAGAAGCTACTTAAGACTGACTTTAGCAAAGATGCACATGGCTAGAAAGGGGCTGTTGAGTTTTCACGTCCCAAGATTGATGGAAATTACCAGTTCCTCCAAAGGGAGCCACGCTCTGACCACATTTTTAGGAGTGTCAATGCGCCCTGCCCTATTTGCTTTAGATCTGAAGCTCCTTGCCCTTTTTGCTTTAGTGCCGATGCGCCCTGTCCTTTATAGAAAGAAAAAATATGTTGTACTATATTTTCTAGCAAGATGTCGGAAAAAAATAGCCATTTTTCTCAACAGATGGTTGGTTGGTTAGTTGATGTTTAATGGCACAAGGTCCAGAAAGGACATACTGCGCCAGACTATGTGTATGTATAGTAAAATAAAGTTTTCAGGTTAAATGGTGTTGTATAAAACATGTAAAGCTAAAATCCGTGAGGTCTAAAAACAATAAAATCAAACATTTTTCTCAACAGAAAGTGGTCTTTTCTGAATAGAAAGTGCCACCTTTCTTCAACAAAACGTCTTCTTCTCAACAAGTGCCCTTTTTCTCAATAGTAAGTACCTTTTTAAGGAATCCAGCTGCTCTTATTGGGAAAAAGTAAACATAGAAAATCACTACTCATTTTATTTTAGACATTTTTTTTTTTACTGGTAATCTCTACTATATACGAGTCATTTTCAAACTTCGACGCCATTTCCTGTTCGTGTGTAAAATATTTTTTTAATGACTATGTTATTTTATCTCTCACCCTCTTATTGAAAATGTGACACGAAAATGCGTTACGAAAAGCGACATAAAAGTAAGAATAAATGTCCGCTGAAAATGTTAGCATGTATTACATAAACCACCGATTTCTATAAGCTCCATAAGGTTGCATTTATTTGATAAAATGATTGTTTAAAAATTTCATCGGTTTTGGAAATGTTATATGAGAATGTGGCAACGATGTGTCGATAAAAAAAAAAATGTTATTATGCGTTACGTAAAACACCGATTTCTAGAAGCTCCGTAAGGTTGCATTTATCTATATAAATAAAATTAGACTTTTGTCTGTACATTTCTTGGAATTCAAAAATTTTGCGATTTCTATCCGTTTCAAGCACCCGGGAATCCGATGCGACCCTCAAAAAAAAGTTTGTCTGTCTGTCATTCTGTCATTCTGTCATTCTGTCCGTGACGCTTTTTTTGTTTAAGCATCACGTAAAAACGGCTGAAGCGAATGATATGAAATTGGGTGTCATGATAGGTGGTCACTCAACTTAAAACATAGGCGTCGAATTTTTAAAAAATATTGATTAGATTTTCAGATTTTGCGAAAATCGTTTCAAACTGCGTAAATTTGTGTTCAAGCATCACGTAAAAACGACTGGAGCGAATGATATGAAATTGAGTGACATGATATGTGGTCACTCAACTTAAAACATAGGCGTCGAATTTTTAAAAAATCTTGATTAGATTTTCAGATTTTGCGAAAATCATTTCAAACTGCGTAAATTTGTGTTCAAGCATCACGCAAAAACGACTGAAGCGAATGATATGAAATTGGGTGTCATGATAGGGGGTCACTCAACTTAAAAGATAGGCGTCCAATTTTTAAAAAATCTTGATTGGATTTTGAGATTTTGCGAAAATCCTTTCAAGCTGCGTAAATTTGTGTTCGAGCATCACGTAAAAACGACTGAAGCGAATGATATGAAATTGGGTGTCATGATAGGTGCTTACTCAACTTAAAACATAGGCGTCGAATTAAAAAAAAATCTTGACTAGATTTTGAGATTTTGCGAAAATCATTTCAAACTGCGTAAATTTGTGTTCGCACATCACGTAATAACTGCAAAGGTGAAAAAATGATATTGGGTGAAATGATAGGTGGTCACTCACTTTAAACTATAAGCATCTAATTAAAAAAATTTATCAGGTTTCGAGATTTTGCGAAAATCGTTTAAAACTGAGTGAATCTTTGTTCCCGCATTAAGTAATAATGACTAAAGCGAATGATATGAAATTGGGTCACACGATAGATGGTTGCTCAACATAAACTATAGGTGTCCAATTTTTTAAACATTTTTATTAGATTTTGAGATTTTGTGAAAATTCTCTCAAAATACGCTTACATTTCTTCAAACATCACGTAATAACGACTAATGCGAATGACACGAAATTTAGTGATAGGATAGGTAGTTGCTAATCTTAATTTATAGGCGTTGAAATTTTAAAATATATTCATTACATTTTGAGATTTTGCGAAAATCGTTTTAAAATGCTGAAATTTTGTTCCAGCATCACGAAATAAAGGCTGCAGGGAATTGAACGAAATTGGGTGACAGGATAGGTTGTCACTCAACTTAAATTCTAGGCTTCCAATTTTTCAAAAATGTTGATTAAATTTTGAGATTTTGCGAAAATTATTTTAATATGCGTAAATATTCGTTCGCGCATCACATAATTACGACTAAAGCGAATGAAATGATATTACTTAGTTACTCTCTAACCTGTAATATTTTAACAATACATGAAAATTATAATTTCGCTTTCTTTACTTTGGCAACATACTACATCCATTCTGTATACTCCTACAATGCTGACGAAAGTTCTTGCTTTTTGGAAATTTGCGTTCACTAACCCGTCGAGGACGGGTACTTCAGCTAGTATTTAAATACTATTAGTTCACAACAACTTTAATCTATTGTTACAATATTTCCTAAGCTGTAGAATATCCATCCCATGTATTTTCTATAAATAGGTTACCATAATAGAAATTTCAACATAGGGCTACCAGGCGAAATACACGAAAGATGAGAGATAAAATGACATAGTCAATTAATATCGTTTAAATATGGGAATAATGAAACTAAAAAATTAGGGGGGTTCAGGAGGGTCTCCATTGACGAGGCTCGAACAGCCGAGTTTTTGTTACAAGGTATAAGATAATTTAAATGATTTTCTTTTTATTATGAATTTTATCAAATATTTTCCAGTACTGAAACAATATATTAGAAATATACTGCTTAATAATGAAAAAAAGAAATGAGTAGAGAAGATACTGAAATACAGCTGTCCGAATCATAGAACATGAAACGTGTTATGCAGAATCGCTGCCCATAAACTAAAATTTCTGCCGTGACATTCTTTAACATTGTAAAATAGAGTTTGAATTACATTATGAATAGGTTTTTTTTTAAGTTTTTAAAGAAAACTACGAGATCTTTGATAATTAAATATAGCTGTCCGGGCATTGATGCCATATCTATCATGAATTATTTTCAATATTGTAAAAGACGAAATTGAAATTTGAGAATAGCAACATCTGCTTACCATTAGAGCATGGTCAAAAAATAAATATAAATAGACTTCTTGAGTTCTTCCCATTTGACTGAAAAAGAAAAATCCTATTTGTGATCAATATTTTTATTGCATATCATGCCTATTACCTTAGTTAGTTATATAAAAAATATTTATTTATTTGTTAATCCAATTTGTACTATTTTAGATCATTAATTTTTTAGTCTAAATTAATGTCTCTTTTCACGTTTTTCGTGGAATTATTTTGACTCATAATTTTTTGTTCGTTGAAATGTCACGTTTGTTACTATAAAAGTAATGCATGCAATAGTTTCGAAAATATGCATTTTAAAAACCGGATCCATCATTTATATTCACCCTGTATTTAACGAAACTTTTAAAAAGGACAAATCTTCAAGTATAAAGAAGAAATGGAATTCTGTAAAATATCGCAAGTACATCTCTCGTCGTATTCTGTAAAATACTTTTGAACTGAACAAGAATGAAAATTATCTCGACTTCTGCACCGAATTCTCGTTCCATTCTTCTTTTTCTATTTTCCCTCTAAAGCTTCGAGTTAGCCATTTTAGTTTAATTGAAGATCGATAGTTTTTTACTTTATGACCGTGGGCAGTCAGGTTTTATCCATTGATCCCAGTACGTCGAGTGGAACACGGCGCTTAGAGCGTCGGCATCTTTTTAATCGCTCGCCAGAGAGGATTAAACGTTTTGCTGAGATCGTCGAAAATTGCTCGTGACACAGAGCGGGAGGAAAAAATTTAGACATAGGAAAGCTTTCTTCGTATGTGAGGAAAGAATATACCTTTTAAGAGGAGGAATTTTTGATTTTCATTTAGTATTTTCATTTCTTTTATATGGAGTGAATGGATGGCATAACTTATGGAAAATGTAGGATTATTAAAAATTTATACTCTGTATCAAATCATTTCAAAATTTAGATATAGTAAAGCTTTCTTCGCTAGGAAAGAATACCTATAAAGGTGGGAAAATTTTTGATTTTAATTTAGCATTTTAATTTCTTTTATTTAGAATCTCTGAGTGTACGGATGGCATAATTTACGAAAAAAGAATGATTATTAAAAGTTTCTTGCCTGTACCAAATAAGTGATATTGACACTGGCCATAGATATTTTCAATGCTACTGTAAGAATATTTAAAGCATTAAATATCAAAAATATAGTCCTGCCTGCTTAATGGGACGGCCAATTTGACACAAAGCGTTATTTCAATAAACGGGATATTACATTATCCAGGACCAAACTGACAATTTACTACTGTTTGGTACATCGAAAAGTTATTATATTGATATATTTTTTAACCGATATTCCACTAAGCGGGCTTGGCTGTACTTATCGTTTTAATTAAAGTCATTTTTAAATAATGTCTAACGTACATTACTTTTTAAATTGCGCCACATGTGTCGGATGAGTTTTAATAATATATATAAATGGACTTTGAATATCTTTTTTACGAAAAAAGTATTAAGCTACATATTTCTTACCAATTAACCAGTTTAGCTTCATATATATTTTTTTTTTCATTCGTCACTAATTTATGCTATTCCTAAAGCCGCTAAATTTAATCTTTTTGTAATTAAATTCCTTCCCTTCAAAATAAGTGAAAAATTATTTTCACTCATTGAAAAAATTCCTAGCAATACCACTAGCATTGATTACACCTGTATAGCACCTTGCATAATAAGAATATCAGTGGAAGTTTGCAGAATGAATAAAAAACAGTACTTTAAATTCTAAGAAACTTCTTGCAATAGGGAAAAATATTTTGAAATTTTGGTTCATTAATTTTTATTCCTGAGAAAAATTTACTAGTTATGCATTGGTAATGAGTGTATTAGTTTCTTCTATGCCCTTACACACTTTTATTTACGTTTTGCAGTGTTCATAATTTAAGTTTTAGGATTTGATTGAAAACATGTTTCTATGACTTAACATTTTTTGCATAGAATCAAATTATTCCTTTTATCTTAGGATTACATTCCTCCATAAAGGTCCTATTTCAAGATTATTTTTCCCAAAAGTTGTTGTAACATTTAATGTTACTCAGCTAGAAAACTGACTGAGTAAACCAATCAAATACATTGGATGAATTATATATTTTCCGGGAGTCAGAAACGTGACAACATAAATTTAAATCGCATGAGCTTTATAAAGTTTACATCATATTCGCAATTTGGGTGATTCTAAATAGCTCCATGAGATTATATATTTTCACATTTTTCATGAGATTAAAATAAATAAAGTATTTCTTTCTGCGAAACTACGTAATATTTAAATGTTTAAATTGAACAGTTCAGGAAGAGAAATGAAAGTAGATAATATGAGTAATAAATTGTAGATATAAGTAATACATTATAATAATTAGTAGATATGTTAAAATAATATTGATTAAAACAAAATAAACCCTAGTAAAAAACAGGTATTTAATTAAAAACATTTGTTATATTCACCATTTTTCAACGGTTAACTTACTACTAACTCAGCAATAAGTAACTCTGCTTTAATTTATATCTTACGGAAGGTTCAAAAGAAGAGATTACCTGATCATTTCTTTTTTCTTTCCACAATTTCGTCAATATTTATATTTTTGAAATTATATTTTTACATATGATGATACCTTCCATGATTGTTTAAAGAAAACAAGTCTGCAAATATTGGAAATTTAAAATAATGAAATTTTTAAAATGCATTTTCAACGTCGATCTAAAAGCAAATAATACAAACTAACAAAAAAGCTCTCTTCATTCAAAATACATTTGTACTTTAACAAAGTGCATCGGCTTGTATAAACAGTAGTGGTGATCATTAAGCTAATTGATTGGTATTAAAGTTTTATTTCTACAAGAATGTAACCGTAAAATACTGTCATTCCGTCTATGAAACTGACTTCCAAAGCCTCGAACAAGTAATTAAAAACTAGGAATATAAAATGTCTGTAACATATATTCACATTGATAAATATTTGTTAAATTTTTGCTGATTTCTTGCACTACATCTCTTTTATTTGTGCTGATATAGCGGGTAATTTTGATGCAAGTTTTATGTTTTTTACATTATGTTCCAATTTTGATCTGAAACTTTATTGCAAAAAACAAATATGTTGCACAAGGCTTATTTTTAAATTACTCTATGCTTTTAACGCACACAAATGACTATTTCAACCCTACAGTACTCGATACGCTTTTGTTTTTAATGTACCTTCCTAACTTTTTTTTGGAAATGGATGAGACCCCGTGTAGCTAACTCTGAGGTCAGAACCTTAAAGGAGAAAAATTTGTTTTGGAATTCTTCATATAGGCTTTCGGATATCGCCACGTCTGGTGTGTCATACCCTTCTCGAGTACTTCTGCTTTTGTTCTGAGCTAATTTTCTGCTTCCGATGTACCTTCCTAACTTTTCTTTAAGAAAACTGATGAGGCCTGGTGCAGTTGACTTTAAGGCTAATAGTTACACATGTGTAATTTTTGTGAATAACATGTTTAAAGTCAGCTTTTATTTATCTAACTGTAATATTTTAAATATAGCATCTTCATGAAAATTATTTTAAAACAACATACAGTACTTACACAATTTATGTCATAAAAAAGCACACCGTTGAAGAAAATTAACTTTTAATTAGAAGTAAGTACTAAAGTCAATAGTTCAAAAAGTTTCCATTTAAAGATACTGAATTCTAAACATTCTTGGATTAATATTTTTTTATTATACAAAAGCATGCGAACTATCGCACAAGAAACAGTTTCCAACTGCTTAAAATTCATTTAATGATGTATTTTTTTTTTTTTAATAATCTGAAAATTTTGCTTAAAGACCATAAAAATTTTAAAAGAAAACTCTAAAAATTACCAATACACCTGGTATTGACTGATGTCACCAAAAAAAAGGTATATTTCTCTATATCGGTTTAAAATATGATCTGATTTTCAACAATTATCTAAATTAATGGAGTAGATTTATTAGCGCTGCTTTTAGATTTAATGGAATAGATTTAGTTAGCTGTGATTTGCTACTTTTAAAAATGTACCTTTTTCCCGCAATTATGATTGCTGGAAACATATAGCATTTTTTTGGTCCTTTTTAAAATTTGAATTATTTGGCCTATATATCACAGACAAATTTGGAAATTGTCCAAAAGATAGCGTAGAGCAGTCTTGAAACCTGATTTAGTGAATATTAAAATTAAGGTTAACTTGAATATGATTTTCTTTAAAATTTTCCAACAAAGCAATCGCTCAATCTCGCTTAACACATAATTTTCTTTCTAAATTTGAAATATTAATTAACAGTGCATTACTTATAATGCTTAAGAGCTGTTTAATGTTCATGTACGTTCGTATGTAAACATTTAACTTGTAAAATCAGCAAAATAATCATTCAAAATTACCGAAGCACTTCGGTTTCTGAATTTTTGACATTGCTTTGGCAATCAAATAAACAGATAATTCTGTGTTCTAAGGTTAATAACATATTAAATAATTAAAATAACTGTAAATCCTATGTATTTTAGAAATATTAAAGTTTAATCATGGAGGCATGGCCTGCATACTCATCTTATTCAGACTGTGAGATCGATTTAGTGACTTCCTAGCTGCAGAACATTACCACAAATGATCGATGAGTAAGAAAAAAAAATGCTTTTCAGGCTGAAAAAAAATATATGCATTTGGTTTCCTTTCTTTTTTTCTTTCTGCTTTTTCTTTTTTTATCCGAAAGAGATTTGCAATCTGTGCATCATGAATTTTGCATGACACGCTACAAAGGTTGCTTAGGGTAGGACGGCAATTCACAGGAAAGATAAAAATCAAATTCATAACTATGATATATGCAATGACACTTCCTTTATTTTAAAATGATTAACAAATTTCTATTGAAAGCATGGATTAAAAGGAAGCTTCATGTCAATAAAATGCCCATTTAATACAGCAAATGAATTTATTTTTGACTAAAAGCCGGTAAAAATTTTTACAATTCATTGGAATATACTTCTTAGTGTTACAGAATTTAACATTTACAGATTAGTTCAGATTGTATGACTTGTTATTCATTTTAGTACTTTTAGTTACTTTGTTATTCATTTTAGTACTTTTAGTTACTTTGTTATTCATTCTGAGAAAAGTACATTTTCATAGTTAGAGTTTTTAATTAAAAGAGAAATTTTAATAAATAAAAGTATAATTATGTTTCATAACTAAAATAAGTCTCATGTGCGTATGTGTTTTGTGATTTGTAAAACGTGTGTAGAAATTCTAAACCGACCGTCTATTTAAAACGTTGTTTGAGTACTTTTGGAAACTGATATTATAAGACAGCAAAATTTTTAATCGATATAAACTAAGTATATGAGTCATAGTGAGGTTATTTTTAGCGTGTTTTCAACAAACAATGTGACTTTAGTAATTTATTTCATTAAACATTTATCAAAAAATCCCTTAAAATTGTGCGAAACAGTTTATATTTCATTTAATGTATTATCTGAAACGTGAAATAAAAATATATTATGAAATCCATATTAATTTGATATATTTTTTTTAAATTCAGTAATTTTAAATACTTCTTCCATTTGGCCATCATTTAGAGATAGTCATTTGAATCCCCATGTCTAGCTTTACCATGTTACCCGTCGTGTGATAAGGTCCTCAGTTTAAATCATAGCTGCTTTCCTAATTTTTATTGCTGAAATTTTGCCATTTAGAAGCTTTTCAGTGAAATTGTATTTAGTCTTTTCGTCATCGTGTTATGCTTAAAACAAGGCACACCCACTTTATAGAAGTTAGAAGTATTGAAGTAGCTGTTAAATCCGATTTGGTTTAGTAGTTAGGATACCTGGTTGTAGCCAATGAGACGCGGATGAAGAGGGATTTTATGGTGTAATGGTAAAGTTTTATGATAAGTATAATGAATTTTCATAAAATAATGAAAATTTGCTTTTAGGTTGTAAATAAAACTTTCTTAAGATACAAATACAAACTAAACAAACTTTAATAGCGAATATGGATACCTAATGAAAAATTATATTTCTTTACTTATACTTCAAAACTTTAGGCATAAACAGAATATTTTTGCTTTTCAGTTACAAATAAAAGTAGTGTTTATTTGTAACTAGAAAGCAAAAAATAAAAATTAAGTAAAAAACAATTTTTAAAAGTAGAAGCTTTCTATTGTGGAATTCTAAAATTATAAAATAAAATTAGTCTTCAATTCTGGCATACTATAAATGAATGAAAGTTTCCAAAACTAACAAAACTTTTGAGAAAAAAAATATAGATTTTTGCAAGAGTTAATAATTTATAAATATTTTAAATATTTTAAAAGCATTCGAGACTAATACTCTTATATTGGAGCTGTATTTGATTGTAAGGCATTAATATCTGCATCGTAAAGGTCTCATTATGTAGGGTTCTCTTTCCCACACATTCATTGTCAACAGCCGTACAGCATTCCAGAAAAAATTCGTCTCTGTACATTAGTTTATCCCTGAATTATCAGCGAATAATTTTCATACTCTATGGAAACATAAGAATTTTTGTAAGAGGATTGAAAAAAAGGAAAAAAAAATCGTCGAATCTGAAGAACTTTCTTCGATTGACAGAAGAAAAAAACAAACGAATTCTCGTCAAATTCCGGAAAATTTCCCGCAGCACTACTGCAGAAAAATTGTGAATTGAAGAAATATTTTTTGAGAGTGTGTTTTCATATACTAATTTATTTCTCATTTCTCAACGAATAATTTCTGTACTCCTTCGAGACGTTTCTGTGAATTCTTCCCTAAAATCTGAAGAGGATGGAAAAAAAAATCGTTGAATTTGAAGAAGTGTCTTCAATTCACTTAAGGAAAAAACAAAGGCATATTCGTCAAATAACGGAGATATCCCGGCAGCACTGCTAGCAGTAAAATTTCCGTGAATCGAAGCAATAATTTTCTAGACTGAATAACATTATATTTTTATGCATCATGGTGACGTAACATCACAGATAATACAAATATCTTATCTTTATTTACGTACGAATTCGTCACATATAAGTGGATGGTTACAAACATATTCTTTTCTTTTCTTACTGTCCCAGTACTCCTTAACTATCAGAAAAAGAAACATGATGTATCGGCTGGCACAAAACGAAACAGCATTGCGAAACATACCTGTCAACGAAAAAACCCATTTATTTATTTATTCCTTTCACTAGCAGAAATCAATAAAATCAATGATATTCCCAGATGTTACCACAAATGATATCTCACATCGCTGAGCACCACACAGCGCGAGAAACAGCAGCAACATATCAGCGTCAAGAATGATCTGAAAAGATATCGCCGCAATTCATCTGGTCAGTGTTTCGCGCCATTCAACCCGACTGATACGTAAGGCAAAAGTCGCTAAAGCGGAAAAAAAAATCACAGAATGATGCCGTCGAAACGATGAACGTAGAACTTAAAATGGATTAGATTCAGTTTATATGTATGTTCTTCCATCCTATATACGTTTGACATCTGCGGGTTCTCAGTAAATTGGTGATTTCCGCACGGATTAAATATTTACATTTGTGAAATGTTTGTACTAATTTTATTTTTTTCGTAATTTAAAAGTGTAAGCATTTTTTTTACAGATGATTGCAAAGTAGTACAGAAATCCTTTGGTTTTTGATATTTTAGTAATCAAATTCCTGCTCAGGAAGCAGCATTAAATAACATTCTAGTTACATCTACAAACACGCTCATTAATCTACTTCAGAGACCATACAATGACACTAATGTCTACATTCATGTTCAGGTATACTATCATCTACAATCATTTAATCAATTTAACATTTCTTTATCTTAAATTTTAAGCATTCATTTCTCAGACTCGCTTAGATGAAAATCATACTTTTCTGTAAAGCAAAAATATGCATACTCAAATCTGTGGGTTAGGAAAAATGCTATTCTGTCTGGCTACCCGTATGTGAGACGAAAGTTCACACTCTAGCTTTACTCATGTTCTAATTCTGCAGTCTATCCTATCAGCAACAATTAGAAGTTTCTACGTAATGTGCACCAACAGTTATTTCACATCAGATGTAGATTTATTTCGGTGACGGCATATTATTTTGAAAGATATCATCGGTTCGTCTTTCCTTATCAGCGCAGACTTATGTTTAAGACGGAGTGAAATTCAAATAGTTGTTCTTTTACAATTGAATAGTTATAGTTATTTACACAACCCGTAATAACGTCAGTTTTTAGAAAATTATTTAAATATTTCAATAATTAAATATAAAATAACTTTAAACGGCAAAATATTTTGTGCAGTTAAACATTTAGACGATGACACATTAAAAAAAAAAATGAAAACCTTAAAAAATATTACCCAAGGCCGTATAGATAGATACCAGATTATGTATTTCAGAAACACATATGCCTGTTTAAAAAATTACACTTTCAGAATGCGACAAATTATAAAAAGTTCAAGACATGCATAATTTACTATTTTTCACAACAAACTGATTAATGCACCTAGTGGTGCAAGACTAATGTTACTGATAAAACGTTTATTACAAAGTAATGACAATTTTACTAATGAAGTTAAAAAAATTAAGACGGAAACATTTTTCTGTCTAGTTTACGGAGTTATTAAAATTCGAAATCCTGAAGCCTTAGACTTTTATCATAGTTGTAATACAGTATCATATTTCCTTGAACCCATAAACGACTTCAAGTATTTTCTGTTTATCGAAATCCGCGAAAATGGTTTCAAATATTAAGAAAATTATTTAAGAAAATTTTAATTTTATCAAACAATGTTTATGAAATATTTGATTTCATGAAAGATTTACTTTCTGTATATGAAAAGATGTTATTCAAATTTTAATTTGATACTTCCAAAAACTTTGATGTACGTGTTTTGAAAAAAAACAAAAGTTTGACGATTAATTTACAATATAAACTACGAATGTTTGCTAGCATTTTAAAAATTTGCCTGTGATTTCAAGCAATGCAAACATACATGCACTAATTATGCAAATTAATTAGAAATTTTGAAAATAATTTTAAATATCTAATTTAAAAAATATAAACTTAGTTAGAAAACATAAAATATAAGCAATGTTTTGAAATTCTATTTATTTACTTATATATCTGGAAAAAATTACTAAAACGCAGCGTCGTTTCAAAAAGATATTAAATGTGATCATCGCATTTATTTAGTTTTACACAAACTAAGCTAAGGTATACCAGTAACTAATAATTTTGACAACTTTCTTTACCGTTCTGTCTTAACGACTGGGGTGTTAGCAACATTTTACTCACTCAATACATCTCTGTTTTTGCGTTCGTTTACATGGACAAATGCTTTCGAAAGCATCTCTAAAATTGCTGTCATATTTTGTTTCTGCTGTGTATATATAACGATTTACGGAATCAAATAAATAGGAAATATGCAAGTAGGAATTAACGTTTACGGTGTAACAAAACCTTTCCTGAAGGATTCCTTCAGGATTATTCTGTTAGAAGTATTATTTAATCAAAAGATTAGCGCAGCCTACTGTTATTGTTCACTGAGTAGCCTGCAGACAGAGAAAATTCGTTTTTGCCAATTACGCAAATGTATTACGCAGATAAATTACTCTTTCTTCCCTTTCAGGATACGACTTTTTCTAGATACGAATAAGTCTTTTTCATAGTTTTGTCTCATTATGTCTTTAATTCAACCTGAAATAGTTTTTTTAGATAGGAAATAATGTAACTATTTAGGGTATCCAAAAAGATGGTAACATCCTTTAGTTCTTTATACATTAAAGATAAGTGGGCAATGTAAGTTGAAAACTTGTTCAAAGTAAGTTGAGGGTCAAACAACTACGCTAAGAAAAAATTACTTTCGTTAATTTTACAAAAGTGGCATTTTTTTACATTTGTATACGATTCCCCCCCCCTACTACAAAAATTATCAATTAGTAATATGTGCTCAATGTACTAATGACGTGATGCGCGAAGTTTCAGCATTTCACTATAAAAAGTATAAGATTTTTATAAACAAAGATTCACAGGGGCTGTATAGGAATTTTATTGAAAAAGTTTATTGTTAGAGTGAAAATAACTGTTTTCTTTTGTAATTTCTGCACGATCTCTTAAACCCGAATTTTTTTTTCCAGCAGAGAGCCATTAAAAATTGATCTACGTCAACAAATATTTATCATATCTCGGACACTTTTAAGATTATTTTTGAAATTTTGTACATCACCTTATTGTATCGGGCACATTTTGTTTGCCAACTGGTAACATTTTGTAAGGGTCCGTATACAAATTTAAAAAATGTCACTCAATGAACAATAACGAGAGGAATTATTTTTCTCAGCATAGTCTTTTCTTCCTTACTTACTTTGAACATTTTTTTAAAACTTTAATTGCCTACTTAACTATATTAGATAAAGAATTAATACGTGTTAGCACTTTCCTGGGGAACCCTGTATAGCATACATTTAATATTAGTTCTCATGCTTCACATGCACATCAACGATCAAATATGTAAACAAAACTTGATAAGCGTACTCACATAGGTACTAGGCATGACAGGATAATATAGTGAAAAATTGCGGTCATCTATTTGTTTATCTATGCTTTTTTTCTATGTACAGCGACCTTCTATTTGACTGCATTTCTGACAGGGGCCATATACGTTTGTCAAAAGCTGTTAACAAATTACTTGCTGGTCGAGTAAAAGTTCTTTTTTCAAGAGCTAACGCTAGACCGCTGAGCTGTGAAAGCTCCACCCTCATAATGAGTATTTAACGCCAACAGTGAAGTAGTTTGCCTCGATGTCAGAAATAAAAATTTGAAATTCAATAAAGTACGAGTGTAAAGAACCAATGCAAAGAATATTGTTTACCATCTCCGTAGATAATCAATGCACGAAACTTGCTTTGGTTTTCTTTCTAATTTACGTGATTTATCAATATGAGAACGGGGTTTTAAAATTGTTGTGTCACATTAAGATTTAGATAGTTATTCTGAAAAATTCAAGTTTATAGCATTTCGGTTATTTATAAATGCACTGCGCTGTGTTAAATTCTAACAGTCATTCTGATTATATATCGTATTTTCGTGTGAAAAGAAAAAAAAGTTTTTTTTTTTTAAATAAAACAACGTGAAAAAATTATCAACAAAGAATAATTTCAATAGATTCACTTTCTTCTTTCGAATTGCTGTTACAATTTTTCGGGGGAAATTCTTCAGAGACCAAAAAATCCCATTTCCCTCCTAACAAAAGCGTATTATTCTTTTCACCAAATATTCCTACAAACGAACTACATCCAAAAAAAAATAAATAGAATGGTAGAATTTTTGACTTTCGCATTTATTGCACGGGAACTTCATAAATTATGTATCGTATTCCTCCATGCGATTCTCATATATGTTTCGCAAACGTATGAAAATTGTTTCACATCTAATTATATTCAAATCGTTTTCATGCAATTTAAATGTAAATTTGTCATAAAAATCGAATCTTTTATTCTACCTCAATAGTTCTTTTCTGCTGCACACAGCTCCATCTCCAAATTCTATAAAGTTTAAAGTATCGGGCATATATTTCGTATTCATGCATTTTTTTCCCTCCATTCTCTGTATGCGTATGTCTTCCACCCTTTCTGCCGCCCCCCCCCCACTTTTTTTTGAGTCCATTTAGGAAAGTTTTTTTTTTTTTTTTTCCTAACTCATGAATAATTCACAGTAAGATGGGAAATCTTCGGATACAAGGTTCTGAAACACATAAGTGAAAACACAGAGTTGAAATCAATAGCTTCGGTTTCAAATTACATCGATTACGTGCAAATGTTTTGGAGGATACATGCGCCCACGCTTTATTAGATTTGCGAACCCGCGTTATTTAATACCTTGTGTTCTTGCAAATTATGCAGTGCTTTCACCGTGTCAGTGTTCTGTAAAGAAGTATTGGTCACCTTTTTTTTTTTTTCTTTTAAATATTGAACAGAGTTGAAGAGTAATCACGCTTATAGGAATATTTGTCATGTAAAAAGATATAAAAATGTAAAATATCTTGTTTGAAGATTGATGGAGCTATAAAACTCATTCTGTGTCTTGGAGTAGCATTGAATGATCAAACTGAGGGTTTTATGTGAAAATTATTAAGGATTTTGAAATCGAAAATAGTAGAGCTAGAGACGGGAAGAGAGTCAAACACCCTTTTAAATTTCACTTCTTCTTCCATTATAGATATTCTGCTACATTGTTTGGATTTATCATTCCACATTACATGGAAAACATCATGACATTGTTTTAATTTATGTTTTGTAAAAGTTATAAGCTATTTTGTAAAACTTCGACTTCTATTAGAATATTTTACTCCTGAAAACTAAATATAGTAAAAAAGAACAAGTTACACATGTCTTAGTTATATAAAAGATGGCCATAACTAAAGTAGACGTGTTTAATGTCCAATTGTGAGGAAACTGTTGGACTAAGCTACAGCCCAAATTTGCAATAAATGCTACACTGCTGGCCACCCAAATTGCAACACCAAGAAAAACAAGAGATATCACAACAAAATTTATTGTGTAGATAACATGTTGACCAAGTAACAAATGATTAAATTTACAGCATTCTATGAAGCGTGGTTCCTGCCAAAATCAGTACCCAGAGTAGCCGCCGTTGTTGGAGATCACAGCTGCCACACGCCTCGGCATTGATTCAAAGAGACTTTGAATGTGTTCTTGGGGTACAGCAGACCAAGCAGCTTCCACACGTTGCCAAAGTTGATCTGGTGTGACAGCTGGGGATGAACTCTGGGTCAGTCGTTGAGCAACCATGGACCACATGTTTTCTATCGGCGAAAGATCCGGAGAGCGCGCCGGCCAGGGAAGCAATTCAATCTGGTGATTGACGAAGAACCCTTGGACAATGCGTGCCACGTGTGGCCGTGCATTATCCTGCTGAAATATGGCTGTTGGCAAGCCCTGAAGGTAAGAAAGGACAACTGGCTCCAACACCTCGGAGATGTAGCGCTGGCTGGTTAAAGTACCGGCAATGCGTACTAGAGGAGTGCGAGAGAGATATCCGATACCGCCCCATACCATAATACCCGGTGCAGGACCAGTGTGACGGTGCATAATGCAGCTGTTCAGCATCCTCTCTCCACGGTGTCTCCAGACTCGAATCCGACCGTCGTGGTGTTGCATACAGAAGCGTGACTCGTCAGTAAAGAGAATTTCATTCCATTCTGTCGTCCACATCCTTCTTTCATCGCACCATTGGCGGCGGAGACGTCTGTGGTTCCGCGTCAGAGGTAGACAAAGCAACGGACGTCTTGCGGACAGACCATTCTGCTGTAAACGACGTCGAATGGTACGCGCAGACACTGGATGATGCGTTACAGACTGAATCTGCTGTGATATGGTTCGTGATGTGACTGAGCGGTCCGTCACTGCCATGCGTACAATCTGCCTGTCATCACGTGACGTGGTGCACTGAGGTCGATGCGGTTGATCACGTCTGTCCGTCGTACCCTCCTGCACCCAACGATCACATATCCGCATCACAGTTGTTTGGTTTCGTCCAATACGACGACCGATTTCCCTGAAAGATAACCCACAATCTCGGTATGCCACTATCCTTCCTCTGTCAAACTCGGATACTTGATCAAAAGATGATCGTTGTTTCCTACGAGGCATAATTTATCGTTTTTTTGAAAAAAAAGCAAGAAAAACACAATTGCTGTACTTGAAACCGTCGAAATCTCCAAGCCTTAAATAGCGCTTTGAGGTGGCGCCACAGGCGCGCTTGATGTGCGTCTGCGCTGAAATTCTAATCATTTGCATATCTCACCTCAGCTAATGCATGTTGTAAATTTCATATTATTTGCATGCTTCCTTCAGGGTGTTGCATTTACGATGGCCAGCAGTGTAATTAGACCACAAGTGATTTTGATTAGTAAAAAAATAGTTCGTATTTTCGCCATCAGGGGCGAAAGTGGCGCTGTAAGATCCATTTTTGGAGTAAAATAGGCACGGAAAGTACAGAAAATTAACATTTACTAATATATTGCCATCACTGTCATGTCTGGTTTAATATGTTTTTCTTGCAGATGTTCGAAAAACTTCATATTCTCTGAGCAGCATTCCCATACGCAGAATGTATCAGATCTCTATTGATTTGCTTGACGTGCTCCGGTATTCAAAATGGCAAAATTATCCTCATACCCCTTGGCATACCAATCTCGTTGCATAGCCCCTTAATTACCATCTTTTTTCTCTGTGAGAATCTGCAAATTCCCTTCAATGCATTACTGCGTATGAGAGTCATCGCTAAAATGCTTGATAAATTGTAAAATGCAAAGAGGATATGTAAAATGCGGTGTCAGTATCAAAATGCTTGCAAAATATTAACTTTCTGCACTTTCAATACCTATTTTACTTCAAATATAGACATTACAGCACCGTTTTGTCCCCTGGTGGCGATAATCCAAACTTTTTCATTTCTGATCAAAACCCCAACGTTTAATTACTAATTACTGCAAATTTGGTTCCGTTTCATGCAACAGTTTTCTCACAATTGGGCTCTGAACACTTCTACTTTAATTATGGCCCCCCTTTATGTCCGATTTCTAACTTCAGAAAATTGCTCAAAACAGTTCGTTTAGGAAAGCTACTTAAAATTTTCCCGTTATCGCCTATATAAAGCAAAAAATTAATTGAACAAATTAAGTGGCAACAATGTTATTTACGTAACTATAGTAATAGGAGTAGAATATGAAGTCAGTTTTTTAAAAGTGGACTAAGATTAAATGTATTGATTAAGGACCATTTTTTTTTCGTCAAATGTTTTTTCTAGCTACCATTGTACTTGCATTAACAACGGGCTTTACCTTCTAGTCAATATATATAATATTTGAAGTACCCATTGTTGAGGTTTAATATGTATTGCATATTTTCGAAAGTTTTCGTTTTCATTTTGCTTTGTCGGAGTACCAAGAACGAAATTAGCATAATGAAAAGGTATAGAAAGCAAAGTAATAACTTCTCAGGATTGTTAAAAAAAATCACAAACACTAAAAGTTTAGATATTAATGAAAAACTGCGGAGTATAACTGTCAATAGAGAAAATATTTAGAACCAAGAGTAAATATTTCGATGTCAACAGAGAAAATATTTTATTTTCAAAAATAACTTTCTTTCAGTGGAATGAACTTAAAAAAAGTCATTTGAAATTTCAGAAAAAGTATGCAATGAATGAACATCAACCAGCCAAACGTGTGGTGTAGTGGCTTAAGTACGATTCTCTCATACCCCGAGTTCGGATTTCATTCCCGACACGGGCTTGAATATTTGTGATGTCATTATTAACGGTAAAGATGGCCGCCCTTGGGACGCTCTTTCACAAATGGCCATGTCGTTTGGCGATCCTTTGGATAAAGCTTGGTACGCAAGTGGCGTGACATTAAAAAATAAACGAATATTAAATTGAAAGAGAATCTATCTGGAAAACGATTTTTAATAGCAAGCGCTCTGCTTTCACTGTAGTGAAGTCTGATTTCATTATAATTAGAATATTTTACTTTGGTGAGCCATTGTTTTCAGAGTTTAAGTCGTTTCTCAAAAAGCATTCAAAAATGTTAAAAAAAAGGTTTATGTTATAAATTTAAGTAGCAGACTACTATTCAAGAAAAGTTCGCTTCATTTGTTTTAATTACTTTTAAGTAATGTGCGGAGAAGATTTTACAACATTGCAACAAAATCTTTTTTTTTTCTAATTTAAGGAATATTAAGCATTATAACACAAATCAACGGTCTCCTAGCTTATAACTAACTTTTATCTGATTAACTGCAGATATTTTTATGTATTTTTATTGTTGCATAATATAACTTTACACAAATTTTGCAAAATTTAAGGAAATTCAACAAAAAATTTGAACAGAGAAAGAGCAAACTCCCCCCTCTACCCCCCTGAAAAAAACATGTATAATTTTCTTAAAACCTATGAACGCCTGTAGTTTATGTCAATTGTGTCCACCTTTCATAATGCTAAATTTTATTTCATTCGCTTCAGTGGTTTATACATAATCAGGAAACAAACATTTACACATTTTCAATAAATTTTCTCAAAATAACAAGTTCTATTCAACATTTTGAAAAAAAAAAAAAAAATCGAAGCCTGCAGAAGTTGAGTGACTACATATCATGTCATCAAAAATTAATTTCATTTGCATTAGGTATCTTTACGTGATACGCGAAGAAAGAAAAAGTCAAAATGGCAAAATGACAGAATTCCAGAATGTTTCATTCACATGTGCTTGTTTGCTATGTGTAATTTTTTTATACATATTTAAATATTAAAGTATTCGCAAATCGTATAATTTGTTTGACAATTACTTTAATGTACAATACATTAAAGATTTAGATCATTTTCAGTTAAAATCTTGATACGTTGTATTATTTTGCAAACAAACAATTATTTTATAATTATTAATAAAAAGCTATTTTCTATGGTACCAACAAAATATTTCAGCTTTCAAGGCGTTTTGAAGACTTAAACACTTACTCAACAATTTTAAAGAAGTTCATCTTAAAAATATTGTCTAATAGGTACAAGTGCATAATGTTTCTTTTAACATTTAATCTATCTTATTAGTAGATTATCTATCAATACTTTTGTTCTTAAACCCACATTTACGATGTACACAATTAAAATACGGCTCGAGTAGCTCTTTTTCTTACATAATAAACAAATTTAGATTACAACGTTTGCTAATTAACAAACTGATTGAGCTATTTATTGTTACAAAGTAATTACCATTGAAATAACTCATAACGAGGTAATGAAGATATCAACGAGAAAATTGATGCGTTCCACCCCTAATAAATGAATATGATCCATCCGCTTTCTCATTACTTTCTCGTTTAGAGCTAAACTGTTGTTACAGTTCAAATATACGCGCGAACCCACCATGCGGAATTATGATGGTGTAAAGAATGCAGAAACAATACTTGAAATGTTTCATTACAATTCAAATTACTTCTGCATCATTTGCAGTTATTTGCCGTTGTTAATAATTCGAGTTCAGGCAGGCACACGAATTCTTATTAAGTATGTTTCCACTGCTAAATTGCACATTTAATGAGATTTACAAATAATCCATACATTATTTTTGGACTTTGATGGAGCTGTATTATTCAAGCGTGTCTTAAATGTACGCTAGCGATAATTAATAGTTAAATTAGCCTCGAATTGTACCATTTAGTAGATTCTATTTTTAAAAGAAAAATTGCATTTCAACAAAAGAAACAATTCCAGCCCAATTCAACGGTAAATTTAATGCTAACACATTAGGAAGTGTAACGCAGTTTTCAGTCAGGGTGTTGTAATATTACAAAACTGCGTGTGAAAGAGCCAGTGGCTGAGAGGTTACGGGTGTTCCTGCTATCCACTAATCGCTTAAGCGTACGGTCGTTGGTTCGATTCCCCCTCACCCCTTGGTTATGGCTGTGCTATGAACAGTAAAATTTCCTTCGTCTGTGCTAGTAAAAACTACCATTGCGCTGTCTACTTCTTTCGATGAGTATTTATAAGCCTATTCTTGAAGCCAAGTAAACAAATCCGAAAATAAATGCAATGTAGTGTAATGCGTTCTCTAAGGTTGCGCCATATTGTAAAGTTGCAGAACTGTACAATTAAATCGAGTATGTGAGTTAACGACAAACTGTTCTAAGATCATGAAAGAACTGAACTTTGCACAATATTGGTTGGAACACAACTGTTAATTTTTGTATAAGCATACTTACTGCATTATATTGTGTATTAAGGCAAACATACTCGAGGACTATCTGCCAAAGGAGGGGTTCATTGGACAGAGAACACTTTAGGGGTGTCTAACGCGACTGGCTGCATTTTACAAAGAATAACACACTTATGCTTGCAACCGGACAGAACGTTCTGGCTTCTCGTCACTAACATGACAAATCTGTCTATCGAACACAATCTGAAGCATGCGTCATTTCTTATAAGCAGTACAATAATAGTAATGTTTCACTTTTGTGTAAGCAAAGGCAAATAGTATCCTTTCTTTCCTCTGTAGATTGATGAATTCGATTGAAATTGGTCACTTTATTTATTTGCCGTCCAGGTGGTGTAGTAGCTTAAGAACCATTCCATCACGCCTTCGGCCCGGGTTCAAATCCCGGCATGGGCATGAACACAATACTTTCGGGCATTTGTGGTGGAAAATGCCTAATCGGCAAGAGCCCACCCGTTGAAAAAGAGTAATTTCTTTTTTCTTATTTTAAAATATTAAAAGCTGATTAACAACTAATCTAAGAAAATTATTCTAACCTGACTAAATGGAATGAAGGCCGCATGTCTACAAACCTGTGTAGGAATTGCAGTACAATTTTTTTCTTGCAGCAATTTTTATTCATTTTCAAAGAAATATTTTACAATTTAGTTATATTTCTCTAAATTACTGGGTAGAAAAACAGATCAGACTCAATATTTAAAATTAGTTACCGTTTTCCTTTGTGGTATACGTAACTGAATGACATTAGATCATAAAAAAAGGTAGTAAAAGCTGGATGCCGTCGCTAATGCTTTTTCATTCATTAGTTAGTAGTCTTTCAGGTACCTACATCTTTCAGAAATTTCGTTCATTTATGACTTGAAAAAGTCTTTTTTAATCTCTTCTCGAAAAAAGTCTTCTGAATGCATGCCTGGAAAGACATACAAAGATTACATAAAAATCTATAATTCTATTAATTTTCACGTATTACTCGTAATTTATGAAGTTTCGTAATTACAATTTATAATATTTCTCAAACTTCTCTTTTATGTAATTGTTTAAAAAAATTACTTAAGCAACAGATTTCTGTATTCCCACGTTTTACAGTCTAAGGTATAGATCATTAAAAAAGGTACCATCAGCATTGAATAACTATGTACAGATTTAAGAAGAAGAAAAAATCATACCCCATTGAAGAAGGAAGATGTAGTAAACGTAAAAGAAACACCCTTTCACTTACAAGCTATAAAACTACAGTATACAATACCTTCCAGTTACAGAGGATATAAAATAACCGACTGTATACACTCTATGTTGTCTCGGCTCACTGTAAAAAAATATAAAAGAAAGAAAAAAAAAACTTTTGATACGAAAGAATAAAGCGTTTGCTTCCCTGTGGTGCCTTTCAGAGGCGTGTAACAAATATTTTTATGTTCTCTGGTGCAGATTGTTTATCCTAAGGGTGCGACAAAGTGTTTAAAGTTTTATTTCTGCTGAATAAAGTAAATACAAAATATGAAAAATTGAAGAACGTAGAAACATGAATTTCCTTTCTTATGCATTCCGATTTCATAATGGGATGGAATTATTCGTTGCTCTTTTCAACATTTTCGTGGAATTATCTTTGTATAAATTGGCGGAGATGGGTGGGGTATACCACCTAAATATGTTCTTGACGTTTCATCCTAATAATAATCAGTATATTAGAGTTTTTATGAGTTCTAGTTCTTCTTTTAACTTAACAAAAGTAAAAAATAATTTGTGCGTGAAATTGTCCTACATTTTTCAAGAAGGCTGCCAAATGTTGGGGGAAATTGATGCTGTTGCGTAACACATTAAAGAATATAAAACACTAAAGTATGTATTTCAATTACTGCCTTTAAAACCTATATCCGTAAGCTCTTTTGTTAGAAAAAAAAGCTATCAATCGTACGCACACTATTTACGTACACACAACATAGACATAGTGGCCAAGTGACTTACCCACTTAGTGCTTCACAAGCTCATTTAAAATTTGGTACTTCCACCTTTTGCTTTGTATACAGCATTTATTCGTCGTAAAATAGAAGCAGTAAGCTTCTGGTATGTGTGAAAACTCATTTCAGACCATGCAATACTAGGTGGCACATCTACTTCTTTGAAATTTAGTATTCAAACGTCTTAAATGCCTTTCCAAATCATCCCACAGATTGTCGGTCACGGTGATGTCTAGACTTCTTGAACGGATGATACACCCTAACGGTTCTCATTGGTTAATAGAACTTTTTTCTACATTTCTATTTTGTTTTCTTTATCCCAATCATAACGATGTTTCCTATTTACAGTTGAGAAAAAGAGCTTTCCTGTTAGACGTCTACTTTACAAGCTCAAGAGATTTCTGTTCTCTTCTCATTGTTTTGTGAGAGATCTTTGTCTCTGAATTCAAATTGAATTCTTTCGTAATTTGTTGAGTTCCAGATCGTCAGCTTTCCCTATTTTTCTTCACAATTCCATTCAATATTTTTTCATCTTGCTTGGTGATTTTCTTCACTTCATGCCCCTCTTGATGTTGAAGCTTTTGTGATACCTTCAGTTAAGTGTGCTTTATATATCCTTTTTACGCTTCTATTTGACATTTTAAAATGATTTGAAATGTCATAAACTTTTACGCCGTTTATTCACTTAGACACAATCTGCCCTCTCTTAAACTCACTCATATTTTTCTTTGATGACGTCGGAAAACCAATTTTACAAGATTTGAAATTATACTTTTGGAGAGACATTAATGAATGTTTTCTATGATTAAAATTTGAGTAAGAACCATAAAAGTGGTAAGTGACAAGTTATTTGGTCCTTGAGTTTACTTCAATGAACTCTATTATTGCATATTCGTATTGTTTTGCTTTAAAAAACTGAATGGTTCTCTCAAATTCTTTTTAAATGCTGACTTAATATACTGAAAGGTTTTTTTGACCGCCCTCCTAAAAAATATTTCTAAATGCTACAAACACAATTTTTAACGCTTTCCAGCAATATGTGAAAGAACTGACCATTGGCGTAGTGGATAAGACACGGAACATTTTTAGACAGCTAAAGCGTGCTGGTTCAGGAATCTGGATTCTCGCGCAGCTGTCGAACTTGCACTCTTTCGTTTTGTGTGGTTTTCTCCAGATGAAGTGTAAATACCTGTTACAACCCCTTAATAAATGTTCTTAAGTAAGCGTTAGCCTGACTGAAGTTTTGTCTTAACCAAAAGAACAAAAGAGGTGTAAAGCATTTTTGATTTTAGTTTATCTGTCTGTTTATCCGTGTTCTAACTTCCGTAAATATACATCCATTGCAACGGAACTTATGTATGCTATTTCCATATACTGTATCATGAATCATATTAAAAATGTTGTGCGTAGCATTTATAATGCTTTTATAGCAACACTCAAAAGTATTACAATACACTACGTTCTATGGGCGGTGATTATTTGAATCGTGTTTCAGAGATGTACGTCTTTTCAAACAAAACAAAATTGATGGATTTTTTTAAGGATTATAGAAAATGCTTTAAATTGAAATAGCATTTTTAGCTGACTTTTGACTGTTCTTCAAATGGAGTACTCAATTATAAAACATTACGGTCTGTAGTAGTTTAGAGACATTCATCTATTACAAGAACAGCTTAAAAGACGTCTATAAAAGCTAACTCTTTAAGAAATTAACATTTTTTTTTTCAAAATTTCATTAATAGAACTATCAGGCTTTTTTGAGGTTATCTCGAAAATCTCGCCAGATTTGAAAACAATACATCGTCAAATCTGGAACATTGTTTTGTTGGACTTGTGTTCTTGCTTGTGTATTGTGTTAGGTTAACCTACACGAGAGTTATGTGGCTTGGGGGAGAGTGCAAGGCCAGAAGAATATTTTAGGTTTTCCAACGAGTATTCATATTACAGTTGAGGAAAACCATGCCGTATCCGGTCGATCATGCCACAGTTATGGAGTGGCGTTTTAACAACGCAATATACCGTCAGTCATTATCACTTCTTAAAAGAAAAAAGTTCCAACGACACCTTTGCAAGAGATTGCAGACCGAATGGTAGGTTTTTGGCAATGCAGCTATCATGTGTGCGACAAATAAGGATTTTCTTACATCTGTCTTACAGCTTGCAGAGTCATTTACTTGCGCAATTTGTAATTAAAATTTTATGCCTTCTGTATCAAATTCTTAAGGGTTTTATTGATAAACACACTGATTTCATGATTCAATCAATCACCGTTTTTGAATGATTCATCTTCAAAATTAGAGGTCCTGTATATATGTGCACAACCTAATGCACATCTCAGTGTAAATGAGAAAAAAAATCTACCTGTGTTTTCTATATATAGAATAGGACAGCATAGGATCTCATTACTTGAGGGCATGAAATAACCGATTGTGAATTTTTCGCTGCAGAAGAAGGAAAAACCGAAATTCCCGCGAAGAAGAAAAAAGAAAAGTTGGCTGTCCCCGGTGATAGCTTTCAGAGAAGAGTAACAAATGTTTTTGTGTTCTTTGACGCTCTTCGTTTAGCCTCAGGAGGTGGAGCGAGATGTAGAGAAATTCATTTCGAAGTGGGTAGAATAAATTGTAAAACGAGAATTCCTGTTAGTGATAAGAGGAAGATATACATATATATATATATATCCCTCTTATCAGATGTTTAATAAGATTACATTGTTTTAAAAATTATATGAAGTGCGTATTGTTATGTCGATGTATATTTTGAAAGTTTAGTTTTAAATGAAATGCAGAATAGTTAAAATAATGTTTATTTTTCTTTTTAATATATGTAGATTAAAATATTCCCTACAGACCCATACAAAGAGTCTTGACTTACGCAAGGGATGCGCTCCAAAATCTTTCTGTAAGTAAAAATTTCGCTTGTGAAATAGGGTATGTATAAAGACTTTTTGAAAGACACAGATAGCTGTTTTAGACACTTATAAACACCCCTCAGACCGTTTTAAAACATACTATAACTATATATTACCAACATAAAGTTATAAATAAAGCTAAGTTTAGACTGCGACAGTTTGGTTGCTTCCGCCTTCAGTGATGCTACGAGTATTGGAACACATTTCGCTGATTGTCTCTCTTCTGAAGCTGGAGATAAATCTTGTGCTGCGGGCGAGGAGTCCACGTTACTTGTGAAAAACTTGTGTAATATACCATTCGCGTTGAGGAGCGAGTCCAGTGTATATTTCTAATCCCTCTTCACACAGAATTATTTTAATGGCTAAAATTATTTTCGAAAGAGAACTATTTATCCGTCTTTTGTGTAAGCGAATATGTAGTGCTGAAATTTAAACAACAAATCAATAGGGCATATGAATAATTAATTTCAATCTTCCTACCTAAAAGAAGTGAAGAAATGAGATATCGAGAAAAATTGTGTTACCTGCAAATAGCAACTTAAATTAAGAAAGTTATTTCAATTTTATCGAAATTTTGAATACAAATGATTGAAAAAAAAACTCTTTTTTTAATTGCTGTATTGAATAGCAAATATCTCGACAACATTTTAGATTCTAATTTTCTATGTTTAGAACAAATTTATTAGATTAACGGAACTTTTATTTTAAGATAGCAGTATTTTAAAATAAATATTAATCCATACCAATGTGAATATCATAACATAAGTATACTAGAAGTTAAATCGCGGTGTGGAAGCCATTATTACAACATGTGCTAGAAAAAATAAAATTGACAATAATACGAACACACTCAATTTATTTAATCTTTTCCCTCTGAAAATAAATAACTTCATATCAATTTTTATTGTAAACCGAAATTGGACTTCTATGATCTGCTGAAAACGCGTTGAATCTCTGTACGATGGTGTTGGAGGAATCTTTTCGTATTCGAAATATTTCGTTTTGCTCGTTGGCCTCTTATATCAGTGCTTCACGAAGGGTAGATATGTTTTATTTGTGAAAATAAAGCGTAAAATGAGTAATCTTGAAAAACTGTTTTAAACGAATGGGAATCGCAATTTTCACTTCAAAGCCTGACGTCAATATCACTTGTGATACCTAATTTTGTCACTCAGTCAATTATCTTTTTAGGATAAAGAAAACAGCTGAAAATAATAAAAAATATACCTTAAAAGTTACAAACTATTAAATTTAGTTAGTTACTGCATAAATTTACTCTCATACTTTAAAAAAAGAAAAAAAAATGTTTTCTCGAATCAACAAAATTTTCCGGTTGAAATAGTGTTAACGAAATTTTTGTTAAATTAACAAAACAATTTTTTTTAAATTATTTGGTTATTTAAAACAAAACATTTTGTCAGTTTAACCAAAATATAAGGGTGTTTTGCTTGTTTGTACAATCCCAGCACGAAAGGCTAATTAATTTGTAATTTGATCTACTTTTTTCCCCTTTCACATTTAAAATCCTAAACATTCATTGTGAAAGTTTTGTCAAGACACGTCCGCCGTACTATTACACGTACTAGTACGGCGTACGTGTACGGCGTACACGTACTAGTTGTTTTAACAAATTTGCCTAGCGGTCAAAACATGAGCTGCTTTAAACTAATCCTTATAAAAACGCAAAAAATAAAAATGTAAATTTTAATGCATCGATAAAATAATTTGGCTTACCTTTGAAGCTTTCAATTGACTCCGAAAAAATCGAGTAAAATTATTTTGCGTTTGATTCACCCATACTTAAATACATTTACAGACAGGTGTAAATACTGTTTTCGTCTAATAAACAGTGTTCAAAAACACCCGATCGCCCAGGCCGCTAAAAAATATCCCTTGCCACTAGCTTTTTCCATTCATTATTATAATTCAATACATCTGGCTCCTAAAACTTTTGATGGCTTCTAAGATTTTACAAGTTTTGTCGATACCTGATAATGAAAATGGAATTCTCGTCTTTCCTCTCCCTCTGACGTGGAGCTCCCCTGCCCATGTCCTTGATGCATGCGTAAATTGACGGTTCGACAATAGTTTAAATGCCATTGGCTCTGAGTTTCAACGAAAATGTTTTGTTGATTCAAAAAGACATTTTGTTAAATATATTTGGTTGAATTAAACAAACTTTTGTTGAATCGACAAAATGAAGCTACTGTGATTTTTAACGAAAGATGCTTTGTTAAATTCGACAAAACACTTTTTAGCGTGTAAATGCTATTTTTATAAAAAAAAAAAAATTGAAAATGTTCCACCATATTACTATAATTTTATGAAAATATTATATTCCTATTTTTAACAATTTAATGTCAATTTATCGCTGACATGTAATCTAAAAGATCTACTAAACCATGGATGAATGTAATGCGCAGCACACAGCAAGCAGATAATACTTACCTGTTAAAACACCACCTTAAGAACAGGATAGCACAAAAGCTGTTTACTCGAGGCTATAAAATAACTGACTGTGCACATTTCACGGGGGATATAAGAAAAACCTTAAATTCTGGAAAAGGAAAAAGTAAAGGGGACTGTCTCCAGCGATAGCTTTCAGGGAATAGAAACAAATGTTTTTGTGTATTCTGACGCCCTTCGTCTCGCCTGAGGGCACAGGAAAAAATGCCCCAAAATTTATTTCGAAGTGAGTAGAATAAATTCGGAAAATGAAAATACATTTGAGTGATAAAAATATATGCATTATTTATCATTATCGATGCTTATAGAAAATATGCTACTTAAATGTTTAAATAGCGCCTTCTGAGTGATAGATGTGCTTAATACCTAGGTTGAAGAAACGATTTTAACTCCAGAAACATTAGTAGCAAAGTGTGATGCATATAATGTTACGAATTTCTAAAAATTCTGCAAATTAAATATTTTTTCGGTTTAAAACACTGATATCCATGCTTATTTCTAATTATTTAATTAGTTTTTATTTATAATTTGTAGATTATTTAGATAAATAATTTCGTCATTTTACCGTAATTAAGTCATCAGTGAAAATAACAAAATAAAGTATCCAAGTAGAAAATTTTGGAAATTTGTAATCTAGCGTGTAGATAGAGAGTCAGTGATTTATAATGGTTAAATCATTGCTCTGCGATGCCACCGCACCGGATTTCAGTTCTCAGTCCGGGTAAAGTTTTCTCAGCGTTTCATTCTTTGAGTAAGTAACTAACATAAGGTCCAAGATTGCTTGGGAAATAAAACGTGGAAATCCTGCTTCAGGTTGATCATTTGGCTGGGGCATGCGCTCATTGTACGAAATCCAGGAAAATTTTTTGGAAATCATGGGCATCTGAGATCCCCCAGATTTTCGAAGGAACGTTACATGAAAATACCAGGAACTTTACTGAAAACTTTATGATGGACAATAACGATCTGTGGGAATTTTGTGAATTGTTCAGTAAAGTTCCTAGTATTTTCATGTAACTTTCCTTAAACATCTAGAGCACCTCAGCTGACCATTATTTCAGGGAATGTTCATGGATTTTTTTTATTTTTTTTATTTTTTTTTCTGTGTAGCTAATACCAGAAACCTAAGTTGTAAAGGCGGTAGGCAGAGCGGGCACCGATCTTTTACATGAGCGATTTTGTCAATGAGTTTAGTTTATAGCACATAGATAAAATATAGAAGGGACGGTATTTAATATATTAGGTAACAAATAACATCATTGGCAAAATATATTGTGCATTAAAAAAAATAAATATTAAGTCCCATTTTCAAGCCTAACAAATTAATCATGAATTTCTTCGTAAATTAAAACCTCCAAACTGAAGCATATGTAAAACAATGCATTTTTTTTCTATGGTTAAAAGAAATATCTACCTTTTTAACCCGAAAAGAAAAGACGACCATATTCTTGCCTATTACTTTAGGCTACAAAATAAGTGACTGCTTGTTCTTCGCAGAAGAAATAAGAACACCCCACAGGAAAAAACGAAAGCTACACTGGTAATAAATATCACAAAAGAGTTACAAACGTTTTTGTATCTTTTTACTTGCTCTGTTTAGCCTAAGGTTCGGGTGCGAGCTGCAAATTTATTTCATTTCCATTTAAATAAAAAAAGAAAATCTGAAACACCATCATATCTTAAATTCGCACTAAAATTCTGTATATACATATAAAGTGTCATAATCCATGTGTCGGCCTTATTTGTCGTCCTTGTTCCATTACGTTGGAAAGTATATGATAATACATGTGTGGGCCCTGTTTGCATTTCTTGTTCCACAAAAACAGAAGTGATGGAATTAAAATGTATATTAAAATTGCCTACTAAAACAGTGTTATATACTTCGTCAGGCATATCCTAACTGAACATCACCTTTATAAATTTTGTTTGAAAAGTGCATCATAATCGTGAGTGTGCGTAATTGTCTTCCTTGTTCCATGAAACACCTCTTTGGAGTTAAAAACTCTATTAAAATCGCCTAATAAAACTACTTTACAATCCTTGTCAGGCATCTTCTAAATACACTTTACCTTTATAATAAACAGTAAGGTTTGCGAATTTCTGACCAAGTATAGAAGATATCGCCAAGATGGGTTCAGTTTTTTTTGTGCTATTTTTTGCGCCAAGCTTGGTGATTTATCGCCAAAAATGGCAAATATTAGTGATTTTTGACCTTAGAAAATACGCCGCTTCGTCGAGTTCACCAAATTCCTTGACTGAAACTAATAGTACTCAAGTGCCATAAAACCATTTTACTTTTAGGAATAAAAACTTTCTCGTACTATTTTAACATTTTTTTCTTCAGACTATCCACTTGTGAGTTACAGACGCGAGAGAAATTAACGTGCTGCATTCCTATAGACCAGTGGTTTCCAACCCCTTTTTAATCGCGACCCCTTTTAGATTTTTCAAAAATTTTCGCGACCCCCCCCCTTATCCGCCACGTTTGACCAATAAAAAAATTAATAATGAAAAAATATATCTTGAGATTTAAAATTGATATCTTTTTAATAAGTACTGATTTTTAATAGGATGACTAAGGTTCAATTTGACTAACAAGTTTGGCTATTCTTGGCTGAATATTGGTTAAAGCCAACCGCATGTCATCTTAGATATCTAATTTATTACTGGCTTTTTTGTATCTGCAAAAGAGTTGAAAATCCAACTTCACGCAGGTAAGTGTGGATGCAAATGGCGTTAACATTTGACACGAAAGCTTAGAAATTATCGGATATGAGCAACGCATAGCGCACCAAAATTGAGTTAACGGTTTTTCTTGGTTATAAATCACTTTCGGAGGAGTCATTTTGCAAATTCATTAATTCACCCTGCACTTCATCAGGAAGACCGGCGACCAGTGGCGTATGCAGACTAGAGATGAGTTCAGGCTCATTTTTTGAAGCCCAAGCCCGAGGACTTTTAATCCGAGCCCGCCCGAGCCCGAGCAATATTATTTAAGCCGGAGCCCGAGCCCGAAATTTCAGCTAAAGATAAAAAAAATTCAATTACTTCATTGATAGAATACAATAAATTTTGCCGTTTATGCAAATTAAAGAAAAATATAGTTGCAAACTCTCGATGCACTTTCTAATTCTTTATATATCGATGTTTATCAAATAATGACGGATCTCATGACTAACTAAGTAATATAAGCCGCCGTTCTGAAATACCCAAAGAGCTTCACGCACTTTCTAGGCGCCTATGCCACTATTTTTTTTTATAAGTACTTTTATTTTCGTCATGAATCACTTTTTAAAATTTGTTCAAGAAGTATGTTCAATAAAGAAGAAATTTTTCATGAGCCCGAGCCTGAACGCAGTTGTAAATTACAGAGCCACTCTCATCTCTAATGCAGACTTCCTTCAAGTGGGGGGGGGATTATAAACATAACTTTGTGTTAAAATGCGGAATATTTAAGCTACAAATTGAAAATTATGGACATTTTGTTTAAAAAATTTTGGCAAAGGGGGGGTTGAAACCCCCCCCCCTGCATACGCCACTGCCGGCGACACCGAAAGATGTGTGAAATGGATTTCACATGAGTGCAAACTCTTGTTCATCGAACTCTGGGTAATATCTTTGAATTTCAGATTCAAGGGCTTCAAGGTGGCTACTGATTACCCTCTTTAAATTAATTGCAATTCCTATTTCAGATTCTTCTGTCTTAATGCATAGGTTCTCAAGCATTAGTTAACACTCCTAGTTTCACCAACGTTAGTTTTTGTAGCTTTGATACAAAAGTCCTGACGAGAATAAGGATTTTTTCTTTCCAAAGAAAAAGGGAGAAAGGTGTCTCATGGCAAAGAAACGTGAAAATAGTTTACTGCTCATTTCCTACAAAAGCGGTCTACGGCGACCCCCGAAAAAAGGCATGGCGACCCATTTGGGGGTCGCGACCCCCCGGTTGGGAACCACTGCTATAGACGCTTGCTGTCCTAGAAGAAAGCTACAATCTTGACAAAATGCTATTGTCGTCAAGCAAACTCAGTGACTGCTGCAACCCTCAGGTACAGATGTAAATTGTGTTTTGATAACGAATTCAAATTCAATTTGCTCTCCAATTGACTCATTAAAAATTAGCCAGAACTTCAAGTCACCTAACTTCAAATATCGTGCAAAGATGCTCGATATATCAGTTAACAAACAGAAACATGTACTCAGTTCCTCGTTTAACTGATGAAAAAATATTTTACGCAATTCAAATATCATAAACTTCCAAATTAAATAATAAGAAAGATAAATCATTTTGAATCACGCAGATCATGAAACACTTTTCAACACAAGTCTCTCTTGCGCCAAATTTAGCAATGTGTCATCAAACAAAGCGAAATTTTCCGGAAAACATGTTAGGATGAAAGTTTTCTTAAAGGATGTTTCAAAATTACAATAATAGTGATAAACAGTTTTCTTTTAAGTTATCTCCAAAACCATGGAAAATTTGGCAATAATACATTTTCAAATTGGGTGGAAAAGAATTGTTGCATTGGAAAGTATTTTAAAATCGATCCATTTGGTATGATTTATTTTTCTTGTTCTACACACAGGTCAGTAAACTACGAGTGGTAACACTTAAATAAATACCTAAAATATCACCTTGAAACGATAAATATATATTGAAACCTAAAATATGAGTGACATTATAATTTTACTGCAATGCATGCGGTGGCGGTGTCCAGTCATTCACTGTAGTAATTACGTTTGTCGACTCATTCCATAGTAAAATGGCGTAAGGGTTACTATTCACCCTCTCAAGCACTGCAAGAAATAGCTCTAATAATAATTAATACAGCAGTCTGTGTTGTAAATACACTCAAAAATGACGTAGTGACATTGATAAGCCAATCACGAAGAAGCTATGGCAATGATTGTATGGCAACACGTACAGTCTACATCACAACGCGTTGGCGTTAAGTTTACCCACACGTTGTGCTGTAAAATGTGTTGTAAATTCCTTCACAAAATGGCGTAATGACTTTGATAAGCCAATCACGAAGAACATTTTATAACATATAGGCACAGTCTGCAGCATAACGTGTGGATAAACGTAACGCCAGCATCACAACTTGCTAGCGTTGTGTTTCCCACATGTTGTCCTATAGTCATTTTTTTCAGTGTGTATATACACATATACGTTCGCCCTTCAACCAACACCAATGCGAGATTTATAGAGAAAACATTGTTGATTCAAAAGCATCAACTCCTCGTATATCCAGCTTTATAATCTATCTAATTAACATTTAAAAGAATTTTAAAACCAAATACCCTTATAACATTTATAAACACTTGAACGTACTAAGTGTTAGACTATTGATCCAGCTACATCAGCGTTTACCTTACATGCTTATCTATCAAGGATTTAAGCTGAATTATAGTCTCTGGGAAATTAGGGCAATTCTAGATAGATTTACACGACTAGAGCAATATCTTAATGACTAATGTATCAGGCAGCTCAGCGTCTATAAAGGTATTTCCCGATAATCACGTAGAATATGCTCCAATAGATTAATTATTTGCACATAGCACTGCTGCGTACTATCTGCCGCATGGAATTCTTGATGATTGCGGAAATTTCGCTTTGCACCTAAAGTTGAAGTTTTAATTAGATTATGTATGGATAACGAATTTCAGCAGTTAAAGTAACTCTTGAGTCATGCATTTAATTGTTTTCTTATTAGTTACAACAGCCGTGTTTACTCCGCTGGAAATTTTAAGTTAGCTGAAGAGAATTTAACGGCTGAGCAGTCTTAATATTATGCGAAGATATCGTGTATCCCCAATTTATAAATTGGTGTCTATTCCTACATTTGCAGTTTATAGAAGTTGAATAGTTAACGAAAAACACGAATTGTGTCACTATATACGAAAAATTGGTGAATTTTTATTTGAATTCGTGTAGTTAAATAATTACAGTGAATCTTAAAAAACATGGGAATATCGTCTTTAGAAAGAACTTAAAAGCATTTATGTCTCACAATTATTGTGTCTAACAGAAAATATTAGTATGACCACTAAAATCCAATGTCACCTTCTTATCTTCGAATCGGCTGTTGTTATTTTCATTAAAGATATGTCTAGGTATAGCATAGTAGCCATGTGCTACTGACTGAAACCGTCTACGATGCTACATGGTGGAAAACTGCGTAGTTAGCATTCCTATCTCGAAAACAGTACTAGATACGGAAAAAAAAGTCATACAACGTTCCAGCATTCATAATCTTAAGAAATGACATCTTGAACACATTAATGTTAAAAATTGAAGGTTTACTAAAATTCCAGGAGTACAAACGCATTACTGATGGTTTTGCCAGCGTGCCACTAGCTATATTGTACATCTTCAAGAGAGAATTGCAGACCAGCGTCCAGATATGTATCGTTGCAGGCGGAAAGCACTTTTATCATGAGCATTAATGATAAATGAGCTTAATGTCAGGAAAATACACTTTCGGAAAACTCGACCAAAAAAATGTGCGTTTTATGCTTTCCATCCATAACGTTATTCTGCGAATGAATGAGTATCTTGTGAAAGTTAAGGTGTCTTTTTTTTACTAAATCGACGACGCTGAATAACTGAGCTCCCTATATATTGGATCGTTTTTGAGATAAGAGCACCACTCCAAATTTAGTCGCGAGATGGCGTGGTAAGCATTTTTATTCAGTACCGCATGGCTACTTTTACTATATCTAGACATCTCTTTTATGAATATAGCAGAAGCCGTTCCGATTTTCAGAGGGTGTCGAGGGACTTTATGTGGGCATACTGTATTTGGCGTTTATATGACTTGTTACACGAGCTGGTTTTTAAAAGAAGCACCCTCACAAAGTTTAAAACATGAAAAACTCTGACTTGTAAACTTTGCTAAAAATTAAGTGCTGCTGAATTTTTTAAAAAATATATGGAGCAAGCAAGCAATTAAATAAAACCGGGAGAGACAGTCATGTATATGCATAAAATTAGGATTACGCTTTTATCATAACGTAATCCAGGAGAAAAAGACATCGTAAAACTTTGTTTGACATATTAAATTCTTTTAAACACTAAACGAGCAGATAAGGATGCTTCAACGAAAACGATTTAGTAAAATTACACATACATAGCAAAAACAAAGTATAAACATGATACAAGTAATTTAATATTGCGTTATGCTCATAAAGTAGGTATAGGGAATAGAGAGCATTTTGGCGACTCAAAACTCGAGGAGCAAGTTAAATCGCGTGACTTTTGGCTAGATGTCATGCTCATTATTTCTGCGCATCCCACTCTGTTTGGTTTTCTATGGAGCATTTGCTGCCAGATCGCTCATTTCCGTTTTCATCGTTTTTTTTAGGAAAAATCGCACATAGCGGCTTTGCATATTAATGCAGTTTATCATTCGTGAAAGTTTCTGGAATGACATTTCAGAGGAGAGTGTGTTTTATTTTTCCCATGTTTGGAAACGATTCTTTTATAAATGAATATTTCAATATATCCACATTCACTAAGACTTGGCGATAATTTTTTTTTATGCCAAGAAGGTTTATAATGCGCCTATTGACAGCAAATTCCACTTGTTGTTTACACTTACCACCCGCCAAATCTAGCGATATAGCACAAGTCTAGCCTTTCTCCTCATTCCCAAGACACAAGTCCCATGGTTTATCTTTTCCTAACTTTTCCAACAGGTTTTGAATAGCGATGCGCTCTCTAGTACAATTATACTCCCTGGATAGGCTAGGGAAGCTTTATACCTCTGGTTATAATGAGGTTACCCGTACAAATTTACTGAATACAGTTGAACCTGTTTCATGGAATATCAGTTCGAAGAATACCTGCTTAATATACAAAATTTTCAAAACACTAAACAATGGACTTTTGTTAATGTGATCTAATATAATGGAATATCTCTTTTATAAGAATAATTTTTGGGGGGCGAAATAGTCATTTTATTACACGAGCTCGACAGTTACACTCCCACGCCTTAAAATTTAGAGTCTGTAAATCTCGAGCAGTAAAAGTAAGCTCTTTTCTCACTAGAGTATTTTCCGAGTTTGCCCAAACATGATCCTTCAAATTTAAGAAAGAGAGAATGCTGGCCAATCCGTACACTGCATTGGTTTAGAAGTATCTTCACAAGAACGACTGTAAGAGATCTGGTGTGATCGTGCATTAAAAGAATGAAGAAGATGTCACGTCCGTACCATACTTTATCCTCTTATGACCCACAATAACCGACCAAATACCTTTATCATTTCGATTCATTATCATTTCTTTCATTATCATTGTATTATGTATTACGCTAATAATTGTATAAGCTTTAATTTATAATTTTGCTTAAAATTGTTGAATTTAATTATTGCAACTCATATAAATGTGAAAATTCTTCACGCTGACAAGCACATTTTATTTTCGTTTGCCGTCATTTTATGTTTATATATGACGCTACACACAAAAATATATTCGAATATTTGTAAAATACCCGATGCTCAATTTGCTAGTATTTTTTATTAAAGAATTCTCTTCCCTGAAAAATACATCATTTTTTTTCAAAAGCTGCTTGATAATCTTTGCCACCAGAAGGGTGGTGCAATTTTATGGGCCTTGAATTTAAAATATGTGTAACTTTAAAATATGTATATTATTTGAAGTTTTAGAGTGTAGTATGTTAAAAAAAATCTAAGAGTCTTTTTTTTTTTTAAGATGTCAAATTTGTGTCGGCTTTGAAGAGGTTGAGCTACACATGTCCCTTGGATAATGTTTAATGAGTAACAGGTTTTGCAAGATTGGAGCTGCGCATACAGCCATGGTTTTACCAGAATTTTAATAGAGTTTATTTCTTAAAATGATCTTCTTTGAAGGAAAAACTCGTATTTAGTTAGTATTGACTGGCTAGAGGTGTAATGTTGCTAGCAACTAAATTTCTTTTATTTAACCAGTTTAATGTGTTCGTATATTATTCCCGTTTGATGCAATTATTATTATTCTAATGAGTTTAGTTTTTGTTTTGTTCTTTTTGTAATTCTACTTTTGTACCTCACACATCAAAGATGCATGGTAGCCAGTTATGTATAATAAAGTGCCTTTGCAATAATATTAATTTTTAGAATGTAGCGTGTGAATTCAATGGAATTCCACAGAATTTATTGCCGAAAAAGAAGCCGTATATATACCACGCCATAAGCTAGTGATGCCATCTGGAAAAATAAAATATAAAACAAAACTATTTAATAAAAATCATTTAAACGATAAAATCTGTAGTCAGGTTTTATGTATTCCTATTATTGTACCCTAGAGGTAACTTCTAAAAATGAAGTGTTGTCTCTAAAGCTTTTTACAAACAACATTTCTCTTTGTAGTTTTTAAGAACTTTATATAACAATGTTAAATGAAAATTATTCCAATTTCATTATTTATTTACTTTTTTGAAGAATTACTGAAATGTCACGAAAAAATAAAGTACTACAATACTATTATATGTATAATACTACAATACTATTGAAAATATAATAATACTAATAGTATATGCATTTATAAAATGGAACACACGTAAAACATAAGTTGTTAAAGTTGCATTTTATTAAATTATTTGTAAGTAAATGTACAATAAATATTCCGTTTAATGTAACTGATGATATTTCCTTTTCTAACATATATGATTACTGACATAATGTATTTATCTTCACAATGCAATTAAACTCTCCTATTTATGGAATTAATTTGCGCTGCAGCGTAAAGTAATTTATTGCATATGGAATCCATCTATCTATGATTACTTATTCTAAACGTAACAAAATTAATTCATTACATGGTGATATATTAGAATTTGGTAACATCTAAATCGCCTTTAATGCAACGTTTTAAGCAATTACAGTACTTCTGTTGTTTTAATGAAGCCTTAAATTAAGTCATTGATTTTCATTTGATAAATGCAGAGAAAATCAATTTCAATTAAATAAACGCATTTAAGGAGGTACATTTCAATTGTAGAGATATTTTCAACACGATAACCTTATAAACATTTTAATAGCATATAATTTGTATTCGTTAATAGATAGGGAGATTGGAATGGGGTTTAAAAAATCATTTCTTGAAAACTTGAGTGATTCTGGAAATTTGATATGTTAAGATAATGCTAATGTGGAAAAGGGATAATTTTTTTTATTTGAAAGATTGCAGCGGTTATGCAAATTGGTGTCTGAAATGTTTTGCTAGAATTTTATTGCTCAAAGGTTATCAACAAACAGATTGAGAAATAAGTATAATATATGTCAACTAGTTTTATATACAGGGTTTGTCATAAAAATGAGAAAATCTTTAAGATGTGGTAGTACACATCGAACTAAACAACTTTCATCAACAATTATGCTTAGCTGGAAATAAACCCACAGAGGTGTCGGAATTTTTCTCAACGCAAATGTTAAAGCTCCTTTCCTGTTGAGTTTTACCGTTAGACATTGATAGAACTTCAAGTTTGTCCTTCAATTAAAGCGCTTGTATGCTATTTGCTTGTAAACTCTGGGTTTCTTCGGCAATTTCGAAGCACGAACGTAAGACCTCCTCTGTCGCAGTTCGGACTTGATTCTCTCAGATACCAGGACTGCATGCATGTATAATATGGGGAAGAAGAAGAACATGCATAGAAGGTTTCGCCGCGATTAGTTCACGAAAGCCGACTTGGACACCCTTATCGTGTTCAACGATTTCTTGGAAACGGATCAAAGGGACTATCCTAATTACGTGGAATTCGTCAGCTGGTCTCTGCAGCAGAGCGGTAAATCCAGATAACAACTGTGTTTTTACGGATGAATATATCTTCACTCACTCAACACCCACAATCAACATGAACGGGCTGTTGTTAATGCACATGCCACTTCTGCACATGCACACTAACAGCACTTTTCTATAAGTGCTCCAGCAGGAATAATTGTCGACGACGTACTCTAACCATATCTTCTGGCTTCTAACGCTTTGACGTTGAAAAATACCCCGCGTATCTGCAATAAGCGCTGATTGACAATTTCACATTTCCTGCACATAATATGGTACAGTAGTACGCAGCATCAGCCTGTAATGTACGAGAGGTAAGAATATATACGGTCGCAACTTTTCTGAACCAACGGATTGGGAGAGCTGGTTTGGTAGCATGAACAAAAGCATGGTTCAACGTTCCTCTATTGAAAGGTTGGAGCTAATTTAGCTCTATTGTGTGGTGAAATGTTGAACTACTTCTATTAACAGTGAGTCCGATATACGTTGCCGGTTCAAACTTAAGTCTACGATGCCTCACTAATTCATCCATTGAAAAAGTTCGTACAATCCTCAATATCGCTAGCTTAGTAAGTAACGGTTTGTCAGTTACAACTGATTCACAGTACTGAAATAACTACGACGTCAGCAAAATGGAAACAGAATATAATGGAACAGAAGATAATCAAAAAAGCGGAAGAAATCTCGTTGTTTATGCTCTCTGTGCATGAAGTCATGAAAAATCGTCAAATATAAAAAAACTGCTTTGAAAAGAAACAAAATTTCTATAATGCAGGAGCAAAACTTTACGTAATTTCCTTTCACTTTTCGACCGTCAGCAGCATATTTTTTGGAGAACAAATATCACCCCTCATATGGTTCTATAAGACACGGCTCTCCGTCGTACATCATGATTCGGTAATCCCCAGTTCAATATTTGCCCATAACAAGCATAATCCGGGACTGAGGCATTCCAAACAGGAAGGAGATTTCGTTACCAATTTTTATGTCTATATACTAAGCCACAATTCCGCAGGCTTATAATGCCTTCAGTCACGTTTTTCGTTGGCTAAAGGATTATCGCGTGAGATAATGGAATTCAAATAATGCTACGGTTCAACTTAAGTAATTGAAATAAATAAATAAAGTGGAACCTAAACCCAGGAGTGATATTACGATTAATAAGCATATTTCAATGTGCAGTATGAAAGAAATATTCGGAAATAAGACGTATGTTTGGTGGATGCATAATAAAGAAGTTGCCTTAATTTGGAAAACGCTACATATTTCTGTTTATTAAAAGTTAGTCTTAAAGGTCATCATATTTAGACAGAACCTAATTCTCCAAAAATTGGAATCGCCTCCTCTTACTATTTTTAATCAAAAATCTTTCAAGTACAATTTTTCACAAATTTATAAGGGATTTATGATACACTGATTACCGGACGTTTCATTGTAATGCTATTATGCATACCACTTTTAGTAAAAAAATCTAAATTATTTTTGAAAAAAGAACAGATTTTTATAACGTTTTAACGGAATCTGAATTATTTATGATACTCTGAAAACTAGGCGATTTATTGTAATGCAGAAACAGAATACTTAAAAGTACCACTTCTGCAAAAATAGATGCATTTGATCTGTTCTTTTTTTTAACCTGTTCAATAAACCAAATATAACTACTGTAAAATATTTTGGTAGCTTAAACTTGCTTTAATAAATCATATTTTAAAAATATTCATAAATTTTTTTCATAAATTCACTTTTTAACCTTTTCACAGTGGTTTCTGAGCAAATTGTTTGCGTACAGTTGTAATCTTCAAACTTTATAGACTAAATCGTAGAACAATAAGGTTTCTGTAAAGAACCCCCTTCCACCCCTAGAAAAATATGTCTCTAATTGATCAAGTAAATCAATAAGTTATATGTACCTTATGGAGAGATATGTAGTATAGAACAAACACCAATATTCTTGATTTAAACTTGCATCGAGTGAATTTTTTTTGTATTTCTTTTTCAAGATCTATGGCTTGTAGACGCGCAGATTTTTAGGCATATTTCATGTAATCCAAGTGAAGAGTCTGCGTATGAAGAGATTGTGCTGTCTCCATGGGATGCTCTGTATATTGTTGAAACATACGTTGAGAAATAGTTAAATACTACGCTATATGCTTAATGTTATTATGTTCCATAACGGATCAATTAATATTTGCTCCTTTATCGAGAAGAATATTTACTCCATATTAATAATTTGTTTACCAATAAGCTAAATATATAAAATACTGTTTAATTATAGTTTTATTGTATTATTGTGATTCTTACAGTCGAAAATAAACGTGAAAATTACGTTGAAAAATAAAGTAGTAAAAACGTAAAATATACATTCATGAAAGGCCATTTTAATTTCAATAAGTAACGTATTTTTATCGTGGAAAGTGGTGGCCATTTTAACGTTTATATTGCGCTTCCGAGAAACGTTAATTTGACTAAAGTTCGTGAAAAGCACAAGAGAAAAGGACGATGTCACGATTTTACGGATAAAAAAGTAAAGATGCACAATTATATGTTACAATAGTTCTAAATACAAAATCTCAGCATTCTGCAGTTAAAAGTTTCACTGTTATGCCAAATGCGTAATTATTCTTGTCGCCAACTTTGGCGACATCACTTCTTTAAAATTAAAACTGTCACCAAACACAATCACATTGCAATGTGGTCTAAGCAATATGGCGGATCGGTTACTGTCTCGGCTTCACTTTCAGACACCTAATGCCGTCTCTTTGTATCCATATCTCTATGCAAAAAACAGTCGATCTAGTTAGAAGGGCAGTTGCTGTATGGCGCTAAGAAGTTTTGTTTCCATCACTTCAAAGCATGTTTTCAAAAAAGTGATCAGCGGTCGTGGTTTAAACTAGAGGTCGCCCGCCGGAACAATGCAACATTGTTATCCAAGATTACTGGAAGCCTGTGGTGAAAGTGCATTAGGATAGCTGCACGACAGGTGTGATCAACACCTTGCCAACGCCTTCCCAACATCTGGCAAAAGGTTATAAACTGTGTCCGTGATTACATAGAAGAAATGTAATTCAGTTGTACTTGTAAGCTCATTAAAAATTGATTTTAGCCCATGTTGTCATAACTGAATTTATAGCCCTCGTATATAAATAGGTATATCTCTCTATTCCCTAGTTCACTAAAATTTCTTTTACTGAAAAATAATAACTATTTCGAAAATAAAGAAATAAATTGTACACTATAAAATTTTGAACTGCATCCTGAATGAGGTAATCAATGTAAGTCCCCCATTACTTATTTAAGGAATCGAAGTATACCGCAAATTCTGCGTGATTGATAAATAGTCTGTGTTGAATAATAATCTAACTATAATAATTTGTTCACTACTTGAGTTTGATGACTTCAAATATGAATTTCTGAAATGCTGGACTAAGTTTCTACAGAAAACAACGAAACAACCAAGATTAATAACTTCGCCAGCGTTGCACATCGGATAAGTGATAAATCACGAATCTTTTCAGATTTGAAGAAGAATAATTTCTCTCAAGTAGGCTTGGTAAATAGGCGCGATAAACATGTTAATCAAGATTAAGCTCGATGATGTAGCAATTTATCTCACGCCATCAACCCGGAATAATTAAAGCTCTCATTGGCTGTAAAGAGTATTGATGGTTTACGTCTCAAAATTCGTGTTCGTTGTTTATGAACATAGTAAGCATTGTTATTGATACAGCGTTGTATATCTATATGCAGGATACAAACTTGAGTTTCAATACAAATGGCATCTGAACGAATAGATAGACCTTTGCAACGAGAGTCTACCAAGGGGAAAGCATTTATGTGCTTGCAAGTAGGGGTGGTTGCAGCTTCCATATATTTGTAATTCAAAACTTATTGCCATCTTAAGAAATACGACCAATAAATCATGTCAAATGGATTATAAAAACATATTTCCAAAATAATAATATCTGTTGAAGATTATTGTGTAACGAAAGCTGATAGATATCATTCTGTGATAGCTTTAATCATGTGGCGTAAGTTCAGCATACTCTTCATAAACGTTAACGTAAAAAGGGTGCAGACACAAAAGTCTGCATTATCTAATTTTGCAAAACTGACATTTTCCATTTTTAACTATAAATTCTACCTGTACCAGAAATACGGTAGGTTTAGGAATAAGTGCAAGTAGTTTTATGGCAAAATATATGTTACAAAAAATCGTGCATATATTATGTTTCTGTAGAATAATCTGTTTTTTTTTTTCATTTTACTAATAACTAGATTAATTGGAGAGTGTGGGTTTTGCATTTACACCCTTCATATCCAAAATGCACTTTAAAGTTACTTGCAAATGTCAATATTATATCAAAGTTCTTTCAAGTGCTTACATAAAATACCTATAAATGCGATACAAGTTAGATGGTATAATAAATAAAGAAAATGCGCATAGTTATAAGTATATATATACAATATAATACAGAGATTGTCCCAAAAACAAAACACTGATCTAGATTTTTATTTTTTAAATATTCATTATACACATTTACAATAAATTGAAAAGTTACTTTAAAAAAAGGTACAGAAATGTATGTTATCGATTAAAATTTTCTGGAGATCAAATGTAAAAAATATACAAAATTTAAAATGTTGTATGTCCTTTGTACAAAAAATGTGCACCGTATGTTAGTTTGTTGATGCACAAAAATTTCAGCCATTCACAAGAAAGTCTCAAACATATGTGTATGTAAAATTTTCAAGGGTTCTATGTTTTATCAATCATAGCAAAAACATATTTATCGAAACCTTTTCTTTTCACAGTGTATATAGTCCCTAAAATCCATCTTTTGATGGTAAGTTTTTCTCTTAGAGAGCCAATGAAAAGTGGGTTAAATCAAAATATATTTATTTTCATCTCTGAGCTTTCTGATGATGAAGATGGGGGCACATTTTTCTAATTGGATTTTTTTTCTATTTAGGGGGCCATATAATTTAAATTTAGTATTTATTTCATTTTAATCTCCAGAAATATTTTAATTGACAGCATAAAATTCTGTACTTTTTTAACGTAACTTTGCAGCTCTTATTATGAGTGTCTATGATCAATATTTAAGGAATAAATGTGCTTATGTCAGTATTTCTTGGACACTCTGTATATAGCATAAACTGAAAACAAATCCACCGCATGTCTTTATAAAAATTACTGACCTTTTTTTAACTGCATATTAACACTCTAAAGGTGATAAATCAAAATGAACTTAATGAAGAAAAAAATCCTTTTCTATCGCAGAACTAATGTGTAAGATAAAGTTGCTGTTAACGTATCGAAATTTTGTTCAATTTGATGTGACTTTGAAAAAACAAAGCTTTGAAGAAACATGAATAGCGAATTCTTTAATTATAACTATTTTTTTCTTTAAATTTCATTAGACTTTAATATCTTAGTACTTTGACTGTGAAAAATACATCTCAAATCATTGGCATTTCCAACGAGAAAAGCATAAACTAAGACACACGAATGAAGAGAAAGATTCCGGAGTTTAATTTTTGGTAAAAGTTTCACTTTGATTATTGGAATATGTTACTATTTCATTAAATTATTCTTTCCCAGAAAAACAAGCAAGTTTATTGCATTCCATGTTTTATTTAAAACAAATTCATTACATTCCAAGCACGAGCATCATATTGATTTCATTCTATAGCCGTATGGCTCAGCTATTCGGTTTCTCGTATTTTATTAAAGATTCCAGTTCCAGATGTTTTTTCTCTAATAAAACAGACATATAAGCGAACATATTAATGCAAATGTTGGTATTCCTATGTTTATGTTATTACATTCGTGCAGCGACGTATGATAATTAACTTTTTCTTTTGATAGTGGGTTTGTTTATTGAATAACGATAAATTGGATTTGTTCGCTTTGTTTAAAATGCCTGAATTTTAAGCCATTCAGAAGTAATAGCTGCATCTGAAAATTATTTATACAGGGTGTTTCATAAAAGATAGGCAAAACTTTAAAAGGTGATAGTATTCATCCAAACAAACAACTTTCATCAGGTAATGCATGGCCGGAATTTAAACGAAAGGCCCTAGATGGCGTAGCACATTTGCGGCAATGTGTCAACACAAGCAAAAAGGATATGTCTCAGCATATAGACTCACAAGGCTATGTATCACACAAGAACATGTCAATCCACATGCGCATCATACACGCTTTTATGTAAATGTTCATCACAAAATGCTTAGTCGGAATTTAAGCACAAAGGTGCTAAATGTCGTCAGAGGTGCTATTAAGATGATGATGTTGTTTTAAGAGAACACAATAACTTAGAAAGGCAAGTTTAATGATATATAATTACAATAAGTATTCCAACTCTGTCCAGCAGCGGCTATATAACCGACACAATGGCAAAGAAAGAATTACGAACACATATATCGCGTACTTTCTTCCAACAGCAACAAAAATCAACGACAAGATCTACAGATTCAATGGGAGTTTCCTGGATAAGAGCCTTCAGATGTCCTCACACAATGAAAACAAGACATGAAACATATAGCGAACACGGTGGTCAAGGTTCAGAACTACCTTGTACACTCCATGGGTTCGAAAAGTTTACATCCAGATAGTTTTGCATGTCTGGTGCATGTATTAGTGTTCCACCCTGATAGTAACCACATTACCCACGCTAGTGTAGGGGAATGCCTGGCAGCATATGTTACAGAAACGCGAGGTATTTTTCCCCTTCATGGCGTTCTGGAAGAGCCTAATGTCCGAGTAGATGGTCACCAATTATTCCTGTCTAATTATTGATACCAAAGCGTAGCTATTGCGCATGTGGATTGACATCTGCACATACAAGTTGACTGGATCGATACGTTCCCTTTTGCGCCGTTTGCTGCCTTTGCGTTATGATTCTGATCATGCATTCTTCGATGAGAGCTGTTCGCTTGGATGTGTGCTATCACCTCTTTAAAATTTTACACATCCTTTATTAAAAGCAGCGTATACAAATTTAGAACTCATAGCACTCATTGAATTTCTCCAACAACAAAATTTTGGAATTCTCCAATGCATTAACTGTTTGGTATCCGCTGGGACAGCAGTCTAGCTGTTCACAGCTTTCAACTAAAATTCGGCTAACGAAAATACTGGTCTTCCAAGTGTGCTCCCTTCCTTCTTTTCAGTACTTTCAAAACAGATGCACTTCTCTACGGGGCTTACCTTTTGTTCGGAAGACATGGAGAATAGTTTAAAATGAATAATAATAAAAAGAGAAAACTCTAAATAAAGGGAACTTAAATGTAAGAAGTTTTGCAGAAAAATCACACAAAAAAGAACACTAAAAATATAGTTTCCTTTACATTTTTATGATTATTGCCATGACATCAAGCTGAAAAACTAACAGATAAAACAAAACTAGTTGTAAGACACTACACACAGAAAAAAGCTAAACAGTTCTAAGTCACTCGTGCAATTTTACTTTTTATGACATAGTTATAGTAGTAGTCAGTAACAATGCCAGACATAGCAGAATACACGTTATAGAATACTTGTTTCCCTACTAAAAAAAGTTTTGGCACAGTTTGCTCATGACAGCGAAAGTTTTACATGTAAATTTTCAACACAAATAAGAAATCGAAATATTGAATATGCGATGGCATATGAGCTTTTTCTGTGAGTTCATGTGTTACGTATGTTTACTATTTTTTCTTTGTATGCTTATAATTTTGTCTTATAAGTCTAATTGTGTACAATTTATAGCTATTAAGGCGTCTTCTCACTTTGAAAATTAAAAAAAATCGAATTTTTTTTTAAATTTTGAAAGTACATATCATCAAAAATGCTATATCAAAATTTCATAAAGATCGGAGGAAATACCCAAAATAACAACGAGTGTTTCAAGAGCTGTGTCTGGGCAATGGCACCGAAACACGTTTAACGGGAAGAAAAACCGTGGAAATTGCTTGTCAAACAGCAGCATGCATTTATAACGAAGGGTTACAACCTGTTTTAAAAATTTTGGAGGTGATGGGTGTCAAACTTGGCCCTATCGCCGCTCAATACGCCGAGATACGCGACAGTGATCGCGTACGCGTAGGGAACCGCCGCAGCTCTAACGCTTCAAAAGAGACTAGGTCGAGACGAAGGGAAGCTATTTTGGACGAGCACAACTTCTACGAAGAATCGGAAGGTCCATTGTATGGAGCAGGCATCGCTGATTAACCCGAGGTAAGGTTTTTTCATGATTTTTCTGCAACCAAACTTTAAACGCGTTTATCTCAAAACAAGGTTTTTCAGTGCCTTGTTGATGAAATTTCGGAAACTATCCGGCCGATTGTCATGAAATTTGAATGACATATTCTCCATAGTTATGGCTGTAGCGCATATCATCAGATTTTTGAAATTTTGATTTGAAGTATTTTTTTTAATAAAAAACTGCAAAAAAACGCATTTTTTTTTTACTTTTTCGAAAAACGTGCGCCATTTTGTTATTTTCGCGAATATCAAAAATCTGATGATATGCGCTATAGCCACTGACATACTGAATCTAAAACTGTTTTATTTTTTTGTTTCAGATGACCTGTCTCGGAGATACCATCAATAAGCCACGAACATTACATTTCTACACGGGTTTTTCGATGCTACTGTTTTATTATAATAATTGTTAAAAAAAAATTTCTTGTACTTGAAAGATGTGTTAATTATATAGGATCCATTTTATCCCATAATTGTTTGCAAAAATCCTCGAAAAAAATTCGCGAAAATAACCTATTTTCGAGGTGCCTAAAGTGAGAAGACGCCTTAAGTGGGAAGTATGTATTGTAAAGTATTAATAAATACATTCTAAAATTCTTGGATATATCAATGAAGTAACAATCATTCTTTACGTTACTTTCAAAAAGTATTTATTGGTCTTTCGAACATTCACAAATTATACAACAATTACACTTATGAGCAATTGAATTAGGGATATTTGTTTAGTAGCATGTTGCACCATCTTTCGCCTTGCGGCAGCTATGATTCGTCTTTGTATGGATTCTACAATACACTGAAAGCAATGGGAAGCCGTACTTATCCACGACTCCAGAAAAAGCTATCACAATTCACAGAAGTTTAGATAGAGCATGAACGGAGCATCGAACATCCCTCTCAATGGCATCTCAGATGTGTTCGATAGGATTTAAGTCAGGGGACCTTGATGGAGCGGAAAGGACGTGCATGTCTGCAGAATGTTCATCCAACCATCTCGATAAAATTCGGCAGTGATGGCATGGTGCAATGTCTTAATGAAAGAAACTGTTTGCCATGGGCTGTTGAAAACGAACGAACAGAGCAGATGGTCATCAGGGATCTCTCGGAACCTTCACCTATGAGAGACGATGTCACACGTGCCAGGGATCGCATTTCTGTCCATGTGAACCCTTCCCAGAAGAAAACTCCACCTACGCCAGCTTTAAAAGTACCGTGCTGGCAAGAAGGATCCACGGCTTCAAGTGGTTTACGCCATGCACTTACTCTGAAATCGGCATGCACCAACGTGAATCTCGACTCATTATTCCTGGCAACGTTTTTCGACATCTCGACGGTCCATTGACGATGTCCCCGTATCCATGCTAATCGTTGCGCCCTGTTTTGTGCAGCCAGCAGAGGGACGACGATGACTCCTGTACCCCCCCCCATTAAGAGGAGATGGTTTTGTATGGTGTGGCAGCTTACAGTCTGGAGTGCACGATTGTTAAAGTGATAGGTGATTTGTTGCACTGTGGCCTATCTATTCGATGTTTACGATGTGGGCTAGCCACTTAAGGCTTCTGTCATCCACTTGCTTCTGTCTGCGACATTCGACTCTGGAAGTAGTGATTTTGCCGGATTCGACTTACAATACATTTTTGACACAGAAGTGTATGAAAATCCAAATCTGTGCACTACTTCCGAAATGGAGTTACCCATTCTTGGGGCCACGACAATTTGGCTACAATCAAATGTGAATAGTTCAGCCCTTTTAGCCATTATGCCTTTGACTATTACTGATATTATGAGCAGCACGCCTTGTCTCTTAGAACTACTCATTTACGTCAACTACGTCATTTACGTCATTACGAACTTACGTCATTTGCAAGTCACTTCCAGGCTGGCTCACAACTCAAAATTTGTATGACGCCAGCTATCTCTAATTCAATTGTTCTTCAGATTTGAGATTATAACTTTCGAGTCACTGAAACCGCTACACAAATATTGCCTCTATAATTTTGATAAATATATATCATCAGCGTCATATCTTCTTTTCAAAGCATACATGTTAGAAGAAGTAAATTTTAGGCATTATTAGAATGCTCAGTAGAAAAATAATTTTAATTGAAAATAATAGTATAAACATAAAATTATTTTTAAGACCCTGTAAATTGTAGATTAAATCCGATGTGTAATACGTTTCCTAAATTTTTAAACTGGATTTATTTCTCTTTTCTTAAACAGAGGCTGTTTCATATTGACTTCGAAATTATAAAAGAAAAAATGTATTCATCCATTCCTTCGCAGAAAAGCAAAAAGGTTTACTAGTCACTAAAACTTCACAAAAGAATGAGAGTTCATTGTGTGGTGAAATTTACAGTAATTTCAGGTTGTAGGTAGAGAGTTGTGTATTTGATAATTAACCTCGTTGAGCTTGAGCTCTAAATTGTGAAAACAGCTGAACTCTACAACCTAAATCCTTCATCCAGCGGCTGGCATTTGCCTTCACTTTGAAGCTCACTTTTCATTGCTGCTATGCTGTTAGTCAGTGGCGGCTTGTGACCCGTTTCAGTGGTGGGGCCCAAAAAAAGATAGTGCCAATTAAAATCGCGAAAATATATATACATATAGAACAACCTATCCTCACGTGCACACAGCGTAAGTATTTAAAATTTCTCAAATGACAAATAATTATCGAATTTACTATACAACTTTTGCTATTTTTTACCTAGTTATGCTAAATTGAAAAGTTTACTTTATTACTAAACAAAAAGCCACATTTAAATATTTAATATTTATGTTCTTTATAGTTGCCTGTTCATAATTTTTAGATCATTTATTTATTTTAAAATAAATATCAACATATATAAAAAATACATTTATACATCGCTTTTCGTAAATCAAGAAAACAAAACAGAAAAATATCTGACTGCACTGCAAAAATACGATCACGCAAATAAAAACTGATCTCCTCCTAAGCGGAAAATTTCGCCAATAGCTACCGATTGCCGAAATTTCCCCGTACGGTCGTGTAGATCACCGTGCGAGGGCCCGAAGATATGGGCCCCGAAGGCAGCGCCAAATAAGCCGTTTGGAAGCCAAGTTGATTCCGCGTCAGTATGGCTTTTGTGCTCAATGCCAAATATGTCAACCCGGTGAACGGAGAAGAGACGCCCAATTCAGGGAAAGCCAGCCCATGGCCCATGCATGGTTTAGATAGGGGAGGGGGAAAATCGTAAAACTATCGCTTTTTTAAGTGCGTTTTTTAATGGATAGTATTAAAATAGAGTAAAACGCGTGTATTTTTTTAATGAAGGTAAATTACTGAAAGAACTGCCTTACATAATAGGAAGATACTTTGATTTAGACGGTGCTTAGTCGATGGGGCCAGGCCCCTCTGGCCCTTAATGACGAGGCGCCACTGACTGTTAGTAGTTCTACAAAACAATGTACTCTTTACGACGAAATAAGAATATTGAAATATGATTGTTCATAGATTTCCGAATAACTGCAATTTTCGTAAGCTTAATAAAAAGCTTTTTTAGTTTTATTTTAAATGTTACGAGTAAAAACTGAAAATGCAGTTACTGCTCTAAATTACGGTTTCGAATACGAACATTAAAATTAAATTGAAATACGTGCTCCTTATTTCAAGAAACCCATATTAACTAGAATAATTTACAAATTCATAATAACATTCACAAATAAACTGAAATAAACATCTGTATGACAAGTTAATATAATTATTAGGGCAATTTTACTTCATTGAACTCTCTAGATAAACAAATAATTTCACTGAATTCCTTGCTATATTCAGAACAAATTTATTACATTCCATGTACCCGTAATTTATTGATATTATTCTATAGACATATATCTCAGACATTTAGTTTGTGTGTGCTTTATTCTAAGAGATTCTAAGTATTATTATATTTTATCTGCTCAAGCAAACAGTATATTTCCAAGACACAGAATCAGCTCTTTGTCTATTTTTAACTGTTGAAAGAAATAAACTATTAAAGTGTTTATTCGCTCTGCTGTGTATGGTTTACATTATTTCTTATTAGTCGCTATTTAATCATTCAACATTAAAATTATTTACCCAGACTTACTCCCAGACGATTTTCTTTTGTTTATTTCACTTTAAAAAATGAAACTTGAAAGAAATTTTTTTATACATGACAACAATGTTTAGCATAAACTCTTACTCTGAATTCGGCAGCAACCCAAAGGATTACAAAGATGGAATTGGGGCTCTTATGAAACAAAGGAATATGTGCGTCGGCATTATTAAAGATTATGTCAGAAGTATAAAATTGATTCCAAGTGATTATTATAGTATTATAAAGTTCTCGTATATTTTTTCTTGTCTTTTACGATTTAGTTTAATAAATTTCCTTGAGCATATGTATATGTGCTCACTTTAATCTTTTCGAAAATTTACCGCAGGTATTACATATCTGAAAATCTTTTTATAAAAACGTACTGCACACATAAAATCATTTTTTTTTAAATTTAGACGCAATAGATCTTTAATTACAGATATTAATTAAAACTAAAAAATCACGTGAATACAATTTTTTAAGCGTAATTTGAATTTTAGCAAAAAATGAAGAAAGTTAAACTTGCTTACATCTTAAATTTGAATTAATTCTGAAGACTATATTTTATGTAATCAAAAGGGGTATACGGAAATATTATTACTTTTAGCTTGATATAGGAAATGCTTTTGTTGCAATTTAAAATCCCAGAGGTTTCTTTGCACTAAATATAGCAAGGTATTATTACTGGTTGGGTGAGCAAGATTTGGGTGAAGGAGGGATATTTTTGAATCTCCAAGAGTATATTTTTGATAGAATTTTTTTTTGATATTTCATCTTAATTGAGACCAAAAATATTACTGTATATTTTACTATTTATTTACATAAGATATTTAGATTAAAGAGATTCAACCTTTCTGCTATTTCTTAAAACTAAATGCATAAATGCAAATGATTCAGAAATGTAAATACATTTTTCAAAATATATGTAAACGTTCCTTCTTTAAGGGGTCAGGTACCTTTGAGCGTTGAAAATCTCCACGAAAATTGACCATAACTGTATTTGCCATAGCTAAACAAGTAGCAATTCTGTAAACTTGTAATTTTTACCAGTTATTTAGAAAGCTTTTATGAACCTTTTACAGCTGTTGGAATAGTTCTACATATTAAATTAAATTTTCTATAGCTAAAAATATTCGAACTTATTTTTTGCTATTTTACAGTCTTGCGCGCAGCATTTCATAAAATATATGTATCACAGTAACATAAAAAATGTTATAGACATAGAAAAATAGCTTATTATTAAAATGACGGAAAATAATTTTGCTGGACCTTCCTTTCCCTTTAAAAAAAGAATAATTGCAATTTTTATAACTTTCATTTGCATAATTATGCAAATAAATTTTAAAATTATAGCGTTACAGGCATCCCAACAAAATTCTTTTTCGTCATTTTAATTTAAGGATATTTTTATTTGTGTATTGAAATTTTTAAGTTACTGTGCTATATATATTTTATGAAATGTTGCGCGCAAGACTGTAAATAATCAAAAAATGAGCTCAAATACTTTTAGTTATACAAAATTTAATTTGATATGTAGAACTATTCCAAGAGCTGTAAAAGGTTCATAAAAGCTTTCTAAATAACTGGTAAAAAATGCAAGTTTACAGTATTGTTACTTGTAGAGCTATTGCAAATGCAGTTATGGTCAATTTTCGTGGGGATTTTCAGCGCTCAAAGGTACCTGACCCCTTAAATTATCCTTCACTATAATTCATATTTCTCACTATAATTCCAATTGGTAATGTAATAAAAACTCGTTACATTCCTGTTAATAATGAAAATCGAGCTACTTACCAATATAAAAACATCAATCTTTCATCAAGATATGCTGTCTAACAGGCCCAGCGTTTTTTTTTTTTTTTTTTTTTTTTTTTTTTTTTTTTTTAAGATCGCAGAAATCCCGCCACACGAATGACGGAAAAAATCATTAGCAGCGATTCTCAAAATTTCTGCAAACGTTTCATGCACTACGTTTCATACGTAGCTTGCAAATTTAATACAAAATGGGTACTTTCTTTATTTTTCTCAAACTTTTTTTTGAGTGGGGGTTTATTAATAGTTTTCTAATATTCTACAGAATGAATGATAATAAAGTAATTAAAAGGGTTTTTTATTATTATTTTAGTATGTAGAAAAGTAAACCATTCGATTATAACAATACGGAATCCACTTCATTGACACTTCTGTTTAGGGCATTTCGAAAAACTTTATAAATGCTGAAAAGTGTAAACACGATAGTCGTGTTCAATCCTATCAAATCCCTCTCAGGTTTCGAGATTGGTATACAGTTCCGGAGCTCAGCTCAAACTGTCTATTGAAACCAGAAACCTATCTGCACATTGAAAGTTCTGTTAACTAAATTATAAAAAAAAGTTCGAAATTCGACCGATAGATGGCAATTTAAATGCAATGTTGAAAGAAAGTGATACGAAATTATGTCCAGTTGTGCACGCTATGAGGAAGATGGTGGAAAGGATTGAATTAAATATTTCTGAGATATTTCTTCGTAAAGAACAACATAAACACTCTTTCTTCGAAAAAAAAAAATATATATATATATATATATTTATTTATTTATTTATATTTACTGTGACAAAAATTGATCTTAAATGTCTTGTCAATGTGAAAATTAATACGTTAATGAGAAAACAATAAAAAAACGTAAATTGTTTCGATTTTTATGTAGCAGTTTCCAAATTTAGCAAATAATTGTTTTTTCCCAGGAACTTTTGTGAGAACGTTTATTAATAATTTTAAAGTATTCTATCATTTGAACGATATCATAATAGCAATTTTAAAGCATTTAAAAATAATGTGTATCAATCGGTTATAGTATATAGATACTATTAAGTTCTTTTAGGCCCCACCATGACCGAGTGGATAAGTCACTATGGTAGACGACTGAAGTGCGTAGGTCCAACGATCGAGTCCGGCAGCGTGTCTAACGGTCTGGAGTTTTGGCCGGTTTTCTCCTCATGTAACGTGAATGCGAAATTAGAAACTTTTATAAAGTATTCCGACTAAGGCAATCCAATAGGCAGATGCAACCCTCGTATAGGCTTACCATAACGCGCAAACCTAACCCCGTTGAGATTTTTTTTGGGCAAAAATTTCGTGGTGAGTACTTTGGGAGAATTTGATTGAACTTTGCTCTACGCGTTTGCTATATTTTGATACTGTTTCTGCTGTTAATATTTTGCATTAAATTCAAAGCTTAAAACCATATATTAATTTATGAACATAAACCAGGTTAAATTTTAAGAGCGTTTTAACTTATTATTTTCGGCAGCTCCTCATTAATGAGAGAAATATGAATCAAAATGTAGTAAGAAAAAAGAAACCAAGAATTCTGTGTTAGCTAAGCAAGTTGACAGCCACATAATCTAGATTACTTGGCACGTATTTTCAGATCACGGCAAATTATTTTCGATAGGTAAATTCCTATATTGCAACTTATGCATACCCACGTAAAATCTAAATATCAAATAAAGCACAAATACTAGAATTTAAAAATAATGCATTTATAGCTAACAACAAATTCCTAAGTTCAAGAATTCGATTATTTAATAAATATTTTTAAAATAATATTTTGAAAAGTCGCAAACTAAGATCTGCAATTTAATAACAATTTGCAGGGTGCTTTAAAAAGTCATAAACTAAGATCTGTATTTTAATAACAATTTGCAGAATGATGAAGAATTCCAAACTGAGATCTGTAGTTGAATAAGAATTTGCAAAATAACGTTTTGAAAAGTTCCAAACTGAGATCTGTAAGAATACTTCAGATCCCTTATATATGAACATTTATAAAGTATCAAAAACTACTTTTGCATCATAGTTTTAAATCATAGAATTAAAAATAAATTAATAAATAACACTTTACTTCTATTATTGTACAATTCTCTTTAATTTTCATCCCTTTAATTTTAATAATTTTCCTTCACACTTGGGGATATTATTAAACAAATATGCATTGATTACCAGATATTGCTAAACAAATATCGAAAACAGAAACCAATATTGATTATTTTAGAATAAGCGCGTTTCACTTCGAGCTTAATAACTTTAAATACTGCAATGCGTAAGAATAATATTCCAACATTTCACTTTTTGGAACTATACTTAGCTCAAAATAATTTCATTCTTCAACTTTGAGCAAAGCTGTCCTTAAATATCCTGTCATTATGAAGACTAAAGAATTAATGAAAAAAAAAAAAAAACTATTCATTCTTTAGTCAGGACTAAAAGCAATTTATACTGCTTAAGCGCACCGTTTTTAATTTTTTTTAAGTGCATAGAAATCCAACCACGTGAATGCAGATAATGGAAAAGAAGATTAACAGACAGAGAGAGAGTTTTCTCATTTTTGAAAACTTTTGCGAGCTTTTCATAAGTGCGATATAACACCGTTTTATTTCATTAAAATGGAAAGAATGAAACGGCTGTGTTTGAATTAATGACCTGAGTTTGCAAATTTAGCAATATTTAAAAAAATCCTTCTTTTTTTGTCTGAAACATTTTGTGTGAAAAAAAAAATTACTAATCCCTTTCAAATGGTCTTTAAAAATTAAACCGAAATAGTTAATGTAGTCCGGTTTTTGTGACGAAAATAGTTACAGGGATTAATTTTTTTTCCGTTTTCAAACGAAAATGGAAAAGTGGAAATATTTTAAATTTTTTTATTACTTACAACCAGAGATATAGCCAAGTGGTGGGCAATGTCATGACGCGAAATAAGTAAACTTGTTTCACAAACGCAATTTATTAGAACATATTATTTTACAAACATGAATATCTAACACAGAACACCAAGCATCAATAATAACACAACGACATCACAATCGAGCTGAGATGAGTGTACACAAAAATCAGTCCTTACAAGAACAACAAAATAGCAATAACAACAACAACAATAACAACAGCAACAACAGCAGCAATAATAGTAATAATAATAATAATAACAATACAGTAAATTTTTTCAAATTTGAACTCAATACTGAGGAATTTCTATGATCGGAACAAAATTGGGCTTTAAAACAACAACAACAATAATAAAAAATCAGTATTCAACAGAATTTGATATTTTTAAGACTTTTTTCAGATATGTTTGTAAAAAAATCGCTATTTATATTGGGTATAATTCCTCGATAATTGTATGTTTTATTTTTAATTTATACCTATTTTTCCATTCAAGAAAGGTAAGTCCATTTTTTTACAACTTTCCCCGATAATTACTGTGCTTTATAATTTATATTACAGGTTTTCTCTTATTCGGAAATTTCTGTTATCCGACTTTGGTAAAGTCCTCGTGATTCCTGATTTTTCAAGCTCTATTGTATTTGGATACTTGTTAATTGGACATAAATAATCAAGAATTTTGAAAGAAATTCTACTTTTTTCACGTTTTGGGCCATTCCTGAAAATCTTTCTCGCTACTTTCTTGTTTATAACAGGCATATACAGCGGGATTTTAGAAAGGACTCAAGCTTTAAATGCCATAACTGCTAAACAGTGAGAGATAGAATAGTCAAACAACTGGTTTTCTGGACAGACAGATCTGGAATTTGCTATACTCAAGTTTGTAAAAATAGTTCGAAGATCAAACATTTGATGCCGCTAGAGTAACAGAACAGTTATTTTAATGGTGTATGAAACCGTGCTTCGTCAACTAATATCAAATTACACTACTACAGCGCTGTAATTACTTACAAATTACAGCGGAAAAAACACTCAAATTACTGGTGTTAAACAATAAAGTAAATAAAAAACTTTGTAAAAGACACACATAAGATGTAACAGGTAAGTAGATACATACGTTTCGACTAAAAATTGTTTTAGTCTTTCTCAGTCAAAGCCCTTCGTCACTAAGAACAGACGGAACTGAAAAAAGATAAACAAGCAAGCATGTTGCCACAAGGGAAAAAGAAAACCTTTTTCTTTTCCCTTGTTCCCTTGGCTGTTGTCAGTGTTTATGGATTGAATTACCCCACAAAATGTTTCACTGATAAACAAACGTGCAACAATATGATTTTAGGCATAAAATTTACATGCTGGAGTAAGTGCACAATTTGTAAGCACTTGCCCAGTACCAGCAAAATCAGGAGTCAAGTGTACAAGCCCCTTGTTTTTTAAACGGTAGTAGATTTAAACAAAATAGAAATATGATTGAAAAGTGCACTTAAAAATGTATAAGAAAAGGCAATAAAAATCAAAAATTGTTTATTCACCTTTTTTAAATAAAAGTGTAAAAAATTTATGATCTCTCACTCAGAGGATAAATGGCACAACCTTTAAAATATTTGTCAGAAAGCGAAGTCAGTCCATGGTAATGTATTTTAATAATATGCATAAAGTATGATAAAGCTTGAAGGTTTTGATGCGAATCCCATTGCCTTAGTTCAAATAATAAGATATAAAGAGTTTGCGCATGCTCATACCCCACCTCACCCTATTAAGATTAATCATTTTAACAGGCTTTGTAATTTTAGCGTTTTTAATGTCATTCCAAAGAAAAGCAAACCATATATTTCATGCATAATTTTTTTAGTGTGTGTGTGTGTGTATCAGATATTTATAAAATAAATAAGTTCAGGTGTAATTATGTATTTCAGATTAAAAATTTGAGTGTGTGCGTGTGTGTGGTGATACATTATTAAATCAATGTCGCTGTGTTTAAAAAGGTTTTGATTAAAACTTTTAAAAAGATAAATATAATAAAATAATGCATCAATACGCCTCGGTGTTGCTGTAATTAATTGAAAGCCATGTGATACCACGCATAAGTATGCATTTTTCTACTTATAAGAAAATTAAAGTATCCAATTATATCTGACTTTATAATGAGCTAGTGCTGGCTTTTAAAGAATAAAAAAAGAAAATAACTCATATTTCAAGAATTAACACATTATCAATAAATATCCAAGATTAATTAATTATGTAGCATTGCGAGAATTTTATATTCTCCTTTTTCTTGCTACAAGAATATATTTTTAAAAACGATTTCCCATCTGGGAAATAAATTAATTTTATTGGCAATGCTAATTAGAGTGTCTCTCAAGACGCGGAAAAAAACTGAAATTAATTCCTCGAAGCTTTCTAATAGTAAACAAAGTCAAAAGTCTTAATATATCTGACTTTAGTGGAGTCATTAGCAGAAGTCTGCCTATTAACCTATTTCCATGAAAGGATAGAACCGCAAGTAATTATTATCATCTGCAACTTTTGGACTTTTTTCTTTCTTCAGTTTAAGAGCTAAGTTGCTTTTACATAAATTTAACTTAAGAAAGAGTATTTCAAGTCCGCTGTAGTATTAGTATATTTTTTCGAAGCACGTTTATGATAGTTTATATTGTTGCTTAAATGTTCATTTAAACTAATAGAAATGTTTCACTTAACAATTAAAAGCTATAGAATGGTAATATTTTTATGCCATTTAATAAATAACCTTAAAAAGCTTAACTACAAATGCACTTAACAGACAAGAAGACATGAATTTATATTGTGTTCATAATTAACTATTTAAATGGCACGATTAATTTTCGCAATTTCCCTTTTCCTTTTATTTTCAAACATTTCAGAAAAATCTATTGTGAGTAGCATTAAAAGTACCATTAAAATAATTTATATCTTGAAATGAAATTTAATAAATTTACTTCTGTGAAGGGTTATTTAGGTACTTTTGAAGTAAAAAGAGGCTGTTTTCTTCATTTGAATAAAATGCTTATTTCATGTTTTTTTTTTTTAGTGCATCACGAGATAAGATACTTCGCAGTGCAGTGTGCATACCTTGACCTCTTCAAATATTGGAAAAAGGAATGAAAAAAAGCATAAAACGGCTTTTGAAGAAAGTTTCAAGATGAAGGGCATATTACACAAAGATTCAAAACTATAGCACTGATCAGCGGGAAAAACACTTAGAAAATTAATTAATGCTACATATTTTAAATGTAAAATCATTCTGACATAGAAATCATGTCAAAAGAAGTAATTTGGCCTCAGTCTTACATAAATTATAAATCATTCATAAAATAAAATTGATTTTGTAAGTTGCAACAAGAGTTTAAGCTAAAATTTCTCTTAAAAATCACTTTATACAATTTAGTCAAACTTTGATTTTATTTTTTTGAACTAATATCTACCTAATTCGTTTCATTTATTATTTTACCAAGCAAATAATGTCAAATTTTGAAATTACCAAAAAGGACCATAGTCGACAATGCCGTACCATTTATTTGTTTATTTATTTATTTTGTGAATTCTCAGGTAAATTTATAAATAGTGTACATATTGTTCTGACTTCAGGTAAACTGGAAAAGATTCATTATGAAAAAGTCTAAAGAAATTTCATTTAATAATTAAATATATTGATGTTAATTAATTACTTCAAAGGTCATTTTTAAATTTTATCATAACCAAGAAAATGAAGCAAAAACTTGTAAAAAAGAATTTAATAAAAAAACAGTTTTTTACAGCGATAGTCACACTCTATTTAAAATCAGTGCAAAAATATTCTACTTGTATTTTGTTCTAATCAAGGAGAGAGTTTGAACTTTGAGATATTACACTGGCCTCCAAAAGTTAAGGAACAACATGCTTTTCGAAGCTCACCTTTAAAAATGACACTAAGAATCAAATTTATAGTTTATATAAATGATAAAAATGAACTTTATGCAAATTCATGCAAAAGTGATAGCTACCACTTTTTTTTATAGAAAAGTACAGGCATATATGAGTGAGAGAAAAATATGCAAATACCAGGCTTCCGTAATTACGCGTGTAACTTTTGTTGATTTACAACTTTTGTTAGCAGATTCGTTGACAATAGGCAGTAGGGATGTCCGCAATGTCTAAGAGAAGCCGTTTGCCCCATTCGTTAAGGTGGTGGACAGTCGGATGGATGAAAATGGGGTTGTCACAGGCTGATGCTGCTAGGCGTCTTAATCTGTCTCGCAGTGTGGTCCACCGTCTCTGGAATCAATATCAAACCGAAGCTTCTGTGTCCAGAAGACATGTTCCAGGACGACCACGAGCTACAACACCTGCAGAAGACCGCTTTATAGTTCTTTCTCAGCCCGAAGAAGAAGAAGGATTTCTGTGCCGCAACTTGTTGCAGACCACTCTGTAGCGGTGTGAATGCGTCTGCACAATGCAGATCTCTGTGCAAGGTGACCAGTTGTGTGTGTCCCCCTCAACGGACGACAGCGAGGGTTCAACTTAACTTGATCAAGAGAGCACGTTTCCTGGACCAGACAGCGATGGGCTTCAGAACGTCTGTTGATCTGGAGGGAACAAAGCACCAGATACCATCAATCCAAATCTGTAAAGACACAATTACCGAAGTGACGGAATATTGGTTTGGGCAGGGCTCCCACTCGGTGGTCACACTGACCTGCATGTGTTCCAGGGAAGTTAACTCTGACTGGAGTGAGATATCGGGATGAGATCCTAGATCCATGTGCTCGCCCATATGCCGGTGCAATTGGCAATGTTTTCGTTCAGATGGACGATAATGCCCGACCTCACCGAGATCCGATAGAACATGTTTAGGACTACCTTGGCAGACAAGTGGCTGCTTCATGTTCTCCTCCAAGATCTTTGCATGAGCTGGAACAAGGACTAATCCGTGCGTGGTCTTCGCTCCCTATTGAGGTCTTCGACAACTTAATTAGCAGCATGGAGAATCGATGCCGCCAGTGCATTGCAGTTAGGGGTGGACACAATCCTTATTAGAACTCCTAGAACTGATTTTTGTAATGTTTCCACCACATGTTTCCACAAAAAGCTTTGATAAACTGTTTTCACCAAAAATGGACTTTTCTACCAAAAATGTTCTTTTGCTTTTACACCATGTTTATGTTGAATTTATGTAAATTTCTATGTCGTACTCAATAAAGAACTATTTAGTTCGCCGTTAGTCCAAATATTTTGCTTCTATGTTCATTCGTTTCCATATTATTCACAAAAAACAGGTTGTACCTTACCTTTTGGAGGGCAGTGTATTTAAACGCTCTGTGTATTTTATTTTTCTAGCTTAGTATCCAATTTTACTATATTTTATAAACTATTCATTTATATTTGTATGTACTGCAAGCGTTAAATAATGATTTAATGCATTTTCTTTTCCTAGAAGCTTGCCCTAAATAATATTGTATGTCTTAGATATCAATCACCAGTATCTTAAGTATCCATTAATAATTTTATTCCATTGTATGACAATGTATGTAATACTTATTTAACATTCAATAAAAGGACAAAAATATAATCTCAGAAAAGAATTAAATGTCATTATATATATATATATATATATATATATATATATATTTGAATCTTAAAAACTGACCAGGTTCTATTTCAGATGGCTGACTGTAAACTTCTTGCCAGAGAATAGAAAATAGACTATTAAGTAGAATGCCATGTAATGTTCGAGTAATTAAGATTTTTTTCTTCCCAAACATAATGATGATACATCTTTAGGAACACAAAAGAAAGCATTAACTGCATCGTAGATTCCCTGTTTAATTTTACAAAATCGATACAGAGATGTCAAAAAATATTCTCTTAAAATAAAATCAGCACTGCACACAAGTATTCATTTCTCTATCAATCATTTTGCTAATATTAACTCCGCAGGTTAAACTTGTACTAAGAAGCAGACAAAATTATTGAAAAATTAACTTAAGAATTAGATATAGGATTATTCCATTCATAAAAATAAGCATAACAACTTTAATTTCCTAGGATTCATGTTTTTACCTATTAAGACCAAGGTCGCCAAGATATTTTTATGATTTATCGCGAAATTTTTTGCGAAAGAAAAAATAAAATAAATAAATAAAAATAAGCCCCCATAACTGCACTTAGCTTGGCAATATCTTCCATGTTTGGCAGGAAAGTGGCAAATACTATAGTTTATTACAAACAAGAATGTAGTTAGAATATGCCTGACGAAAATTCTAAAACTGCTTTGGCAGAATTTGTAAAGCGATTCTAATATAGATTTCAATTCTATTCTATATCTTTTACTAAAATTAGTCATATCATATGCTTTTAATTTTCCCCTCTCACTATTATTTTACAAATCGATATTATCATGATTAATTTCTATTCAAATTGTATCAAACTGTTAAAAGTAAATTACAAAACAATTTATTAAGTTCAATTTCGAATACTTAAGTGTGTTTCTCCAAATTTATAAAACTGTCTCCTATATAAACTGAAACAACTTGAAGAACCTTTCTAACATGCTAAGAAATGACGGATTATGCCAGAGATCATCAACGAGAAAACAGTCACATGAGATCTATTATTCTTTCGAAAAAAGTAGGTTAATATCCTATGACTTTCTCTAATGGATTTGTGTGAAGTACTTCAGATCCTTTTATTTAGCTTTTCTCAGTGCTTTATATAACATTAACACAGGTCATCCATATTCCAGTTACAACAATTCACGAATCTATTTTGTCTTGTGTGAAGATAATGGAGAATATAGTTCTTTTTGGAACTAAGTCCTAGTTTTAAAATTACTAAAAGGTAAGTTTACAGCACGTACTTCATTGATATTCCGAACATTGACACCCACCAAGATGTTTTTTTATTTATTTAGTATGTATTTTTTGAAGTATTACTTAAAATTAATTGGCGATTATTAGTAAGAGTATACTTTATCCCTATGCGCTAGAATTTTTATAGTATTATACATATTGCATAAAACGCTGTTTTTATAAGTGACTAGAATGTTATCCTAAGAGCAACTATGCTGTAGAGTAGATGCAAAGAACTACAAATAATTTTCACACACATTATAAGCAACTTTTCTTTATATCTTCGGTTATTTATTTAAATTGTAAAAGTAATTGTAGCATTTTTATTTATTTTTTCTTGTAACATACTTTAAGTTCTCAATTTCGTTTAAATACGAAAGGAGTTGTGTTAAAGGTAAAATTTTGTTTTTCATATCTAGAAAATGCTACATATTCTCTTAGAAATTAATATAAAAGATGAGAAAAAGAGTTTAATTTAATTTAACGTGAAATAATCAAGATTATTCTTTATTTAAACTAAATTTAAAGCTTTAATTAAAAAAATTCAGAATCCGTCAAAAATATGCAATTCCGGTTACTTAGTTTATTTTAATCCAAAATAAGAAAATAGCTACCTTAAAATTAAAACCGTTTAAATAATCCTTATAATTTGTTGAAAAATAGCGACTATATCAAGGAAAAATACACTCAAAGGAGATTATTTCTCTTTCAAAAATATAGGTTAATATCGTATGACTTTCTCTAATGGATCTATGTGAGAAAGAACTACATATAATATCTTTTATTTAACTTATCCGGTATTTTGTGCAAGATTAATCTACGTCAGTTATATGTGGGTTGAAATAATTCCCGAAATCGTTTTGACTTGTAGAGAAATATTGAGGAATATTATTTCGTATCTTACATGAATAGAAATTTTTTTAACGTTCGTGTATAAGGCACTTTGTATTACATTACTAAAATTTAATCGTGCTTTATTATCATGTAATATGTACAAAGCTGCCACAATTATAAGTAATTAGAATTTACCTTTATAGCTGTGAATTTTGCCTAGAATACGATATCAAATTTTACAAATAATTATGCTATTTCAAAATAGCATAAAACTTCCTAACGCTTGAGATTTTCAGCGAAGCAAAACAGTTTATTTAAATAATAGTAACATTTATACAGTTGTAGTATATAGAGTTTTGTTATTGTTTATAACCATGAGGGTGCCTCACCATGGCACAGTAGTTATACCACTGGAAATGGTAGACGGGCGAGGTGTGAAGGCCACGGGTTCGGGTCCCATTGGGCGTCCGTCGACTTAACCGTTCGGAGTTTTCCGTGGTTTTCTTCACAACTTAGCGTAAATACGGATTAGAACTCCTTAGAAAGACCCCTCGGAGAGCACCCCCTTCTGTTGCTCTTCTGACGAGGAATTATAAGCGGGTTTCGAGCCTAGCACACAAACCCTGTATATATATGTTCACAACAACAGCAAACATTTTGTCAATCGCTTGTAACCTTTTCTATATACGCCTAATAAAGACTTAATGAAAATCATTTTTACACTCTGCATTTATCAAATCTGGTACTTTAAATTATGTTAATAGATAACGCTTAAATAACTATATATATATCAGTTGAAATAATTCGCAAATCCATTTGCTTCATGAAAGATAATCAGAAAGCTATTTCTATATTCTAATTGGAACTGTTGTCAAATTTATTTTGCAGTGCAAATCGCACGTTAACTTATTTAACATGATGTCAGAACACACTAATTGGGTTTTCGTATTTCAATGATAAACTATTTCAGTATATTGCGGTGAGTATTAAATGCAGTTTGTGACAGGAATATGTTAAACTACCACAGGCTTATAGGTATATGTTACAGTGAAAACCCGAAATCAGTCAAAACCCGAAATAACTAGGGAAAACGCGTTCTGACTGAGTGCATCAGGGATAACCCGAATTAACTAGGCAAAACGCGTTCTGACTGGCAGCGCTAGGCAAAACCCGAATTAACTAGGGAAAACCCGTTTTATTGGATTAGCGGTAGCACGTTTTCGAGGGGCCCCTACAGCGGAGGCATATTTTCCAGGGGGCTCCCTACAGCGATGGCCGGACCCACTGATTTTTTTCGGGTCTCGCAAAGGGCCAGCTTTAGCATATTTTCAAGGGAGCCTCTTTAAGTGATAGCCGGACGCAGTAATAGGGAGTTTATGCATACCGTTTCTTCCTACGCTAACGCTAACTCTATCCGCTATACGGAGTATTTTGACCAACCATGTTTCGCATTTTATGCGTGCGCATGCGCTTTATTATCCAATGTCATTTAACGTTAGCATTACCGCGAGTGAAACCGGGCCTGCACAAACTCCCTAATGTTTTTGGGGTCTCGCAAACGACCAGCGTTAGCATATTTTCCAGGGGGGCCCCTATAGCGGTGCCCACTGATGTTTGTTTGTGTCTCGCAAAGGGACAGCATTAGCATATTTTCGAGGGGCCCCCCTAAAGCGACGGCCGGACCCATCGATGTTTTTTTTTGGTTCTCGCAAGGGGCCAGCGTTAGCATATTTTCGAGGGGCCCCCTTGAAGTGATGGCTGGACACACTGATATTTTTTGGGTCTCGCAGAGGGCCAGCGTTAGCACATTTTCCAGGGGGCCCCTGCATCGGTGGCCGGACCCACTGATGATTTTTTGGGTCTCGCAAGGGGACAGCGTTAGCATATTTTCGAGGGGCCCCCTAAAGTGATGACCTGACCCATTGATTTTTCTTTGGGCCTCGCAGGGGGCCAGCGTTAGCATATTTTCCAGGGGGCCCCTACAATGGTGGACGGACCCACTGATGTTTTTTGGGGTCTCGCAAAGGGCCAGCGTAAACATATTTTCGAGGGGGCCCCTTGAAGTGATTGCCGGACACACTGATATTTTTAAGGGTCTCGCAGAGGGCCAGCGTTTGCATATTTTCGAGGGGGGCCCCTACAGCGGTGGCCGGACACAGTGAGGACTTATGGGTCTCGCAAAGGGCCAGCAATAGCATATTTTCGAAGGGAGAGCAAGATCCAATTTTTAGTGGATAAAGCATTAACATTCCTGAATTCACATGGGAAAACATGGGGTCCGGCCACCACTGTAGGGGACCCCCTTTCGAAAATATGCTAACACTGGCTCTTTGCGAGACCCGAAAAAAATCAGTGGGTCCAGCCATCGCTTTAGGGGGCCCCCTGGATAATAAGTCTCCTCTGTAGGGGCCCCTCGAAAACGTGCTACCGCTACTCCAATAAAACGGGTTTTCCCTAGTTAATTCGGGTTCTGCCTAGCGCTGTCAGTCAGAACGCGTTTTGCCTAGTTAATTCGGGTTTTCCCTAACGCACTCAGTCAGAACGTGTTTTCCCTAGTTAATTCGGGTTTTGACTGATTTCGGGTTTTCACTGTAACATATACATTTCATGGTTTTTTTTGGTAGAGACTGTACTTAATTATAGAGACATTTCAAACAGTACATTAAAGAGCACATTTTGATTAATATAAAATTGTAATTGATGTTAATATAGTATAATCGTCTTTTCTATTAATCTCTAATTAGTAATGGTTTACTAGGCATTATGATATAATGCATATTGTAACTATCATTTACATATTTTCATATTACAATGGTAGATAACTCGTTCGTTTCCTGAAAAAACACAATCTAGCCACAAAACAAATTTAATCGCAAAATTAAAATAATGTTAAAACTTATATTACAGTACACTAATGTCTTAGATGTTGATAAAACAAATCTAATTTTTTTTTTTCTAAGAGTTTCCAGAAGAAAAGTAATAGTAATCACAACGTTCGCTCAAATTTCATTTCGGGTGTAAAATTTTGAATACTTAAGTGTTTTTTTTTTCTATTTTATAAAAAGGGACCTTTTTATAAATTGAAGCCTTTTCAAGAAGCCTTATAATCTATAAAGAATATTATATGCCTGATATCATGAAAGAGAAAGCAATCAAAGCAAATGTATTATTGTTTGAAAAAACGTAGGATAATGTCTCATGACTTTTCTAATGGACAAATACTACAGATTCTATCTTTTATTTAACTTCTCACTTGTATCTCATAAAACATTAATATACGTCATTTATATATCTGTTAAAATAACTCACGAGTCAATTTATTATCATGCAAGATAATGGGGTTTGCATTAAATGCTATGTAGCAGGCAAAACAGTAAAGTGAGATAAAGTGGTTATCTGTGTCTTTAAATGTGATAGTTAGAAAAATGTAATTGTGTGGGCAGGGTGTATGTTATTTTAAGTCACCCATAAATATGTATATATATATATATATATATATATATATGTATGTATGTATGTATGTAGGTGTGTGTGTGTGTGTGTGTGTGTGTGTGTGTGTGTGTGTGTGTGTGTGTGTGTGTGTGCATCAGACGTAAAATAAACTAATGATTAAAACATACCATCATAGCTCCATGTAACGTCAATACAATGAGTCGGTCACATGTATGAAAAATGGAGCACAAGAAACAAGATTTTTTGAAATGGAAATAGGAAATATTTACAGTGGCTGCGATTCTCATCATGGATCACCCGCAACAGATTGTAAATATAAAAACAAAGCAAGCAAGATTTTGCTATCGGCTTAACAAAAGGCTCAAAAATCCACTTGGGACCCTTTCAACTGCAGAAAACATGACAAAGCCAGAAAAGGACATTAAGATGTGGCTCTACAAGTCATCAAAACGAGAAAAATAATTCTTAAACTTACAGTGTTTCTAGAATCATAAAAGTTAAAAAAAATATTACATCAAAAATTAATAATTACCGAAAGCAATAGTGTATATGTTGTAACATTCAAAAATGTTCTTAAAATTGAACCATACTGCTGCTGTACAAGGTTTGTATAAAAAGTACAAAGAAAAGTTTCGAAAAAATACATTATTTGATCCATATCTACAAAACCTCAACAATTTTCAAAATACATTCCATGAGCTTCGACACACTTTTGCCAGAGGCTGTACCATAACTCGAAGCCTACCTGTTTGGAGTCTGGGACGTTCTTAACCCATTTATGCCTAGCGCCCCTTTTTTGGGATGGCATTTTCGCTATCAGTCGAAAACGTTATTTATTTTTCCTAGCCTTTATTCACGAATATTGAACCTCAACTCCACAAAATATTATAAAATGACCCAATAGTATGTTAACATTTCAATTTTTATACATAATGATTTTAAAAGAAATCATCCCTTGTCCAAGAAGTTGACATCAGAAATTTTGCTATTATTTCTGGTATTGGCAAAAATCGAAGAAAGTCGCAAAAATAACTGGGCACGAATGGGTTAACATTACTCCTGCAAGCTTTTTTGACGGTTCTTAGAGTCTTATGATGGTGTCCTTTGAAGGAGAATTTAACTTTTGGGAATAGGAAATAGTCTACTAGTACGAAGTTGAGTCTGTAAAGGAATTGAAGAATCGCTGCAATGCAGGCTTATCGTCAGTTAGTCGGGAGGAGCAGGCGTGGCTAAGCGCATTGTCGTGGTGAAATTTTTAATTTCCAGTGATGGCTGTCTTCACCCTGGGGATCCTCATCAATTTACACAGACGGTACTTTTTGTAGTTGGTTCTTGGCGTTGACGGCCGTCCAGCACGGGTCTCGTCCATCCCATTATCTCGGCCATCTTTGAAGAGCTTATGCTATTTAAAAATTGTATCTTGTGATATGCTTTCATCTTTGGACACTTGATTAATCATGCCCAACGTCTTATTACCCGATTTTCCTAGTCCAACATAAAATTTGACGACGTACTGCTGTTCAATCTTTCGTTGCATTTTTTGATTGCACTAACTCACGGCGAATGCTTTGGTGCAATCCACAAGTGGGGCGTCCACAAATAACACGCCTGAACAGACTTTAGCTGGTGAATGGCGTTTGGAGCATTTCTTAGAGGTTACATCCCTCACCACCAAGCATTCGTGGTGCGAGTGCATTTCGGCGTAAAGTCACGAAGGAAAAAATTGTTCCCGGTACTTTTTAAGCACATTCTGGATATTTATGCATACTCTTGGTTACAAAAATTCGCCGAATTTCTAAAAAAAAAAAAATTATTTATTTTACTTACATCAGTTCAAGCTGTCTCACATTAAAGGTAGTTTTCTTTTTTATTCACACAACAATTCTCCAACTTTCATACTATTCCTTCAAAACACTCCTTGAACACAATTTTAGAAAGTTCTTTTAACTGCCACGACACATTTTCTACAATTTCCTCTGAATGTACGAAACCTTCCTCTGTAATATCAATTTTCGCCATCGAATGAAACAAGGATCTGCGGTAGTTAAATCCAGTAAGATGTATGATTTGACTAGTATGACTTCATTGACTATAGCCTTTAAAACGGCAAAGCTAGGCAAAACTGATAGCTCAACTTTTCCGCAAACTTTTTAACGCACCCAGGCTGCATATACAGGCTCTCTGAACGTCTCTGAAAGTTAAGAAAACATTCAGCGATGTTCTCTGAACGTCGCTTAACGTTCAGAGAACCTGCGTGTGCTGGCTGGGTAGTGGCATGCATTTCCAAATCTATTTTTCAGTACGAGAATACAATACGGACAGTTTCGCAAAGTCAATAGAACAAAAACAGCCACCCATGAGGAAAAATTATTTGAAATGCCTGCTGAAATACATTGCTTCAAGTAGTGTAAAATTTAGAAAAGTAAATATAAAAGTTTAACCTAATATTCTCTCATATTATTCCTTGCGTATGGTCTCGCGTAATGTTTTATCAGCATTTCCAGTATCTATTCCTTGAATTGGAAATCACAAGAAACGTGCAGCTGAGTTCATGGCGTAACGTGTACATTAAATTGACCTGTCCCTTCCATGTTTTTTTAGAGTAATTTCTGATAGCCTTACTTTCAGAAAGTGTACATATTTAAAATAAATTTATAAATTTTTTAGTTTATAAAACTTTCAGAATGTGGTCGAAATCGGAGATAGTGTGTCTGAAAGGGTGTATGAATTTGGCTTCGAAATGAGCCTCTTCCATTGCGAACAAATGAGATTGGGTATTAGTAATCGAACTATTTTTAGGTCAGTAAAGAGCATGCAAGAAAAAAAGATCAAACAGATAATTTTTGTGAAAATGCTTACCTGCATGTGTAAAAGTTAGGAATTCTGTATTTTTAAATATTTTAAGCCAAAAGATTTTTTTTAAATAAATCACAAAAGGTTTATTTAAATGTTTAAAAAAAGTAAAAAAAAAAAGTTTAAAAACAGTAAAAATCCGACAGGTGACAAATGTAAATAAGCCTATTCAGCATTTATTTAAATTTGCGATAACAACAAATCTTCGATAAGCAATTCTTGAATGATAAATCTTTTTAAATTTAAATTGAAATATTTAAAAGAGCTTATTTAATGGGTACTTTTTTGCGCTTCAATACTTTTAGGACGCTGAGAAACTATGGGTTAAAAGACAATGCAATTATTAGATATTGTTTCTTTAATCTTATCAGTGCTATAAATATTCTCCAAATTCATTTTTGTTTTTATGCGCATTTTGTCATTAAGAAGCTACAGAAGTTACTTTCTTTCATTATGATTCACATATTCAAATTTCGTTTTCAAAATTATATTTTATCTTCATTTTCCATAATGCCAATTTATCTAAGCATTAATGTTTCATGAAACATTATTAGTATACTTTTTATTACTTAGTATTTTTGTATATATATATATATATGCATCAATCTTGACAGTTATAAAATTCTGAAGATTTTTTTTTTTTTCCTCAGAGTGATAAGTTCTTTTAAACGCATGTGCCGGAATTTGTAATTACGTGAATGAAGACACGCGACAGAAAAATGTAACGTTGCGAACGAAAAATCGCTTCCAATATGAAACATTTTATATGGTTAACTCGCACGAAATTCATGACATCTTATTGTATTTTTTCATACGCTGTTTAATCGCAAAACAAGTTCAGTTACCTTTGTTGAATGCTTGCGTATTGAAATGAACATTGATGTTTTCCATAAAAGGTAGTTAGTTATTTATTATTCAAAATTAAATTTTCGTAGGAGATTTGGAGATTTTTTATATATTTTTATTTATTTTATTTTATGGGCTGCGTGTAAAATATAAGTATTTTAATGCAGGATGATGTAATATTTTAAGGCATTTGCATGAAGATGAAAGTAGTAGTTTGGCGTTTGTTGTATTTATTTTCAATTTTTAAATCACATTAGAAAACATTTTGATTTACATCGGACTTAGCATTCACTAATGCATAATAAAATTTTCCATCAGTTATTCGGTTTCCAATTATTTTCCTGTAGTTTCGGTGCTTAAAAATTCGTCATTAATGAGCAGTTTTAAGCTTGATAAATAAATATTGCACGCTTTTGAAATGTTAATTTAAAATATCATTTTTCTCTCACTAGGTGACAAAATTTTGAAATTAAATATTGGCATCCTTTTAATAGGTATCAATTTACAGACTCAATAGCCAGTCTAGTGAATTTAATCAAAATTTTAATAATGAAATTGGAGATATTTCCAATGACAGTCATTACGTTTTATTTTAGTAAATTAAACAAAGCATTTTGTTAGGCACAATTCTTTCTTAAAACTTAATATATAGTAATCTAACATTAATCTTTTCATAATACGAAAAAGTTTTCAGAATTGTTTTAATTTTTACGAAGGTGATTTTAATGTGAGATACAAATGTTGTTCTGTAAGTTAATTTAAATCATTAGGAATACATTAAAGTAAACTCTTGCAGTTAATACACAGTTTAATACTGTGTACTTTTTATATCGCTCACCAAATTAATGGTATCTGGTAATTCAAAACCTAATGTGCTTCTCAACAAAGTCGAAAGCATTCACTTAGTAAGAACAAAAAGCACTGGCTAGTTTAGAAAGCTAATTTAAGGGATCACAAAAACGCAAAATATGCGTCTTAATTTAAGCCAAATTGAATTGCATTACAACTGAGAGGGTTCCGTTAGTCAAACTTCTGCGAACGGAAATAATATCTCGCCCTAATTGGTGCTCCCTATAACACACTTGTTAAATGATATTTAGGAACTTAAATTTAATGTCACAGAACAAGAAGAAAAGTTTTAAATTCATCCCCTAACGCCCATTTTGTACTCCACATCCCCGGATCAAACTGCAACATAATTTAAATACTTTCAACGAACAAAAGCCATTAAGTATCATGTAGCTTAATACTCCAGTAAATTAAAGTCGTTTTCTCTCTGAAGTAATAGTTTTAACTCGAATCCTCACAATAAAAGCAGAATTCTTCACAATTAAAGTTTTATGCGACAGATATTAGGATATGTCACTTTAAGCTCTTCTATATGGCAGTTTCGCTGCTGTAAGATTCTGTGAATGGAATGAAGCGTTCAATAAACCATGCAGGAAGGGAGATTTATTAGGTAAGCAATTACAACGATTCCATTTAAAAGAAAGTTAGAACTAAAGGCGGGTGTGTAAATCCCAGGCCGAGTTCAAAATTTGAAATTAAAAAATGTGTTTTTAATTGCAAGATTAAATGTGCAGACATTAGCGTCAAAATCTAGCGGAATTAATTGTAGATTTCAGAGAGGGAAATGAACGTATTCTTGCCCTAACCCTATGGCATGTTTACTTTTATTAACGGCTTAATTTTCTTAAAAAAACTTTTTTTTTTCAACTAAAATAGTTTATACAATTTCCAGAAAATATTTGAGAAAACCCTATCTGCATCACTACGAGGCGGTAGAAACATGAAAATTCAAGGCACAACAGTCCGGCATGTAGCTTAGCGCTTAGCGCTTTGATCTGGGAGACGGAAGCTGCCTGGTTCAAAACCAGGTCGCGTCCACCGACTTCGGAGTTTTCCATGTTTTTCTCCCAAACGCAGCGTAAATACGGGTTTGGACCCCTTATAAAAACTCCCCACCTCCAAGGATGGTACCCCAAATCTCGGCCTAGATCCCTCTTGCCAATAATTGGCCGTAATCCCGCAACAACAAAAAAATCAAGAAATATTAATATCTGTTAAACTGTAATCAAGTAATTTAACATGACAGTTTATGTGTTCACAGTAAAAATTTCTTTATTAAAAGCGGTGTAAAGAAACACGACTGGTCAGAGTACCAGCATATTTCAAAGAAACTTTAATGAGACCATGGGAGAAAGATTTTAAAAAGTTGTTAAAAAACTACCACCAGGTGGAGTAGTGCGAATAAAACAGACAAACAGCTATTCTCAAGAGCAAAAATAAAGACGAAATTATGAAACAGGTGTTCCATACCTTTTCCGAGGTGGTATTATTTGCATACATTAACTATAAAATTGTAAAACGCCACCAAATGGTAAATTTTTGATCTTGCTTTTTATAAAAAAATAATCTCTGTTACATGACCTCATTAAGGTTTCCATTTAAATTTGGTAATATTCAGACTAATAGTTTTAGCTGTACATTGATGGACAGATACAAGGGATAAAAACCGTACTTGGAAATATTTATTAATTGCAACCAACCGACTTACATTTTATTCTGAACACATATACACATTATGCATACATATTCATATATAAAGTGACTAGTCTATCAGGAAAGTTCTTGATTTCAGTGTGGGTATATCAGGGGGTGTATATACCGCTCCGAATAGGTAAACTTAAGTCACTGGCCTGTATGTGTGTATATATATATATGCCAGAAACTTATATATATATAGATATATATATATTTGAACTTTATCTAAAAATATAACAAAATTACATTTGTATATTTTAGATTTTCTAATTATTAGATATATATATATAATATATATATATATATATATATATATATAAATAAGTTGCTTATATATATATATATATATGTAACAATAAAATAAACTTTTCTAATTTAACCTAATTTAATTTAATGTTATTTGAAAAAGCTTCTTTAATCTTTTACTGTAAAGTTGGTTTCTCGGCCATACAAATATTACGCTCGGAGACGTTTTTTGAAGTTCCATAAGGAGAAAATTGTTGATTCAGCAGTATCTTCAGCTTTCTGTGGTTTTTGTTACGACGCGCTTTTAGAACTCCTGGGTAAGCAGGTGTTTCTCATGTCTTGATTGACAATCTAGTTAACTAATTACGTTTGAGAGTAACGCCTTCGCGATCGTGCTGCACCCTGCCAGCAGGTGTAGTAACTAAGGAGTATTTAAGCAAGAGCGCGGAAATTTCGGGAGCTTTAGAGTTTTGGCTTAGCTTAGCTTAGTTTTTTAGGAGTTTAGAACATTAGATTTTGCAGGAGCTTCGAGCTTTAGCCTTTAGACTGCGATGTACGAAGATAGTCCCGGAGCTAAAAGGTCGCCGGCCTGACTCCTGCCCTCTGTCTGAACTTTGAAATAAACTAGTCAACCTAGAACCCCAATGGAGTTGTGTCTATCATTTCAACAAGGGATGGCGTAAGGCCATTCCTTACATATATATATATATATTATGTTTAATGAAACTTTTTAAGCTTCTTTACACAGGGGATCCTTCTTACTTCCTTGTAAGGAGGATAGGGAAGTAATGCGATCAGGAAAAATTTCGGGGCCCAGATTTCGACGAAAAACCGATTTTGACTACCTCTAAATTTACTTTTAAGAATATTTGCGATGCCTCTCATCGTACGCTAGCATGCACGTTCATATATATGCGTGTGCAACCCGTTTTGACCGACCGCGAGTCTATTTTGACCAGCTTTTCCATGCCGTCTGTACGTATGTATGTACGTAACTCGCATATCTCAAAAACTTTTGGTCGTAGAATTTTAAAACTTTATATTTAGGATTCTTGTAACATGTAGTTGTGCACCTCTCTTTTTTGTCCCAATTTACTGGATAGTTTATCTACAGGACCGCCCAAAAGAGATTCTATATACATTACGCTCTATGTGTCGAAATTCATTACACTCGCTTATCTCAAAAACTATTTAGTCGTAGAAATTTTAGATGCTGAAACTTTATATTTAGGATCGTTGTAACATCTAGTTGTGTACCTTTCCTTTCGGTCCCATTCGACTGGATAGTTTATGTACAGGGCCGCTCAAAAGATTTTAAATACATTACACTCTATGGACAGAAATTCATTAAAGCATATTTTAGAGGTATTAGGCTATTTCAAACGACTCAGAAGTGATATATGCTGTTAAGGGTTACGAAATGAGTTTCAACATTGAAAAAAGTGTCTATATCATTTATAGTTCTGCTACAGGAACACTCAAAAGATTTCAAACACATTACGACCAAAGGCAATTTTAGGGACATTCATCCATTTCAAGCACAGTACGGTATAGTTAGGTAATGGTTCGACCATGGTCGCGTGCCTCCTTCAAGAATTACGCCAAAAGTTTCCAAGCTTAGCGACTTTTGTTTATACATTAATGTCTATGGACGTCTTCAATATACTACATCTGCAGTCAGTCATTGTCTGCCCCATGCGCAAAATTTCGCCTTTTGTCATCGAACTTGGCGAAATTTGCCAAAATAGCGCTAAATTTGGCGATAGTCAGTCATTGTTTGGTCCATGCCCAAAATCTCGCCCTTTGTCGTCGACCTTGGCGAGTTTTACCGTAATATCGCCTAATTTGGTACCAAAAATAATTTCCCATTTCGCATAACTAAAACTTTTAACCGTGTAATGTTGAAATTTTTTATTTAGAACTATTGTAACATCTAACGGTGCATCCCTTTTTTGATTGCAATCGACTGGGTATTTTATTTACAGGGTCAGCCAAATGACTTTAAATACATCAAGGTGTATGGATACATTCAAATCATTGAAAGTCTGTGGTCAATAACTACTTGACCACAGACTATCCCCCAAACCTCTCAAACTATCTCAAGCTTGTCGGCTTTTGGTGAAGTTTCGCCAAATTAAGTGTCAGAAGCAAATCTTTCAAACTGAACCCAGATTGGCGATATCGAAATATTCGGGTAGAAATCGCTAAACCTCACTATTACTGCAGTATTTTGTCTCTTTCAAATAAAATAAGTTTACATAAATTGAAATTACGAAAATGTTTTTGATTTAATAGACGTGCAAGTAAGGCATGTGTTGTCCACATCAGATTTTTTTGGAGGTAATAGAAAACTGCATGAATTTCATGACATCTATTTTTGATTTGGGAAAAAAAAAACATTTACAATATTTTGAATACTTACTTTAATAAATTCTAGACAATTGCGACGAGAATAAAGCACTATTTAAAATGTTCCCGATGTTAGGATCTATTGTTTTAAACATATATATATATATATATATATATATATATATATATATATATATATATATATATATATATTCCTTTATTTATAATAAGTCTGTAATATATATATATTTATAAGTTTAAATCAGAGTGTATTCCTGGAATTTTATATTTGAAACGTGATTTTCTTATAAAATCAATTAATGCATTTACGAAAGAGCTTTCTATTAATAATTCGGTATAGCATGAGCTATTGACAACATTTATGTCTTTTCCAAGAATAAATTTGTAAACACGGATTCTGTTACCAAGAATTTTCATAATAATGAATAAACAGTTCGTGCATCTCACTTTTGTGTGAATTTAAAAATCTTATTTTTCTTTGAATACTTTTAAGTACCACAATTTCTCAGAATATGCTAATATCTCTTTTTTAAATCACTCAGATCAACTTTAACATACGATACAAATATAAATTTCGAAAGAAAGAAAGTACATACAGGCAGTCCAGCAAATAACATCCTCATTTCAAAGATTAAAGTCTCAAAAACATAGAAGAGTGCAATAAACGGTATGGACATTATGTAAGTTGTAAATATTTTATGTAGAAGTTCCGTGCTAGTAGTTACAAAATCCACTAACACATGTCTTTGTAACCACAGGCCTCCGTTTTCACCCGATCTGATTCCTTGTGACTAATTTCTGAGGATCCCGTTGGAGCAAACTGTCATCTGGAACCATCCCAACATGCTGAGCAAGCCTGAATCGTCGCTTCGTATCTTATGTGAATTCATTTTCATTAAGAGGGCACAGGACCTTTAACTTCGCCGAATTGATCTGCAAATATGATAATACTCCAGTTCCTGCGTTTCGAATAATATGGACAGAGGAATATTTTTTTAGTATTACCAAAAATACACTAATTTAATATTATTATATATGGAAATAAAAATTGGAGATGCGAAATTAATTCTTTAATTTATGTTTAAAAATGTTTGTTACAGATATGAATATAGTAATCACAAAGTGCTGCGCGCATTGTAAAATTTGAAAAAAAAATCAAACACAGTGACAATTTTTGACAAATTATATTTGTAAGATGCTTGTCGTCAACTTAAAACAAGAATATATTGAAAAAAGGGGGGGGGATTAAAATGAAAAATTATAGCAAAATTTGAAAATTTATCAAAACTAGTGTAAAATACATAATATATTTCTAATTAAAACAAAACAAAAATAAAAATGACATTTTTTTTTTTTGGTTGTATAGTGTGTACACTATAAGTAGGTATACTTGGAAAATAAATTTCAGAAGCCTAGCATTCATAGTTTTAAAATAATCCTGCAGGCAAGTTTAAAATGAGTCATTTTCAGAAAACACGATTTAAAGTATCATTTCTACAAACTACCGGCTGCACAATGACCTACAAAAAACCATTATAACTCATGATCTAGTGGGAATTTTTGAATGCGGTTTTTTGTGCAGTTTTGATACATGCATGAATATCCAGAATATGTTAAAATATGTAAATGGATATTTTGAAGGTTTTTCAAGGTCCTGTTCCCCTAACATTATCGACATGATGATTAAATTCAGTATTCGTTTTGCTCTACCTCTGTGTGTCGTAATGGTGGACATTTCGAATAGATGGTGGTGTGACTGCTTGCAGAGAATATATTTATACTTATACATGATGATCGTCCATCTATCTTGATGTGAAGCGCCAACTTTCAGCAGTGGTATACGCAAGGTTGGATAGGGGGTACTGATCACTCTGGTCGAAGATTTTTTTTTTCATAAAATCCATAAATTTTTAATATTCAACGTAATAATTACGTCTTTTAACATTAACAGCACGTCCATTATATTCCCTACCCTTAAAAGAAATCTGTGCAAGCTAATTTATGTTAATAGCTATTGTAGATACCAGTTAGCTCTCCGTTTAAGGATTTTCTACTTAACTGCGATCTCCATTATAAGACGATATTTCACAATCCCGACGCAAAACATTTCTATTCAAAGACGATGCTGGTTCTATTTAATGACAATTTTTTATTTATTTTTTACTTATTTTTTTTTTACCACAAACTGTTTTTTATCTTCAGATATGTCTACAGTCGTGATAATCTGTTTTAACAACAGATTACAGAAATATAGAACAAATTTAGGAAGATATCTTTAAAAAAAAGCACAGTTTCAGACGAATAAGATTCAATTGAAGACGCTGACACCGTCTTACACAGACGTAACTTCTGACATATTTAACATTTAAGAAAATCTCGAAGAGAGAACAACGGAAAAAACCAACGCGAAAATAGGAGCAATCAACACTTTTTGATTTTTTAAAACTCAGTTTTACAGTAGAGTTTGTTTGTACTCTTCTTTCAATATAACTTAAATAGTTTTTTTGTGAATAAAAGAATATGGTCATACTAAAAATAACATTTTTAAACAGCCCAATATATTGACAGTCCTTAACCTGTAAAGTGAAAAGGAAATGTTATATTTTTATTACAAATTCAGTTTAAGGACGATTTTTTATGGTTCCTTGAAAGTCGTTAACCCATTTGTGCCTGGATATTTTTGCGACTTTCTTCGACTTTTACTAACTGAAATAATAGATATATTTCTGATGTCAACTTCTTGAACAAGCGATGATTTCTTTTAAAATCATTATGCATAAAAATCGAAATATCAACATCCTACATGGTCATGTTAAAATATTTTGTAGAGTTGAGGCTCAGTACTCATGAATAAAGGCTGGGAAAAATAAATAACGTTTTCGACTACTAGCGAAAATGCCGTCCCAAAAAAGGGACACTAGGCATAAATGGGTTAAACAGATAGACATTTCGAAACTACTGTATAATTTTTTTTAAATTACATAATGAACACACCGTTTAATGTACTCTTTTATTGAACTTTGGTTTTTTTTTATTTTAATTAATTTTGAAATCAGGTTGTTATTTGATGGATACTTTGTATGCCTTAATATTAAATAGCAACTTGTTGTTTAATTTCATGAATATAGAAAAAATGATTTGCTACTTGATCTGCGTGACCACGCAGTCGCAATAGGTATAAAACATTTCACAAGTATGAGAAGGCACAAAGATCCAGTTAAATTTAGTTTAGCTGTAAATTTTGGCATCCTACTGTATAGTTACGCTGATCCCTGTATTCCTCTGTAACCATTCCGGGCAACCACTTCAATATAAATATTTTACTGCTATTAATCCAAAAAGATTAAAAAGCGTGATAGCATCTACACCGTTGATACGATAAGCTCGAAAATTTTCATAATTATGTATAAAAATGTAAAAAAAAAACAATATGCGGTATTTTAAAAATCCAAAAATCCACCGGCTTCCTAATTTGCTCTTTTTAAGCGACTTTTTGCTATTTTCAGCTCCCTTTTATTTCCGAGAGTAAAAAAAAAGGAATCATTTGCGTGACAAAATGAGCTGTTGCAATCGATATAACGTTGTGCTCATCACGTTCATCAGACTTTGAAACGAAAATGTGATTCCAATTCCTTTAAAATAGTATTTCGAGATTTAATTTTTTCCACAAATAAATCGCCTGCATGGATATAAGAATGGCTGTGCATACACAACGAAATCTTTGGAATGAGAAATGTTTCCACCAGAAGAGCACGAAATTCGATTTGGGTATATAATAAAAATTGAATATGAACTTATTTATTTTCGGTGGACGAAGATGAACGATATTAAATGTAGACATATTTTCGTCAAATGTTTTTTCTAGCGCCTGTTGTAATTGCCTCCACAACGGGCTTTGACTTCTAGTCTTCGATATTTTTAAACACGCCTCATAAAATGCTATGAAAATATAATTATATATGGGTTTATTTATATGATATAAATTTGTTGCGATTGTTAATTTATGTACCCTAGTTTATATAAATGCGCATGTGAGTGTATAATACCCAGATTTGATCGTCAATTTGTTATGAAGATTTTAAAAGACAAAAATATCATAAAGTGTATAAATGTAGAATTCTCTGGATGTTATAAAGCAAAATTACTTTTCATAACGGATATAAATACAGGAAGTCGTGGTCATTAAAAAGACAAAACTTACGAAGTTTACACCAGAAATTGTTCTGGAAAACTCCACATTTTTTCCCCTTCAGAATAAAAGTCTTGAAAGGAAGTCACTGGGCATGCTTGAAATTGTTCGAGTCTTAAAAACGTGTCTTTCGATATATAAATGTCATTTACTCCGAAAATGAGAGCTGGGCGTGAAAATTGTGAGATTGATAAGCTCAGACCGTGTGGAGGGAAATTCTGTTTCTTATCAAAATGTTTCTCGTAGAAACACGATTTACTGGAATGAATTGTTTAACAGTTTATAACAGTCACTTATTTATTATTATTTCCTCCCCATGGAAGAAGTCTGTGAAATAAATCAAGTATGTGGACTGTTTTTAATGAGAGACGCACGTACATCCTAAATGAAAATAGATTTCCACATCTCCCTTACGTTTAATCGAGAAATGTTAAGTAGTCCAAGAAATTCTTCAATCTAGGATGTAAAATTTACATATTGTAGAGTTAACACAACTAAAAGTTAAAATGAAGCTTTTTATTATCAAACAAAAGAAATTTTTCACCTAATAACTAAGGCCTTAAATAGCAGAACAAAAATTAAAGACATAGCAACCATTCAACACTTAAATTGCCGTTGGTTATGTGCATAATTTAATGCGAAACAGAGCAGTTCAGTATTTAGAAAACTATATGGGTAGTGACATGAAACAGCATAATACACATGAATTTACACTTACATTTCTATTATTTAATTTAATTTAATTAATTTTTTTATTTATTGCTTATCTTTAGTCACAGTCATCCTTTCTCGGCCTGATACATAGTAGATTTGATCGGCTATTTCTTATGAAGATTTTAAGAGACAAAAATATCACAAAGTGTATAAATGTGGAATAGAAAACCTTAACCACAGCTACACTTTATCTGAACCACTACACGGGATGGATTAAAGCCTGTAAAAATTGTTTGAAGTTTCACAGTTTAGAAGGGTAGTCTGGACAAACTCGATTAATTTAATTATCCGAAAACAATTCATATTGGTTTAATAAATTAGTGAGTGGAGTTATCTTCACCATAATGTGTGAACAGACAGGATATCTGGGTGTTTTTTTCTGCCTGGAGTTTTCGTAGGTTATGAATATAATAGAATATAGAGAATAATAATTGAATTTAGAGTTAAAGATCCTGAATATATGTGAAGACGAATATAGTTGTATTATTACATTATCAAACGGTATTATTTTGCAATACGTTGGTATTCGTGCAATGAATGTTTAAACATAATTCTTTACATTGAGGAAGTTATAACGCAAAATAAAATAACTCACAGCTCAGTACAAAGAAAAATGTTACATTCCTGAATATTTCTTTTCAGTGTTACCTGGCAAGTTCTATTTTCAGTGGCGTACCGCAAAAAATCAAGGCCCACTAAAAAAAAAAATTCTGGGGCCCCATTAAACCATTTAGTTAATTACAAGTATTTTAATACAATGTACAGAAAACTGAAATAAATGCTAGATTTATGCTAAAGTTTATTTAAAATGCACCGTTTACTTAAACATATAAATTTTAAGAATAGTTCCCACACACACATACAAATGAAGTGTTTTGCTAATGGATAAGTACACTTTTATTAGAAACTAGCAAATGACGCTTCCTTTGCATGGATCAATCGCTTTATCCTTTTTATTTCTTTATTTCATTTAAACATACAAAACTTTTGATGAATCTTTTAAATCAAACGAAAATGTGCTGAATTTACTATCAATAGGAAGAAGTCGGTGCTTGTGTAAATGCCACCACCTCATAGGGGACTGCACGGTCTTAGGGAACACATTGTGAAGTTTTTAGGAAATATCAGATATTTGAGTTTTAATTTAAGCCAGGAAAAATCCAACATGTTCAAAGAATACTCCAAATGACATTTTGTTGATGTAAATTGCTTCATTAGTAGTTTATCGTCAAATCAGGCATTATATCATCAAAAAATTGGTGATTTTGGTAATCATTAAACACGAAAAAAAACAAACCTGATACACGTTTGTGCGACATTTTCTATCCATTATTCTACGGCGGTGTGCAATCAATGTCTATTGGCGGTTCATTGTCTATCAAAGACAGAAATTTTATAAAATACCACTTTCAGAGAACATATATATTAGGAACAAAGGTGTGCAAAGTTAGAAAGTCGACCATGTTTTTAGAATAATAATATTTTGACCTTATGTAATGTGTTCAGCGAAATCTCCTGAGTTCATCCCATCGAACAAATGTGGAATGCTTTAGGAAGTGACATTGCATGTGGATAACTCCTCCGACGAACCTTCGGGCGTTAAAATTGGTGCTTTTGGAATATTGGGAATGATTGTCACGATCGTTGATTAATATCTTCATTAACAGCATGAGAACTCGATATCACACTAGTGGAGTAGCCCGATGTGAGCACACCTCTTATTAGACGAAGCGAAGAAAAGTTACGGCTTATACCATTTTGACCTAGGTTACTCTTATAGGCATATCACCTTACATTAAACCACTGTGAAAATACTTTTGTTACATTTATATAGTGTAGATTTTGTTTGGGCTATTTAAAAATTATGAACTGTCTTTGTGACAAATAAATCCAGGTTCGGAACAATAAGTTTCAGTAGAAGACATTAGAATGCTCAAACTGTTTATTTAAAACAATTATTAAAGAATCAATATATTACAATGACGGCTCGTGGTGGCTCAGCGAAGTAAAAATACGCCCTCTCTGAACAACCGATAAGCGGTACAGTAACTGAAAGAATATGCCATCAGCGAACTGCAAATTGACGAGAACAAAACCTTGGCTGAGATAAACAACGCCAAGAGCAAACACAAAATTTAAACACAAAAAAATTAAAATAATGAAACAGCGAACAAGTAATTTTAAACATGGTACAGGGCATCAAGAATAGTTTATGCCAAAACGGTGTCAAGATAATGGAAATAAAAAATTCGTTGCGATTGCAAACTGACGCAATATAATCTATTTTTAGCCCAGAAGTGCTTCCAGTTGACTGTTATACAAACATAAAAAAAAGATATTCCATTCTGGGAAAACGGAATACGAACTTGAAAGCCAAAGTGAGGGAAAATGAGAACAGAAATGAGAAAGAATGTATGATTTTGAATAGACTAAATTTAAGATACAGAAAGTAATTGTGAATGTGAGAATATTACAGAAAGTACAGTGCATACAAAAAGTAATACGTGATCTACACCATAGTATTAGCATACCAAATTCCCATGCAATTTAATTTTGACGCCAAAATATTTATTCTACATGTCAAACACATCAGCATTCCGAAATAAATTTTACTTTTACAAAACATCTATATCAAACATGTATGGCAACTATACAAATAGCTCAACGTTACACTAATAATTGCAACAATGCATGCGCAAGCATTAAAGAACTTCAAAGTATTATACGTCATATCTGTCTCCGCCACGTTCCGTGTATCTTTAGACAGAAGAATCGTTTTCACTTCCCAACAATGAGTCAAGTTCTATAAATTAACGATAACGCTAATGCCTTCCGCTTTCAAAACGCTGTAATATTTTCCGATAAGTGAAGCAATGGCAACAAAACCCCTGTTTGGAAGATTCTATGCAACGACGGATTTCGGATTTGCTCTAATGGAGGAAGAGTTTCCTTTTATAATACTGTAATAATTTTTACTGAACTGCTTCTTTTCAAAGAAAATCGGGAGTTTGCAATATTTATAAAACTAACTTTTCGCTTAATTAATGGTTTGAATGTTTAGCTAATTGCGAGTTAAGTAATTAGCAAACTACGAATTATGTCCTAGGAAAAAAAAGGATTATAAAACATAATCTTAAGTATCAATTTGAAAAGCATCGTAAACAATAGGAAATGATGCATTGTTTTAACGCAAGTTGCAATAGGCTCAAACTTCTCCCTGCAGCTTTCTGAAATTTGCAGCTTTATTCACTTAAAATCTCTGTTTACGTTAAATGTATAAATTTAATTTTAGTTTAGCCAAAACCAATGAAAATGAAAGTTTCGATGTATGAAAAAAGAAATGATAATGGAAATGTAAATTTCCTTGTTCATAGACGACAAATTATAAAACGATTTTTACATTCCCTGTAATTTTATAACATTTGATAGCATTTATTTGCTTATTTTATTTTCATTTTCATCATCTAGCTAGAAAAATATTTTTGGCTTTTAGATTTTCTGTTTATGTTTCCTTTCATCAATCAATTAAAATGAAGGTAACTGAAATACACATAGACTTGTTTAAAATACCCGATGGTGCAAATTAAAGTTTCGCTATCTGGGACGATTCCGAGAGAGAATAAATTGACGTAAATTCTTCCATGTAGAGTGTGTATATAACAATATCATGGAAAACTATTAATAGTGGGAGAATAGTTCGAACCATGTCTGGCAGGTGAAAGTACAGCATTATACACATCCATTTAAGTTAAGTAAAATGTAAGATGGTAGGACACTACCCTCAAATTCTTAAACTTCATCTGACCTAACTCCGAAAGATTTTCTGACTTTACCTCAAAACGTAAATTTGTGCCATCGATGAAAAGTACGAAATCAGCGGATGTAATCAAGAATCATGCGTACATCTCTATTTATGGTGCGTACGTGCAAAATATTTGCATGTAATCAACATTAGTCCCGATCAGTAGCAAACTGCCACGAGCTTGCTTTGAAGCAAGGTGGATAGGTTAAAAAAACACTTATGAATCTTTACCGTTATTCTGCTACATGCGTGAGTTTCGCTTTGTGCTGTCATCAATATTTCTGAATACTCGACACCCTGTATGTAAAGTATTGTAATAAAAGTTTTTATTCATATTATTTTCTTTTTTAGTAATATGATTTTACATTTTCTTTACCATACTCCGGTCGTAGCATACTATTTTCCACTTTGAGAATTATTGGAACTTTTCCTTTCACTAATACGTTTTTTCATTTGTATGTCTGCAAATATGAAGACTTTAGGGTGTAAATCTTTTGTGTTTCTGTCTGCACAGTTTCTCACGCAGGGATATTTCAATTTGAAGCAATAGTAAATAAAATATATAGAGAATCTTTATAAAAATTATTTTATAAAGATCAGGGCATTGATGTGATGGAGTCACACGGAAAAGGAAATTCGGATAGGAAGTTGGCGGTCACTTTTGGTTGATGGAAAACCCAAAACACTAGTTTTAAAGAAAACAGATTTTATTTCGGCAAATTCATAATGTATGAAGAATATCAGGATAAATGGTTTTTTTTTTGTCAAATTTAAAAAATAAAGTAAAGAAAGATGTACTCTCGGAGACAGGAAAAAAAAAGAATCAAACAATCCGTAACTTCTAAATATTTTATTAAAATTTGAATTTTAAAAATACTTTTGTATAATTACTTGTGTATTAGCATGCAATTTCATAAGTAACAAGACAAACAATATTTTTAGCGATGTCTCTTCTCGGCTATCAAATGTTTATACCTCTTTGAGCGACCATCTCTCTTAACGACCGATTTTTTGACGAACGGAAGGTGGTCGCTGATTCACTGTATGGTGATGACATCTGAGAAAAACTAGAAGTATTACATTATTAGATTAAAAAACATATATATTTATAATAAACAAGAATAACTACAATTGGCTGAGTTAGGGGAGGAAAAGGCACATTGATATATATTGCAGAAAATTGTCATTTTTATGATAAGCATCGAGATTTTTCAAAATTTCAAACTATGTAATTGAAGAGTGTTTTCTAATCTTGCAATAGGATGAATCATTTTGAAACTTTTCCTGTATTAAAATCAGTAGCATGTAGCTTAGGAAATAATAATTTTTGTACCAATGTACCCCATGATGGGGTTGATTGGTACAAAGACTGGGTATTTCGGTACAAGAAATGATCATAGTGAGCTTAAAACTTTCATTACTAACAATAATAGGGATACAGAAATGGAAAAAAAATACTTTAAGTACATGCATAGTAATTTGAAACTGCAAGAAGAAACATGCTTTATCAATACATGCAAGAAAGATTTTTTATAGACTTGGTGGATAATATAGTCACTTAAGTCAACTGGAAAAGATAATAATGTTGCGGCTCTAGCAGTACCACCACAAAATGTAGGCTGTGGAAGGATAAAGCATGTTTCTGAAATATCAATGATGCTATTATCAACATGTTCAGGGAAATAAAATTTTGAGAAATCAGTTTTCTTTCTCAAATACTTACGAAAAAATCAGATTCTGTATATTTAGCTTCAGTCTGGCCAACATAATATTTAAAGCTCTTCTTTGCCTTAATTTTTTTCTAACACATAATCACTAGATGAGATGTTGGATATATCAGACTAGTATACACTGGATGGGATAAGTCCGTACTCTTCTTCATGAATGCTGTCACCAATGCTGCTATCTTCTCAGCTCTGTAGACTATAATAAGTGTTCTGTAACGATACGGATATTAAAGTAAACTTTCTTTAATAAAATAAATATTGTAAAGAAGAATGTTATACCAATTTACAGTCTATTAGGAGGCACATTGGTACCCAGTATAAGTTTTTTTCTTTTTTTTTAATGTCTCATAACTCAAATTAGTTGTTTACATAGTAGTTCAAGACAGTGCAAAAATTAAATATCGTGAGTAAAACAATTAAATTAGATTTATCAAGAAACTCCAAATCCAATTCCAGCAAACTTTCACTTGAAGAATGTCCTCACTGCAACCAACTTTTAGGGGAGAAATTTTAAACTTTTAAATAAAGCAACTATAAGTATCTACATTGTATCAATCTATCCCATGTACCGAGGTGCCCCGAGTGTTCCCCTACACATATTTTTAAGCATTTTAGTACAGTTCTGTAAATTATGTATAACTGCTGTGAGCTCTTGCATTTTGATAGGATTAGAATAACAGACTTCAATTAAAATACGAAACGTTTTCAGAATCAACTAAAACAGAAAAAAAAAGAATTATTGTATACTGTCTTATATTTCTGATTTCTTTTTAAAAAATGACCATGCACTTGTTTTGATTGATCATGTCTCAGTTTAAAGGAGAATTCATGTATCCCCTACAGAAAAAATATTATTCTTTAAAAATTAAATTTTTATAAATCAAACATTTTCAAATAATTTTAATATGTTTTACTTTATATGAATTATTTTATGGTTAATGCTTTCTTTTTTCTAAAACATTAGAATTTTAATACGAATAAACTCGTATAATTTTATATATTTAATTTATGCTAAATGCCACCATTGAGCAGCATGTAAATATTTATGAACCATGCCTTCATTCAGTGCAAAAAATAAAATTTTCACGCCTGTTGTGAATTAAAATGAGCTGTATATGATGTTTGCAAGGAAATTAATTTCAATATGAAATAAATAGTTTTAAGTTGGGGTAAACAAATGCAAGCTCTTCATATTGTTTAATTAAATTACGAGAGAAATACTTTTCGAAGTTTAATTAGAGAAAATTAAATCTGTTGTTCCACGTCTAAAATATTCTCAGAAACGAATACAAAACTTATTAGATTGATTTCCGGAATTTCTGGGTCTGATTTTCGGATAACGCTACGTCTTTAGATAATCATTTAATTGGATTGGAAGCATTAATTTTCAGATTCTATTATTTTTTTACCATTAAGTACACTGGAAATTTGTAATCCTATTGTATTAGTTGCTAATAAATTTCAATTAGTGTTCAGAAGTTTTCCAATTTAAATATTTTTAGAGAAGCATTATATAGATTTGAAAATATATCCTTATTTTTCAGTATTAAAATGAAGTACACTACTATTTTTCAGTAATTAAAATTAATGTACTTTGCCGATTAATTAAAAATACTAATTAAATAAATAAAATGACACTTATTCAATTAAAACATCAATTTAACTAAAACCGCTGTCGGTCATTGGTATTTTACACCAATAAATTCCAGAAAAAATCAGGTAGTCTCACATTATCCCTAATGGGAACGTGTAGTGATCATGAAGTCGATGTATTTGTCTCTGCTGACGGTCACAAGATTCAGGCATTGACAATGATTCCGATAGGAAAAAAAGAGAGAGAATTTGGTGCTACCAAATGTCACATATTTTCAGGACTCTTTCAGGTGTTATCTGAATCTGTTGGGATATGTACCCTGCACGCCCTGATTCAAAGACCATAACTCTAGTCATTGCGCCATACGTAACTTGCTACGAACACTTTAAAAAGAAGCAACTGCAAAAATTAGTTTCGAAAATGAAATCTCAGTAATCTAATTTATAAATGGAGAAAAAAATGCATTTATTAAGTTATAAATTAATTTTTTAAACCTCTCTTCTTATCTTTTCTCATTTAAAATATTATTTTCAAGGAGTACGAGCGTTTTTATTTATATATTTGCTTATCAGAAAAAAACTAATGATTTATTGAACTTTTACTAGGTTCGATGCATTACGCAGAAGCATATTTTCAAATTTAAAAATTTCAAGAATTAATAAGTTAAGTTTTTGGAAATAATTTTTCCAAATATCATTTTCTGTGAGTCCGAGTAAAAATTTACATTTTGTATTTTTCAAAATCAGTTGTCCGAAAATTTTAATGGATTTAATAAAATCCAACTTTAAATTTTGCGTAACTCTGTAATTTATTACAAATGCAATTGGCACATTGTATATATATATATATATTACAATGTGGGATGTAAATAATTGGCCATAAACGTAATGCTCACAATCTATTAAATCTCACTATAAAATAAGTATTACTGTACTGCAATTTTGTTGTGATAATATTTTAAGATATTTCAAACGTAAAATTAAGCAAATCATTACATATTGTAATTTGTATAAAATTAAACAGAATAAATGGTCCCCGTTTAAGCAAATTAAAAAGCGTTGTTTAAATTATGTTCTTTTTCTTACTACGTTATGCAACGTAAAAATTAAATATAATGTTGCATATTGCATCAATTATAAAAATGCAACTCTGTTATAAAAATGTTTTTAAATATTAAAAATTTAAAATAAGATGCTTCATTATGGTTTCTAAACAGCGTAAAATTATACATAATTGATTATTCCCATTCATGCCAATTAAAATCTTACTGCTGTGTAAGCAAATCGATCAGGTTTATCATTAAAAAAACATACATTATAAAAATGCTGAACCTTCTCGCTCTTAAGCGAAAAGGAATAAAAATTCAAATAAAAGGCAAGACTTGAGTAAACAAAAGACACATCTAATATATTTATTTATTGCTTTAAAAATGCTAATACGAGGTCGCATTTGGTTACGAGGCGTAATTACGGATTCCAGCTATCTGGAAACTAAATAGAAAATCTCTCAAATATTTTCCTTCACGGCAAAATGCTGACATTATTAGAAGAAACTGGGAGTTAGCAAAAGAAAAAAAAAAAGAATAAAAAAAGGGTAAAGCAGGGTTGGGGGGGGGGGGGAGAGAACACTACTGCGCAGCACTTATTAAATTTCCCTAGAGAGACTGCACTTACACATAAAGGATACTTCCCTTCAAAAAAACATCTGTTCTGGAAATCTAGAAGGAGACTCAATAAGGTAAGATTCAATAGAATTACGATAAATGCATGTGATGTTGAGTTCGTGACTCGAATCTAATGAATCTATTTAAGAGATGATGTTGTTATGAAGCCGGGATAGCTCTTTGCAGTTGCTCAGTCAGGAGATCTATGACAAAAATGCTTTGCGAGACTGAAAACGGTTTATATATCTATATCTAAACATTTTCTTTTTCAAATTAGGTGTCTGAAAACTGTGTTTGTTTCTTAAACTGTTAGGTTTTTTTTATGGGAAAAACCGATGCATTTGTTAATGAGTCAGTAACATGTTTCTTTAAATCGAGAAATTTGCTTATATACTGCAATAAAAGTCTGTCAAATTTACAGAAAAAAAACTTCCAGCCAGAACGCCAGTTTTTTTCCGTTTTTTTACTGAAGTCTTCCGAAAATGTAACAGATTCTCAGTTTATTTTACAGAAATCTTCCGTTTTACAGAAAAAAATACTGAAGACTTCTCTAAAATATTCGGAAATAAACTGGCGTCCTGGCTGACAGGTTTTTTTTGTTAGCTTAACAGACTTTTTTGCAGTGTACAACCACTCTTAATAGGTGAAGAACACACAAAAAGCTTCTAAGAAAGCATGGAAAGGACAGTTTTTTTTTCAAAATATTGGCGATATAAACTAAATAATTCGGTAAGTAACACATTCGTATACATCCGAATTTCACCAAATTTGTATATTTTTTCACCCAACAACATTCACCGGTTAATTTTGTTTTCTTATTGCTTTTAAATCATACTTTTACGATGAGCTTTACTGGTTCATTTATTATTTATTGATATTTAGAAGCGACGTTAGTAACTGTACCTCATTAATGTCACCTTACGGGTCGTACAAACTGAGAAGTAAACGGAGCGGAAAAACTGATAAATAAGTAAATAAAATAAAACTATTTTTACCGAAATCGGAAACCTATCAGTAGTTGTGGCCTATCCTATCGAACACTTTTGCAATGTATCTATGCATGCATTTGTATTTATCAGTGCGGGAAATTCCGCTCAACATCGGTAGAGCGGTTTGCTGTAGTCGTACAACAGAATGGGGCGGCTATGGCCCTTTGGCTCCGGGTGCCGCTATTACTTACAGAAACGCCTGTGTTTTATACGCTTTTATTTAAACGATTTCACATAAGTTTTTTAACAGTAGATGCTACACAGAACGACAGCTCCCAAGGCATGTGCGAACTTAAAAGCCCTCGTTGAGGTCCTGCCACATGGCCGATGCAATCTGCATTTATTGGTTGATCCAATTATCTATAGAATCCCAAGGATTATTATGATCTTGAGGTGAAAATAAGCCCGAATCCAAAGGGACCGTCTACAAAATTACAAGGGAATGTCTATCAAAGCAAGCTTGCGCTTTTATATCACTCTCGATTCCTTTGTTCTTTAAAATAAAGTGCGGAAGAAGAAGTTTGAAAATATTTCTGTAAATAATTTGGAAATTCTAAAAGATTTTCGATTTAGTATTTATGTATGCATGCACAATCATTTTTTTTTGTCATTACTCCAACCTGTGTCTCTGTTAAATCTTTAATAGTAATATATGATGGTTCTTTACTAGAATTTCTATAAAGACTAATTGGATTGTTACGGTTTTGTCTTTTCGCTTATCCCCTTAGAATTTTTATTCAAGTGCAGAAACCACATGTGAGCCTCGGATTGGGAATCTTTCTAATGTGAAAAACATATTATGGACGTCTGCAGAGGAATGGGACTTGAACGTGGCTGACGAGATATATAGGCTTCTGACATTTTTGTCAAACCTTTTTTACACTCGAAGAGACACGTGATCTATGGTGTGTGGCGATCTTAAAATATTTATCTCGGACTAAGATGGCCATACACACATATCCTAGGTCACATGACTATTCGTGTGCAAAGAGGGCAGGCTGAAATGTTATCATCGTGCCTTGTATATCTCGTCAGCCATGGACTTGAGCGCTTGGTGTACGAAGTATCATATTGCCCTCCAATTTCACATGATAATCGCATTACACAGACATTCGTGCATGCGGTAAAAGGATTGCTGAATACAGTTTCAAGAATCTCACAGGGTATGGTGGGGTAAAATGGTTTGAAAACAGGCATTTGTTTATTCATTGGCTGTGTCACTTTATGCAGTGCATTTGTGGCGAATGGCCTCTCCCATTATTGGCCTCCCATATGGCACTTCCCTGCTAAGCGGCGCCTGTAGGTCCGTCGCTTGAGTTTATTATTTTTTGTTGTTCTTCGATGTTCGTACGAAGAGATAATGCAGACGGCTCGGAGACACGAGGCCGACATGTACGTTTTACTCCGCTCTCTGTAAATAAAAGTATTTGTATATAGTGTAATTTTTCGCGTCTTTGACTTATTGAAGAACCTAAGAGGCAGGGTATGCCTTCGAAGATCTAGTTTTGTCATTCGCGACAAAATTGTGGCGTCCGCGACAGGACGCGAAGAATTCATGAAATGGAGCCTCTAAAACAAAAGCGAATTCCTCTACGAACAGCATTTACGAAGGCTTATAATTCTTTGAACGAAAGCCTAGGAGTGGCAGACCCCGATCTCAACAACTTAGAAGATTTATTAGAGGTGTTGAATGACAAGAGTGAGCGGTTACGAGCTGTAGATACGGAGATTCTGAACGAGATTTTGAAAACAAAAGCTACTGAAGCTGAATATGAAAAGGAATTCGAAAGCTGTGAAGCGTATACAGAGAAGCTAATAAAAATTAAAGCAGCTGTCAAGCGATTAAGAAATGCGAAGCCAGTGCAGCGAACGGTTTCACTTGCAGCGGAAAATACTGTTCCTAACATCACGCACCCTGCAATGAGATTGCCCGAAATCAACCTGACTCCGTTCGACGGAGATGTTAGAAACTGGCTAAGCTTTTGGAATACGTTTAAAAAGATTCACGAAGACCCCGTGCTGGACGAACATACAAAGTTCGTATATTTAATACAAGCGACTTCGCCGAAATCAAAAGCACGCGAAATAGTGAACAGTTTCCCCACTACGGCTGAAAATTACTCTAAGGTAGTAGAGCATTTGAAGAAGAGATTCGGAAGAGAAGATATGTTAATACAAGTTTATGTCCGAGATCTGTTGAATTTAGTTTTACTTAACAACAACGGAAATAAAAAGGAGTTCAACCTTCCGAAGCTCTATGACAACTTGGAAACAAAATTACGATCCTTAGAATCTCTAGGAGTAACAGAAGATAAATACGCGTATATTTTGTTCCCGTTAGTTGAATCGTGTCTGCCGCCAGATGTATTAAGGATTTGGGAAAGGGAACGGGAGAAGTCGCAAGGTAAGAGTGATTTAAATTCTATTCTTGAATTTTTAAAAAATGAAGTGATTGCTGAAGAAAGAATTCTTCTAGCCCGTACTAGTCTTAGTGTTGATAAATATCGAAAATCCTTTAAAATTAATGAGTCTGACTTTAATGTAGCTACTAGCAGTAATCTATTTGTAGGTGATAATTTTAAGGATAGAGATTTATTATGTATTTTTTGTTCTGATAAATCGCATTCGTCAGACCAGTGTGCTAAGGCTAGTGAACTTTCTTTAGACGAAAAAAGAAAGATAATTTTGAAAAAAGGAGTCTGTCTGTCCTGTTTAAAAAGGAACCATATTTCTCGCCATTGCAGGTCAAGGGTCAAGTGTTTAATTTGTGGAAAAAAACATTTAGCGGTGATGTGTGAACGCATCCCTTCTAAGGGGGGGAAAGAGACCGCGATTTCAAAGTCAGAGATAAAGAGTAATGACCTAGTTTTGACTTCCCAAGCGCAGAATTCAGATGTTTTATTGCAAACACTTGTTTTGAAAGTGTCGAACGGGCGCCGGGAGAAATTAATTAGAGCAATCTTTGATACAGGTTCGGAAAGAACGTACTTGACCGATGATTTAATCGACTTTTTAGGATGTGACAGCGAGGGCGAAGTTAAACTAACTCATAAATTGTTCGGCGGGTTAGAAACTAAAGAAAAATTACACCGTAAGTGTAAAGTTCATTTGAGTAGTCTCGACAATAAATTCAGTTGTAATATTTACTGTTTGAGCGAATCAGTTATTTGCTCTGATGTAAGGAAAATACCGAAAGGGCCGTGGATCGACGAATTGAATAGAAGCGGTATACGCTTAACGGATACTGTGAACAGTACTTTAAGGGTGGAAGATGACATTAAATTGCTGATTGGTTGTGACATAGCTGGAAAATTGTTTTTAAATATTAAAAGTTTAGAAAGCGGCCCAGTCGCAATGCAGACGCGTCTGGGATGGGTTTTAATGGGTAAAATTCCGCGAAACGAAACTGAGCATGTCGAGTCTTCTTCATGTATATCTTTGCTTCTGACCGAAAAATCGGCGGAGAATTTTTGGAAATTAGATGCTATTGGTATACGAGACCCAGCTGAAACCAAAACAGAGACTGAAATTCAGGAGGAAGCAATGACATTCTTTAAGAACAACCTGAATGTTGACTCGGATGGAAGGTATGAAGTCGCTTTACCCTGGGTATTGGAGCATTCTCGCTTACCCAGTAATAGAGCATTGTCTGAAAAGCGATTAGCAAATACGCGTAAAAAATTAATAGATTCGAACAAAATTGAAGTTTATCAGGAAGTTTTTGATTTGTGGTTGAAGGAAGGAATTATAGAGGAGGTTGATAACGTGAAACAATCTAACGTTCACTATTTGCCGCACAGGCCAGTGTTCAAAGAGTCGAGCGAAACTACGAAGGTCAGACCGGTGTTTGATGCGTCGGCTCATGTTAAAGGATCTCTTTCATTGAATGACTGTTTAGAGAAGGGACCGAACTTAATAGAAATAATACCATCGTTATTAAATAGGTTTCGAATGTACCGTGTTGGAGTAGTTTCCGATATAGAAAAAGCCTTTCTGCAAATAGGCATTAGAGAAAAGGACCGAGATTACTTACGTTTTCTGTGGAGGGGCATCTCAGGGGAGAACATTAAAATTTACAGGCATCGAAGGGTCGTTTTTGGACTTAACTGTAGCCCATTTTTGTTAGCTGCCACGCTAAATGTTCATTTAGATAACGTTCCAGATCAGTTTTCGGCTACAGCCAAAATTTTAAGGGAATCCTTCTACGTTGATAACTGCATTAGTAGTTTTCAGAATTCTGAGGAGGTGAATAAATTTGTATTGGAATCAAGAATGTTATTGTCATCAGCGAAATTTAATCTGAGAGGATGGCAATCAAACTGCGAAACCGAGGTCATACCCCAGTCTGAGGATGAATATACTTATGTTTTGGGTTTAAACTGGGATTTTAAAAATGACACTCTTTCTTGTAGAATTGATTCTAGGGGGGAAGAGAAAATTGTAGCTAGCAAGCGAGCTCTTCTCTCGTGCGCCCAGAAATTATTCGACCCTATAGGATTCACTTCTCCCGTGACCCTACTCCCTAAACTAATGCTCCAAGAATGCTGGAAATTGCAGTTAAATTGGGATCAGGACCTTCCTGAACATTTAGAAAAAAGATTTCTTAATTGGGTAAAAGAAATGAATCAAATAAATAATGTCAAAATACCCAGATGGATTAATATTGAAAGGTCTGAAGATGAAGATATGAGCCTTCATGTGTTTTGCGATTCCAGTTCCTACGCGTACGCTACTTGCGTTTTCTTGAGAGTGCAGACAAGTGATCAAGTCTCAGTAAACTTTATTGCATCACGGACCAGAGTAGCCCCGCTCAAGAATATAACTATCCCGCGTTTAGAGCTCCTCGCGTGTTGCATAGGTGCAAGATTAGGAAGCTCTATCGTTGCTGATCTTAGAATCCCACTAAACACATTTTACTGGAGCGATTCTACGACTGCTTTGAGCTGGATACAGCGAACTACCAGATGGGGTACATTTGTCTATAATCGTGTCCAAGAAATCAGAACCTTGACGAAGGTGGAGAATTGGAGGCACATTCCGTCTGAGCTGAATGCTGCTGACCTCCCCTCCAGAGGTTGCTCCGTAAAACAATTTCTGCAGTCCAAATGGTGGGAGGGTCCCACATTTCTGATTGAGCCTGAACAGTCATGGCCTCAAAGTGTAGTGTCACCTGATGAAGCTCTAATTGACGAAGAGAAACGCAAAACTGTTCTCGTGAGCCATAATCGACTGTCGGAACCTGTCGGCTGGTATTACCAATACTTTTCATCGTACAAGAAGAATGTGCGTCTTATGGGTTGGATTTTGCGATTCATAAATAACACGCGAAAGCGAGAAGTCCGTAAAACATATGAACTTACCTTTTCCGAAATGGAAGAAGCAGAACGGACCTTGTTCCGGTTGATCCAAAGTGAATCGTTTTCGAAGCAAAATGAAAATGATTTCAAAGCCCTTAGACCAGTAATAGACAACCACGGCATTATCAGAGTAAAAACACAAGTTATGTTTAGACAGGACTCTGATAACTTTAAGTACCCGATTCTCTTGCCTTCTAAACACCCAATCGTACACATGCTGATTTCCTGGAAGCACCAGGAATTGTTACACGCTGGAGTCTCTACCTTGATGACCAATTTGAGAGAACAATACTGGATTCTGAAGGCCAGGAAAACAATTAGAGCAGTCCTCCAACGCTGTGTCCGATGCAAGAGACACAAGGCTAAGAAAACTGAATGTGAACCGATCGCTTTACCTTCCGATAGAGTGGAGGACTCAGCAGTTTTCCAAGTGGTCGGTGTCGACTTGGCCGGACCCTTGTTCCTAAAGGGAGGTCGCAAGTCTTGGATAGTTTTGTATACTTGTGCAGTATACAGAGCCATACACATAGAGCTTGTCACGTCTCTGTCCACAGAAGCTTTCCTTCAATCCCTCCGGCGTTTTGTAGCGAGACGAGGCAGACCTTCAACTGTGTACAGTGACAATGGCACAAACTTCTCGGGCGCCAACAAAGCCCTTTCCAATATTGATTGGGAAAAGGTCACGTGCCACAGCTGTTGAGAAAATCCACTGGAAATTTAACCCACCTACTGCCGCTTGGTGGGGTGGTTGGTGGGAGCGAATGATTCAATTAGTGAAGCGAATTTTGAGAAAAGTTCTTGGCAGAGCAGTGTTATCTTATGAAGAATTAATTACTGTACTGTGCGACTGCGAACAAGTCGTGAACTCAAGACCTCTTACTTACGTAACAGAGGAAATAGACGATTTAATACCGTTGACACCATCACTGTTTTTACAAGAAATAAGATCGTCTAGTGTGACTGACTTGGATGTTATCGACAGCCAAGGTTTAAACCGTCGACTCAAATACATCCAACAAGTACGTGATCATCTTCGAAAAAGATTTCGTATTGAATACTTGGGACAACTTCGACAACAAACTGCCGACTCCAAGAAAATTAAACCTTTAGCCGTAAACGATATTGTGATTTTAGAATGTGATAAGAAGCGCGCTTTTTGGCCACTTGCTAAAGTGCTTCAATTAATTAGAGGTAAAGACGGTAAAGCCAGAGTTGCACTAATCAAAACAGAAAACTGTGAACTGTTGCGACCTGTGCAAAAACTTTTCAATCTGGAAGTAGAAAATGACAATTTTCCTAGGCCAGTTTGCACGAGAAGTGGAAGGCAAATTATTGTGCCCAAAAGACTGGCATATGAATGACATTTATTGTTTTATATTCATTTTTCCATTTAGTCGAGATTGTATTGTAAATTATATTATGTGATTTTATTAATTTTAGGTGAGCTCATCAGTTTTAGATTATGTAAGTATATATTGATTTTGAGAAGTGCAAATTTCTTTGATGTACCACTAATCAGGTAATTATTATAATTTTTTGTATAATGTGTGATTTTGAACGAGGTGAATTTACCTTGTAAATTCAGGTGGGAGGATGTGGCGAATGGCCTCTCCCATTATTGGCCTCCCATATGGCACTTCCCTGCTAAGCGGCGCCTGTAGGTCCGTCGCTTGAGTTTATTATTTTTTGTTGTTCTTCGATGTTCGTACGAAGAGATAATGCAGACGGCTCGGAGACACGAGGCCGACATGTACGTTTTACTCCGCTCTCTGTAAATAAAAGTATTTGTATATAGTGTAATTCTTCGCGTCTTTGACTTATTGAAGAACCTAAGAGGCAGGGTATGCCTTCTGAGATCTAGTTTTGTCATTCGCGACAGCATTCATTCCTTTGACACCTGAAAAGATTTTGTGAAACTATGTTAGTCTGAAATGCAACTTTATTAACAGCTGCTTTTTTCCCATAAAGGCGGTGTAAAATAGGTAAAAGATTAAGAAAAGCTAAAAAAGTAATACATCTTATCAAACTTTATTTCCTATCATGACTTGCAAATTATTAAAATTTAAAGGCATCATGACCAAGGCTGTAAGACTTAGGTTCTAGATAAACATTGTATTACAACTCACTGTTGAAGGAAAAGGTGTGATAAAATGAATTGTCATTTCTTTTTTGATAAAAAAAATATTTAAATTTTTTTAACTGATTTTTTGTCCTATATTTTCAGAAATTGGTAGGCAGCAATTATACATACTAAAAAGTTTATTTGGAGCATTTGGAAGTACAATATTAATTAATTTTAAGTGTATACCAATTTTACGCGCGTCAGATTTAAACATTTAGAAATGATAGATTTTTAAAAATTCTTACTTTTTTCTAATAAAAGTTGGTTTAGACCTTTCCAAATGAAGCAATACCAGAATTTCTCAAAATTTCGGGAATGTATTCGTTTCTTGTAAGATTTTTGGGAAAAAAAAAACATGTAATCACTAAGCAGATAAAATTTAATAGAGTCTGCTTAAAAGAATAGGAAATTTATCACACGGTTTGGTGCATTTAATATGTATTACATTATTTAATACATGTATTGATGTAACATACTTAATACATACTTGCCAACAAATATCTGAAAATATAGGACAAAAACGAAATATTTAAAAACAATTCATTTATATTTCTGAGTACTATAAAAAAGTTATATATGTTACCTGACTTATTAAAAAGTTTATTTCTTGGATTAGAAAATCTAATATTAACTAAACCTAGCTGTACGCCCATTTCAACCCACCACACTAAAACATAAATCTTTCAAAAAAAATTTTTTTAATTCAGACTTCTTCTTACAGTAAGCTGTTTAGACATATTCTAAATTGATAGTAATAGCACGGCGTTTCAAATTTCCAGGACTTTATTCGTTTCTAGAAAGTTTTTTCTTTTTTTTTTTTTGACACGGGAAAAGAAAATGGATTCACTTACTCAAATAAAGGCTAAATTTATGCTTCCAAATGAAATATATAAACCTTTTAATGAGCTTAAATGATGCAGACTAAAGCTTGAAACTAACTAAACGCAAGGGGGGGAAATGTAATTTGAAATCAAACAATTTAGATTTTTTGATCAATGATAGGATGACCTACCCATTTTTACAAACCTTAAAAAAAGTACTTTATTTTACTAAATTTAGTAAAAATAGTTTGTTCGTTTCTTCAAAAGAATCATTTCGATCATGGTAAAAACGAACATAATAAATTAAATTAAAATTACATATAAATAAATTAAATTAAAATTACATATACTACATACATATATTACATAAATAAATTAAATTAAAATTACATATACTACGGAGTTGCAATTTCATAGCCAAAAATCCCCATTAAACCCATCCCCTGCAAAACTCCGCTCACCTAGTACAATAGTAACAAAATCAACATTACTTTATTTGTGCATGTGCTGTTAAAAAGAAAAGAAATCAGGTAATCTCTTCTATTGAAAGTATATCATCAAGTATTTATTAAACTAGGTTTACTTATCGCTTTTTACTTTTTTTAACAACCTCTAAACTCCACCTGCTCAAAATCGCCAAACTTGGCGATCTAGCCAAGTTCTTCTTTCGTTAAAATCTAAATTAGGTATGAATTGGTGTAATAAATATTTTTTTCATCTGCCTAAAGCAATTCATTCCCGTTCCGTTTTCGCATGCAGACGGTATTTTAATTAAAAATGACAATTCAAGACTATTAAATTATTTTTACGAATGGCATTTCTGCCCACTGCTTAGATTACAAAAAAAAAATAATTTTATGCGGTCGAATATCACCATCGCAACTACGATGCTGTTTTTGTTTGTTTGTTTATTTTACTTTTCAGCTTTTTGGTAGGGCAGCGGTTCTCAACCTTTTAAGGTCTAGCCCCCCAACCAAGGCTAACTTACGGTGGCGCCCCCCCCCCTCAAATTTTCCAGCACACATTCAGTGTTTTAATCTTTAACAATGAACATTTAGTCGAATTTCCTACAAAATAATGCTATCAGTAAAGTTTGAATGAACATTTTAAGCTAAAATGGATGTATTTTTGAGTAAAAATGAGAATAGATGAGATGATTTTTTTAAAGCATCACTACATGCTCTTTGGTTTTTCTCGCGCCGCCCCTGTAAACGCTCTGCGCCCCAATGGGTGGGGGGCGCGCTCCACAGGTTAAGAAACGCTGAGTTAGTGTATTCTAAAAGTATTTCGAAATTTAAATCGGCCAACAGACATATTTGGTTTTTTTTTGTTTGTTTGTTTTTCGTTTATTTATACCCATCACGTGATTGCAATTAGTCTAGTCCCAAAGTAATTTGGTTCCTGACGAAGTAAACTCCTGATTCCTGAGACCGCGAAAGCAAGTTTAGAGTTCGAGTTCGTACATACTTCGTTCGTTGGGCTGCGAGTAAAATGATGAGGACTCGAAAATTACACAAACTACGTATTTATGATTTTTTATAATATAAAAATATCCACAGTGAAAGATATGCATATTTGCAGAAAAATTAATAAACTTAAATATGGCTACTAAACTGCCAAAAATTTAGAATTCATCTTTTTCACAATCGTTTGACAAATGTTTCATCACAAAATGTTTATTACTTCATCTTAAAAGCGATCGATTGCGTACAAAATTTAACGTTTGTAACTGCACTTGTTTGCTTTTATAAAAAGCAATTCTAATTCTTACTAATACCTTATATATAGCTTATGTAAGTGACAAAAATAACATTTTTCTATGGCTAAAATTTTAAGTTAAAATTAAGTTATTCCCGATAGAAATGAACTTGGTGTTTACAAATACTTTTTAAATATTTAGAAATAAATCTGCAACTAACCATTGTACATTTATTTATTTTTTATAACTACAGAAATGGTAATAAAATTGATTAAATAGCATGTAATAACTATGATTAGAATCGTTCTGAAGTAATTATTCTAAAAATATGCTTGACGTTTATATCATGTTTACTACCAAGACTTTTTTTCATATCATAATTTAGTGAAGAATTCCGTATTGCGTAACCTTCGCAAGTGCATACAGATTTTCAATTGGAGCAATTGGAGATAAATTATTTCAAAAATTCAACAAATATGCTTGGGTGTATTAATGAAAATACCCAATTTATTTCCATGTATTTTAGAAGCATTTTAATAAGTCATTTAAGAGAAATACAGTTCTTAATTTTTAATGTAATGTGAAAGAGACGGTGAACGGAAATAGTGTTTTTATTTTGTAATTTGTGAAATGAAATTCAGAAAAAGTATTTTAAAAAGCTTTTAAAGTTTGGCAATCTGTACGCATCTAATTATTCCGTTTCTGTTATTTTTGCTTTGATTTGGTATAAATTGATCTGTTACATAATGCATAGCAACTATTTTCCAGACTTGTACAGTAATTAGCTAAATTTATATTTTTCATAATACTGACAATAGCTACCAAATTTATATTTTTAATAATTCTGATAAATGAAACTATACCAATTAATGAAAATCGGACAGTTTTCAATTTTTTTCCAGTTCCTTTTTTCTTTCTTTCTTTCTTTCTTTTTTTAATTTGAATTCAAAATTTGAGAATAGATAAATGTTTAAAATTATTGATTGGTTTCTTTTCAGCAAGCTGCAAAAAAATGGAATATTTTTATAGTTGATACGTATCGAAAGTATAAGGAGTAGTAACATCAGAACGAGAATGCAAGTAGGTGTTTGTATAGATGTGCTCTCTATTAGTAATCACAAAGGAACAGCGCTAACGTTCGCTACTGTGTCATTTGTCCGTAAGGCATGTTTGTGAGATCATTGCGGGGGACCAGGAAAGAGGAAATGCGAGGTGTATGAGAGGTTATACAAATTTGAGCGGGCCCCATCTCCACGAGGAGACATTACCCAAAGCAGTGTGGGACGATAATTAACACACAAGAGTGTATGGAAAAGTTGCATACGTCATATCCAAATGCTTAGAAATGTCGATTGATGGCGTGATTCTGACGCATAACCTGGCTGCTTAGATTTAGACACGTTTTTCTACTAAGCTATAGAAATCTGTCAGGCTTTCCTTGGAAAGCCCTGACAGATCTACCATACAGTCCATATCTCTCTCCGTGTTACTTTCATGTCTTTCGAGCCCTGAAGAAAGACATCTGCTGCAGCAGATTTGCTTTGTACGAAAAATTGCATGTCAGGGTACAAACATAGCACCAGTGACAACCGCAAATGCTTTTTTTATAAGAGCATCGATCATCTTGTCTCATAATAAAATAAATGTATTCATAGTTATATTAAGTATTTTTTAAATAATAAACAGTTTACCTATTTTTTTCCATGTGCGTCGTTTTTATTTGACTATATCTTACAAACGATCACCCCCCCCCCAAATATCATACTTATTCGAGAGTTACATGTACGTTAATATGTATGTGTGTGATTTTTTCTAAAGATATGTTTATATTACTGAAAATCGTTAAAGTTTAATTTTAATGCAACCATTATTGATTATTTACGAAGTACAGCTTCAAATCGTGTTGAATTCAGAAATTAAGTAGGGGAAGGGCTGGATACTTAAGGCTATTGTGGCCAATAACTGTTTGACAAATAGAAATAAATAAGTAATGCTTACTTCAGTTTTAAAATCTTAGTCGTTATTCTACAGTACTGAAATTTGAAATACGTTGCACATTTTGGGATCTGTACCTCAATGTATCCAAACTTACAAACTACCCCATTTTGTCCTATGGGGTAGGGTTAAATGTGGTACAAACACGGTTCACACGTAACATCTACATCATCTGGATCACTGTCTGACGATGCCACTATGTGTCGTCTATTGGCCTCACCTCGTGATATATGCCGTTTTGCCTTGCAAGAAGCCCTTCAAAGCAACTGGGCCTAACTAACAAATCGCACTGAATCCATGTCTACTTTTTCATTCAATTTACTTTTAAAACACTACTTTTAGCAAGCGTAAATTGTCACGTTACACACTATTTTTCATCCTAACGCAACGAATGGCCGAACATTGCATTTACCTTTGGTCAGGGTAATGAAAAAAGTAAAAAATCTTAAAAGTGTATCTATCTGTGACTCTGCAAGCAATCTCCTACATGGAAATGAAAAAAGACGCCCTATGCACAACTTATAGCAATTATGTAGTGTTTTTCCCACTTCACAAGCAGGAAATCCCGTTTTGTCCTATCACCCAATTTTGCCCATCCTGCCTCTGTTTATAAAAATGAAAATATATGTAGACTCTTTTCCATATGAAACAGTCCTTTGAATGAACCTTCTCTGGATTTAAAGGGTATACCTCGCAGTACACTGGTACAGCTCTATGGGCTTATGAGACTAACATTTGCATACAGAGTCAGCACGCTGAGACGCTAGTGAATCAAGCCCGCCTTCAATGCTGTTAGAGATACAGGATTACCACTAGGTGGTTAAATTATTCCATCGATACGCCAAAGTAATTTGTATTTACGGTACTTTAACAAAATTTCTCATAGATTTATTATTTTCATAAAAATTTAATTCAAGAGTGAAATGTTTTGAAAATGCACAATAAATTTTAAGCAAAGAGTTATTAAGTATGAACTGAAGTATTAAAGTCAACCAAGACCCTTTATCCCAAGCGCCATATTGGGAACTTAGGTACTAACTCGAACCTGTCAAAACACGCTAGATTACAATAGATCTTCTGTTAAAATATGTTTTAATAAACGTATATTCTATATTAATTCTTAAAAATGTACATGATATAGTATAGCAAAATATTGTGGTTAAGAATTCTCCAGGTTATCCGGCATTGCAGTTATCCAAGAGATGCTTCATTTCCCTATCACCTCGAATAATCGAAGCTAAAATATATTTCATTTTCTTTTTATAACGACAAGTCTATAAATGACCTCTCCGTCACATCCCAATTTTGTGTTGCAGGGTGAAACATATCCTGACCTGTACAGTACGACTTTGCTAAACCACTAGCACCGTTACAGACATTTTTACCAAATCGCGCACACAGTGACACAAACGCATTTTTAAAACTGAAAATCCGAACAAGCAGAAATGATCGATTAAGAGGAGAAGAAAAGTTTTAACTGACTCATTAAAACGGACGTTACAAAAGAATGTTCCTCCCACGAAATGGGTCATGCCTCTGCGCGCTATCACAATACGGGTTTTATCAGGCAAGCGTGAGCGAAAATCATTAACAATGCTTTTGCAGCTTAATTAGAACCATTAATGAAATTTCAGGAACAGATACTTTGAATATTTTAGCGCAGGGCTTTAAAAGAGCGGCAAAATGCGGCTGGTGTATGATGCATTTTCGTTATTATCGGTCATCCGATTTCCTGGTAAACAACAATCAAAGTAATGCGCTTTGTTTGGGCGATTTTTAACAAGGTTTCTACCAATGAACTGTCGTTTTCTAAGAGGGGAACGTTGCTGACAACGCTTGGTTACACGCAGAAAAATGATATTGCGTGTTAAAAATTCATTTAAGAAAATTATGTAATGTTTACGCGCACTGGAAATATTTGTAAACTAACAGTTTTAAGAAACGATATATTTACAATCTTCATAATAAAGAAGATCGCTAAATACTTGCACTTAATTGTAAACCTTTATAAGAAAGTGCGACGGAAAAATTTGAACGCACCTCACATCAATTCTTGGTAATTTTCAATTTAAATGTTTGGTTTCTAAGCGCTTTCACATGTTGGACCTTTTAAAATGGTTTAAGACGTTAATTACATTAAAAAAATTCCTTTAATATGTGCAGATTTCGTACAGGCAGTAAATGTGCAGATATAATGCCTGAGAACTGTGAACAGCGGGAACAGCAAAGGTAAAATAAATTCGTTGTAAGAATTAAATTACGATTAACAGTAGCAAGGGGTGGTTTAATGACGAAACCAAAATGAATAGTGCACCTCCAGCGTTTGTTTTGTGTCACGGGTGATGACGTAGAAAGCCAAGTAGACGAATGCATAACTGCTTAACAACCGTTCAGAATACAAAATACAGTTGTTTGCCGTACACAGAACACTAAGTTAGACAGAATCCCTTCCTCAAAAATATCACGTAACCATGTGAATGGCAGTCAATCAGCACTACAAATACAGTTCTATAAAACGAGCCACAGAAATAAGGCTCCACTCATATTAAAAATTAAATGGCAAATGTAAAACCTCAAAAACAAATATTGCAAACTAGAAAATCACCCGTTGACACCAGAAGCGAAAAAAAGGCGATGAACTCACCAAAGAGGCCAAACGTCTACAGTTAACAGCTACAGTCAAAATGTTACTAAAGTTGCTCCTCCCCTCTCTGTCGACTAATAAATTCTCAGAAAACGACAGAGACCTTTAGACACCAACTCAGACTTCGTAAGTAGATGGGATTTAACCACTTTCATATTGGAATACGGTCTATTATTCCTAAATCTATAAAAGCTCCATAGATTTAGGAATAATAGACATATTTATTCCTAAAATATTTATTCCTTAATATTTTTCATGACTAGTTTATGGGAACGTTATGGGGAAAGTAACGCCTTCCAAAACCCTGTTGAACAGCTCATTAATGTTGCCCTAGCAGTTATGCTGCTCATAGAGGAATACTTCCCAATAAGGTCACGCCGTATACAATATACCCCCCTAAAAATACTAAGAAAATCTGACATTTTAATGGAATTATTTGTCTCTACACTAATGACTCGTACCAAAGAGTTGTGGTATGATCTACCTTCTTTAACTTTAGCATAAGAAATTTACAACATTTTTGTGAATTTTTACATTACACTTTTACCTAAACAGACAATTCCATTGCTGATTCTCTTCTTCAAATCCTGAAAGACATGTTACCAGTGCTCAGAATCTGTAATTACTACCGAGCCCATTGTTTTACGCAGTCCCTACGCGGAAAAATCTGTTTCTGGTTTCGCTAGGCAAAACATCTACCTCTTCAGCTACAAAAACAGGAATCAGCTTCCTTTTTTGGCTTGTCGTGGGCTGGTCCTCGTTGAAACTGCAACACCTTTGGTACCTCCTGGGGAGAGACTTACTTCGCATTATAGTCATTTACAAAGATAAAATCGCTCCTGCCTCTTCTTCACGGTTTGGATAAGATTGGGCCAAAAGCCACACGACTCTTCTAAAGTCATATGGCTATAAGCGCAATAGAGCTGAAGCAAACCGCATGTATTCGGTACTAAGATACGGATAATGACTCAGACTCGAAGTAACGAATTGCTACTTTTCGATTGATATCGTTACTCGTTACTCGATCCGAAGCTGTTTCGGATCGAGCAGCTTCGAACTTCGAATACAGACTGCCAGGCGAGGCGAACTAGGGGGGAACCGGGTTCCAGTAATCGAGTACTAATATCTTCTGTTATTTGTTACTGATATCGGATCGCGGTTTCAAGGGGGAAAATGACTTTTGAGTGTGCATTTCGGATCGACCAGGTTCGAACTTCGAATACAAGACTGCCGGAGGGAGAAAATGAATTTCGGTATTTGAGTAACAGTATGTTCCGTTCCGTTACTAGATACCGGAAGTATTATGGATTCTCGCTGTTTGAAGGGAAAAATCAGTTTCGGTATTTGAGTAGTAGTAGTATGTTCTGGTTGCAATTCGTTTGTGCCGAGCCGAATGGTATCGTTTTGATGAGGTTTGGAAGAATCCGTATGTTTCGTTACAGTTATGGAGATGGATACACTATCTGCTGCTCTATTAATATGGGTCGTACAATGCGGGGATAGGATCCGGTGTATAGTATGTTCTTATGCGCAGTTGAACTTTTTTTTGCGGGGGGGGCGGGGGGAAGGGGGTGTTCTTATAATTGTAGAGGAGCAATACATATAAGAGAAACATGTTAGTAAGGGGTGCTAATTTCGGGCTTTCTAACATTTTAGTACTAAATAGTGGTGCAATCAGAATTCTTTCTTTCAGGGTGGTTCCGAAGCAGGATTGCGAACTTAACTTTTTCTTTTTTTTTAGCTAGAATCGAAATATGAGTAATAAATAACAAATTCTTTAAATACACCTTTTAAAAAATATATTTTTGTAAAGTAAACGAATTCACACATTTTTATTATTTGAAATATTATTTGGAACTAAAAAAAATATTTAGCATGGAAACCTAAACGCATTTTTTAAGTAATTGTTTAAAAAATATATAAAAAATTGGGAGCTACCCGGGATTTCTATGCCCACTCCTGCGTAAGCCACTGGTATTAAAATAATTCAATAAAGTTCAGTATTGAACTGTATATTCAGTATTGTTCTAAAATGTCGGCGTTTAGGGGGCCATCTGCGCTGTTTTATGGTACATTTTATTCCATGAACGCATGGATTACGCATAGTCCGGTGCAACCATTCTTTCTGTATGAAAGGAGTGATAATTTTTGTTTAAAGAATGCTCTCATATATGCACCCACAGAAAGGGCTAACCCCTTTCATCCCAAAAGTGCAGAAATAGAACTGGAAATATCTTAAAAATAGATAATTCTCACCGAATTAAACAATTTTAATTTAAAATATGGTAATTTTTAATTTACTTCGAAAAATCGTCCAGCAAAAGAAGTTTTTGATATGAAATAAGAACTCACAAGTAATAGATATATTATGCTTGTAGAGACGCAAAGTAGTTGATATCATACTGAGATCCCCTGCCCTGTGAATTTAATATATGTGGCCCAATCCCTGGATCTCAGTATTCGAGAACCCGGTCCCAGAAAAAACACGAGTCACAAGCTTTCCTTTACACTTTTTATGATAAGAATGAACAGGTTAAACCAGCGTTCAGAATTTAAAAAAGGGGGGGTTGAGAAAAAAAAAAGAATGGCATATGTCTTTGGAATATTTCTATGTGCACTCAGTAATTCGGATAATTTAGCATTGTATCAAACCATAAATGTGTATAAAAACAATCTGTAAATCAGAGAAAATAAGCTCTAAATACAACTTTGTACAACTTCGCTAAAAAAAATTCTTTTTGGTTAGGTTTTGTTATGGGTTTATGTATGGGCGGCATATACCCATAACAACACTGTCCCGGATGTGTTGTTATGGGGCACATATAACACCCTATTACCGATTCTATTAGTAGTAACGAAAGTAACGAGTAACGAATACTTAGTAACGAATAGCGAACATCGAAGTAACAAATACATACGGATACTCATTTTGTCGTTACTTTTACAGCACTAAAGCGCAATATGAAAAGGGATGGATGGGAGACGATTTTTTGTGAGGAGAGACATAGATTTAGAGCTTTTTGCTTTATGTGACAAACATTTTTAACATTACAAAGTATGTATTTTTCGAGACGAGACAAGGCTTCTCGGATGCTTGTCGGAATTGCGTCTATCCCTAAACATAAATAAAGCATGTTTGTTAAAATGCATGTTTAATTAAAATAACGGATGGCTTCTGTCTAAAACAAAAGTTCATTTGAAAAGATTATTCACGCAGAAAAAAAATATAATGTTTCGTCTTTACAAAATCTTTACAAAATAAATACTTCGAGAAACATTAATCGGGTTTTATGAAAACTTAAACATTACAATGTGTAAAGGAATTAAAACATATAAAATTGATTTAAAAATTATACCAATTTTCATTCGAGCACATAAGAGCACATTCCAGATGAGGGACCAACCGCCACCTGAAATTGGTACCACCAAAGGTGTCATTTGAACATGAAGAAGATTGGAGCCACGACGGATTTTACGTGCACCAAATCTTTCAATACTTAAAAATACATTAAATTTCAGTGGAACAGGGAAACAAAAATAAATAAAAATACATGATGAGCAGCATCACAGTCCTCAAAATAAACGGACAATTTTAAATTTTCTTTAATTAATAAAACCTTTGTAATCCAAGGTGCCTTATTACTATTTCCTGTTTAATCTTTCAGTAATAAAAAAAATTAAATTAAGCTTACGTTTTATCTAATTTATATTTCAATACCACATGTACCAGTCTTATTTTTTAAGCATTTTGCACATAAAACTCAGAAGAACATGCATTTCAAAGTGGATATTCCTAATTAGTGTGATTTAATCCTTAAGTTTTAACATTAAAGGTTCCTTCTAAAACTATTCCTTACTTCAATGGTAGATTGTCTGATGCATGTTAATTCCTTGGTGTTCGTGATTTCGCGGTGAAACCTTTGCACTGTAGATCGTAAATATCCATAAGTGTTCGCCAATTTGTCTACCAAAATTATACACTTTATAAGGAGGTTTTCACAAATCTCTGAAGGGTGACAAATTCACGAGTAAATAGTTCACAATTTTTAAGCAAATATTTCTAAGGGGAAAAGAACCGATTATTATCAAACTTATTAATGAAATTTAATGCACTGCTGCAGACAGTGACGTATCTAGAGGAGATGTTTCGAGGGCAAAAGCATCTGCAAAAGTTAAAGAATACTATTTAAATAGCTGCCCTTAACGGTTTCGCAATTGGAGATTTAACAATGAAATATACTAATACTAGTACTAATGCTATAAAAAGAAGATTTTAATTAATTGAACACTTATTTGCAATACGGTATTTTTTTTTCCTTAGGAAACGGTAAATATCAACCCCGAATAGATTTGATGTAGGAAGATTATTATAGTTAGGTACACGGTTACTTCAAAGGTATGGTTTACAGTAGTTTGAGGAGTAAAAATCAATTGATATTTATTGCAGGGATTTAAATTTTTTTTCCAACTTTTTTTTAAAATCTTTGAAATGAATAATCTCATAGATTTACAAATTAAATTTTTAAAGGTTTTAACTCTAGTAATACGATGTTTTTTATAATTGCAATTACAGTGAGCTGTCAGAAAAACTACTCGTTTTGATAGGTGTAATTGAGCCAATTTTCGAATTTATTCAAAATTAAAACGAGTGTAGCAACAAGTGCGTTTTTGTATTATATGCACACACTAAAATGTTTAATGCCAAAAATTGTGCGTTTACACCTTCAAAATGATTTTTTTTTCAGAGCTTCGGTTACATTTCACAGTAAGCGAAGCTCTACAGAAAATATCATATTGTTTGTGTTGAAATTCAGCACAAAATTCTCAATAAAATTATTAATCTTAAAAAATTTCAGTAAAATACTTTCATCAACTATGAACAGGATTTACCACTTAAAAATAAACACAATGTGCCGGTGAACAAATAGTATATTTTGTGAGCGATCAAAATGATCCTTCGCCTTAAATACAGGTTAATCCTACAAATAGCTGCTAAATTAATGATTTTAAATGCACGGAACTCGATCTATGTATACTTAATGAACTGTTGGAAAAAAGTCAATGGAGACAATAATTCATAAGAAACGAAAAAGTTGAGTCTGCTTTAACCCATTAGCCGCTGGTGTTGCGTTGACGCAACAGTCAAAATAAATGTGCATTAAAAAATAACTATGGAACGTATTTTATATTAACGAATTATATTGTGTAGGGAATGCTATTGGGAATATTCCAGTAAATAAACATTTGTTTTCAACAGTAATTTTCTTTATAATGATTAAGCTTGAATTTGAAGCTAAATTTGAGCAAAAGTTTCGATCAGGTATTTTTGATGAAAAAATTTAACGAAAGAAACCTATGCATTAGGGTTGATCTATTTTTAGTCAAGGTCAAAGTTTATCGGATCATCCCACCAATCAGCTGTTTGTATTCATGGGGGGGAGTAGTGGAAAGCAGGTGTTGCATTGGCGCAACGTCAGCAGAAAAAGGGTATTCCCCCTTTTCACCCGCGCTGTTAGATGCTCTTGTATCGCATTCATTTTGTGTCGTAAAAATGCCGAGAAAGAAATACCTTACGTTAGAGGAAGCCCTTCAAAGATTTTTTGAAGAAGATACAGATGATGAAAACGATGATGAAGACCAGCATGAAACTGATATTGTTGTTGTTCCACCAGAAATTGCAGAAGCTAGTGATGAAGAAGAAGGGAATGATAATGTTTTGAATAATGATAATGAAATTTTACCAAACGATACTGCTGGGGAAATTGAAATTCACCAAAAAAATAAATTTCAGCACTCTAAAAGTAGTGCTAGTCAAACGAAGAAGTTTAAAAAACAGAAGACTGAAAATTTGAAATGGACGAAAAAAGAGCCATCAGCTGTGCCTCAGGTAAAAAATGATGAAAAAGATAAACTAGAAACGATAAAAGCCAAAATACAAGATAAAAGTAGTGGAGAGATTTTCAATCTTCTTTTTGGTCCAGATATTTTCTCTCTTCTTGTAGAACAGACAAATTTATACGCTCAGCAAAAGAATCGCCCAGAATTCATTGCAACTGAGGCCTACATGAGAAGGTTTATTGGAATATTATTACTTACGGGATATCATTCTTTGCCACAAGAAGAAATGTACTGGTCTCTTGATAATGACATTTCTGTTCCTATTGTACGATAATCGATGTCACGTTCGCAGTACAGGAGTATGAAACAGAATTTGCATTTAGCTGACAATAGTCGAATAGACAATACTGATAAACTATACAAAGTGAGACCGTATTTAGACTTGTTAAATAAAAAATTTCAACAGTTTGGTATATTCTCACACGACCTGAGTATAGACGAGCAAATGATTCCTTATCGAGGAAAACATTCAGCAAAGATGTTTTTAAAAGGGAAACCTATAAGATTTGGATACAAAGCATGGACTCTGGCATCATCTGATGGATATGTATTTCATTTTGATATTTATGCTGGTAAGTCAACAGCTCCGAAATTTTCAGAATACGAAGAATTTGGTCTTGGTGGAAGTGTAGTGTTAAATTTGCTTAGAGTTGTTGAAACTCCCGTCAATCATGCTATTTACTTTGATAATTTTTTCACCTCTTTTCACCTTCTTTGTCATTTGAAAAAAAAAGGTTTCAGCGCTACAGGAACAATTCAAGAAAATCGGATACAAATGTGCCCACTGGAAACCGTGAAATGCATTCGAAAGAAAGACAGAGGCTATTACGATTTCAAATATGAAGAGGAAAACAAAATAATTTTTGTCCGATGGAACGATAACTCAGTTGTAACTGTTGGTTCAACATTCGGAAAAATTGAACCCGTAAAAAGTGTTTCCCGTTATTCCAGAATGCATAAGAAAAAGGTGTTTGTACCCCAACCTCATCTTATTGAACAATATAACACCAAAATGGGAGGAGTCGATTTATGTGATAATTTAGTTGCTAATTACAGGATAAGAGTTCGAGGTAAAAAATGGTGGTGGCCAATATTTACTAACTATATTGATGTATCTTTGACAAATGCGTGGAAAGTATCACGACTATCTGCTACTGGAAATAAAAAGTCTCTTTTAGATTTCAGACGCGAGGTAACATTATTCCTTTTGCAAACACCTGTTGATAGCAGGGAGTTATCTAAAAAATCAACGGGAAGACCCAGTAAATTTAGCATTCCAAAGTCATTACAAGGAAGTGGTGGACATTTTATCATAAGGTCCGAGGATAACAGAAGACTGCGATGTAAGAAATGCCATAGCCAAACAGTTTATAGATGCAAAGTATGTAAAGTAGCTTTACACCACGATTGTAGTGAAGGTTTTCATACTTGAAGATAGCAACAAAAAACTATCAGTACTTGTAAAACAACTATGTTGTCAATTTTGATAATAAATTACTTGATATGTAGATTTCTAAAACTTTAAAAGTGGTCCAGCACTCTAACCAAATAAAACTGCTCTCTAGTACAATCATGTTCGTTTCGTATCCTTATTTCGCTGACGTTGCGCGAACGCAACACTCGTTTTTTCCACAGGTAAGATCTTTTTTTTTTACTTTCACTGTAGATTTATGTTATACATGCTTAATTTAGTATATAGAATTATTTGTGTAGAAAAAAAATAATTCCTTCTAGTTTCGGCGGTTAATGGGTTAAGCTACCGAATGATCAAAATGACCGTTTCCATAGCTTCAGTGTTAATTAAAATGTGGTATTTATTTTTCTACCTTTATCAAATTCAGTAAGGAATTCTTAGGTCTTTGGAGATGATCTTAATCTCACATTATTTTAAGCCTACAATCTAGACTACCTGGCATTTTCTTTATAACGATACAAATTTAGTCTTTAATACTTTGCCAAACCATTTAAATCTTTTAATTTATTTATCTTCACAAACATATTTAATTACACTCCCTGTACATTATTATTTCGCAAGGTATTATTCTCCTACACACAAAAGAATTGGAGCTAATTACTTCGCTGTTAATTTCGGCCATAAAATTGCATTTAATGATACTGAATATTATATTTATTAAATTATGCTCAGTTTTCTCGGTCTAAATGAATTAAGGGAATTACGGAAAAGAAAATAATAACATATATCTTACCATAATGACCAATGAAATTGTGCATGTCTTTCCGGTGTTCTTAGAAATTAGCGCTATTTTCTCAAAAAAAGTTACAAAAATAGAATTTCAGATATAGACGCATTCTGCTATGCTTCTTGGTTCACCTACTTAAGTAAGCACTTTCTGTGAATAACGATGAAGAACTGAGCAGTCTGTATCTGTTTGTACTGTAAATTAATACAAAAAAAACGTTGGATACAAAAAAAAAAAAAAAAAAAAATCTACAGAGGGCACAGAATATTTTTGTCTCTTTACTCTCATAGATTCATTTAGATTTTTAAAATAACTCAATCTTCTACAGTGTAAACAAATTTTGTCTGGGGGGGGGCACGTGCCTAATCCATTTCGATCGGCCAGTGATTAAAGATACTTAATAATACAATAGACGGGTAAATATTATAGCTTTTACATAAAATTCGACAAGAGCATGGGAAAAATGCTGAAATCCAAACTATAATAACTAGTAAAAATTTTATATGCAAATATCAGATTCCATCTATCTTTCATTACCAAACTACTTCGCATTCATCCACATTTTCCACCGTGCGTGACTTATTTTGCCGTTTTTCGATAAAGGAGGCGTTGCATTAAAGATCATGGTACTGTTACGTAATATTTACTACATGAACACTAGTAAAGTAGACATTTTTTGCACTAGCGTCTGTTAATTTCATATGAATATGCGAAATTTGTGTTCATCCCATGTTTTTCATTGCCAGGAGCGCCATGTGTTGGTGAACTTTACAAATGATTTTAGGAATTAGTGGGTCATTTCCTCTAATACTTACTAAACAGCGAGGTACTGTACATTACTAAAACTTTTCTTTCTGTTTCAATTTTTGAAATGTATTTAATTTTGTTTAATTTGAGATCCTAATTTGTGTCCTAAATATACAGTCTACGGCAACCGATGACCGTTTTGGTGTTGCAGAAAAGAGTAGTCGGACAAGCTATCTTCTTGTTGCCAAGAGTCAGACACTTCAATAATAAAACAGTTAGCGGTTTCAGCATTGCTATATCTCCAGTCCAGCACCAAACTCAAGAAAGTAAACGGAAGTTTCACAGTTTGAAAAGTGTTTAAGATGACACAAAATCAGTTGTAAAGCGAAATAGAATAAAAACCTATTTTTATATAAAATATAAGCAAAATAGCTATAAATGAACATGAACATTGCGAGCTCTATTTTCAAAATCGGAACGCATGCGTAATAGAAGAGTAAAAAAAAAAATTGTTTTTCTGTTTTTATAATGAGCATTCGGAAAAGATGCCATTGGTGGCAGGGGCGTAGCCATAGGGGGATATCGGGATATATCCCCCCCGAAATTTTTGGATTAGAGATGAAATTCCGTCTATTTATACACACATAAGTTCATATCCCCCCCCCCCGAAAAATTTTCCAGGTGCATATCCCCCCCCCCGAAAAATTTTCCTGGCTACGCGCCTGATTGGTGGTATGATATATACAAGAAAATATGGAAATTCATGGAACAATTTCTTGATTTGCAAAGGAGAAATGATGGCCAAATGCTGGGCCAAATTTCGGCCAAATGCTGGTTTTTCACAAAATTTATAAAAAAAAAACATATTTTATAACGCGTAGAATGATTGTTTTACTTTCTTTTAAACTGAAAATTTGCTAATACTGGGTGAAAAAAATAAATTTCATTAAACTTGAAAATTGTATGAATTTTGTTGCATTTTAGTATAAGAACTATTTTTTGCTTAATAAAATGTAAAAGTTGTAGAAAAAAAAAAAGATTTTTTAAGCACACATTGAACTGGGTAAATCACAACAAATTTTTGAGAATAACGCTTTTGTGTTTATATTTATGCTAGAGGAAAGTAGTCGAAATGTTTAAATAACCATAGGAAACATGTAACTATTTTTTTTTTTTTTTTTTTTGGAACGACAGCCAGGTCCTTCTTGTAAGTCTTCGGAAAAGACTGCTTGAAGGATATGGAATACAGTAGAACCCGCTTTATGGAATGTCGGTTTAAGGGACGATATCCAGCTTATTGTAAAAAAATTTTAAATACCAAACCGTAATAATTAGTCAATCTTACCCCGGAGAGTGAAATATTCCGCTTATTGGAATAACTGCTCTGGAAAATTGGCTGTTCCAGTAAGCGGGTTTGACAGCCTTGTTATAAAGTAAAAGACTTGTGATGGTGCGGCAAAAAAAAAAAAAAAAAATTCAATCTAAACTTTCGAAGTAAAAGATATACAATGAAACTAATAAAAGAAAAATAAGTTTCAGGAAATATTTTTAAAAAACAATTATAACAAATAATTATATAAATTTATTTAAAAAAACAATTTGCTGTAAAAATACATATTGTACATGAATATATGCTAAAACAACAACTGCACAGCTAAAAATCCTTACTTTAAACTTACTTAATACGTATACAAGATTGAAAAATATATCTAATGTCTAAATATGTGATTTATAAGAACCCCACAATTTACATGCCTTTTCTGTACAAAAGAAGAAAGTATACACTTTCAATCATTTTAGCTTCATAATCTTCCTTTTATGACAATAAAATGAGTGTACACAAAAGCAATTCTCAAAAACTCAGAAAATTGTCTTCCTCAAAAATTAAAGAGAACTATTGTAGTCTCTTAAAATGCGTTCTACGCCCACACAGAATGAGCTTAAGCTTTACTTTAAAATATTCTCGAACGCTTCTTTACCCTACGTGCAACTCGAAACTGAAGCGATGGATAAAAAAAAAGCCAGACATTCGGTATGATAAAAGGCTCTTTCTGCCAGCGGTATCCGGGGAGTGCGAAGTTTGAGATACTTAAAATATTTCTCCATAAGATTCACTGATTTAGAAAATTTCCATTACCTATCAAAGCATAAAAGAAAGATATTGAAGAAAATATCAGGCAAATAAATACCACGAGTGTATAACGGTGCTAAATAGAATCAAATTTATTCATGCATCACACGCAATTCTTGGTTTAATATTTTTTTTTTTCACGAAAGTAAATAAAACTATTTTTAAATGTGTTTCTTATATGTTGAATAGCTTCTTCGATTGGTATTCTCGTTTAGCTTTTCATAAATTTCATAAGTTAAAATTCATTTAATCTTTTTTTATAGGGCTTGCCATATGTGAATTATAAAATATGAAAAAGTCCAACTGCAAAGCTGTATGTAAGCATCGTTATAGAATTGGCATCGAAAAATATTAGATTTTTTTTATTTATTTACTTTAAAATATGCTGAATTGAAAAGCATTCCTTTTTTTAATGGTTATACCTTTAAAGATAGGAAAAGTACAATAAATAGAAGGATTTCACATTATCAAATTGCTTGCCTTAAATACCGAACTGCTGGATGTCGCGTTACGAAAAATTTGGCATTAAACTTATGGATTTATCATTTTAAATCTCAAAGCAGGAACTACTTTTATTTATGTTTTAAAACTTTCTTTAAAAATATAGTGTTTGGTTTTTATTTCGTGAATATATTTATGTTTATATTATAACTGCAAGAATAAGCACTTTTCAAAATAAGCTGTTTAATAAAAAGAATAATATTAACGAACTAATATAAAGAATAATAAAAAAGAATAAAACTAAAATATTTGCTGTGTTCTGAATCATAGCATTTAACTAAGGATAAATACTATCAATACTTGAAACTTGAAAACTTGAGCTTCAAAACTTCATCACAAAACTAAGTGTTTTTCGAATAAAAAAGCTTTAATGTCACATAATTGGGACATTTTTTTGTATTGTAAATATATTTCTAGTTTCAACTATTTTGTAGAAATGTTATGTGCACAATGAGTACACCTGCTGTTGAGAGAAATTTTACGAGAAGTGCAAAAAAAAAACTGTTATTCATGTTATTATTAATCGTAGTTGTATTCTGTAAAAACGTTGTAGCAGTGTAATGTTGCAAAATTGGTAAATTATACTGAAAGATATTGGAATTACACTACTGGTCAAATGTATTGCAAGTTTGAGAAATCTAACCATCGTGTTAGGTTGAGCCTGTAGGTAATGTGCAGAAATTTGTATACAGCCCCAATGCAGATAAAAAGCCTTTATTAAGAAAGTGCGATTCCAGAAAAATCTGCAGGTGTTAAAAACCGTTCATTAGTGACCACCTGAAGGTCGACTAAAAACATGCGGTATTCTCAAAAGAATTTAGCACAAAAGTTGCGTCAGGAGTTTAATAAAAGCAAGTCTCAAAAATATACGGAATTGAACAGAATAAGGGATAATGTTGGAAGGAATGGAATTCATGCACGTGCAAAAGTCATTGATATCATAGAAAAGTGTACTTCAGCTAAATGTCAGGACAGGAAATTTATTAATAATTTTAAGCGTTGCGCTCGGAAGAGTTAAAAGAAATCTTGGTGAAAGTCGAACATATAAATTTCATCTGTTGGCGTTATTTGAAAAGAGTGGGAAAAACGAATGTTCGCTAGCTAGAAATCATTTTTGTGTATCGCGGGACGCCTTGCAGTTTTACAAAGAGTGCAACCGCGACAGAAGTGGGAACCATTGAATGCCTGACCTTTGTGGTCAGGACGTCAGCGGTCAATTTGCGGGAAGCTTTTGATGTTGGTCGGTGAGAATTCGTAGGCAAAGCTTCAGAAAAGGAAAACATATAATAAACATCAAGGGGAGAAAAATTGAAAATAAAATTTCAGAAAAACATGGAGGTGTTGACGATAAGGCTGTAGATTTCCAATGAGAAAGTGTGAGAATTGAGAAATAACCAATGGCAAGTTAGAGAGAGGTAAATTTCGGGCAAAAGAGTTAGTAACTGGTCGGTTTAGGAGAATTAGGAGCCACAGAGTGGCTAAACTAATTATTTACGAGTTTAGGGAAGAAAATGGGGGACGAAGATTTGAGCAAAAACTGGACTGCACAGCCAGAGAAGATAGATTTCCACAGATTTCAGCAGATTCCCCAGATTTTTGCAGATGTTATTAGATTTGGAGATTTTCTCAGATTTTTTCAGATTTCTCAGAGTTTCTTAGAGTTTGAGATTTTTCATCGTTTTGCAGAGGTTCTCTTAGTGTATTAATTTTTCGTCGTTTAAGAACTTTCAGAATTTTATTTATGTGATCCTCATTAGTGGATATTTAAATAAGTGTGTTAAAAAATAAAACTAAAAGATGATCATCCCTTCTCTGCACCGGATTACAGGTAAATCCAATTGCCATCAATCAATTAAAGAGTGACAAATTTGTAATAATTAATAATATTGTTTATTATTGCTAAAGTAGTTAGAATGTGTTTTGGTAAACAATAATAATTTAATTGTTCTAAATTAAGCCATTTTCGAGATCAGTTTAAATATTTTTTGTAAATGTAAATAAGATTTTTATATTTAACAAATATTTGTTATAGTTAATATTTTAAATCCATTTATTTCTTTCCTCAGAAAACACAACGCAATATCACATTTTATTTTATACTTATTTAGAACAGTTTAAATAACTTTATGAGTTAAAATAAATTACCGATGGGTCTTTATAACAATGAATCCAATTATTTCATACCTTATTTCACGGCCAAACTAAGGTTTAAATTGTTGACGATAAGGCTGTAGATTTCCAATGAGAAAGTGTGAGAATTGAGAAATAACCAATGGCAAGTTAGAGAGAGGTAAATTTCGGGCAAAAGAGTTAGTAACTGGTCGGTTTAGGAGAATTAGGAGCCACAGAGTGGCTAAACTAATTATTTACGAGTTTAGGGAAGAAAATGGGGGACGAAGATTTGAGCAAAAACTGGACTGCACAGCCAGAGAAGATAGATTTCCACAGATTTCAGCAGATTCCCCAGATTTTTGCAGATGTTATTAGATTTGGAGATTTTCTCAGATTTTTTCAGATTTCTCAGAGTTTCTTAGAGTTTGAGATTTTTCATCGTTTTGCAGAGGTTCTCTTAGTGTATTAATTTTTCGTCGTTTAAGAACTTTCAGAATTTTATTTATGTGATCCTCATTAGTGGATATTTAAATAAGTGTGTTAAAAAATAAAACTAAAAGATGATCATCCCTTCTCTGCACCGGATTACAGGTAAATCCAATTGCCATCAATCAATTAAAGAGTGACAAATTTGTAATAATTAATAATATTGTTTATTATTGCTGAAGTAGTTAGAATGTGTTTTGGTAAACAATAATAATTTAATTGTTATAAATTAAGCCATTTTCGAGATCAGTTTAAATATTTTTTGTAAATGTAAATAAGATTTTTATATTTAATAAATATTTGTTATAGTTAATATTTTAAATCCATTTATTTCTTTCCTCAGAAAACACAACGCAATATCACATTTTATTTTATACTTATTTAGAACAGTTTAAATAACTTTATGAGTTAAAATAAATTACCGATGGGTCTTTATAACAATGAATCCAATTATTTCATACCTTATTTCACGGCCAAACTAAGGTTTAAATTATTTCATCCATTTATTACATGTTTTAATATGTCAGGCAGCGTAACAATCGTTTCCCAGCCCAGAAAAAATTAACAGGAAATTTCTCAGGCTTAATATTTTTGAGAACTTATGTAGTATAATTGGAAAGAATACATCTGAAAATCACCAAAAAGCAGAAAGAGAGCTTCTGGAACCAATAATTTAAGTTGGCACCATGAAACACCGAAGGGAGTGTTGTAAAACTTTGTGGATTCCATATCTGAAAGAGTGGTTCTTGTGATCAAAGTCAAGGCTGCTCAGCAACATAATAAATGATCTTTAGTTCAATTGCATTTATTTATTATCCTCTTTTTGCAGAATAACCTTGCAATTAATTCTTTATTTAATTTTATTCCGGCTAGCCAAAATGGATAATCATTTCTATAAAAATCAATATAGTTTTTATGCTATCTCTCTCTCTTTTCAATAAATTAAATAATTATTTTTCTTCTTTAACTTAATGCTATCTTGTCTTCGAAGTTATTAATTTAAAATGTTGACATTAAAAATATCAATTATATTGATTTTTAATTTTGACGGCAGACAGGGGCTTAATCTCGAAAACTGTTAGATTTCTGAACTTGCAATACTTTTGGCCAGTAGTGTATTTAGCAATGCAGTGCCAAAAGTATTAATCACTATCTGATAATCTCTCTGAAAAAGAATTTTCATTAAAATTTCAAAATCATCTTTGTCAAAAACTAACGATTCATGTTAACTGACACTTTTTTGCTCATTATACCTTTAAATATGTCACATTTTGTTAATATTTCAAAATAATATACAGGAAATTCCATAATATGATATGACCAAATTTCTCTTAGGGTACTCCTTAATTAAAGAATATAGAGATTATTCATCACGACTTTATTTTTCTTGAATAGTATTAGCACATTCTTTTCTAAAGTTATATAACTAAATAATTTTTATACTTAAACTTGCTTCTTACGTTATTCACTAAAAAGTTAACAAGCAATACCATACCATATTGTTGGTATTTCTCAACTTTTCATACGGTATCTCCTAAGTATAAAAAATGAGTGATTTGTTTTTTTTTTCTTACAAACTGGTAATAATTATTTCTTGGAAATTTACATAACTAAGTAAATTTTAATATTTAGATTTGCTTTTTATGTTACTGTTAGCAAAACTTACAAAAACTGCGGGAAAATAAAAATTAACATTTTAAATCTGAAAACAGGTACTATATTCATCTTTTAAAATTTTCTTTAAAAATGTAATGTTTCAATTTTTACTATGCTAATATATTTTTTGTTGAACTTTAATGCTAGAATAAATACTTTTCAAAGTAAAATATTAAAAAAGAAGAATTAAGTTTACAATTAACTGCACAATACTTTCTTTAGTTAAATAACAAAATAAATTTCATTGTTCATATATAATGACAAGTACAAAATAATAAAACAATATAAGAATTAATCGCAGCCGAACAAAACAAAATAGTTTTTGTTTGCAATATTTTGTTTGTTTTTATTTTGATTTTTCCGACATTCCACGTATCACATTTCATTTAAAGATTAACTTTATCCTATTCCATGTTTCCTCAAATTCATATTTTCGTAAGATATACTGTTTAGAAAATCGCATTGCATACTGAAGTTTAAATAAATGCTATGGAAAATATACCTGTCTTATAAATAACTCGAAAATGTATCATACTGAAGTAAATCAACTTTGTTCATGCGTTATTTTTTTGTCGTTGAATGCCATAGAAAATAGCATTTTGGTAGGGCATTCGACATTTCATTTATTATTATGCATTTTGAAAAAAATTCGTGTTTTTAGATGGTATTTTATGACGTGTGTTCTTTGAGCTTCGGAAAAATGTGTATTATTTTTATATTTAAGATAATAAATATTATACCAAAAAAATATTTTAAGATTAATGCAATTATTTAAAGTTTTTTTCTTTTTCATTTACGGAGAAAACAAAAGGGATTTATAAAATATTTTAATTAACTTTTTAAGTTATATAAAAATATATTTAAAGTTTAATTCGACTTTTTTTCTTCAAGCTGTTAGTCATGAGCTTTTATTCATTAGAAACAAAATTAATATTGAATAATTAATAATTGCACAACTTCTTCATGAAATTCTTGCATCACATTTTTCGTTCTTTCAAAAACATTCTGTAGATGCAAGTAATTTGTAAGTATTTTGCAAGTGAATGCTAAGCATAATGAAGAAAAATACAAGAGAGCTTCATTGTGGAAGACACAAAAGATTAGAAAAAAATAATTTTCTATGATGACAAGTCGGAAAAAATCTTATATTTGCAACATTATCTCCAACAATACTGATGCACTTATCCCATCGTTTTATCAGCACGATAATTTCAGCTGCATAAATTTCTTTGGGATTCTGTCTCATTTACAGTAAGACTTCATGTCGAAGCTAACATCTTCTAAGTGTTTGCCTACAAGATACGGGCCAAAACACGAAAATTCCATGAAAGTATCATTTGAATATCATAAAAGTATATGGTTGTGTCATTTATTGCTATTTCTTATATATTTATTTCTACCTAACACTATGCCATATGCTTTAGTGACTGCGATTTACCATTGTATACATCAAAAATACTAGCGCAGCGAAAGTTAGCAAAATGGTCTTCTCCTATATTCTAGGATTTATATTCATTCTATGGGAAAAGTCTGCTCTAGTTTAAATAACGCTGTGGTAAATAAACCTGTCTTCTGAGTAACTCAAGAATATATCGCATTCATGTAAATCAACTTTACTCGTGCTTTACCCGTAATTCGTGTTTTCCTCCTATATGTAATTGAAAATAACATTTCTTAAAGAGTTCAGAAAGTGAGAGATATATCATTTCTTAAGACTTCCTACATCTTGAAAAAATTCAGCATTTTTTAATGTCCTTTTAAAATACAATTTTTTTGACGTTAAAAGCATTATGACAATTTTATGTATGAATCTATAAAACGAAAAAAAAAAAATCATAAACATTCTAGTATTTTAAATTCGCACTAAAGTGCTATATATTAAAAGAGTATCATAATCCCTGAGTCGACTCTATTTGCCTTTTCATCTTTTTTCTTTCATTATTTTGGAAAATGTAGCATAATCCATGTTGAAGCCCTTATTATCTTTCTTGTCCTATTGTTTTGGAAAGTGTATCATATTACATGAGTCGATTATAATTGTCTTCTTTGTTCCATTACGTTATAAAGTGTATCATTGTCCATGACTTCCTTCTTAATTAAAATTTGTTAAAATAAATTTGATTTCCTTATTCCATAAAACTCTTTTTTGGCATTGAAATCAGTATTAAAATCGTCTGTTAAAACTGCTTTATAGTATTGGTCAGGCATATTGTAACTATAATTCTTCTTTATAAATAGTAATCGGAAAGTGCATCATAAGGCATCTGTGTGCCGTATTTGTCTTTCTTGTTTCACAAAACACTTTAAAATTAAAATCTATATTCACGCACTGCAACTATTTCATAAGCAGTATAATAAACAGTAGGATTTTTTAATTTCTCGCCATCTTTTCATGTGCATCATTTGCTGCTCGATCCATATACAAACGATAATCCAGACAATACAAGGTGTCCCATAATAGTAGGGATAAACTTTAAAGAGAGATAGAGCACATCATAAGAATTCAGAATGACATAGGAATGTTTGGTTGGAAACGTCATAACCATGGAGCTGCTAATAATCACTTTGGGACAAGTTCTAAAATGATGGTGAACTTTCCGACCATTGTTCGTCAAACACTAAGGTATCTTGCAGAGAAAACACTTGACTAAAATTGATAGTTTAAAAGTTCAATTTCATTTATTTCATTGATGAAATTTTTGGAGACAGGTCCATTTTTTTTAAACTTGGCTAAGAAATTAGACGAAAACTTCAACACATTTCCGAAACTGATTATCAACAAGCATGTGAAAAAGGCATTTTGACTCCACATTTCTGAGTGACTCTCATTCCTTATATGAGCTCTATCACCCCTTAAAACTTGTCCCAATCATTATAGAATCTCATGCATCAACACCTCCTAGATAGAGAAAGCATGAGAGCAGAAGCTTATACGTCAGCAGTAGGTCCACTAGAATGACCTACCTCATCACAGTTTTATTTTCAAAGAGTAAAACTATTTAAAATTTGTGCTGGATTTATACTCCCGCATAAAACATTTTAATGATTTCCGAGAAAAAAAATTCAATTATACGACATATAGCAACTTTTAACCATCACTAATTATATGATGTGATGTAGAAATAGGTCAATATGTATTATTTTGTATCGGGAAGATATTTCAATTTTTATTTTTAACTTAAAATGTTATCTAATATTTGTAGTATTCAACAGAAATTTTAAATAATTTTACTTTGTGAAAATAAAACTGCGATGACGTCACTTTGGGAGACCTAAGGATGACGTAAAAACTTCTGTTCTCAGGCTTTTTGCATCTAGGAAGTGTTACCTGTATACATTTTCGTTAAATGCTCTCAATCTGGAAGGGATTGTATTACGTATTATTCGCTTATTCCGTACTCCAATATCAAACGCAGTGGAAGCGTACACTTAGTCCTTCACATAGTCCTATAGGAAAATAATATAGTGATCTAGTAATCGTAATCCATAGTAACGGATCATAGTTCATTGATGCCCAATGTTCTTTTTTTCCCTTCAAACTCCTCCTAAAACCTGACAGAATTTGACGAAACCCTTGCGTAATCATTGTATACTAGTATACTGTTCTCGCGAACCCGTTTGTTACACCTTGCGAATTCCTCGGGATTTGCGAATTACCGCTTGAGAACCGATCATCCAGTTCAATACATCTTCGATTTGATTTTTTACTTTAAGATAACTTCCTTTATATAGCAACTAGAAGTCAAAGCCCCCTTGTGGAGCAATTACAAGGGACACTAGAAAAAACATTTGACGAAAACATGTCTACACTCAATGCATTTAATCTTCGTACACCTAAAATAAATAACTTCATATTCAATTTTTATCATATGACTAAATCGAAATTTCAGGGAACGTGTGGATTTTCAGATTTTTAATGTAGCGCAGATTGTTTTCTGTATTTTTATACATAATTATGAAAAATTTCAAGCGGATTGTAGATGTTATTACGCTTTTTGCGCTTAAATTTTTCATCTTTATGGAGTAATGGCGGTAAAAGTTTCATCTGGTAGTGGTTCTCCGGAATTGTTAGAGAGTCAGTGAATCAGTGAGTCACTGAGTCAGGGTTCAGCATAACTATATAGTAGGATGAGACAACTTGTTTTAAAGAACCACCATGCGCAGTGACAGTCAATGTTTCTGTACAGAACTTATATTCGCTTAGACCGGAAATAGGTTTGGGGGCTCCATACTGAGGTCCCGAGATTTTTGCATTGTCCACTGAGTGGTTAAAAAGTGTCCCTCTTTGTCTGTGAAGAAGTGTCATGGAAAAATAGACATTTATCACTAACATATTTCGTAAAGTCTGCGGTTTGCTTAGCTCATGTGTTCAGCTAGTCTTAACAAGCCTTAGGGAAAAAATCATTAATCTTATCTCCTGGGGGGGGGGATTCCTTGTTCTTAATGGCTTTCAGTACTCTCAGTCGAATACCCAAAAAGGGTTACCTGTCAATAAACACAGTTCAGTCTTCGGTTAACTCAAACATGTCCCCTTCTACCCGAAACCTCTGTACGGGTGAATGCAAAGCAATTGCCTTTCTACTGCATAGAATTTCGTGTATTCCTGTGTCACAGTGACAAAAGTAATCTGGTAACTACAAGGAACACATTCATAAACTAAATGACAACAATTTTTTGCTTAGTTGTTTAAATAAACTTTTGATATATTCGAAAGCATTGCAGTGCAAACGGCACTCAACATTCTCTGAAAAATTCGTCTTTATGTACTTATTTATCCCTCATTTTCCGATGAAAAATTTCCGTACTCCTTGGAAACGTAATATTTCCGTGAATTCTTCTTCCCGAAAATCTGAAGACGAGGAAAAGAATTCGTGAATCTGGAGAAGTTTCTCCAATTGACAGGAGAAAAAAAGAAGCGGATATTCGACAAATAACGGAGATATTCCGGCAGCACTGCTGCAAGAAAAATTTCCGTGAATTGAAGAAATAATTTTTGAGAGTGCGTCTTCATACACTAATTTTTATCCCTCCATTTTCAAAAAATAATTTCCGTACTCCTTGGAAACGTAATATTTCCGTGAATTGTTCTTAACGAAATCTGAAGATGAGAAAAAAATTTCGTTAATTCTAAAGAGAAGTCTGAATTAGAAAGACCTGGAGAAGAATATCAAAAACGTTAGAGCTATTTCGATGACGTATGGATTGATTATATGTTCCTTAAAATGCTTCCTGGTGTTAAAATATTTTGTCTTCCATCTTGAAGTTGTTAAATTGATTCAAGATAACAAAAACCTTCAGATGCCCACAAAATTTAATACACTATTCCTTTATGTTAACGAGTTCTATAAAATTAGCAGATTTTATGCTTGCGTCTGGTTTTCGAAATTACAATCCACCGAAGAATACCTAAAGATAACTGAAACTGCATTTGATATTGAATTTAAAATGCTAATATAGTACTTAAAATGAAGTAATCATTGGAATTTAATTGAATCACGTAAGGGAAATATTAATGTTTTTTGTTCTTACGGCATTTGCGATTAAAATTTGCTCAGGAAGTATTTATTAGGAATTCATGAGATACATTCTTAGTCTCAGGGGTTCAATAAGATTCAATAAAGTCATAATTATTTTTGGAATTTTCCAAATAATCATAACATTTCTGTATTATATTTATATTCAGAAATCATTGCTATTTCCTTTAGGGAATTGGACAGGTTATGAATATTTTCTCCTCTCTCTATAGATAAGTAACAGAAATGTAAGTAACATGCATATTTATTCTTAGTTTTATTTTGTTCTGTAAGCAACAACTTTATTGCCATCATATAACTACCAAAAGTGAAGTTCCTTTAATGTTACGCTATTTTTTCCTTAGTTTTACTTTAGTAAAATAATTCTTTCAATAGTTTTTTTATCGGTATTATCATTTCAGTTTTAAATTTTACGAGCTATAGGTTTTTTAATTATTTTTTAATTCTAAATTAGTTGATTTCAACTGCAACTGTTGCTTCTTCTTATATCAACTGATATACTTATCCATAAATGAGATAGATAAAACTTTAAAATTCTGTTTGAAATTTTTTTGCAGCTGTGTTTGAAAAAAAAACATAAAATGTCTGTATAAATTACTACTCCAGTTAAAGCTAAATTTCATTTGATTTTTAGGTATTGTTTAATGTAAAGGAGCTAAAAAGTCAAGAAAAGGAAGATAGCTGATGATATAATGAAAAATTCTAAAGAAAATTATTTTATGGAAAATCTCAGATAAATGTTATTTGCTAAAGAAAAAAGTCTCAATAATGAAGCCACTTTCTAAGGCAAAGAAAACCAATGCAAGACAAATACTCTAAAGCTAAGAAACAAAATCTAAGGCATTTCAAACATGATATACATATGAGCATAATATTTACCCTGTTAAATTATATTAATAATGAAATTCTCATTAAAACGTATATACTCATATACATTCTGATAGAGAAACTTGCAGAATGTGTAGTGTCGTGGACTGAACATTACGCACTTTGATAGCTTCAGTTATTTTATACCAAACATTAATGAGTTCAGAAAATTGAGTTTACGCAATGGCATTTATTTTTTGTACTCAAAAAAGTTGGATCCATTTGTCTGGGAAAATGGCAAATATAACTAAATATATTTAACTATGAACTACATCGAAAGACAAGGATATCATGCTCTCTTGCCATGTTAGGAAAGTGACAGGTTTATGACATAAAATACAAATGATATTATTATAGATAACTAATTTTAAAACATGGGGAGCGTTGAGACTGCCACGTTCGGGTAGATCTCGAATAAATCACGAGCAAACCATGAGCTTCTCGGGAAGATTCACATCGTGGACAGTTTTGGAACAAAACAAGGCGGCACGTATTTACTACCCAGCGGAGCCAATGGGAGGCAACGAATGCAACATCTAAAGGTCACGTGATCTATCTCCCCAACTTCCAAAGGAACATGGAGTTCCGAAAACCTCCAGCTACTCAGATCTCTCTCGAGTAACTCAAATCGGGCATTGTGCTGGGCTTGGGTTTTTCCCGAGTAACTCGAGTTACTCAAAAGTGGCAGTCTGAACGCACCCATAATTAACTGAAACGACATCTGTGAAGAGCATATAAACATAATTTATTTAAAATTCGATAAGTATTTTAAAGTACTGGAAGCATTTAAATTTCTTTATAATATAGCTAAGCAGTGTATTTAGTAAATAAATCACGAAGAGTATTATTCTTATCACTTCAAATACCACGTCTGTTCTGAATTAAAATTAATGGACAATAACAGCTATTAAAGGTGACTTGTTTATGATATTTTGTTATTTCTATACTTATGCAAAGTCACAAATGGAAGTTATCTGTGTTATGGCAACAAGCGTATAAATAAATATTTTGGTTGTTTCAAATTAAAAGTCACGTTTATATCTTAAACGTACATCTACCGAAAATTCATGAATTTACCATTGAAAAAATTAATTTTTTTAATGTAACAGAATTTTCAACACCTCAAGCTGGGCAAACTTTTGAGCTTAACATTTTATAATGAGTATTTTAACTATCCGTCTTTAGTTAAAAGTTTATTACATAATTTTAAAAAAGTTTTTCAAGTTCCTTTGAGCTAAGCAATTTAAAAAGCATCGATGTTTCTTAAAATTTCATTAAAGTACATCGAGTAACACCATAGTAATGCTCAGCATGTAGGTGAGAGAGGGGGGCACAGTCGGACACGGGACACAATGCGACGAAAAATATTTCTCTATTATTCAAAAGCTCAAAAATTAAAAAAAAAATGCATAATTTAGTTAACCACTATAGCAACACTGTGGAAACTAGTCACTGTCACAATTCATCTTGTAAGGAAGTTACAGTCATTTTTGTTTCTACAGTCACAGTTGGAAAAATCCATTAAAAAACACTTTAATTTGAATTTATTTTATTGTTTTTAATTCAAAAAACATTATTCAGGAAAGAATTTCGCAGCTCTTAAAAATGTGTTCCCTCTGATAACTATTTCTAAGTCTTATTATTTGAAAACTGCTTTTATATAGTCTAATGGTTTTTTCAACGTGTTTGGGATTGTTGGTTTGTGTTGGTTAATTCAATATAACATTTTATTCAGGATAGATTTTCGCAGCTCTTATAAAGGTGTTCCCTCTGATTAACTATTTCTAATCATATTATTTGTTTACTGATTTTTTTAGTCTTTGTGATGATGAATATCTTAACATGAATTTAACTATAATAATAATGTGTTGCAATAATATAGATAACTTTCTATGTTTCTAGTTCGCTGTCCCATTGTGCCCCGCAATGGGGCACACTGGAACAACTTGAGCACCTTTTGAAAATTGATTTTTTTACAGAATAAAATAAGGATAAATTGTGAAAAAAAAAATGTAATGAAAGCTAAAAGTTGTCAAACATTGTTCTGTAAATCATTTTTATTTTTTATTAAAAGGGAAAAAATATAACAAAAAAGGGAAAAGTGTGCACCTCTCTCCCCTACCATAGAAGTAATGAAACCGGGAACATAATTCAAATATATTTTGACTATTAAATCATCGAAAAAAAGAAGATATGGTTCTCCTGATCCGAGCACGTGCTTAACATTTTCTTGTGGGGCTGCTTAAAGAATAAAATTCATGAATATCCAAAAACAATAAATGATCTGGAAGTTGTCTCAGTCGAGAAAAGAGGTCACCTTGTCCAGAACTGCCCAAGTTGGTGCTGCTTTACTTTCGGTGCCTCGATTGGAAACTTATTTAACCGACTGATCTATTGCAGGGCAAATTTCCACTACTCCAGAATGCAATAAATCACATCTATCATCTTGAAGCGAATTTCTAAAATTATGTGTAAACGATATTACATTTAGATTAGATTTAGAAGAAAGCTGGAACAGTTGGAAAGCGAATTTTTTAATAGAATTTTAATTTTTTTAACTTAAATTAGGTTGAAAATGCTTTTCCCCATTATTACCTTAGATGATGTTTTAAATGTGGTTGTCGGTACATAAGTAATTCACTAATTATCATGTTATAACAATAATGAACTTCGTAAATAACTCGCACAAGTGAAAAATAAACTGTTGGACTGTTTGGGCAAATGGCCCACAAGGCCGTTTGGCAGTTGCGCAAATGGTCCACATTTCTTCAGCAGTGAAAAATTCTTCATTCCACACTAGCAGAAAATGGGAAAACATCTCTCTCTTTCTGTTAGTATTCTGTTTGATTCACTCACGTGAATACAACTATTCTAGTTTTTTAATAGTAATAATTATGCTTTTAAATATAAAAGTATTAAAGGGATAAAATTTAAATTGAGAAGTTAAGTTTTGTTTCAGGAATTATTTTTTAAATTATCCATAGTCTACAAATTATAATTACTTTTAATTTTTCTTTATAATAGTACTTAAAGAAATCATTACAACATGCATCAGGTTGAAGAAATTGCACGTTCTCAATTGTATAATTCAGATATTTTCATTAGTTTTTTTTTTTTTTTTTTGAGTTTGTCCAATTATGTCACGAAAAATAGCTTAGGTATGGTGTAAAAATAGATTTCGGATTGCACTTATTCTTCTGAAATGTTAAAACAAAGAATTAAATCTAAAATATATATTAATAATTCCTTACCAGATGCGTTTAACGCTTATTTTAGAGCAAATAATTCTGAAGTAACAACATTACATATTTTAAAAACTACTTTTAACCCTTTTCTCAATTTGCAACTATGTCTTCAAACATTCATTGCAATTTAAAGAAAAAACGAAAGTGACACAAAAAGGTTTAACAGATGTATACTATATCCATACAATAGAGTAAAAAAAGTCGTATTATTTCTTTGCGAATTCGGCAAACTACATAAATGTAGGTGGATTTTCTCGGCATTCCCACAAATGGTGGACATAAAGCTTCCTTAAACCAACGAACTAAAACATTAAAGGCAGATATTCCCAGTCCGTAATGCGTTTAATAAGATTTTTCCTGCTTTAGAAATGCGATAGATAAGGGACAAAGATGAAGAGAAATGGAAGATCCACGGCGTTACATTCTCGGGAAAAGATATAATCCGGCACAGACTGTATTATCCTGGCTTTTGGAAAACCATAAAACTAACCTAAAATCTGAAAACTACAAATATATCTCTTTATCATTATTTTATAAGCTCAAAAGTAAAAATGATTAGTTATTCTAAAAAATTGTGAGATTTTGTTTTGTAATAAAAAGAAAATTTGAATGCTATATTTACTGTTCTCTTTCTTTCTTCCTCTATGTCAAAAAAAAATGTTTTTTGTGCTTTTTTACCTTCAAGTTTTGTCGATCAAACAAAATTATGAAGATTTTTACTAAATTGTTTCGTTTATTTAATCAAATGATTCTGTAAACCAACTCATCCGAGCAAGCCAAATTGCTAACCAACCAATGTCTTTTTGAATTAACACAGTTTTTTTAATGTACCATTGAAATACTTAATTTTCTTAGTGTAACAGAATTTTCAACATCAAGCTGGGAAAATTTTCAAACTTAACATTTGTATGAATATTTTAATTATCCGTCTTTAGTTAAAAGCAAACATCAAGTTTTTATTACATAAATTCTGTGTTTTTCATCTTTTAGACAAATACACCATATTTTCATCATTAGTCAATACAAGTTCACAAAAATCAGTAAATGATTCTAGGTAAATAGTTACAGCACTTTAAGCAATTGAAGTTAAGTGTCTAGCAATTTTTATCAGAGGATGGTAATCATAAAATACTAAGAATAATTACTTCAAGAAACCACGGGGCTAAAGGACTGAAGAACTAGAGAAATATAATGACATTGGATCAGGAAGAAGAGACTGGAATTATGACTTAATATTAAACGATAAATTTTATTAAAACAAAATCTCAATTTTTCAAACTGAAAGCTTCGAAGAACCTTTATTAATAAATTAAAATGTTACTAAATTTCTATTTTAATGTAGCTTCTTATTCATTACAGTATATCAAATGCACAAATTTGCTTCTGAAATTTTCCTATATATGTCTTCGGTGATAAGTAAAGTTCGAAATAAATAGATCATAGAGGTCATGCAACAGACTTGTGTGTCTAAGTCAACATGGTATCATAAAAAGAATTAGTCGAAATGGGTTTGCGTCATAAAACTTCTCGATTGAAAATTTCAGTTTACTATCCAAATTCTCGTTGCTTGAGGGAGTGTTTTAATTTCTGCCTCACTATTCTCTTAATGTTCTCAAATATTTATGGTGAGGACTCTATGGTGGAGAACTTGTACATGGTTACAACGCTTCAAGAACGACGATTTCTACGTCGAAGACCGGTGGAAGAGACAGAATTAGAGGTAAGACTCATATCAAAGTCATCGAGAATTGGCACAATGATTCGTAGTGACACCAAAACTAATTTCAACTTTTGATTCATAAATGTATATTACAGTCGAACTCGCTCAATGGAATAGCCAATTTGCCACTGAAAGTTATTCTAATAAGTGGGGGATTACATTGACTAATTATTACGGTTTGGTACATTGAAATTTTATTACAATAAGCGGGGTATTCTTTTAACCGATATTCCATTAAGTGGGTTCTACCGTGCTAATTTTTTCAATAAAACCTCGAATTTCGGAAACTGTGGTGGTGAAATCGATGGAAGCAAACTTGTATACCTAGTCAATAATGAGTAAAAACAGCATGCTATTAGCGTATTAGCCCGAATATAATGCGGCACCGAAATTTTTTATCAAGATAATTAGAAAAGTGATATATTTAGGCCTAGAATTCAGCGCGAGTCCGTGAATTCTTCCGTGAATTTTTACGGGCAATGATCAGTCAAAAACATCGCTTTACATTCGTTGTAATACGGTAATATTCTTTGAGACTAAAACATGTAACGCAACGATTGAATCTACATTTTTAACCGATCACTCTCTGCTTAAAGGGATTGTAGCCGTAATGTATACATAAACCCATCCTATAAAGTTACACAAGAACATCCACAAAAATCGTATTTACTTTATTTCTTTGCGAATTCAAAAGAATGACTTAAATGTAGGTGGATTTTCTAGGCATTGCCACAAATGGCGGACATAAAACTTCCTTAAACCGACGAACTAAAACATTAAACCGCAACATTCCCAGCCCTTAATGCATTTAATAAGATTTTCCTTGCTTGAGGAAAGCTATAGATAAGAGACAAAGATGAAGAGAAATGGCGGCTCAGTGGCTTCATTCTCAGGAAAAAGGCTTAATCCGAGACAGAGTATATTATCCTGACTTTTCGGAAGGTATAAAAAACAAGCAAAATATTTGAGAAATAGGAAGGTGCATTTCTCTGCTTATAACCTCAAAAATGAAATGTTGGTCTCCTCCTTTGAGAAAATTAAGTTGTTTTTTCTGTAAGTAAAAATATGGGTTTGTTTTCTATTTTCAGGGTACAAAGTTTTTCGTTTGAAGTATCAAATTCAATAAAGTATCTGTTAAGCATGTTTATGGTTTACTGTACTTCTTTGCGTTTGTATTATGAGATAAAGTAATATTTCAGTGGAAGTAGTATGAAGTTCATTTTATGAGAATAATACAAACAATAAAAGTTTTATAAATCTGCAGGGTAAGTCCATGGTCTGTACATTTGCGCAAAGACTTGGAATGTGTGTGAACGTCTAACCAAATCATTGTTCGTTACAAATTAATGTTTTTAGGAAACAAAATATTATTATTTACAATACATGCCAAATATAAAGAAATGAATTTCAATTTGCCGAAATATTTATTTGAAATTGTATATAATATTTGAAATTTCACTTCATTTTTTTCGTATAAAATGTGTTGTTATTCACAATAAAAGAATAATAAATTTGTGTACAGTTATCTTTGTACTGTTATTTATTGAGAGTTTCTAAGCAGCGCAGTAAAATATTTTGGGTGCAAGAATTTTTTATACGTTTGATTAATTGTCAAAATTTGGAATTTTGTTTTAAGATCATTGAGTAACATTTAAAAAAACGCTCTCGAATAGAAATAATATTTTGAAATATTTTACTTTCAGAGATTCATTTAACTTATAGTAAACCCGATTTTTTTAATTTCAACACTTAAATACACAATAGGACCTGAGAAGAATACCATATGCTCTAAATAGAACGTAACTGATCTTAGTATGCCTTCAACTATACTGATATAATACTTTGTTTTTCACTTTTATTCAAACATTGCTGTTATTTTTTATAAAAATGTTTGATTACTAAATCTTACAGCATAAATACATGTTCTTATCTATACATTTTTAATGAATGTACAAATTACACCATGCGTGTACTTGCGTTAAAATACTACTAAGCACGTGTAATTAACTGTCACTTAGCAACGTGGGATCGGAAATGCCGTCTTCATAACCTGTTAATATATCAATTTTGGAGAAGTGTTGAAGGTACAGTGAACTTCCCAGCCATCATTTGTTAAATTTCTATTCCGTTTCATTGATGAAAGTCTCTGAGGAAAGTTCATTGCTTATAAAGCTTGATTAAAAATTTATACCAACAGTTCTTCCAAAGTGATAAATAACAGGAGCATTATGACGGCATTTCCGACCCTATAGTTCTATCTGATTCTGAACCGTCTTGGTTCCCTCTACCACCCATTACATTTTTGACATAGTTTAGGACCACCCCGTATAAATGAATATATGAATCTGGAAAAGTATCTCACAAATAATATCCAATCAATTTTTACAAATCGAATTTACCTATAAATATATTACTTGATCCCCATCAACACATATAAATTCAAATTGAGTCGTAAGGATTCTTATTATTCAAAAGTAATAATGTTTAGCTCTTCAAATCAAACGTTAGAGTGAACATTCAATTTCAAACTAGCTGAACGCAGGTGTAGCGCAGACCATTTTGCTCTGCAAACTCTCTTGCGTACTTGCGTGAGTGCAGTACTGCGCTTATCCTGCGAGCAAAATTTGCACGCCGAAGTTGCATGAACACACTCTGATTCGTGTGACAGGATGAGACTGATGCGAATTCGTAAACATGTTTCTATTACATCCAGTTCAAATCTTTCTAATTATTTAAAGCTTTAACTTTTTTTTAAAGTTCTTATTTTAAAAATTACTAAAAATTTTAACGATTGGTCATAAGGCTAAGTTTTTGTGTTTTGTGAGTGGCTTCCTCACACACTGGCAAATACAATACTTTAAAATGACGATAAATTTTGTGATTTCTGAACTATACGCATACTATAAAGCAATTGTATGAATAAAGTATAAGGCATTGTTTTCTTTTATGAGGGGATGTTAAATCATTCAAAATTGAAAAGAAACTAGAAAGACTGCAAGAACTGTAAATAGACGTTTTTAACTGGCCGTACCTAAACTTATTTAACAGTTTAAAGAGCATAAAAAGAGTACTGTGGCTTTACAGAGAAAATTATTGCTCTGCATGAAGATGATATTGTGTACAATAATGTCTATATTAAAGCAAAGAATTTAACCTAGTATGATTCTCTGAAAAAAAAAAAAAAAAAACCCAACTTCGAATTACAAAAAAATATTCCCCATTTAAACCTGTATCGTTTGGCGAACTTTCGCCAAATATAGAAGATATTACCAAGTTGGACTCCGCTTTGGCAACTTTTTAGCCAAACTTGACGATCAACCGTCAAAAGCGGTCAACTTTGGCAGCTTTAGTCTTTTAACTGCCACTCTTTACTGGCAATGGTTTCAAAACGAGTTTTTTTTACCGATTTTTTGAATGAAAATATCAACAGAATATGGTCACAAACTAATATTGGACCACACATAAAGTACCCCTTTTCGCATAAAAAAAAAGAATGATGAAAATTGGCCAACGTGTTAAAACATTATAACTGGGCATACATGCAAAAAAAAAAAGAAAAAGAAAAGAAAAAAGTTTCTGGCGAATTGATAACCCAGGCCTTTTTGAATCGGTTAAAAATATCGATAATTGGTTAAGTATTGTGAAAACAAAATATAGCGTAAGATTCGAATTGTAATTATTAAACTGTATATTATTTTATATTATTCGGGAGAACAAAATTAATACTTTAAAAACTACATGCATAGTACGAATACAAAAGAATTGTTTTTATTTGAAAGATAAGTTATCACTTAGATTAACAAAAATTAGGAAATACACGTATATGACTTAATAAAATATTCCACAACTGTGAGGTTTTTATTATTAGTGTATTACTATTTCGTAAGTTCCACCAAACATTTTAAATTAGACGCAAACAATTTTGTATTTTTGAACATTTAATTTCCTTCACCCATGTAAATATGTACTGGCATATACTGAAGTCAAAGTGTTTTTTTCCTACAAAAAACTATTATTACCAAGAATTCTGTTATAAAATAACGAACGAGCTTATCACCTGCATGAAAACAACTGCAAGCTGTTAGTTGTAGTAGTTCTTTTAGGAAAGTTTGTCTTCTCATGGAACTTGGATTAGTACAGTAATCTTGACAACTTGACTAAAAGTAGCTTACACGGCTGAAGATTTTCATCTAGTTCAGTATTGTAAGAATCTCTCTGAAATCTGGCTAATGACGAAAGTTTCTTTGGTAACTTTGGTAACTTTAAGAAATCAATTTAATAAATTATATGTGCTGGTAAAAATTTTTGTCAAAAACAGGGGTCCCCCTTTCTACAAATTCTGCAAATATGGTAAAAAATAAAATAAAATAAATAATTTTTTTTGGAAAGAACTCATGATATTCTATAAGTTAGTGCCTTTTTGTAAGTTTAATACTTCAGTTAATATCATTTTACACAAACAGCTTCTCAATGGAAAAATCCTAGTAAAAAAGCGTGATTGTGAAGCATGAACTTACTTGTTCGTGAAACGTAACGCCGCTACTCTACTCCTTTCCTGCCTTAACGAGCTACGGGTATATGCAACTTTCTCCCTTCGTACAGGTACAGGAAGAACCTATTGGAGTTGCTTTCATTTTGTTAACTTCAGCATTAAACTGTTAACTTCAGCATAAGAGATCGCCTCTGCACACGCAATGCCTCGGCAGTTGAAGGCCGGGCGGTTTTCAATTGCGGAGGTGTTCTGCATGGAGGCTATCTCGTGCCGCTACACTACTCCTTTCCTTTCGGTCTATATGATATGCAAAGTCCATAACACACAGCAACGAAGCCCACATCGTGTGGCACGCGACACAAAGGCCACAACACGTGGCAGCAACCTCTCAAAATCCACAACGCATACCAAATTCCATAAACCTTGGAACATCGTTCGTCAGCTGTCGAGTGTGAGAGTAGTAGAGCCTCTAGAGGGAGAGTAGTGTTGCTTCATGAGAACACTTCCGTGCACCTAACGTCTCAGCAATTGAAGGCCTGTCAAGGGGGTACCTTTTGCCTCTTCGGGTAACGCCTTAATCTACCACACATAATTCACGGATAGAAAACCAGCTTCCGTCACACGCTCTTTTCTTCACCATAAATACCGTTTAGACGAATAATTTAAGTATTTAGGTACATTCGAGAGACAATTAACAGAACCGACGCGGGGTAGACTAGAAAACAGACACAGCTGAAATTCTGTAAAATCATGGCAGTGCCCACTTTGATATACGGGTCAGACACATAGACGATGAAGAAGTGAGATATCAATGGAGTGTAGGTAGCAGAGATGAAATTTTTGAGGAGGGTACGGGGCTGCACAATGATGGACAAAATTAGAAATGAAGACATCAGAAAGGAATTGAATATCTTCAACATAAATCAGAAAATCGAAAAGCACAGGAGAAGATGGAGAGAACATGTGGAGTGAATGCAGCACTGCAGAATACCGAAAATGTCATATAACTTTTGTTCAAAGGGAAAAAAGGAATAGGTTAAGACCAAGATCGAGATGGAAACACCAGGAAACCAGAACAGGCAGTTTGCGTATTCCCAGAAGAGCTTGATGGTGGTGATGAAGTATTTACATGTAGTAAAAATGTCGTTCCAAAAAAAAGTTTTAGTTAAGTCACCAAAAAAAAAAAATTCTTACACGGCGAGAAATAAATGGAAAAAGTAAAATTTTAATAACATATTTCATACGATTACCTCCAATAGAGCATAATCAGAAAGAATTGCGTTATGAACCGCTATAAGTTAGCTTATGTACGAGGTCACGAACAAGTCGTATTTACCGTTCAACTAATTCGAGCACTTTATATAATGTTTATAAAATCGCCATTATATTTTGTATAGTAAAAATAAAGTAGCAGCAGTAATAAAATGCACTGTAGTATTATACAATTAAATAGTTTTTATTATAACTAATTAATTGTACAAGTATAGTTTTAATATAGCTAATTATTTATTATTAGTAATATCAGTAGTATTATTAACATTTAAATCACCTAGAATCACTGATGAAGATTAGAATATTTTAAAGGCTTTTAAGGAATCTTTTTAATCCCCCCCCCCAACTCCCAAATAAAGCTGAGTAATTTTGAAGAACTAATATCTAAGTAAGTCTAGTATAATATCTAAGTAATATAACTTGGAAAATAATTACAGCATTTTTCATAAATGCTCCATTTATGCATGTTTCTTTTATAAATACTTGAGTATTTTTGTGCATAATGAATAATATTTGCTGTCAAATTTTTCATAAATCACGAACATGCAAGACCAACACACACACACACACATATATATATATTTACTTTTCGAAAAAGTTAACTAGAAAATACAGTTTCGCAGGAAAAATCCTCTCTCTAGAAATATATATACACATCACGGATAAAGTAGATCCGAAATCTGTCGTTCAACAAGTACATATTGCAAAAATAGAGCCTCAGATATCCTAGCGAAGACAGCAAGTACTTTGCACTGATTTCATTTTGCAGATATACTCCAAGTTTAGTTTTCACCTCCTTTGACCAAAAGTTCCTCCTCTATTCTGCTGGCAGCTGACGAAAACTCATTGGTCTAACAATCCCTCTTAAGCCTTGTTTTGACACAACATTTTTCGTGTTTTTTTCTTATTTTTTTTTCCTTTTCATTGTACTCCTATATTCTCGTATTGATTCCAGCGAAAAATTTGGTGAAATTGATGCAATAAAGTCAGTTTTATTCCTTTTTCCTTATGAGAGAAAAAGATATTTCGTTTCAAAAATGTTATATTTAGAAACTAATAAAAGTAGAAGTACATATTTTGTAAACTTCAAATGTTATGTAATGAAAACCCACCATAAATGAAACAGTTAAAATCCATCAGGAAAATTGTTGTATTCCTTAACATTTTAAAAATAATATGCCTATTATATGTGACTTTGTAACATGTGACTTTGTAACATATTTTTTAAAACTAATTATCTAAATAACAAAAACAGAACAAACGAAATAGTTTTCGAGTGTTGAATATATTTGGACGAAGTATATATTTTTTAAATTATATAAAATTAATTATAAGAATTGGAAAAAATGAATTTTTTTATTTTTTTGGAATTCATTAAAAACATTCTAGTATTCTTTTGAATTCTAATAAATGTGTTACTGCGAAGACACTAGAATAATTCCAAACATTTGCTTTTCTTTTATACGTTGGTCTTGGATTTTGAGTGCTGCAATAGTAATAGTAAGCTGAAATAGTAATTCATCGTATTTCGTAAACTAATATTTGAAAAAAATATTCGGATCTTTTAACGACACGACTAAATAATGAAATTTAGTTTTAGATCAAATAGGACTCAGCCACTTACGGATAAAATTGTTGAGATTAAAACTATTTGAATTTAAGTTGTTATTTTTTGTGTTAAAGTAAACGGTATCGTTTGACAATTAATTTTATCAGCGAAATATCAAGAAGCAATATAAATTTGCGTAAATTATTTTAAGAAGAACACTAATACGTATTTTCAACATTTTAAAATGGGTTGCATTAGAAGATTTTACGTGCACTGACTTAACTAGAAATAGGTTTTTACTTTGATTTTATTTTAATACTACAGATGAGGTAAATTCATTTCCATTCACAACTGCATTTTTTTATATAGACATGAAAATATATATATATATAAACATCGTTAACGCCATGTTTGTGAGCTTTCAAAAAGTTAGAACAAGATACTTGAGATAGAAATAGACACAGTCACCAGAGTTTTGTTTTTCACTACAAAAATAGTTTTATAAATGAAATAAGGGTGGTTTTACCGTGCAGCATGTGTACGTAAGAGATTTACTATGAAAGATATTAAATAAAAATTACAATATACTACTATAAATTACAGTACATAATAAAAATTTCAAAAAATTTATTTTCAGTGGTTGGGAGTTTGAAAGCTTACGCGACAGCATTGGTAGTAATGCGTATCTAATTGAGCAGTAAATAATGATCATGTCGATTTTAGATCGTATGAATTTTTAACTATCATCTTCATAAGAGTTTCTTGATTCTTACTTTCAACTAGTGGCGTGCATTATCGTCTGGTCGGGCGAAAATTCATTAGTTACATTTTCACCAAAAGGGACGAATCCTTTTTTTTTCCACATTGCTTATGATCAAAATTTAAAAAAAAAAAAATCATTTCACTTTAACTTTTTTTCCTCTGCTGTCAAACAATCCACTACTATTGAGGCAGTTTCTATGTACAGCAGTTATGCAATGCGTCTATTCCGAAGATCTTAAGATAAATGATCTTTGCTAGGTTTCATATTTAATTTTTTTGATGGCGTGTTGAATGAAGCGCTTGCGATTTGCATGTTGCAAGGTGTATGTAGCTTCGCAGTCTTGTGGGCTGCCCGGAAGATCAGCTCAATAGTATTTAAGTCTGAAACTTCCTAGTACAATTATCGGTGAAAGTTATCACTTCTCGCTTCTGATTATTAAATATAAAATCTAATTTTCTGATCTAATTTTTGAATATAATGAAAGTCATCCGTGTCTTTTCATTGGCTTCATATTTCACAGATAATGACTTAAAATTTTGTAAACAACAGTGATATTTATATTTAACAAAGAAACAGCTGTGTCAGTTTTCCAGTCTCAGATGGAAGCATTTCCTTCCCCTCTACAATTTTCGAGCTCTCTTAACTTAATTTCCATAAGAACAAGTCTTATACATCGTAATATTCTTCGGCACGAATTTGCGAAAAAGGCAAGTTTAATTTATTTTAAACTCACACCTTTCCTTATAAAAGCAAAAAGATCTTCTGTAAGTCTTCAATCTCAGCACAATTTTACGGATCGCTTTAAGCAATCGGTTTGCAGATAGGCTTTCTGCGCATCTGCACTTGCGTTAAAGCCCTATCTTCAAGCGATAGCCTTATCTTCAAACACCTCCCCCCCATAACAGGGATTTTATAATTGTGGTTTTGATGTGCTTCAAACAATTTTAAAAAGGACTTTCGATATCAGGAAAAGAACAAGCATTTCCTCTTTTTGTGTAAAATTGATACAAATGTTTCTCAAATGTATCAAAATGTCAATCCAAGTTTTCTCAAATTCGTCTTAGTTTTTCAAAATTAATGAAACAGTATTATTTTCGTAATTTAAAGCAAAATCTTCTTCGTTATAGCCCGAATTCGATACAATTTCGTTGAGGAATTAAACTTTTGTGTCAAAGCATTTTACTCTGAGCTGTTTGTGTTTACTCAAAGAAAACGTAAGTGAACGCCTCTGACTCGGTGTTTCAAAGCTAGACTGGAATGGATGAATATTACACCTTTCTCCCTGCATTGTCGAGAGGGTGAGTAGGTGGTAAGGGTCATTCAGTTTCTGGTTTCTCTGTCAGACCGGGTCAGTTTTATTAGGTGGGGAATGGAGACAGCACCGTACGCCTCTGAACTTCCGGCAAAAAAGGGTGGATTTCTCAGTTTTGCGGTTTATCGTTTAGTACTATGTTTTTGATATCATTGATCATCAACGGGAGACAAGGAAAAATACACCCCTTTCCAACCGCAAAGCAGCCACTTATTGCATCACCCCCCCTCCAATAATGTTGCCCCTTTGATCTCATTTCTATTCATAAGTCGTAAGATCGACTGAAAACGAATGTGAGGCCTTAATTCATACATCATCCCTTTCAATCAGAATCTCTTTTGGAATCAGACTCACTGTCCTTCCCCGTACTACTAGTACAGTCACAACTGGTACCAGTCATGCAGAAGAGATTGCTGGCATAGGCGTTCCGTCGTATAAGCACAGGTGTAGTTTGAATAGATAGTTAGAAATATAATCTGTAAAGAAATAAAAAATCAGATTTTTTTTCAATATTATTGTTTACTATGCAGGAAATCAAAAAGAAACTTTTACAATACTCTCAGATATGGAGGTTAATTTATATTTATATTCAACATATCCTTTTTTCGGAATATACATTTATTAGAATATACATTGCAAGCTAACATGACTTCAGTGTAATACGTATTTACCTACCGAAGTTCACGAAGAGTTTTACGCATACTTGCAACCCACATTTAAACATACTTAAACATTAAAATTTACGCATACTTCTTTTCAGGCGGTTAAGAATACTAAAACGCACAAAATGTACTGTAAAATAATACATTAAATATAAATTTTTGAATTCAAACTTAATCTTATTTTAAAAATGACTTCATCTATTTTACAAACTCCCGAAAAGATACGAAATTAAACATAAGTCCATAGCATCCATAATTGCAATTTTTAATCTAACGTCGAATGAAAATAACGTTTCAAGAAATTTCCATTTCTTAGGTTTAACTACCTGTATTTCGAAAATGGAATGCATCAAGCTACTATAGAGTCGTGCATTTTATCTCAGGAAATCACTCTGCGCAAAATATTTATGCAATAACCCTCAGGGTAGCATCTTTCCTTTTGAAAGGATTTCCATAAAATTTCTCGGTTTAAACTTTCTTGTTATTCTTCGAAGATAGTTATTGCTTACCAAATATTGATCTCCGCTGATGCTTCGTAAGGTAACTTTTAAAGACATCGCCTCGCTGTGTCGGTTATTAAATATTCATAACAAAGGATCTAACTTGAGTAAGCGATATTATTCTAACACTTATAAAGTATACTAATTTCATATTCTGTTGACTTACAATGTTGAATGCTGGAATATTATGCAGGTGTAAAGATAGCTATTCGATGTGGAGTAGAATTGAGTTGATTCAGAGGATTATTATGAAATAAAGCAAAGGAAACGATCTGAAATTTACATAATGCAGCTGAAATAGCTCCAAGAATTCTCAAAAAGAATCATTGTTCAAACAATGTTTATCAGTGCATAATTGTTACTATTATTGAATAATACAGTATCATACAACTGTTGAAAAATAATATTTTTATTGTGAATAATAATACCTACAACATTTTATCAACACAGATGCCAAACATTCATAATTGTTTGGCGTCTTTGTTGATAAACCGTAGTAGGTATTATCTTAGAACCTGACGTTCACACATAGCTAATTTATGTTAAAGAAAAGCCATACAGGAGTTTATAGATTGCAGATATCATATCTGTTGTCTATAAGCCACTGTATGCCTTTTCTTTAGCATATATCAGCTGTGTGTACGTCAGGTTCTCGAATAACACACAATGCTACAGGTACAATCTTAATTCATTTTTTCCTCCATAGAGTAGAGAAAAAAAACCCGCTTAATGTCATTGTTACTGCACTCATATTGTAGCATTATATTGAAAGAAACATTTTCCTGCCCTATTCTCTCTCTGCAGAACCGGTGTTTTCCCTGCCCTGCACCGGAGTAAAATTAAAAAAGCTCTCCAAAAGGAGAAGTTCACTCTCCATTACCAAAACAATCGAAAATTCACTTCATCGGATCGAATTCCGTTCGTTCGTTTTAAGCGTGCATGATGCCTCTTATCTTCCAACACAGTGACGTAAATCGGCATGTACATTAGGGCAAAAGTTTTCCGATTGTAGAAAATACTATTTTCAAATAGGTGATATTTGAATTTTCTAGAATTCCCCTTGCCCTCAGTAAGTTACGCCTATGTTCCAACATTTGAGGTTCCAAGATGCAGCCGACAATGGCATTAAGACACATCCACTAATACCTGGAAGCTTAATTACTTCAGGCATTTTTTATAGAATGAGTAAGGGTCCTCACCATATTATCAAGGAAACTAAATGAACATAAAGAAGCAAGAACCATATTCACAGAGGACGAAACAACAACTTTATATTTACCTTCGCTATCCCATGCAGTAGAAACATCGCAAATAAAATAGTTGATGCAGTTCCAAATAATGTCCTAAAAATCCTCGTGAAACCAAATTTAAAAAAATGTTTAAACGTTCTTCTGTTAAGAAAAAGACAATAGATCCACAAGAAACCCCTGGAATTTGCGAAATCAAAATACAGTTTGAAGATACCCAAGAAAACGAAAGCTACAAATGGAATGAATAAAAGCGAAATCACAGAAAGAAAACAAAAAACATATAAGTGACATTACATTGTACAAACGTAGCATTGATCTCTTCCGCTTAGTGCAGAAATCTAAAATAGATATCTATTTTAAAAATGTAAGAAATTCGCAAATTCTAACAATGGAACTCACGCATTCTTTCGCGAATCATTGAAAATATCGATGACAGATGGCGCCATCAATGGCATGACTCACGCATCCTTCGATGACGTTTGAAACGCCCTAATCCACAAGTAAGAAAGGGGCAGTTTCGTCCACCGATGGCGGCCCTGACTTTTAACCGAAGCATGTTTCGTTTTCAACTGTTCTTAATGGTAAAATTATAATGTATTTTTAACTAAAGTATCAAACATTTCAAAATTTAGGAAACAAGCAGTATATCAAATATAATGACTATCATTTATTGAAGAAAATCTAATTTATTTCAGTAATCAGTGTAGTTTATTTCAATATTGTTGATAAGTGTCTAACAAACACCTTTTTTTAAATAAATCAATCAGAAAACGATTATGCTTTTGAATTAGAGTTTGATGATATATCTTTCCTGTACATGAAAAGATTGTTAAATACTTCACAACTTATGACACTATTATCTCACTAAACTCCGTAGTCATAAAATTCATAATCATTAAGCTTGTTGGAAATCATACACGCCAGTAATTCTATAGGTTATGAATACTCTAGAGAAATTCTACTAATATATTGGGTCTAGTAATGAGTTTTAAACCTCGTGTCAAAGAAGTGAATATTCAATTTCGAACTTATAATAATAGTAATCTCCATTATTTTCCAGTACCTTCTGCTATCGGTCTAGTAATGAGCGCGGATGCCACAGCAACGTAAAAGGATTACATTTTTAGGTGTGATGAAGTCATCAACAGGTTTTCGTACTTCGTCCACTGTGGGGAAGTGTGCAGAAGACAAGGCATTGTTCATTTACCGAAATAGATGATAGTCCGAAGGCTCTTTGTCAAGGCTTTACGCTGGGTGTTTCGAAACTTCCCAGTTAAAATTTACTAACGTATCCATGACTGCCTTTGCAACATGAGGCCTTGAATTCTCGGTTTAAGATAATATAAAAGAAGGTATTCCAATACTGCAATGCATGATGGGAAATGTGTCAAGCGGTCGCGCCACCAAGAGTAGGTATTCCAAAGGAACCCAGCATTAGTAGTATACAAGGAACCCAGCCTTAATAGTATTCCAGCCTTATTTGCCAATCCTGCAATGCATGATGGGAAATGTGTCAAGCGGTCGCGCCACCACGAGTTTGTCAGATACACTAGCCGGCAACTAAGGCTGGGTTCCTTTGGAATACCTACTCGTGGTGGCGCGACCGCTTGACACATTTCCCATCATGCATTGCAGGATTGGAATAGGTTCATTTATATTATCTTATCTCGGATGGGGTGTGAAGGCTGTACTGTAGTACAAGCCCGGTGAAAGTGTAACTGCTGAACGCCATGAACAACAGTTGCTGAAACTGAAGTAGCAAATCGATTGTTAACGTCCATTTACTGGCAGAGGTTTAGAGTCCGTCAAAACGCTCCATGACAGCGCAAGGTCTCATGTTTGCAAGGACACGTTAGTAAAGTTTTGCTGGGAAGTTTTGGAACATCCAGCGTATAGCCCTGACATAGCCTATTCAGACTATCCTTTATTTCAGTCAATGAGCAATGCCTTGTCTTCTGTACACTTCCCCACAGCGGACGAAGTACGAAAATATATTGATAACTTCATCGCATCAAAAGATGAATCCTTCTACACAACCTGACCAATGGAAGAAGGTGCTGGGAAAATAATGGAGATTACTTTGACAAATGAAAGTATTATTATAAGTTCTAAATTGTATATTCATTTCTTTGACACGCACTTTAAAACCTATTACTAGACTCAATAAATGCGAAAGTTTGTCGGTTGTGCATTTGTCGGTTGTAGTAATCTCCAAACGGTTACTCTTTCAAACTGAAATGACTGTACAGATTTTATTTAAATTTGGAATGGAGATAGCTTATAACCTGAATTAACATATAGGATACCTTTTATCACCCCAAAAATATCTATGTTCCACTCATTTTCAGTGATTTCTAAATTTTGTGGATCATTCCAAATCAGGATTAAAATCCGAATATCACTCTTTATTGAATCAACTCTTTATTGAAGTGATTCAGTAGTGATGGGTTAACTTAAGATGCTTTAGTAAACGTAAACTTATGCAGCAAAAATTTAAACGGTTAGAATTTAAAAAAACCGCATAGATTTTAAAAACACAAGTACTTAAGAAAAACAAAACAGATCAATGCATCAGTGATTGAGATCAGCTGACAATTAAGTTGGTGTCATGTCTGGAAGATACGAAGCAGCTTCAAATAGCTGTGAACAAAAACAACATATTTGGCAATGCCAATAATGTTATCCGATTAGATCTATCCTATGAAGGGAAACTCTCTAAGGTAAACGAGAGCTCTTATAATCCTGCCCTACTAGCAATTTTTCTCGAGTTACCACCTGAATTTCGGCGGCCCATGATTGCTCGAGCAAAATTGATATTAGGGTGGACAGTCGAAATGTGATTCAGACTGAGAGGCAATTCACAATCATTACAAAGACGGTAAGATCTTGTACCATCATCATGAATTTTCATGCCCCGGAAGCGCCCACAGTTCTAAGTATTACGATGTTTGTTAGCCCTCTGTTAGCTTTGATTTCGCACATCTGATAGTCCTTCTTGACGGCATTTTTCTTTTAAACGGTAGCTGGCAATTTGTTTTGGCAAACTATGCAAAATAGAAACTATAGCTGAAACAGAAACTGCCAAAGGCAATGTCGGGCTACGCAGCTAGTTTTGATACAAATTGAAAATTAACGAAAATTACAAGAAAAAAATATTTCTGTTTTTTATTATTGTTTTTGTGAAATCTAAATTCCCATTTATTAAACCTTTAAAATATCAGAACGAAAATCGACGGATTTCACAATTTTTCTGATGCATTTAATGTTAAACAGTGACTGCTAGTCATGTTGTTTTCTGTTTATAAGTTAATCATCTAGAAGAATACCATTCAACATAATATATAGCTGAGACAGAAACTATATCTCATATTTATTCTACACGTTCATACAAGATCAGCCTTTCTGACGTCAAAGCTAAAATAAAATCATCCATTATGAATATTGTTTGCCCAACCTCATACTGGTTAATCCTACCTTATGAAAGATATTTATTGAATCGTGTTCAGGAAAATGATAGTTTTAAGACAATATTATCTTATGCGAATAACTTGGGGCGATTTAACATATATACTGGTACCTTAGTTCGTTATTGAAAGTGCAGAATACAGCTGCTTGAATTTTCATTTAAGTATTTGTGAGAAGTATTTATTTTGAATTTTTTGCTGTGACGATAAAAATAATGCATCGTGTTTCTAAAAATTCCATCGAAACTTTTATTATTTATAAAGCCAAACCATGCAGTAAATAAGCTCTTCAGACGAAAAAGTTACGTAAATAGCTACTAATCAGATAATTGTATCATAATTTACATAAAAGTACTTCTATTTAAAAAGGAAAAATATCATTTATTTTTATGTCTGTAAATGATTAGAAATTAAAAATAATACTGCAATATTTCTGAAAATTCATATTTTCGTAATGATTAGTTCCTAAGTACTCGGGAAAATTATATACAGTGGATTGCGCTTAGTGGAATAGCAAATTTTCCACGAAAAATTATTTTAATAAGCGGTATATTATAATCCGTTATCCGGGATCACATCGACTAGATACAACGTTTTGGTACATGAAAAATATATTACATTAAGCGGGATATTCAATTAAACGAGCAAGACTGTAAATGTGGTTTCACAGATACAGGGCCTTATTATCGCATGGGCAAATCGAAACTTTGCCCAGGGCCCCAAGTTTCAAATGTTGTTCTGAAATATTCTTTTTTATAAAAAAAAAAATATTAAAAATAAAACAAATTTTATAGATGGGGAAACCCAAATTCACCAATGTCCGGGGCCCCTGTTGGTCATAATCAGGCCATGTCACAGGATGCATATTACGCAGATTTTATCTCATAACATTCACATGCAGTGCACCTACCTCTGTCACCTCAGAAAAAACGTTCGTTTACTTTATAACGTTATACACTGCTCAAAACAATTAAAGGATATTGCGGTTTTAGGTGATCTTGTTGCTGGGAAACTTTTTAGCTGATTGATACATGGTCGACAGACGTAGTAGGTTATATGAGAATAAATTACACAAGTTTGGCAGAAAGAAATGCATTTTATTGCGCATTTGTGTAGAAAAGGAAAAAAACACAATTTGTGCATATGAGAAAAAAAGAATAAGACAATGTGTTTTCTTCAAAGGAAATCATTTTCTGTAGGGGGTATGGTTTCCACGGACGGCCAGCAACGTTGAACACCTTTGAGGCATGAAGTCAATGAGGCTATTAATCACGAGTTGGGGTATTCTGTCCCACTCTTCCAGAAGAACTCTTTCCAGTTCTTGGAGAGTTTGTGGGGGTGGTTGGGGCCAACAACTCGTCTTCTTAGAGCTTCCCAAACGTGCTCTATTGGATTAATGTCTGGAGAACACGCTGGCCATTCCATTCGTACGATTCCTTCCTCGAAAAGGAAATCCTCCACCAGGTTAGCACGATGTGGCCTGCAGTTATCGTTCATTAAACTGAAGTCATCACCGATTGCTGCAGCGTAAGGGACTACAATAGGTCTCATTATCTCATCCCTATATCGGCGACCAGTCAGAGGTCCATCTCGAATGATGTAGAGGTCTGTGCGTCCGTCAATGGAGATGCCACCATACACCAACACTCCCCCACCGCCAAAGCTGACACTTTCGTGCACGAACGCAGGATTATTACTACTGCCACGGTCCCTCAAGATGAAAATACGCCTATTATCAGGATGAACTGAAAAACGGGACTCGTCAGAAAAAAGAACATTGCTACATTCATATCTCCTCAGTTCACATGTTCTGTTGAACACTCCCTGCGGTCGCGACGATGCCTTGATGTTAGTCTAACACATGCCATTTGTCGGCCAGCATACAGACCTACACCATGGAGCCGGTTTCGGACAGTCTGAGTTGAAACCGTGGTGCCAGTAGCCGAGCGAAGGTGTTGTTGGAGAAGAGTAGCGTTCATATCCCGGTGTCTCCGAGCCGTTAACACTAAATAACGATCTTCATTTGGCGTTTTTGCCAGTCTACGACCTTGCGCTGGTCTTCGGCCTGCACTTCCAGTCGTCAGAAACCGTTCCAGGTCCTGGAAATCACACTTTGTGACACTCCAATAGCTTGCGCTACTTCGGCTTGAGTTTGGCCCCCTTCTAACCTACCGACAACTCTCCAAGCTTCTGAATCGGTTAAATGACCTCCCTGAGATATCGTATTCATCGAAATAAAGCAGTCACTGAATGCCGACCATCCTTGTCTTCAGTGCCTTTTATTCAGTTGAAAGTCCAATTTCATTCGCTGCCGCTGAAGCGACGTTTTCGACGTCGAACTCAAAATTAGCATACTCCACAGTTTGAAAATCAGAGAAATTTGCATTTGTGATTCTCTTCTTCCATTTTCGGCAAAAAAAATTTCGCTTATATCTTTATTTTATATAAAACTTACAATATCCTTTAATTGTTTTGAGCAGTGTATATGAAACACTTTTCTTGTCATTTTTTTTCAATGGATTTTGAGATCCTATATTAACCTAAACATGCAATTTCTTTATCCTTCTATCTAAATTCAGGGAGTACCGCTTGGGTTGTCTAACAGCTGGAGGACCATTCTACCACACTACTGGTCCAGGTCTGATACCTCGCGTAGTCTTGGGTTTCATTTCGTGAGTGCCTTCATGGGAGGCAAAGCTGAACTACCTATTAGATGCCTCCATAATGAAGTCACCAGCACTTTCGGAATAGTAGTGGCCAATGCCTATAAATGGTTAGTGCAAAATGCTGTCACTATTTTACATAATTGCAAAAAAGTAAAAAAGATATCTAACTTTTACTAGGCAAAATAAAAAGTAAAAATATTCCTTAGAAAATAAATACCATTGACGTACACTATAAGGTTCTGTAAACTATTCTTACATACTCTATTAATAACTAAATATTACTATGCTTTAAATACTCAAACCCTCAGGGGAAACATACGTAAGCAAACTGGTCATACAGGCTACTTAGTCAGACTTTTAACTAATACCACTAATAAAAAATAATGTAGCCTTTTTTTCAGAAACGCTTTTAAGTACGTTGCGTAGCACTATTCCCAGCTGCATAAAAGTTTATGTTTTATTTTTCATCCAATAAACTTTCTAATATACTCAACTCTTTTACCCTATAAATGACTTTTATAATTCCCTTGATAGGGAGTAACATTAAAAATACTTGCTTTTAAACATTTTTTTCAAAAATGCAGTAATAAACGAAGAAATTAAGAAAATGCTCTTTTTATCAATTAACTTAAAAAGGAGCTTGATATGGTTTTGTTTTATTTTTAAATTTATTTGTACTCTTGAGGTTATATGATTATGAAACATTTTTTCTGTTAAACGGTAATGTCTTTTAAAATGATCATACATTAAAAGAGATACAGTAAACTAACCATACTTATTAACTTACATAAGGATTACAAGCATGTCCATAAAAAAAGCACTAATTTCTATTGTCTTTTGTTCGAAGAAAATTCTCTTTTATTTTAATAAAATTTAGCAATACAAATGAGAATTTCTAGCTTTCTTTCGCCATTACCTTTCTGTATTAAAAAACTAAAATAATTAAACATACTTACTTTTCGAGTTTTATAAGCGATTTTATTCATGGCAAGAAATATCGAAATGATCAGTGTATATAAAGACCTTGCCTTTTGTGCCATAAAATTCCTTAAATGAGTAAAATAAAGGAAATATGTGACAAAAAGAAATAACTAAAGGAATGAAAAAGAATAATTATAATTAAAAAGAATAACATTAAAAAGAGAATATATGCAAATTGCTTTTAATTACTTCTTTAATAAATAAAAGTGCATGTCATTTAAAATAAAAAAAATCTGATGTGTCCAACACATGACTTCCTTGCACGTCCATTAGGATAAAAAATATTTTCGACGCACTTCCTCTAAACTTATTTGTTTGAAAGAGGTAAAATATCAATAATAGTAAGGTTTAGCGATTTCTAGACAAATATTTCGATATCGCCAAGCTCAGTTCAATTTGAAATATTTCCTTCTGACACTTTATTTGGCGATATTTCACCAAAAGCCGACAAACTTGAGATAGTCTGCGAGATTTTGGGGATAGCCAAAGTAGTCATTGACCACAGACTTTCAATGAATTGAATGCATCCATACACCTCAATGTATTTAAAGTCATTTGGCTCACTCTGTAAATAAATTCTCAGTCGATTGCTGTCAAAAAAGATATGGAAAACAGTTAGATATTACAATAGTTCTAAATACAAAAGTTCTAAAATATACGGGTTAAAGTTTTAGTGTTATACAAAATACGAAATAATTTTTGGCGCCAAATTTGGCGACATCTCGCCAAGGTCGAGGACAGACGGCGAGTTTTTGGGCATGTACCAAACAATGACTGTCTACAGTTGTATTATATTGAAGATGTCCATAGACATTAAAGTACTAAAATTCTTTTCGTAGGTCCTGTAAATAAACTCTCCAGTAGATTGGAACCAAAAATCGAGATGCACAACTAGATGTTACAACATTCTTATATATGAAATTTCATACTAGTTTTTGAGATTTGAGAGTTAAATATGCACACACGTACACCAAAAGTCGCCAAGCTTGGCGACTTTTGGCATAGTTCTTGAGGGAGGCACGTGACCGTGGTCGGACCGTTACCTAACTTATGTGGTAGGACGGTATTGTGCTTGAAATGGATGAATGCCCCTAAAATTGCCATTGACCGTAATGTATTGGAAATCTTTTGAGTGTTCCTGTAGCAGAACTACAAATGATAAAGACTTTTTTTTAATGGAGAAATTCATTTTCTAACTCTTTACAGCATACATCACTTCCGAGTCGTTTGAAATAGCCCAATACCTCTAAAAAACGCTTTGATGAATTTCGGCCCATAGAGCGTAATGTATTTCGAATCTTTTGGGCGGTTCTGTAGATAAACTATCCAGTCGAATGGAATCGAAAGGGGAGGTGCACAACTAGATATTACAGCAATCCTAAATATAAAGTTTCAACATTCTACGCCTAATAGTTTTTGAGATATGCGAGTTTAATGAGTTTCGGCTCATTGAGCGTAATGTATTTCGAATGTTTTGGGCAGTCCTGTAGATAAACTATCCAGTCGAATGGAACCAAAAGGGGAGGTGCACAACTAGATGTTACAACTATCCAAAATATGAAGTTTCGACATTCTACGCCTAATAGCTTTTGAGTTAGGCGAGTTTAATGAATTTCGGCCCATAGAGCGTAATGTATTTCGAATCTTTTGGGCGGTCCTGTACATAAACTATCCATTCGATTGCCACCAAAAGGGGAGGTGCACAACTAGATCATAGAACAATCCTAAATATCAAATCTCAACATTCAACGACCAATAGTTTTTGAGATATGCGAGTTACATACATACGTACGTACGTACAGACGGCATGGAAAAACTGGCCACAGCAGACTCGCCGCTGTCAAAATGAGTTGCAGACGCGTTAATATGATCGTGCATGCTAGCCTACGATAGGATGCATCGAAAAAAATTTTTAAATTAAATTTAGAGGTAGTCAAAATCGGTTTTTTTGTCGAAATTTGGCCCCCAAAATTTTTCGGGATCACATTACTTCCTTATACTACGTACAAGGAAGTAATAATTAATCAAAGAGCCATTTATTCTCGATTTCACATTCAGTTCCAGTAGAATTACGAATTGTAAAAGGCAATTTGGATATCGTCGCTGTAAAACGATTATTTGATATGTGCACTTTTTGGAGATATCGACATTTTGAATTTCATAACTAGTTTACTAACCGAATTTTTGTTTAAAAGACTGCTATGTGAGTTCAAGCATTGTACGGTGAACTGTGATCACTAAAAATAATATGATATGTGCATCAGCCAGAAAATTGTCAAATAATAACTGCTAATAAAAACTGGTAATAATGAATAAAGTATTTGCACATAACAGATACTAGCAACGTGTCCCGGCGTTGCTCGTGCAATGGAAGTGAAATGCCCATTTGCCTTAAATATAGATCGTAAGGAGAAGGAATGGGAATCCTCAAATTGCAGAGATAAAACAGTACATAGGACTTTCCCCTCGAAAAAAAAATGAGCACGGCACCTGAGAGCGTACAGAGGTTACCAGGAATTGGATGTGATTAGGCTTCTACCCTTCTAGCGATCTATGTTCTAACAGTCATCTATCGCTAATACCTACACAACCTCTAAAAGCAAATATAGTCCAATCGTCAGTATAATCAGAGAACCTTTAATTCTGCTGCTATAAAAACTATTCTTCCTAGGCCGACGAGAATACAGAACACTTGGTAACGCTTCAGTCAATGTGCTTTCAGCCGATTGAGGGGAAACCGACGCATTGCATTCCTCTGTCGACTTTCCGGAATAGAGAAAATCCGCAGAGATTTTTAACCTGTTACCTTTTCAGAAAGAAAACCATGTAAAAAAATCTAATTAGCATTACTGCACAGTTTAAAACTTAAAAGAGGGCGAGATAAATGTTTTATCAACTGTAAAAATATGGAAATTTTTTGCCATTTAGATTTTTCGATGCTACAGTTTCAATTTCAAATTGCGAAAATTTACCTGAAAAGTCATCTTTGAAAAATTCTTAAAAATCTGCAATTTAAGTACGATTTTGTAACTAAGTTTATTTGAAAAAGAAAACTCTGTAGTTTCTGATGATATAAGAAGTACAGTTTTCGGGCGAAAATTGAGCTCGCGATAATGCAAAATGCTCGAAAAATGGACGAAAACTGGACATAACATAAAATAACTAAAAAATTGTTAATCCAATTTTTTTTAGATGTTAGAGTTCTCTTGTCCTATTTAGTCAGTGTGCTAAATTTGGTCCAGTTCCGAAGAACGGTCTAGACGCATATAGAGAACAAACGGACAAGCAGACAAGATTCCTCTTTTATACATATATAGATTGGATTAACAACAACGATTTGAGGTTATGTGATTTTCATTTGTTGTTTAAAAGTTTTCTTACCTTTTTTACTTTTTTACAAGGAGGAAAATACCACTTTCCAGTAATATTACCGATATTCCATCAACTTTCTTATTTCATTCTTCTTCTTTTGAATAACAATGTTTACAAATTAGATTATTGTGCCCGTTTATTCCGATGGACAGTTGATCTTATACTAAAGTTACATCGTCATAAATTGCTTTGTAATACATTGCATTGTAAATTGCCAGATTGCAAGTAACACTCATGTTCTTAATATCGTTCATTTTATTTATCTATATTAACTGTTTAATAATGCAGCACTTTTATAAACTGAACTTTTATAAACAGAACTAAATTGGAAGGAGGTCTGAGAACATAGTTTTATTTTTCCTATTGGAACTATTGTTTATTGGGCGATATTAAAAAGCATTATACTCTTTCTGCCACCTGAACTGCCATAGAAAACAGCATTATTTCAGCAGAAACAATAATAGTCAATAATTGTGCTTTGTGCATATTGAGGATAAATCATTAAACTAATAAATAGCCTACATCCTACATGAATAGTTTTAAAATCTATTTATTGTGTTTTTAAATATCATTTGTTACGTTTAAAAAAACACTGAGAGAAAATATTCAATACTACCACTGGTACAATTATATTTTACTGTAAATAAATAAGTGTATGAGTGTACACTTATTTATTTTGATAAAATGTAATGCATTCAATTATACTAATAATAATTCATTTAAGTATTTTTAAAAAGAATTTTCGAACACTTATCAATCATCACATCAAAAAAGAAAACAGTACCAGCAATATGCAGCAAGGAAAAAATGAATGTAATGCAAGCCATGTTGCGTTAATGCTTCAAAATCTCAAAAGAATTGTTTATTAAAATACAAAATACAAAATAAAAAGAGTTGGAAGTTTGTATGGCACATTTGGCTTTCTAAAGTTATTTTTCAGAAATACACTCCAGTAAGATCAACAAAATAAAATTCTTTATTTTGGTCTCAAATTTAATAGAAGAATGTTCCAAACTTCATTGAAAAAAATTGTGAGTCAGTACTTTGTGCTTTTTAGAAAAAAAATAATAATAAATTGGAAGGAGGTCTGAGAATAGAGTAGCTTTTTCTTTTTTTTTTCTATTGGAACTATTGTTTATTGGGCGATACTAAAAAGCATTATGTTCTTTCTGCCACCTGATACTAAGAAAAAGTTGATAAGTGTGTTTACGACTGGAATTTGTGAGCGTTGTTTTGTCTTTTATCTTAAACCTACGAGCATACAAGTTCATGCATATGTATATATATATACAAATGCAGGGTGTGTCGCAATTCCCTACCGGGTTTAGAAGGCTTATAAAAATTATATTACCAATGCAGCAACAAAGTTGACTTTATTAGATAAAGATGTGTTTCAAGTTTAATTTCATAAATGTTCAGTATATGAACCTTTCGTGATGCAGTAGATATGAAGTTTAAAATCAAATTCTTCCCTCCCAACACTCTCTTTAATATGTCACGGTCAATGGTAGCAAATGCGGCTGTGATCTTTTGGCTTAAATATTGTAAATCACGTGGCATAAGGGGCACAAACACAATGATCTTTTATGTAACCCCATAAAAAAATCGCATGGTAATAGGTCCGGACAGCCAGGTGGCCACGGAAGAAGGCGATTGTCGTCGTCAGAACCTCGACCAATTCAACTACGAGGAAGCTTGTTATTTCGGAAGCAAATCTTGTAATATTTCTTTCTCCAGTAAAGTCACCTTTATTGCTGTATTGGTAATATATTATTTTTATAAGCCTTCCAATCCCGGGAGGGAAGGGTGACACACCCTCGTATATATATATATAATATACATAGTATATATATAAGCATTATGTATGTGCACCCACATAACCATGTATGCACAAATATAGAAGCAACGACCTAGGCTTTTATTCTTTAAATATTGATATAGTCATACGTATAAGATATATTGCAAACTTACATAAAAGAAGGGGCAGAATTTTATGGTATCAATTACATGCTTTCTATTTTTAAGTGTAATTGAATGCAAAATTTACATTTTTATGCGGCACCCGTACAAAGAAGCCCAACCGTTAAATGTGCCCCAAACGTTAATCAAGTGATGTAAGAACGTTCAACTATTAATCATAAAAAGGCTCAGATATATCAAAATTAATGTATGATGATATAAAACTACTTTTCAATGTCTCTTGAAGAGAAAAAGAATCACATCGCATTATCGCATTTCAGGGGCTGTACAAAAATTACGAAAGAAGACAGTGATTACTCAAATACACACTACTGCTATTATTGGTATCGTATAGCCCCTTAAAATTTCGGGTAAACATGTGACTGGGCCTGTATATGAAGAAAGGCCGAATATATCAAAGGCTGAATATATCATATTGTCTCTTTATCAATGTATGGGGCACATTTTACTAATTAGGATTTTTTTTACTAATTTGGGATTATCAAAATGTAATTTTTTTATGTACATAACGTATGTACATAATAATATGTACATAACGTAATCCACTCGTCTCACCAAGATTTAAATTTTTTTTATTGTAAGCTAAAAAATAGATTTTTCTTGTAAATAACAGCAGAAAGCAAAGGGACAATCCTGTATAATCAAATTAATGCATCTGTAGATGCGTAATTTTAGAAGAGAAACATAAAAGTGACCGTTTCTTGCTGAATTTAGATTTAATTTACTGAAATTTTCAATCGGTATCATAAAATTATATGCCTTTTTTATTTACTGTCTTTTATAATTTATTCAATAGGTCTATGAATGATATTTAAGAAATTACAGCGTAGGTCAATGATTTTGATACACCCTGTATAATCAATAATCAATAAAGGAAAATTGAAAATACTCGAGAAGTCTTTATTACTTCTTACACACTTTGCATTGATGTATGTATCTTAGAATATAACTGCATAGTAAATATAATTTATTATGCAACGAAAACAACAATTACTTTATACTCGCCTGAAATCGAAATTCGCGTTCATTATTACATAAACTTATTTTGAAGAAGGTTATTTATCCTAAGTTCAGTGTATTTAAAATATAGCATTTTCAAGTCTGAAGGTTTTTGTACATTTCTTGATTTTAAAAAAATGGTTGGGAGGTATTATTTTAATATTTTTATTATAAACTTCAATCCGTTTTTTATTAATGACAGCGGAACAATATTTTAAATGTACTAAAAATCTATGTCCAATGAGAAATTTTAGGAAAAAGCATCTTTTGAAGTGAGAAAAGAAGTTCTACACATGAAAACATCATTTTTGTTTTACAGACTTATCCGATAAAAACTTACCCAGTTGTCGTACAGAATCTTGAAAATAGGTTTTATTTGTTAATGAAAAATTATTTAGTAAAATTTCATCCAACACAAAAAATATGGCTGCATGATGCTCAAAAAGTAACTCTATGAAACTATCTAGAATCATAGATAGTTTCATATATTTAATTCTGTTTGGTGCTGTCATTTATATATATAAAAAAATCGATCCCGCTTCATTGAATATCGGTTAAAAGAATATCCTGCTTAATGTAATACATTTTCAAAGCACTAAACTGTTGTAAATAGCCGATATGATCCGGGATAAGGGCATGTTCCGTTTATGGTAATAACTTTTCGTGGCATATTTGCCATTCCATTAAGCGAACTCAACTGTATATTTGACTAAAATGTATGTAGATAATATTTCAAAAGATGGCAAACGTGTAATATCCTTAATATTACTCCTCATAGAGTTAAGTTGACCTGGATTGTCGCTCGGACTTGAAATATGAAATTTTGTACTCAAGAAGCTTCTTTTGGGAGGTAAAATTTCTTTGGATAAAAATTTACCAAATGGACGCACTACCACCCCATACAGTAGACAGACATAAAAAGAATCTTACCCCCTGCATTTTGTAACGTAGAAACGCAAGTGATTATGGACATAACCACTTGGCTTTCTACCATAAGCTTTGACTTTCTGTGTTAGAAAGACACACAGCCTCTATTGTGCAGGTGGTAGTGGATGTGTTTATTTGGCAAATTTTTATCCCAAAACAACTTTAGATCCAAAATTAAGTTCGGCAACGAATCTCCAAAGATCACTAGCAAATGGATATAGACGTGAAACGGTATAGTGGAACCAACTTCTAGACTTTGCACGGACTGCCCTAGTATTTCACACCAAAAATTGTTTAGCTGAGTGGACGACATTTTAGCAGCAAATTCTGAATGCGTTTACGCCATACAAATCTTTAGCAGAAATTCTATTAAAATAAGCTCAATATTTTTGTGGGTCGCCCTTACATGCACAATCATATTGGCTCCCAAAGTCACTTGACCATTTTATGAATTTGCATAAAGATAGCCCAAAAGTATTACATAAGCGCAAGTAGCAGATCTGCCGGAACTTCCAGTGGCTGGAGTATATGTTACATTCTGAACACCGCAAGATATACTAATATAATTCCAGAATCCAATAGGGAGATGTTTTTTTAAGGTGAGCGAACCATTAAAGAAATAATCTTTGTTGATTCTGTAATATTAATGTCTTATAATTGAGAGCATTGCATTTCGTACCAAAGTATTGGGGTCCAAAGTTAATATAACAAAATATGTATTTTATTCAACACATGTATTGTTATTATTAGAAATTTCATGCATTTTTAAATAAAAATATTCTACTGCAAAACCAACGGAATAACATAATATTTCTCTCGACCCCACACCTCAATGTTTATGTCGTCACGTTCTTTCTCCTACTATTATTTGTTGGTTTTGATTTATCCAAACTCATTACGTCCTTTACCTTCTTGCAATTTTCAGAGATTCCCCACTGCGCTCAACCGTATTTACTCTTAATTTAACGGCAAGCCAAAGAATCATTTCTGGCATCCATTTTTGTTTTCTTTATCTCAACAGCTGCATAGTGGGAGGTTAATATGTTCATAGATCCTCCTAGCCTTAACTAAGCTTTAAGTAGTTTACCATTAGCAGTTGAAATAATCTATGTTACTGTTAGTACGCATACACTTGTCTTTATTAATAATTTGGACCTATTAGTACAAACATATAAAGGTGGTTTTTTTCTATAAATTTCGAATCGTGCTATTTAAAAATCTCATGTAAGTTTTACCGGAATGTCCCGTCCATTTGCGAAATGAAAGAAAATAAAGATACATGATACTACCAAAACTAGCCTGATAATTTTTGTCATATCAACCGTCCTACACAAAAATAGGACTTTCCAAATATCATTGTTTCATGTATTTTTTTTCTTTCACCTATATAAAATGTTCTTAAACTACGACTAGTAACGTTAAAAATAATGTGTCTTACAATTTATTTATGGTAAGCTTGGGTATTGTTAAAAAACTTTGAATCAAAAATGGCTATGTGGGGTAAGATGACAAGAAACAACTTTAAATCGAAAATGGCTATGTTGGGTAAGATGCTGAGGAACAACTTTAAATCAAAAATGACTGTGTGAGGTAAGACTAAGTAAGATTTCAAGCACTATGAAGTTTAACTTTAATAATAATAATTAATCTTATGAGATAATACAATAACTTACAGAAATATGAAAGTTATAATCATGATATTCAGAATAATTTACTAAGTTGTGTCTTATTTTAGTTGTAAAAATGAGGAATTCCCCACTGTACAATTTATAGGTACATTCACATACTTACGTTATTTTCTTAGTTGCTGAAAAAAGAACGTACAAAGTCGAAATCCAATGACTCATTTCCCAGTCTAGATTTAATTTTAGAAGAATATTTAAAACTGTGAATTAAAAAATTAAAAGCTAAAATGAAAACTTTTACAATTTAATTAGTGACTGTTTACTAAGAGATAAATTAGTATGAAATATTTCAGCTCATTTGGAGATTGGGAAGTTTGCGAAACATTTAGATTATGATGTTTAGATTTAGATGCTCGATCCAAACAAACATTGGAAGATAATTTAAAAAAATAAAACTTTAAATTAAAGTTTGTAATTATTGATTTGTTTATTGTTAAATATGCAAAAATTTTCGGTCTATTGATTGGAGAAACAGCGTGAAATTGTAATAAAAATTATTTATTTCTCTGTGTCAATCCCGCGGGATTACGATCCTAATCCCGCAAACATTCGTGCGGGATCCCACAGGATCCCGTTCCCGTGGGATTGGGATTGCATTCCTTAGTGATCATTATTACTAAAATAAGAAACCCCGGGCAGAACAAACGATACATCTTCTCGATATGCCTTTGCAAAGGTGAGAGAACGAGAGGTGAGAGTGGTCGAACCTGTGCTCAAGACTAGAAAATAAAAAAAAAAAAGAATTCAGAATACCACTCCTTACTGTTAACAGTATGAAAACTATTAATTTTTATGAAGAGGACAGTAGTCATGCAAATCGAGCTCTAAATCTTAATTGTTGCCTTAAATTACCTTTAATTTAGATGCCTTGCAGAGAAACGTGACATTTGTTAACATAATTCCATCAATTCGCCATCTCAGTGTTCATTAAAATCAATTTTATTATCAGCACACAAATTACAACGCCGAAGATAACTACGTTTTATTCAAAGACAAAAAAGAAAACTACGTTATCTTCGTAATACTCAAATCCTTAATTACTACATCGAAACATTTGTGAATTTTTTTATTTAACCAATTCGAAAAAAAACACATATTCCTGCTATCCAACCGATAAGCAGAAATAGTTTATTCGTACTGCTCTTTTTGCTTTCTCTGCTCTGTATATACGCATGTTTGTGTTGTCACGTTTTTTCTCCTCCAAATGCTATTTGTTGGTTTTGATTTATCCAGCCTCATTACGCCCTATCCCTTATTGCAATTGTCGAAGATTCCCCACTGCGCTCAACCGTATTTACTCTTCATTTAAAGGCAAGGCAAAGAGTCATTCCTGAGATCGGCTTTTGCTTTGTTTATCTCATCAGCTGCATAGCGGGAGGTAAATGAGTTTGCATCGCCTCTGTCGGCAGACGTCCAAATAATCGAGCCGATGGTTGCTATTTTTATTGTTATTGCAAATAATAATCATCGGTGTAGTTATTATAAACATGCTTGGAATGGGACTGCGTTATCATTAGTAGAAATGTAGATTCAGCAGAATGGGTAATTTTTAACAGTTTAATATCTTACATATTTGAAATATTTATAAATTTATGTCATGCACTCGTGTCAAAAAATTAAAATTCAATACAGATTTTTTGCAAAAATTCAAAACTGTCTTCAGTGATTAAATTGCCATTTTACATATTTTGGGAAACGAACGACACACTGATGGCATCCAACTTGTAATAAATGGTCTCTACTTTTATAGCACAACATTGAGAATGACTGTTTAAGAATCTGCGATTTTTAAGTTCATTGTTCTGAATATAGTGTTTAAACCTATAAGTTTGGATCTTTGTAATGAGTTCTCAAAATCGTATAGATGATTCAACGAATTCGAGAGAGTGTGGCGACACGAGATCACCTTCGCGCACGCAACAACCGGCAATTGAAGGCCGGTGAAATGGTACCTTTTGGCCGACACATTGCGCCTCATTCCACCACGCGAATTCCGCGAGTTCAAGCCCAGCTCTCACCATACGCTCTCCCTACATTGATGACCCGGACAACGAACACACATTCTCCTTCCCAAGTAGCACAATTAGTCCAAAAGACGTTGAAAACACGTTTTTTAACGATAAAAAACGTGTTTCCAACGTAATTTGAACGTTTTTTGAATTATATCTGCTACTAGGGTTCTCGACTACAGCGACAGATGGCGCCAGCACCGCCCTCTAACATCTCTCGCTCACTCTTTCAAAGTCCACAACGAGTGGCAGCGTTCGATAACGCTTGGAACATCGTTCGTCATCCTCCGACTGACTCTCAAGGAGGGGAGGTGGCGACACGACATCACCTCCACGCACGCAACACCAATTGAAGGCCGATAGAAAGTGTTTCTTTTGCCTGAGCTGAATTGCGCCTCAATCCGCCACGCGAAATCCGTGAGTTCAAACCCAGTTCCCGCCACACGCTCTCCCTAAAAGGCGTTGGTAGGCTTGAAGTTCGGTAGTCACAAGGGGAGGTGGTATAATAGTTACATGTGTCTCCGAATGTGGTGGCTAGGTTATGGAATCCTACAAAACAAGTGGTACACTTACCAGGAAATCAAGCCAAACCGCCCAAGAGACACTGCAACTTCAAAAGTTCGCTTATTGGCATCAAATTATCGACATCGATGGCAGACTACAGCTACAGAGCTTTCTACTGGCCTAACTTAAGCGTCGGTAAACGTAGTCGCCACCGCACCTCCAACATTTCGCTGTCCTTGACTATGACTGTTCTTGTCGTTCCATCAGATCTTCGAGCTTCTTTAATTTATTGAAGTAAAACTTCTTCAGGCGCGACTAGGGAGTAACTCAGATTTTTTTCTGACGAAAGTAACGCTCACATTACTCTGACGGTTTTGGAAAAGCGGAAGCTGCCTGCGATCGAACCCAACCAGCAAGCGAAAACTTCGGTTTAAGAACTCGTTGATAGAAAAATATGAAGAAATGGAACCTGCAATCGAGCCAAACTAGCATACGAAAATTTCATTTTAAGAGTACGGAAACACAATAATACTTCAAACAAAACTAGCAGAGGAAAACAAAGGTTTAAGAACACTGCCATAGAAAAACACAGTAATAGACCCTACGTGCACTGCGATACCAACCAACAGAAGAAAATATCAGTTTAGGAACACAGTTAAAGAAAAATACCTCAACACAGACATTCTTCTCGATTCAAACCCTACGGAAAAACGTTTAAAGGAAACAGTGAAAGAATAATAGTTCAACACGGACACTTCCCGGATGCTAACCCGATATCCAGACGGAACAACAGTTTAAGAACACGAGTATGTAACACCAAAAAGAAACAAAGACTGCTTGCAAACGGTTTAAGAACAGAATAAAAGAATAACAAATGGACACTCCGTGGATTCTAACCCAACCTCAAGACGGAGACCACATAACACGGCGATGGAACACCACAAAGAAACGGACCCTGGTTGCAATCAGTCCCAAACAATAGACAGAACCTTCCGTTAAAAAACACGGATACAGAATAATAATTCGAAACCTACCAGCAGACGAAATAAACGCTTAAGAACACTGTGATAGAAAACACACACAAAAAAAAATGTACACTACCTGCATTCGAACCCAACAAACAGAGGAAAACATCAGTTAAAGGACACACCTAGGGCCGTATTTACCAAATTCTGAGTAGCCCGCCATGATCCAAGAGTTGGGAAACCTGCATTGCCGGTTTGTCTCGGAGACAACTCGGAAACTGTATTCACCAACTTATTTCCACCCAGGGTTACTTGACTCTGGATGTAAGGCGACCATATTTCTAAACAGTAATTTGGGGACAAATCATGCATTGTCCTCGAATCTAAACAAAACTTGGGGACACTAGAAAATATTTTCGAGGACTTATTCGAGGACACAACATATTACCATGTACACCCTCCAAAAAAGTATTCGAGTAAGAGATAAATTTACTATTTTAGATTTGCGAATAATAACTGAGTGTTTGAAAAACGTAAAACGTGACAGAAATATGGAAAGTCATGTTTATACATAGCCTAATTCATATTCTATGATAAATAATTTTTAATATATGAAACCAACGTAGGAAATTTTTACTCGAATACTTTTTTGGAGAGTGTATACTAGTATACCATACTTGTATACACTCTCCAAATCTTGATTGACTTTGATACTTGAAAATGAACTCTAATAGCTCTTTATATCAATTGTGTATTCTTATTTCTAATAAATTAATGGAATTATTTCATTCATTTATAAATATTTATTTAAACCAGAAGAATGAAAGGAACATCCTGTTGAAATATTGCAATTTATTCAAAATTTAACTCTTGGAATAGTATTTGCATTTTTCAGAAGACATTACTTTTTACTTTGTACACCATTTTGTGATAATATTTCATGAAAATTTGTACACCCTCTAAAAAAAGTATTCGTGTGCAAGAAAATTTTCGTACGTCAATTTCAAGCATGGTTCTTCATGAAAAGTGATTAATCATTAACAAAACTGAAATGGGAAATTTGGCTCATAGTCGGATACTTTATTGAATGTCTGTACACGCTACACACACAATGACAACAAACGTTTTCAGGGATCGAATTTATTGTTTCTCTGAGTAGATGGCGCTTTTAGTTGGTTTATTTTCTTATTTCTTCAGTTTTTTGAAAGAAATAAACTAAACGGAAACTTTCAGGTTAAAAGTACAAATTTTTAAATTTGGGGACATTTGGGGACAAAGTATTTTTGGGGACAAAATGAAAAGACGATCTATATTTGGGGACTGTCCTCGAATTTCGAGGACGTATGGTCACCTTACTCTGGATATCTCACCCAGATCTGAAAGCTCGCCTGTGATTGGTCAGAGTAATGATTCCATGAAGGACTGAACTAGATTTAATGTTCGCGAGATCGAACTCAGCTCCCATCACATACACTTCCTTCATGATATTTAATTAGTTTTTATGCAAACTGTGCATTAAAATGCGCAGTTTACATCCAATATTTTTTATAAATAAAATTTCATGTCTGTTATACTTTTTTCAAATTTAGGAATTTTCATATTTTTTAACACACAAAAATTAATTTATGCAGTTTTGATGTTTTTCTTTTTGAGATACTTTATATATTATACATAGAATATGTATGTCTTTAAAAAATTCTATGATACTGAAGCATATTGTTTTTTTTCTCACTTAGTGTGAAAAATTGTTAATTTGCTATTCCCAAGTACAGTACAGTACAATCAGACAAAAATGTTTAACCCCACAACAACAGTTTTTTTTTTCATCCTTTACACCTAAATGATTAATCTCTTCAATGTAAATATTTTTATCCCGCCTCTTCTTACAAAAAAAAAAAAAAAAAAAAAAAAACGATTGCGTAGTAGATCCACAGTGGTGCTCTGGCCAAATCGCCCCTCATCTGTGGAATAATAGAGACTAGAAAATAAATAGGAAAGATCAGAATTTACTTACTTATTTTCAACACAAAAAATAATTGAGAAAAAAAAAAGCGTTCAAATCAGAAAAAAGAGGGAATGGAAAAGCAAACCAAGATAAGTCCGACAGATGGTGCCTGCAGTCTCTACGGCAAAAAAAGCACAGTCATTCTCCAGAGTTTTTGAAAACATTGTACAAAGACCTTTTTATGACTTTTGGCTACTTTTTAGCATGATGGGTGGTTTTCACAGCAGTTTCCGTCAGTTAAAGCACAAAATATTCAAGTATTAGCAAATTTTTGGGATTTTCAAACTTATAAAAACAACCCTCGTATCCGCCATGTTTATAAACCAGAGTCAACCCTCCGATATTGCGGGGTTAGAATCTGCACCTGGAGTCACGGTCAATTCTTGCGGTAACCCCTGATTTTGGAGTTGTGAATACCATTTTTTCACTAACCCTTGAAGTAGCTCGCGTTGCTGGGTTAACTCCAGGCTTTAAAGTTTGGAGAATACTGCCCTTAAAGTATAATACTAGAATATGGACATTCCCCGCATTCAAACCCAACCTCCAGACGGACCAATGGCATAAGAAAACAGTTAAAGAATAATACTACAACATGGACACTTCCTGGATTCTAACCCAATTTCCAGATGGAACAACGATTTAAGAACACTGTTAAAGGATAATACATGGACACTAACTGGATTCTAACCCAACCTCCAGACGGAATAACGTTTTAAGAACATGGGGATGAACACCGCAAAGAAAATGAATCTGGCTGTAACTGAATCCAACGTCAAAGAAGTTTTACTTAAATCGGGCGTAAAGATTACACGCACACACTTTTTTTAAATAATTTCTCTATTTTTCCATCCATAATCCCCTAGAACGACACACTCCTAGTTCGAGCGGCATACAGCTCGAACAGTACACCGCTCTTTTCTCTCGACTAATCTGCCTCCAACTTCATAGCGAATACGAGGGCGGACCTGAGATCTTAATTATCCGCCAAGATCAATGCTTTCTATATTTCCGAGTCTCTGACGCCTTCAAATGAAAAATCTGCACTGCAACTTCTTCTTGGACATTATCAGGATAATTGCAGTAGGCTGTATGAAACAGCTTATCTATGTCCGAAGCCAGCTTTTGAAGGGTCGTACCAGCTTTGGTCTCCCCATCCTTGACTTAAGCTGTACTCTGCTACACTCTTTCTGACACTTCTCTGCGAATTTAAGTTCCATGTCACACGGAACTTAATCGGCACGGCAAGGGCATCAGAATCTCCTGTCTTCGTCGCCCCAATGGTTTTTAATACGCTAATTGCGTCTCCACTAAGGGCCAGTTGGTTCGCTTTCTCGGACGAGACGAACTTGTAGAGAGGGCTTTTTAAGCTCGGATAACCAAATACCAGAGATGTCTCTCTTTGAGTGCAAAGCGCACGAGAGTTGTAATTCCGATTGTCGTAAAGTCGAACCAGAATGGGGATATACCAGAATGGGGACCTGCCCCTTTTACTGGTATTGATCCTTCCCATGGCATGCCTTTGAATATCTCATTTTTGGCAAGATTCAGCACACAGAGTGATTCCCGGCGAGTCGTCATGTGCAGAGAACGAGGGGCTCTATATATCGTTCTTCCAATGCAATTAAAACCGACCAATTTAGTAACAGGAGAATTCTTGTCTAGGGTGCCATCCTATCGAATTTCGAAATCTCGATCAGTACGCAGACATTCTTGATTTTTTACTGATATATTAAACCTATCACGACGTATTTGCATGTGGTGTGCTTCCTGGGTAAATCGCGCTAAGCAAATTTTAACGTAGAACTATAATTTACAATATTAAAAAAATAAAATAATAAAATAAAATCTTCACATACATATGACTGTTATCTAGGAACGTAATCCCTACGTTGAAACTCATAAATAAGAGTCGATCATTTTTGTTATGTTTCACTCAGCAACTGCATACAGACGTCCCAGTCGTCAGTCATTCGAATGATATTTGGTTGTTTCTTTGTCCATTACTAATACAAATACTAAATGCTGTTATTATTACTTCCAATCTTGCATTTAAAGTTCGCTATCATTATCACAAGAAAATTTTATAAAAGGTTACACATGATTCAGTACGTATTAAAGGTAAAATCTAATTGAATACGCGTCAATGTAGTAGTAGCAAATCGATCGTGGTCGTCTGATTTATTGATAAGTATACACGGGTACTGATATACACTGGTAATACACTGATATACACGGGTTGTGTACCTATTACTTTGCATTATCACCACGGAAGTACGTATGCAAATATTATAAAGATTTTTAAAGCATACATTACCCATTTGAATCAGCGTGGTATTTAGAAAAATTGACATTTTATATATTATTTCAATATAATGTGGAAATATTTCTAAGAATATCCAGTTTTTGAAGATTTTCATGTAGCAGATTGCAACTGTGCTGGCTTAAGAAACAAAATCTCCGATCTTCCATTTCTGTAAAAAAAACAGATTAAACCTGGGATTAACGGGTTGGTTAAATCCCCAAAGCCTTCCTTGAGTATGATACCAACTGAATTCTTCACCTAGGATAATCTCAGGAAAATATTGACAATGAATGCCTTTTATGATTTCACTCGTTTGTTACTTCATTATCAGAACCTAAGTGAGGTTTCATCATCGACTAAACATTGTTAGATTTCTTTTGAATAATGTATTTTTATTATTTAATATTTCGATTTTTTTCCCCAATGGGCGGACATTTGCTCATCAAATATTTTGCCACTACTAAGGCCCGAATTACTTGCCGTTTTACTATGGGAGCACCCAGTGGGCATCCAGCGTAACCCCTTATGAAGGGACAGACAAGTTAACTTCCATGCCCAAGCTGGAGTTCGAACCCTGGGACCCGTGGTGTGATAGAAATGTAATTGTAAATGTGGTGTTAAGGCCAATTATCTGCTCGAAAGATTTAGGCCTAGGGAGGGGATTGCCCTCTGGGGGGGGGGGGTTCTAAGGGATCCTAACCTGTATTTACGCGAAGTTTCGGAGAGAACCACGGAAAACTCCAAACGGTGAGGTCGGCGGACGCGACCTGGTTTCGAACCAAACACCTTCCGTCTCCCAGTTCAAAGCGCTAGCGCTATGCTACTGGTGGGGCGAGGTGTGATAGAATCGTACTTAAGCCACTAGACCACCTAGGAGGCACATTTCGATTCTGTAAGAATTCTTTATATTTAAACTTAAATTTTTGATTTCTTTCAAAAAATATTCTTATGTAACTAATTATCATAAATACAAGAAGTTGGCTGACGGAGAAATTCCGACCAAGAGTACAAGTATTTCTTTAAACTATAAAAATGAATAATATATATATATATATATATATAATCTGGGAACTATTGAATTCCAATCTCTAAAAATCTCCTCGTGGGATAATTTCCAAAACTTATCACGTTCCAACAGGACATCTTACACCCACACTTTCTGTGGGGAAGGTAAGAAATGTTTTCATTTTATTTTGTTTTGTTTTTCTTTCGTTTTCACTCGGTTCGCGTGACTCACACCTATTACAGGGGATGAAAACACCGTTAAAATGATTCATTGCCCTATTACCTGAAGGAAACAAGGTATATTTACCCCGCATCCGTTACCAAAGATAGTCAGTCAGAGACAGTAATCACCTGCCAGGAGTTTAGATCAAAAACTTTTAAAAACTGTAAACACCTTCTTTATCGCATAAATAAACGTAAGTGATTTACTAAATCTTAAAATAGACAGTCCTTTTTCCTTTTACTCTAAAACTAGACTATTGCAGTGCTAACAGATGGGTATAGTTTTATAAGTTTTTACAAAACGGTCTAACTACTGTCGATAAGTTGAAATTACTTGGATCTTTGTCAGAATGTATTTAAAATACTGAGTAAAATTATTATTTTTAGACTCAGATATTTTCCGTTTTAAGCAAAAGAAGTGGTTATTTCGTAAATATTTCAGACTATTAAGTTTAAATTACACTTATCTTTTTTTTTTTTTCAGAGTGTTTTCAGAATATAATGTAGAATTAAAAAAAATTATATGTATTCTCGGATTCATATATTTGTAGCTTCAAATAAATCTATTTTTTTAAATCGATAAAAATTATATAAGTCTATATTTTATATAAAAAAATAAACTATGTATTGCAATCCATTTGTGCGCAAAGTATTATTGAAGTAATATAGATACCATAAATAATAATACCGTATACAAAAAATCAAGCATTAAATAAAAAATAAATATTATATAAAGACATTGTTTATCAAGTAGAGAAAAATACATTTATATCGGAATACACAACTATACCTTAACTTCAAAATGAAACAAATACGTACTTGAAAGTTAATTTTATAGAAAACATTTTTACTCTTTCACTAAAATATATCAATTTTTTGCAGAGTGCGGGTTATAAAAAAAATTTAAATATCGAGAAAATGCTAATAAAACAAATTGTGCCTGGACGAAAATATTAAATTTGAGTAACCTAATTTTAAACTTAATTGTTAAAACGGTACATGATTTATTTTCTCAAAAATTGCTTTAGGATTCAAAACGATGGCGTTTAAAAAGTATTACAAGTTTTGCTAGCTTTTAAAAAAGTTAGCAAAACTTCAGCCTAGCTTCGGGGCACTCCTTTTAAAGTGTAATTTTAATGGAAAATTCATGTTTTTAATTTAAATGGGGTATAAAACTAAAAATTTAAATGTAGTTTTAATGAAATTTAGAATAACTGAAATACAAATTTAAGTGGAAATTTTTGTGAAAAATTGCCACTACACCTCCATGAAACAGATAATTTGTTTAGTAATATTCATGCAGTACAACCAGCATATTTATCACCTAAACATTAGAGTTATGAACCTAAACATTTGGAAAGCTCTAATAGTTATGAAAATATTTCAATTTTTATATGAAAACTTAGTATTTTTTCTAAATAAAAGCATATTTTGAAGACGAGAATGGTCATAAAATCCATAAATAAGTATAGAAATATTACTCACTGCTTCATTAAGCAACTGGTAATCATCAAAATATTCTAGCAAAATTTTAAGGTAGTTTTTTAAATACATTATGAGAAGAAAATTAACGAAAATCACACTTTTTAAGAAAAAGCGTTTAATGATTTTAATGCTGTACAAAGTACTATTTTCTGGGTCATTCAGGGCTCCTATGGATACTAAATTCACTAAAATTACGAACTTGAAATTTTCTCCTAAAATGGACTGCTATTTTAAAAGTGATCCTTTTTTTTTTTTTTTTTTTTTAAATAAAGTGCGGAAAGAGGTTCTCTCGAGTATCTCAAATAGTAGCGTTTTCTGTGACAATTTTTTAAAAGTTCTGAATTTTAGCAAATTAAGGACCTGTAAGAACCTTGTCATTATTTCTTGTACAACTTAGCTTCTAGTTATTGTATAAATAAAAATAAAGCGGTTTTGGGATCCTTATCGTGTGCCCTATAAAAGAAGCAAAAAAGTTGAAAATTTTCACAAAACAAGGATTTTTCGAGTAGTCTCATACATTAAATCTCCATTACATTTCAAATGCACATTTTACTATGTATAAGTTGCACTGAATCGTGATCTATTAGAATATTATGGACTAATAATCCTTGGAAGATACTTTTTACAAGCAGTTCAAAGATATCAGCTTGATTAGAGACAAAGAGAGAGAAAAAGTGGCGAAGAATGCTTTATCGTCTTTTTTTTCTAAAACTAATAAATTTCAATCGAAATTACAAAACTATTTGAATTTTGATTATTATTTATTTTATTATTTTATTTATTTATTTATTTATTATTTTTTGTTTTCAACATTATAACATACATTTTAGAGTTGTTTCACTAAATGAATGGACCTTTATTTACCATTTTAGGTACCTGTGGTAAGAAATTGATTCTTGTAACCAAAGAAGGCAATATATTGTCTCTGATCGTACCGATGTCTGCTTCATTCGCAGGGCTTTCATTAATTCTTCCTCTTTCACTGTTATAATGGCAGATTTGAAAGTTTAGTTAGCAAATGGTGTGGTCTCTAATCCGCATAACTAGATATTTAACAAAATAAAAAAACTTTTTCTTTCTTAAATAAATGCATAAGATGCTTTCTTAAAGAAATGCTCAATTTGGAAAATTGAGTACACTGCATTCATAGCATTCAGTTTAAGATAGAAAATGCAGATAATTGGTTCTATCAAATTTCATTTATTTATATCATTCATATTAAAAAAGCGTTTTTTCTTTTGCTTTTAAAATTAATGACTTTTTTTGAGTTTGCTCTTGTATTTTAAATACTCTTCACACATTTTGTAGAAATCAATCAATCAATAAAGTGCAAATAGCAATAATAACAGTTTGTTATTTAACACTATGCTACAGTGTACCAATATTTTTTTGAATTCTTGAATTTCTTCAATGCTTTATTTTCAAAATATATTTCAAGCTCATTTTTATTATTCATGTGCAATTTATTATGCAATAATTCAAAATTTTTGTGCTATTTATTATGCAAGACTTACAAGTTTTGTTTTGTTTTTTAATTTCCCAAAAGGTTATTACTTTAGGGAACACTTTAAACGTAAAGCAAATGAATCAATATTGTTTCATTGAATTTTATAAAAAAAAAATAAATTTTTTCATTTAAATTATCAATTTTTGTAGTTTTGTCGAATGATAGTTGTTTTTCTAACTTGATGCCCACCGCAAATAGATATTTTAGAGTGATCTAGTGAACGTAGAGCTATTCTGTCGTTATGTTGGCATTACTATTAGCCTCCACGTAACTTTAAAATAATTCTGATTAATTACTTGTAATTTTTTTTATAAAAGTTTTATCATGTACAAGGTTTTGTGTACATGGGCTACGGTAAATTTAAAGTGTACTAATTCAAAAATGTTTAAGAAACTTTTCTGGGTAAAAAATGGAAGTTTTTTTTTTTTTTTTTTTTTTTTTTAAAGGGGGCATCATCGATACCTGCGCTGGGGATCGAAAATCATGTAGGCGAACCTGCACTGGACTTTTAAACTACAAACCCAAACCTGAGCAGAGTTTGCTGCAACAACATGTTACGAAATCTTTAGCAGTTATTTTTTAATCCTTTGAGACGCAACCCTTTCCCAATGCTGAAAAAAGGGAAGCCGTTGCCATCGCACGACTTAACTACCAGCAAGATGGCGCACGATCGAAACGTTCATCGCGTGCCACAGATCTAGAGACCTTTTTTGGCGACGGCTGGCTTTGCCGCACAGCCGACTGTGTCAAAAAATCTGTCCGATCTGTGGCACGCGATGAAAGTTTCGATCGTCCGCCATCTTCTTGGTAGTTAAGTCGATCGATGGCAACGGCTGCACTTTTTTTAGCTTTGGGCAATCTATCCAGCTGTTTTCGCATTCTTCCATTTTTCAGCAGGTGTCAGTGCTGTTAAAAAGAATCGTGACCATTTTTTTAAGGGAAATGAGGTGCTAAAACGTAAAGGATTCTCGTGGAGCTATGTCACCCGCAACTATTTTTATAGAAATCAAATCTATTCTTCGTGACTGGCAACAGTCAAAACGTCAGAGTTTGGTGTTACCAGAGCAGGAACACTCCGTGTTAAAGGGTTAATTATCAAACATCATATCCGTACTACATACTTGGTAGATCCACAAAATCTTTGCGAGGTGTTTCAGGACAAACATGCGTTTCATAGTTGATGAGGCACTGTTTTTTTTTCCGAGTTCCCTATAAACATCAACTTACTCCAGTATTTATTATGTCACTTACCAAATCCCCAATTCCCATTTATTGTCATTTCGTATATCCAGAGCCATGATACTTTCTCCTTACTGGAAAAACTTCTATCTCATTTTATTTCGACTCCTAAAATTGTGTCTGGAATTTATCTTCCCCTTGTTTGTTTTTTAACGTGGAACAAAAATCTCAGCTATTCATTTCCGCCGACCTATATATTCGAGCGGGAAGAAAATAAAGCTTTATTTGTATAAGAAACTTTTATTTTATTTTTATTTTTTTAAAGAAAGTCTCGAGTAGGTAGTTTAATGTATACTTTAGAATAATAACTTGAAATGCATGTATTCTCGATTTCAATTGTTTTGTGCACGATAAAAGTGGATATGTTCGAGCTAAACGAGACGATGCGATATAATACCAGACAAATATAAAAAGCAGCAGTTTTTGCTGTGATATTATAACTTCGTGTTAAATTAATACACTTATCCTTCCATATACAATCAAACCCGCTTAATGGAATATCGGTTAAAGGTATATCCCGCTTATTGTAATAAATTTTCAGTGCACCAAGACATAATAATTAAGTCAATGGAATTCCGGATAAGGGAATATTCCGCTTATTAGAATCAATTTTCTTGGTGAATTGGCTATTCTATTATGCGGGTTCGATAGTCCGTAAATCTTTCTAGCTCACAGAAATTAGGTCTAAATCTCACATTTGATTTTATTCTACAGTTTATCACATTTTGTCTGTGATTCTGTTCAATACATAAAGTGCGACGGCTGTTGAATAAGACTAAAATTTAAAAAAATACAGAATACCTTTAATCGTCATCATTTACATGTTCTTTTGCAAAATAACTTCCGCGGCACGTAATACGAATATCCCAACGTTCTGCCCACTTCTTAAAAATACGTAAAAGTCCGTTTTTTGAGAGCTTTTCCAAAACAGCCTCCGCAGCCTTTACATATGCCTTGTTGCTTGCAAAATATTTGCCTCGTAATGGTTTTGTAAGTTGAGGAAACACCCAGAAACCACATGGAGCGAGATCAGGACTGTGTGGAGGGTGTGGTGAAATCTCTACGTTGTTCTGCTGCAAAACATCCAGTACGCAACGAGCAATATGTGGTCGAGCATTGTCATGGTGCAATAGGAAGCCATTTCGGAGCAATGCGATCCCTTTTCATGATAATCGCAGCTGTCTTAATCATTGTGATGGACGTTGAAGGCCGTTCTTCACGTTCAATATATTCCACGTTTTGCCTGCCTTCCTTAAAAGCTTTATGCCAGCGAAAAGTACTTGCCCTCGACATTGATTCATCGTTGAAAGCTTCAGGTATCATATCAAAGATCTCCGATGCTGATTTTTGCAGACGAACACAAAATTTAATCGTTTAGCGTCGTTCCAACGACGCTTTCATTTTGACAACTGGCCGCATCTCGGAGGCCCCCCGCAAACACGCTTCAGTTCAGTCACGTGATACACAAGAACATGAGTGTACACGACATCTATCTGTAGCTTTTGTTAATGCAGACAACAAACTTTTTTATGTCACAGAAATTAACATCCCGATGAGTGGTTTCACGGCAGTACAATTAGTCGTATTACTTATTGAACAGCCTGCGTAGATAAACATTAATATTAAACATACGCAAAATATAATTAGTCAATTTCTTTCGAATTAACGAAGTTCATGTGATAAAAGGAAAACTATATAATGACACAATATAATTGACATTATCTATTCTATACGTAATTTTTACACAAATCGAATAACAAATAAAATGCTTATAAACATTGAAATTGAATCATAGAAGTGAGAAGATTGAGAAGTTATTAACGAATATAGTAAAATATTTGAAAAATATAAGCGTAAACTTTAACGGAAATCACTTGCAAATCTGCAGGAACCAATTTCAAGAAATGTGAAAAGAAATATGTGTTTATTCACAACCCATTTCAAAATGAAACATTTCTACCAGTCATGGTGGCTGGTAAGGCTTATTTTTTACCAGCCGCTTAAAAGAATTTGCTAGCCATATTCGTAAAAACGGATAAAGCAACGATTTAAATTTATTTTAGCAGTGTAATTTCTTATTTCAAGGAGGCAACGAAAATATATGTAACGTAATAGAAAAATCCTAAGGAAAATTTGAGGATTTTTAATGCTCTCACTTTTGTTTATTACAAGGCAAGGCAATCAATAATTGCCACTAACCATCGAATTTTTATCGAGACACACATCTCGGCCATTTTTGAATATTTTCAGATCTGTTGAACCGTCACTCGCCATTGTGGCGAGCCGACCTAAATTTTTAACAGCAAATAAGAATTTTTCAGTCGCCATTGGGCGAATGGCGACCTACATTCGCGAGGGTTAAATGCACACCACGATTAGAATTTGTTTCTTAAAAAAAAAAAAGAAAGAAAGAAAGAAATATGAGATTTTGAGAAAACTTGACTGAAAACTAAAATTAAAACTTAAAAACAGCAATAATAAAATAGATTAAATTCCAAGTGCAAGAGTTTTCTTTACTTGTATAGACATACATACGCATATTATTTATTTATGTATATAGTTAATATATGGTTAAAATATTATGCTGGACTTTTGAACCATTTTCTCATTCATAAGAACACGAATTACTATTTTTTGGCAACAAAACAAGTCTAAACACACATAACTTGAATACCGTGAAAGTCACCGTGAAAGGTCAGGTATAATAATCCAAACATGATATTACTGCGTAAGTTTAGTCATTCGGCTTGAAATTTGAAATTTGGAATAAATTTAAGCAAGTTCTATGAAATGTTCAGATATATAAATAATATTATTTTATTTGCTCATTTTTATTATTTACAAAATACCAGCAAAGTCTAATCGAATCACACATTTACTCTAAATCAAGCTGCTAGGCTTTAGCTTTTAGTAGTGACTTCTATAAAATACAATTCAAATAAATTCTACATTTTTTTTTCATATCCAGTATAACTGCAAATTTATACAACCCAATAGTAAATATATACCACAGTACAGAATCTATAATCATATTATAAAAGCAATTATTAAATTTCTATTAAAAATTTAAAGAAGTATTCGTGGATAACGTAAAATGTTTAATGAGTAAATTGATATTTCAGAGATATTTTTATTAATGGAATTGCAATTCTAATAAATTAAAATTATATTTTTAGGAATAAAAACAAGCCTTTCCGTAGTCAAAATACATTTTTTTTCAAGCTAAATTGTTATTTTTCAGTTTAAAAACAAATATTCTTAATAATGAAACTGCATAAAAGATTATTTCACATGAACCGAGCAGACTATTGTACATACATCGGGTATATATATATATATATATATATATAACTTTCGAATAAAATATATGATTTATTCTATCCATAACACCTTATTTGATATTTCCAGCACGTGTTTGGGAGATAATGACGATAAAGTTATGGAACATCTGGTGAGAGTACGTGACGATCCGTGAAGGATGGCTTGAAAAGGACCTAAAAAGAAGGAGAAAAGAAGAATGTTGGAATTTTACTAATGGTATGATTATTCTTTATAGAAAGAGAAAAGAAACTGAACTTTTCGAAACTTATTCCATTATCACTTCAGAAACTTTTGAATGATATTCAACTACTAGTTCTTGATTTAGTGATTTTTTAAGTACACTAATGTGGATAAATAGATAAATATATGAACACGTATATCTATAACAGTATGAATGAACACAGAAAAATAATGTACGTGACGTCACTTGCTTCAGTAAGATAGAAGCCAGCTTAAAATAGATAGATAAATCTTTGAAAACGCCTTTAAACGGTAAGAAAACTTTTATAAACAGTAAAAACAGTAAGTACAGTAAAAAAGAATTTAAATGCATTTTGTAGAAATTGACCTTTTTTAAAAACTTTTATATCTGGACAAATATTTTTATATAATGGCTGGAACTTTTATATAATGAATTCATTTAAATATCTCAAAATGCATTTCACACGCTCTGTAATCTTATCTTTTCAAAGCAACTCTTGCCACAAAATTTAACCAAAAGAATAAGAAATAATATTTTCCATTTACAATTGAGGCACTTATGATCTATAAATATCTCTGTTTTATGGATAACAAATCATTGCGTCTATGGAGAAGGCATGCAGTCTAATTTCATTTTAGAAATTGGTAATTTGATGAGACATATTGAAATGTCTCTATCAATAACTATTAATTTATATAGATATGAGTATTATATATGTATTATAAATATATCATTTCACTGTTTAGCTAAATTTTTATTCTATAGTTGAAATTTTTCTGTTTACTGCCAACACAGCAAAAGCCTTTTATGTGGTTTTAAAAAGAAATACCATTAAAAATTAATATTTAAATATCTCAGAATTTCGAAAAGTGTGATGCCTTTATGTTACAAAAGCAATTTCTTGCAAAAATCCGTTTTTTATACTGATCAATTATGCATAGCAATAATGCAGAAATAATTCATAAATACTAGAATTTAAAAGAATGAGTGTCAGTACTAAAATAATGCTCGAATTGTAATGTCTGGCGATGGATTAAAAAACATTTATTAATTCAATCAGTACATCAAATTCAAAGCTTCAAAATAGTCTCCTCTTGCGTTTACACATCGCATCGAAGCTTTCCGGGAGTCGAAAGTGTGACGCCTTCCTGTCTCGTAAGTCTGCCCATCAGTCCATTTGTCAAAATTTATCATAATAGCATATTCTCAAAATAAGAGTTGCGGTTTTCATCGCGATGCAATAGAAATGATTTCAATCCATAAAGCTGTTAACGACGTAACACATACTTCAAATGGCGAAAGATGGCGCCACATATATGAATGATGGCGTCGTTCCCTTTCAAGCTATATGCTTGAAAGAGAACGGCTAATCCGGGAAGACTTCAAGTCAGTACACGCAATGACTATGGTAACAAATCGTGGCAAAAAGCTGATACTTTAAACTCATAGATTTTTAAGGTATCTGATTATATTATTAAAATCATCTGCTTATGTAGTAACATTTTAGTAATTAAATTTATCATTTTTTTTACTGAGAAATAATTTTAAAAATATTTCAAATTGAAAGGTAAATATGTTTTAGATCAACGTCAACTCTGTAAATTCACGCCTAAAGAATTCATTATGTAGAGAATTTATTCAAATATAATCTCTCCTTTTTATAACCATACATTCTTAATAAACACTCATTTTTTACAAAGACCAAAAAAAATACTTAAAAGGCATCATTACAGTATAAGACAACATAAGTTTTTTTAATAAGGAAAATCTCACCAACCCCATGAAAAGATAATGGATTTTAAATTAGACTTAATGAAGTAAATGAAATGTGATTTAGTTAATAACAACCGACTATATTATTAGCAGTTAAGAGTAGAATAATGTCGTACCGCTGATCATTATTTCAGCTTTTTACCATTAATCAAACGTAGTTTAATATAATGTATGGAATTTATTACTGAAGTGGCTATTAAATAAAACATAAATAATTTTAGAAATAATTTTTATGAAGTTTAAATAAATACCTTTTTGCGGAGATAATTAAATTTCTTGTTTTACTTAAATGCTTAATGAAATGGAACTATATTTTGCAAATGATACGTTTGTTAAATTAAGTATAAAAACCAAATTAATGTTTCCTTTTTTATTTATTTCATCTTTAAGCAGAATGAGTTTCGAAGTTTTCAAAAAAAATTATTATTATGCATAACTTGAATTAGCACAATAATGAACTTTGCAGACTTTCTTTTCATTTTAGTAAAAAAAAGTCTTAAATTTTTAAGTCTTGAATTATCAGAGAGTACTGCACAATACAACCATATATTAACTGTTGTAAGAACTGCATTTTTTTTAAATATACAATTTTAGAATTTACCTGTGTTACTTTTAATTCCAGTCTATTCTACGTATATTTTCATTGCAACACATTACCCAAAATGTCCGATTAAAAGGGGAGGGTTGAAGTTGCAAACATATGTATTGCTTTATTTTGGTAAATGAAGTGCCCAAAAAATGTGAACAACAAGCTTAAATTCCTTATTCGTTAGAGCTAACTGAACAATGTAAATTGAAAAAAATGTCCTCAATAAGGAAGGAGAAAAGAATATGTTTAGGAAAAAAATTTCCTCGTTATTTTTAAAAAGTTACGCTTTATAAATTTATATACTCCCCCATAGAAAATGTTTCACAGTTAGTAAATGTGCCTCGTAGTTAATCAGATGCTGTAAGAAATTTCAGCCTTTCATCATAAAACACATCTCAGAGGTATCATTAAAGATAGTCAGTGACTATATATGAATTTGAATGTAAAGATTTATTGCAAGAGAGCAAAATGTTTTCTTAAATAATTTCTGTTTGACTCTTGAAATAAATAATCCCTTAAATAATTTCTGTCGAAATCATTCGATATGACTTTTCTCTCTTCGGGAGCCACTGAAAAGTCGTTTAAAGTAGCATACATTTACCATGATATCTATGACAGTTTTTAGGATATAAGTCTCAAAAATTGTACATCACCTCACACTACAGTGCGCATTTTATTACTTGAGACTTTTTATTTTTCGAACGCGGGTCGTATACAAAATTTAAAAGCGTCCCTTTTCGAAAATTAGCGAGAAGAATTTGTTTTTTAACTCAGTCCTTTTTCCCACCATATTTTAAACATATTTTTCAAATTACATTGCCCACTTATAATTAAATTTAATTAAAGAATTTGGATAAAGAATTACATCATATTACCATCTTTTTTGTCTCACCATGTATATATTAAAACCGAATTCAACTGAAAACAGTGACATACCATCATACGTCGTAAAACAAAAATTAATAAGGCCATACAACAAGGTAGAAATTTAAAACGTAAAAAAAAAAATAGCAAGTTATGAAAGTAATGAAAAGAAAAATATATTTTAATAATATTATAAATCTCATCAGAGTCTACACGCAGCAAATTATAAACAAGAGAAATAAAAATGGCTGCATTTCGTTTAGAAAAAGAACTGATATAAACACTTATGGCGCCATCCTACCACAGGAAACATGGTGCTGCTAGCGATATGAATTTCTCCAAATGGTATGAAAAGAAAAGTATAGCAAATTGAAGATGGAAAATCCAACGAAGGAAATTCACTAATTAAATAAAATGAATTTTAATTTCTAAAATATTTTTTTTGCATATTAGAACTATAGTCTTTTGGTAAATCAATACTCTGAAATCCTGCTTTATTTTCTAGTTCATGTTTATAATTTTTTGTGTGTCGCCCCTGATGCGAGTCACAGCCATTTTAAACATTACATTGCCGTTCCATATTAATGAGATTTCTTTATGTTTTCTATCGCTACCGCATTGTATAGCCCTTTGATATTTTTGGTTTATGAAATATGAGGGAATATTATCTTTTTCTGTCTAAGTTAATTTTGATATTTACCATACTATTCCTAATGTCCTGCATTTCAATTTTTAAATAGAATATTATCTTTATCGATGTGTAACATCATTTTGTAACGTAACATCTTATTAATGATTTATACACACTGGCCTCAAAAAGTTAAGGTAAAACTGGTTTCCTGCTGGCAATTTGCAAATGAATGAATTTAGAAACAACGAATTTGGAGGAAATGTGCACCAAACAGTTATTTATTGATTGTGACATAGAAATTTACATAAGTTAAAAGCAAAAATGATTTAAAACAGAAGAAGTAAATTTGGTGGAAAAGTTTATTCGTGGCAGAAACAGTACATCACAGTTTTATGTGTGGTAAAATATCATAGAAGCATAAGAAAAATGAATTCTAATAAGGAATGTGTCCACCTTGAACTTGAATGAATTCGGGTGATCGATTTTCCATACTATCAATGAAAGTGCCGGACACCAAAAAGGGAAGCGAATACCATACACTGAGTAAACCTTGTTCTAGCTCAACTATCTACCTTGGGTGAGGACTTAAAGCAGCAAACCTATCTACCAAGGTAGTTCCAAAGATATTCTATCGGATTCAGGTCTGAAGATTGAGTTGACCATTCCATTCGCTCCAAACCATGACCTTCAAGGTAGTCCTCAACAGCTACAGTTCAGTGAAGTCGTGCATTATCATCTATTAGAATGGGATCATTGCCAAAAGAATCGACGCACAGTGGAGTATTTGTGTCAAAATCCTGGCCAAAAATATTTTTCATGTGTTTTAACGTTAAAATCATTACTGTTGACTTTTGACTTACTTTTTAGTATTATATACTTCTTAAATTATATAAAAAAGCGTGTTGTCGCCAAATTTGGCGATATATCGCTAAACGACTCGAAGTTGGTTTCTAACAAATGTCTTGTCCGGACAGTGTCCCTTACTGGGAACTACTGCTTTTGTATAATACCACTTATAAATGTAATACCACGCGGCTGTCGATCTAACGGTCTGGAGTTTTGGGCGATTTTCTCCAGATGTCACGTGAATACGCATTAGAGCCTCTTAAAAAGCCCTCCGCCAAGGCAATCCTTCCCGTGAGGAAAATAGCCGTGCCTTAACCCAGCGGTTCTCAACCTTTTAACTTCGCCCCCTCCCAACAAAGGCTAACTTACGGTAGCACCCCCCCCCCTTCACAGTGTTCAGCATGCATTCAGTTTTTTAATCTTTAACAATGTACATTTAGTCGAATTTTCTACAAAATAATGTTATCAGTAAAGTTTGAATGAACATTTTAAGCGAAAATGGATATATTTTTGAGTAAAAATGAGAATAAATTAGGCGATTTTTAAAAATCGTGCATCATTACTTGCTCTTTGGTTTTTCTCGTGCCTCCCCTGGAAACGCTCTGCGCCTCCTTGGGGGGCGCGCTCCACAGGTTGAGAAACGCTGCCTTAACCACAATAAAAATATATAAATGTAATACTTTACTTATAATAATACTTATAAATATAATACTACTTATCTATAAATCAATTTTTATCATAAAAGTTTTCAGATTTTCCACTTTTCTAAATGTAGTTACTATTTGGATCTTAGTTTTCTAATGACTTCTGAAGATTAACTTTTTCATTCCGATTCTCTTGAACTCTGATATTCGTCTTCACTCAGAATCACTTTCTTTTTCTTCTCCCTTTTTTTTTTTTTTTGAGAGAGAGAGAGAGAGAGATAGAGCACCATCGGACCCCTCTGGAAGAAGAAGTTATAGGGTCTCACTGCTATAAGGCTTGCTCTTTTTCATTGGCCTTTATCTAGAGCAGATCATATAAGGGCACTTCTTAAAAGATACCCCCCTTTGCAAACCCATAAAATCTCATTCCAAGCTCGAGGAGAAAGTAATTTATTTCAAGCCAGCACTTTTCTGTTTACACACTCACACTTCAATGACCCGAAGTCACAGTTGCCAACCTTTGAGAACCGAAAATGGGGAGTTTTTGCTTTGGACACAATTTACTACATAAATGGAAAACTAAGCTGTAAATAGATGGGACTATTTACATGACTAAGAAAGGGCAATTTTGGAATATGTAGAAATTTTCTTCTTATAGCAAATTTACATCAGAAAAATAAGAAATTACATACTGAATCTAAAATACTGATGTTAAATCTTGACTAAAATGAATTTTATATACCTTTATCCAACCACCTGCACATAATTTATAGTTTATGAGAAATACAAGTGCGTATGTTTGTATAGCTTTTGCGATCACCCGTCGAAAAAATATCGAAAAAATAAAAATGGCGCTATATAAATAATTTTTTTTATAAAAATGGTGGATGTTGGGGGAACATTTTTTTCTTGGAATAGACAATCAATACTGTAATAATTACGATTATAGTTGAAATTGGGCGCGACAAGCCGCGACACCCTTTTAAAAAGCTTTTTGAAATGTGAATTTTTGAAAAAAAATTAGAAAAAAAAAGTTTACAATTTTTTAAAATAAAGTCATATTATTTTTTCAAGCTAATAGATACATATAATTAAAATACATATATTTTACTACAATTATACTAAGTATCAAACCAGTAAATTAATTTAAAGAGCCCGTAAAAAATGCAAGACAAAGTAATAGAAAACGCTGAAATCTCTTGCCGTAAATGAAGAAACTTGCTTTTAAACCGAGTGTTGCATCTTTTGGATATGAATTATGGTCGAAAAATATGCATTACATGATGAATCAGTTACTAGGCTATCCAAAAACATATATATTACTGTTTTTAAACAAATTTAAAATTTTCGACTTTTGGCCAGGATTTTGATACGAATACTCCACTGTGCGACGTATGGTTGCATATGCGGATCAAGGATCTCATCCCGCTATCTCAAACCAGTCATGGTTTTTCCATGTAACACATGCAGGTCAGTGTGACCACCGAGTGAGATCCCCGCCCAAACCATGATTCCACCACTTCTGGAATTATGTCTTTGAAGTGTTAAGTTGATAGTATCTGGTGCATTGTTCCCTCCAGATCTGTAGACGCCATGAACCACATAAAAGTGTGATTCTCGACTTATCTGTGAAGAGTACAGAAGCCCATCGCTGTCTGGTCCAGGAAACGTGTTCTCTTGTCCTACATAAGCTGACCCGTCTCTGTCGTCCGCTGATGGGGTCACACACAACTGGTCGCCTTGCATAGAGACCTGCATTGTTAAGACGCCTTCGCACCGTAGAAGAGGTTATTCTTCTCCGTGATGCTACAGAGTAGTCTGCAATAAGTTGCGGCCCCGTTACACCCATGGAAAAACCATGTAAGTTTTTTTTTCAAAAAAAAGCAAGAAAATAATTACAACAATTATAAATACAAAATTTCAAAAATATAAATAACAAATAAAAATATAATGCCAAACTTCATCAGAGGGGGGTTGGTGCAAATGCACTACAGGTGTCTCGCTTGGTCCCAGGAGATTCAGATAAATTCTATTGTATACATTTTAAAGATCAGTAATAAAGTTATTGCATTAAAAATAACGTTTTAGGACAGATAATATCGTTTGAATATGTACATGTTTTGAATACAACGGGCACCAATTATCGCTGACCCATAGTGACAAAAACTATAATTAAAAATGAGTAAAAGACTAAAAAAACGAAAAATACTTAGGATGTGAATCCAGCACAACAAAGCAAGAACGAACAAACTTAAAAAATCCATTCATTATATCCAGAAATCGAAGCCATGGAACTATCCAGCCAGCGTACAGTAGCACTGTTGCCAATCATCATTGTAGATATTTCCAATTACAGCATTTGCAGAGGTAGCAATCAACATTTGGCATTTCACTTTTGAATAATAATGAAATTTCAGACCACGGCTCGGCAAAAATTAATGGATCTTTCACAAATAGCACTTGACTAAAATTGATTATTAACAAGATTAATTATTTAAGTAAGGATTATATATTGATTACAGCAGGTATTGGCAACCTTTGATAGGTTGCGTGTAAATTTTAGGATGTAAGCGAAGTTGCGGCCCATATGATTGGGATTATTATGTGATTTTGGATGGTTTACATGTGTTTTTTAAAGGGTTTCGATGTATTCCGCGGGCCAGATAAAAAGCCGTGGCGGGCCACATCCGGCCCACGAGCGGGAGGTTGCCCATATGTGGATTACAGGATTGATTATTAACAATCCACATATGGGCAACCTCCACAATGTAATCCACATATGGGCAACCTCCCGCTAGTGGGCCGGATGTGGCCCATATGTGGATTACAGGATTGATTATTAACATAAGGATTATACATTGATTACAGGAATGATTATTAAATTCATTATAAACAGGTAAATGAAAACAAAATTTCCAATTCCACATTGCTATGTGATTCTGGACAGTCTTGGTTCCCTGTAACACCCCTCACATGTCTATATTTTTTACTGTAGTTCTGAATCACCCATTATATCTAAAATATATATATCCTTAAGTATATAACGACAAAAACACAAAGCTCAAAAGTAACCGTGTATCCCTAATAGTATTCTTGGCACATTCCTTTCCCTACCATATCTTTCCTAGCCTGTTAGAAACAAAAGTTAGAGCACAACGGTATCTCACACTAAATCTACCAAAATCTGTTGAAATAATGAAACAATACGCATGGGTATTGTGGAAGCTTCTATTTTTATGTTGTCTCCAAAGTCTCAACAAATAAATTCAGCCAGACAACTGAAAAAGATTACACAGTAAGAAAAATTACAGTCATTGGTGTATTTCTTTCTAACGCAGGAGATAATAGGTATTTCTCTGATCTTGTGAATCCGTTAATGCTTTCCGACAGTTAAATTTCGTCTCGCGTGTGTGATTGAACTGAGATAATACTACTATTTAAATAAAGTACTTTTTTATTTAAAAGCATTGAAAAGAAATTTTATGATATTAACGTAAACGTTATAAAAGTGCGAAAAATTAATTTTTTCACAAATTTTGTTTTCAATGTAGAACACCCTTAAGTAAATGATGGAGAGGTTGTTGTGGTTGTAAATAAACGTATTGATCTATATTTTGGTACATTATGTCTTTTCTTTTACACTGTTAATTTTTAGTGACGAGTTACAGCAAATTCGAAAGGAGTTTTCAATTTATTTGTTTTGGTATAAGAAATCATAATTATCGAGAATCAGGTAATTCATATATTCCTATTTTTGAAGGGAAATAGTGATTACGTTGTAAAGGACTGAAAAACTTGAATGTGCTGATGATTTATTTTTAAATAACAAATCATAAAATCATTATAAAACTACAAGTACATGAAATTATTTATTGCACTAACTGCTTCGTATCGTGCATAAAAAAAGTAAATAAGTCACCTGAAGTCCCGCATAGATATCAGGGTGATTCCCAGAAAACGGAGTAAAACTAGTCCCTGCTAGTTTTCTACATTTCAGTTTTTTTGAGCTTTATAAGCTTTTCATGAAGCTGAAGAATGCATTTTTATGAAAAAAGCATAATTTATTGGGTGTTTATGATTTTACTTAACTTTTTTAGAGCATTAAAAAAATTGTTCTCATTTCGGTCATTGTTTCTGCACCAAAATTCATCATTTTTGTCACACCAGGATTAGAGGAAACACTAAATAAAAGAATGTCGAAGACTTTTTATTCCACTAGACATGAAATATAACATTTTGGATAGAAAGAAATAAACAAAAAAAAAATCATTTGAAAATTGAGATAGAAATTATGCAAAATCATCAATCTTATTTTGTACCCTTTAGTGAGAATCACCCATCTTTAATTAGATAAAATCTTTCAAGTAAAATCCAAAAAAAATCATTACTTGCTGCACTGAAAACATTAATTCTTCATTTTTCAAAAATTTTCTTTTATTGAATGAAAGGCGCTGTAACTTTTGTATGCAAGTGCTGAGACAAGTTTAACTCATCATAGATATACATTTCCTTATCATATAAAAATTAACGCATTATAGGTATAGTAAAAATAAATAAAAATAAAACAAGGCCTGTCAGAAAGATATCTCACAGGAGGAAATATATATTACTTACGTGACAGGATCAGGACCCTAATCCCTTACAAATTAGAATCCTTGCGCCGGGACAAACTTCGACTGTCGATCCTCCCACTTCCAAAAACGTATTTCTATGCCTTCAATTTATTTATTTTTTTCGATTATCAACCTCTTCGCGTCCTGTATTATCTCTCAAAATGGAATAATTTAAGTATGGTTTGCCACCAAAAGTCACAAAGGGCCATTCCTTGAGAACAGGGAGGGTGGAAAGAAATTGGATATACTAGTTTCGCCCCCCCCCAAAAAAAAGCACTACCTACTTTCAAGAAAGAAACTTTTAAATTGAGAACAGATAATGCAAAACGCGATAGAGCACAATTGTAAACAACAGTTGTCTTTAAAATAGACTTGTAGAAATGTTTTCTATTATGGTGTGATCACGGTACTAAGTGTATCAAGCTACGAGGAACCTAATTTGTAGAAGATTAGGATCCTATACACATATGTAAACAATTGACATTTCCCACATACTTTATAGACGGGCCTTGTATGGGAAAAATTTATCACCGTTCTTTGCTCTACTGTACTCGATTAAAAGTAGAAAGAATTCAATATAATAAGAGTATTTTCTCTTTAGTGTTTTTTTAAACTCTTTAAATGCTTAATTACTGCCCTTCACGTAGACATTCACAAAGGACAAAAAATATAATGTCTATGTTTGAACGACCAAGTTGATGTGACTGATGGGATATGATTACCCGAAGAGAAAAGTGGGCTATAGCAGGACGTAGCCATTAGGAGGTCAGATTATCCAGCTTGAGAAACTTTTTTTTTTCTAATGGCGCGTTCAGGCTTGACCGCTACGAGGTCCGCAGATGTTGGTCATTTCATCATGGGGACGCCTGTTAGGTAGACCATCCTCCCAAGCACTAGAGAAGCTGGTGCTGCTTTACTTCCCGTGCTCTTATGGGAACGGAGCTTAGCGACTAAGCCACTTTGGTGTGGGCTTGAAAGTCTTTGAAGAAAAACTCAGCAACCCCACAAAAAGAAAATTTGATGAAAATATCGATTTGAGATTTCTATACTAAAATAGTCTACATACCTTAAAGCTGATTTTGATGAAATTTTTATGACTTGTCTTTTTATGACATATTTCAATTCCAGCGCCAGCTACAGCTGTTTATATGAACATCTATCCTCCATTACTTATAACTGAATGAAAGAGTTAATCACATGTATCTCAGTTTATTGTTTTTGTGACTTTGTCAAATTGCAAGACTTTGTCAAATATTGATAAAATCTTATGAAAATGATTCTACATGAATTTTATATGATAAGCACACGATTTAAAGTTCGGATTCTCTAAATGTTGAATATTTTTTTAAAAAATCCAAGTGTAACATTTCTCATCAATTTATTTTTTTATTTATTTATTTTTTTCTTTTTTGCACAGTTGTCATTTTTTCTCGGAAACTAGTGAAATTGGCCAAGAGCCAATCCTTAAATTTGTTCAAACTATCTTATAACAAAAAACTGAGTCAAATACTTAAAAAATAGAAAAGGAATAGCATAATGAAATCATCAGCAAAGGTGACTTTTTAAAATAAAAAAATGATAATTTAATTTTATACTAAATTAGATGAGTTAAAAATTTACACAGTAATACCCAAAAGTTACTTTTCAAAACTTAAGAACAACATAAAAACGTTTGCGGTGTCGAGTTTCCTTTATTAAAAAAAAAAATATCATCAAGCCTTTTCCCGAAAAATTCTGTCTGTTATCACTTTTTGCCTCCCTCGACGAAATTTGATTTTTGGCTACATACCTTGGGCTGGTGAAAGCCCATGTCTAGTAAAAAATACTACGCAATATGTCTAGACACACGATGAATCTAACGAAGAAGTGGTATTTATTATGTATTCAAAATCAGAACAATAACATAACAAGCATAAATAGACCTACGAGAAATATTCAGTACATGCTACGCACAATTGAATTGTTAATAATTTAGTGTATTCCTCAGCAGTCTAAGAAGAAGACATTTTTTATTATTTTTTATATTATTCCTATTACGTAGAACATGCATTGTTAGGTTATGTGTTTTAAAAGTTACTTAAAAAGCTATTTTATACAGGGTGTGCCGAAAAGGCAGTGACACACGGTTTAATTCATTATCTATTAGAGATAAAGGAGCAGTAGTGGAAAACATGTTCAAAATAAGATAGTATAAAAGACTGCATTAAGAAAATTTTAATATCGTTAATTTTCTAAAAAGTTAACACTTTTATCCCCGTAAAAAAATTCCAAGAATTAAACTGTAAACTAATGAGGTGCTGCATAAAATTTGAAAACTATATCCTAAATATTGTGTGAGATGTAATAATAAATACATACTGACCTAAACCACATTTCAATGTCTCTTGAAAGGAAAAAATCACGTCGAATGATCACGTTTTAGGGATCGTACAGAATTACGAAAGAAAACACTTTTTTACTCTCTAGCAATGACCGTTTACACTCAAATTCATGTTTTATTAATGAGGACTATTTCTGTACGAGTGTCTTATACAATATAAAAGTTGCAGCTTTCTGAAAATCAACGAGAATAATTTTGGTCCTCATCGGAAGGTATGGGACTTCTGAATATTGGCACCCCTCGAAAACTGCTAGCGACTGCCTAGAGGACTTTCGGAGCCACGGATTCAACGAGGAAGACGAGCACCGCATGCGCAGGGTGGTCTTTAGTGGCACGCCGTTATCGAACCGCAACCTTCCGGTTACGCCTTAACCACTGGGTTATCACGGCCCACACCTTGTATATTGCAGTTCAATAACACGAATATGGTCCTTAAAAAATTCCGTCGATTTGTTAAATCCTAAATATTAACAATAACTGTTAAGTTCACACTAAAACTGAATTTTTATCCCTTTAAATGAGCTTTTCGTCCTCTTAAGGGAATTTTAAACTCCCTAAGGATCTATCTTGTCTCTTTCGAGAGTAACAACCATTAATTTTTAGAGAACAAACAATAGGTCATTAATACATGTATATTTCTCTTATTCAATTAGGAATTTTTTTTTTTTCGTAAATATTCTTAGAATTATAATACTCCGCTCAGCGTTACTGTATTTTTAAAATAACTTTAGTGCAGTGGACAATATTTCCAAGAAATCAAACTTACTAATTTTAATTAAGGATGCACTTTTAACGAAAACCCTTTTCCTCGAGTGCACAGTTTACTATCTCGTCGTCATAAATGACAAATGGAGGTCGAGTCCCACGAGAAAATCCTCTTAAGGAAAAACTATACTCTCTGAGGCTCTATCTTCTCTCGTTCGAGAAAAGTAGGTTAATGTCGGATAACTTTATTTAATGTTACTGCTCCGGATCGCAAACTAAAGATATAACAAATTGCTAATGTTTTCCTCGGATCACTTTTGGTGAAGTGCGTCCTTATATTTTGTTGGCAAACAAATGCAAATTCGGGCATTTCTACACAAGGAAAATTCTGTTTTTTTTTTTTTTTTTTTACATCGGTAAAATGCAACCTAATGATGATTCCAAGGAGAATTCGAAGCACAGGAAATTCGCTTAAAAACAGGGTGGAAATTGATGAATGTCTAGATCTGTACTGGCGTGTGTATTTGATTCTGTTTGCAATTGCAGATTGCGTTTTTATACGTTGAATAAGAAGAGGCCTTTGAAATTCAAGAAATGAGTTATTATAATGTTAAATCGATTTCTAATACTTATTTCTGTCACTATACTGTGGTAAATAAATTAACATTCCTTTGTGTACATGCTCTTTATAGGTTATTTTTTAAACTGCTGTTCAGGTACTATATTTATCTGGATGCAGCAATTACTTGTCTGTCGTACATTCATTGTCTAGGACAGCTGATATCTTCATTAGGTTATATGGCAGAGCTTTGGCATCTTCCCTTTTTTGTCACTGTTCCTTTTGGCGACTTGTTTTGGCATGTTAAATGCCATGATGTGGCAATGACTAACCATAGCTTACCTTTTATTTCCACGTAAACTTTCAATTTTCTTTTCGTGTTTTATTTACTTATTTTTTTGTATTATTGTATTTAATACTGAGTTGTTTAGGTTTTTTACGATATTTAATAGTTCTTTTTCGAATTTATTGCTAGTATAACAGCTTACATTAATATATATATATATATATAAAATAAAAATAAGGGGGGGGATTGAAGGGGGCAGAGCGCAAGTAAACATCAACTAAAAGGCTAGCAAATAATAAATATGTAAATGCATAATACAAAGCTGTATCCTGTGTAAAAGAAAAAAAAGAAATACGGTATACTAGAATAAATGATGAGATGGATTTTTTGCCAAGCCAGAACAGCGCCAAAAGGAAACTATACCAAAGCTGTTCCTGTTGTATTTCCAAAAAGACGATTAAAGTATATCACGTGGAGAGGGGGGGGGAGAGAGGTTGAAAGACATGTTTTTTCAAAATTTTAATATTTGAGAAATTTTTGATGTATTCTGCAACTGCAAAGTAGTGAAAATGTGAAAGAGTATATAGTTAGATTATTTTAATCAAGTATATAATTAACCATACTTTTTTTTAAATGACATATTCTCGGAGAGTTACGCGGACATTATTAATTATTACGTTATGTTCTCTTGACGTTATTAGTGGTAGTAGCCTGGGTCTGTGTGGACATAATAAGCATAATAAACCCAAGTAGGTCGGCGTCCATTCAATAAAGTGTAAAAATGCTCTCCAAAAAGCACATTGATATTTTTCGAAGTAGGCTGAATCAAAACAATCTATAAAATAAAAAATCTAATTCTATAATCATGAACTTCACCTCACATCCAATCTCGATCCACCTGAAAGTGGCTATGTCCATTGCATTTATGTAATTAATCTTATTTTCAATTTTGTAATATCTGATAATTCACTGTTTTAAGAAAAATATGTAATCGATAAAATCTACTGCTTACAATTCCGGAAATTCCCCTTTTACAGCAACAATATATTCAAAATTCCGGACAACTATGTCTCCTGTATACTTACATCTCTTTACCTGAATGCACACGGTACAAATATATACCTACTTACCTGCAAACTTACATAAAGAAATACAGATACACCGACATCCAGCTATTTATTTTACCCATAGCTTTAGCTATACATGGAAATTCAGTAAATATTCCCTTATCATGAATGCTTATCTAACAGTTTTATTGATTTTTCGGCACTTTAACACATAAATAACTATCAGAGCTTTAAAGGGACTTCGAAGGAAAGTTATGTCTTTTAACAATGCAATGGGTTATTGTTAAAACTCTTTACAATTCTTGAGCAGTCACTTTTAATACCTGTCACTTGCAGTTGTAAGGAAATGCATGCTTTTCGGAAGAAAGAGTCATTCTTCTAAATTTTCTGAATAAGTGCTGAATGGAAGACTTTTGCTTTTGCTTTTCTCCTCTTAGCTAACCAAACTATACAGCGTATATAAGGTTTTTTTTTTAAACTAAACACACACAATGTGAAAAATTGAAGGACAATCAACGCTGCCTTTGAAACCGTTTTTTTTTATTTTTTATTTATTTTTATTTATTTTATTTATTTATTTTTGATAGAAGTACTCTAATTTTTTATGAATTATATTTTAAGAAGAAGTGTATGGCAAAAAAGTATGAATTTCTATTAACCAGTTTTCGAATAAATGTTAATTGTTTTGGTGTTTTCATGAAAACAAAGTTCCTCAAGGGTACACTAACAAAGAAACTGCATCATATGTATACACTGTACAGATAAATGAGAAATATATATATTTTTTATTATTTCGTGATTATAATTTAAATAGTTTTAATGCAATATAAATAAATAAAGTTTACTTATTTACTGTATTGATTATTATTTACAAAATTTGAACGTTATCAGAGGAAAATTATTCAAATGATTTAATCTCTTATTAAAACTGCAGAACATGGTAAGGAAGGAATACATACATACATACATATATATGCGTATATATACATACAGGGTGTCCAGGATTATTGGGACAAACTTGAAGGGGAGGTAGAATACATTAAAAGGAGCAAGAATAACATAGCAATGTAGGATCGGAAACGTCGTCCGCATGTAGCTGTTAATCATCATTCTGGAAACAATTGCTGAAATAATTGTAGACTTTCCGACCGTTGTTCGTCAAAAACTAATATATATTTCACAGAAAGCAAGTAACTGAAATTGGTAATTTGAAAATTCTATTTTTATTTAATTGGTGAAATTTTCGGAGACAAGCTGATTGTTTAACAAACTAGATAAACATAGCAATCAGTCGAACAGTTCAAGACTTTTATCAAAGTGATTATTAATAGGTAAGTAAAAACAGTGTTTTTGACGTCACATTGTTGAGCAATTCTGAATACTCGTGATGTCCCCTATCTCCCCCCTATAAATTATGCAAGAAAATGACTTTAAGCACAGAAATAAACGCTTATATTCATATTCATGTATAGCTCCTGACCATCTTTGTTTAAAAATATCTCTGAGACACTTATATATCTGAATGGTGAAAGGCTGAAACTTTAAAAAGTGCCACTTTTTGAACTTGAATTATTTCCCACCTTATTTTGAACATTTTTCAATTTACATTGCCCACTTATCTCTAACAAAGAATAAAACCACGTTACCATCCATTTAGGATCCTATATATATATATGTCTGCGTGTGACACTTATTGTTTAGGAACATGTAATCAGTTGTATTAGATTACCTTTGCTTAGTTAGGCTGAAAGGGAAAATTCAAAAGTACCTCTTATTAGTTAACGCACTTTGTAATTTTACGGTAATAATATCTATGTGAGCCCTACTATTCTTTGCATATGCTTGAGATAAGTGATAATACTAATATTTGCCTTATTAGCTTCATAATATTTATAAATACTGTTATCCAAGTCTGCATACATGAGCTAGGTCAGGGGTGGCGAACTAATGGCACGCGACACAATATTTTGGGAACGCCTTCGAACCAAACGGTTTGCATTTTAATTAAAAATAGCAAAGTTCACTATGAAGTATCACGATCGAACGGTCACTAAGTCAAAATTATTTGACGGCACGTCTATGGCCTCATTAAACATTTCTTTAGAAAAAATGGCACGTTGATCCATAAAGGTTCGCCACCCCTGAGCTAGGTTATTCTTTAATATTAAACTATTTTTAATTAACTATTTTAGTTTTAAGTAAAATTTTATTTTCTATTTTAGTACGCAATATTTCTTATCTTGAGTTTGGAATAGGGAGCCAGACTTGCTTTTATATTAAGTAGTTTGTGTATGCTAGTGTATAAAATTTACTTTTCGATGGATGGCGCCTGTAGATTTTTCTTAGCGTCACTGAGCTATACGTTAGTATTGGCTGTAAACTTTAAACAGCGCTAGCAAGAGTGTTTTACAGACTTGGAATTTTCAAATGCTTAGAGTTAGACTACAAGGAGATATTAGAAATATCCGTTACGGCATTTGGATAAGATTTCATTATCATTCTCTCTTAACCTTTTACATTTATTTGTATTTATTTGCATTTTCGTGTTCTTTATTTCATTGCCATTTATTTCGCTTTTTGTCATCAAGTGTTAACTGATGGCAAATCGATTTTTGTTTTATTATGGATTATAACGGTTATTGTGGATTCATTATTCGAAATTTTCTTCTTCCGTTTTTTTTTTGTATATTTTACTTCAAGATTTATGTCTTGATGCATAATTTTTATGGGTTATTTATAGATTTTCAGATTCTGAGATTCGGCGTTATTTCCCTTGAAGCTTCATAGTTTTTTTTTTTTTTTACATTGCTGAAGGTGATGGCTTGATTATTAAAAGCACTTTAGACCTCATTTTCGATCCAAATGCCGACAAAGCATGTTAATAAATGAGATTGAATGTATTTCTTTTAATTTTTATGGTTTTCATATTTCTATTCTTGTCAATTGATATTGTTTTGTTGTATTTCCATTTTCTCTTTGCTTATATATTTATTGTTTTTTCAGAATGCGTTAATTTTAGTTCATATTCTCTCACTCGTTGGGTCTCTGCACAAATATATATAGAGGAAGATGTCCCAAAATGATCTTCTTAAGGTTAAAGTTGTATAAAATAACATAAACATTTAAATAAAACTTTGTACCTTTGCTAACATGTTTTACATTGTATTTTGCATCATAAACATATTTTAATAATACTTTAAAAGCACAATGAGTAATGAAAAAAATAGAAGTTTTAGAAAGTGTCCAAAGGATCATTTTACCATCAAACCAAAGACAAAATTATTCTTCATTTGCAAATACTTTTAAATTGTATTTTATCTGCAAAATAAAATATATAAAAGCATTTATAACTACACATAAAGAAATGAAATAAATTTTACAATCATATAGTATGCATGATTTTTTTAATGAAATTTTAAAATAAAAAAGGGTCACAAATAATAAAATGGAATAGTTTAGAATTACAGTAAAGAAAGTATGGCCTACAATAAACTCAGAAATAAATTAAATAATGTAATCGGGAGTCACGCATTTTGCGAACGGTTGAAGCGCTGCCATCACTGCTGGAAACCGATAGTGATATTACTGGAAGACGCCGAGAAACATAACAAACTTAGCTATCGCAATCCACTTCAAAAGACATACTCTGTAAGTAAACCGAGTCATATTTCTGTACAGGAGATACTGTATTTCTAAATAAATAAGAAAGTTAGTGCTTACCTTATATGAGAATAAATAAAACTCAGTTGTTTGAAGAAATTCTACTCAGATTAGTAATACATCGATCGCTTAAATAGGGTCACTGCTTCTTGACTTGGCACAATTAGTTTATGTGTTATCTTGTAGATAGCGCTGCCTCTATATAAAAAAAAATATATCTGTGGACCGTTTTGCCCACTAAGATATATATATATATATATATATATATATATATATATATATCACTGTAAGCGCATATCGTCAGTTTTCCCAATTTCTATTTACAATCCTAAATTAATGTATAAAACTTGATTTTAACTTGACTAAATTAAAGTTCCTCAAAAGAGTTTTTTGTAGAACGAGTTAATATTTGTCAATTAGAAGCAGCATTTTTTGTTTTACTTAAATAGCACATTAAAGTATATCTTTTATATTTTCTGTCTCTACGGATGAAGTTTTTATGCCATTAAAAAAGTAAACATTCTTGTGAAATGTGTATTAAAAAGAAAAAAAATCTAGTTACCAATTTAAACTTAAGCTTTTACTGACAATTGAAACTATTATATATTTGCTCAATTTAGCTGACAATCACAGCTGTGTTCGACAGGTATGTTAAAACAGTAAGCGTACATTTTTAAATCTTAGATAAATAAAATTAAACAAATAATTTTTTTCTTGTCTTCTTTTATTATTTTCTTTTCCCGTAAAAAACTCCACAATGACAGTACACATTTCTTCTTAATTATTTTGAACATTAAATGAAAAACTGGTTTAAGGGAAACGATTTTTCCCCTTAAATTCCAAATTCTAATTATGCATTTAATCATGTAAGACATTTCTTAAAGATACTTCAAATGATTTTCCTTGTCAATCACAGAATGATGTGAAATATTGTTCAGTATTGGAAATGGTGTTAGTGAAATTTACTTTCGTTCATTTACTTGAATTACCGAAGTTTACCTGAAATCTCTTAGTGCGTTTTAACTAATGTTAGAAAAGCAACTTTTCACTACTTACACTACCGCTACTACTATGATAAAATGTTTTTTTCATTGATATCGTGTTTGATATTTAATGCTTGCTTTGTATTACAAATTGATAATTCTTGAGTTTAATCTGTCCAACTTGTTTGAAATTGCATTAGATAATTTCTTTTAACCCATTTGTGCCTGGATATTTTTGCGACTTTCTTCGATTTTTACTGATAACAGAAATAATAGAAATATTTCTGATGTCCACTTCTTGAACAAGGAATGATTTCTTTTGAAATCATTATGCATAAAAATCGAAATATCAACATCCTACTTGGTCATGTTAAAATATTTTGTAGAGTTGAGGCTCAGTACTCATGAATAATGGCTAGGAAAAATAAATAACGTTTTCGACTAATAGCGAGAATGCCGTCCCAAAAAAGGGACACTAGGCATTAATGGGTTAAAGCATTATCTTAATCTATCAATGAAAAAATTACGAAAAAAAATATGTCAGCATGTGATCACATTAGATAATAATTCGTGAAAATTTATGAAATATTATTTTCAGATAACTTAATACGTTGCATTTTTTTTATAAGTAATTCATTTTTAGAAACATTAAATCTTCGAAAAAATAATAATATCTAAAGTTACATTTATAATTTGTAGAATAACGCTTTAAACATAATTTAGCAAGTCATTTGAAGTCTGACATGTTTTTTTCTTGGAAAATATCTGTCTGATAAATGAATATTTATTGTCATTAGTTACGGATTATATATTAGAAGGTAAATTTTTCTTTGACCAACATTCTTGGTTGTTTACTGTTTAAAAAGTTGTATTGTGAAACACGTTACACGCTGCTAGAGGTTTCCGCCATTTTCTACAATGCAGTTAACACTGTATTGATTGTCAGTATAGAAATTTCATTGTCTAAGTAGATTGCTTCTAATGCATCTGTCTGGAAAATATTAACTACTGAACCAATTAATGTAGGACATCACAAAGTAGTTCATCCAATAAAAATAGAGATTGAAACTAGTGCAACATTACCTTAGCAGTAGTTCAATTAAAAGTGACGTAACTTAGAAATAAATGTTTTTAGCAAGTATGACCAAGTATAGCCTGTTTCTCTCTCTAATTTCAGTTTTATGTCACGGTTCTGGAACCTAATGCCATTTGTTCCTTCAAAAATAAAGTAGCCGTTTCAGTAGAAATTCGTTCTCTGAACATGTTTGTTTCGTACAATCTTCAAGAGCTTATTTCCTACCTCTTGAAAACTGTCGTCTTGGCTGAATCCTATACGGCGAGTTACAATTTTGAATTTTGATTACCTAGAAGTTTCGTTTACCGTCATATCTAAATTCTTTACAAGATTTCACCTGTATTCCGGGATCTGAAGCCTTAATTATGTGTGAACATTTTAACAAACTGTCACGCTAACGATGCATGAAAATTAAAACTTGTGAGCGAATTTGTTTAGCACCAACTACCTGTACTAAATGAGTTATGATGAAAAGAGTGAAAAGTAATAATTTTAATCTTCAAAAGAAAGAAAGAGCAGAAATACAGACTAGTGGGGAGAAAATCTTTTTGGCTGTATATATACATATAATAAAATGACTCTTAAAAAATGTCAGAATCAAAAACATTTTATAAGACATTGAACAGACAGAAACAATTTTTTAATACGACAAGCAAAATAAAAAACAAAATTTTTTGTTATGTAAATACATTTTTTATAAATTTATTCTCAGCATTTAATAAAGAAATAGAATTTAACTCTAAAAAATAATAACATTTGATAAAAAATATAGTATTTAAAGATTTAGTAAATCTTTTTGTTAAAGAGTTTTTTTTTAAATCCTGTCTGAAATTGCATGATACACGCAGATGTGTTTGATAGGATTGTTTAACAGAAATGCGTAGTTTTTAAGCTTATATAAGCGAAATAAAAAAGTAACATATTTGTCTTTCTGAAATTTTTTGCACACTTTTGAAAAATTAAATATGTAGTAAGTGAAACAAGATTTTCTGTTGATGCCCAATAACCAATTATGCTTTTAATAATAAAATGCTTAGAATCATTCCATTCCAAAGGGACTTTAAAAGATCTTTTTTTATCTCAGTTTTAGGAGATCTGAAAAAACGACTTTAACAAAAAATCTTTTAGTTGTATTTTCGTAAACTAATAACGTACTTATGTTTTTATTTATTTATTTATTTTCTCCACGAGACCGTCAAAAGAATTTTACTTCTTTCAGTATTTATTAGTGTCTTGCTTTTTCACTGGTTGGTAATGCATTGGTGAATTGTTTCAGTTAATTCACCAAATTTCCTTGAAACTTCTTTTAAAATAATATAAAGCTAAGCATTACAGTTTAAAAGAAAAATTTGAAAAAAAAATTGAAACTAAAAATTAAAAATACATCGGAGATTTTGGTTGGGTAGCTTCTGAACATAATTTTCCCCTTTTGATTTTAGATAAGATTTTCAATATATGAACATTAAGTTTGCGAGAAATTTCAGATAGAAATGGCAACACTGTGTTTTTTTACTTCAATGCAGTACATACACATGAATCAATATAAACTTTAAAAAGCAACTCTGAATCCATGTCAAACTTTTGGGTAAATTAGACATCTGTGTTTAAGCTTTTAAAAATGTTCTTCATTATATTTTTAGAGAAAAAATATATAAATTGTTTCTATTCAAGACAGGTAGGTTCATCTTTTTGACAACTTTATCAGATTACTATGATTTTTATTACAGGATTTTTATAATCTGAAATATATATTCCAGGGTTGGCAAGTTTTTGACGGCAATAACCATGGGTTAAACTGTCATGACAAAAACCCTATGTCAAAAACATTTTGTGAAAAACTGTCAAAAAAATCAATTATTGCACTTGTAGTGTTACAAATATTAATTGATGTCTTTAACATTACATAAATTGTATAAGCTATGAATATGTGTGAAATGTTAATACTAATTTTTAAGAAATAAGGTCTTTTTATAAAACATATTGTCTAGAAAAAGGAAAAAAAAAAGGGAAAAGAAAATTAATTATGTATCCAATATAGTCAGAACAATACTCTTGCTATGGTCAGAACAATATTCTATCGTAAAAAGATAATCAATATCTCTGGTCTTATAATATTAAAATTCTAAATTATCAATTTCAATAAAAAACTAGTTGTGCTTTGTGGAAAAAATGAATGAAACTAATAAGTATTATTTCATTGTAAAATATTTTTTTCTTTGTATCTGTAATGAATTAATCAATCAATATTTAGAAAAGTAAAGCACTATAATTAGCATAAAATGTTTACTTTGCTTACATGTGTCAGGGTTATTTTATTTATTTTTAAGGAAAGTTCTTATAAAACACAAGAGTATTTTGTGTTTTATAAGAATGTGTGCATACTCATTACATTTAAGTTCTGAAATTTTTTGCTAATTCTCTTTTGAATGTGAAGCTTTAGTATACTGATAATTAATGGTGTTGATTTTTATTTTATTTAAATGACTGAAATTACTATGTTATTGGCTGTTGCTTAAAACACTTTCAATTTAGGTTTTTTGATTAGATCAAAAATAAACTTAATGTTTGCTTTTAGGAAATGTTCAGTCATACCTTAATTTGATAAACTGCCGATCATTATTTATCTAATTGTATATACAGTACCCTGAAGGCTATTAAAAATGATCCATCAACCATTTATAGTTGTTTACAGGAGAAAAATATTCCAATACATTACTCTATAGGCATAATTAGTTTGGCATTTTGTTCTCTTTCTTTAATAGATTAGTTTTTGAAATTTTTTGACGATTTAAACGAATTTTTGACAGTTTAAACGACGCTTGTCATGTCAAAAACCAGTTTTTGACGTCTAAAACCCAACCCTGATATTCGAATATATATCCGAGATATATATATACACGCTACAAAAGGTAGAAGGGAATATTTCGTTCTGAGAAAAACATGCGCCAATTTACCGTCCATCAGAACTGTAAAACTCGTTCATAGCGAAAATTTCTGTAATCTGGAATAGGTAAAGTCTTAGCGATTCCGCATTTTTGAGAAGTTCTTACTGTGTTGCAGTTTTTTGCTTTGTTTTACAATGTTGTTTTTCAATCAAACGAACCAAAGAGCTCCAGGGGATATCCCTTGCTTCCTAAAACATTATTAGGTGGCTACACTTACTTCTAATCGCATTGTTTACCACTAAAATAAATCACAAGCTATTACTAGTTTGTATTCAGTACCATGAATTCCTGAATTTGAGGATGATCAGTTCGAAAACTAATTTGAAAACACTGCCGTGAGATCCGTAATCTCATTTCATGTTCTGAAACTTCACAGTTAGAAGCACACATTTTTTTACACTTTTTTTTCCAGAAATGTATAACTAGTGTTATTTACATTTACTTCCACGAAACACTGATTGGTAGAAAGCTATGGAGATATCTAAATTTTTGAAGTTAACGAACAATGTGAGTACCAATGTAATGACGGACAGAAATGAAAAAATTTATTTCATCCATACTATATATATATAATCTTACTTACTTTTTAATAAAGATTAGTAAACTTTAGTAAAATTAGTAACTTTAGTAACTTTTAGTAACTTTAGTAAAATTTATTTCATCCATACTATATATATATAATCTTACTTACTTTTTAATAAAGATAAAAATTTTTAACCGCGTATTTCGAGTACGTGTGGCATTTAATTTTTACTTTGTATAGTATTATATTCTTTATCATAAAAAATATGAATGTTAAATTTCGTATACCAGTAGTTATGACTGGAATATTCGTGAACAGAAAGTACTTTTTTATTTTTTACACTCAACTCTAGTAAGATCAGCCTCGACGATTTCCTAGAACCGCTGTTTATACACAATCAGTTAGCAGTTTCTTTTTCTAAAGTAACGTTTTCAATCAAACAATGAATGAAAAATTCTCATTTATTTATGAGTACATTTTTTAAACCAGTAATCATATCTCGTTTGTTCTAAAATTTTCTTGTTTTTTTACGTTTAACCCAGCTAAATGCAATTTGTGAAGCCCTTTTATTCAGGAATAAGACCCATGGATGTCGTTCGCACTCATTTACACAAAAGATTGATAGCCTTTTCGGCAGAGATTTAAGCTAACCAGAAACCCAAAGCCTTATCATTAGCGAGCAGTCCACGGAAGACTATATAATATTCAGAAATCCGAAAATACTTTTCAGTTTTACACCAGGGATATTAAGCACTCTGAAGTAACAGAATAAAAGTACTATTAGTCAAGATTTTACATTATAGGGACATTTAAATCGAGTGGACCGAAAATGAATTGCAGGGAATGTATGTAATACCGTCCATCCGAACTATTTAAAACTCGTTCGTAGCTCGTTAAATTCTCAAAATCTCTATCATTAGCACTAATATATCCCTCCAGTGCTATTTATTAAGATGAATGTCAGGAACTCAAACTGCGCTCTCTAAATAGGTAAATAGAAATGACGTTAAATGTCCATTTAGATATGCCGACGCCTATTCAGCAAAGGTTGTGATTTGGATTTTAAAAGGCCATTAACTGATAATTTAAAAAACGTTTTTTGGACTCCTGTATAGCTATCGCAGACTTTACTGATTACTTCCGATTTAGAATTTCGTGAGTGGGTGTTATGTACTGAAATATACCTAACGCATTTCTTTCTAGGAAATAAAAACTGTTAAAAGAATAGTTGGTAAAAACAGAGTGGGCCTTCTTACTCAAATAAGTATAATTAAAAGGATATAAAATATCCTATATACCCGCGGTTCTCAGCCTTTTACGTTGCCCCCCCCTCGCATTTTTTGAGCATACATTCAGTTTTTTAATCTTTAACAATGAACATTAGTCGAATTTTCTACAAAGTAATGTTATCAGTAAAGTTTGAATGAACATTTTAAGCGAAAATGGATATATTTTTGAGTAAAAATGAGAATAAATAATATGATTTTAAAAAAAAACATGCATCCCTAATTGCTCTTTGGTTTTTCTCGCGGCCCCCCTGCAAACGCTCCGCGCTCCCCTTGGGGGTCGCGCTCCATAGGGTGAGAAACGCTACTATACACGCTTCAATAGGCAAAAGGAAATATTTTGTTATGAGAAGAATATGCACCACTTTACATTAGTAAATAATTATACATGATGTATTAACTTTCCCAATCTTACTTATATTTTCAAACAAGTTTGATTTCATTTAACTACACCTCCAGCGTCTGAATGCATTTTTTTAACAATAAAATTATCTTGATACTAATAACATTAATATTGCATTTGGTCTTGATACTAATAACATTAGTATTGCATTTGGATTCAAATGCTAGCCCATGAAAGTATTTATTTGTCCAAATACTGCGATGTAAAAGTCTTACTTTGAAATAAAGATTATTTTGTACATAAGAACAACAAAGATGAAGGCTTGAAAAGAACCGCACAGAATTCGATAAACTCTCTCTCCAAAACTAATCTTTAATAATCAATCAATATGAAAATCTCTGTATGATTTTTATTTCATATTTAAAAAATAAATTCTGTGAGCAAAACTTTCCAAAAACGCATAAGCATAAGCTATTAGCATCAGTTGACACTGTCAGAAATATAAGCAGTTTTCAAGAATATTTGCGGTGTAATGTTTTCTGCCATTTTTTACATAAATTTTTGCTTTCATTCATAAAATTGACGGTGCTTTGCTTAGTTGTGAAATTTCAAACCAATCCATTATTTTTTGTTAACTCATTCGTTTTATTGGAATCTTCTGCCCATACACCAATTTCTTAATTATTAGGTGAAATTTGTTTGAAGTACCAATTTTTTATAAATATTAATTTGAAAAACTGAAAAATTTTGTATAAAAATACAACTGTTCAGCTTTTAAAAAGTTGAACATAATAATACTGCGACTGATGGAATTTTTCTAGTCTTTAAAGGCTCGGTTTCAATTATAATACGTAATATTTTCAAAGCTACTACTCTTTTCCCAAAGGTAATTTTTCGAGTTTTAAAAATGTGTTCATTCAAGAATTATTAAAAAATTTTTCCTAATTATGATTTTTTAGAACACAATATTATAATTTATTAATATAAATAAGCTATAGTCCAGAAAAACACGTCATGTTTATTAGTAGAGGCCGTCACAAATTATTATTATTATTTAACTAAAGAGTACTTTACACGATTGACTTCTGTTTTGGGGTACACCAGAAAGTAATTCGTTTTTTTTTTCGTATGTCAATATTTTTGCTAGCCCAAAATTATGAATCAATAATTCGAAATTCGGCACGCATGTGTTTTTTAATGCAGGTGCTATATTAGACAACATTTTCTAAAATTTGTAATCTCTGGGGGAGTGGGGTGAAGCAGGTAGCTAAACGCAATTTTCAAAAATCTCTATAGCAGAGAAAAAAAATTATCCATAAAATTCTTGCTTGAAAATTGCAAGACTCGTGAATACCTAAAAATCAATTTCAGGACATTTTGAAATTCGTCTTCAAAGAATAGTCTTATCTTGAAAAAAGAAAATTAATAAAGTTCTTGCTTTAAAATGTAAAATATACGAATTCTATGCCTAAGCACAGCCTGTAATTAAAAATGTATTGAAAATTTATTTGTTTGAATATAACGTAAAAAAAAAGATAGTACTTAGTGCTATACCAAATGCTTTAGCAATTACGGCATGAGTATTAAAATTTCTCCTTACCATTGCAAGAATCCCTTTTTCTGTAAATTGCAGCTAAAATTTCAGCTGAAATAGTGTTGAAGGAAGAAAAAAAAATCATTATGTCCATGAGCCACTAAAAAGCATCCTCGACCAATCCCAGATGGCCGAATAAAACAAATTAAAAACCCATTACGATATAGTAGTTCAAACATCTAATATGGAATTAATAGCTCGATCGTGTTGAAAAGACTAATGTGGCATTAATATGATTTATATCATATCGCCGTGAGAGATTAGGATATTAATATTGCTGTACATTTATTTTTTTAACCGCCTTACCATCATTAATTACGTGACGGCTAAACATATACTTTTTTTCTATTTAACTATTAATTCACTACTGATGCATTTAATCGCTTTATTATTACATTTTTTATAAGAACCTTTGAATGTATGTATTTGCCTTAAGTTGGTTATATGAGGAATATAATACAAGATCATTTTTTATCTGTGAGTTTTTTAATTCACGCAGTATTTATATTAGTACTTCTTGGTTATGTTTATTATTATTTCTCCCTTTTTCAATACTTAAATTATTATTCAGTCCTTGGAAATATTTTTGTATGGTGTGTGATACATAAAATATTTTATAAACAAATAAATTTAATTTTACAGACATTTGGGCATGTATCTATTAGTTTACAGTTTTTTTCTTTTTTTTACAAACCCTGAAATTTCTTGAAAGAATGTCGTAGATTATTGTTCAATATTTTATATCATATACCCTCAGTGATGAATTTTACACAATTATCCCTATTTCATAACCCTTGATGACTATTCATTGACATACCTAGTTAGATTTTTAAATAAAAATGGTTGTGATTAAGTGATAACATTTTATACATTGCGATGCAGAAATATTTTAAACACAAGAATGAGTTTTGCAGATATTTCTGCATGTGCCTATTAGTTCAGAGTTTTTTTTTTTACAAACGCTGAAAATTTTTTAAGAATGTTGTATATTTTTGTTCCATTATATAACTTTAGGGATGAAATTTGCAGAATAATCACTATTTGATTACTCTGGACGACTTTTGATTAACATATGTAGTTAAATTTTTAAATAAAAATGGTTGTGTTTAAGTAAAAATATTTTATACTGTGTAATATGGAAATATTTTATACACAAAAATAAATGAGTTTTACAGACATTTTTACATGTGTCTATTATTTCACAGCTTTTTTTATTACAAATACAGAAAATTCTTCAATTAATGCTGTATATTATTTGCTCAGTATTTTACATTATATACCGTCAGGAATGAAATTTGCAGGATCGTCGCTATTTGATTACTCTGTATGACCGTTGATTGACATAGTTAGATTTTTAAATAAATATGTTTGTTTAATGCATTATGATAAATATTATGAACACATTACAAATATTCAAACGATAAAGAAAATCATTATGGCGTATTTAATATGACATTTCATTACATGTAAATCTTTCTAACATTGTACATTTAATTGATTCATCATACAGCCATTTATTTGCTGAATATTCTACTTAAACTTTTCGCATTCGAATGCATTCTACCAGTTCTTTTATTTGAATCGAAATTATGTTTTCATTTTGTCTTCTGATTTGTTGAATTTACAAAGTGTTTGACTACCAGACCGACAAACTAGCAGGAGTTGTAGGGGGTACAGAGATGACTCGGAATTACTTAGCAGTGCTGGGTCAGAAATTCTGTAGTTGCTAGCACTAGTGCAAGGCAGCAGACAAAAAGAACAGAAACAGCAACACATTAATAGGACAGAACAAATTTTATTGAAAAGCTGTCTGCAAAAGGTGTCCGAAATCACTACCAGGTGTCTTCAGGCAAGCTTGACAGCGGCGCCACATGGAAGATACCTGGCCACTGGAAGATACCTGGCAACGTTGCGTAACCTCCCGCCAGCTAGTATATTTCAACGATGAGATCCAGGGGAAGTTACTGGGGTCTCGTACACCTAAATCTTCATTCAGCATGTCAAACAGTTCCTCGTTTGAATTCTCGTTCGTACTACTACCTGAGGAACTGGGTCGCAAATGACGACTTCTAGCAGGATCGCTGTCCACGCGACTTTCCGCTCAGCCCCATCTGTCGCAAGACTGCCGGGAGGATATGAGACAGGCCAGGAATCTTCTGGAAGTAAGAAATTCCATGCAGCGTCGCTGTCAAGCCTGTCTGACCAGTTCTAGTAGCAATTTCGAACACCTTCTGTCGTACAACTTTTCAATAAAATGTTTTCTGTCCTATTACTTCCACAAGTCGTCAGGCATGCTTGACAGCGGCGCTTCATGTAAGTCCTTTTGTTCTAGTAGATTTCTTGAGGGTCGCGAACTCTCCCGGCAGCTATAGATATTTGAGCAGCGAGGTGTTCTATTAAAAGGAATTGGGGTTTCGTACACCAAACTCGTCATTCAATCTGTTGATCAGTTCATTGTTTGATACCCGTTCATCCTTTAACAACTCCGGTGACTGGTTGCCAAATGACGACTTTCAGTAGGAGCGCTATTCACGCGACCTTCTATTCAGCCCCATCTACCCCAAGGCTGTCGGGAGGAGACGAGAATATCCCAGAATATAAGGAATTCCATACTGCTGGCGTTGCTGCCAAGCTTGCCTGACCACGTCTGATTGTAATTTCGAGCACCTTCTGTAGTATAGCCTTTTAATAATATGTTTTCTGTCCCACTAATGAGTTGTTGTTTAAGTTCTTGTGCTCAACTTCTTTGCATCATAGCTATGTATATATATTTATATTCTGTAATAGCATCGTCATAAACCAATCCTGTAAGCTTTTAAGCTTTGTGAACACATTAATAAAAGGTTTTGCCAAATTACATGATCCTCTGAATCACAAAAGTGAATAGGACCTACGGGGGGGGTGTAAATACAAACGAAAATTACTATACACATAATTAGAGTGATCTTAAAACAAAGGTTCACTCAGTACTGTTTATTGTGAAAAGTATAACTTTTGGCCCATACGAAGTTCAAAATAGTATAATTGAATTCCCTCAATATTTTCAAACAGTAAAAAATCATCTTTTTAAGTTTGTATACATTTAAATTAAAAGTATTTTCTTAAAACCTATAAAAATGTATATATTCTTAATGCGTATATATAAAGAAACATTAACTGTTGGACGATCGAACGATTTACGTACTCAATTAAAAGTACGTCGAGATACCTCGAAACAGGGATTTTTTGAGAAAAAATTAATATGTGCATTATAATGCAGTTATTACACTTTCTGAAAAAATGAAGAAATAATAGTAAATTAGAAGATAATTTAACATCGTTATCTTTGGATGGGAAAAGCGAGCAAGTTTATCGAATAAATAAACTTGAATCATTGATTTTTATGTAAAGTTATTTAGTTTCACAGCTTTAAACAACATATAATGCGATTTTTTAAAATGATTTCATCGCAAGTTGTTATTGGATTCAAAATATTGGAATCAAACAATTTTCACAAAATGCATCTTTACAAAACCTATACAAGGAAACTTCTATCAGAATACCATATGCAAATGCTTTACTTGTAATTAAGAAATAGTGTAACACTAAGTCAACCCCGAGGATACAACAGTCTTTGATCTTGCAGATTGCTTCGAAATTTCGTATCTAAGTTCCAATTTAATTTATTCAGCGGTTAGAGGGCATGCTAAAGTTAATTATTTAGAGCTATGTGTCTTTGAAATCATTTTCTTACGATTTGATGGTTTGCTTCAATCTTCATTTGAGGGGTAATACGATTCACCAACCATCACAAACTTTTCGAATGCAAAACTAATTTCAGATTTTCGCGATGTGATCGGCTTCAGAGCTGTGTAATCAGCTGAAAGCTCAAACAGATTGAAACATTCTTTATTTAGTTTAAGGCATCAAAGTGAGAAAGTAAATAACGTTATTGAATGCAATTACATTGATTTATTCCTGTCGATGATTAGATTAGCTGCATGTCTATTGATAAGACAATCATTCTGAAGAAATTTGAGCTTAGTGAAGCCGTTGAGGATTTTTGAAAAATGGAATTTGAGTTTGGCAGATCTTCCAAATTTTATTTTAATTAATTAAACTGTTTTAATTAGACATCCACTGATGAATGGTCAACAGTTAGTTACGCCTTTATTGGGTAGCTGTGGTTATCTTGGAAAGCCAAATCATTCATTTTGCAAACTAATCAAACATTTTTCAGTCTTTAGGTTCTTCTATCCTGAATCAAACAGGTTTTAAATAGTATGCATTGACTTGACGCTTTGCACAGTTATACGCAAAGAAATTTCATTAAGCTATGTGGTAACTAAAGCCAAAAATATTCATAGTACTTGATGCTTTGCAGTTATACACAAAGTAATTTCAAAAAATTATGTGGTAACTAAAGTAAAAAATATTCACTCTAAATGGAATTTTTATATAATTATTTAGTAAGTTTAAAATAAACTTGAAAAACAAAACGAAAACAAAATAAGAACCGAGAAAGGGTGATGCTAATTACAGTTTTAAAAATATATTTTCAATTATATTTACAGCGTTTGTTATAAGAAATTGTTTTGCTGCAAACCAAGGCAAATGGCATTACAATGTTGTTGTTTACAAACATATTAAACATTAATAAATTGTTTCTTTTGCGCGTATGTAATTTTTGTGTTTCTACACTTTCCGAATATCAAGCTGTTTCTTATATGAACGAACTTCATTGACATTTTTAATGTACCCCTCCCCTTTTTTTCCCTGAGAGAAAAGCGTCTTTTATAGTTCACATAATGGACATGTACATAAGTTTGAACAGCTGTATTTATTTAAATGTTATAGGGCATTTATGATACTTGTTATCTTCTATATAATATGTATGAGTATTACCAATGAAATATTTTCTTGAGCTTAATTTTTTCTGTAATTTTGTAATATGGGGATTTCTCTTTTTTTTTTAACGAAGCATTAATTTTGCCTATAAAAAATAAATATTGCGGGGGGGGGGGGTAAAGCAAATGTTCTTCTATACGTTTTGAAAGTGCAAATCATAACACAATTTTAGAATGACTCGTTTCAATCGAGTAATTTTTATTATTTTTAAAAGAAAGAAAGGGAAACATACAAATTATTTCCTTCCATAAAGAGGGAGTTTTTTCGGTCGATGAGTTCAGCATTTCTCTTTATTTCTAAACACTGGTAGGGGTTAGACTTCCCATTATCATTATGTAATACATCGAGGAATCAAATACGTTGCGCCTCCCTCTTCTAATTATCAATCCCCCGTTACCCACTCCCAATACTGGCAAAGCAGAACCACCCTGAATGCAGGGAGTGCCCATGCCTGTTATACAACCGCATAATGTAACCCAAATCACTACACAGCTAACTATTAGTGTGAGACGTATGGTTTGTTGATGTCTCATTTAATAACTTCTATCTCTTCCTACAGTTCACTAGGTATACATTAAGATTATCAAACAAAGCCATTATGCACATCAAATTATACACTGACGCCTTTTGCAGATTCAAATAGTATCGGATATTGGATAGATGTTAGCTATTTACATTTTATCAGATATTTCAAGCTTGCCGAGGAGATTAATTTCAGGAACTGAGTGGGATATAGAACAGCGGCGTAAATCTAATTATCTCCATCCATTAAGATTTCAATATTAAATGTATCAGCCTTTAAAATAGCTCTTAATATTCCTGAAACTAATATGCATTTCATTTAAGTATTGCTTAAAATGATTATAATTGATTATACTTAAGACAGAATGAAGAGGTAAGGATAAAGCATTGCACTTATATAATTCCAAGTTTTTCTGGTTGAATTTTCTGTGTTTTATAAAGTTTAACGACTTTTAAGTTCTGCTACGATGATATAAAACTGCATTCATATAACCCATGCAAAGATCGCATCTTTTATTTTCCTGAAGAAAGAACATTAGTCTTTGCAATATCTTTGCTATTTCATAATCAAGAGAAACTGGTCGACAAGTGCAGCTATTCTATTGAGACCATATAAAATCTGCATTCAGATAACCCATTTAAAGATTGCATCTTTTGTTTCCCTGAAGAAATAACTTTAATCCTTGTAATACCTTGGCGATTCACAAGACAAGCTTTCTATTGTGGTATCAGACTACCTCATCAGAAGATGGCCCTTCCTAAGGAGAAAGGAATGTTAGCGTTCTTTTAAATGTGGTCAATCCCTTGAAAAGAGCACATGGGAGATTACGCAGTCTGCTCTGATCTAATCGATGCAATGAAGGTGGTCTCCAAATTTTCATCCAAAATTCTCTCCTAAATGGCTGAATTTCGATATCGTCAGGTGACGCCAGAGGAAAATTGACTGTTTTATAAAGTTTAACGATCTTTAAGTTCTGGTACGATGGTAAAAACTGCATTCATATAACCCATGTAAAGATCGCATCTTTTCTTTTCCTGAAAAAAAGAACTTTAGTTCTTGCAATATCTTTGCCATTTCGTAAGAAAGAAAAACTGGTCGACAAGTGCAGATATTCTATTGGGAACAGACTGCCTCACCAGAAGATGACCTTCCTAAGGAGAAAGGAATTTTAGCGTTCTTTTCAACGCGGTCAGTCACTTGGAAAAAGGAACACGGAAGATTACCCGATCTGCCCTGATCTCATCAATACATTGAGGCTGGTCTCTAAGTGTTTCAAATATATATTTCTCCAAAAGTAATCTTACTCCAAAATTATCTCCTAAATGGCTGAATTTCGATACCATTAGTTGACGTTAAAGAAAAATTGGCCAATGCTGAGTCCATTGTCAACAAGAAGGATTCTCAGCTCCCAAGCCGGATCAAGGTAATAAAAAGTTATATATGGTCATTTTTGGGGATTCGGAGAAACTCGTTTTATTTGTAAACTGATGAAATTGTAAGAGGAGCCTTGAGCGAGATCCGATTTTCTCGGGACTTCCCGAGTAATTCCAAGTTTTTCTCATAGGCCTTTCCAAATCGTAGGTTTATGACTGCGAATTGTCTCTTCATACAACTTGCGAAGGGGTATCTGTTTAATTTGGGAGAATCTCCAATAACGCCTGGCCTCCTCAGTGTAAACTATTTATGAGTCTGAATTTCCATTTTTGCTACAATAAATGTTTGTTAAGTATTGCTAAAAACTGAGTAATTATTTTTGATTGGCACGAGATCACACCCAATTACATGATATTGAATAAGTTAATTATAAAATAATTAGAAAATATATAAAAAAGAATAAAGGAAATCATTACAATAGAAGATGGTGAAAAGAAGTAAATAAATTTACAATCTGGCACAGCTCTAACGTCTCTATGAAAATCGCTAATGCTGTTTTAAGAAACAGGAATCCGATTACCTATAGATTAAAAATATCTTCAAAAGAGTAAGTTCGGACAAGGATTCAATTTAATTACAAGAAACTCCCGGAATTTATAAAATTAACGTAATTTTTGATGAAATCATTAAAAAAATGTAACATAGGTGTGACGAAAAATAAAATAAATTAAAAAATAACCTATTGATGACCTAAAATTCAGTAAAATTAGCACAGCCTTTTCGCGTCTTGTCTAGAACACTAAAATATCAGTCGATTTTGGCAACATCCAGAAAACTGCTGATTATAAAAACAGACCTTATGCCCTTTTCGTGAGTCACTAGACATTCACTCAATAGATATTATCACTGTAATTGATATGGTATACGCAAGTATTGATAACGGATGGATATTTTTACTCATGCAAGGAAGAGGAGATACCAGTTTTAACAGAGGAAGGCCGTGAGGCGACTGAACTATATTTTTGCGGATACTTATCTTAATTCTTCTTTCCAAAGACAGCTAAAAGTATTTAACGTAAATTATAATGTATTGACCGAATTATTAACTTTGAATTTTTTGTTAATGTCCAAGTTCAAGAAAAAATAACTTCGATATTTAGACAAAGATAAGACGCTGATTCTTATAAATTAAGAACATTGTACGATCTTATTATCACTATGTTTCTCTATCACGAGAGAATTTAAGAGAGAATAAATTTGAAAAAAAAGGGGCATCATTGCCACACATTTAGTCTGGCTAAAAAGAAAAAAAAAGGTAGTTTCATTGAAGTTTTAATCCATACACATTCTGATATCGCTATGGGAAAAAATTACACAAATGTACTCTTGTTCCCGACTCCCCCCTTTGACTAAAAATTTAGATGACGCAGTACAGTCATAACATAGTTACAAACATTCGCTGCTAAAGCGCTTTGGAGTCATGATACGATGCCTAGTTACGCCCGCGGTGATTTCGCAATGCAACCACACAGTGCAGTCACAATGCAACTCTCATACGTCCCAGATGAAATTTCAGACACTTACGATAGATGACAGCACCAAATCTCTTGCATAGAATATCAGAACCTGCTTGGGCCAGAACACTCGATCCAAAGGTTCCTAGGCTAACACGCTAAGTCCTACGCCGCGCTCATCTTGATACGAATCCTTTAAAGGGTCAACCGATTACAATTTTTATTTTTTTTTTGAAAATTGAAATTTTGGTAGCGTTCTCTATAAATAGAAATATATATATATAAGAAATTTATTATCAGAAAGAAATACCAGAATATCGTCACATAATATGTAACATGTTTCTTAACGAGTTATTCAACAGGTCAGAAAATTTTATGGTTGTGTCATTTCTTAAAGGCACAACTGAAACTAATAAAATTATTGCATATTTTTTATATTTGTAGGCTGAAACAGATTTTAAGTGTATAACCAAATGGAAGTTTCTGTTTCCTTACTTCACTTTAGATTTGCTCATATATGAAGTATCTATTTTCTTAAATTACATGTAAAAGCATATTTAATTAAATTTAGCAAAAATAATGATTTTATCATGAATTTTTTGAATCCAGTCTCGTGTTACTATAATTATTATTTATTTATGTGTTTATTATTATTAATGAGTAAATGCATTTTCTGTACTTCATTAAATATTGCATATTCTTTAAGAACTGCAGTTTCTAATAAATAGGCTCCATAAATGCTCTTTTATTTGTAATTTGTAGAATGCATAAAAAATGCATCAAGGAACCGTTGAAACCTACTAAAATATCCACACATTTTAATGTTTCCTATTTTGTCATGAAGCCCGAAATTTAACGGATAATTCAATTTACGAATTCGCAATTAATCTCTCTCAGGAACTGTGTTTTCCTAGCGTGAGGCGGCTCCCAGCTGATAAACATCTTGCATAGTATGGGGCGTACTACATTGTAATGAAGTACCCGTCGCTGCTTCCAAGTCAATCTCCTTTAACATGCGTGAAATGCTTAATGGTATGCAAACGGCCTTCCAATATCCGATTTCTGATAGCATTTATGACCCACAGGCGTTAATGCAGTGGCTCGCATTTATCATTTCCTTCCGACCACGTGTCAGGGTGCAATGGGAAAAGTTGCAAGATGTATATACAAGATATAAATTGCATTTGCAATTATTTTTAACCCTTTGAGGCGCAACCCTTTCCCAATGTTGAAAAAAAGGACAGCCGTTGCCATCGCTCGACTTAACTACCAGCAAGATGGCGGACGATCGAAACGTTCATCGCCTGCCACAGACCTAGAGAACCTTTTTTGACGCAGCTGGCTGTGCCGCACAGCCAGCTGCGTCAAAAAGGGTCCGCTCGTCCGCAATCTTGCTGGTAGTTAAGTCGAGCGATGACAACGGCTGCCCCTTTTTTCAGCATTGGGCAATCTATCCACCTGTTCTCGCATTCTTCCATTTTTCAGCAGATGTCAGTGCTGTTAAAAATAATCATGACAATTTTTTGACGGGAAATGACGTGCTAAAAAGTTAAGGATTCTCGTGGAGCTATGTCACCCGCAACTTTTCTTATAGAAATCAAATCTATTCTTCGTGACTGGCCACAGCCAGAATGTCAGAGTTTGTTGTTCCCAGAGCGGGAACACTGCGTGTTAAAGGGTTAAGAACGAGTGAACTTGTCTATATGCCACTTTCGATAAAAGTAAATAAATAAATAAATAATAAAATGTATATATATATATATATATATATATAAATGTAAATAAATAAATCTCAACACTTTCATATATCAAGTACGCATTAAAGTGGTCGGCATATTGTAAGCGTATCATAATTTATGCGTCGTCCCTTGTCTCATTTATTCCATTAAATCGGAAAGTATATTATTCATGAGCATGCAATATTTTTCTTCCTTGTTTCATAATATGTTTCTCCAAGATCGAAATTTATATTAAAATCGCCTACTAAAACTGTTTTACAATCTTCGCCAAGCTATTCAAACTATACTTCACCTCTATAAGTACTGTTTGGAATGTCATTATAATCCATTACTGTGCTATGCTTGTCTTTCTTGTTCCATAAAGCACTTTTCAAAATTGAAATTACATTAAATCACCTACTAAAATTGTTTCACAGTCTTCGTCAGGTATCTCTAATTATACTTCCCTTTTGACAAGCGTAGCCAGAGGCTGTAGCTCTGGTTCCTTACGGAGTATATGTACGCTGGTAGCGAGGGCGGATGATCGTAGAGAAGTAGATGATGAAAGTTAGTATTTGTAGAAAGGATTATAACTTGTACGACTTATAGTAAGTGAGAGCGACATAGTTTTTCTGAGGAAAGATCGCATCGTATAGTGGTTGCACATTTTAAATCTCACACTCTGCAACGATTGTTGAAAGGAGGGAATTATTATGCACCCTTAGATCAACGAACATGCTTTTCTTCCCTCACTGAATCGATTAAATCACAATATGAGCATACTAGAAATCCCTCATCAGTTAGACGACGAGGAAGGACAAATTCCAAAATCAAGAATGAAATTCGCTTTTGATGGCGCATGTCGTTTTACTTCTTCTGAAACATGATCACACAAACACTTTGAACACTGGGCTAACACGTTTTACTTCAGGAGAAAAAACACATTTTGAAGACCACATTCCCTTTAAATAAGGAGTCTCAGTCAACACCTTTAAACTTGAAACATATTGCTTTATTTTCACACTGGAACAGTCACTAATTTCCAAAACGCAGGATTATACATTTAAAACTCTACAATACATTGCATTCAAAAGTAAACTTGGGGAAGCGTGTTGACAAAAACATCACGGCGATCATATTAAAGCGGCCTGGTACCTCGGTGGGTGAACGCCTCCGTCACCATAAAGTGATCGGCATAGATGCTAATCCGTGCAACGCGTCGTGGTGGGCAAAGCCTCCTCACATGAAGTGAGTGGCTTGCCCCACCAAAAATTACTCTCCAACTGCTAAAGAAAAAACCGTTAAAACATGTGTCTATAGAAAGAGCCCGAACTTTCTGGAACAATTTTTAGCAGGTGTTTTTCGAGCAATATGCTTCTTGCACAGCAGAGGAAAACCGCAAACACATCTGTTTCAGCGGAGCAGAGAAAACATATGCGAGCGAAGAGGTGTTATGATTATTCTTTTAGCCGGCATCAACTGTTATTTTATTTAAAAGCAGCTGATAAGAGGGAAATGATTTAGAAGTACGTTAATGCGCTGTAATTGAGAAGGCCAAGAGGAAAACTATTAGCTTTAAAAAATAGTTATTATTAAAAACTTTTAAATTAGATTTAGAATAGATTATTAGTTTAAATTTAGACAATATTAATTAGGATTTGTATTAATAATTTTTCATTAAAAAATATGCACGTTGTGTCAACGTGACATAGCCAGTGGCGTTGGCAGAAATTTTTCATGGGAGGGATTTTTCGACTACTGCGACTCATATATATGTATATATACATGTGTGTGATAAGGGAGTGAAGAATTAACTGACACTTTTAAGTGTAAACAAATAGAGCACTGCCCGTCTTGGGGGATTGATCTTGTATCTGTGTACCCGTGCATTGTAAATTTATCTTAATTTATCGCCTTTAATCACCGCTATTTTTGAATTTCTTTAGCATTTAACCTTAAGAGTAAAGCCCTAATAATAAACAGCTGATTGTATATAAAGTTTATGAACAGAGTAGCGCATTCTGTTGCACATACAAGACAAACAGGAGAGGTGACAACCTTGCAGCAATACATAAGTAGGCGTGTGTACCATCATCACCCTATAACTGGGGGAAGACGCAATATAACTCAAAATAAATTTACTTGTATTTCATATTTAGATAGTGTATGTTATTGTGTTAAATTTAAATGGAATTAATAAATATAAGTATCGTTTTTATAATATTTTAATAAACCTAATGTTCCGCCCAGGTGGTGTAGTGGCTAGAGAACCGTTCTATCACGCCTTGGGTCCGGGTTCGAATCCCAGCTTGGGCATGGATGTTAACTTGCCCGTCCCTTTATAGGGGGTAATGCTGTCCGCTCACTGGGTGCTCCCATAATAAAATGGACAGTAACTCGGGCCTTTGTAGTGGCGAATGCTTGATGAGCAAGTCCCCGCCCATTGGGAAAAAAAATAATAATAAAACTAATATTAAATCTTTTTATAATATTTCACATTGTCTATAATGCATGTGTATTACAGTTCTAGATATCTCTTTTGTTCTAAGATAGTCATATTTTTAAACAAATACAACTAACATTTTCTTATTATACAAAAAATGCGTCGAATTTACGAAAGCTAAACGGATCGATATTTTTGGTCAGAATTAAATTAACAGTTAAACTATGGGTCAGATTTAAATTTGCGCTGTATATTACGGATAAATTTAATCTAAACAAGGTCTCAAGTGTCATTTGTTTCATTGCATCAAAGGGCAAGATATGATTGCACGAAGAATGCTGTGGGAATTTTTTGCACACAATGATATGCTGTGCTCGCTAATATTTAAAACTGCTCTCTTATTAGTTTTAGCTAAGTAATTAAAAACAACTTACAAATTTGTTTGTTTCTCCATAGCTATTGTTAATTTAAATTTAATGTTCCAATATATCCCTTATTTTTCTTATTAACTGTAGCGTTGTATCGTACCTCATAACTGACGGAATATTCCCCGTAGATAGAGAGGTAAAGTAACTTGCTGCAGTTACATGAGTTAACATTGCCTTCTCTTCTACATATTGGCAAACGTGAAGAATTTCATCTGGTAAAAGCTATGCTGGATTGGATATGTAGTTTTCTGAATAAGGTAGGGCATATATAGAGCATATAGTTTTACTCCAACTTTTTATAAACTTTAAAAAATGTACTTGTAGTCTGACACTCAGTATTCAGTTCAATTTGAGTAGAATAATATATTATAACATAAGCGTCATGTCTCATTTATTTTAACACTATGTTTAACTAAAATGTAAACTGTGAGAGTCACTCATGGCATTTTCTAAGTCTGGTACATTCGTATTGATACATGTGCCAATGTGCCTCATGGTAGACTGAAAATTGGTATAACGTTCTTTTTCAATGTATTTGCTTTTGTCTGAGCAAATTACATATACTTAATTACTGTATGCATTTGGAATTGTAGTATATTTATTTAGATTATGTACAGTTTTAAACAAGTGCAGATTTCCTTCTTTGATGTTTTTTCATAGGCTAAGCTGCACATTTATGATTTCTAATTTTTAATTATTTGCAGGTACCATGAGGAATTACAAGAAAAAATCTAACTGATCAAAAAATTTTTTGAAGACACCATGACAAAAGCTGGACAGCAGGAACTTATGGATTAAAAGTGCAGTTACTTAATAAAAACTATTGGCTTAAATGAAAAAGAAATTTCACAAGAATTCTAGTTGAAGTATTATATAGAACTAAATTTTCTCATGTATATTTTGACGTTGAAAAATATGCAAACATCTCAATATTTTGCTGTGTAATATTCCGAGCTTCACACATGAATACTGTAGGGCGACCCACCAATATCATGTACCAATCTTTGCTATTACAGGGTAGATTGGTATACAATGTTTTTTTTTCTTTTGAAAATATATGCTACAGATTTTAATAGAGTGTAAAGCAAAAAATGGCCCATCACTTTGTAACAGAAGAAAACACTTTACAATCGCATAGTTTTAATTCTTTTTAAATCTTTTTAATTTTGAAAAATAAGTTCATCATGAAAATAAATGCTTTCTGAAGCCAATCAGTGTGCCTCGGTCTTCCCTATACTGCTTATTTCTGGTTCTAAAAGAGAAATCTTTTGCAATGTAAGTATCCGAAAGACAGAAAAGTAGCGAAAGAATTTTTAACTGGTCAAAAGACGTAAAGAAAAATGATAATTGGTTCTATCGACGTTTCAAAACCAAAATAAAAAGGAGAAAAAGGAACAATGAAGTTAAAAGTCAGAACAACATTTTCTTTGGCAACAAACAAAGAAATACAGAAAAATACAGTACGGCTTTCTACACCTGTTAGTTTAGCCCTGTACAAGTATAACCACCCTATTATTTTAGATATTTTAGCTGATAGATACTAATTATTCCTTCAATGAAATAAATATTACACATTCGTAATAAGTGAACATTGATTTTACATCAATATTTTAATGTTGACAATAAATATTCTAGCATTTTTTTCTGTAAAGTAAGTATGCTTAACAATCACGCTATCATGAAGTGTTGACAGCATTAAAATATCAAAATATTTTTCTTCAAAGATGATTTGGCCGAACATGGCCGAATAGAGAAGACACTGAACATGGTAGATGGCCGTGTAAAGGTACAAGACTGTAGACTTCCTGAAGTTTTGAGCGTTTTTCTGTAGATGTAACTTAAATTCTGTAGATGTAACTTCTGTAGATGTAACTAATAATAATACTTATTACGGAGTGTTAGAGTCCGTTCAAAGTCTTACACCTCAGGCATCCTCCCTTTTAAGCAGATAATCCTCATGTAGCTTTGCTTAACCACAAAATCCAATTTAATTCAATCAAACATTTTCCGAATAACAACCAATCCCAGTTTATCATGCAGGCATAATTCCAAACGGTTTTTATTTTGCAACTGAGCACGAAATTAAATGGTTAATTCAATTTTCCAATTCTCACTTAGCCTCATTTTATTAATTCAGGAGATTCATTTCTAAGCGTGGAACAGCACAAAGCTGATAAACATCTTACATGGATACAATCCAAGTCATATACTGTAATGAGGTAGCCGCTGCCGTTTCGAAATCAATCTCGTTTAGCATGCGTGAAATGCTTAATGATATGCAAATAGCCTTCCAATATCCGATTTCTGATAGCATTCATAACCCACAGGCGTTAATGCAGAGGAACGCATTTATCATCCCTCCTGACCACGTGTCAGTGAGCGCACTTTGAAATACTGACGGTATAGAACATATCTAACATGGAATGAGTGTCAAATTCTCTAAAACCAAATATAACGTGTCAAAATGTAAACTACTCATTAAATTACATGAATAAAAACAGGCTGTCATGAAATGGAGTCCATAACTGAAATTTCTATGGGTATGTACTTCATTTAAGAAGTAGTTCATACACGATTTTTTACAAAATCGACGGAACTAGCTTTCTGAATCTTAAAATATATTGTAAATGAATCTTTTTTATCCTAGATCAGTGGCGGGGAACCTCTGACCCTCGAGTCAGATACTAATTCATGCAGTCTATTCAAATGACTCACGAATTGATTTTTATAAACTTTTCTCGGGATTTTAAAAATATCTTTTTTTTTTTTTTTTTAAACTATCCTCCTCCCCCTTTTGTGATGGTTGTATTCGTCAAATATTAAACACGGGAGTTAGCTTTAACGCGTGATTTTCTTCAAAGGTTAACCCAGAAAATGGTATTCACCATACCAGATACAAGGGTTACCACGACATTTGGCCAATACAATAACCGCATAGTGTCTGAAAATCAGTCTGGCTATCCGGTTACCTTACTCGCGGATTCACGGCTTTTGGTGTGCACCGCAGTAAGTGAAAGTACTTAGTAATCCATGAGCTAGTATTAAAAAAAATAATAAAGCAAGTTTGACCCACTTCTCGAAAAACGTTGGCCATCAGTGTTCTAGATGTAACACTTAATTGTTCTATGATAAAAATTCAGGAATTTACTGACTGTTAAGTAAGTATTTATTTATGTATGTTCTGAGAAGGCTTACAGTTGAAAAGAAGTAGAGTACAATTTAACAATCTATCATTAAGTCCCTTTTGTAGTTGATTTCATTTTTAATTCTGTTATCGTCAAAACTACTGATCAAAATGTATCCGAAATTTATTTTCACTGGATTGGATGGCCTTAAAATGTACTGAAAACAAACTTTATATTCCTATTACCAATTTGAAATATGTTTCATATTTCTTAGTTAAGATGAAAATTGTATAATCTTACACAATTTTCGTTATTTTAAACCATTTTGCGAAATTTTTTTGAGCAATATCACTCCTTACGATGCATCTATAACTGTAGAAGGTGTAGTTTAAAGTTTAAAATTTCTTCTTAGTATTAGATGATTTATTATTTAATAATAATTTAAACGTATTGATTATTCACTTAAATTAATAAAAAATTAATGGTTGACATTTTGGACCAGCTGAATTAAAGACACATTGTCATATTATTTAACGATAAAGGCATTATTTAACTTTTGAACATTGATTCTGTTATAATCTGTAATGACTCTCATTGACAAATTTTTTATTCATAATACAGGGTATCTATAAAAATCTAGTGAAATAAAATTTTGTGAAATAAAGCATTACTGAAATAAAATATTATCTGTACTGAAGCTTTATATGAATTAGATCAGAACATGTTACCCCAGATGATTCAAAATAGATGTTAAAGCAATTATCTTTTGAACAGTAAGGGATCGAATAAGGGTTTCAATTCAAAAGATTCGTCAAATAAAGAGTAGCTTTCAGTTACAATGAAAATACAAAATTTAATTTTTATACGGTCTATTATATACTATCAGTTATATATTTTTTAAAAGATGTTAATTTTTCTCATCAGTATTAATTCAGTGTCAAGAGTATTAATTTAAAAAATCCCATATCGAAATCAAAAAGTTAGCGAGATGTCTAATGTTAAAAATGATGACTTACACCACTTTACCTGGTGTGCTGGCATCTGTTTTTAGGCGGAATGCTTACTTTAGGACACCAACTATGGACTGAGTAAAGTTAAATAATGATCCTTTTGTTGGAAAACGGCAATTAAACGCATTCAAACTCGTAAAATTAACATATTTAGATATGACCTCAACTCATATCTATTGCAATATGAAATTTTAGATAGATTAGTTTCTCAGGGTTCATCCACTAATTACGTCCCCTTCCAGGGAAAAAAGTTCCATGAAATAGAGAATGACAGAGAAAATAATGTGGGTTAATATTCACTAGAAACTGCCAAATTTGTATTACAGGTAAGTTATGCCTAAAATAAGATTTGTAGGAATAAAATGTAGGAGTCAAATGGCCACTAACATAATTTTACGTCAGTTGAAAAGTAATTTTATTTTTTCTCACATTTGAGACATCCCCTTATTATTTAGCGATAAATTCTGAACTTTTTAACGCGATTTTCTGGGAAACTATTCCCCTCTGAGACAAGGGACTTTTTAAAATGTGTCTTCTTAAGACAGACCAGCATTTTTCTAAATGTAAGTGACAAGAAAGTAGGGACAGTGTAAAAATTAAATTTCTTATGTTAATATGTAATCAGACCCTTGTAAAAAACGATCATATCTGAAATTTACTCTTTATTCGACAAACTTTGCCAATATGTTTTGATCATTTGCGGTTTAAAAGATAATCTATTTAACATCGTTTTGAATTCCCCCCCCCCGCATAGTGTTTGTGTGGGAACAAGCCGTAAAATCCAATTTCACCTTTTTCTTTTCAAATAATTTAGGAATTTTTATTTTCCTTCTTTCAGAGTTTTACTCTTGAAGATTAATATTGAACTATTAATATTGGTAATTTGGCCCTTAATCTTACACCCAATATTTTATGATTTTTATAGGCACACATTTCTCCGTTATTATAGCTACTGAAATTTTGATTTTGAAACATTCCTATATAACTTACATTTTATATGCAACAAACATTCATTTAATTTATTTAATAAATGCAATAAACAAATTTTCATTTATAATAAAAAAACAATTTTATAGAGTCGAATTCATTTTTAATGAACTATAATATTGGCTAATTTGGCTCTTAATCTGACAACCAAAGTCGAAAACCCTCAAGCTTTGGTGTTTGCTTTTTTAAAAATGAATTGAGCTGGTTAAGTCGTGTTTACAACAATGAAATATAGTTAAAAGTATAAACTTTTCGAGGAACTCAAACTGAAGGAAAGATAACAATGCTTCAAGAAGGTTTTTTTTCTTCTTATAATAACTGAAATTATGTTTCCACTAATATGTTTTATGTTTTCTACCGAGTTAATTACTTGTTGTTTATTCTTCTTGTCTACATTTTTGTAAATATGACACTTTTATATGCTGCCGCTTCATCTTGGAATAATCCTTGACTTCTCATTAAAACTTCTTTCAAATTTAAACTGTTATACAATCTATTTCTAAGTAAATATTTTATAATGTACATTTATATGCCTTACGAATGGAATATAACTAGCAACTATGCGAAGCGTATAAACCCCGTGTGTTAGAAATGCATATTTCGTGGGCTATTACACATAATGGACATCTAAAATGCATTTATATACTCATGATGGCACCTTAAGCACAGCTAATGAACGTGCAAAATAAATAATGAAATGCACTGTCCGCTTAATGTAAATGCACTTTCACCAAATGCAGATTTTACTATACTGTGCGGCATCTTTACAAGCATCATTTTAAGTTGCAATAAATAGATAAAATGAGTGGGAGTTTTATTTTAAATGGCAACGTTTGACGAAAGTTTTAGTTAATAAACTAAACATGAGTTCTATGAAATTTTTAATAGGATGTAATTTGATGCTCATAGTAGTTTATAGAATGCGTCTCATACATCTAAATACATCATAGTATAGTGTATTTCTTATAAACACGCATTCAGATTGACCTATACCGTCTTCGCTAGCTAAGTGCCCGTTCTTCGAACATAGAAAAAAGCTTACTTTCTCTTCAATGTGGAAAAGAATAATCTGAATAACTTGATAGAAAAAAAGAAACATGCACACCATATTGAGAAAAGCCAGAAGTATGATAATATTTTAAGTTAACAAGAGCAGTATCGAGTAAATAGTAATAAATAAATTTCTATACAAATGCAAAGCATTCTTCATAGGGAATTTAACTTCTTCTAGACTTGTAATATTTGGAAAAAGACAAGTTCAGTGATCCTCTAACATATAGATATTATATTTGAATGCCTTTCTGATGTGTTATCTTTGGTTGACTTCAGTAAAACGAGAAAACCATTGTACACTAGCTTCCAAAAGTTAAGGAACAACATGTTTTCCGAAGTTCACTAAAAAAAAAATTCACACTAAAAATAAAGTTTATAATTTTTATAAGTGATAAAAATGAACTTTATGCAAATTTATGCAAAAACGATGGATACCACTTTTTTATAGGATGCATGCATATATGAGCATACATATAAGAGTGGGGGGAAAGTATGCAATTATCAGGCTTTCGTAATTACGCGTGTAACTTTAGTTGATTTACAACCGTTGTTGTCAGATTCGTTGACAATCGACAGAAGAGTCCAAAAATGTGTAGGAAAAGCCGTTTGCCCGATTCTTTAACGTGGAGGGCGATGGATGGAAATAGGGTTGCCACAGGTTGATGCTGCTAGGCGTTCTTATAGGGCTATCACACTGAGAAAAATCCGACCAACTTTTCTTGGAAATCAAGTTTCCGGCCGATTTTCTCCGCCGTTACCTTGACGACCGCGAACTCCAACTTTTTCCTTTCCGAAGGAGGAAATCGGAGTCGGACGAAATTTCGGCCAATCAGAGTACTTCTTCCTGCTACGTCATAAGCAATTTCGAGCAATGGGGACTATGTTTGTAACTTGGCTCGATGTCAGAATCACGTGTAAATAAAATTATGGCCGCGTTCAAGTGAACTTTGGAATTAGAGATTGCTGCCAATCCGATCCTGTCGAAATTGCTGCCGATCCGATGTAAATATACCAACGCACGATAAGTAAAATAAGAACCTGCACGCGAAATCAGCGATGCGATGACTATTTGGCATCGGAGAGAGTTTGTTTACTTTGCAACCCTTAAAGATAACCACGCCTTCAAGTCCGTCGGAAAAGTTGGTCCAGGGCGAAGTTGTTCTGATTTTCCCTTTATTGTGATAAGGCCATTAGTGTGTCTCGCACTGTGGTCCATCTTCTCTGGAATCAATATCAAATCGAAGCTTCTGCGTAGAGAAGGCGTGTTCCAGACCGACCAATTGCTGAGTACCTTCAGAAGACCGTTTTCTATCTCTTTTGGCCCGGAGGAGAAGCATTTCTCTGCCGAAACTTGTTGCAGACCGTTCTGTATCATCAGGGAGAAGAATATATGCCACTACACGGCGCGAAGGCGTCTTCTCAATGCAGGTCTCTATGCAAGGCAACCAGTTATGTGTGTCGCCCTCAACGGACGACAGAGAAAGGCCTGTTTATCTTGGGCAAGATAACGCGTTTCCTGGACTAGACAGTGATAGGCTTCTGTACTCTTTACAGCCAAGTCTAGATTCACACTACAGAGAGATTCAGGGCGTCTGCTGATCTGGAGGGAACAAAGCACCAGATACCATCAATCCAACACTGTTGAAATACACAGCTCCGTAGGTGGTGGAATTATGGTTTGGGCAGGGAACTCATTCGGTCGTGACACTGACTTGCATGCGTTCCAGGGAGGAACTCTGACTGGTGTGAGATGTCGAGATGAGATCCTTGATACATATGTCTGCCCATATGTCGGTACAGTTGGCAATGATTTCATTCTGATGAATGATAATGTACGACCTCACCGATCTGTAGATGCTGAGGAATATATTGAGGGTCTTGGTTTAGATCGAATGGAATGGCCAGCTAATATTCAGACCTAAACCGATAGAGCATCTTTGGGACTATCCTTGTAGTCAGGTTTCTGCTTTAAGTCGACCTCCAAAATTTTTAGGAGAGCTGTAACAAAGCTTACTCCGTGTCTGGTTTTCGCTTAGCATTTTGGTAACCAATAACTTAATTGACGGCATGGAAATCGATGCCTCGATGAGCGCATTCGCAAGCTAGGGTTGGGAATATCCCTTATTAAAACTCATTTTTGTTATGTTTCTTATAACATTTTACCACATAAGGCGGTGATATATTATTTTTTACAAGAATGGACATTTCCAGAGAGGTTGTATATTTTTGTTGTAAATCCTTTTAGGGTTTTTCTTATGTCAAATTACTTGATCTGAACCTCAAAATTTTGCTGAGGCATTTCTCTCTAGAAATTTCATCTTCCCACACAACTATAATCAGTAAAGGTTAACTAATTTTCTTTCCTTTCACATTTCAAACTAATGCATGTTCATGTAAGTTGGTTTCTTAAATAATTTTGTATTTTCCTATTTTTCTGTAGAAAGTATTTTTGAGGCATTTTCTTTTCTGGTAGGTTTCGAACATTTGAATGATATATAGGGGAAGGTGGCCCTAAATAATCCCCTTAAGATGGAAAACTTGCATAAAATAACAAAAATGTTAAATAAAACTTTGGCCCCTTTCCACAATATTTTACACTATATTTTGCATCATAAACATATTTTAATAATATTTGAAACCCAATTTGAGTAACGAAAAAAAAAAAATAGAATTTTGAAAAAAACGTCCCCAAAGGATCATTCTAGCCTTACCCAATGGCAAAATGATCCTTCATTTGAATATAATTGTAAACTGTTTTTATTGGCAAAATAAAAGATGTCAAAGTAATTATGACAATACATAATGAAATAAAATAAGTTTTAAAATTATATATTATGCATAATCTTTTATGAACCTTTTAAAATTAAAAAAATGTCAGAAACAATAAAATGGAATATTTCAAATTTATAAATAAAAAATTGTAGCCTACAATAAACGCAGAAATAAAATAAATGATGTAATGGGGAGTCACGCATTTTGGAAACGTCCGAAGAGATGCCATGATGATTACGACCCGGTATTTTAGTTTCTTCAGTCGATGGATCATTTTACCCGGCAGTATGGCTGCCCACTTTAGGTCATATTACTATAACACGCCCAGAAGCATAACAAATCAACGAATTTAATTCAAATCTAAAAACAAGTCATATTTATGTGCATTAAATACTGTATTTCTAAATAAATAGGAAAGTTAGTGCTTAGCTTATAAGAGATTTGTTAAAAACCCCTTTTTTAAAGAATTCTACTCAGACACATGCTACACCGATCACTTAAATATCAACATTGCCTCTTCTTGACTTATTGGCACAACTGTTTCATGTGTTACATTGTAGATAGTTCTGCCTGTGTGGAAGAAAACATGTGGATCGTTTTGCCTTCTAGGATCATTTTGGGCCACTTTACCCTATACATATATATATATAGAGAGAGAGAAGATCTGTGAGCTGATGTCACACACTGTATGCAGGATGATCTGCAAGCTGATCTCACACACTGTATGCAAGATGATCTGCAAGCATAAAACTTATTTCAAATATTATAAAAATTTTATAAAACTTATAATAAGAAATATATTCCGTATTCCCCAAAAATTTAACAGTTATAATGAATATTGATTTACGCTTCTCTTTTGGAACCTCACGAACCTAACTTAACAAGTAATTACTTAGTCGAATTATCAATCCGTACAAATCTGTAAGCCAAATAACAGAGGTGACACATTGCACTTAAGGGCAATCTATCCAGCTGTTCTCGCATTCTTCCATTTTTCAGCAGATGTCAGTGCTGTTAAAAATAATCGTGACCATTATTTGACGGGAAATGACGTGCTAAAATGTAAAGGATTCTCGTGGAGCTATGTCACCCGCAACTATTTTTATAGAAATCAAATCTATTCTTCGTGACTGGCAACAGTCAAAACGTCAGAGTTTGGTGTTCCCAGAGCGGAAACACTGCGCGTTAAATGGTTAAATAAGTTACAAGTCTAAAGCAATCTTTTCTTTTTTTAAACCACCGGCTTATGGAGTCAATTAAATCAAATATAGATAAAAACCATACCGATTAAACCAAAATTTTAAGTAAGAAAAACCGCAATAAAAGAAGCTCACAGGTTTCAGTAGGAAGCCGCAGACAGATGCTTAACTCATATACTTCGGAGGTTTTTCTCATTTGTTATCAATTAAACTGCAGAAGTTTTTATCAAACGTAGAGAAGGTCCATCCAAATAAAATAAGATTTCCAATTTAAAAAGCATTGGTCAGTCCACCTTTTTATAAGCTACTGAGCGACAGACTGACAGACACACATACAAAAATTCATGACTGTTTCTAACTTGTAATTCGCCTGTTTAGCGTCGTAGTTAAAAAAGAACGAATACAGTTTATTTTAAAGTAAAAGATGTCTCGTTGCATATCGCTTGAGAATTTAAAGAGAAAGTATGAAATAAATTTCCAAAGTACATGATTAATTTTTAGAACTATAGTAATTAAAAGGCGCAAAGAATATATATAAACTGAGATATTATTTAGTTTTTATATTTTTAATTAGAATAAAATATAAACGGCACAATTTGAGATGATTTCTAAATATTTTTCCTAATCATTAACCGCATTTTCTGAAAAGGGTTAGTATATTTTCTTATCAACATACAATTAAAATATATTTGTTTATTAGTAAAGTAAATACGAAATTAGCAACACAATCCGTACAATGCTAAGTCTGTTGAGATTTATGAAACATCGCTGTTTAACAGATTTTCGTAATTTCTGAGATTAATTAATCAAACTAATGTTATGTTCTATGAAACTAATATTAGCTATTTCATATTTAATAGATGTTCGTTTCTTCTGCATTAATTTCATTAATTTCCACGAAGGTTATTCGAGGCATGTTAGTAGATAAGAGAAAAATTCCATTTCTTCAAAGATTTTTATTTCAATGTTTGTCCTGTATTTTTAATTTTAAATTATTTTACGATGTTTCATTTGAAAAATGTTAACGTTATACCGCATACATAAAAAGCATCATCAGGAATTCATTTATAATATAATATTTTACTAAGAACGATTCATGAAACGTACAACAAACATTAAAACTAAAAAAAACTGAAATATACCGTATATCTCGGCATATAACACGCACTTTCAACAAAAATTTACTTCATTTTTTCGCGTGCGGCTTATATACTGAATATAACATGGTTAATATAAAACAATAATAAATGATCATTACAAATATGTATTACATTACAAAAGATAATTACTATCGTAAGACATTTCTTCAATTTATTGGTACGTGTTGTAACGCCGGGACATCATGTATCTTATGAAGAAGTACGGAGCATTTCGTGAGGTATAAAACGGTCCATCTTTCTTGGGCGGTAAAATGTTATTTCTACGCCGAAATGAAAGTGATATATAGTTCTCTCACTTTCATTGCTGTGTATATAACTATCGGCTGAAGAAGCGTTTACCCTCTGAGGCACTCAAAAAAACTAGTACTGTTCTATTTTGCATCCATCTGTCTTCCTTATTAGCTTTAACTTTTAAACATCATTTTTTAAGTGCTCTTTTTACATACATTTTGCTTCAAAGAGTCCTTGTATGGTCTAATTTCATATGCACAAGAAATGATTGCGCTTAATTACAATAAATACGCGTACTGCATTTTTTTAATGCCGAATAATAACATTTCTTACCTGAACTAAGATTCTTTGTCAAAGATCTCTTTATCGTCAGAAGTCGGGTGGTGTAAATATCGAAGGGGGCGGTGATATAATTGGCTCGCTCTACAAACCGATTTGTCTAACGAAACTTAGACATTACGATCCTTTTTCATAAGCAACGCATCTGAGAGCTAAGGCGAGTTCCTCACCAGCAAAACGAGATATTTGGCCAATAGTAAGAAGCGCCAACAAAAGCGCCGGGTACAACAAAATCATTACACAAGTTAAAATATTAATGCTAAGGCTACTGAGATTTGTGAAACGTCACTGTTTAACAGATTTTCGTAATTTCTGAGATTAATTAATCAAATTAATGTTATGTTCTATGAAACTAATATTAGCTATTTCATATTTATTAGATGTTCATTTCTTCTGCATTAATTTCATTAATTTCCACTAAGGTTATTCGAGGCATGTTAGTAAATAAGAGAAAAAATCTTTTCTTCAAAGATTTTATATTATCCTGAACAGTATTATTCAATATTATTCTATACTGTAAAGCACAGTAAAAAATTTGAGCCCAGTAAATAAAAGTTGAGAAATAGGAAAAACATTAAACTGAAGATTAAAATATCATCTGATTGATAATTATTAACATTAAATACAAGTAAAAAACGCACCAAAATTCATTTGTAAATATTTTATCATGAGAAAATATTATAGAACACTCAGATCAATATTTAATCCTGAGTAAAAACTTTAAGGCCAGCATAGAAAGTAACATATTAGACTGAAAACAAAACAAACTTTAAGAAACTTGTGTAAGAGCCATTCCTTGGAATTACTTTAAATTTACTGTTATTTATGGATGAATCTAGTTTTTGTCCAAGTTCAGGGCCGTTTTATACCATTCATCTTCCATAGTAGATTTCAGTTCTACTGATGATGTAAAATGTCTCCCATTTGCATAAACTCTTCTTACTGAGTCACCCATAAGTTCTCTATTGGGTTAAGATCTGTAGAGAAGCTGGTTATTTAAAAGTTTCAACATTGTTGACTTGGAACCGATTTTTTGAACTGTTACTCGCATGGATAGGTCCTTTATCTTAGTTTTTAATTTTTTCCTGCAAGAAATTCAGCCTTTGGTACACTGTTATAAATTTAAAATCAACGTCTCACCAAATAACCGGTGAAATCAGAGAGTTACAATCAATGCCATATACGTTGAACCGTATTAATGGTTCACCCGAAAATGTCTTATAAAAGCCAAGTACCGACAGAACACAGATTTTAGTTCAACTGTAAAAAACAGAGTTTTCCTGTGAACTAACATGGACGCCGTTGTCCCGCGTTTGGAGGTCAGCGGCCATTACAAAACATAAAGAAAAAAACTGTCTCATTAATTCTTCGAAAAGAAAAATCTTTCGAAAATGGGAGGAAGAACCTTTGTTAAAAAATATAGACTGTGCAAAGGACTACCCCATTTGACATCGAATAAACACGTTTGGCAGCAATGGTTATCAGCATTCATTTAAAAGAGAACAGAAACTGGTTATAGCTCATAACTCATCAATATTTTTGAGTTACTATTACTTTTCTAAAATCACGCGTAAAATACCAGAGCTCAATATTCTACTTTTTACAGAAAATTATTTTTATTGCAAATTGAGATAAAACAATGCTATATATAATTTGTTTTTGCAATTAACTTTGTCAGTCGTGGCTTAATTGTCAGTGAGGGATGGTTTAAGCCAGTCATTGTGTGTTCGAATCCCGAGCAGAACTTTTTTTTTTACCATATCTTCTAGTAGTGTGTATGAATTATGCTATATAATGGTGCTTGAGGATAGGGATGGACGCGAGACGCGAGAATTCTCGCATTGTCTCGCGTTCTCGCATTGTCTCGCGAGACGAGACGCGAGACGAGACAGGCATTTTTTTGCGAGACGAAAAAGAAAATATTTTGCGGGACGAGACGCGAGACGAGACAGAGTCTTGTCTCGCGCGAGATTTCTCGCGAGAATTCTTGCATTTTTTTCCGTCTCGCATAAATACGATCTGAAAAGCGACAATTTGCCTGAAGCCTCTACCGTTTAACTTGCGTCTCCTTCGTTTTCGGTCCTGGTATACTATCAGCACTCTACAATACGCACAAACACGTAACATTTAAAATTAGAACAGACGAGAGATATACAAAACACACAAAGGAGAGGATAAAGAAAGAGGCGGAAGAAAAAAAGAAAACAGAAGAGTTGAAAGAAAAACAATAAGTAAATAGGAAAGGCGGTACGATATGTTCAAATCTGACCACTTTTAGGCAGGGCCCGGGCATTTGGGGCCCCCCTTACTATCCCCTTTTTTACGCATTAAGCCCCTTTACTGAGCCCCCCTTTTTTAAGCATTTTAACCCAGTTTTGACCGCTGTTGTACTCGAAAATTGCATTTCAGTTAACTGTAGTTTTTGTACTTTAATCAAATCGTATTTATCACCCCAAAAAAAAATCTCTAACTTGATCTAGTGATAGACAATTAGGTAATACCTATATTATAGAGGAAATTCAGTTTTTCCCCACAATTACTATTTCAGTACATATGAATTTATAATTTAGATAATCGAGATATATATGGGCCCCCTTTTTCTTCAGGGGCACCGGACTACCGCCCCCCCTTGCCCCTGTGATAATGGGGTTTCGGGTATATCAGAGAGAGATTAGAAGTAGAGCAACTTGCATTCGCATTGATGCTTAGTCTGAGTAGGTTGAAATATGGTTGAATATCCTTGATGAAATATCCTTGTACCGATATTATCCTCAAACTTTCCCGCACGTTGCGGCGTGCGTAGGGGGGGGGGGGCGCACACCCTGGTAACTACTTTCTAGGGGCGGTTAAATCCCTATTGTTGGCCTATTTTAAAGAGATTAAAATGACATTTTTTATTCTTATATATTAATATCGGACGGAAAGAAATGCAAGCAATTTTTTTTAAAACTATTGCTCTTTTCGTTTATATTATCATGTTTTCCCTTCCTTCGGCTTGCAAAACTTTTATAAATTTTTTTCCTCCCCATCATTTTATCTTGCAGTTGGGTTCCTATTCTAAAATTATCTTCGCCTGATAGATGTCTTTTCATTTTTAAAAAAAATCCACACTGGATATACATTAGGGGGATTATGGTTTAATTTTTCTATAAACAGGGCGACCATAACGACTGTAGTACTATCGCTAAAAATTACTGTGGAAAAGTACAAACGGATAGTCGTCAACAAATTAACTGTTCAGTAATTTAAAATATAAACAAAAAATAAGACTTCTATTAACCAACTGAGATACTATAATGAAATCTAAAAATGCACACACGGTAATGTTATTGGAAATATTAGGCAAATAATTATAATTATCGTTAATATAAACTTGTTTTCATTAATATAAAAATTACACATATTTTAGAGACTTGAAATTGACGTTAAAGTAAATAGTAGAGATTTAAAGACTAAAAGTGTTCTGTTTATAATTTTTCAAGGGTTATCTTACAACCAACTGAACGATAAGTAATTCTAATTTGCGTTAATATATCCCGCAGTAATTTCAACAGAGGAGATTACTTGAACTTAAAAAAAAAATCTGTTTTGTCTCATGCAGATATGATTTTAGTAAAATATTCGCTTCTTCTCGTATGAAGAGCGGGTGCGCAGCTATTTTAAAACAAACGGTTGTCCATTTCATGTAGTGTCTGAGGTATTTAATGCTACAACTTGAACAGTATGATGTAGAAATAACACATTTTGAAAGTCGGGAGTTCTCTGCAAACCGCTAAGCTTTTCACTTTTCTGATCGCGAATGACACTGACGTAGTTTTTTGAGTCATTATATTGCAATGGTGCCAGGTTGATGCTCATGACGCAGAGTCAAATAATTTTGCTTTTATTTTAGATTCCACATCACTTGAATTAATTAAAATTACTCATGCTAGGATCTACTAATATGACTATATGTAAGTAATTGTTATTATTAATATTAATTTTCAATAAAATCCCAATAATAAGTTAGTATAAAATGGTAACGAAATCGCAGTCCTTAATTTTGCGAGACTCGCGAGACGTCTCGCGTCTCGCGCGAGACGAGACAGCAATTTTTTTGCGAGACGCGAGACGAGACACAGTGTTTGCGAAACGAGACGAGACGCGAGACGAGACAGAGGTTTACCACTGCGAGACGAGACGAGACAGCCCCGATTCTCGTCTCGCACGTCTCGCGTCCATCCCTACTTGAGGAAACACCGCTAAATAAGTGAATCTTTCACCACATTTTTCAAAATAGCGGTTGCAGCTATATTGGCACTATATTTTTAAGAGTGTAAAAGTGACTTGCTAGGACACTTTGATATGCTTGTGAATTCATTTTATCCGAAAGGAACGCAACTGATCCCACACCATTGAAGGCAAAGCACCTCCAGGTCATCACAGAGCCTCCACCTAATTAGCGCTTGTAGAATACTCCTTCTTCTTTTCTTAAATCATGCTAATAGAACTTCCATCCATCTGGTCTATCCAAATTCCTATTTTTAATAAAAAAAAAATATTTTTTTCTATCCGATTGTTATTCCAAGTCATTACTCGCTGGCTGGCGTTCGAACGATCTATTTAGTGTGTCTGCCGAAACTGAGGCTTAACCAATTTTGCTGGTGAGTCTTTTCCAGTAGATGCAAGTCTGCAAACTCTACTTTTATCGCTTTAAGATAAAGCTTTAGGTATTCCCCTTGTATTCTTTTTGCCATAATTGTCTTTCAAATTAAAAAAAAAAATTGTTGCCCACAGTCTTTGATCTTCCTATCTTTATTGAAATAGCACAGTTATTCATTCCTGTTGAAGAAAGAGCTCCAATCTGCCCTCTTTAATGATGAGTTAACTTCGTACCTTATGCAATCTTCCGAAAGAGCTCCAAAACTTCAAAGAAAATGTATGACGAATTTCGAAATTTAAGAGTTATCACAATCTAAGCAATTTCAGCAATATTTAAGCCAGCATATGTATATTTATTTTTTTAAAAATTACTGGTGACCTTAAAGTTTTTACTCAAGCTGAATATGTCGGTTTTGTATTAGCGACTTTTTTTGATAATAATTATATAATTTATAAATCCTGTTTGTTGCGTTATTTCTGAACTATGAAATTTAACAATTAATAATACAAAAATATTTGAATCTCTTTTATTTCATTTTTCCATTTTCTTAAAAAAAAATTACTGGCCTTAAAGTTTTTACTCAAACTGTATAATTGTTATTACAATACTGTGTCATACCTTATAATAACAGTACAGTAAAATAATACTGTGTCATACCTTATCATAACAGTACAGTAAAATAATACTGTGTCATACTTATTATTGCATTCCAGTCCAGTATTATTATTAAATTGCTGCACTTTATTATTATTACTTCATACTGTACATACAGTACTGTACTTTGTCTCTTTCTCTCCTACTGATCACAAATTTTGTCCATTTACAATACTGCACAGTACTGTTCAGTATTATGTTGAATATAACACATTTTTCTTGTATTAACATTTTTTATTCATTAGGCTTTAAATGGCGATATATGATTTGGGAATGGTTTAAAACGGTTTGAGAAGTGTTTGTAAGTGTCTAAATTAAGTGTGTATGTTTAAAAAAGTCGTAAGCGAAATTCTAGCCCGAGGGATCTTGAATTCGACTGCTAAAAATAAGGAAACATTTTAGGAAACCCATACACGAGACACGTATTGTCTTGCTTCCTATTCTTATTAGCACTTAATAAAAGAGTTTACTTAAAATATTTTCTCCATAAATATTATTGGATACGCCATTTTAATTTTCTCTTATTTAAGTTTGTAAAAAAAAAAATACTAGTGGTAAAAGTTTAAATAAAAATCACGTACGGCTCGTCCTATTTCATCATAAAAATATTTATTACCCTCCCACAAAGAAATAGCATAAACCAAATTCAATAACTATCCCAATACAAATAAATATGCTTATTAATATTAGTTTCTTGGTAACAATTCCAAACTTCTTTTTTTCATACTCAAGGCATAAGGATTGAAAAAACACTAATGCTTCATTATTTATAAAAAATTTCTGAAAGTCACTTCATTTTTTTACATCAATCATTCCCATTCTTTTCAAAAATATGCATACAGTTTCTGCTCTCGAGAATTAAAAAGAAAAAATCTTAAAAGCAATTCTCAATGTACTGATGAAATTTTATTCTCGCAAAGCTTCATCGAAGAATATCTATTCATAATTTATTTTCTGAATCCTCAGTTTTTTTCTTTCATATCAATTATTTTCATCTTTTAGTGACAAGCATTCAGAATCCCCTAAGCGAAACTATGGAAAAAACAAAAACAAAGGAAAGAAAATTAACAGAGCCCCAAGGAATTTTTCAAACAGCTCTCATTGAAGGAAAGATAATGGTGTGTAGGGGAGGATGTCCCAACATTTTTTTTTTCTTTCTAATATTCCATGTGGAAAGGAGGGAAGAGCTAAAGTAGCATTGCATGCGCTCTTAATGAACTTTGAACTTGTAAAGACAAATTTTATTGAAAAATGCGTTTTATTCAATCAATGATCTCGGAGTCACTTACCAAAAATGTGCTGAAGCTGATGTTAATAATTAAAAAATGTTAAAGAGAGAAAATTTATTCGGAACTTTTAAGGAAGTTTTTAATTGAATCTCCTTCAATATAAGTACAGAGTTTTTATAATTAAAGTTTTCCTATTTAGTGCGGTGTATAATCTGCTAGTCAGAAAGGTACCATAGTTGGAGACCCTTTAGATCTCGGAAAAACCATCTGAGAAGAAAAAAAGATAGTTCCACTAGATGGCGCTTCAGAATACTTTAATGCAAGCAAGACAAACAGTTATATATATATAAAAATATTAAAACCTCCAAATATCTTTGTAGTGTAATTAGTTCAAAACGCATTCAATACAACTGCCTTTATTTGCCTTATATTAATCACATTTAGTTCTTGTTAGAAGTGTCTTCCGTGCATTCACGTGCATTTTCAACAGCTTTTGAGCGTGCATAACTTTAAAGTATATACAGTTCTTTTAATATCGTCTTTTATGAGCACCATACAGTAAAAAAAAAAAAAAAAAACTTTACTATCATATAATATTAAATCACGAATAAATGCATTCACAAGTGAATTATTTAGTAAAAGTTTTTCACTTCAAATAATATAAGGAAAAAAATTAAGAAAAATTGAAGGAACAATTGTTTGTTCGCAAAATTTTCTATCAGTCATTTTATTTTTTTAGCGGACAAAGAATATTCTGTTCCTTTCTGAAACATGCAAACTATTGAGAATTAAAAAAATGGTAGGAGGAGGCTTAAATTACTCCTAAATATACATCGTTAATGGTTTATTCGCGAATGTTTTCATCAAATAATGTGCACATTCATAATGCATTTTCTGAGTTAATTTTTTTTCTTAAATCTCGAATTAAAATATTAATTGTTTTCGTCTTTAAGTGACAAGTATTCAGAGCGTCTTGATCTAAAAAAAGAAATAAAATATATTAAGAGAGAGCATTGGTAGCGGACAAAGAATTTATCCACAAAAAATATCACTCTCGGTAAAGAAATTCTATGGGGAAATGTAGTCTCCACTTTTTCTTTCTTAATGAAGAAGGTCAAGAAAGAACTAGAATCAGATTTTACACTATATTTTGATGACTTTTGATTCTACATTGCTGATATTTGTTCTAAAATAAAATACAAAAATATTTCAGTAAAGCGTGGTTTATGGTTCATCCACACATTTTCGTGCCTTTTGATTATATAAACTGCAGAAATAAGTCTTGATAGTTAAAGCATTAGTGAGAGACAGAAACTTCTCTTTAAGGTATTTGTTTAGTTGTGCTTTATTTAGTATCCCTTACGTAAATTGATATTTCACTATTTAATAAGTTGAAAGATAAGTGTTTTTAACTATATTTGTAAACTAAAAAGTTTTTGTCTTAACTCTGCTACAAATGTGTTCTGAAAGTTTCTTTTGTATATTTTCAGGCTCGTATCAAATAATTCATTATAGAGAATTATCCCGATTTCCTTAAAATAAGAGAATAAGAAAATTCATGCATATTATTATAAGAAAATGTATTTATAAAAGATGTCTATATTTTTCTAAATTTAAAAGGTTATTGCTGTGATTTCTTCCTTCTACGTAAAATTGGAGTATTGTTAATTAATTTTCAGTAGCCATACTCTATGTTAAATAATTGTAATAAAACTGTGTAAATTAATTCTAAGCACCTGCATACAAGCGGTATTATAGGAAGAGCAGCAAAACATCAAAAGCCTGTAGGCCACACGGAAATACATAAAATACTCTATAATAAATCTTATTATATATTTAGAAGCAACTAATAAAACAGTTGTTTCGTTTCTTGGGGATAAAATAATAATAATAATAAATTAACAGAGATGATAAAACTCGATATTTCATTGCATTTCACCAAACAAAAATCCATAAAATATCAATTAAACACAGTTCTTCTAGGTTTCTAAATTACATCTGTAGTAATTCTCATACTTTCGAATAAAAATTTCAATAATAAAACTAAACATATGTTTAACCTTTTAATCACATTTATTTACCATTTCTGATTGTAATTTTTAACGAGAATTTAATGACATGCCTAAAGCTTTCCTCTTTGATTTATGACTGTAAAAACCACAATCAGTTCAGCCTTGAAGGAGAGAGAAATATTTCGATTCTTGATATGAAAAATAGAAAAAAAAACCAGCAGGTGGTAATGTTTCAATACGACAGAGAAATTGTTTTCATTATTCTGTTTTTCGACTTAAATTAATTCTTAAAATCAAATTAATTTAATTTCTCTTTAATTATTTTATTATGTTTCAGCTATAAATGAGTTTTTAAGGAGATTCATATTTAAGACTGAATAAATAATGTTTATAAAATAAAATATGAAAAAGAATAATTTTCCAACCACTTTTTAATAACATAATTAAACATTTAGTATGTAAGGGCAGAGTTGAATAATAACCATCAAAAAATGTAATGTTAGTTTTTTTAATAATGATAACTGGGAAAATCTTTTTTGTATACTATTTTTATTAACTAAGCAACTTTTTACAAAAATAACGTTTTATTTCATAACAGAGCTTTCAAATTAATTTCAAAAAATTTTCTTTCAAAATAATTACAAGTTAACTATGATATATGCATCCTGTATTTACTTAATGAAGTAAATTAAAATATACCACTAATTAATATATAATAACAAAAACAGATGTTTGCATGTTTTGACTGGAATATTATACTACATATTCATTTAAATATTTAAATATATTAAAGAGACTAGCATAACATATCTGAACTTGCCATTAAAGCACATTAAAATATTTGTAACATTTCAATATACTAAGATATTTTTCTCCGCAGACTTCACTCCCATGATAAATTATGTGTGGGTGTGTTTTTCAGAGCATTTTCAACCGATCTTCATTGTAAAAAATGGGTAATTTTTTTTTAAATGACTGAAGGCTCTTTTTAATATATTTCTGTGTGTTTCTCTATATTTCTCTCTTTTTTTCCGCTTGGGGAATTTCAAACATATTTTTTAGAATATTTTTAATACGGAATATGTTAAATCTTTTTACTTTCTTATTTTTCTTATTTTTACATTTTGCTACTAAAAAATTATTGCCGAATATGCGGCAGAATTTGCAGTTCCAAGAGTAAATAAATTTGAACGTTGTTAAAGAATGTACTATACTCAGTATTTCATGCGATTTTAAGCAAAATCCATTAATGTTTAGAGTACAGTTGAAAGAAATAAAAGAGAAAAATATTTTGTAAGAACTGTGTATGCTATAAGTAATAAAACGGAAAGAAATAGAAACATTGATGCATTAGTATTGACTATAATCACTATAACACTTCTAATAAGACACTTCTCGTGGTGTGTACAATGTTTTTTAAATACGCTATCAATATAGAAACAATTGAAAAATTTTTAAGGTAAACCCTTTTTAGGTGCCACATATCAAACAAAAATATCAATAGAAAGAAGGATTTTTAGATTGGGTTTAGCAAACGAGTTACTTTTTGGACAATATTACATTATAAGGCCAATGAATTCAATCGCCACCATGAACACAACAGTTATCATCACAGCATACCTCAAACGCTCTAGTTCATACGTTCTGTTTGTCGTAAATGTACAAGGTGTTTCATTAAACATGGACAAAACTTTAAGACAAACTATTTCCAACAGAGAATGCATGGTATAAATTAAAACGCAAAGGCACTTGAGGGTGTCAAAGATGATGTGATTATACTATGTGTTCAAAATTGTGACCAGAAGCGGCAATGCACGAGGAGCAACAGCAAAGAAAAGATTGGCGATTGAAGTGGCCTGAAGTTTGGCAATGAGTTCCTCCGCGCATTCAATGGGAGTTTCTAAAAATTTTTCTAATAAATACAGGATTGAACTCAGATGATTAGGACTCTTATATTTGGTTTCTAAGGCCTGCAGACGTTCCCAAATTTTCCTGCTTTTTAAATTAGTAATCTAAATTACTCGATTTAGACATTTTCGGGATTATACATAATTATTTAATCAATTTATTATTATTATTTATTATTATTATTATTATTATTATTATCTTTAACATAAGGGGAATCAACTTATCTTTGAACCAACCATACTAAAATTCAACCAAGAGGAAATAGTAAAAAAAAAAAAGACAAAATTTGGTTGTACTGTTTTCTGAGTTCTCATTGAAATAAATGTACGTACACTGTTAATAGAAATAGTTCAACCTTTCACCATGCAGTAGAGCTTAATTAACTGCAACCTTCCAATGGAGAAACGTTGAACCATGATCTGGTTCTTTGATCAGTTTAAGCACCAACTCATGGTTGTACGTTTCTCCTTAGAAAGGTGGCAGCTAATTTACTGTAAATTAGTGCAACCTTTAGCAGCAACTTAGCTGCAACCTTTTGCAGCAACTTAGCTTCAACCTTGATTGACTCTTTGATCTATAAACGTTGAACCATTGCTGCTTAAACTGATCAAAGAACCAAATTATGGTTCATCGTTTCTCTAATAAAAGGTTGCACTTAATTTAGTTCTATTGTATGGTGAAATGTTGAACTACTTCTGTTAACAGTGAAAATGAAATGTAAAAAACTCTTTGACTTTTTATAAAGTTGTATAAAATGAACGACAACGTCGGCCTTTGAACAACTGGAGAAGTTCGGTCTCCTGTCTCAGCAAGACCAGCTAGGTCTGACGCCCAGGCATGGTCAAGTGCAAAGATAGTTGTGGGGGCACAGGCATAGAAAAGCTGAAAACCCAGGTGTTTTTTTTGTTAATGTTTTTTTTAACGTGTTAGCTCGCTTTATAGCGTACCACAAATGTCGAACTCAAACCACTCTTTTTCAAATTTTGAGCTGTTGTGCAATTTTATCTAATTTTTCTTTGGTAAACACTAAATGTACTTCCGATTCCCATATTATGTTCTTGTACACAAGTTATCAACTTAAAGGTGCATACTGAATTGAGCTACACAAACGCAATATATGTACATATATGGACACAGTACAGAAAACACGTAATGCATTTCCGTTACATTTTTTTTCTTTTGTATTTAGATTTGATATAAATAATTCATGACAATGTTTGTCTTCGGAAATGTTACTTTTTTAAATTTTATTACAGTGTGTGTCATTTGCGCTAAATAAATTTTCAAGTTAAAAGCTAATTTTTCTTCTTTCACTATACTTAAGCAAAATAAAAGAAAAAAATATATGCACCTAAGCAATCTGAATAAACCAATTAAGAGCAATCATATTCTCGTATTTCGTTTTAAGTAAACCTTGAAGCAATTAAATATTCAATTTTTCAAATGCTGTTTGTGTAAACAGACGCTAAAAGCTTTTCCGATTTAATTGGAAAGATTTCTCTAATGTTAAGTATAAAACGATATGATTTATTCTGAAGAAGACTTTACTTAAAACAATAAATGCACTCATCTGAAAACTTGGAGTTATTTTTATTCGTACACATACAAACACTTTGCACATTCAACAACTTGAAGAATCTTGAAAAAAATTAATAAGTGAATGTGAATTATTGAATTAACAAAATGTTCGAAAGCGATGGATAAACAAAATATTCGTAACCAAGTTTATTGCTTGTAAAACCCAAATATTTACAAAGTATTACTTCGTTTACTTAATGGAAATTTGAACCAGAAAAGTGAATAGGGCATAACGCTTGTGCTTGAGTTTACATATTTCTGTTTTGGAATTAAATCTCTTAATATTGGTTTTAGTAATGATATAATTTTAATACTCTTGTCAGCATAACATAATTTTCTATTTTGAAACCGATTGTTACTTTTATTAAATAAATATAGAAAGACGCGATGATGACTATGAATATATGCGTATATCCTCGGCCTCTTCAACTATTAGGTACGTTTCTCCCTTGTCAAGATAGCATCTGTTACATTTTCATTGAAATGCAGGAAAATCCTGAGTGTATCAAATAATTAGGAACTGCCTAAAAAGATCAAAAAGTATAACTGCCTAACTGGATTCATGCCTAAAACTGTACTAGGGCTATTTATACATGATGAAATATCTCGTTTTACAGTGAATTTTTGCGCTAAATATGTTCAGAAAGCTGATTTTACATTAATGACGTCATGCTAATTTCGCAGTAGTGTTATTCAAAGAAGTGTCGATGGCCAGGAAAATATGATTGTGTTAAATGATATAATTCAGCAATAATTGCGTTTTACAGTTGTAGATAATAAAATTGCTTAAACGTAAAAACGGCAAACAATTCTGCAAAACCCGAAATTTTTTTTAAATAATCTATTTAAGGATGATTAAATGAAAAAAATTTCGTATCAGCAAAAAAAATATCCTTTAAATTGTATAAATATCTCAATGAAGTAAATAATTTTCATAGTTCGGAAGGGTAATCTTTTTTAGAAATTCTACTAGCAGAATACTAATAGTAGATTATACACATTTTTGGAATTAAATAACCGATAATCTGTTAAGTGAACATTTTTAATTATATATATATATATATAGATAGATAGATAGATATGTAAACTTAAAACTTCACCTTTTTTAATTAATTTTTTCTTCGGAAGAAATGAATATTCACATTAAATACCCATCTTCTTAATGGATAGGAAACTGAATATTTATTCCATTAGAGTATAAGTATAGATTCAATTGTCTATTCATTTCTTAGACACCTAAGAAACAATATGACAGCTGACACGATATTATTATTATTATTATTATTATTATTATTATTATTATTTTCGTTTTAAAGTTTGTGAACAATCACATATCTATACACTGTCTACCAATAAGTATTTGGACACCTATGCAAATGACGATATCTGTGGTCCTGAGGTACGTCACGGCCTCTGCTGGTATATATCGTCTAGGAAACAGCATCGGCATTAGTCGCATGCAAGATGCCGCGCAGTTCGGAGCTCTCTGATTTCGAGAAAGGTATAATTATCGTGTATCACAAATGTGGCCAATCCTTAAGGGGCATATCTAGCGATCTGAAGTACCCAAAATCGACAGTAGCCAATGTGATTAAGAAGTGGAAGGTGAGCGTTGATTGTCGGAATGTGCCCCGAGTCGGCAGACCAACGAAACTAGGAGATAGAGACCGACGTGTGCTGTCCAGAGAAATTCGGAAGAACCGCACACAACCGATGGCCTTCGTCCGCGAGGAGTTTCAGCAGGCATCCGGGAGTATTGTTTCAATGAATACCATCCGTTGGAGCGACTAATCAAGGTGCACCCTTTACCGTTCGGATGGCAGGGTCTGGGTCTGGCGTCTGCCTGGAGAACGTCTCCTGCCAGAATGCATTGTGACAACAGTCAAGTTCGGTGGAGGTGGAATTATGGTCTGGGGGTGTTTCTCCTGGTATGGACTGGGTCCCTTGGTCCCCATTCATGGTAAGCTCAACGCCGATGCCTACTGCACTATTTTGGATGGCAATATGCTTCCTACGTTGTGGCAGTTTTACGGGTTAGACCCCTGTTACTTTCAGAATGACAATGCCAGTTGTCATGTTTCGAGGTTAACCAAGTCTTGGTATGGTGCCAATGGAGTTCATCGAATGGACTGGCCTTCCCAGAGCTCAGACCTGAACCCTATCGAGAACCTCTGGGACGTGTTGGATCTCATAATTAAGGGGTGCACTAACCGTCCAAAATCGGTGAAGGAACTTCTATGTCTACTTCAAGCCGAGTGGAAGACAATACCACTAGCTATAATACAGACTTGTGGAAAGTATGCCCCGGAGGGTTTATGCTGTAATTGCCTCTCGTGGAGGCTCTACCAACTATTGATTTTGAATATAGTTTTCCTTTTCTATCACACGTGTCCAAATACTTGTTGGTAGACAGTGTATCTTCTTAACGGTGATTTTCACCTGACGGCATGACCCTGCCATTCAGGTAATGTAATTGGCTAGGATGTCTCTTAAAGTCGAAATTGCATTGGTCTGGTGTTGTGGTGGCCCTTGTACTTGGCATGCTGACTCTTGTATTTGCCATGATGAATACCCTTTTCTCAGATAACTGTTGAAGCAAATCTCTGCGCTGAGTTAACTCATGGGTTTAATTTTTGGTGAACACATCCATGTAATTTTCGAAAAACGCATCATCAAACAAATCTTAACGATGCTTATACAAATACGCAATAATTAAAAATGTAAATTCTACCTTAGATAATGAAGAGTTGATCTTAATTTTAATATTGGAACCCATTTACTTACGCAATTAATATAAGCTAGGGAGTGTAAGTCATACCTACGAAGGCCTTTTATGGGATAACTAGTCCGTATTCCTTTCACTTCTGTAGATAATCAGTAAAACAACCTGGTCTCACAACCTGGTCAATAAACTTCAACGAATTCACACTGGTGATTTTACCACCAGAGGTTTTTATGTGGCCACCAGTAGTCATATGTTTTATACAACTAATATGATACTTGTACAGAAATGTTTTTCATTCGTTTCCTATTAAACTCCATAACAGAAAGCAGGTTTATTTCCTGCATTAATATAAGTATAAAGTTCAAAAATAACTAACACCTAAAACGCAGTTACTACTATAGTTATGTAATAGAGTTAACGGTAGACGAAGGAAGATGGAGTTAAAAATAAATATCTACGTGTATGCAGAAAAATAAAATCCCCTTCACGAAAAAGAAATATTCAAATAGCTCCCAAAAAAACGCAATAAAGAAAAACCAAATTCTATCCGAAAAACGTCAAGCATAGAGTCATCCATCAAATTCTCAACTTCGAAAACCTATAAATTTAAGCGAATAAAGCGAAAAGATGAATGCATTCGTGTATTTTTAGCCGTGTCATTAATTACATTTATTTGCTTATTAATTTCGCGTGCAGAAAGAAACACAGGAAATTGAATAACGTTTTATCTGGTTACGTCCCCAAAAAATATTCCGAAAAACAATAATGATTCTTTAACTACTAATTACCTCCATGTTGTCGAAGGTACATTATTTCTGACTTAACGATAAAAATAAAATTTTCCATGCATTAAGTGATTTTTTTAATCTCACGTTCAATCGTTATTTGTTTTAAAAATTTATGTAATTTTTTTAGAATTTGGAATATTCTTAAAGCATTTTTTAAGTTATCTGTTCCTTTGTCAGTCAGTCTGTCCGATATATTAAGCATTAAATATTGTGCGAATTTCAATAATATATTTGAATTTTAATATATGCCGTAGTTTAACGTTGCTGCAAATAAGGGTGATTAAGGAAGGACGGGCATAGTTAACATAGTTCTTAATCTATCAGCCATAATTTCATTTATCAGGCGAATAAGAAATCCCTAATCTTCTTCGAGAGTAAGTTTCAGTCTCCAAAGTCGGTGTTTCTCAAACACTGGTCAACGAGAGTTTACTGTAGGTCCCCTTATATGAAATTTATTTTAAGAAAATTATCAATAAACGTCATTCTAACTACAAATGATAATTTTTATAACACTTGATTTGATAAATAAAGTACATGCTTTTATATGATGATTATAATTTATTAGCTGACGCTAGTCCGCTAAATATTTTTCCAATTTTCGTTTATTCTACAGAAGTAAAAATGTCAGGAAACACTGTTCTAAGTAGAAAGAATATTGGTATAAAATAAATACCCATTTCTTCCAAAACAATTTAACTAAAAACAATAGTTTTATTCTGTCGTGATTAAAAATGTTCACTTAACAGAATTGAAATTACTTTACTCTGAATGTGTGTAGAGTATACCCGTTAAAGGAAAGGCTGCAGGTATATTCATAAAAGTGGTGTCTAGGTATCGTAAAGTAAACGTACTACTGAATAGAACTGCCTGCGGTGCCATCTGACGAAAAAATACGGAGTTAGTATTCATATTTCTAAAACGGAATGAGATAGGGAAAAAATATGATTTACGAAGATTTTTTTATTTTTTATTTTTTTTAACGGGCGGGCACTTACTGATTGGGCATTATCCAATACAACTGCCTGAAGGTATTGTGGTCATTTTACATCTATGCCCAAGCTCGGTTTCAAACGCGGATTCAAGGAGTGATAGAATGGTTCTTAAACCACTACACATCCTGGACAGCTGATTTACACAGTTGTAGAGAATCATCGATTTTGTACAAAAAGCCACCTTTTGGACATTAATACGAAGAATAGAACGGTTGAAACGTGCTTTTTTATACTGCATTGTGATGCCATGAAATTTGAACGGAAGGAGAAATGGTTATCTTTTGGGCAAAGCACGACACCGCAAGTGGTAGACTGGTATGTCTTGTGATCTCCAGTGAAAAGGACTGCAAAAGGAGCAAATAATTGGGTATGGTGGTTTGCATGAAGAGTGGCTTTCACGTTCACCTGATCTGACTTCAAACGGACTTTCTTCTGAAAGGATATTTGAAACTGCAGGTGCATGTGACCCCTCCACGAATATTACAGGACCTTAAACGACGCACTACGGAGGCTTGTACCAACGTCTCTTGCTCAATGTTCCAACGTGAAATTCAAACGAAGTTCTAAAGGTGCATTGCAGCTGACGGTGAGAAGTTTGAAAGTGTTAAATAAAGGTATAGTTTTCTTATAACTAGTTGCCTTTTTTCTTTTTCATATCGCTTTGTCACGTCACAGTTTACGATAAATAATGTGCATTTTAGCCGTTCTATTCTTCGCATTAATGTCCACAAGGTGTCTTTTTGTACTAAATCGATAATGCTCTACAACTTTGTAAATCACTTTTTTTTCCCCCTCTCTCGTGCCGTTTTCGATAGGAATGTTAACTCCGCAGTTTCTCGCCAGGTGGCGGCTGTAGCAGTTCCATTCAGTAGCTTATCTTTACTTAACTATACCTAGACACCACTTTTATGAATACAGCAGCAACCGTTTCGTAGTTAAATAGGCGGTAAGGGACTTTAGAGGGCATACTGTATAAAACAAACGTATCCAAACTTGGTAGGTCTAAAGTCCCAGATGATGGATTATAGATATTCTACAGGCGGAAGAACTAGATTTGTTTTAAAATAAAAAAAGATGGAGAGGGCAGGAAATTCAGTATATTTTTTATCTTGATTGTTAGAAAAGTATTATAAAATTACATATATTGTCTGAATAAAAGTTCTGTTAATCTTAAAATAGTTTTAATACAATGCCAAAGCCCAATGCCATTAAAAAAATCTAAAAAAGAGTCGGAAGATTACTAAATCACTAGGAATTAAAGCTTCCGGAATCTTCTTAGTATTATTGCTAAAGAAAGTCAAGTACATCAATAGACATGTAATTGACTGTATTTGACTTTCTTTAGTAATAATACCAAGAAAGAATGTGAAAGCTTTAATTCCTAGAGATTTCTTAGTAATCGACAGATTTTTGATTTTTTTTATAGTGTACGTTAAACAGATTAAAACAAAATGGCTGCTTTACCGAGATGGATGGATTTTGTTCCGGAACAAAATATTGTAAAATTACGCAAGGGGCACAGGTGACTGGTTTCTATTTTTGATACTTTATAGTGTTGTAAGTTTTCACACTCGACATGCAAGTTTAGGAAAAATAATCCTCCCACTCCGATCTACGAGTTTTTTAACTCATCAGAATTTAACTAAACGTTCTATGAATTGCTCTAACAAGTCATTAACCTAACTTTCGGCAATTAACCGCTAAGATGCGGAGTATTGGTAAAGTATTCACTTATGAAATTAATACTTTAAAATTAGTTTTACATTTTTGTTTCACTTTTATAAAATGCTTTTGAGCAACATTGGTGAGTTGTTAAGTTTCTTGACTTGCAAGAAATAAAACAAGGTAATTATTTTGGTAAGGAATTCGTTTGGAAGGAATCCGTTTACCAAATTCATACCCATTTTTTTTTAATATGAGCTACAGAAATGAACTACGATAACCGCACATGTGGCGTGAGCTTCGCTATGGCCACCCCTTGTACATACCCTACCCTTATTTCCTACCTGTACAGGTAATGTAACGTATGTATTGAATGTCATAGGACTGCCGACTTTTAAAACTTTCGTGAAAGCTGCGGAGTTTGCTTAAGGAAAACAGTAACCAGAAAAATGAAACCTACTGTATAGGACACCAGTAAAGTCAATCACATAAATCAAAATAAAGTTGCTTAAAGCACTGGATCCTAGTGCGCTCTCAATCTAAGTGCTATAGGTTGGGTGCTGCACACTGATGGGGTTTGGTTGTGATTAATATTATGGTTGCCGGCAATAGTATGCAATCAATTTTTGATCCCCGCCAAAGCTATTTCCTACACAACGCTCTAAGCATTCTACTGTAATGGGCTTTACCTTTGCCGGACTCTACGACAATTTAATAAAAAAGATTCTTACTGCCCTCTTTTATGTAATTTCTTGTTGCAAATCTATTTGTTGTTTTTTCTTACGACTAACTTTCTTTGGAACGTTTATGTGTAGCTTTTCTCGCTTCTACGACCAATGTGGCATATTCTTCTTTTCCCATACGCTTATCTTGTCCCAACGCAGCATAAATACTCTAAGACTTTGAGAATAGTATTATTTTATAATAATAAACAGATTCCATAAAATACGATTAAATTTTATAACAGTGACAGTTAATAGACCAGCTTGCAACGTATCCAACTATGGGTCAAATGACACAGGCTAGTATTCCATCTCACCAAAGACCACCATGTACATGCGATGAACGGTCACATTAAATCTGCGGGACTGAAGGAGAGTCACAGATCTAGAATGACCCTTTTTGGGAGATGTTCTAAACTGTGAAGTCTTCTCAGGAGGGTATGTAGCTGTAAGCCCTAGGGGGTCTGCTCCCTCACATGGTTTACAAGAAACAAGGACAGTAAACAGTTTTACTAAGAACTGCTTCAAGTAATAACCTTAACAAAATCAGGTATTGTTTTATTTTAAACTTTATATTGTTAAGATTTAAAGGAAACTTTACAAAACCTTTGTACGATCAACTGGAATAAATAAAAATTCAAGAATTATTCTGGATGAATATTACTACAAGTAAAGAAAACTATTAAATTGAAATTTTTAAAACGCATTTCTCAAATAAACACTAAAAAAATTAAACCTATCAAGCCAAATGTCGATCTATTTAACTTAATTATTACCTTGAAAAGAGTCTTTCTAGATCGGCTTAGGTCTGGCTTACATTCATATTGTTTTTTGTAAAATATTCTTAAGTAAACTTTAAGGTTATATGACTGTTTTCATTGTTTCAGCTAAATGTTTTAGAATTTTATTTACGAAGATATACGTGTTGTATATAAAACATATTATCAAATGTTTATCATTTGTCATATATTTCAGCATAATATAATTATTTCTAATCAAAAGGTTGTTTATTCGATCCCGAAGACAATAGCAATTACTTTTCATATGTGATCAAATGCACATCTATCTCAAACAAACACACTTATACTAAGTATCCTACATCAGGTAGGTCATCGTTATTACATTTTGAGTTCTGGTATATAACTTTACTAAACGATGACGATTAATTTAAATTTTAGCGACTGTGGTCCAGTTTAATGTCGAACATTAACGTCTCGTGAATTATTATTCCATGCAAACACGAGATCGATACTTTATGTCAGAGGATAATTATAATGAAGTTAAACTAAGGTACGATAATGTTGGCTATCAACATCGAATCAATTTAGAATCCTTGACAAAGAGTGTTTGATTCCTTACATGAGGTCTGCAGGCTTTGTTAAACCCGTAATTTCTGATAGCTATTGGACTCGAGTATTTATCCGAAAATTAGTTCATTAAGACGCCAACCTCAAACGAGTGATTACTGAAATTCACTTTATCAATCAGTTATAGATATCGCATGGTTTGTAATTTAATTGACTAATGATACTAGAAAGTTTTAGTAGAGTTTCTTCGGTTAATTTGTTTCCTACCATTAGCGGCGTACCTAAATTGATTGTATTTTAGAAGTATAGATAATTTCATAGATACAATTTACATTTCTCAGTTGCTGGCCAATGAGAAGTATGAATTTTCTTACGCAAGCAAAAAAAAAAAAAAATGCATATTTACTGACATAAATGTTCCACACGTGTCACATTTACTGAAATTTATTTTTAAAATATTATTACAGTAACAGAAAGCGCTGAACCTAAAAATACATAAATATTATTGCGTTGTCGATAACGTATTTGTCTATAGTTAAATCTTTATCCGTTATTTTTATACTTCAATGATTGTATTATGTGTTTTAATAAAGCTTCCCTCCTCCTTCTTCTTCTACTTCTATCACACCCCCAATAACTCTAGTATTGCTAGCCCAAGTGTATAAATTCGCACATCCTGAGGAAGTCCAATACTGATATTGGAATGCCTGAAAAATCGTGTTTATTAAGTCCCAGATACTCAAGAATGTGGTTTGGTAAAGCCCGTTCAGAGGAGTACTTTCTGCATCGTACAAAGCCATCTGCACAGGTCCTACTTCTAAGGTGTCCACTGCGGAAGCGGTTGATAGAGGTTTGGCCCTGTCTGTCACAACAAAGTTCCAAAGAGCCTCCCTGTCGGCAGCTCTAATACCAATGATGCACTGGTGGAATTCACTATGCGCCCCTTGTTAATCGTCTTTGCACACGTGGCTATCTTATTAGCTCCCGCTTTCGCAAAGCATCTGCTATTTTATTAATTTCCAGGTGGTCATGGGAAGGTATCTACTGTAGGTGGATCTGTTGATACTGGGAAATATGTTTCAAAGCTTCCCTTTCAGTGTCACATGTTATCAAACGCACACATCTGTAAATCTACAAATGTTGCAGTTTCACAGCTGTGCTTTATGTGTAATCACCTTACCACCCTTTTTGGATAGGGAGATTAGTCCTAAGCAGTTGAGCCACTGTTGTCAATCGGAACAGACGTGTGTTCCGAGTTCGATTCATTTTCTCTATTTCACATACTTTTCTAATTATATCCATCGTGCTTTTTAATTTTAAAAGAAACGAAAAAAGAAATCATTTTTGTCAGTAGAATCGATTTCAATATCATTACTTAATATTTAGTTTACCAGTTAAGAGTGCTATCTTTGTAGCTTAACCCATTTATGCCTAGCGTCCCTTTTTTGGGACGGCATTTTCGCTATTAGTCGAAAACATTATTTATTTTTCCTAGCCTTTATTCATGAGTATTGAGCCTCAACTCCGCACAATATTTTAACATGACCAAGTAAGATGTTGATATTTCGATTTTTATGCAAAATGGTTTTAAAATAAATCATTCCTTATTCAAGAAGTTGACATCGGAAATTTATCTATTATTTCTGTTATCAGTAAAAATCGAAGAAAGTCGCAAAAATATCCAGGCACAAATGGGTTAAATAAACAAGGGGCGTTGGAAAAGGTACAAATTGACATAAATTGCGAAAAAAGGAATAATCCATCCAAAAAAGAAGTTTCTTTCTAGTTTCCCATAGCAAGTTTGAATTTTAAAATCAGTTCTAGCGTTTGCTATTTTAAGAAACGCCATCTAAAGGATTGTTATGAACATAAAACATTGTAAGGCCTTTTTATCAGTTTTGACCTTTACAACAGATATGTACTTTCGAAATGCTTCATACATACCATTTTTTCTCGCGTTTCTTTCAAACTTCTCATGAATGTTTACAATATTATGAATATAATTTCACATGTTTTATCTGTGATGATAATAAATTGCGCAATATTTATGCACGTTAAATGAGTTAAATAGAATGAGTTAAAATTCTGAAAGCATTTTATCATGAAAGGATATTTTCTCAACTAAATGTTTTTGCAGTAGAATGCGAAGTGATACTCATTTTAAGCTTTCTTGAAAAAATTCAGCTTTATAAATTGACACAGTATGCTCCTGGGTTATTTAAAAAAATTAATGTTTTTGGGTTTCCTTTTCGTCAAAAAGTGTCGTTTCGCCCAAAAGTAGTTTTTCTGAGATTTAAATTTGATAAAAGCACTTAAAGGTGTATCTTATTTATCCTTACATAACATAAAATGTTCAAAATTAAAAATTAATAAAAATCATATTCAACGTCCATTGCTCCTTTCAGGTACAAATGTTTCACTTAAAACATGTCAAATTAAAAATTGTTTCCTTCATATGTATCTTATGGTTTACTAATTTAATATTTTTCTGTAGATCTGTGCATCATCATGTGTATCTTTCAAAAATAAGCACTCTTACTTTGATTGCTTCTCATCCGGTCATGCTTCATTATTACATTGTGATTTCTGACCTTAAAATTTACTAAGCGATTAATTTAAATTTAAGCGACTGCAGAACAGCTTTATGTTAAACATTAGGGTCTAGTGTATGGGTATTGCAAGCAAACATCGGATCGATACTTTATGTCGAAGAATAATTATGATGAAGTTAAACTGGGGTTCAGTAATGTTGGCTATCAACTTCGAATCAATTTAGATTCCTTGACATCATAAAGCATTCGATTTGATCCTTACTTGAGGCCGAGAGCCTTTGCAGAACCCTTAATTCTTAATAGCTCTACGATTCAAGTATTTATCCGAAAATTAGTTCATTAAGCCATCAACCGCAAACGGGTGATTATTACAATTTAGTTTATCAATCGCAGTTATATAAATATGCATTGTTTGCTTTATAATTTAATTGTCTAGTGACATTAGAATGCTCGTTTAGAGATCTCGTTAAGTTCCTTTGCATAATCAATATCCCATCAGTAATGGTACAGCTATTCCGGTAACATTTTGGTAAGTTTGTAATTTACGTTTCTCAGTATACAAGGGTTTCAGGAAATAATCACGCGAATTAAAAATTTAATATGTTGCGTAATTGCATATAGAAAATTATAAATATGTTAATGTAAAGAAAGAGTGTAAAATTTTTGTTTCTAATATTTTCAAAGACTAAACAGAGAACTACCACTCTATAGGTTTGGCCGCAGTCAAAGATGTTGTGTTCATACCACTTTTTTCCAGAAGTTTACCCGAAAACTGCGCATATGTGATGTTTTAGAAACATTTAATTGTGAAACATTACAACGTGTTAGGTGATAAATCGTAAATTGCAGTGACAAACAGGTGACTAAAGAAAGCAATATCGAGCATTTGTGAAAAAAAAATGAACATTTTTCCTTTACAATCATATATTGATATTAATTTTCTGTTTGTAAAAATGGAAAATATTACATTTTGTAATCCGGTGATTCTTTTCTGATAATATTGCATAATTTAGCATCCCTTAATTACCTTAATTGAACCGAAGAGAGCACTTGATTTGTTAAGCTTTAGTTCAATGATTATATTAAGTTTTCTGTTTTGGAATTGTAAAATTTCTAAGTTAAAAATGTTTTATAGATTATTAAAAAAGCTTTAACTAGATTTAAAGGAAATTACCATTAATCTGTGTGACACCTGGGTACGTTTTATTTATTTTACGTAAGTTATGACTGAATTTTATATTATTCTCCTAATTAAAAACCATAGGATAAACATAAAAATCTTAGCTTGGGGACAAATAATCAACAGCTGAGAAAAGTAATAGGCACCAATCAGGGATAATGAAACGATGAGGAATAATTTTGTGGTGTTATTTCTCATTTGTGTTCTCTTATATTATTTCTGTTTCAGGAATTATATAAAAAGACATGTTAAGTAACGGGAATATACAAAACTACAACTGCATAAAGTTAGTTGTATTCTGTTAAATTAAAAGTGACCATGAACTCTTATGATTTCTAAAGCTGAAAATAAAATTCTACCATTGGGTCATGACTTGAGTGCAACTTTATAATCTACAATTCCAAGATTCCCTTCCTTATCACAATGAATATTTAACGAAGAAAAAAAACGAGAAGTTCACTTTAAAATAACCAAAATCTTTCTAACTCCATTGATGGACACGGGAATAAATATTTATCCTGAATCCGGAAGGCATAGACCTTTCTCCCCCGAATATCAATAGTTACGTTATTAATATTCATAAAAGCGTGAACCATAATATTCTGAAAACACAGTGTAGCAATAACTATATAGTGCGAAAAATAGGTACATCTTTTATTAATAAACAAAAAATATACATCGAAGCCATCCATTCCATAACACTACGGCTTAGAACGACGTGCATCACGGGGTAATTGGACCTGGACATAATTGAAAGAACAAAGAAGTTAAATCATTAAAAATATATATTAGTTATTAGCATAATTTAAGTATTATTTTACATAAAACAACTTTACGCAACTTTACTTACAAAATTTTACGCTTTGTTTATACCTTTCTGTAAGCTTTATAATACGCTTGTTAGTGTTAGGATTTCCTGACCACACAAGTCACAGCTATTGTTGAGTTTACGGTCAAATAAACCAACAGAGTCATTATAGCTCATTGTGTCACGTTTTTACTGCTAATAGCTGTGTTATTAATCCTCACCACAACTAGCTCACCCAATTTCATCGAAATCTTCAACTTCACTGTCTCTATCGTCCAATAGCTTTATGTAAGAATATTGCTGATTAAGATGAAATGTTGTCTAGTTGTTTGCCAGTAATTTCCTTTGAAGTATGATAGGTTTAATAACTTTTATCTTAGCGTTTTGCATACTTATATTAATTTAGGAAGTCAGTATGTTTGAAATATTCGAGACTACATAGGTCCACCTGTCTCGTGCCGTTCTAGTACAACTCTCCTAAATGTGAAAGTGAGGGTGAGTTAATACAAAAGGTATAGAATGCATAGTTTGGTGAAAATGCCTCTGCGACTTACTAGAGCTACGGGCTAGAATGAGTTACATTTTATCCGAGACGATTGTTCAGAAGTATTTTCGTATAATTTTTGATTCACTTTACAATTTATATAATGAAAAAAAAATAACTTGCTTGATTTGAACTATACAGTATTTTCACGGAAATACTTGATTTATAGTTACAAATTACACAACGTACATTTCGCATTAGCTGTTACATTGCCGTCAGTCTAATAGCCGTTTAAGATAATAAGCTTCAGATTCGACTGACCAAGTGTTTCGATCTCTCCAGAGGTATACTGTTGATAAAATTTATAAGGGAAATCTTAAAATATTAATACCCATCCCCAAATCATTATGAAAATGAAATGTTATTTATAACGACAAATAAATAATTGATTACAAACTAAATACGGGAATTACCATTTAACTGAATCAGTTTGCTTGAATATATTGTATGTCCATTAAATTCCCGTGCAATCCTCTTCCCAACGACTGTCGTAACTTCGTAAAGGCTGCTAATATTTTCGTATAAGCAGTGTTTAGGTATGTTAAGTAGCCATGCGGTGTAGAATGAAACTGCCTACGGCCCGACCTGTCGGAAAATTGCTGAGTTAGCTTTTCTATCTAGAAAACGGAAAGAGATAAAGTGAAAAAAAAGCAATTTACAAAGTTTTGGAGCATGTAGTTACGATTGAGGAGCATATAAATTTACATGTAGTTACGAAAAGACACCTTGTAGACTTTAATACGAATGATAGAACGGTTAAAACCTGCATTTGTTTCCTTGTGATATCCTTCACCATGACGTGACAAAATGATCTGAGAAAGTAGGGAAAAAGTAATTAAACCCAACTAGTTATAGCAGTAAAATGATAACTTCTTAACTATTTTAAAATTTGGCAGTTAAATTTAAGACTTTTTTTTCTGCTCACTGCAATTGTTGTTTTCTTTTGTGAAGTGTAAACGCCGAAATGCAGACTTTCTCAGCATATACCAATCATCAAGACCTACCATTCGAGAAATAACAGACTTCTTGGACTAAAATGAAGTGTGCTACAGTGTGAAAGCTGAAGACAGCTGGTCCAAGTGTTGCAACAACCAAAAATTCTATTCAATGACGATTTTTATTCGAGGAAATAGAATAGAGAACTTTCACTCTTTCGTCGAATAGAGCAAAATTTTGCTAATTGTTTGCGTCACTTCACATCCATTTATGAAAAGCATATCGAAAAGCACATTCGAATATCTGTAGTTAAAGTACAATCTTGATAATCCGGCATATATGGGGCCACAAAACCGCTGGATTATCGAAAATTCTGAATTATCGAGATCTCCGTTTCTGACACAAAGACGTGTGCTTTCATTTGGTCTACACTGTAGCACACTAGATAAATGACGAAAGAGGGAGAGAAGGCAAGACCGGACATGCTTGTTCACATGCGCGGTTGTCGGCATATCGGAAGACAGTATGACATGTGTTTCCCAAGAGAGCCAGATTATTGAACATGCCGGACTAAACAACTGCCGGATTAGCAAGAGTTTTCTGTACTTTTTTAATTTTGAATCAATTTTCCGTAACTCAGGAGTTTTTGAAAAATTTAATTCCTATAGCAAAATAATTGACACCTTGTATGTACGGTACTACCCTGTCAGATTGGGAGTCAGAAATTCTCTTTGATTTTTACTGATCGAATATTTTTGCAGTTTCGTACATCGAAAAAGTTTGAAACTTTATGGGTTGGAAATATTCATAAACGACATATATTTTAGAAATATTAATATTAAATTAAAGATCAGGATATTTATCTGAACAGAAGAGTAATTTAATTTCTCATAAGTATATACCATGCTTTAAAAAACATTTAATGGCGTCCTAACAGTAGTTATTGCAAGTTTTAAAGTCATTCCCAACAACAGTTAATTTTAAAATGTATTTTAAAAACTCAAAACAGTAGAGCTCTCTATTGATCCTATTTCACTGTAGCATCTTCCTCAATCAAGTTACGCTGTTACTTTTTTAAACATAAAAGTAGATTTTAAAAATCTTTACATATTACCGTAATAATGTTATCTGGCTTTCATTAATTTTATCAGCATTATCATTTAAAAAGGGAAGTATAGCAACATGCTTTACTTTTACGTAATAAAGTATTTTAGTGTAACCTTCACTTGGGAATTTTCTAGTGGTTTTAGAAGTGGTTTATTATTAATTTTTTTTCTCCAGAAGTACTAGAGTTTCTATAGCATCTCGTGAGCTTACAAGAAAATCATTGGTAAATACTGAAGATTTTTAAAGTGTAGAAGTTAAAAATATACCTCTTCATGAAAAGTACTTTCATTTTATTTAATTTATGAACACTAAAAAGTCTATCGATTTGTTTTGTTTTAAGGAATTCTATGTCGTTAAATATATAGCTTATTGCGTAGAGACATGTAAACGTTTTATTTATGCAACACGGCATAATAGAAACTTTACACACTGTAAATGCACTGTAATAAAAAGTCCAATTTTAAAGTCCAAATGCACTGAAATAGAAAGTTCAATTTAAAACATTTATATTGAATAAACAAAAATAATGAACGTATATGTTTAACTATAATTATTGTTTTACTCAAATATATTTTATTTAGTAAAACAATAATTAAAGTTGCGGGTATTATTTAGAAAACCCGCGCAAAGTCATATGGCTAAATCTTAATTGCAAAACATTTTATACAGCTGTTACAAAGTATTTTGTAATAGGATTTATAAATCCTGAAACGAACTTCTTTCGTAAACATGAAAGAGTTAAAAGTAATTGCCCAGTAAATGTTTTTTTTTTTTTTTTGCCTTTTCACGAAGCCTTAAAAAAATATTTACATAAAATACATTACAGATGTAACTGCACTGGACTGCATACAATGTAGTAATAAAAAATATATGCAATGATTTATCTAAAAAGTATAATGAAAACTTTCTGTTCTACGAATTTTACGTAGTTATAAAATAGTTTAAAGTTTTGATTCTCGAAGCATATCCTTGTGACAAAACAACAACGGGTCATATCAATGCAAGAAAAATATTATTTCGCAAGAGTAACAAGTAAAAATTGAGTATGGTATATGTACGTATCTTGTAATGCAATCTTCATCAAATTTATCTTAGTTGTTAAAATGAATTTAAGCGCTTTATTCTAATTATTTGCACCGTTATATCTATTTTAAACTATACTATTTTAACTATTTTAAACTAAACTATTTTAACTATATAGCATTGGAGCATTCATTAAGACTTATCAATTTATATTGTCAAAGAAGTATTTTAATAATGAAAGACGTGCCTTATCACCAGCCTTATTTGCGCTACAAAAGCAATCTCTCTCTATCTTTCAAGAAACTATGGCGGAAAAAATGAGACTTTTCTAAATAATAGTGTGTTCAAAGAAAATGCATGTTTGAACCAATAGCAACTTTTGTTAATCAGAAAAATTAAAATTATAATTTAATTAGCATATTTCAAAATATACCTTTTGACTTGTTCTTAACAAAAGTATTAAATACACTTTTGTTAAGTCTAAATCAAAAGTATGTTTTGAAAATGCTAATTAAATTATAATTTCAAGTTTTCTGATAAAATCAAAAGTATATTTTCAAATATACAAAGCGCCTTTTCTGCTATAACGCAGGATTGTAATTCCTTATGCTTGAATCAAGACATAAATATTGCACAACCATTTTAAGACGTTCCGTATTGCTTTTCTATATTTTAAATTAATTAATTAATTTTTCATATAGCACGTACATAGACGATGACAAGAATATGCATACAGTTCTGAAAATACATTGCATGAATTCAGAAATATGATGAGGTTATCTTGTCAAAATATATGATTTATAAAAGTACGTTTGCAAATATATTACAGTTCTAACACTAGTGTTTTATATAATTTATGATCTATATATTATAAACTAATATTTCTGTATTACTTACAAGTTTGTTTTGCATTTGAAAAAAAAACATTCAGTCAAAGATACCTAATGAATGAATATAGTTTTTGAATTTTTTTAGACCTCTGCTTTAAATGAAATACCACTCTTTTACATATACTTACTCACCATGAAAAAAAAGTGAGAACGTTATTAAAAACAATCAATAAATCTCTCTTAGTTTTCTATTGAATGTACAACAGGCAGTATAACCCGGCCAGCTGGTCAGCCTGACGTGGGGTACCCAGTGTTTATTCACCCAACTAATTAAGATTCGTCCTCGCTTTATCAAGGGTTATCCGGTCCGAAGGTCAAAGCTTGAATCTGTGGAATAACAGTACAGTGCTTTAGCTACTACACCTTTGGGCTCTTACAGACTACACATTTAAAAGTATTCTGAAGTGTGATCGTATGATTAAAATCTAGTTATGAAAAGCAGGTTTACTTTTTATAAACGATATTTAACTTAAAGCAAATGCTTTTTAATTCATTTGATAATTTCTTCTCCCCTACATAATTGTCTAAGTATTAGTTGATAGTTTTCAAGCAAAGATTCATTAATAAAATAACTAATCATACATGAACTTAATAAATACTAATTATAACATGTAATGATTCTTCCTTTATCCATGGTCATTAAGCCTTGAGTGGGGAGGGGGGATTATGGAATCCGATGATCACTTTCTAAGAAGCACCCAGTAAGCGGCCGTCATTACACCTAACAAGGACGCCAGAGGGAATTGAAACCGCACCCACAGTGTGGCGCAGATTATTTGTCAGCCATTCTATACTCTAGCCTGTGTTTTCACCTACTTGGCTTGATTAGATTATGCGTCGGTTTTACTAAATTCATCATTAATCATCTTGTCATTAAGGAACACATTTTTATAAACAACTTGTCATTGCAATTAAAAAATTCTTCGTTTTTTAAGTAAATATTCTTTAATGTCAACCTTACTCTGATTGCTTCGCACCAAATTTGCGTATTAAATGTTTATTTAAACTGCACAATTAAAAATTTTTGTGCAATATTTAATTTAAGTCCTTTGGCCATCAATAACATACAATTGGGAAAAAAATCAAGGTTACTGGGAACATATTTTTAAATAGCCTTGTATACTTGAAGAATCATGTAAAATGATTGAAATGCAGTAAATAAAGTATTTCCTAGAAAATTCATTAATGCTTCACACAAATTTCTTTTCCTTATTTTATTCAAGTAGTAGAAGTCAAAGCCCGTTGTGGAGGCAATTACAACGGGTGCTAGAAAAAACATCTGACGAAAATACGTTTACTTCAATCGAGTTTAATGCTCTCGAAACGCGCGAAAACATTTCGCATTCGAACGTTTTCGTTTTGTGTGTACACATCCAATCTTATACCAATGTTTCAAGCAGACGATTATTTTAATGAAAAATAAATTAAGCTCTATTCTCTGGAAAAACGGTTTAAAACGATTTGAAATCGTGGCTTTCCCTTTAAAGCACGAAAACCGTTACTTTGTTGCGTGTAATTTGATGTTATGTCGATTGCGACAGAAAATTTTGTCGCGCAAATGTTTAAATTGTTTTACTAAATGAGGATAAGGGTGCATTTTCATATTTTTAAAGTAGCGCAGATTGTTTTCTATATTGTTTTCTATATTCTTATATATAATTATGAAAATTTTAAGTGGATCGTACAAATGGTGAAGTTGTTATTGGGCTTTTGTGCTTAACTTTTAAATCTTTTTGGAATAATGGTGGTAAAAGTTTTATCTGGGAGTAGGTTGTCCGGAACTGTTACAGTGTCAGTCAGTGGGTCAGGAATCAACGTGACTATATAGTAGGATGGCTAAAAATATTCTTTTCAAGTATTAATAAATTATCCAGTCTCCACATAAATTAAGGTAGGAGAATTTATTTTTCGAATACATACATTTGTAAATGAAACGGAAATATATTTTCCTTTAGTATGATTAGGGAACATATAGAAGAAACAAATTCTGCATGATCAGATTCTCAATTGATTTTCATTGTAAATATGCATGATTGAAAGTTAATAAGCTATTCATTTTCAGTTACAAAATCCTTAGGCGATGAATGCATAGAAAAGCATCTTCTAAGTTTTTCCCCATTGTTTTTTAGATTAGGATGTCTGACTCAAACATTGAAACATATTGACATGATATATTTCAAAATTTTACAGCATTCTACAACAAATAAGAATTTTTGTTATATTAACCTTAATAACCATTCTATTATAAATATTGTAAATATGTGTTGAAACACGTATTTAATACGATTAATAAACGTGTAATAAATGTCTGTCGAAAGATTTTTTTAAAATAATTGGTCGAGAAAAGTTCACATTCAACAGCATGTATTCTTTTATGCATCAATTTATGAAAGAGTGTATAGAAATTTTCAATTTGTACATAAAAGACTCTTTAGATGTGAACTTTCTTGTGTGTATTGGCTCAGGTAAATAATTTATAAAAAGCATGATGCAGTTATAATTTTGAAATATAAATGCAAAAAGCTAAAATACTAATTCCATTTATGATTGAAAAATATTTCGCAAATCTTAAACTAATCTTTATTGTTTAGAGGTAAATTTTAAAATATGTTTGTGAGGAACTCCATTTATCATCCATTTTCTAAACCTTTGAAAGGGAAGCCTAAATGCAAGAATAATAAGATGTAACTTTTGTCTGTAATCAAAAACTAGAGCTCTCCTCTCCTCTCTCTCTCTCTCTCTCTCTCTCTCTCTCTCTCTCTCTCTCTATACATGTTTTATTTATTATAATGAATTATTATTTCAAATGGTAATTTTATTTGTTATCTATATTTAAATATACAAAATTTCATCATTTTATCCCCAAAAAATGATACAACTCGATCTTTCGATGTGATTTTTTTCTGTTCGAGAGACATTCAAAAGTAGTTGAAGTCAACATATAATTTATTTTCATACGTCTGAGACATTTTAGAATGAAAGTTTGAAATTTGGAACATCACCTAAATAATGCATGGGACGCATTTTACTCAGTTTTTTTTTTGTACGGAAGCAATATAAATATTTATATTTTGTATTTTTTTAGGTTTAATCGCTGGGAAACAATTAATCGATACCATAAAATTTTATACATTTTTTGCGTAACTTTGTGATTCTGTGTATATGTCTAGGATCAATATTTAACGAATAAATGCCAATGCGAGTGTTTTTGAGCCACTCTGTATATACACACTATTCAGAGACTACTTGCTCTTAAAATGTATATATATATTTATATATACGTATATATAAATTTGACTATTCAGATATCTTAATTATTACATTAAAAATGATATTTTTAGCCCAAAACATGTATTGTAATCGCCAATATACCAGACTAATAAACTATCATTTAGAGTTTCTTTCTTTCTTTAATCACGAAATATTTATACACAAAGAAGGGAATTCTGTATTCACTTGACTGATACTTTTAAAAATTGCTTTTCAAAAGTAAAATGAAATCTTAAAATTGAATGAATATGTTATCATTTCGAATTTGTTATTGTTACATGGTTAGCATCTAACTACTGTTAGGATATTCATATCGTATCTCAATGAATAAAAATATTTATTGCAAGAAAACTAATATTTCATGACATTCAAGATTTGTGGTATGATAAAGGCCAACAGAAGAAAACATTTCTTTCAATTCTTGATATCTTTACTTCCCTGAATTTGCAAAATACGTGTTGAATAATTAGTATTCTTTATTATAATGCCATATTTATTCCTTTCAGAATCACAGGTGATGGCAAAGCATTGCAAATGTATGAAAGTACTTGTAAGCTTTAGGTTCGTTTTTTAGGACAAATTTATTTATATTTCCACTATGTTAAGAGTTTCTCAAACATATACGTATTGCAATATAATAAATTCATAATTCTCAAAATCCAAGTCGGAAAATAATTGTTGTTTGTGGTTGCAATTAAACGCAAAAATATGTAATTAAGAGTGACGTTTGTTGTGATTATTTCACAAATAATTATATGAACTTTTATGCAAACCAAAGGAAATTTCATAAGTCTATAATTTAGTTGTTATTTATTTTTTTAATAATTCATAATTTAATACAGCTCAGAAATCAGAAAAATAAACTACATATTATACACTTCGGTAGTCTATAGACCATAAATAGTATATACATTATACCAGTGTTCTTTATGGGTTAATTGCATGTTTCAAGATTTTGAATAATTAGTATACATGACAACAGACGCTTGAATAGTAGTATCCTAAAAATAAAAACCATCAATTAAAAATTAAAGGGATGAAATCTCTTTAAATACAGGTCACAATCGAAAAATCATTCAGTAGGATAGCTATGGATTTGATTTGCTCTTAATGATACCGGAATTTAAAAATATTTAATAATCTAGGTACCTAACAATTAACACTTTGAATTAGAGAAACTCCATACAAACACTTTATGTTATAAGCTGCTGCACGTATCCAAGTAGAGAACGTTTGCATAGTCACATTCAGTTATGTTTAAAAAAATGTTTTTAATTAGTTGTTGTTTTCTCCATAGCCTTTTTCCTGAAATGAATAGATTTACCGTAAAGAGCCGACTTGTAAGGAAATAAAAATTTATGTTCAAACACAGTTTTTTAGTCTCTTTTTCTGGGGCAATTGTAAAAGTAGAGAAAAAAGTTCATGTTCTGAACACTGTGTATTATTTCGTAGAAAAAAAAAAGGGAAAACGCGATTTTATTCATAAAACAAATTTCTGCTCCGACGGCTTCGTGGAATTTGCTTTCTTATGAGAACAACCAAAGAAGAATGGTAAAAAAAATGCATGAAAGGTTATAAATTACTTTGAACTTCCTTTTTTTTTTCTCACAGCAAAATTTAAAGTGCAATTTCAAACAAAACAGTTTTTGTTTCGGACTTCTGACAAACAACTTTGACGTTAGAAATAATTTTGTTAAAAGCGGAAAAAGAATGTTTCTTTACTTACGAAGACCGCAGCTTTGAAAGAATATTAAATAACAGCCTTTGCGGTGGGAAAAAAAAAACTTGAGAAACTCGAGGGGTTAATATTGCTTCGTTTTTGGTGAAACACGTGGCGGAATACTCAAAGCAGAGCATTACGCATTCTAAAATTTGTACAATGTTGTCACTTCGTGTGAATTCTCAGATCAGAAATTCTGTATGAGTTCGCTTGGAAATTACATCGTATAGTGCTAGTGAATGTTGCTCAGCTCTTTATCATATACAGAAAAAAGATAAGACTTTCTGGATGTGCATGTGCTTTCGGTGCATTTTCAATTTGTGCAAAGGAATTGTCTGCACGGTGCAAAAGTGCATCAGAAAAGAATAGTTTGGAAAACTACATTTAACTAAAGTCATGAATATTTACTTAAAAAGGAAAAAAAAATCAAACGTTTACTTTTTATTTATTTATTTTACGAATGAAATATTTTAAAACACAATTTATATCACAAATGTAGACAGATTCAAATGAAATGTGATTAACAATATAATGCTTTTCTAACTGCTGAATTGGAAGCAAATCCCAACTTTCTTTCGATCCACCAGTGACTGAGAAGTTCTGCTCTCGAAAGTGGAAGGTGGGTGGTACCAAGTTCAAAACTCGGTCATGCCAGTCGACCTAGTCGTTCGGAGTTTTCTGTGCTTTTCTCCGAAACCTAGTAGGATGCCTTAGTAGGATGCCTTACGTAGTAGGATGCCTTAGAAAGTCCCCCACGGAGGGCATTCCCCTATGGACCTAGGACCCTAGTGCAGCCGATCGGGTTTAATCCACAAACACACCTAACTTTTTTTTTCCGTACAAAATGTTCTGGCTGTTGTTGTTTTGGCAAATGTTGTATGTTCATCGATTGAGAGTTATGTGCTAAATAACAGGGTTTTTAATTTTGTTTGCTTATTTTTTTCTGATAGTTTTTGTGCATTTCAAGTCATTAAAATGGAGTTAACTAAAAAGAGCATAATCGAATTTTGTGCCGTCTTAAGAAGTATCACTTCTTTTTGCCATACATATCACAAATATCTCGAGCAGATTCTATGACTTCGGCACCTAGATTAAACGCAAAACGCAGAAGGTGCCGAAAATGCACCATTTTGTCGACTTGACGCTCCATTTTAATGACCTAAACAGATTTAAAAAAACATATCAGCACAAAAAAAAACTAAACGAACTGTTTTGTAGAGCACATAATCATCCATCGAAAAAAATAAAACCCATTGCAAAAAAACTTTTATTTTTTACGTAAGCTTTTCAATTAATAAAAATTGCCCGGACTTATGGGACTACACAATAGTTAGGAGTATGTTTACTAAAGGATATGTTTGTTAAAAGAAGTCAACATTAAAATAAATATGATTTAAAAGCAGGGGTCGAAACTAGAATATTGGCCAGTGATTCAAGGGAACTGCAGTACCTTTGTCTGTAACATTTATCACTGGTCCGTATACATAATATAAGAAAACAGCAAAACAAAAGAAATTATATGAATACCTATTGATCTCGGTTAAGACCTGAATTTAAAAATATATGCACTGAAAAAAATGTTTTGTTGATTCGACAAAATTTTGGTTGGCTCTATTTCAAGGAAATATTTTTGTTGAATCAACAAAACTTTTTTTTTTTTTAATCCGAGAAAATAATCTGTTAATTTTAACCAAAATTTTGTTAAAAATCAATAAAACTATTCGGCTGAAATAGCGCCAACCAAATTTTGTTGAATTTAACAAAAATTTTTTTAGTGTATACTTATTATAAAAATATTAAATCAATCAAATTATATGACATGCATTGGCGAAATCAAATGACATATATTGTGGAACTAAATGAAGAAATTTTACAGAGAAAAATGTAAATAAGACATTACTGGTCCAACGGACCAAACAAATTTATATCTACTAGAACTTTACATGTTTTAGTGGTCTCGGACCAGTGGACCACAATTAATTTTGATCCCTGTTTTAAAGTATAACTTACCAATTCAGAGCATGCAATGAAAAGTTGCCCTCTTCATTACCTGAAATGAAAATCACAAAATAACCTCTCGAATTTACATAAATAGGACACCAAATTTCAAAAAAGCTATGTTATTTCCACAATAATCAGTTTTAGAGGCCAACCGTTAAACAAACAAGGCAGTCAAAAAAAAAAAAAAATTGACCAGTTTGATTCAATTTTACATAACACTCTCATAAAAGTTTTCTTAAGAATACAAAAGATAATCTGCCAATTTCCTAACTAATTTTAAAATAATGCAATTCTAGAGAATTGAGTTTTACTAAATTCCATCGTTAGACTTAAGAAATAATTATAATAAAGGAAAATGGTATTTTTTTATTTGCGTAAAATTCAGGGCTCCAGTATGTATGTCTCTCTACTATAATAAAGCAATAAGGTTGAACGATAAAATACTTAAATTTTGCATAGTTTATAGTTCTAATTATAAGCTAAAATCATCACTTATAATGCATTCCATGCAATTAAGTATTCCATGCGCAATTTATGTTTTACATAATCTTAAGCGAATCAATTGTCAGGGGAGAAAATGCCGTCATATTTTTATTATCTTCAGACAAGAAAAAAGCCCATTGTTATAAGAATACTGGCGTTTTATTCAAAATTTTTAATGAAGTACATAATTTCAAAACTAATTTGTTTTCTATGTGTGTGTATAATTAAAAAACAGCCTAACGTTTTCACTCCAATTATTCATTTTATGTGTCTTGTACGTATTTCTATTATACACTATATAAAGAAAAATGTTTGCGAACCTTCTAGTTTTATATACTTTCTTATTACGTAAAATTGTGCTTTATAAATATTAAAATTTTTATTATAATATTTTGTGATTTTATTTAAAGTAAGTCGCACGTGTTATCGTGTTCGTTTTTTAATATGCGGATTAGTTATCTATAATATTACGTTGTTTATAGAAAATTAATTCGAGGAAAAATTAAATACAATTTTTTAAATAAGAATATTGTTACGAATTTTCGGGGCAACCCGCTGCTCTGTGGCTTAAAATGGTTTAAAATTCGTATTCTACGCTTCAAATAGATAAATTTTGCTTTTTGTTGCATCAAAATCGGCCAATTAGAACCGGAGATATGGAGGTTTCGGTTTGCCATTGTTTTTCAATGGAGGTTACAGAAAACTCGAAAAATATTGGTCCTAGAGCTTAGATCTCTTCACATTTGAGGACTTATTTTTGCGCCAAAAGTCGCCAAGCTTGGCGACTTTTTGGTCATTTGGCACGATTTTCCCAATGGGGCCTGGAAGTTGTTTTTCCTGCATTAAAAACGCATAATAACCTAACATTTCTCTTCTATGACGTAATCAGAAGTTCCGCTTTATCTCTAATCTTCGAGTAATATACTTTTCTAGAAACTGCTCGCAGCTTCTGCCTCGGATATATATAAATTCCACCAGCGCGCTGCCCCGACAGTTCAGTGCGAGTTGAACGCTCAATGTGTGAAGAGCTCTCAGTACGCTTGTTTCGTGTGAATTGATAGTGCTGTAGAAGCTGTGTTTTAGCTTGCTTTGTGAAGCTGTTTTTAAAGTGCTGTGTGTAAATTCTTCATTGCTGTGTCTTAAGGGATTGTGTACTATATCCCTTGAATATTTCCACGGAATTTTTGCCTGTGAAAGTGACTTATTTTGTGTGAGAAATACAGCATTTGTGAGAGATTTTTATCCAAGCGGATTGTTAAAAGCACGTTACTGCTAGATTGTGCTTGTGAATTATGTACAGCTGATTGTTCTACGAAGTTCTAGAAGCAATAAAGTTTGTGTTCCATCCTGACAAGTGACTTTTTACTTGAACTTTTTACACCAACAGGACTTTAGAACGACGAACCCCAGGAGTAGCAGAGTAATTCCGCAACAATATAAACTTAAATGTAGGCTAGAAGCCTTATTATTTTTAAGTTATATAATGTATTAATATTATTAAAACCTACTTACTACGCCGGAAACCTGCATGTGTGTGCTCGATATACGTCTGGAAGAGTAATATATTTCACCTTTTAAATAATTTATAAGCTTTAAAACTTTTCAGCTAATCGTCTGTACACTATTGTAAAACGATAGATCAAATGACAGGGATCAAAGATGCGATTTTAACCAATAAACAGCCGTACAGCTTTGAATTAGTTCTATTCCATAGACTAACGTTTGAAAACGTTGGGGGGGAGATATTCCATATTTTTGAAATGCGCTTACTAAAGTGGAAAAGTAGCCAGCGGCAAAATTTCGGCCTCCTGCACCTTTTAAAATCCAACTCTTTTAAAGCAGACTTCTGCTTCAATGAAACAATATCTTCCCCAAAAGTCGAGTTTTAAATGCCCGGGGTCATGAAATAACTGATTATTGATTCGCATCTTTTAGAGATGACGTGTATTGGAGAAATAAAATAAAGTACTATGGACTGAATTCAGAAACGGCCTGTTCAAACTGTCAACAGGAAGTCGTGAAAACTTCTCATTGTACTTAGGAATAGCCCGGAGCAAAGAATTGAAGTTTAAAGACTTCAGTCATTTAAAAAAAAAAAATAAATAAAATGAATGAAGGAGAAACGAGAAAAACCTTGTTGAAAGAACGTAAAATAGTATAAAAAAATGAAAGAGAGAATATTACTTTTCTAATGGAACATTTAACTTGGTAAAAAAATAACAAGGCAAAAAATTGTATAAAGGATATAAGGCAGTTTTGATAATATCCAGTATTACCAAAAACACTATAAAATATTAAATCCTCACATTCTTAAGAAATGCGAGATGGTTTATCATCTTTATCATAGGAAAATATTTAAAAGTAATGAATTAAATACTATTAATATGCTATTTAAAACATAAGCCGTCGTGTAGCCTGGGGTAAGATAGAAGTTCTAAAACAAATTGTCTATCTGAATGTTATTTTTTATCAGTTAGAATACACTGATTTCATTCAGCGACAGTAAACGTTAAGATTTTAAGTACAAATTTAATTGCTCGAAATTTGATGATATTAGAAGTGATTTTAATGGGGCCTGTATAGTTTGCTTTCACACACTGAAATAAGTACTATGCAATCGATTCTGGTAAAAAATAATCCAGTTTTGTAACAGCGTAGAAATTTTGAGAAATGTCGCCTTAGGATATAAATGAAATCGTAGGTTGGCTTTATCAGTCAATTCTGAATTATCTCTTGTAGAAGGCTGTGCAAGTGAGCATAGCACTTCGATGTCGGTTATTTTGGAATTCGTATCTTGAAATACTATATCTGAATTCCTGAGAATTGTATCGTCAAAACTGTTCAACAAATTTAGAGACGGAATAGAGTTTTTGTGGCTACCATAGTGGCAATTCCAGTTCCATTCCTGGAACTTTATAGACTCTCGAACCTTTTAAACATTCCCCGTACGAACTCGTCAGATTTTCATTGCAGAAGAAGAACATTCAACAGTGTTACTGCGTCAATAATGTTTGACTGCACAAAGCATTTTCGTGTTCAATCCACAGAGCAGATATGAGAAATAGAGAGCTTTATAACAACCATAACTTGAGGCACTTGTCTCACTTGCTGTCTTGTGGCCTAACCTCACGCGCATAGTTCTTGCGCACCCATCTCGCCTTAGTTTCCTATGGAGCATTTGAGGCCGGCGCTCTAATTACAGTTTTCATCGTTATATTATTAAGAAAAATGATACCTATGCATATGAAGGCAGTTCAAGATTTGTAAAAGTTCTGGAATAACATTTCACAGGTGATTGGTTGTTTTTTTTTTTCATAATTTTAAAGAACACTTTTTATCATTCAAATACTTTTTCAAAGCATCTCCATCTTCTATGCCTTGGAGATAATATTTTCTCCAAAGGAGTTTGTAATGCGTATGATGACAATAAATTTCGCTTCTAATTTTTCATTAATCACCTGCCAAACAGGGCGATAAAGCACAAATCTGGCATCTCTGCGCATTCCTGTTCCAGAAGTCGCATGTTTCATCCTTTACTCGCATTTCCAACGCGTTTTGAATAGCCTCTATTATATTTCTACCATTTGGTTTTTAATCTTCAAAATGATTTTTCCGTTCTCAAAATAAAACCAAAAACTCTGTAACAAAACGAAGCATTTTTAAATGGTAAGCATAGTTAATATGAAAGAGAAATTCCCTCTGTGCACTCAGAAAAATATATTATTCACAAACTACCGTCAGGAGAGGGGGGGGGGATTCTCCGAAGGAACAACACAACCCTCGAAAGGAAGAATAATCAGAAAAAGAATGTACCAGATTTCATAAACCGTAAGTAATGCATCAAGGAATGCGCTTATTAAGAATTTCTGTTGTGTTCTTGATAAGAAAGCAGACAAAAACATAAAAGTGCGTTTGCTCGGAATTCTTAGATAGTTCCCAGAGAAAATATCAGAAAGCTCAAGGAAAACGAAAATATGCATTGCGGATGTGTAAGCCCTTAGTCTTCAGCAGAAAAAGAATAATCCTCTCCTCGTTTTCATGAAACATTTATTGGAGATAATTTACTTAATATGAAATGACGTTAAATTTGGAAGAGAATGCTTGTTTTGCGTGCGCCATCAAAATTGATTGTTGCTTGTAGAGTCTTTTTTACCGCGTTTACGCTGTATTTGTACTGAACGGTGAAAAGAGTGATGATATAAGTTAAGTAACGTAAAAATATGAAAGTATTTTAGATTTTACTAAGGCACTTCAGTACAATTTTTTTCATTCCAGTTTGCTCATTTCATTTTTGTATAAATGGGGAAAACATATACATGCACCCATCCATAAACTTTTACTTAGCACAGGAATTAAAGGCACTTCGAAATGAAAAAAAAAGCAAAAAACACTCTAAAGAAACCATTGTGTTTAAAAGATGGAATAATTAAATTGTGAAATAGCATACGGGAAGCTGGTTCAAAATGCTCCTAGCGGGCAAAAGAATCCACATATGTTTTATTAAATACATGTAGCGCTATCTACCGGTTAACACATGAACTAGTTTTGCCAAGTCAAGGAGAAGCAATGGCAATATTTAAGCGATCGGTGTATTACGAATCTGAGAAGAATTCTTCAAACACCTGGATTTTAATTATTCCTTTATAAGGTAATCACTAAATTTCCAAGTGATTTTAAAAATACAGTCTTTAATGTAGAGAAATATGACTTGGTTTACTGAATAGAGCATGTTTTTAGAAACTGAATTTTACTTGTTTAGTTTGTTATGTTTTCTTGGTGTGTTCCAGTAATCTCACCTAATGTGGGCAGCCATACTGCTGAGTAAAATGATCCATCGAGTGAAGAAATCCCAGTGCCGGGTCCTAGTCATCATGATAGCCCTTGAGACGTTCTCAAAATGTGTGAATCTTCATTACATTCTTTAATTTAATTCTGAGTTTATCGTAGGCCATAATTTTTGATTTATAATTTTTAAATATTCCATTTTATTGTCTGTGACACTTTTTCGTTTTAAAATTTTCATAAAATAAATTATGCACTTTATATGATTGTATTTTATTTCATTACGTATAGTCATAATTGCTTTTACATATTTGATTTTGCCGATAAAAAACAATTTACAATTATTTTCAAATGAAGCATCATTTTTCCCTTGGGTGAGGGTAAAATGATTCTTTGGACTCTTTTTCAAAATTACATTTTTTTCGTTACTTATTTTGGGTTTAAAACATTATTAAAATATGTTTATGATGCAAAATATACTGTAAAATATTGTGGCATTGGCCAAGGTTTCATTTAAAGTTTATGATATTTTATGCAAGTTCCCAATTAAGGGTATCATTTTGGGCCACCGTCCACTACTTCTCATACTTTGGGAAATCAGGACTCAGAGGATCTCATTAAAATCATATTTTGCTAAAAGCTCCCTTTATACTTTCTGATAATTAGACTCCATAAAATAATTTGTTCTAATAATGAAGCTAAAAATTTTATTCGAAATTTCATTGATCATTCTATCATATTACAGCCTAAAAACAATTTTAAAAATTGTAAAATAACACACTTAAAATGTGAATGACATGGGTGGTGAAAATGAACATGGGTGGTGCAAAAGTTCCACCCATGTTCAGTTGAAAAAACGCTTTACCATCTACACAGACAGGATTGTCCGAACTGAAGACTTTACGAATTTTCTTTTTTGACACCAGTTCTGTTTAAACAACTTTTGTTAGCATTACAGTCCAGTCCCTCACATCTATCAAAAGAGATAGAATGGAGAGATGTGGGGCATGCAATGCGTAAAAAAAGATAGTAAAAATCTGCAAAAGTGTTTCACAAATTGCGGATATGTGTTCAGATAAGGGGTTCCTTTTTTATTCACAGTAAGGTCTGTCCAATCAGAATAGCATGGAAAAGAAATATCTCACAAGACAACTGTCCGTTGAAAACTATGGTGTTTAAAACTTATAAGTGAAGTAAATATTTTTATTTAAAACAGATTTTCGTTCAATCAAGGGTATATACACTACAAAAAATGTCTGTCAAATTTACAGAAAAAAAAAACTGTCAGCCAAGACAAGTTTTCCATAAATTGTTACAGATTCTCAGTTTATTTTACAGAAATCTTCCGTATAATGAAAAAATACGGAAGATTTCTGTAAAATATACGGAAATAAACTGGCGTCTTGGCTGACAGTCTTTTTCTGTCAGTTTAACAGCCTTTTTTTTATAGTGTAGGTCCGATTTAGTCTAATCTTTCTTAAAGCAATATACAGTAGTTTGATATTATGCATTATGACACGAAATATAGTTTTATAAAGTAGCCTCTGTGATATAATGTAGGGTGTGTTGAATGTTTATTAAAATTTCTTAAAACTAATGGAACGAAGTTTAGAGCTTAATTTTATTGCTCCCTTATAGCATACCACGTACCTTCATGATATTTCCATATTTTAATATCAAATATTCGTATTATTGTACAGATATAAAAGCGTATCACCTAAAAGTATATAATTCATTTTACGTATAACTCTCGTAGCATATAATGTTTGCACTTCTGAGATATGTACATATTATCTTTACTACGATATTCTTATATAACACAATAATTTCAAGTGATATACATTTTTTATAAATACTTTTTATAACTATTATGGGCCAACTCAATGCATATGCTTGAAGAACCGAAGCACATTTAGGCCTGAGTAAAAATCAACCGTCTTTAAAATATAGGTAAAGTTCTTATTTTCTACTAACTATACAGCCATTACCTTCAAACATTAACAACTAACTTTTGAAACTTAACTATTGATACCTTGAAATGGCTCATACTACGATGCAATTTATTTCTTGCAGCAGAACACCGAGATCATTTTTGACCGTCAGTAAACAAACTCAGTTCTGCAATATCACGGAGAAAGAAGCAGAAGCTTAAGCTAAATATAGAAACCATTACCAGTATTACGAACTGCATTATCTTCTGATAGTAATTTAGTTTTGCGGTCATAAAATTCCTTCTTTAGTATCTTTGGCAGTGTAATTCAATTTCAGGTTTTTCCTGGCAATTTTCTCGGCATATTTGGGACATTTTATTTGGTCTCCAACAGACAGACCATGTTTGATTTAAAAGAGCCTCATCCTAAGCGATATTTATTTCCAAAATGCTGGATAAAGTAACAAATGCGACCTTTTAGATTGGATGTAAAGCAATAACGATAAGTTTAAATCTCCTGAATTTAAGATTATGGGCGACTTGTGAAAGTGGTTGGTCTGAAACGTTTTAGATAAATAGAAGAGGATGAAGTTGATCAATAATGTTCTAAAATATTTTACAAATGTGCGTACGTGGGGGGTTGGGAGGTCAGATATAAAGTATTTTTTTTAGAAAAAAATGAATAACTAAAATACATTTGCGGTATTCAATATTAACAATATTCTTATTTAATCGCTCAATTGAAGTACGCATGTTTGTTTACGCTAAAGACCAAAAACCATGGTTCTAATGTAAAAAATGTAATCTGCATATGCTTGAAAAAATGTAAGCCGTATCCAGCTTATGTGTTTAAACTCCTTCAAAGAAAAAACAAAAATTTTTATGTAAATATGACAGAAAATTTTCGAATTATTTCTTTAGATTGGAAATACTTCATTGATGTTCATGAAAGTTCATCTATGTACCTTGGTGAACTCCTACACACATATACAAATTTTAAGTAATTTTATTTCTGGAAATAATCAGCATGAGAGGTTAATGTAGTCTGATCAAATGATAGTACTATCAAGTCCTTACATAAATTACATTTAAGGAAGCTCAGTATCTAATTTAATATAAGAGCTATGTTTGAAGTTCATAGTAAATCTTGTAAAAACTAATCACATTGAATTTGTTATATGTAAACAAAAATTTAGAGTTATCATCTGAATTTTTCAATGTCAAATCTTTTGTAAACGCTTAAAATATGGCAAGTCGAATAAATTTCAAGCATTTAAATAAGTCCTTTAAATATGCTTCAAACTTTATATATGGATCATAATATATTGCAATATGAATGGTAAATTTTAATCGTCCAGTCTGGCAGTGTCCTAGTCAGTTAAACTTGGTTCTCACAAGAAAACCGAAAGTGAAGCAGAACTTACTTTGGTTAGCTCTCTGGAGGATAACATCTATCACCTAGACTGCTGTGGGATTGTTTGCGGTAAAGACAGCGGTGCACGTAAAATAATTCGTGGCTCCAAGTCTGCCAAATTTACAGTAAAACACTGTCAGCCTGGAATCCAGTTTATTTCCGATTTTTTTACAGAAGTCTTCCATAAATTTTAAAAATTCTCAGTTTATTTTAATTCCGTGTAAGGAATCTTCCAGAAATATTCCAAAAAGAAAAAACTACGAAAGACTTCTGCAGAATATACGGAAATAAACTGGCGTCCTGGCTGACAGTTTTTGCTGTCAGTTTAACAGCCTTTTTTTTGCAGTGTACAGGGTGACCTTTTTTAAAGTAACAGTGTTTGGAGCGCCCTGTAGCGCGATGTAATAGCCGAAATGGCACCAAACTTGATATTTAGACTAATCAAGACATGGGGAAAAGGATTCCTTGAAAAAAAAATTAGTTCCAAACAGCACCGCTAGGGCATTTTGTGGCGCTGCTGCAGCTTACAATAACGAGAATTAGCATAAAACACGGGTATCAAAGAAAAATGCTAATGACAGCGCCAGTAATAGGGGCTGTAAAAGCAAGTAGTTGACAGCTCCAACAAATAATCTCAGCTGAAGTAAACAAGCTCCAGTGGACATGCCTCTTACGTTACCGGAACGTGCGTTACTGGTGAAGCTGTATTACATGAATCAATGTAATGCATCCGCAGCTCTTCGGGAATTTCGAACCAGAAAAAAAATACGAAAGGGGCCTTTATCGCTGAATGGTCTTAAGAAAATGATTAAGAAGTTCGAGGAAACGGGGTCACTGACCATTCGCGCTGGGAGAGGACGTAAACCAGTATCAGAAGATGAAATAACTGATGTGGCAACTGGAATTGTCGAAGGATCGCTTGGAACCATTGCTGGTACTATCAGCGCCCGTTGTGTAGCTCGACCATTGGACATTAATTATTCCACGGTATGGAGAGTTTTGCGGCGCGTTGTTGGATTTTACCCCTGCAAAATCAGCCCCTAGCACGAACTGAAACCAAGTGATTATGATAAGCGAGTGACATTTGCTCTATCGTTTCTTGCCAGGGTAGAAATTGATGATGCTTTCCCATGGCACATTCTGTGGGGAGATGAGTGCCATTTTTATCTCAATGGGTCCGTAAACACACAAAATAGCCGAATTCGGGCTTCTGAGCAGCCAAACACCGTGCACGAAATCCCATTAAATTCCCCAAAATTCACTGTTTGGATTGGTTTCACAGCCGAATTCGTAATTGGGCCTTTCTTACCATCACTCCGACAGGACCCCAAACGGTACCACGAAATGCTGCAAACGTTTGTTATTCCACAACTTCAGCAAAGAAACCGTCTCCAACAGGCAATCTTTATGCAGAATGGTGCTCCGCCACACATTAGTAATAGGGTAAAGCAGCTGTTGCACCAAAACTTCACTGATGATAGAACCATAAGTCGCAGTTTTCCAGTTGCATGGCCGCCTCGTTCCCCTGACCTCACGCCATGCGATTTTTGGCTCTGGGGTTATTCGAAATCTCAAGTTTATGTTGGTGAAGTATCAAATTTGCCTATTCTAAAGGATAACATAACAAAGACAGTGCGGAATATTCCTCGTGATGTGTTGCATACGGCTGTGGAGAACGTTGTGCACAGAATGCACGGTGTTATTTCTGAGAACGGTGCTCACATTGAATGTGGTCTAATTCCTCACCGGGAAAGTTGATGTAGTAAATAAACATTAATAATTTAACTGTGCGATTGTATGTGTGTGTGTTCTTTTCTCACATTTTATACATTGTACAGCGCCACAAAATGCCCTAGCGGCGCTGTTTGGAACTAATTTTGTTTTCACGGAATCCTTTTTCTCATGTCTTGATTAGTCTAAATATCAAGTTTGGTGCCATTTCGGCTATTAGATCGCGCTACAGGGCGTTCCAAACACTGTCACTTTAAAAAAGATCACCCTGTACATCTGGTGGTGCCAATCCAAATGCTAGGACTCTCATCTGGAATTGATTCAAAATTAAGAGACCACACATAGGGGACAGCTTTTGTCTACCCACTTTTCGCCATTATAAGGTAATAAATGACCAACACCTCTGGCCCTGGAAGTGGTTCAGCTTATTAGAGGTTCAGCTGGGAGAGGTTCAGCCCTGGGAGAGGTTCAGCTCCAATGGCCGGGGCATCTGACCCGGCCATTGGATAGAAAAAAAATAACTAATTTTTTATTCCCTGCACTAGATCAGAAACAATCAGCATTTTTCGAAGTTTTCATCTTTTTAATTTTTTTAATAAATGATCTAAAAATTAACTTGTAAAAATAGTCTGTGGCCTAAAACTTTTCAGAATAAGTTCAATCATAATTTCATTGCCAAGGTACAGTAAATATTTTTAAAATACTCCCCACAGGCACATTCTACTCACATTTCACAGTAATCATTCGAATATATTGGTAAAAGAACAATATAAATACTTTTTTGAGTATACTCTTATAGTTAAAAAAATAAAAATAAATAAAACTTATGTAATAAATAAATAAAACTTTGTAAAATAACACACATAAAAGATACTTAACTAATCATCTGTGTATACTCTTTTGGTACTTAGGCTGTGTGTTATTTTACAAAGTTTTATTTACTTTAGCTTTTAAACATCAGTTTCTTTCGAGTGTTTTTTTTTTTTTTTTACTCCCATAATTCCACTCTCTGTGACACGCACAAGCATATGTATTTCTTAAAGTTCACCACTGGCATTCTAAAGTAATTCTTCAAACATGTAGCTGAAAAGAGTGGAATGTATTTTTAGGATAAAATCGACTTAACTCTAATACATATTTCTCAGATTACAGCTTACACAGATTTATGCACTATAAGATACTTCATTTTTCGCAATCTCGAATGTTGAACATCATGCAATGCATCACGGCGTAAAACTTTCCCCGGTTCATATACGTTTCTTTTTTATTTCTACCATGTCTACCGACTTCAAAGATTGATTTTAAAGAAACTTCTATAAGCTGTAATATAAGAGAAAATGTTGAATAGCAGGAGTAATATCAAGTGTAGAAGATGCGTATTTTGCCTGGGGAAATGGAGTTCTTTAAAAAAGATTGAAGATATAGTCAAATCCGCTTAATCCAATAGTCGATTTGCCATGAGTTTTTTTTCTAATAAGCGCAAAATTCCATTATCGAGGATCGCATTTGCTAATTATTACAGTTGGATTCATTGAGCATTTTTTACAATTAGCGGAACATTCCTTTAACCGATATACCATTAAGCGTGTTTGACTGTATTGCGATCCCAGAATATTCTCAATTTATAAAAATTGAAGAAAAATTCAAATATTGAGTTATTGCATGAAGTCCACTCGCACAATGATTAGCGCATTTCATTGGTATGCCACAGTTCCTAGTTTCTATATACTCAGACTGAAAAATGTTGATCATACATTGAGTGAGTCAATAGAATGAAGGCCATGCTTCAGCAATTAAAAACTGGAAAACTTGGTTCAGGTTGACCATCTGTCCGGAGTATACGTTCTTGCACTCAAAGACTTGTGCTGAGAAGGTATGGCAGGGCATGCGATATCTTGGCCCTTGTAAAAGACTATTAAGCCACTGAATTTAGTTTTTCTTAAGGGATTGTATACCAAATACTACAATATGTTCCAAAAGCTCATAAACCATTACTTTTCAATAAATTGTTGACGTTTGGTTACATATTAAATTTAATCTGTACTAGTTTTACCAAAATAATTAATTATTTTATACATCTCTTAAAAGTATTCCAGGCAAAGTTTTATGAACCGTTGGAATTTCTTGGTGCATTTTCAAAGAAATATATTTAAAGATGTTGCCTAATTGAATAACTTTTAAAATAAATATATGATAAAAATATAAGTTTGATGAAAGTAATTTCTCAACATATTTATGTGAAAAAATACGATGTAAAGAAATTAATGAAATACTTAAACTACTTACAATGTGTTTATGTAAACATGGCAGGACTTCATATTTGTTTCAATTGCTAAGTAGACTTTTTATCAGACTTTTCTAAATTAATTTGACATTCAGAATTCAATAAAAAAACCGATTTAATATTACATCTAAAATTAGTAAACAGCAAGTTCACATTGCTCCCCTTAAAATATTTAGAAAGAAAAATACTTCTCAATTTTATTTATTTATTTTTAACGATAAGAATTTTTTTCTCAATATTAAAATAAAAAGGCGAAACAGTAATTAATTTGTACAAAAAAAGTAGTGTTAGTGCCTAAACCATGCTTTAGAATAAACTTTAAAAACTTAATACTTAGTTTAAAATTTTTAAAAATCATCAATATATTATTTTTAATTAAAAAGTTAAGTAATTTATAGAAATCTAACACAAAAAAGGAGGATGTTTGCAAAAACATATTTGGCGCGCTGCATACATATTTCAAACAAAATCTTTTTGTTAAAAATGAAATATGATCTCAAATATATTAATTAGAAATATGCGAAAATGCGAAAAAATAACCAGTAAAAAGGTACATTTTTCAAACCTCCAAAAAATTAAAACTACTCATGGATACCAGAGATAAATAAGTAAAATTCACTTACACAAAGAATTCCCCAAATTAAAAATTTCTTAGTATTCCTATATGTTTTTTATTAACAATAACATTGCATTTTCAACTCTTGCTAAAAATAATGAATCAGTGAATATGGCCTTCAGTATGTGATGAAAAATCACAGACTGTTTCATCATCCTCGGATATTTTCCGATTCTTTTATCTAAATATAGGAAGTAAGTGAATTTCACTAAGGGAAGATTAAATAGGTCGTCACACGTATTTTTTTAAGAAATGTATATATTGATAGAAATCGCCTAAAGAAAACAGCATTTGTTCAATACAATCGAAATCTAAGTATTAAAACATCAAAACTGTGATTGTGTAAAGATAGGTGATATTTTAAGCTGGCATATATTTAAATAAAAATGTTCATTTACATTTTCTGTATTTTCATAGATTACGAACGCATACCTTATTGTTTATCAGTTTGATGTCTTGTAAATATTATGTTATTTTCTGGGAACATAAATAGAAGATTTCTTAGTCTTATGTAATAAATGTAAAAAATATGTGTAATGGAGGTTGGTTGCCACAATGTGATAACTTTCACCAAGCGATATACCACCCAACAGAAAACATATTTATTGAAACAAAGTCAGGATTATTAAGGAAAATGGACTATATAAAGTGCATTTTAAATTTACAGAGCAATATTTTATCCATGATAATAAATTTTTATACAAATTAGTACGTGCGGCATATTGAACGTAATGAAATATGATCATCGATTGGAATAAATTTAATATTACTGATAAAGTTTCAATAACAGGTGAAGCAATGAAATATATATTTCATGAAATTAAATATCCTTCTCCATAACTTATTTACTGCTGGTGACCAGAAAAAACTTAAAATCAGTGACCTTAAGAATGATGATCATATCCTGATAATTTTTTAGGCAAACGTTATTTGAAATATTTCGTAGGAAAAATACAGAATGAACGCCTGATACTGGTGAAACGGAAACGAATTTAACGAGTCGATTTACTTTACAAGACTTTAAAATCTTTCACTTGTGCATGCCTAAGAATATTGTTTTAAATTCAATTGTTTGTCCACTTGTTTTAAATCTAATTGTACATCCATTTTAGAAACTATTTAGTGATAAGTACTCCATTCTCATTTCCTGTTGGTGAAAGAGTGAGGCGTCAATAACTGCAAGTTTATTTGTAAGGAATTTTTTGATTATACTGATCAGTACGCTAATGTGACAACCAACCCCAAGACCTGTGAAGCAACAAATTTGAATAATAAACGGTGATTATTAAATTAAGAAATTATTTCTGGTTTTTCATGTTAATGTGTATATAAGACAACATATGACCACTTTACATGCTACAAATTTTATTAAAACAGTACTGTTACGCAAATAGTTCTTTATAAAGTTAGGTTTGCTATGCACAAAGTTACCGGCAAAGTCTGAAGCAACAGTCGATAGTTAACAAAAGAAATATAACTTTCAAATACAAATAATATTAATAATAATTATAAAATGTATTATTAAAAATGGTTAAAATCATAGGACAAAATCATTTTATGCATTAATCACATTTGTTTTCTTATAGGAGCACCGTCATTAGAAAAATTGTAAAAAATATCTATATTTTAAAACATACATTTTAAAATAGAATTGAGTAATGCTTCATTGATTAGGCACTTTGAATATTACATGATGTGCAATACAGTGTTAAACTGCACGTAAAACTGAACGAAGATGCATAAGTGAAATCGTATAATCCATCTGTTTAAAAGAAATATTTTCATTTTCCTGTTTGCGTTCTGGGGAATCCAATCCGAAAAACCTCTCAGCAAAGAAGTGGGGGAAAATTATAGAACTTTCTTCCATCTTAGTCCGTGGGAGAATCAATACATCTATTGAAAACTAAAGGAGGAAATCGAAAAGTAAACTCGTGATAAGATTTCTCGATGTATAGGATTTCCTGATTTAAAACGCACCACTTGTGGACAACTGGAAAGCGGAGGAGACTTCCCGGATTGATTCTTTAGGTAAGAATTCATGGTAATTTTCCAAGAAGAAAGAGAATATTCAGTTGGAAGTTAATCAAATGCAATAGAAAATACAAAATAAAGAACGCCATGCATAAAATTTCGAGTTTTCTAAAGGAATTTTTAAATCCAATTGTTGCAGTCGGAATAAAATAATGTGCGTTCGAAACTCTGGACTCGCGCATCGGAAACGGATATTTTCCCCGCTCATTCAAAAAGTCATTTGAATTCATAAAATGTATTTATTTATTTTTTTAATCTATAGTTAAATAAAATTCATATTTTCTCCGGTTCTGACACCATCACACACGTGAAAAAGTATCTGAAAGAGAAATAAAAAAGATTCATTATATTAACTCCGAAAATTATTGATTGTTTATATGACCTTAGACGAAAATCCGGTAACTTTAATTAAGCGTGAAAAATGCAAGTGAAAATTTTCTTGAAAGTTTCTGTCGTAACGTTTTTCGATAATTTCTTAAAATCATTCATTTTCTTTTTCAAATCAAAGTTCTGTTTCTACGAGTTTCGAAAATACGCAGTTTTAACCAATAATTGTAAAACCACATTTGTATTTGACGAACAGTACAAAACTATTTCAATGTAGAAGAAAATACAAAACTATTTCAAAAAAGCATACTCTTATTATCATCAAATATACACACGTGTATGTATGTGAGTGGCTGTCCATTAGTATCAATAAGTTTTTCTGAATCACATTTTCTCTCACATTTTTATAAAACTTTACTGAAGTCGTATCTTAACAAAAGATAAAAGAGGATGTTTTTAAACATGCAGAAAAAGCTGAAAGTCAAAAATATCAAATAATCAAAAAACAGAACTTTGAAGAGCTATTTCGAAACGATTTGTTATTGCAGGGGTATACAAGTAGAAACTTTCTCTAATTCATTTATACGTCCATGTTTTTCAATAAAAGCTGTAAGGAAGCGTTTGCAATGTGTAAATATCAATATTTTTATGGTTAATAAACTAAACCCAAAACATTAATTTACCAAAAGTCAAACCTTCACAAATAATCCTTTTCTGCCGGTGATTTTAATGGCATGCATCAGTCGTTGACATGAATATCTAATACTAGCGTTGATGTTCGTACATCTACCTGTCCAAAGTCCTGTGTGTGTCCTGAAATACTATAAAAAACTTAAAAATTTTAAAATATCAATAAAACTTACATTATAAAAAATAAATAAAACTTATACTTTGTTTTAAAATACATTTTAAAATATCAATAAAGCTTACATTAGTTTGTTTTAAAATAAATAAAACTTATACTTTGTTGTACTAAAATAACAAAAAAGTTATATTTAAAAAAGTCTTTATTCAATCATTTTCTTATAACTTGAAATCCGAGAGGGCTGATCAAATACTTCGAGTTATTGGAATTTGCCCACTTTTCCTGGTTTCCTTGCATTTTTTTTAAGTGAGGGAGGGGGGAGGGAAGACCCCGTATAAAAAAATTAAATTGAAACTCTCCCAAAAAGTTCAACTTGAAAGGGAAAGACGTGGAGATATGAAGATAATTTTCAGCCAAAAATTTTAAATTGTTCTGAGACCTCATAAAAATTTCGTGATAAGCTAATATTTCACAAATGAGACTTCAAGTTATAGTGAGTCGACTGTAAAAACCTCACATAATAGTACCAAAAATATATGTACTTATTATTTTAAAAAGTAATGCACACACTGTCTCTAACAGAAGCTAATGTTCATCAACAAAATCGAAAGCAATTAAAAATAAATCGAAACGTAACTGATACAAAAAAAAAGAACTTTAAAATATGAAGCCTTAAAAAAAAGCCTTAAAAAAAGATAATTTTTGGAAAATAGTTGCTAACAAAAGTAATAGAAAATGAATTAAAGAAAACATTGGCAGAGAGATTAATAAAGAAAAGAAAATTCAGGAATCAAGAAAGTAGTAGGAAAATATATGAACAATAAGGGGGGGTATTTGCAAGATAACTAAAAATTCTGATTTTAAATTACTAAACAACCTTGAATAGAATACACACATATAAAATGAAACAGTACGGACCGTTTAAAATAGTAGAAAAGGTCTACCCTTCTTCAGCTGTTAAAAGATTTTCGTTTCACAATAATATAAAGTGAGATAACAAATAAATAAACAAAAAATTCGAAAGAAAAGAAATTGCTATTCAGAAGAAGAGAAAAAGTAAGAAAAGCATGAAGGAGTGAGCTTTCAATAATAGCTTTTTAAAGAGTATTTTGATGAAATCAAGCCAAATCCGCTATACGAACAAAGCGTTTTAGGCTCCTGTTGCTCCAAACAATCTTATTTTACTTATTTAGAAAAACAAAATACCATGTCTTCCCAGTTTTTCATTTGCCTATCTGTGTCACTGACTTGATTAATATAATAGTCACATAGCAATGAAACTTTATAAATATAGTAAGCAATGCTCAAGAAATTCATTTTCAGATAAAAAATATATACATGCCGAAAAAAATGTTGTTTAAAGCAATTTCTGAATCTCAAGCGGAACACATAAGCACGTAGATTTATTTTAAATTTTAAAAATATGCGTTTCGTATTAAATTTCGTAAAAAAATCTAAAAGTCTAAATTAAATCTTAACAAGAAATTTATGAAGTACAAAATTTTTGGAAAATAATTATCTGCATTTTAAAAGATTTGTGAAAATATGTAAACATCTGTCTAAACACTTAATGTTATACTTCAAACTTAAAATATTACTTTAAACATTTGTTTAAACTAATTTGCGAAATTATATTTAAATTACCCATTAAAAATAGCAATTTCTTCTGATTAAGTCTACCTTGCATATACGTAAAATTTCCGAACTAAATAAAAATGTTTATCACAACTCAATAAATGCATCTAACACAAACTGATGAGACATGATTTTTCTAAAACATTTTCAAGGAGGATCATTAGCTTGGAAAATTCTTCGCATACAGACTTCTTTTATCGATACAAAATTACAATTTCGAAAAGAGTTTTTTAAATTAATTACTACTGCATAAATTCAAAATAATGAGGCGTCTTATTTGAATTTTTGAGCAAGACATTGCAGCTAAATACCTGCGCAGTATTTTTCTTTATATCTCTCTCTCTCTCTCTGTGTCTTGAATGAGTAAAAAGTTTTATTTATTGATTCTTACATTGTGTGTGGGTGTGTAAAATGTATGGCTTGCCAAAATGAAATTGAAAAAGTTGAATTTTTAAAACAAAATTGTTGGAAATCAAATGAAATCGTAATGTATGCTGTAATGCAGGTCACATTGCTTAGGCAAGACTATGCCCTTGCTGTAGAAAGATCGTTCTTGATTACTTTATTTCTACATAGCTCCCTTCATTCCAGGTGGATATGTTTCCCTGTAATGTTCTCTTGAGTGGAATGTGAAGATCATTATTGATTCTTGAAGTTCTTCAAAGCTCCCTTCAGTTCATCGTCCATTTGGTTATTGTTTTCTTGTAATGTTCTCTTGAGTGTACTGTAAAGATCATGCTTGGTTTTTGAAGTTCTGCACAGCTTCCTTCTCTTCAGCGTCCAAGTGGATATGGTTCCCTGTAACATTCTCTTGAGTGGACTGTACAGCGTGAATACAGCGTCACGAATACAATGATCCTCCTTGCAACACTTCCCAACCGAATTTGTTTTAAAAATCGCCTGAGTTTCCCAGGAGACGTGCGGGCGGCATTGTTATTGAGCAGGATCACTTGTTTATTTAGAAGGTCTGATCGTTTGCTTTTGGTTGATTTGCTCATAATCGTCAGAGTACTGCAGTATTTGGTTGAATTGAATGATCTCTTGAGGGAGAAAATTAACCAAGAATGGTCCACGGAATGAACTGTTCCGATCTGGGAGCATTGATGTATAGCCTCTCTTTACTTCTTATCAATTTCCTCTATCGCAAATGGGTTTTAACGATGGACGTCGTATGCATTGCAGATGGTCTACCGACCTTTGCATTCCGGTTCGGTGGCGATGCTATAGCTGCAGTCATTCTGATGCCATAGAACGCGTCCATAGAACGTATTTAAATTTGGGAAATCCTTATATGATACACAGTGAAAAAAGTTTTCTAACGTCCGCCCAGGCAGTAAAATAGCTTAAGATCCATTCTAGCACGCCTTGGGTCCGGGTTCGAATCCCGGCTTCGCCATTGTTGATAAATTGCCCGTCCCTTCAAGTACATACATCGCAGAATCTGAGACGCACACAAATATACATGTGTTAGAAAATAGAAGAATAAACATGCACGTAATAATACAAAAATAATAATGTACACGTGTAAAGCCATGCAAGAAAGTAAAATGTGCATGCATCGCATACAAAATAATGCGATATCAATGAGTCAGATAAACTACGTTAAAACGTGAAACAATAAGTTAAATAATATGCATGAGTCAAACAATGTACTTTAGTAACCTTCGCTGTAATATGGGTTTGCATTTATATCTTCTTTTCCAATGACTATTATTTTAAATGTGTTTGAAAGATTTCAATGTCGTCTCAAAAGGACCATATCAAATTTTTGTTTCGATCCATTACTTTCTATACTTTTTACTAGAGAAAATCTTAAATAAGTTCTTTTATTAAAATGCAGTATTAATTACGTGCTATTTTCTAGGACATAAAATATATCGAACTAACACCCAAATCTCTCACATTTTACAAAGAAAGACTTTCCAATACCGTCTTCCAAAAACAGGAAAATCGAAACACAATAATTTGTTCATGCGTATTGATAGGATTTCAAACATAAAAGCTTATAAACCGATATTATTGCTGAAACACCCTAATTACTTTTAACAGATTTCGATAATGTTTGTACATCTTATAAGAGAAACAGATTAAACTATTGATAGTTAAATTCATTATCGATCTCATTATCATGACTGAAATTTTCGCTAAATGAAAAACGCTGCCTTTGTGAACGTCTGCTGTCACGGGCATTAGAATAATTTGAATAATCACGAGACGTTGTTTATTTTAATTATGTATATTGAAGAATGAAGTTAACTCAAAAATAATTTTTCACCTTTCTTTCGCTCTGTAAAGTATGAGTTTATGAGCGAAGTAACATCCAATTTTTCTTCTTGTTGTTGTTGTTGATCACCTTAGTGTATTGAATCTGCTAAGGTCTTAAATTTATTCACAATATTTTTTACTAAATAATGTTTACTGAAAAATATTTTAATTAAAAATTAATGCATACAGATTGATAGAAATATTTTCAGCGGAATAATACTTAAAACAGTTTTTTTATAAACTCTGACACAGTATAAAAATGTATTATGTTAACGACAAGTGAGTGTAAGAAAAAGTGTATTCTCTAACAACACAGTCTTTGATTAACAACTTATGACTATGGGTTTTTAAAATGGGTCTAAGAAACTTGAATGCATCGAACAACATTAAATGTAAACAAAACGAAAACTAACGATAACAATTCACAAATAGAATTATTTACAACTTAATACTTAGCACAAAAACGTAATACTTAAATTAATATCATTTTCTGAAAGAGATAGGAAGATAAAGTTATTGCTTAGAGATGAAATTCACGTAAGTGTAAGATTTTCAGGATTAACCTGCTCTGTTGTACAGATATATATATATACCGGGTGATCCAAAAGTCAGCACTTTACTTTAGACAACTTTAAAAATTTTACTTTAAACAAACTTTACAAAAACAAACTTTAAAAATTAATAATTCGAAAACGAATCAAGATACAAAGATACGGTTTGCACCAAACGGATGGAAAAAGAAACCGGGTTTTCTGTGGCAACGAAACGAAAATAGTTCTTTTGGTGTTCAACAGATGGCGCTGTCGGATTTCTGATATAGGATTATGCAAACCGACAAGCTATATAAAAGGGGCCAAAGGGAGCAGGTAATGGTAGTCGAAGCTTATACGCATTGGAATGCTGTCCATAGTTGAGAAAGCCCTCTTAGTCAAACTTTATTATAAGAATGCGGAAAGTGTCACAGCGGCATTGTGAGCATATCGCTACATGAAGGGCATACGAGGCAGAAAAGGACCAACAACGCCTTCTGGATTGATGAAAATGATGAAGAAATTTGAATCTACCGGATCTTTGGCGTCAAGTTCAAGAAGTGGTCGTCCCTCGACAGCCGCTGCTGTTGTCACGACAGTGGAGCAGACGGTGCAATCCATGTCGGCGATTTCTGCATATGTTGAGAGCAGTACCCGAGAAGTTTCGAGGCAGACAGGAGTGTCTTACGGAAGTGTGTGGAGAGAACTGCGAATAACTCTGAAAAGGTGTCCCTATAAGTTGCAACATAACCGAGAACTGAAACCTCCTGACTTCGACTCTGGTTGAGATTTTGCCAATTGGGTATTCAATAAAATGGAAGAGCAGCACGACTGGCTTCACACTGTACTTAGGACAGATGAGGCGCATTTCACACTTTCTGGCGCTGTTAACACCCACAATTGTCGAATGTGAGCCACAAAAAATACACATGCATTTGTTGAGGTACCCTTGCAACAGCCTAAAGGGACAGTCTGGTGTGGCTTCACTGCTGATTTCATAATTGGTCTATTTTTTTTTCGAGGCAGTCACACAGACGGGTTTCAAAACAGTTTCTGTCACTGGACAGCGATATGCAGCACTGTTACAGAACAACATTATTCCTGAACTGAAAGCGCGACAGGCACTTCAAACAGTCACCTTTATGCAAGGTGGAGCACCACCTCATATTGCTCTGCCTGCCACCTCATATTGCTCCTGCTACGCTCAACATTTGGGGAGGATCGCATTATCAGTCGCTGCTTTCATCAATCATGCCCTCTAAGATCTCCCGATCTTAAGCCCTGTGACTTTTGGCTGTGAAGATTCTTGAAGTCAAATGTGTACCGCGACCAACCGGCATCACTAGCAGCACTGAAAGATGCCATCCGCCAAAATGTGTCTGCCGTAACGCAAGAAATGCTACTAAAAGCTGTGAACGGTGTGGTGACTCGTCTCACAACTGTACTTCTAAATGATGGGCAGCACATTGAAAAGTTACTGTAGTACCAATTAACTGTAATTAAGCTGACTTGTAAGTTGTCAACATTTTTTCATTTGTAAATTATATTTAGGTGAAATAAAACATGGCGCCATCTGTTATTCGCCAACAGAACTATTTTCGTTTCGTTGCCACACAAAACCCGGCTTCTTTTCCATCCGTTTGGTGCAAACTGTATCTTTGTATTTTATTCGTTTTCGAATAATAAATTTTTAAAGTTTTTCCTGATTTTCCATCACCCGGTATATACATTTAAAATAAATAGTGCACAAGAATTTACAGAAATATCTTTATATTTTTTCTTCTCAAGTACTAAGCATAGTGTAAAGTCGTGGGCCAAGTTGGTTTACTAACTCCACTTAATATATACGTTTTGGACAAAAATGGTAAGCTCATACTAATGTTTAATCTCAAAATATATGTTTAAGAATATATATTCATTGCTTGAAAGGAAGATTTTGTGAAACCCATGCATTTTAATGAAAGCATGTTTGTCTCAAAATTATTCTTCGTAGTAGTGTGAATGACTGTTATGAAATTGTTAATTGAAATACATATAAACATAATTCTAGTCGTTTTTTATTTAGTACATGTTAACGCATATCCAAGGAGTATAGCTAAAAGTAGCAACATTTTGCTTCGGTATTCACTGACTATTCCTCGGATTTTATTCAAAAATATTCAAACTTCAATGCTTGATTTTTTTTTTTCATAAAAAGAAAAGAGTATTGTTGATAAAACACATCACTTGTTATTATTAAATAAAAAAATCCTTTTGCTATAAGTTTTTAATATTCATCAAAAATTGATGAAAATATATAGGAAAACTAGTAAAACATATTATCATTACCTAATAATGTGGAGGCTTAGTTTTAATAAGTAATTAAAGATGTGTACAGATGAAGAGTCAAATTATAACAAAACTTAGGTAAATTACTATCAAATTACACTTTAACAACGTATATAACATTGTTATTACTGTTAACAATATGTGTATTCTTCAATAATTGACTGGACATCAAAGTATGATGGAATTACACTGGGTAAATTTTAACAAGAGTTTGATACACAAGTAATGCGTAAGCTCAGTTATGGGTTTTTCACGTTGCTATCTGTCCCGTAAGCGTCGCTCTAACTAGTCATGCTTTTTGTCTTAGATCGGGTGACTAAGCAAGCTATGGAACTCCTTTTTTCCTTATCTTGATACCACTAGTTGACAGAGCCAGTAATATTATTGATGCACTGTCGATCTTGGGAGTAGTCTATTCCATGAAGTTACCATATAAGAAGATGTCGATTGTCCAGAATATTTATGCACCAGTCGGCGTTCAATTCACCATAGCCAACATGCAAAGGTCTCAAGCTATACCACAAAAAACACCCCAAAGTAGTAAATAACCACTGCTGAACTTGACAGCTGGTACGATAAACTAGAATAGCAAACGCTATAAGTTTTCAACATCGCCAATTAGGGTGACTCATCACTTCTTAATGCAGTTTTCTAATGGCCTACTGACGGTCGAGTCTCAACAGCACAAAAACCAAGTGAGTCTTGTGGCTTTATTGGATGGGAAGATGTTTGGATGGGTTTGAGTACGGCAGCCCATTTGTAGAGATTGGTGATATTGCATGTAGTTTTTTTTTTCTAAAAGTGCTGGGGAGCACGTAGCTCTTGCTGCCTATTGAAACTGCCTGTTAATGATTGAGGGTACTTTCTTGATACATTCTCACAAATAAACTTCACATTTCACCGCATGCCTAACACTGTCAGTCTGTTTAAAAAGATGATCAGTGAAGGCCGATAATGTCCTTACTCCAATTCCCTTCGACCGCTTCACGACAATCCATAACTGTTGACCATGGCTATGATAATTCTATTGTGATTGCGCGAATAAGACTTCCGAACTAATGCAACATCCAATTATAATACACCTTTCAAAGTCATTAAATTATTTTCGTATCGATATATTGTAACAGTTTCTCAAAGAACTAATCACGTTGCCACTCCATGTATCGTATTGATCTTTAACAGGTCACGTGCGAGCGCTGGGTTTGCATAAATTACGGCATGCAGTCAGATTTTCTGCATATGCACTGGCGCCCGGTTTATTATTTCAGGTTGTGTACTGCAACAAATAATCCAGCATTTCAGAAATTACAAAAAACAATATCCATGTTATATTTGCAGAGATCAATGTTATATTTGCAGAGATTTTCTTTTTCTACACATTTATGAATATAAGTCTTTTAATTTTTTCAGTACCCTTCGAAATATTTGGAAATAGGAATAAATATTTGCCATCTATTTACAGCTGCTGCTATTGACTTATTACATTTAAAATCCTTTCTACTTTTAGTACATAAGTTTTAATTATTTTAGACTTAACATGAATGAAAGGAGAAAAAAGTAAGATATCCGAGTAATCCAAGTTATGTAACAAATAGATTTCGCTGTTTCATAAAATTAATGAACTGTTGCAATGTATCTATGACATACAATAAATACTGTTTGAGGAAAGAGATATTTTAACAGAATAAAAAAGAAACATGTTTTGAAAAAGAAATATCATATTGCAGCGGGATTTTTAGTTTATAGCAAGACTTTTATGAACAAAACATGTATGTCATGTACAGAAATTATATTAATAGTTATTAATAGTTATTTAAGTAATAGTTATTTAAGTTAAAAAAACAATTTTAATAGTAGGTATTGAATACATTTTTGCCATAGTTTTTTTTTTCGAGTTTGGGAACAATAATTCAGGAAGAGTATAAAATAAAAAAGTCTAAAATAAAAATGCTTCTGCTGAATATAAAAATGCTTTCTTATATAAAATAATCAGTAATCCTAAAAAAAGGATTTTCTATTTTATTTTCTAAACATAGCAATTTTTAACGAATTTCTTAGTTTAAAATTCATCTCAAGGAGTTTTAGACGGAAGCTTCAAAAAATCAGCCTTCTTTAATCTACTTTTATTTTCTCAGAAAAAGACAAGAAAATTAACTTTATTCAAAATAACAGCAAATAAATAAGCAATTCAAATACGTAGAAGTTATGGCGTACATAAATATCATAAAATTTTTATTCAAGAAAACAGATTTTGATTAAAAACTCAGTTTAGCGGCTCAAGAAATCATTGCATTTTCCCCCTCGATATTTCAAATTAAATCATATTGTAGTATCTATAATTAAATACAAAATAAGTAAAAGTGCAATTTTTAAAAGTAGAACCTTTTTTGTGGAGCCCTAAAAGGTATAAAATAAAATTTTATTCTTGCAAAGATATGCTATAAATGAATGAAAGTTTCAAAACTAAGAAAAATTTCAGAAAAATATAGATATTTCACTCTCGCAAGAGACAAAAATTTTTAAATGTTCAAAATACTTTTAAAATTTTAAGCAAATATAGCTCAAGTGGAATATTAGCCTGGAATGCTTTTTAAAATATTTTGGACATTAAAAAGTTTCATTTCTTGCAAAAATAAAAAATACTTTTTTTCTCAAAGTTTTACTAATTTTGAAACTTTCATTCATTTATAGCATATCTTTATACGAATAAATTTTATTGTATGCCTTTTAGGCTCCACTATAAAAAGCTTCTACTTTTAAAAATTGTATTTTTACTTAATTTTTATTTTTTGCGTTTTAGTTTCAAATGAAACGCATATTCTGCTTGTAACAAAAGTTTTAAAGTTAGAGTAAAGAAATGCAATTTTTCGTTCGATGTCCCTATTTGTAAGTACAGTTTTTTTTTATTTAATTTGTATTTGTAACTAAAGCAAAGTTTTATTTATTGCTAAAAAAAAAATTTCATTATTTTATAAATGTTTCTTATAATTATCGTAAATTTTGAGCATTACTCTTTGGTACCCCTCTTCCTCAGCAGGGAAGTGATCTCGGGTCTCCTGCGTGAGATCCGGATATCCTAATCACTAGACCAAATGGGATTTAGCAACAGCTTCAACGCTTCTAACTTCTATAAAGTGGAAGCGCTTGTTTTTAAAAGCGTGGCACTATGACGGAAAGAAAAAATATAATTTCATTAAAAGGCTTCTAAATATAATTAAATTTTATAGTAATTCTTTTATTAATCTTGTAACAATTTTAATCTCTTAAATTATTCAATGTGGAATACAAATGTCTGAAACATCAACCATAGTGAAAAAAAAAAAAAACACGTACTTTGCTCACTTTGGTTGATTTAGAGTACTGAGAGTTTAGTTGAAAAAATCCAGCAGGTATTTTATAGATTGTATGAAATGCTGGGTCGTTCATAGTGACACGGTTAAAATATTAAATAAAAGAAACCGTTTGGCATCAGTGAGTTTTTGCAGTATTTTGGAACTCGGATAAAGCAGTATGGATCATATAAGTAATGCTTTCAAATGCCCAGTAACGCTTTGTTTACATTGTGCGCCATTGTTTGGACAATATCGCTTCATAGCATGTTCCCTAACATTTCCCTGACATAACTCGATGATTGTTGTCTTTCAATAACTTCATGATTGCTGTCTGACGATTGTGCCCTGATAAAAGAAATTACGTCCACACACTGCAAATAATTCTGTCAAATTTACGGGGGAAAAAAACTGTCAGTCAGAACGCCAGTTTATTTACGGTTTTTGTTTTGTTCTTTTTCATAAGTCTTCTGTAAATTTTACAGATTCTCAGTTTATTTTACAGAAATGTTCCGTATACGAAAAAAAATACGGAAGACTTCTGTAAAATATACGAAAATAAACTAGCGCCCTGTATTACAGTTTTTTTTTCTGTCAGTTTAACATATTTTTTTGCAGTGTAAAGAATAATAAAATTAAATTTAAATTAAACTACATTAAATTAAAATTTAATTTAATTTAACATGATTAAATAAAAATGAATATAATAAAATTACATAAAAATGAAATATTTACAATGTAGATTAAAATCCATTAAAATGAAGCATTTAATTTGGTTCTGGTAATAAAAACAAGTCATCCATAATATCTTGTTAATTCCGATGCATATAAAGTTTTACTTGAATAATTTTCACTAGCATGCTAAATAAAGCTACTTCATCACGCTTGAGATTTCTATTTCACTATAGAATGTATAAACAGAATATTCCATTTTCAAAGAACTAAGTCTGAAACTGAATATTGTACCTGGAGAATTCCAAATTCTCTTTATTAAAAAGCACTGGGGAGTGACTTGTTTTCCTAAAAGCATCAATTGTCTTTGTCTGACACTAGTTCTAACTATTGTTTCATTTTGTGAATTTTGATGGCAGAGCCTGTTTTTAATAAACGTAAGCCGAGGCTACTAATAACATTTCGTTTTTAAAATCGCGCAAGCTGAATAAATATGCTCATATCTGATAAATTACTTGATGTGAAAAAAAGTGTGTGTAAGACTTATAAAATAGCTAAGGACTATTTAATATTGGATTTTCTAGGGACATACTGCAGCGTTTGTTAAACTTACCAATGTTTATTTATTTATTTATTTGAAGACCGTTGTCAGGGAATTTTTGACAGAAGCGTAGTAAAAGTTTTTTGCGACTGGGGAGATTTTGCGTCACTTATCATTAACAAAATACAATGAAAGGAAGGTTTTATATACGATTTGCAGCTCCTTGAGGGCTTTGTCCGGGGACATATGTTCCTCCCTAAGCCCTCCAGGCTACGCCACTGATTTTTGAGCGGGCTGCTCCGCAGTGATGCCGTGCCCCTACTGGGCATTCTACATCACTAACTGGAAGTCCCTTATTTATTTATTTATTTACTTATTTATTTGGGTAGTAAAGAATAGCTGATACTGGATTATCAAGGGAAACTTCTAATAAAATTATGTCCCATGTGCGTTTTTGACATCATAATGACCATTGATAATTTTTTGAAAACCGGTTTGTGTAATTAATTATCTTATTTACTAATATATATTGATTATTATTACTAATAACTGCATTAAAAATTTAACCATCAACATACGTGTTACAAAAATGCACATTAATGCACATTAATGTAATATAAATAGTAAAAGATCGTTAATGTCAAATACGTATCGAGTATGTAACATTTTATAGAATTTTTGTTGCTGCATAACAATTAGAAAATATATAATTGTTGAAAAAAAGAGCATAAAGAAAAAATAAAACAGTCCAAGACCGGTCTTAAAAGCAACATCGAGCTAAGAAGCAGTATTTCCATATTTGCACGGTTCACCGATTCCAGTGATTAGGTTAAATGAAATAAAACAGTTTCAGAAAATTTAATATATTCATTGCTTCAGAGCATAATTTATATGAGAGTTTTTATTTTATTTATTTATTTAATTTGGATCCCTCGTAAAATAATTGCAAATACAACATCTACCTTTTTGAACGGAAAGTATGCTCTCTAATGAATACATTTATTTTCGAAACAAAAAACTGTCTCCAAAGTACATTTTAAACAATCACTGCCTTAGTACATTGTTGTATTTTAATTTTTTATGTATAGCTGTAAATAAATAAATAGATACCATACATACTACTTTACGATGAAAACTTTTTATTTTATAAGCTGCAATAAAATAAAAGGAATTTTATTTAAATTAAATTAGCATGCTTAGAAATGACCTTAAATATTTCATGCGAAAATACTGTATAGGTTTAAAGGCTTTTGTGCTCTTATATATTTATTTAAATAAATGCATTCTTACAACTAACACGATTTTAGATAGGGTGCATTTTTTATTTAATAAAAATAGTGTACGCTAATTTCAGCACAATTGATACATATTCATAGCAGTCGCATCAAGGACAGGTTAAAATTCAAAGCGAATTTTTTTTTTTTTTTTTACAAAATCTCAAAACCACATTTCTCAAAGATCCATTATACGATATTCAAAACCTTATACAGTCCCGATAGCTCAGAAAAATATATATCGTGCATTTAAAACACATATTTCGAAAATGTATGAGTCATCATATCATTTTCCGTTTAAAATTATAAGAATAATAAAATAATAATAATCCTGTTTAAATATAATATAATAATCCTGTTAAATATAAAATGTCCTATAATGTAATAATCCTATATAATATAATAATCCTGTTTAATATATAATGTCCTATAGAATAATAATCCTGTTTAAAGTTATATTAATTAAAATTATAATTATAACTTGGTGCATTATAATATTTATATGACTGACACATTGTCTCCCAGAATGATTTTTATATGTCTTTACATGTCTTTTTGAAAGTCTATTTTTAAAATGGCTACATCCCTTTACTTACGTTTTATTTATGTATATATATATTACCTTCTGCAAACATACGTCTCCGTCAGTTTAAACATTTATATGATACGCTTTCGAAACTGAAACAATTCGTATAAATTCTGAAGCCATTTCCAACTGCAAACTTGCACGTGTTGCATTCAAAAAGATATTAAAGTTTCAGATGAAACTTTGAACATTTTGCTCCGCGCCATTTTTCTCAATTTTTGCAAGGAAAGACATGAAAACCGTGGAAAAAGTTTTTGCTGGAAATGTCACTGGTAGAAAATATTTTAAGCATATTTCAATGGTGGTATTTAATACTTTTGCTTAGTCTTTCGGTGTTTTTTTTAAGATTTTTCTCAAAAATACAAGTAAAAAGTGAATTATTGCGGTGATTAATCACCAACATAAGGATTCCAAAACTTTTTTGTATTCGTTTTTAATGTATTTTAAATTATGAGCATTGTATTCATACGCGATTAGCCTTAATACTATGAGTGACTGAGGTGCTAAATTTCGGTAAACTGACATATAGTTTTCACTGCAAAAAATTTATCAAATTATTTATTTATATTATTAAAAGGGTCTAAAAATAGCTGCGTGCGCAAATTCTGAGTCTTCCTTTTAAATTTTATTATTCAACGCATGTTCACACCATACGAGTCATTCCAGTCATCGATTCACGTTGAGACACAGTCTGCCCAAGCACAGCCACTTAATCAACGACGAGAACAAACAGGCTAAAATTGAACTTGCTGTAAAATCAGTAACAAAACTTTCCTTCTCATTTACATGATGAGATTGATGTAGAGTAGAAAATAACTTGACACTTGCAAAGTTGCTTTCAGGATGATTAACGCTGCTGTGTATGAGAGGTGTGTTCCCAAATGTTGCGATTACAAAACTGAATATTGAATTACTGTAATTTACGTTCAAGTTAACTAAAAAATATTCATTCAGCTTTCTGATGATTTACCATTAATTTTTGCGAATAACTATGCGATAGAAGCTTGCAAAATTCAGGTTTATGATGAAATTTTGTTGAATTTATTCAGATTTATGAGAGGATATCGTGAATCATCCACGATGTCTTGTGTTTGATTTGGATTAAGTGCTTCGAAGACTTCAACCTGGAACCTAACCAAACACGAAACCTTTTCTTCACAAGAAAACCAATATCGGATCCTCATAAAAATTCAGTATCGATACCGCAAGAGATAAAATTTACTTTTCCGCACTTAATTTAGTAATCTTTGGTTCAACAATAAAAGTCATATTTTCTTGGGAGTTTACCAGAAATATATCAATTTCTGGTAATTGAGTTACTGGAACAAATACTTCCGTTTTTGAATTTGTTTGATTTTCTTTCTTAATACAGTATACATTCGAACCCGCTTGATGTAATAGCCAATTTGCCATAAAAATTTATTCCAGTAAGAGGGACTATTCTATTATCCGGGATCTCATTGACTAATTATTTCGGTTTCGTACAATGAAAATTTATAACAATAATCGGTATATTCCTTTAACCGATATTCCACTAAGCTATAACTATATAAGTTTCTGTAAAATGTATTTCCGGAAAACGTATATCTTGCAGAAACCTTATAAGACGAATGTATACTGGCCTTTCGCTTAACCTAATATCTCTACCATCGATGTGCAGTATACTTTATAAAGAGAAACGGAGATATTCAAACTGATAATCAATTAAATACCATAGTTTAGTTTAATCATTAGTTTAGTTAAGGATTATAAAGAAGAAGCAAAAATTCCAATTGCTTACCAAATAAACAGCCACGGGTACTGCTGTGTGTATTTTAGATACTCACCATAATTGCTGGAGATATTTTAGACACTCAGCAACGAATATTGAGGAAGCCACTTTGAGCGCTCAAAGTGCCTTCTAAAAGTGTAGAAAGGCATTTATAAGCTTAAAAACTATTTGAGCTGGCACGCTCAGATGTGGGAGAAGAGCTCTCTTTGGTTAAATGTTGGGAAGCCGAGGAAGTAAATTCTTCCATCATTTAAAGTTAGCGTTTACAGAAAATAAAAAGTATGAATTTTATTTCATACACAGAATTAAAAGAATTAATGCCCAGTGCGAATTTATTTTCGGTACAATGCTTATTTTAAGATCTTTTTTTAATTTATAAAACGTGCAGCAATTTCAAGTTGCCATGTGATAAAAACCTGCAATATTACCACACATATTACCTTAAAATAATACAGCACAGGTACTGCAGCTTTGGGATGCAGCACTGTGTGTTGAAAATCCACTCATGAAATGGCGCAATGACGTTGGTAAGTCAATCACGAATAATCTCGAACAACAAACTGACACTGTCTTTACATCACAACGGGTTGGCTTTACGTTTACCTGCACGTTGCGTTGTAACCTAGGAAAATATTTTTTGTAGTGTATATAAACATATTTAGTTTCCGGAAAAAATGTTTCAACATCTTGTTTAATGTGTATAAATTTTTAACAGATAGCTGTTTGAAATTGCATTCACTGATGAAGACAATGATATAAATATGTACTACATAACTTTCAATGAGTTATACTGATACATTGATTTTATAAAATCGATGTTTATTTACAACTGATGGAACTACCTGCTTTCTGATTAAAACGTCACAGATACATACCCATGTTACCTACATAAAATCATATTTTCATAAAGGTATAGTATGGCTTTGTCTGTAAAATAAATCTTATTTCTCTCATTAAACAAACAATTACCCCATCTTTAATATAAAATTCTGACAAAAATTTTGAAAATGATTAACTTTGTTCTATGTATAACTTAAAAACTAAATCACATCCATACATATATAACGGAAATATGTATAGCATTTCAAAAGAAAAATATCTTCTTTACTGTTACGTAACGTAGACTTAAAATTTATACATATACTGGAAATATTTTTGTCGAATCTAAAACTATTTTGGAACTACGAACATAGTTACGAAGTATTCAAAAACGTATTAAGGTTACAGATGGTACATTTTACTCTGAACTGTTCTTCTACGCTTGGGAAAGAATGACATAAAACATTGGTGCACACTTTGCAGAAGGTATAATAAAAAAACTTGGAAATACCTTTAAAAAAAGTTGAGTCGGTGATGTATTAAAATGCACATTTTTAAGCATATGTGCCCGTTTGAAATACGATTAAATATTTCGAAAGAAGATTGTTGTATTTTTTACATTTTTCAAAATACTGTTCTTTTGTAACTTTCCAAAAAATAAATATAAATGTTACAAATTTTAGCAAAAAATCTTTATAAAAAATTTTCTATAAGCTATTTGCACCCAATTTCAAATAAATAAATAAATAAACCGAAATATACAAATGTAAATAATTAAAAAAGTGGCTAGCTGTTTAAAATCAAGCGTAGAAACTTTTCGTTGCTATAATTAATATTAATAGTATTGCTGAAATGCTGGAGAGAAACAACGTAAAATTCTGATTCTGATATCATAAATTTGTATAAAATAGAATAAATTCGATGTGTAAAGTTTAACTCTTGAAATATTGAAAAAAATGCACTTGAGATTCTTGACAGGAAATCCTTAGTAAATAACTTTTCCAAGTGAAACACACCCGCCACATATCGCATGTCATCTTTCGACTGAAGTAAATAGTATAAAGAATGTCCTCTAATACCTTAAGGTATAGAGAACCCCCAAAATAACTGATTAATGTGGGAAAAAATAAATAAACGTTAAGTAAATGATGATATGCGAAAGAAATGTACAATTTGCTGTATCATTCCGAGGAAACCAGGTAGTTTTATCTACCATTTACAAAATTAGTTCCGAAGGTTCCTTCTACAGAATATGTTCCTTAAACGATATGAACATGCTTCAAAAACGGAAGGAACCATGTTTTCAATGTAACCACCATTTGTGGATCAATGGAGCAACCTTTCTAGTGCCTCAAATTCTTCTGAAAACCAAAAAGCGATTACTGAACTGGCTGAATATATTTTTGCTGAATGTGCGACCATTCTAGCTTAACTTTGTATTGGTGTCAGGGAATTTTTTAACTTATATTGAACCACGTTGTTGGTACAAAGCGAAGCTATTTGGAAACAATTGACTTAATTTGTATAAAAATTATTCCAACTTGTTCATCAGCCGTATTTTCATATTTTTTACTCAGAAGTGGTGATATTTGGAACTAGTGATGGAAACTTAGGGCAATAAAACTTATTCGCTTTCCAAGCATGACGTATATTTTACGCAGCGTTATATTTTAATAATTTTTGAGTCAAACAGTTATTTTGGGGACAGCGAACACTATATCAGCACAATTTATCTCACGTGCGTTCTAAATTAGCCGTTGCTTGTTTCTCTAAGAATATATATTAATAAGTGTCTCAGGGCTACACTTATAAACTGAAATATACTAGGGTGGAACGTTGCGTTACCCATAAACCTGACGCATACAATGTTTTAAGAGCGTCAATATAAAGGAAGGACTTCAATAAATAAATAAATAATAGTAACTTTCAAATTATTTTTTAACCACTAGATGATGACGCCACAATCCCAAGGATTCAGATAGAATATAAGTAAGTTGGTATAATTTTTCTGTACTTTTTCGAAGTGCAATGTTTGCTAAAACCTTCTGCGTGTGATTTTAAACAGCTAGCTACTTTTTTAATTATTTATATTTGTGTATTTCAGTTTCTTTCTTTATTTATTTAAAATTACTGCAAGAAGGTTTAGAAGTTTACTTTATAGTACTCATGTTTCGTGCAATATGTTACTCATTCCTGACTTTTTATTCAAAACATATTTTTTATCCATATAAGTTTGCATATTACTTTTTTATGTATTCTAACATTTTGAGAAGACATCCACCCACGCTCATACATAATCCATAAACCACGGTTACAGAGCATAGTATTTTGGTTGGATAACAAAGGACGGTGCGAATATATTGCAAGCAGTTGTTACCCAGAATGTATAAAGTTTTGACTTTTAAAAAATAAAAATTTATTTTTCATTTTCAGTGTTCATTTCCACCAGACATTTATTTATTTTTTTAATCTTAAAAAACTAACTAAATAAAAAATTTTCTTTCCATGTGTGGTTTCTTGTTTGATTAAAAGATATTTAAGTTTATGTGAATTTTACTCACGTTTAGTTCTATTCATTCATAAAATATTTTAGACAAATAATTACTTCAGAGGATTAAACAGATATTAAAGTTTATGTAAGTTTTACTCATCTTTAGTTCTATTCATTCATAAAATATTATATTTTAGACAAATAATTACTTCAGATGATTAAACATAATAACTTTAAGAGAAGTAGGCTTGCTCATAAGTTTTATTTAGTTGGAATATGCTTCACTTACATGGTAAGTACTTGATTCTATTATTAATTTGATAACAAGCTTATCACTTGAGTTTTATTTATATTACGACACTAACAACCCCTTTCAAAATTTTACTACATGTTATATAGAAAAATATTTCAAATATAACAGATTAAGGAAAATGCCTTATAGAAAATTTTAAATACGTTAGAAAAAGTGACTCAAAAATTGAGAGGGCACAGTCTATGCTTTAGTAGTTTAAACTAAATTTGTCTTGTATTACTTCAAATTTCTGACGTTGCGCTGCAATATACGGGATTAATAAACTGCGCTCTCTCAATTTCTAACATTTTAGTTAAAATTGCATGCCGTTTGCTTGAAAATAATGGTGTCTTTCATTACAGAATATTAGAAATAAATTGTAGCAACACAACATTCTTAATGAATTACATGTTGTATATTCATTATAGCAGACAGTACGCGGAGGGGGGGGGGACAGACTCGTCAAATGATATCAGATACTTTCCTGGTCACGTTTCTTTTTTAAATCTTGTTCGGTAAAGGGTGGTTTTATTGGACATCATCGTTTTTTTAATAATACAGTAATTTTAGAGGAAAATTTTAATTCAACTCTGAACTATTGTGTCGAGCATACTCATTTTGAATCACAAAATTAAGAGAGTAGTTAGAAAAATTTCCGCCCAACGGCATACGAACACGTATACTCCTGTTTCGTGCCGAACCCAATATGTAAGACAAGCGTCTTACCGACTATGCAGCAGAAGCGGTTACTACGACTCCCAAAATTACTGTTTTGATTCGTGTAAGCTCTTTGAAGCTAAGCAACATCCACACTTGTCACAGTGAAATTTCCGTACTGCAGTTGGAATCACCTGCAACGATAAATTGAGCACTTCTGAAATTGCGTATGTACATAGTTCAAAGATGGCTTTAATCTCTCTTGCTAATGTTGTTTAAATAATGAGATCAATAAGTTTTAAAGTCAGTGTTTGAAAATTGCCAAAATGAAAAAAGTTCCATTAATTTTAGAGAAATAATAGAGTTTTAATTTAAAATTCAACATTTTATTTTACAAATCCTTTAGTAGGTTTTCATTAGTGGCACCGAAGAACTTGCAGGCCAAATTTCACCAAAATAGTTCGAGCTGTTGTGTTTATATTAGCTCACTACTCTGGAAATTCAACTTTTAGTTTGAATACCGCAAGTTTGAACACTTGCACAGAAGGAAATATTACTTTAATCCGTTGATTGGTATGCCGCTATTTTTTAATCACAAAATGACCCTTTTCGGGTAATTTTAAGGAAATTATTTTTTAATTTACTATTTTAATTAAAAAAGAAAACTCTTTTTAGATTTTCCTTCGTAACCCCGAACAAACATACGTTTTAGAGGCTATGCATTACGTAATGAAATATATCATAACGCATCTGACGGCAAACAGAAATTTTGGTGATACTATCTCCAAGCCGGTAAGATGTTGGGCCGGGGGATGTCAAAAAATGATTGCGTAAAGTTCTAGATAGTTTTTTCAGAATTTCCATGTTCGTACGCTCCAACAAATTCTAAATTTTTTTTCGGGGGTGAATGCAGGCAATTTAGAAAGCAGCTGATGAAGAGGAGATCTTTTGTATCACATGAAACGTTCGTACTGAAGTATTATTTGTTACGTGTGTTTTTTACGAAGTTCTTCATTAATTTCAACTCCATTTCAACCAGTTTCAACACCAGATTTTCTTTCATTAATATCTTTATTCTGTTTCTGCACTACACTGAACATTCCTCAACTTGTGTAAACGTTTTATTTATTCTTGAGACTATTTTTCGCTTTAAAAAAAGCCGATATAAATCATAAAGTTTCAATAAGAGATGTTTTGATATTCAGTTTGGACGCAACGTATGACTTTCAGGAACACCCAAATCCAGAGAGACTAATCTGACCGGAGTTTTTCTAAGTTCTACCGCGCCGCAACAACAGCAGTTCTACTTTCCAGAATCTTCGTCTTCAGTAATGGACAGCGGCGCAGTTCATTCCTGATGAATTATGTATGATACGGTCGGCTGTGATTCCAGAATGTGTCGGGGAGTCTGCATGCCGTGCATAAATTAAACAAGAAAATCTCTAAGTGGCATTATATGCTATGCATTAGTGGTGTTTAACCCTTTGAGGCGCAACCCTTTCCCAATGCTGAAAAAAGGGCAGCCGTTGCCATCGCTCGACTTAACTACCACCAAGATGACGGACGATCGAAACGTTCATCGCGTGCCACAGATCTAGAGACTCTTTTTTTGACGCAGTTGGCTGTGCGGCACAGCCAGCTGCGTCAAAAAAAGAGTCTCTAGATCTGTGGCACGCGATGAACGTTTCGATCGTCCGCCTTCTTCTTGGTAGTTAAGTCGAGCGATGGCAACGGCTGCCCTATTTTCAGCATTGGGCAATCTATCTAGCTGTTCTCGCATTCTTCTATTTTTCATCAGATGTCAGTGCTGTTAAAAATAATCGTGACCATTTTTTTACGGGAAATGACGTGCTCAAAAGTAAAGGATTTTCGTGGAGCCATGTCACCCGCAACTATTTTTATTGAAATCAAATCTATTCTTCGTGACTGGCAACAGTCAAAACGTCAGAGTTTGGTGTTCCCAGAGCGGAAACACTTCGCGGTAAAGGGTTAATAGGTCGGGCCAAATTTAAGGGTTAAAAAAAATCGCTTAGCGATAGTGTGGAAAAGGTGTATTTTCTTTCGAAATTTAAGATCCTAAAATTAAGAAACGATAAAAAAAATATTTTAATCAGACGCCGGCGATAAGAAATTTAGCTTTTCAAAAAAATATTATTCTTTTTAAGTATTGTTTTTCTAAAACTGTGAACTAATATATCTGACCAGAAAAAGCTTAGAAAAATGACCAGAAATTTAGCTTTTTCAAAAAATAATATTCTGTTTTAAGAATTTTTTTTCTGAAACTGTAAACATCGAAGATAAATTTTGAAGTACTATTTAAAAGGTCAAAAATATATCAAGACAAGAAAAATACATTTGTGTCTTCTGAGATACACAAATACAGTGCCTGAAGCCAATATATTGCAATTTTTCAAGCTTATTTTTTCTCGACTGCAGAAGTTATAGTTTCTGAGTTTTGAATATTATATGATGAAATACTGCAGTGCTAAGTACATAATTACGTAACACCTTTTTCAAAGTTCTTCAAGCGCCAACAAATTTTACAATTTATCAATCTTTGGTAATGAAATAAGTGTGTACATATTACTAGAATTGAAGACAAATTGTCGCCAGAAATTTTAATAAAGTAGAAATATCGGTCGATATAATAACAATCAGTAAGTTATGCATTTTTAGGAAATAAAATCATACAAACACTTATGTACAGGCACACTTACTAACTCTACTCATATCCATTCAATTTTCAAGCCATTTTTAGCTCAAAATAAACGAAAATGAGACAATGATCCTTTCTTTGGGCGAATTAATCCATATTGGCCACAAAACGCTGGTGCTGGTTCTGTGACAAGCTTTACTGTTCTCTCAACGGAGGTATTTTTAAAGGTATTTTCATTTAATAAAGAAAATTAATTAAATTCTGATTGCAACAGTATTTGGCTAAACTTTATCTAATATTTGACTGAAATTGCGTCCCGCAGAGGTCTGGGAGCTAAACTCCGTTCCCATAAGAACACGGCAAGTGAAGCAGCATCCGGCATGGTCAGTGCTTTAGACGGTCAACTTCCTCTCGGCTCGACTGCTGTGGAACCGTGTACGCTAATGGAGGCTGGTGCACGCAAAATCTGCCAATGTCCACCAAGTTGTTAAACGATACCTCTGGGGGTGCCAATTTCAGAGGGTTGGTCCCTCCTCTGAAATTGGTACCAAATTAGGGTACCACGGGCTAAAGTCCTTCCTCCCAGTGGGGCCCTAAAAATGCAAGGCTCCCCCTCTCGGCCCATCGTCTCCCTACCTGGGGGAACTGGCACCGTTGCCAAAGGGCACAAGTAACAACAACTAAAATTGCTTCAACTCATTTGGCAAGGATCGTAGCTTGGTTACAAACCTCTGTTGCTGCTTCTGTGACGAGTTTTACTGTTCTTTCAACAGCTTGCATATGGTATGGAAATTTTGGGACCTCTACCAGATACCATTGATCAGAATTAGTTTGCAATTAATTTCTTGAGTTCATCAATTTTAATTTCCATCGTCATTGGCTACTCTTGTGTGTGACTTTTGCTATGAAATCATTTCCACATAATCAGTAGCTTTACAAAAAGACTCGCTATATTATTGACCTTGCTTACAGCAAGGTGTTCCTAGTTTTTAAAATGTATTTCAAACGTGCGCAAGAAGCGAGAATAAAAGCAGTTTTCTTTTCTTTTTTTTTTTCTTTTTCAAAAGAATATAAATGAAAACATCACCAAATTGATGTTCCTTCAGGTTAGCAAACTATCATAGTTGATATTTCCGAATACTTTTATTCATTTATTTACAACAAAGTTAAACCAAACAGAATATGTGCATCACTTGTGATTTAATTAGCTTCTTAAATATATATACAAATATTTTGCATTACAGATATTTTTCAAATTTAACTATGTAAATATCTGAAGTATAATGCTTCTTTATTGGTATCATTACAAACGTTACTGCACACGTTACATAATACATTATCTACTGGATGAATAATCCGGTCTGCGATATGTCTCAGATATGAAATCTGGCACACAACTTTGAATAAATCTGCAAAACGAGCCATAGATATGTTCAAATATCTCTTTAAAAATACATGAGAACATATCTGGAAGTATAATATTTTTATTGAAAAGAAATAGCCTAAAAGTACGTACCCGAACTGAAAAAAAAAACTTCTTGGAAACTCTAAAATATTACACCCCCTATGTAACAAATGCTCTTCATATTTTTTCCCTTCGCTTTGTTATCCAGGCAACTGATATGTTTCCGTAACTATGGTTTATGGATTATGCATGAATGCGGCTTGTTCCTGGTTCAAAATGTTAGAAAAGCGAGTATATATCAAATAATGGGACACAAAAAGATTCTTTTTTGTGTGCATGATGCTATGTCAGTAAGTCGTTATAAGAAGGTATAACAAATAAACGGGTATATAACAAACTCAAGTTTACAAGTATAAAAATATTATGTCTAAGCATATAGAAATATTTGTATTAATGACTAGGTGACAGAATGGTTAGAAGAATGGCATTTCAAAGATAAATAAAATTCACTGAAAAAAAAATGTTTCGTGCATTCAACAAAATTTCGGTTGGCTCTATTTCAAAAAAGTATTTTTGGTGAGCCAATAAAATTTTGTTAGTTCAAAGAAATATTTTGTTAATTTAACGGATATTTTGTTAAAACCCAACTAAATTATAAGGTTGAAATAGCATCAACCAATTATTATTGAATTAACAGAATTTTGTTCAATTCAACAAAATACTTTTTTCGTGTAAAAATAAAGCAACATAAATAGTTGTGAACATAAAATGTAACTCTACTTACGTCATTAAAGATACAGAGTACTCATTTTCGCTAGGAACTGATAAGAAAACATGCACGGATGAGCGTGCACCAGAAGGATATTTAAAATGACTTTCAGTGATTTTACCCACTATACGAATTATATTTTGGTAAATTTCAATCGTAAGAGATTTAAACAAAAAAAGATGCTAAGGGAGCACATGGTTTAATGAAATTCACAGATACGTGCACCGATAACTAATGTGAAATATAACTATCATAATTTCAAGCAAAACGCGAAAGGTAATAAGAAAACATAATTTGCAAATCAGCATGTAGGACGTCAAAAAAGCAAGAAAAAACTTATTTTTCAAATGCCCCTTGTGAAACTGCATTGTTCTGCCTTTGTTTTCGAAAAAAAGCAGCTAGTAAAAAATACCATAAAAATTTGATTTAACGGAATCCATGCCTTGGAAAACTGTCGAAAGTAAACACAAATAAGTGTAGCAAAAGCTGATGAAGCTCCAAAAGTTGGCATTTCAAGTCCCTATCGCTCGGAATCGATTCTAAGTCACAGGGAATGTTAGGATATTTAAACACTAGCACGAAGCACACGACGAAGACAGACGCACTGCTCTGTATTTGTTCTCGCTGACTTCTACACTTGCGTGGCATGACGCAAGGAATGAGACAGTTGTTGTTATCTCGCAGAAACAAAGCACTCGGTGCAACACGTAAAACAGGGCTTTTACAAAGATGGCCTACCATTTTTTGTTATGCTTAGCTATTCAACTATAAACTGAAAATCATTGTTTCACTCATTCATATATTTTTAATAACAATAATAGTACAAAGCTAATACTGTTTCCTTTTATTGATTAACAACTGGTAACACAGTTTATAAAATAATCACGGAACGAAATCAGGTAAAGCTATGTGTAAACACAAAATAAAACGAAACGAATTGCCCTTAAATGCCTGAACTACCGTTACCCTTACCTTAATTGTCGTTCATCAACTTCAAAAAAACTCACAACATTAAAATGTATTAGTGAAGTTTATAAAAGAATACACATCGCCAAAAAATACTGTATATAGCGTTTACAAATATTTTACAGGGCAAATAAAATACCTTTCTTAGCCTTAGATTCGATTGAAGTGCGTGAAAATTTTCAATAATTCAATGTAGGTACAAAGAAATTACATGGTATCAGATCAAAATGTTTCTGCATTACGGTTTCATGTGTATGTACTCTAAATTCTGGTTTCTTGCATGGCTGTATTGCACAGGGTCTACCCTTTTATGGGATCACTTCTCATCTATCTTTTCCGTGCAATGTAGATATAGGTACAGATAAAGAAATTTGTGATTAAAATGTTACGATCTAACTCTGTAGCATAAAACATGCATGAATTTCTATAATATTTTAATCACAGAACAACATACTTATCAATTTTGAAGTTCCCAGTCTATTTATCATTTACCCACACAAAAAAATCCTGCCATGTTCTGTAGGGGAAAACGTACTCCTTAAAACCCATTTTGGACCGATGTTACTTTTTCGGAACATTAAAATAAAATTTTAAAAATTAAAAAATCGATTTTAAAATTATCTGTACATTGACACTCGTTTTAAGCACCATTTTGTGTTTTTAAAAAAATGTTAAATTGTCTTTAAATTAAATATTATCTACGTATTTGCATAATTAACATTAATACGTGTTCGTTGTGTTTGTACACAAAGAATAAGAATTTTAAACTTCAGCGGACATTCCGACTTGAAAAATAGCTAAACAATATTCTCTGAAAATATGTCTAAAACGATGTTTAGAGTGAACATTTAATTTCGTCTGATGTATTTTTGGAACAAAAAAATCTTTACGTAGATAAAAGTAGGAAATATAATTTTAAATGTTTACTATTTAAATAAACATAATATTTTTTAAACGCTTTCACTGTCTTACTTATTCCTTAGTGAGTCTTAGAAAGTCATTATTAACGAAGAATGGAATGTGATACGGCCCTCTTAATGGATTAAAAGAAACAAATGTATGGGTTTAAATATTACAAAAATAATAACCTTAACTCATTTCCTTTTTACATATAAGTATCTAGATACTTCGTGCTACAATGATCTACAATATATACCTTACCGTATTAATAATTAGTAGAGGTCTACCTCATTGCAGAATTTAGGATATTTTAAACTTCACATTATTAGACTTAAGACTAGAATCACAGCCTTCTGCATCATGCATTATTCATCATAAAAGTGCAGCGGAGCTGTCCATCAACAAAAGCCGAAATTTTGCAAGCAGAATCTGTGTTGTTGCGGTGCCAAAACTTTGGAAGAGCACTGTCAGACTGCATTTCCCCGAACCTCCTCCCCAGTATGACTTGAAATGTTTATATCTTTAAAAGTCCGCAGTCTCGACTTTCGAGATGTAGTAAACCAGCTATCTTGCTATTCGTTTTTTGTGAGTTGTATGTAATTTTTTGGATGTGCAATGCATTAGTTTCGTTTGCGAATAAAATAAAACTAATAAATGTTGCAGACCATTTTATTATAAAATCAGATGATTTTTGAACAGGGTGGAAAAAAAATCAAAGTGTCTTCACATTGCTTACAAGCAAAATTGAGATAGCCCAGGCTTTTTATGCAATGTACAATTACATTACTCTGTGTATATTAATTAAGAAAATAAAAATCCTTCTCACGGAAATACGTAGATTCATCAGACAAAGCGAACGGACATCTGCGAATATTTTTTATGGCATCCCAACTGTACAAGTATTCGACCTTTATTTTATATCGTAATTCTTTACTTCTGTGATTTTTCGTATCTATTCCGTATGTATTATTTTTATTTTTTAGAAAACTATTTGATAGCTCCAACATTGAATTACTCGCAACTGTACGTGAACATCTTTAATGACGAAGCGAGACAGTGTATGTCTGTAAATTCGAAAAAAACCTTTCTTCATTTAAGTAGAAAGTAACTTTTACTAGTAAAAGATTATACATTTTTTGTTACTTTTCCTTTTACTTTCTAAGTAAAGAAAAGTACTGTAATCACAAAGATTTTGGTATTCAGAATCTGACGGAAATATCCAATTTGACCATCCCTTTCCAATATTTATTTTGCATTATTTGAGATAGATGGATGTCTATAAAACGCATTTTATACAATGAAGTACCGGAAATGTATCGGAAATGTCTGTAATCTTGTGAAACAAGTATTATTGCTATGTACGCCATTCAATAAGCTATATTTCCAATAAATATATATCAATAACATACGTAAATTTTGTAATAACCCATGCATATTTACGACAGATAGAATATTGAACGTAGATGTACAGATAAACTAAAATCGCAAACAATTTCAATTTCCTTTGACATTTATTTATTAATGGAAACAAAGGTATTACGAAACGTGAAATTTGACAAAAATAAATCTAGAAATGATACATTTGAAAATATTATTTTTCATGTATTACATAATTAGGAAAACAATTAACAATAAACAGAATACGTAGGTTGAAACTGAATTATCTCATTTCCCTTTTCAGACCCACAAGTATCCAGGCGTTAAATTTATTAAATAGTATGTTCCTTAAACAATTTTGAATGCATAGCAAAGCGCTGAACATAATTTGAAATAAAAGTTTTGTCTGCTCTGTTTCAGATATCTTAATCATATAACTTTTGGAAAATTAAAGGAAAACTACGAAAACATATTAAGAGTCATTAAAATCATTTTAAATGCAATAACGTTCTACTAATGTTTTAAGACAATGTATTCAAAGTTGTTAACGTAAACTTATTTTTACAATATCTATGAAAGCATCTTGCAATGCACAATATGTACATTATTTTAACACGTAACTAGAAATAATTTAGTATGTAAGAAATGACCAGAAAGATAGTGTTGAACTTTTAAAAAATGATGCTTATTTCTTTGAAAAAAATTATCCTGTAAATATATCTTATTTCTGAGAAAACATTCCTTATGCCTTATTTATCAATCAATAGAAAAGAACATCATGAAAATATAAAAAAAGCAGTGCAACCCTTGACATTATTAATCAAGACGACTATTAACGCACACACACGCAAAAAATTACAGAGGAATCTCATTTCAACATGAAGCGCGATTTTTCGCCAACTGTAAGAAGCGCCAGCAAATTTTGTGTTATAAAAAGTGTTTGAGCCTGAAAATTTTCTTAAAAATTATTTTTTTACCTTTTAATGAATTATTTTATACCTCATTAGTTAGGATGATACGAGCTGATATGTTCGAAATTCCCGATTTTTGGAAAAAGATTTTTAATAACTTGAAATAGTTTAAAAAACCTGTATAAAAGCAGTATTATTCAGTGTCACGAGAAACACACGAGTGTACCAAGTTTCAGCTCGATAAGACGCCACAAAGTGTATTAAAATTAGTATACAAATTTTGAGTTGGAACGACAAACACTGACCAGGCTAATAAAACGCTTGAAAAAATGTACGAAGGACAGTCAGACAAAATTTTTATTGAATGTCTTTTTGTTTTACTTTGTAAACTAAAAGGGTTGCTATATCACACTCTTTTATAATGAGTAATTTGTAGGTAAGTTTTACTTTTTTAATGTAAATAAAATGAATTGAAAGTATATACACGTAAAACTAAATTAAATTGACTGCTTCTAATCAACAAGTAGTACGATGAAGGCCAAGTTGGCCGGTGCTTATCTGCTCCTCTGTCTAGTCGGCGGGACCCCACCATGGCCGAGTGGATAAGACAAGACACTGAACATGATAGAGGGGCGAAGTGTAAAGGTTCGGGTCTAACGGTCAGGAGTTTCTCCTGACGTGGGTTTCTCCAGATGTAATGTGAATAAACGTTAGAACCCCTTAAAATAGCCTCCGCCCAAGGTACCCCCCCTTTGTAGGCAGATGCCCCTTGTGTAAGTTATTTATAATACAAAAGACATAACTGCCCAGTCGGCGAGGGTTACCATCCTGAAGATAGCCGGATTTTTGGAGAAAAGGGAACATTTTCCTCGAATGGCGAACAGCTGTTGCCGGGTCCTCTCCTACCGTACTTTACGACCCATGATCCTGCATCCAGATTCTGGGGAAGAGCAATGTGAACCTCAGCCTTCTTTCTGATTTGAAGAAGCCTGCATCCTGTAGCCTGCGCTAGTACTGATTTAAGGCGTGTTTTCGAATAAAAGGATTTTAGTTTATTCAACTCTGTCGACCTTTCTGTTCTGGAAGCCTGTGTTCTTCCGCTGACCATGGAATATTTTACTTTATCTGGCAAGCACAATCTTTGATTTTAGAGTCTCAAGTGCAGCAAACCTAAATAGAGTATAAACGGAAAACAGCTGGATGTACTCATATTAATGTTCTCAGGATTATTTGTGAATCGCAGTACAGCCCCCACCAATTCCTTTCCCGATGTGAGTAATTTATACGCTCTTTCACCATTCTTCTAAAGTTCTTGTTCCTTAGTACGTGAGCTTTAAGATTTGCTATTCCGTTCTTATTTCAAGAGAAAAAAAATAATAAAGTCGTTTAACTTAAAACTTTCAACAACACGCATAAACTTACAAGTGACAGGGGAGGAAATTTCCTTTCTTCTATAACATATTAGGAGAAAATGAAAGTGAAATCGGGGGAAAGAAGAAAAAAGGATATAAAGTGAAATATTTCACTTCCCATTTTAGCCTCAGAAAGATTCTGCACGTTAAGTTATTAAATGTGTTATACTTTTCTCTAAATTATTTTTGAATGGAGGAGGACAAAGCGCGAAACATAATTGAAAATCCAGCTTTTTCGCTATTCTGTTTTCGAAAACCTCCTGGTTATAATTCATACTTTTAGAACAAGATAGTGAACGTTTATGTAGAATGAAGGAAGATTTCTTGAGCGGCTTAAATCATCCCGAGGAAAATAGCATTGCATTATTTTGTCTTGTTAAAATTGTAGCTTAACGTTTAAAGAGAATGATTTAAGGCTGGTAGTATACATGAAAATATTATACACACACACACACACACATCTATGTATATATTCTTTCAATTTCATTGAAATAGAATCATAAGCTATTGAATAATACGCAGCAGTTAATATTTTTTTATTTTGATTTAAGTATATTTAGTTTCATTCTTAAAGCATTTTTCAAAATGAAATTTTCTGTTCTTTAATCCATTCTTAACCCATTAGTGCCCGACTTTTTTCGGCAGATTCGTCATTTATGCTGATGCCAGAAGTGATAAATAAATTTCTGACATTTGTGTGGTGTGAAGAATGTACTTGTTTTTGTAAAAATATTAGTAAAACAATGAAGTATCAACATTTTACTTCGTTATCGCTGAGTAATTTGTGGAATTCAGATTTGTATTCGAAAAATGAAAATAGAAAAAAAATACGAATGCTTAAGTATTTTCGTGGCTTACGCTTTAAGCGACCGTCTAAAAATAAATTTAATGAGTTAAAGAGGAATAGAATAATGGAATAGGTGGTATGGGTATATTATTTCATCTAAAAAAAAAATACAATAAAAGCTTATTTTTCTTAATAAAAATATTGTTTCGTTTTATAGGTATGTAGAACTTATTTATAATTTTATTTATATATTTATTCATTTGTTTATTGATGAACAAAGCTGATATTAGTCAACATGAATAAGCATTTACGTATTTAAAGTAGTTACAAGGCATTTTGAAATTCCTTCTTCAAGGAGTGTAGACGTGAAAAAGGGGTTGGGGTGGCTTTCTCAGGAAAAAAAGTACCTATAAAATTCTTACTTTAAAGATTAACAAATGTTAATCCTATGTTTAGACGTAGTTTGTTTGTATATAAAATCTTGTTGAAAAGTATTTGTTTGAATTTTATCTAAAAATCTCAATTACTTTTTGTCCAATCCAATAGCATATGTTTCATATTTTGAATCAACAATACGCAGTCAAAGACTATATTTTCAAAGTAGTATGTTTCTTTAGAGCTTCTATGCACATTTTTGTGCAAAATAGTTTGGTCATTTTATCGTTGTATAATTGCATACAATACATAAAAGTACTTACATATTTTTGTGTAAAAAATTACCGTATTCTAGAATATTTATGAAAAGTTATTTATTTTCAAACAATTCTGACATGATTAATTGATTCCATGGGGATTATCATTCAAATTTAAGTATAAAAAATGTATAATCCATATCCCTGTTATACTATGCACATGGCATTTCGTTAGGTTTTGAAAACCGTACGATATGAATTCGAAAATGTCCTCTGGGACATTTCCAAAAACTTGTTGGGGTTGAGATAATTAGTCTCTCTCAAGAAAGAATCCATTTAACACTTTTCATCAATCATTCGCATCATTAGTCAAGCCCAAAGACTATGTTTCAGAAAAGCGAAGCTTACTTTAGAATTGCTTTTAATGATTAAGACAAATGTATATATCCAATTAAGAGTTACTCCATTTAAAATGTACTTAAATTTCGCGATTAATTAGTTTTGTATTTCTGGTAAATTGTTTCAATAAATTGTAATCATGGGATGAGTGGAGAGATATCATTAAAAGATTAAAGTAATAAAACAGTATTAATCGTTGTTTGGTAAGTCTCTGTTATTTTATTTTATGAATGCCTTTCTGGTATCAATTTTGAACACTTTATTTTTTCCATAATTCACCGTGCTCTGAGAATTTTTTTTCAAATAAATGTTACATATTTTATAGAACATAGTTCAATAAAAAATTTTAACGAACAAATTATTGGTTTCCACGAGAGAAAATTCAAGATAATATATCTCTCTTTATAAGTGTATAGAGATATATATTGATGGATATCGATATATATATATATACACCACTGGCCAAAAGTATTGCAATTTTGAGAAATCTAACATCGTTTCAAGAATAAGCCCAGAAAAAATGGACAGGAAATTTTCCAGATTTAAATATTTTTGAGATTTTATGTAGTATAATTGGAAAGAATACATCTGAAAATCACCAAAATATAAAATGAGATCTTCAGGAACCAATAATTTAAGTGAGCGGCACCATGAAACACCGAAGGAAGTGTTGCAAAACATTTTGGATTCCATATCTAAAAGACTGGCTGTTGTGATCAAAGTCAAGAATGCTCAGCAACATAATAAATGATCTATGGTTCAATTGCATTTATTTATTATCCTCTTTTTGCAGAATAACTTGAAATTAATTCTTTACATAATTTTATATAGGCGAGCCAAAATGGATTATGATTTCTACAATAACCTATTTATTTTTTATGCTATTTTCTAAATAAATTAAATAATTTTTTTTGTTCTTTAACATAATGCTATCTTGTCTTTCAAGTAATTAATTCAACATGTTGACATTAAAAATATCAATTATATTGATTTTAATTTTGACGGGGAAAAGATGGCTTTATCTTAAAGAGTTAGATTTCTGAAACTTGCAATATTTTTGGCCAGTAGTGTTGATATACATAGCTAATAGGTGTTTCTATTTAATTGTTTAAGGCAATTTTTAATACTGAATTAACACTTCACATTTAAACAGAAACAGTTTTCTAATGCACTGCAGTTAGTACTTTTTATGTCATAAATTTTATTAGGGGATATCTATTTTTTAAATAGCTTTTACCTTGAGACTGTATGCGAAATTTAAAAAAATGCAATAACAAAAAATTAAGTCCAACCTTTGAATAAAAAATCACAAATCAAATCATTTTTTAAAAGGGTTGTACATTTAACATTTTATTTTAAATACGCATAGTGCACATTTGCACCGGTATTCCGCCAGTAGATCTAAAAATCTACAATCGATGTTAGGTCCTTGTAATGTTAATTTATGATTTCAGTTCAGTGTGTTATGTTACATTCTGCGTTCTGTCTTCTATTTTTATCACAACTGACTATTCAACACATTCAAAAAAACATTAATAAAAATAGCGATAACAATTATTTATACATATACAAAATATTGTAATTGAATAAAATATCAATAAAAATGCATCAAAAAATTTTTTGAATCAATCTCCATCATCGCAAAGTACAAATATCAAGAAATAATTTTTTTCATTCATATTTTAAATCAAGGAGCTTTTGAGTGGGCATTCTATATTTTACAATGGTTACTTAGGTTAAAAAAAAATTATGATATACGTATAAAATGATAATATTTCAGATTCTATGCTTTGTCTTTTTAATTTTCTTAAATAAATGGTTGGATTAAATGTAAAATATTTTACACAGACATCACAATTGCCTGCAGTATACCGCGCCAAGCTCGCTCTAAAATAATTTCAAACGCATACCTGTACTGAAATGTGTAAAATAAGATAAACCATAAGACCCATGATTTTACAGACTTAAATTTCTAACAACGCATTTTATGGATACCTATATCACACACCTGAATCGCTTTTCAATTTCACGACGGTGGAGGAAATTCCAAGCGTACAAACACATCAAGCTGAAATTGATTCGCCATTTTTTTTTATATGTTCTTTCGCGTGATGCCTCCCCTGTTTCAATTTAAAACCTGTGAAAGAAGTGGAAAGTGCTTGGCCCCGAGCAAAATGGAAGAAACCTTTTTTTTTTTTTTTTTTAACAAAGCACTTTTTCCTTCACCCATCCTATCAATTCCTTGCAATGTTGTTCTTCTTCTTTTACTTCTTCGCTAATAACATTATAAAAGTATTAAGTAAAGTTTATGGTCAGAGGTATTACGTAAGCCTGGTGTGAGCTTTTCTTTTTTTCTTCCCCTCTCCTTTCATATTCTTATCTTGTTGGTTGTAGAACAGTTTTATACAACTCAATAAAACCGAAACAGAGGGAAATTTCCTGTGTCCTGTTTTATAGGTCCATAAATGAGAAAGAAACCGTGGAATTGTCAGAAACTGTGGAAAAAATAAACGATCTCTGGATTATTGATCAAGGAGAAATAAATAGGTATACAGCAGTAAGGATGTTTTTGATGTTGTTCATAGTAAAATTATATGATAGACTACTGAAAGTTCGAAAAGTATACAAAAATTGCAATCCTTCGATGCTTTTAATATTTTTCAAGTTGTCACTAAATCAACTTTTCGAAAAGGCATTTTCTTTTTCTTTTCTTTCTTCTTTTTCTACATAATATTCCAATGGAGCTACAACAGTGAAATTACATTATACAGGATGTCTCAAAAGGCTGTTGCCAAACTTAACATACTGGTCCGTCATACCATGACAAACAAGATTTACTTAGGAACTTGTGCTCGGAAACTCGTACTGCGACCGCTAGAGGGCGATGTTCGCAGGCTTATGGAAGCATGATCATTTCAGCCTAGGACGTTACCGGAGATAGATGAATCAGAATTTCCGATATGCATTACGTGTATGGTGCCGCGGACGGGAAGTCATATTAATAAATAAGTCAGAGTCATTTAATAAAAGTCACACGTCTTTTGAAATAATTTCTATCTGCCTTTACACCTACGAACATGTCGCTCAACATACATCCGTATAGTCACTCGCCCATTCCCATTGCTTCCGCGGACAGGAAGTCATATTAATAAATAAGTCAGAGTCATTTAATAAAAGTCACACGTCTTTTGAAATAATTTCTGTCTGCCTTTACACCTACGAACATGTCGCTCAACATACATCCGTATAGTCGCTTGCTCATTCCTATCCGCAGCACCATACACGTAATGCATATCGGTCAATCCTGAGTTAGTAAACCGATTGATCCATCTAAGGCAATGTCCTAGGCTAAAATGATCAAACTTCCATAAGCCTGCGAACATCGCCCTCTAGGGGTCGCCGTTTGCATTTAAGGGCCCAAGTTCCTTTGTAAATCTTGTTTGTCAAGGAATGACAGACCAGCATGTTAAGTTTGGCAACGACCTTTAGAGACACCCTGTATATGTGTGTGTGTGTGTGCATATCTCCTTCATCAACGATTCTCCAAAAGGGTTTTTCGTACAAATTTTTTCGTCTTTCTCCTTTGTAACTGGCAGGAAGTCAACAGCTTTATCAGGAGAAGTGATTGCCCCCAACACTCATATTCCGGGCCGTGATAAGCCACTGCCATCGTGATTCTACCGGGCCTGCTTGTGCACCCCGATGAGTCATACAAAGAAACCTACGGATGCTCAGTTATTGGTTCCAGCACTTAGATACATCATCTAACGGCCGAATCTAACCAATGAGGAAACGTCCGTAGGCCTCTTTCAGAGTGCGCAAGTGAGCCCTGTAGAACCATGATGGCCCCCGGATAAAACCAGTGGATAAGGCGTTGGACTGGCAACCGGTATATTATGGGTTCGATTCCTAGATACCTCTGAAAACCACCGTGTACACTCAGTGTACGTCCACGTTAAATCCATGGTTTCGAAAGTCTTGTCATCAGTCACTAGCAGAAATCTCATCCCCATCTTTTACTTATCCAAACTGTAATGAGAAACTCCTGGAAAGACGCATCTAAAAGACTTATTTGTCTAAGTAATCTGCCCATTTCTAGAAAAGAAAACTCACAATATATTCTACAATACCTGCTGAATGTCCACATGGTAAGCAATAATTGTATCTTCAAATTATATTTCAGTTCGTTAACTGTAAGCATCCACTTTTACAGTGTTTGGATGGTTTCATTTTGAAGAAGACAACCTCTGAACCTACTTCCTTTTCAAATAAAGCTCCAAATATTCACATGCAACACAATCTGAAATAATTTGATACCCACATCTAAGCAAAAATGATAAATAAACTGTTTTTGACTATTTTCCATACATATACTGTCGAGCCTGCTTTATGGGATAGTAAGTTTGTCAAGTAACGTTATTCTAATGCAAATGATATTCCATTACACCTTATCACATTCACAAATTATTACAGTTTGATATATTAAATATTTCTTACATTAAGCTTGACAATCTTGAAATCAATATTCGATTGAACGGATTTGACTGTAGTTCATTTCCGGTAGCCTGAAATAGAGAAAATGTTTTACTCTATTTCATTACGTTTTCTTTCAGATTCTGGATTACTTATTACTTAGATACTTGTGTACGATCTTTAGAACTAAAGAATTGAGAATTTTAATCGATAACATACAATTCTGTTCCTCTTTTTAAGTAACTTTCTAATTCATTGTATATGTCTATGGTCGATACTTAAGGATTAAAGGATTAGGTCATTGCTTTTACGATAAATATATACATCTATAAATATATACATATATAAATATTTACAGTAAAATTTCTTTTATGAAACTAATTTTAGATAAAGAAAAACATACATTTTAAAAAGATTTTAAAAATAAAAAACAAGGACTAAAGGAGGAATATTTTCATTGTTAAACATTTTTTTCCTTTTTATTTATTATTAATTTATATAATACGTAACAAATACGTCTGACTCTTTATTTTATGCTAATTTATTCCATTAAACAGAAAATTTTAATGTTACAGCAATATAAAATAAAAGCTTTAAAACGTGCATTCCGCTTGTCTTCCCAAAACCTGAAAGTCTTTCTCCATTCAATTGTCAAGAAAACTACACAAGTTTTGTATGTAGCACAAAGTGAACGCAGTTTCTTATAGTTTAAATTTACTTACATTTTTAGATTCCTCCTTATGTTACTCCCGAGACATGTAAAGAAACGTTTTATTAAAATGCCTGAATACGGAAATGCTTAAGCATTGTTTAAGCGAGTCTGGAAATGTGAAACACACTAAAGTTTCCCTTTTAAATTCAACTTTTTAAAGTCTTTTGTTGGAGGCTGAATTTTTTATTTACTATATTTTTTTTACATTCTGTATTTAAAATAGAATGCGCTATTGTTTCTTTATTGTGAAAAATAAATAAAAACATACGGTAAATTTTTCAATCATTATCTCCGAATTTAAAGGTCTTTGGGGAACTTTTTAAATTATTTTCATGCAATTCGATAATTCTATTAAGTGATTGCTTTGAGCGACGTTCCTTAATACAAAACTAGGAAATACTTGAGAGAAATCAAGTAAATTTTAAATACAGTTTAATTAATTCATTTTTTCCTTTTCAGTTTGATTTTCCATATAGTGTTTAACTGTTAATAAGATATCTTACATGCGCTTATTTAAATTTTCATCGTTAAATATACTATCTTACTGAAAACTAATATGCTTAATTGGAAATTTTCTATTACTAAATCAAATTTCCACTTTACATTCCTTCATTTAAAAAACTGTAGTGAGTTTAACCTTAACAAACCCAGGATAAAATGAATATTAGTAATAATTCATGTCAAAAACGTCGTTGGACGAACAAAAAATACTTAAACCTATGGTTAAATTGGCAGTTATTGAGTTAGGAATGCTCCTTTTCAGTAGAATGCAATGAAGTTTAAAGTTTGCTTCGGAAACAGGTGAGTTTAAAATGAGGGTCAATCGAATTCTTTTATAGCCATTATGAAATTTCATAAACTAAGCATAGATCTGGAGTCTCTAATAGCCATTTACTATTCGGATTATTTTCATAACATCAGAACATTAAAATGCTATTTAGTACTATAGGTACAGCAGTCCTGTAGTCGAAACGTCGAAACCTTCAGCATTTAATTAATGATTAGAAAAGAGCCGATTCAATCAATACTGAAGAAAATTATTGGAAAACAACCGGCTATTCAATTTTGACCGTTGCATTATGCTAAACGTCCTCGACAGAAAGAGCTCGAGAACCGCGAGTAAAGCCTGACTGAACTGTCACCGAAACAAGACATAATATTCAGTGATGTCAGGGGTATCCTATTCAATACTTGCAATATCCCGTGGTAAATAATTAAATACACGTGACTTAGTTGTGTTTAGATAGATGAACTGACGTGAGACTAAGTCAACCTTTCTGGTGCTAAGGTCATTGGGATGGGCTGTAACGGCTTCAGCATCTATGCAACAGCCACTTGGGCTACAACTATTAGCAACTACATAAAAACATCGATGGATACGTCGGTGAAGGCTCATCTTACTTAGAGTAAGGCAGCGTTTTTGTAAAAATAATTAAAAGCTTTGTCGCGTAGCACAGCTTTTTTGTAAAAATAATTAAAAACTTTTTCAAGTGTGCAGGATGGTTATAATTAAACTTTCCCTATAAAATGCATTTTGCAACTGAAACGGGTGAGAAATTACCAGCAACTTTGGCATATTGACTGTAAACGAGTTGCGCTGAAAGAACATTTGTAAACTGTTTAGTTCGAAAAAATCCACTAAGCTGCAGTTTTCTTGGCGAAATCAGCTCAAATTATGACTCAAATTACTTAATGTGTGCTCTCGAACTATTGAATAAATATTGAAATTGTTTTCTACATTTCGAATTAGCCATTTCCATTGTTAATTAGCTTCTTTTTCATACAAAGTGCCATCTTGAGGACATTTTTTGAGCTAAAAGTCTTTTTCAAAATTCATTGAGTCATTTCTTGTGTAGTCTATATTACCAAATTTGGTTACAATTCGTTCCCCCCGTTTATTTATGAAGCTCTGCTTATAGGGAAAGTTTAATTATAACCACTCTGTAACCTACACGATAAGGTACTTATCCATAAAGATAGATTGGGATGGTACAAAAAAGTCCGCCCTTCTTCAGCTGCAAAGAAGATCCTCCATCCACACAAGCAGAAGGGAAATAAGTGATAGGTTGAGGTTTATTCTTCCTGCTAGATTGGATGGTAGAATTATTTTTGCAGCTCCAAAGCAGTTCCATCATCCACACCAGCGGAAATGAAATAAGTGATAGGTAGATGTTTATCTTTGCTGCTAGAGTGAATGGTGGAACTTTTATTGCAGCTTCAACGCAGTTCCATCATCCACACAAGCAGAGGGGAAATAAGTGATAGGTTGAAGTTTATTCTTCCTGCTACATTGAATAGTGGAACTTTTTTTGCAGCTGCAAAGCAGTTCCATCATCCACACAAGCAGAATTAAAATAAGTGATAAGCTGAGGTTTATTCTTACGGCTAGGGTGGATGGTGGAACTTTTTTTTTTCTGCTGCAAATAAATTCCACCATCCCCACAGCAGAAAGGGAAATAAGTGATAGGTTGTGGTTTATTCTTGCTGCTAGTGTGGATGGGAGAACATTTTTTGCTACTGCAAAAAAATTCCACCATCCACGCAGCAGAATTAAAATAAGTGATAGGCTGAGGTTCATTCTTACTGCTAGAGTGGGTGATGAAGCTTTCTGAAGCTGACATAGACTTTTAATGTAGTATTTTGTTCCTCCATAAAGATCCTGTGTAACGAAAAAAAAACCTTTTTTCAACGTCATCGTAAGTTTTAATATTATTTCATTTGGAAGCTAACTGTGTGGAATAACCAGATGAACTGGACTCGGCTTCCCAGGGTTTTCCTTAAAGTTGTTGTTTTTTGGAAATCTTGTAAATTTCTAACAGCTTATAAAAAATTTAATTGTGATAGACTCTGAAAGATTTAGAGTATATCTTTGCATTTTGTATTGTGAACTGTTACAAACAGTGATATTATAAGAGTTAAGGAAAACTCGGGAAAAATGCTAAACATAAAGTATACGTATCAACAACTACTGTTTTGTCAAAATAATATTGAGACTTAGGGGCTCTATTCTGTCACGTTCGTGTAAGCGAACGCTCGGATATTTGACATCTAATTGGCGTCATTCACAACCTACTAACGTAAGATGGTATTCTGAAAGATGCGGTAAGCTTTAGGTGCAGATTCCCCACTAACGAATGTTTACATTTAGCATACTTCCGATTTACGTTACATTCCCGAAACCTCGCTAAAACGAACGTGGCACGAATGCATAACGTCCCTGTTATGCATTCGTAAGATATTTTCCCTCAGGAAAATACAGATTGAGGTCACCTAAAGTTAAGTGTACAAAGCATTTCTTTGCTGTTCAAAACGTTTAATATCTTTCCTTCTTCCTAAAAAGCAGACATTGTAGATCTCTCTTCCAGATTCCCTGTATACTATTCTTATCCTTTCGAGCTAAAACTGTTATTCACAATGATTATTTGTATGATAACCTATGCATAATTTTTTATCCTACATGATATACTTCAGCAATTCTATTTTTCCTCCTCCCAAAATAATAATAATGATAAACTTGCAAGATGTATGCCCTTCTTACTATCCATAAATAGAATATGATATTTTTTGTAATATATGTAAAAGCCCGCAATAGCAATGTACTATGTTTTTCTTTATACGAAAAATTCATCATTAATTGTTCACGTTTGCTTGACTCGAAATATACTTGGATATTTCTTTATTGATTTTTACTATTTTTACCCAAAGTAACTTTCAGATTGGAGACTCTTCTTCCATAAAAACTTTTATTTACTACTTCAGACTACTTTGTAAAGAACATGAGACATAGTTCTTTTGTTGTTTATAAATTAAATAATGTTTTCGCAACTCCTATACAGAAATTTCAGTTGTGTTTTCACTTCAAATTTTCCTCTAAATGTGCACATTATTGTTTACTTTCATCTACAAATTACTGTTATTTAACGAGAAAGAGAAATGCTACAAAAATAATAATACATGCTAAATTACAAATTGTTTATTAAAAATCCTCTTACAGAAATGAATCGTTCGACTATCATATATCCTCGGCAATGGAATATCGGATGGAAAAGCGATGTTTCCATTTTTGAATTGAATTACATGCGCTAACACAAGCCTTTTTAGCTCTTTTGCAGAAACCATATCACCAAACACTGAAAGTGAAATTTCCTTTCAACAAATTAAACTAATATTACTCCTCGAATGACAATTTAATTGTTTTCGAGAGAAACACATTTCAGAAACTAAAATTCATTTCCCATTAGTTAAAAACGAAAATTTACCACATTTTACTGCACTCGAGATCAGCTTTACATAACTTAAGTCATATTTTAGCAAATTACATTTTCGGTCAGAACGGTTTATATTTATCTAGAATTTTCAATGTTTTCCTTTATTTATTTATTTTAATTTTTTTAACCATTTTATACTCAGTTATTTAGAAATAGTAGAGTATTTGACTGGGCATTTGAAAACAAGAAATATTGAGGAAAAACGCATTTTATACAGCCATTTCAATAAATTTAATCAATCTCCAATCTTTTTTTAAAGGACCATTTACCTTTATAAGACAATTTAATGGCACACAAATATATCATTTCACCTTAATGCACTGAACTTTCGCCCTTTACCACACGTTTCTTTTATCTTTTTATTACTTACTAAACCAGTACGTCTTTCACACTACAGATGGGCTTTGTAGAATAATTACATCACCTCTGCCACGGTCTCTGGAAATATCTTTTTAAAGTGAGTTGAACTAAGATAAGCATATAGGTAAGATGTTTCATACCCTCAAAATTCCTATTTGATGTACGATAGGTGCCACAACGGTCGTAGAGTTAAAGATAAGCTACACCTTCGTTCACATCCCAACAAAAGTCATTTGTAATAGAAAAAAATTGTAGCGGATCATTCCATGTTACGCTAAATACCGATATAATTAAAAAACGATAAGTTCGACGCACAGAGAAGTAATGTTGTTTTTTCGTATATCAATATTTCGATTAAACAAAACTACTGCATATATTAGTACCAAATTTGGCATGCATGTGAATTTGGAAGTAGGTGCTAGATTGGACAGAATTTTCCGAAATTCATATTCTATGGGGGGGAAGCTGTTGGAGGTCAAAACTTTGGCATATTCAGCGTGATCTCAAAGAAAAAAAAGTAATATAAATGGAATTTATTGCTGTACAATGCAACACATTCACGAATACCTAAACATCGGTTGCAGGAGGACATTTTGAAAATCGTGCTCCAAGTTGTGTAAACGTGTAAGCAAATGAAGGATGATCTTCATTCTTAGAGAAAATAAATGCTATCCATAAAACTGCTGTATCAAAATGTGATAAGTGTGAATCCTATATTTAAATACAGCTTCCTTGAAATTAAAGAGCTGTTGAAACTCTTTTGTTCACATTTATGTAACAATAAACGATATTACTTTCCGGACCCCTTAATTCTAACTTATAATAAATTTCGGTGAGGAAAGGACAACAGTACACTTGGGTGTTTAAAGCATTACGTAAATCGAGGCTTGAATCAAAGTCTGTCAATAAATCATTTCCGGAAAGGTTTAAGAAGTATAACTACAAATAACATGCCAAATATATTTGCGCTTCCAGTAATACAAACTTATACATTATAACTGCCCAATGAAGCTCTTCCAATTGAAAGAGGTTGGGGTGAGTTTAACTTTGCATTTACTGACGTATATCCATTAAAATTCTTCTCACTAAACAACTGTTAGTTCAACATTGCATTTGAGCAAATGTCTGCAAAGGTTCTTTGATGTCTAGCTCAAATTTGCATCGCGTTTGATCATTGAGTTATTTAAATATTGATAAAATTTTGCAAACTTTTACAACTGACACCAGACTTTCTTACGTTAAAATACGTCAAAGTCATTCGAAATAAAAGTATATATCAACGAAGCACGTTGTTTTCGGTTTCAATTTGCTACATTTTATGAAATTCGTTATTTATGCCTTCTTCTCTTTTACCCTGTTTCATTTGCACAGCACCCGGATGTCATCTACACTCTTTAATTTAAATGTGCTTGTAAAACCCGCATAATCTTCAATAATAAAATTAGAACATTATGATTATAGCTCGTTCATATTTTTGTCACTGGAACTTTCTTTCAAAACCGACTTTTTTCTGCTTCACTATTCTTTAAAAAATTCCCAGTATTCTGGGAATACTGTAAAATTTACAGTATTCCCAGAATATTTTACCTCTGTCAACATTATATATCATTACGATTTTCATCATACTTCCGAAGAACAGAAACTATTTTTAAGCATAGATGCGTCAACTAAATATATTCATACTGTACAATAACATCAACACATCATATCATCAGCTTAGGAATTAAAGTGACAATCTGAAAAAGGTCTCAAAGTATTCTTTGACATGCCACAGATAATTCTTTCGAAAAAAGTGAAGTAAAAGCTACCCTCAGTAATTCTCGCTTAAATCCTTTCCGTATAGAGTGAAAGCCTTGGGGTCGGAAGAACAAATATTCGTTTCGAAAAACATTCTAAAAGATAAACCCTTTTCTCCGTCATGTAATAACGTAAAATGACATAAATTATTTTGTGCCGTGAAATTAGATCTCTTTAGCTCTATTCAGTGCAATTTTATAGTTTTCAGTAATCTTTTGAAAATAAGTTATGCTGATATTCATGAATGGAACAAAATCATAACCTTTGAGTGATCAATAATTTTTTGAAACACTCTCTGTATAACTCAGATTTGTACGGGTGCATTAGGTAGAAGGGAAGAGTTTGCTGGGAAAACAATTGTCAGCTGATGTCAATCATGCATTGATATATTCTGTTTTCTCATACATGCAAGTATTTTTTTATAGCTAAGCGTTTTACCTATTTTTAACTATGCACAATTTTGCTGTATAAGGACATGTTCAAATAAGCATTTTACGTTAACACTTATATTGAATGAAATGGGTATCACAAAAACACTTTTTGACGGTGAGAAATCGCTAAAAATTTGAAAGCTGGTTGATTTTCAGATTTCTAATGTAACCTACGTTTTCTTCTATGTTTTCTGCATAACTGTACGAAATTTCGAACCGGTTAGTCTGGTTATTTAGGAGTAGACGCTGAACATATACACACTCATACACTTATACACACACATACATTCCTTTTTGTTTATACAGGATGTCCCATAATGATTAGGACAAATTTTAAGGGGATATAAGGCACATATATTAAGGAATCGGTATCACATATCGTGTCAAAAACGCCATTTTTACTTACTTACTGATAATCACTTTAGGAAAAGAGTTGAAGTGCTTTTCTAATTTCTTAATGATGTTTCATCGACAATAAGCTTGTCTCCAAAAATTTCATCAATAAAATGAAGTAGAATTTTTAAACTATTGATTCTAGTCATGTGTTTTCTGCTAAAGAGACACATTGATTTTTGATGAAGAGTGGTCGGAACATTCCCTATTTTTTCAGAAATGGTTCCAAAGTTATTATTACAAGCCCGTTTCAAATACCCCTAGAGACATTCTATATGTAACTGTTATAGAAGCTTACATTATTGCAGGAATAAATGTGAAGCAAATACTAAAATTAACTGAGGCTGCAATCCAGACATGGTTGTAAGACCAAGACCAGCAATGCAAATATCAGAAAACTGTAAAAAAAAATTAGGGATGGATGCGAGATGATTTTTTTGCGAGACGAGACAGAGATTTACAGCTTTTTTGAGAAACAGGACAGACATTACGATCATTACGATCATATAGCATTACGATCTAGGGATTTTTGAGAGCCGAGTCAAAGCTTTTAGGCTGTTTTACGAGCCGCGAGACACCCATTTCCATCTCCCGTCCATCCCTAAAAAATTGTTGAGTCAGTGCAATACTGTGTTTGAAAACATTATAAAAGTCAAAGGAGGACATATCTTCTATTAAAAAACATGTAATGTAACACTGCATTAGTCCCTCCCCAAATCTATAACACAGTAGATATGTTCAGTGTTATATGAATCCGTTATGCTCGACAGAAACACATGATCAGCATCAGCAGTGTTAGCAGTAATACAGAAATATCTGTCTCACTCTTTCACCGTACGAGTCTTTTTTAACGTGTTATAGAAAAAAAGATCTCAGTTTTCCCGCCGTGTTATATGAATCCGCCTTATATGAACCCGTGTTACAGGGAGATCTACTGAATTCTCCCTCTCTTTATTGCTTGTAAACAATAAATGAATTTTTGAAGTTATCGCTTGTGTTCAAAATTGATTCTCGCAAAGCTGTAAGCTTTTTCAGAGAAAGAGGTGGCAGTCGCATCGATAAAACACTTGACACGTAAACAAAAACCTATCATGCTCTTTGCATTTTTCTATAAACAGGGCTTCCATGAGCAGGTTTGTAAACGAATTGTTAATTTAATATTTAAATCTAAAATTTAAGTTAACACTTGAATGCTAACTGAACTTTTCTGTCACATTTTATTTCAATGTTTTTTGAAACTCCCTTGAATTTTTACGCACTCAGTATTTATAGGAACACAGGCATCTAAATCTGTAAAGTTTCAATAATATCCTTCAATGAATGACTTTCAATATTTAAAAGAACTTAGTGATTCTTTTTAAACATATAGCCTTTAAAAATAATTTTCTGAAAAACAGCTATAAAATCTTGTGTTTCAGAAAACTTTTGTCATTTAATAGTTTCCTTTGCTGTTGAAAAATAATTTTTTCTAGACCTCTTTCATGCTTCCTCGTTTCTGTCAACTGAAAGATCTTACTTTTAAGAATCAAAAAACGTACTTTTAACAAAAGTCATTAGTTTATTGTTCGAAATAGATTTATAGCACATTCGTGACTAAAAAAAAAGTTTGAAGAAATAATGTATGTGTTCTTTTGTGTTCCGTTTACTCTTTCAAAAAGATTTTTTTCTATAAATATGTTTGCATTCAGAAAAAGAGCTCTTTTGTTAGACATATTCATTAAGTTTTGATGCGAAAATAGGCTAAAGAAGAATTTTGCTATGGTAAAAATAAATTTTCTACTGTGTCTAGTTCTGATATCAATTGAGATTGTTTTGCATTTTTAGAGATGTGTGTTATTTTAACTGCAAATATACCATTTGTTAAAAAGGCAAGTTTATTTCGGTTAAAGTGCAATTTTTCTACCTTTAGTGCAAAAATGAAAAGTTTTTTTTTTGTCATGTGTTTTTAAGGGAAGGTTGACTCACTTTAGTTTCCCATTAAAGAGTAACTTAAAATTTACTCGTTCGTGTTGAAAACCTATCAGTTTCAAAATAATAGTAAAATATGAACACTAGGTGATATTTCAACGGCAATCAACCAGTTATTTCTACTTTCCAGTTAAATGAGAAGTCATGCTAACATTCACGGATATAGCATTTAAGAGATAACTCAGTCCGTCTTCTTGGAAACTCTCATAGACAGCACACCAGAAGTTCATAAAGACTTGTTTAATGAGCTTCTAGTATGCTATTACAGTGTCTAGTGTCTAGACTAGTAAATCTTTCCTGGTGCTTAGAAAAATTCACCTCTCATCACCAGCTGATAGAAAATAATTTGTTTCATAGATCGATGCAAAATCAGCAAACTTAGGGCTATGCCGTTTCGGGACATACCAGAGCAATCGAGCTTGCTGGTAAATTTTTCTTTCCAAAAGAGAAAGTTAGTTAACCTATCGACAGATATGTTTAGTTCTTCCAAAGTAAAATTCAAATAACGTGTTGAAGGACAATTTTAAGCATGTGAAACGTGATACGTCATGCGGTTACGGTATGTAAGGAAATCAACAAACTCCCTGAATTTTAACAAGGTATCACCAAGCATGTTTCAGAGAGTCTATTTCGTCCTTCATCAACAGCGTGAAATCTTTTGATAATTGAGCTTGGAAGTACTAAATCCGTTTCACACTGTCGTAACTATCCTTTCATGGTGGCAAAGTACGTTTTCTAGCATATTCCACTCGTAACAAATGAACGGTGCAGCCTTTCTCAGTTATGTAAGTCAGTTGATTTTTCACCGTCTACAAGACACAAATTATTTACTCTCAACTGGTTACGTAGGTTGAAACTTTTCAGTAATTTAATAGCTTAGATTTAAAGACGGTTTCGTACTTAAACTCGTGGGCTACTGCGAAGTTATTTGACGCTGAATATTGAAATAGTGTGTCAATTAGTCTTGAGACTTGTTATTTTAACTTTTGACATACTGGTACTGAACTGATGTACAAGTTGGTTGAGTTAGATCGACTACAGTGATTTTGAGATCGTTTTATTTGATAATGCAAAAATTACCTGCATTGCATCAGATAATAAATATGTTTTTCAGAACTAAAACATATTCCATGATACTTATTTTATAGCGCAAGCCATTTACTCACTTCATATATATTTATTTAAAAATTTAAATTGATCTTGCTGTACAAAATCCACAAAATATTGAAATGCCCTCTATTTGCGCAGTTTTTAAGAAACGCTTAATTCAAGTACCGTCAATTTACTTTCATCTAAGTAAAGATTTACATATACAACTCTTAAAAAACCTAAAATAGTTTAAAGATATCTGTGATAAATTTTTCAATTGTGTATCTCAACATTTTACTTTATATTTTCGATGTTTCTGGTACCAGTTAAACGTTCCACCCTACTGTGTGATTATGTTGTTTAAAAAAAATAGAGGGTTATTTAAGTATGGATGAAACTTATTATCCCTTGAAATGAGCTATTTCTATTGAATCAAAGTACATTACTTAGAAAAGTCTGCATTATTTTCCAATTAGCACATTGGATTTTTATCAATCTTTTAAGGTTAAAGAAGTATATATATGAAAGAAAAATAAAACAATATTCAATTCATTTTGAAATTTAAGTCATGTAGCAATCAGTGAAGTAACTGTGTTAAAAATGTAAAACGAATTCCATTATTTAAAAAATAATTATGGGTAAAATGTTTTTACCTGTACAAACCTTTTTATCCACATTGCCTATCAGTAATTTCTTTTGTTTGAAAGGAAGTAAAACAGAAACTGTAACTGTCACCTATATCAGTAAACTTATATTCTTGCAAATTTCATGTGATCTTTAAATACTTTAAACTTCTAAAACCCATTTCGTTAAATCTGAAATTTTAGTGTAAACATTTTAAGGTCGTGATTTGGGCGGTTAACCATAAAAAATTTAAAAGTAGATTTTTTAATAGAGAGAGAGAGAGATTTAAAATATAAAACCTATAAACAACATGCATAAAACACAATAGAAAATACTAGTACGCCAATCAAAAATCACGAAAAATAAAATTAAAATTAAAAAAATAGATTATAAAGATTATAAAGAGAATAGATTATAAAGAGAAAAGTCCCAATAGTCCCCAGATTATAAAGATTATAAAGAGAATAGATTATTAAAAAGAAATATAAAGAGAAAAGTCCCAATGAAAAATTGGACTAGAACCAAATCTTCAAACATGGATTAAAAAATACATCACTTAATAATACAAATGCAAAATAACAGAAATAACCACATTTATGAAACACTATATCGGCATTTCGATCGGAACAAAGGCTTAAACCAGTGGGTAATACTTACCACCACCTTCAGCTATGAATGAGTAAAGCTCATCCTAAATATTAAAATTTCAAATAAATAAATAAATACGTAAAACAAGTTCACATATTAAGGTCATGAGCCTAAATAACCTGAAAAGCAGCAGATATTTAAAAAAAAAACCAAAAAACTAGAAAACGAGCATCTAACATAGACATAAAATCCAGTAAACAACTTATTTTCTATTGCAAAATATGAAAACGAAAATGGCTTAAAAATAAACATATATAATAATTTTAGCAATGAACTTAAATTAATTTATAAATCTTAATGCATTAAATCTATGTATAAATAGGGTGCCCAGTAATTAACCAAAAATTTTAAATTGCAATAACTAGTTATTGCAGTTACTTCAGTTATAACTAGTTATTATCATCATACTGAAGTAGCATTTAGTGACACAACACTACGCTGTTTACAATTTACGAAACGAGTTTGAATTAATACGAGTTTTCATTTTGTACTGTGACGCAGCACTAGACAGACACGAAGTTGCAAGAACTTATCAGCACAAGTTCGCGTCTTTGCAAGCAGTTCGCAGTAGTGCAATGCCGAATTTGACCATCGAACAAAGGAATTTCATTTTCTGCTGAAATTTCGACCATCACACGGTGAACTATACATTCATTTTTGGACAACTTTGATCTTATAACCTTTGACATATTGTTGCTAATAATCGGAAGCACTTCGAAATTCTTGGGTATTAAATCGGACTAAGTGTGTATTTTCTTTTATCTCTTCTCAAATTCTTTTACTAAACAACTCAAACTTTTGGTTAAATGCTTGGCACCCTTATACATATGTATATATATACGTATATATATATATGTATCTATTACATCTATATACATCTATATACAGATTTACATCTCGAAAGACTTAGGTGAACCAAATTTCATCGTGCAACGGTGCTCAACGGTGCTGGAGTTTTTCAACCTCATAAACACATACCAACATTCATTTTTATCTATAACCAGTGTTATTATATATACCAGTCTCAAATAAAATCCAGTTTCATATCTAAGCCTCGCCAAAGTGCCAACACACGCCATTTTGCAAGAGTTATTTCAGGGAATCATTCGAAGCATTGACTTAGCAGCAATCAATATGGGAAATGGTTCGACCGCCAAAGAGTAGCACGCATTTATTTGAAAATTGGAATCCCTTAATACAGCCGATTTTCTTTTAATTATCAACTATAATGTGTTTTATTCATCGTTACTCCGATGTACTAAATGAGAAGATTTCAATTTTCTGAAATTTGGCGGAATTCCCCCAACTTAAATCAATGTACTCAATTGGCGAGAATTCTGAAGTTAGATCGCTTGAAATCCCTTAATAAATGCATTATTTCTTCTCGGATCATTAAAATTTAACGCTGTATTCTAATAAAACCTTTGCACTTGTTTTCAAAAATCTATTTCCTTAAGCTCTCAATAAATTGCGCCAAGCCGAAAACTGTGCAAACCGCTAGAACTCACTTACTCAAAATCCATATTTCAGCCATTTTATTTTTTCGCCAAACTAAAAAAATTTACATATTAGCCTCGGAAATCTTCAATTCTTATTGTTTTGCGTGTAAAGCATTACATTCCTGCTCTGATTTCCCATGCACACGATATTATAATTTAAAAAAAAATAACCTTACGAATATAAACTAACAAAAAAAGATCATTATTATTCTTTTATTTTTACTTTGAGAATTTAAAACATTTTATTCGGCAAAATCGCCACACATGGCAACCACGATCCTTATTTCACACTTTTTTCATTACAGGGGTTACAATTACGGAAAGCTTTTTGCGTGAAGAGCATAAAAATTCTCTTAAATTCCGGGAACGGGTGGACTTTCAAAGCTTTAAAGTGGACTACGATTTATTCTATATTATTTTACATATCTGTGCTAAATTTCAGGCCGATAGGTCCATTTTTGTGGATTTGTATACGAACGACATTTTATTCGGCAAAATCGCCACACATGGCAACCACGATCCTTATTTCACACTTTTTTCACTACAGGGGATACAATTACGGAAAGCTTTTTGCGTGAAGAGCATAAAAAATCTCTTAAATTCCGGGAACGGGTGGACTTTCAAAGTTTTAAAGTGGACTACGATTTATTCTATATTATTTTACATATCTGTGCTAAATTTCAGGCCGATAGGTTCATTTTTGTGGATTTGTATACGAACGACATTTTATTCGGCAAAATCACCATACATGGCAACCACGATCCTTATTTCACACTTTTTTCACTACAGGGGTTACAATTACGGAAAGATTTTTGCGTGAAGAGCATAAAAAATCTCTTAAATTCTGGGAACGGGTGGACTTTCAAAGTTTTAAAGTGGACTACGATTTATTCTATATTATTTTACATATCTGTGCTAAATTTCAGGCCGATAGGTCCATTTTTGTGGATTTGTATACGAATCAAATCCACAAACAAACAAACAGAATTTCATTTTTATTTATAAGATATATATATATATATATATATATAGAGAGAGAGAGAGAGAGACAGAGAGATAGATAGCTGTAATCACTTATTAAAATATATTATGCATATTAGTACTACTTCAACTGCTTTATAAAACTTAAGATGCCATTATAATATAATGTCTCTACTTTTAAGGACTAATGAATTTTGTTTGCAAAATACGGAAGCAGTAATTTTTGATTAATGAGCTTCTCTAATTCATGTAAGCTATAAAATATGATAAATTATATTTGAAAATCTAAAACGTATTAATATATTTGATACTGTTTTATAATTTACATACTTTTGCGTTTTATTGTATGAAATATATTTTCAAAGATGTATCCGTATGCATAAAGGTATGATAAAAAGTATGCTACTAATATGTTCCGTATAAAAATATTCTACATTTAATGATTTATAGAAATAAACACTTTATTCAATTCATACATTGCAAAAGTTCTTCGAATCAGCTTATGTATTCTTTCACAAAATATTTCAAGAAAGTAAAAATGTACCTTTCGTAAGAAATATTCTACTACAAGTGCATTTTCTATGAATATATCTTCATATTTTTTGTGAACAATAATATGTATCGTCTTCCAGTTACTGGTAAACAAAATCACATTCTTATATTCTTATGCACAACTTTAAAAATTTTTGCTCTTAAAAATGCAAACATCGCACCATTAACAAAAAAAGACTTACTTTCCAAAATATTAATACCTCAACCCTTCTTTAGAAAACTGAACATTCGCTGCTACGAGCAGATAATTTGCAATCTATTATTCTTCTTTCAAAATGGGATTTAATACCGCATCCTCTTACTAAAAGAATTTAATCACGCTGAAAAATAATATAATTTAATAAAAGACGATCTGAAAGAAGTTTTCAGGTGAAAAGTTGCTTTCATGGAGTAAATCCTTTATTGAAGGAAGCTTTTTCGAATACCGATAGCGCGTACACTTTGCGTCTGAATAAACAGAGAACGCTGCTCAACTGGAAAATATGAAACTATATATAACTGTTTCAAAAAATATAGATTTAAATTTAAAAAAAAACTGATATATTGTTATATTGGAAGGTTGTGTAAATAAAGATATTAAAATAATGTATCGTATTAAATATGAAAATAAACGTCATTCGCCAAAGTCAAAGTGTTTCGGTAATACTCGTAGATTGTGCAAATTTGAAGCTTTATTTTATGAATTCGTGCGATATTTGACAGGTACAGTATATTTTTTTATACCTGCTTTCCATGCCTTATCGAAAAGATACACAAATTTTCAATGCTGTGATTTATTCTTTTTAATATTCAAGCTTGATTTATGGCACTAAATATATTGAAAGGCTGCAGAGCGTTGTGGTAAAATGTCCCGCTGTTGGCATTGACACTTACAGCCATTTTCAATGATTGAAGAGTGTTATATATATGTTTCCGTGACATTGGTTTAAATCTAAGATCGGAAATAGTTAAATTTGAGTGAAAAGTAAGCGTTTAGTAAAAAGTATTCAGAAATACAAGCATTTTTTTTTTCAAATTTACATGAAATTTGACGAGATATACGAGGAAGCGGATTTCTAATTTTAATAGTTCACTTCAGTACACATAAAATTATAACTATTAAATTAACTAAAGAAGCAGTTTTTTGTCTGTCGTGATGGCAGGAAATCTTAGTTAGATAAACGTGCGCAAAATACCAAATCCAAACAAATTAATAATTACACCCGTTAATAAATTTGTAATTACAATAAACTGATCGCTCAGCTGTGTCCAGCATACGTTTCGTTGCAGATCCAATATCAAAGTCCCGTTATAACAAAATTCATGGTTTGATGCTTGAATCAGCAAGCAAACTAACCTAACTGCTCTGACGTCCTTGACAAAAATTTTGCTTATCTACATAACTAATTTGAACCAATCAAATCCTGAAAGGAAAATGTCATTCAATCACGTTGATTATCCATTCAAGACATCATCAGTCATTTGACCAGGAGGGGTCATATAATATGAAGCACTGGGTACTTTGTTTGAACCTTCACGAGTGGCAACAATTTTACATAGTAACGGTCGATTGTCTTGACAGCAGAAACTCTGCAAGGACAACGATAATTATATTGTAAGCCTTAACCCAGCAAACACACACCTGCTGGCGGAGTACCTTGCCAGTGCCTTTCTCCCTTTACGTCCAGCACCGGCCCGGCACTGTAAAAAGTAACTGAATCGTACCAAAAGTGGTCGCCCGACAAGCACCTTGCCAGAAGGCCGGGAAGGCAATGCCACTGTGCTGTCGCTACTGCATGTGCCGGCCATCATTTACAATAAAGACACAGAGGCATTAAGTTTAAAATGCCTAAAATAAAACGGCGGGGTGCCGGTGATTATTAAAAATAAAGGCACTGGCCTGATAGCTTAACAGTGACTGTAATATAATGGCACTGTGCCGGCTTAGGGCCTATTCACAGAAATGCTGCCGTAATTAAGATACGAGCCAGTATCGTATCCAGGGGAGGAGATAGGGGGCTTATTCATCAACCCCCCTCCTCCCTCCCTAAAAAAAAGACATTGCTTAAGGGTATCATTTGAATTTACGGTACGTTTCGTTTAGGTAAAATAAGCTTTTATTAGTCTCTATCCAATCAATTTATATTCAAGCCATTTTTTTAATCAATAAATAATAAAAAAAGCTGTACTATGGTTACGCACACACACATATAACTTAAAGGTAACATTTTGCTATGTATTGTACAGGTTAGATCGAATGATTTTTCTTATGTTAGCTATTCTAAGTAGAAATTTCTACATCTATACCTGTTGCATAACTACATAACTCAAATTTTATGGAAGAAAATAATTTTATACATTAAAATACGCTATGAGATTATGTATATTAAAAACAGTGAAAGTAAAAATTTACCTGTAATAGTGTTATCCAAGTAATTTGTAGAATCAATGTTGTATCAAAAACTAACAGGGTTTCAACATTGAAGCAAATGCTATTCTTATATTGCTCCAAACGACGAAACCAAATTAGTTGTCTTGAGCAGCTTAACATTAACCAAAGCAATTAAACTTTTCGAAAGTTCAATGAGAAACCGGAAAAAAATGTGTATCCTAAAAAAGTGTACTTGATTCGTAATTCATCAATTATAACTCTCTCGTTGCTCAACGAGACCGAACAAAGCAACCGAACCGCGACGGAGCCGAAATTAAAGACAAAAAAAGAGAATGGTTGCTGCACCGGAAATGCGCCAAACTCGCCAATTTTCAAAACATAACTAGAGCGGTCCCCACCGCACCATATTAACTTCGTGTTTCGTATTTTATGTGCATTATATATATATATATATATATATATATATATATATATATATATATATATATATATATATATATATATATATATATATATATATATATATATATATATTGTAATTATTCAGCTTAAAATTTGCCTTAATAGCTGTTATATTAAATTTTATTATATTAAAATAGTTTTCCTTTTGCTGTGAAGCTGTGATTTTTGTTTTTCTCAATTGATCTGGAAAGTGAAGTGCTTCTTATTTTATGTTTGTAAGGAATTTGAATATAATTACACACTGTTCATTTAGCCCAAACGTAGCTTATAAAAATTTACAGGGCCCGAGTATGACCACCAGGGGCCCCGGACATTGATGAATGGGAGGGGGGTCCCCATCTATAAAATTTGTTTTCTTTTTCATAAAATTTTGACATATAAAAGAATATTTCAGAACAACATTTGAAACTGGGGGAACTTTCGAACCGGGGACCCTGGGCAAAGTCCCGATTTGCCCATGCGATAATAAGGGTCTGAAAATTTATCAAATATATGTAAACAAAAGAGTCTGAATATTGTATAATGAATACTGAAGTGTGAAGGTCCCAGTTTCGGATCAATTCGCGGAGCTGTCAATCTAATTGGAGTTTTGGTCAGTTTTCTCCAGATGTAACGTGAATGCCCATTAGAACCCCTTAAAAAGAACTCTGACCATGGTCCCAGAATAGTATTCTCCACTGCATCTTTTCAATAATGAGAGCGAAAAGGTGAAGCATGGAAACGCCGTTAAATGCTTATATGCATATAGAATGTTATTATAAACTCACTTAAAAAAAAAATCATATAAACGGTATGCACGTTTCGGATGGTACAAAAGGTCGACCCTCCATCACCACGCTCCTGAAAAGAAGAGTGGACCCTTTGTACCACCCGAAACGTGCGTGCTATTCTTCCGTGAAATTTGGATAATGCGAATTTTTTGTCGATTCCTAGAATTTTTTTATTTATCACTCTTTTCTGGAGAATATATATATTGTTCGGAATTTTTAGTTATTTCGAATTTTTTCTCTGCTCTTTTCTGTGTATTATTATGCTATACCATATTATCTATTAGGTGTACCGGAAAAAAATGTCGTTTCTTTACATAAAATTCAAACAAATGAATTTTTATCAATTTCTGAATTAACAAACAAGCTGTGCCTAACCACAGGACTCAAATTTCAAAGCGAGAATTCTATAGATAATTTTTTTTTTCCCCTCTCAGAGAAAAATGGCCACCCTCCCCCTTTTTTCACGTCTACCCTCCTTGGAGTATTCTATTCGAAATGTTCTGAAATCTATTTTTAGGTATTCGTGAGCATTGTATTTTAAGGCAAGAATTTTATGGATATCTCTTTTCTTCTTTGAGATCACACAGGATATCTGAAAAGAACGTTTTGGCTCCCTATCCCCCATGAGTGCTCTAAATGCTCTATTTTCTAGCGCCTATTTTATATAACTCACGTACCTGTCAGATTTTGTATTATAAGCTTCTGTAGTTTTGACTAGGCAAAATATTGACATACGAAAAAACGACAATACTTTCCGGTACACCTAATATTTTTCCTCTGAAAAGAGGGCAACTCACAACTTAAAAGTTTATTAGATCTCCTTGGAGTACGAGGTAGCAGCAATTTTTTTAAATTTCCCAGGAGCGAACCTAAGGTACATGGTACCCCTCCCCCCTCATACGTAAAAAAGGCTCTCCTATTATACATTTTCCACGTTTTGAGCTCGATATTGCGCCCCTTCGAAGGCAGCGCCCCGATGCTTACTTTACCGTGTCGGGCCGCCCCTGAAATTTCCAATAAACTATTAAAAGATCCTTTGAAAAGAAACAGATATAATGACACGTATAATTCTTTCGACACCGACACCGATTTATTTCACTCCAGTTTCCATGAATACAGGTAAAAGGCTGTCTTGCACACCTCTTATTAAAATAGACAAGCATTTTTTTATTTTCTGTCTTCAAACGCATAAAAAAAATTCAAATTTACTACTTAATAATCTAAATTAATGTAGCCAAATCCGCGATAACAGATCGAAGCTTGTAACAGCGACCCGTGAGAAGTTAGCTGAGCACGCAAAAATTTCTTGGCTAGCCATCTGGTCTGTTGAGTATATTGTTTTACATTTGAGACCGCGAGGTAAATCAAACATTTAATTCAAGAGCAACGAAACAGCGTAAAGAAAATATAATTCCTAAGTGAACCCAGTGCTTTCTATTTTTGACTATTACATGACGATAGATTTTTAAAAGGGGCTTAACGTAGAAAAAATCTTCAAGTAATTTTTTTCAAGAAAATTTTAGCAAAATTAATATGAATTATAAAAATTTTAAGAATATTAAATTCATATTCTGTACATAGGCACTCATATACAGGGTGGGGGTTTCACTGTGGATGTAGCGAACATTTTTATAGCATACTGAACTCATTAGTTTTATTTTAGTTTTTAGTACAAAATATGTAAAAGCACAATATGAACTCTTCCCCTTACACCCCTCCAAAAAAAAAAAAAATCTTAACTGTGACCCTGCCTTTGGGTGTACGGAAAACACTTCTACACAGTATGAAAGTAAAATAATATTATTTAATTAAAATAACGAAATTTTATGCTAACACTACGAAATATATCAGGCCCATTGCCACCAAATGGTGTTGGACCGGTACATTTTAAACAGTACCACGCCGTTAACATTTTTGTGCATGTCATAGACACATGGCAGTTCGCCGTTACTAGTTATGTACCGGCGCATATGCACTTTTCAGACACTGGTACTCCAGTGACTTCCAGTCGATGGCAATCTACCTTGCTCCCGGTATACGGAACTTTTCCAGTACGACGGGTACCCGGCCGTCATTTTGCGGGCAGTTGTGTGTTTGCTGGGAACTAGATTGCATTCTTTGTATTGAGCCTATATCGTCTATTTTGTACTACTCGCCTATTTCTTCCTAGATTTACATGACTGTTTTTGTTTTCTTCTTGAATTTTCATGATTTTTTTCCGTACTCTTCTCTCATGCATTCAAGTTCTTTCATCATGCAATTCGTTCAATATTTCCTCATTTTTTAATCATCCTTATATTCCATTTTGATTCCTAGTATAAGCTCAGATGAGGTGAATTTCGTACTTCTTGTGCTAAAAATGTTGCTAATTTTATATATGCTGGCTACATATTTTTGTCATTTCGGACTATCATCTTAACGATAGTTCTAACCGCGCTGGAATAAAGGTGTCATAAATTCTTTAAACTTGTCCGTTTCCATTATGCAATCAAGTCGTTCTCTTGCACAAAATTCTTAAAAATCCTCAGGTATGAATCCGTTCCTCTGTCAGATATAAGTTTTCGTGAATTACCAAATGTTACTTTTGTAATTTTAACTTGTATGTGGTTTCTGTAGTTCATGTAGACTAACAGAAATCACATACAAGTGATTTCTGTTAGTCTACATGAACTGCAGAACCATGAATCCATTCCTTTGTCAGATACAAGTTTTCGTGAATTACCAAATGTTACTTTTATAATTATAACTTGTATGTGATTTCTGTAGTTCATGTAGACTAACAGTATAACAATGAACATTAGGTGAACTTTTCCTGACAGCGAATATAGCATTTTGATTTTTTTTTTTTTTTCGTTTTCTTATGCCAAACTTCTTCAATATTTGTAGTTTCTTATGAGCTAATTTTATTTTAATAATAGATTAACCCTTTAACAGGTAATAATAAATATATTACCACCTTTAACTGCAGAAATCATAGATTCTAAATTATATTTTTTTTACATTTTTTTATTCGTATTTTTAAAAAATGCTTCGTAATTATTCGAATAGTGAGCACAAGAAACATAGCTCTTAATTTTATATTTTTGCGTTTAATTGTATGTGCAAGCAGCAGTTAGTTTTAGGACTTTGATTTTGTGAATAATTAATTTAATCTCCAGCAAAATTTATATGTTGATATAACTTTTGTTTCTTTAATTCTCACTTAGGAATTCGATGAAAAATACATGGATAATTTCCAAAAATTGGGTAGAAAATTCCCAACTACTTTCGAATCTCTACACATAAACTAGCCTGTTGAAGCTTTAAAAATTATTCTTTACCACGTTTCCTATTGTTTAAAATACTGTTAATGCAATTTCCTATTACAGTTTCGGATTGTTTCTTCAGTTCTGGATTATAGAATGCTAAAGAAATTTTAGCATTTTATAATAGCAATTGAATGACACTCTTAGAAATGCAAAATGTCATTATTTTCTATCTGTATTTAAAAAGAAATGCAATAGCTGAACTAAATTACATGTTTTTATCTATAAAACAACCATAATATATTTAAAGACTTATCTGAACTGTAGGATCATTCGAGGAAAATAAAAATAAAAGAAACTGACGCAAGAAAATTTTCGATCATGAGCCTCTGAAAAGAACTAAACGGTATGTTTAATACACATAACAGATTCTTTTCAATTATATTTGTCATTGCATTCCATTTCATTTCATTAATACCTAAAAGACATTTATGTTTGATACAACCACTCCTTTCTAGAAACATTGCACGTGCCACAAAACATTACCAAGAGCACAAAATTATTCAAATTACATGCGCAAATCTCTACTAGGAGATTAGTTTTGATGTTTTATTCAGCTGAACAGATCTCGAAATTCATTAGATCCCCTTGTACATCTGAGTTTACAGAAAATCGTACATATCTTAATCAAAACTCGTGTTTCGGAGAGTAATGAATAATTTGTATGAGAAGTAATGAAATCGCATATGCATAGGATGCATCTTGTAAATGTTTTACAAAAGTACTGTGCTTCGTTCAGAATGCTTGTTTTGGAAATTCGGTTAAGAGTTCATTTCACCACTTTATGTGTGTTCTTAAAGTGTTCAAGTTTATTTATTTATTTTTCTTTTAGTCATATAGTTAGGTGTGCATCCTGTAGATGGTTTCAGCGGTAAGTAATGGACGAATCATCGACGTCGTGGAATAAACTTGGCATCTGTCAATATAACCTCATGAAAATATTAGTGAAACTCCGATTTAACGTTATTCAAGGTACCGTAAAGAAAGCACGTTACATGTGGGAAAACGCTAAATTGGGGTTGGGGTAAAATAAAGTACACTCTTAATAGAATTACACTCATGTCCATAAATTAAGGATAATGACGTTCAGGCAAAGAAAGAGAAAGAAGCAAAACAAATTTGACTTATTTGTAAAGTCTATTTATTAAACTAAAAGTAAAGAGCAAAAAAGATGCTATACGTTTGACATAATTAATAAAAATTGCAAGTTTTACTCCCTTGACCAAATTTCAAAAAAGAACCTATTTACAAGAAACAGTATAACATGGTTAGTAGGATGGTTAATACTGAGTATGTCTCCCGGACGATGCAATACAGGCCTGACAACGCCTAGGCATGCTGAGTATCAAATGATCAATCTGATCTTGGGGAATATTACACCACTCATCAAGCAATGCACTCCGAAGTTCCGGTAGGCAGGTGGGAGGGGGTTGACGGGCTGCAATTCGTCGGCCAAGCATATCCCACACATGCTCTATTGGATTCAAGTCCGGTGAGTATGCTGGCCAATGCATACGGGTGATATCCTCCGATTGAAGGCATTCGTCTACAATGTTTGCACGGTGAGGACGGGCGTTGTCATCCATAAACACAAATTCAGCACCCATGGCGGCCCGCACAAACGTACATGTTGTTCCAGAATGACATCCCGATAGATGTGGCCTGTCATCTTTACACTCTGAACATGCAGGTCAGTTCTGGAACCAAGAATAATTCCTCCCCAAACGAGCCATTCTGCACCACCGTAACGGTGTCTTTCAATGGTGTTCTCTTGGTGGTAACGGGTACCTGGCGCTCTCCAGATGAATGTCCGTCGAGAATCAGACTCCAAACTAAACCTGGACTCGTCGGAAAACATCACACAAGACCACTGTTGCGGTGTCCACAATGCATGCTCTCTACTCCAGGTTAATCGCAGGCGACAGTGAGTTGCGGTAAGTGGAACACATCTGACAGGCCTACGAGCATATAGACCAATGTGCCCTAAGCGTCTGTACACGGTCTGCCTTGAAACTGTCGTACCGGTAGCTGAAGAGAGCTGACGAGACAGGTCTGATGCTGTACTCCGTCTGTTTCTTTTCGCAGTAACTGCCAAATAGCGGTCCTCATTCGGCGTTGTAACTCGGGGGCGACCTGTGCTGTAACGTCTACTCACATTACCATCATCTTGGAATCGTTGCCAAAGCCTGGAGATGACACTCTGGGCGATTCCAAGTTCCTCGGATACTTCCAGCTGGGTACGTCCACATTCGAGTCGTCCGATAATTCTGCCACGTAAAACATCATCCAAATGCCTCCTTTGTGCCATAACTATGCGGTTTTTGCACTGAAAGGCTTTCACAGCGCTTGTGAACAATTTTACTTCTTTGCCAACATTCCTTATATACCTCTCTCTTACACTCTCGTCATTGTGACGTACCATCCACGCCATCTGGTAGTTTCCTGTAATTTGCATATTCTTCTTCAAGATGTGTGTGATCATTCCACAGGTGAAATTTTTATTTTAGAGATCAATTTCTGTGTGATTCTGAATTATCCTTAATTTATGGACATGAGTGTAGTTAACACTTCATCATAAAATAGTGCTGAATTAGTTACATCCTTTCTAAACGCTCAGCGGAGAAACGCTGAACCATGGTTTGCTACTTAAACTGATTAATGAAACCAAATCATGGTGAAGCGTTTCTCCATAGAAAGAATGAATGTCCTTTACTAATAGTTTATGACCTACCTGCAAAACAGATATGAATAGAGAACACACTCGTCTGCCCGTACCTTGATCCGACATTACAACTTTGAGGTGATGTTTGCCTGCTTCAGAGATCGCATGTCCTGAACACACTTGAATGCTCCCCTTCTAAACTTTTATTGGTGTTTATATATTTTACTTGTAATTTTATAAATATATATCTTCGTATTTTAATATTTTCTTTTTTAATGATGATTTCGTTTTAAATGTCTGTATTTTAAGCGTATTTTCATTTTTTATGTTTATGCGAGGGGCCAAAAATTTATGAATTGAGTTCCATTTCAGCCACATGTGACAACAAAAACATACTGTAAAGATATAACATTTTTACTCTGAGGATACAGTCAAAACATATTTGATATAGAACAACTGTCTTCCCATGATTAATAGGCATTTACATGACACGCACATTTTGTAACGATCATATATACCCATCTTAGTATTAAGAAACTAAGCGGAAGCTAAAATAAGTTTTAAAAATTAAATGTCTTTTTGTAGTCCATTACGTGTGGAAAATTCTTAAGAACGATTTTTGTTTAACATATGTATGTAAAAATAAGTAATATTTTTATGCTACTTAGGAGCATACGGTCCCCCCCCCAGCCCCCACCCTCCAAAAAAAAAATCCGAAGTAAAAAAAAATTGGAAAAATCAGGATTTTCAAAAAAAAAAAAATATCTTAAAGAAGAAATTTTCCGTGGGAGGAGGCCGTTTCTTTTCAATCTATGAAAATTTTCGAAAATTAGACTACAAAAATTGGTGCTGTAGGACGACCATAAAATAGCTGCAGTTTTAAATCATTAATTGATTGTCTGTTTTTAACAGTAGAACTGATTGCTTAGAACAATTTGAGAAATGTGGATATAAATCTATATCTATTTCACAAAATCAAAAGCTGACTTACCGATGACATAACGCGGTGGGTAGATAAGTCCAGGATGATTTTAATAAGCGACTGAGAACGATATAAATATTCTGAGACAGGGTAGCGCTTGCTTGTGCTCTCAGAATATAAAACGAGCCAAAAGAAATATTCTTCTGAGACTTTTACTTTTCTAGAAAATCTTATTGAAAAAACTTTTTAAGAAAAGAAGCTTTATTAAGACCTGAGCGTTAGCACAGTAGATTAAAAAAAATCAGCGCAAATAGTCGACAGTTACCCATGTGTTTCGGGTAACTTTCAAAGATCGATGCATAGCTTTACAAATAGTTTTAAAATAAAAAACTTGCTTTTCTTTGAAAATTTAATTTGTTCTAAGAAAAATAATTTTGAGCTTTGAAAAATAATTTATGTAGCTAATACAAATTAAAATAGCAATAATAGCATATGGGTTAATGCAAAAAATATTAAAGTTCAGTTAATACACTTTAAAATAATCAATATAGGTTCAATAAACTTCTTAAACTGCAACTACCTCTCACAGCATTAAAGATGCATAAAACACCCATAGAATCTTGGCAGTCATAGCATTGCACATAATTCCAGTTTAAAAAAAATTCTATCTTTTCCAATGCCTCTTTTAAAGATGAAACTTTAAAGGAATTAAGTGTACCATTCAGCGTGACAAGATTGAACAAGCAATTTAATGTTCCAGGCCTTGAAAACACGTTTTATATTGTCTGAGAAATATCTTTCTTTTAAAATGGGCGATCAATAATCAGTTATTTGATATCCGCGGGCATTAAGCCTGGTTATTCTATGGACGTACTTTTTTGAAGAACATATTTTTATTCAAGATTTTTTTAACGCGAGAACTGACTAGTTTACCTTTTGAAAGATATTCCGAATTTTCTGGATGTTTCTCCTACTTCCAAAAGAAATTTTATTGGTGTAGTTAACTTTTCATAACTGAAGTAAATCCACGTAAAACGAAATTCAAAGGAAAATTGAGTTCAAAATCTGCGTTGCAGATGTTATCCAGTTTTAACACTTTTTAAAAATTACTCTCATTTTAAATAATTAATCATATTTATCAATATAAAGTATTAGGTTGTAACGAAAGTTTTCCGCCACTCCAAGTACTGCCTGCACAAGCAGTTCGCGTTGGTGTCTTTGCCAATATTTTGTAAAACGATTTTTGTTATTTGAAAGAAAAGACTTGTTTTAGAGCACTGTGTTGTGAAATCTGTAAAACAATATCGTTATGATTAAGGTGCCTGAAATAGAACTACCACGCTACCAGATTGATCCATCATTTACTCTCAGTTCTGTCGCAAAAAGTCTCAGCTACAGAATGACACTGAATTATGTGTACAGCTTAAGGTACTACTGTTGTATCATATGACACTGTGAAGATTTGGTACCGAAAGTTCAAAAACGAGGACTAGGATATTAAAGAAGCAGAGCGCTCTGGTCATCCTACTAATGCTGATGAGGCCCGCCTACCAGAATTTGTGGAAGAAGATAAAATATTCATCCCCTCGAGAGCTAGCTAAAAGAGTCAGACTTTAGTGCCATGTCCATTAGTCGCGCTAAGCATTGCATGAACTTGGCATATAAGGTCAATAGCTGGGTACCGCGTGAGTTGACTCAAGCAAATCTGGCGGAAAACTTTCGTTACAACCTGATATTAACAAAATGTAAAGACATGTCACATTAAAATATAGTTATATAATCTTGTTACTATAATAAGTCACATCATGAGTTTTCACCAACGCACCTACATCTTTTAGTACGGTAAAACGACTTATCAGTAATGCGATTACAGTAAATTATTTGTCGACGTTTTTAGGTATAATTAGGACTGATTTTTCACTGAAATGCAGTCTGTAACATAAATGTCCCTTTTTGTTTTTATAGAAATTGCCTTAACTCTACAGCGAGCGAAAAAATTTTAACAAGGCATCATATACTAATCAAAAATTGAACCGAATTTCCAAAAGTATTGCACAATTGGAAATGATAAAAAGATCATTTGTTCATTCGTCAAGTAACACATCTTTAAAAGTAAATTTAAATGAAGTCTTTACCTTTCTTTCTTCGTATAATTTTGTTTGCATTCAAGTAATTAATTCATTGTGTTAACATATATATCATTTTTCTAATTTGATTTTAAAATAAAATTACAAAGATAACAAAAAATACATTTAGAATAGTTTAGCATATAACCTATTTATAGACAACTACAAAAGAAAACGAATTCTACAAATTCAACTCAAAGTCCTCTTTTTATATTAATGATGTGTTTATGCTCTTTAATGTAGGAAAAATGACTGATTTTGAAAGCCTACACGAACTCTGTAAGTAATTTAGATAACAGAAAAAAACAGACTTCCAAGTTATAATTTAAATTAGAAAAAAGTCTTTTAGGAATACTTTACATGTTTAAAAGAAATAACACAATACTCTCTTGAGTATACGCTATTTACTCGGCAAATTTTACAAAATACAAAAAAAATTCTGCGCGTGTCAAACATTGAGCTTATAAGAAAATTTCTTTTTTGGATTCGTCCAAGACATAATAACTTTATGCAAACGAAACATCAAAACTCTTTCCAAAAAGATTATTGGTATGGATTTGACATTTCCTTTGAACGGCGACACTTTAAATTTTTGAATACTTTACCAATTTTCTATTTGCTCAAAGGTGTGTTTGTTTTCGGAATAAAGTGATAACATTCTCAAAAAACACTTTACATTTCTGCAAAAGTTGTTATGTAATTTTCTTTTGAAGCTTTTCAATTTGTTAGGAAAGAAACGTTCTTTCTTTATAAACAAAATATTTTTCTTTATGAAATTCCTCAGCTTACTAAGAAAATCAAAAAATATGTTTTTCTTTTCCAAATGGGTGTTAGCAGTATGTGAAGAAGTACCTAAATAATTAAAGATACTTTATTTTTCAACTTATACATCGTGAGATGCGCATTATCCTGAATTATGAAAAAAACTTGAAACTTCTGTGTATTGAACTTTTTTTTACATTCAATATAATTTTTGAATTAAGGAATTCGGATGAACAAGGAAAACAGACATGAAAATAAAATTTATTTTTATATATTCATTTATCTTCTCGTTGATTTTTATAATTTCAGGGATTTTTTTTAAATATTCGAGGATTTCCGGGTTTTTTTCGATCTCTGATGGAGCATACAAAAGGAAAGATAAGTTAATTTCATACAAAGCGTTAGGTACACATGCAGGAATAATGAATGATAAATATGTAAAAATAATGACTCAAGTTTTTGCAATACGTCTCTGTTACGTTAAACCTATCTGCAGTACTAAATAATTTTATATAAATATATGGATTGTTTTTATTATAAATTTCCACAGACTATAAAAAAATAGTTAATGAATGCATTTCTCACTGAATGTGAAGTGCATGTATGTTTACTTTTTGAACCTAAAATTTAGGAATTTGATATATTAGCAGAATTCTTTCACAATATAATTTAAAAAAACCTTGCAACAAATCATAAGAGTAAAGCCTGGAAGTTGTTAAATTTGTTTCAAAGTTTCTCATAGTGCGGGAAGCTTCGGCCTTATAACCATTTCCTTAGTTTAAAAATTAGATGGAAGTCATTCCGCACTATGACCAATTAATCTTCAAAACAACTTTCAGGCTCATGTGATACCATGATTCCTTATTCAGTGTCGATTAATTTGCATTTCTTTCCCTACCTGAAGAACTGGTCAGGAGATCAAAGATTTCACTCTAATGAGGATGACGGAAGCATCTTTCAGACTCATCTCGCATTACTGATAGCAACATTTTCGAAAAAGTTGTCGGAAAGCTCGTCTATCTTTGTGTCAAAAGCCTGAATCTTCAAGGGAATTATTTTCGTACAAAACAGTCTATACATTTTGAGTATTTCAATCTGTGAAAGAAAATGCAAGTTATGATTTTTGCATCTACTCTGTGTATTCATTTCATGGAAAAGAACTAACAAAAGTATTGACATACGGATTTTATCCATTGCATTCTTTTATATAAGGATTAGATTTCAGTTCTCTTTCGAATGTTGAAAATAATAGAGCTATTTCTTTAATCTCGGTCATCATTCAAATCATAAGAATAAGAAATTTTCATTTTAAACTATACCTTGAAATACCTTTTTAAATTTTATAATGCTTTTCTGTTCTAAAGTATGAGACCTTTTTAAGACTTGCACCGTTAGCAGAACTAGTTCAATGTTTCACCATAAAATGGAGCTGAAGTAGTTACATCCTTTCTATGGAGAAATATTTCATCACGATTTGGTTCCATTGATCAGTTCAAACACCAAATAATGGTTCAACGTTTCTCCATAGCAAAGTTGCAGCTAATTCAACATTTTATGATGAAATGTTACCTACTTTTATTAACAGTGTACAAGGGGAGTGCACGTCCTCAGAAATTCATTTCGGAACGAAACTCCGTATAATAATAGAACTATTTTAGGGTGTTCACCCTTAATATGTTATCGTCTAACGCGGTCAGTTCAGAAAAAAATGCCCTTGAAAATTCATACTCAAGTTATATTAGCATGTACACAAATTTGTCCGTGACCGGATAGCTCTGTCGGTTAACCGTTGTCTTATAACATGGGCGTTCAGCGCTAGCGCTCGCCTTATTCTGTTTGTATCTTCCGTTAAACTAATTTTTACAGTTAAATAAACCTGCTATTTATAATCTTCAATCATTTTATTTTGTTTAGAAAAAAGCTTACTAAATATTAAATTATGTTTTATTTAAGATAAAAAATAGTTATGATAATAATTATAAATAGCTTCCAAGGAGTCAGGAACCAAGGATAACCAATTTTGATTATTATTCTACCACTATTACTACACTATAACCCATCGGCCAACCTTCAGTTCCTTTTTGGATTTCGGAGAGTTTGTAGTTTTCGACTTTCTTCAACATTGTTTAAAAACTTACGAGGGAAAAGAAAAGTTTCTTTAGCTCATCGACTTTTGGAATGGTTAAACAAAACATGAAATTTATGATGAAAGTCTCCATGATGACAATGGATTGTTCAATTGAACTTAATCCTCCAATATGTACTGCAATTGTTCAACGTTGTTAAGTCTACTTTTATAGACATGTAATAAATATAATTAAGCTTTTACACAAACTTCACCATATTTAATCATACAGAATGGGAAAATATATTCACGAGGCTTATTAAATTCAATCAAATGTTCTTCACCAATTCTCATTGCAAATTTTTGAAAAATTGTGCGATATGCTTGGTAGATTGCTACATTTTCTGAAGATGAAGAATTCTTCTGAAAGTAAATGATGTTTGTTTTCCAACTGAATATCTTAAAATTATTTTTGCAATAATTTCTCTTTTATTAACTGTATTAGATGTCAAGAAATTTATTCTTTATGCTTTCTGACAACTATCATTCAGCTTCTTGTTTGCAATCAAAAATGTATGTAAAATTAAATTGAAGAACAACACAATTTAAAGCTACTACGCACAATATGGCCAGAAATAAAATAACCCTACACTGTTAATGGAAGTAGCTCAACATTTCACCATACAATAGAGCTAAATTAGCTGCAACCGTTCTATGGAGAAACGTTGAATCATGACTTGATTCTGTGGAACTATGATTTGGTTCTTTGATCAATCTAAGTACTAAATCATGGTTCAACGTTGCTCCATAGAAAGGCAGCTAATTTACAAAAAATTAGCTGCAACATTTCTATGCATAAACGTTGAACCCTGATTTGGGCTGAAAGTCATCAAAGAACCAAATCATTATTCATCGTTTTTCCATCGAATGATTTCCATTGAATGACTTCAATGAACGTTGAAGTTAATTTGCTCTATTGTATGGTGTAGTGTTGAACTACTTCTATTAACAGTGTTCTCTGAGCTCGCTGTACATCGAGCTACTCAGTGCAAAGGCTCCAAAATTGGGGAACATATTAGTCCATGGGCGCCGGAAGCATAGGGCAAGGGGGGGCAATGGCCCTCCACTGGATTTTTGTTTGCAGTGTTTTCCCTTGCTTTTTTGCTCTTACCAACATGGTAACCATACGTTTAAGTAGGCTTTGCCCCCCCCCTGGGAAATATTCTGCCGGTGCCCATGTACTAGTCTAAACACGGGGGAAAGAGTTACGCTAATCTACTGAATCCAGTTCCAGAAACACTGATTGAGGACGCTGTACAACCGAAAATTTGCTTAAAAGAGACAAAATACACATTTCTAACACATTTTTGTTGAAAATACCAAACATTCATATAACTAGGATCTTATCGATGCAGGGAATGCTGCTCTATATGGTTCCATCTTCAAGATTTAAAATCTGCCCTCTGGAGAGACTTTAAACTGGGGATCGTATTTGGTCGATTATGATGCTTCTCATACGCAGATTGATAGATACTGTCTTACAAATCTGCGAAGGTTACCAGACGTCCTCGATAAACCAGATTTTTTTAAGTATCCCTACAGCCACGGATTAAGATCTGGAGAACAAGATGGCGAGATTGTCGGAAACGCACAACCAATAACTCTATCATTGGAAAAAGAAAGGTCCAAATCAAGACCACACGAAGAATAAAACAGACATTGAATCCACTCTTCCAAAAGAAACAACCAACATACATCCATGCAATTAGCACTGTAAGGAAAATCTCATATTCAAACACACTACTGAAAAAAGCACGTATCTTTAAGGTCACCAGATCTGTCAAAACGTCCGTGGACACCACTCTTCGATGGCGCCATCCATCGCCCGAGGATTGCGCTAAAGAAAGCCAGAAAGATAAACAATTAGAAATGTAAACAAAACAACAACGTACCGGTTCCTAGGATAATTCCCTTATGGGTATAAAAACTAAATTGAAAAAGAAATTAAAATGGGCCAGTTTTTTAAGTAAAATTTAAAAAATAATAAATAATAACTGGTTAGCACCAGCGTGATACTTTTTAATAAATTTTTGTCTAATCCCAAGCTAAGCTGAATGACATGTTTCTGAGCTGAAAAAAAAAATGAATTCATCAAAAAATGCGAAATTTTCACTAACTGTAGCTGCTTATGAAAAAGGAAAACTATTTTCATCCCAGTTTTTGTCCTACTTTACCTTCCACACCAAACAAAAAACTTAAAGAAAATTCCTGTAAATGTAATCAATTCTTAGTTAAAAACCGCACGAAAAAGAAATCTAACATTTTTGTATTTTACTTAATGATACAGTGTATGAAGCAATACATCGGGACAGTAAATCTCCCAAAACAAAATTATCGTGAATATATTAAGATTTCTCTTTTGAAAGGTGACATAAAATATGTTCACCCTGCGGTATAGCTGCTTTAAATCTTGCAGCACCAGGTCCAACCCCAGGAGTTTAAAAGCAATCATCCGGTGCTGGAGAAGAAAAGTATTCGAAAAAGATAAACATCCTACAAACGTAATGCAAGGTAGAATAAAACATATTATCTGTTGGATAGAATGAATTATAGCAGCCGAACTTCGCAGGAAATGAAAAGGATCGAGAAAGTTTTATTTATATATAGGTTAACTGTTTAGCTGAAAATGTGCGATGAAATTGAGATTGTATATCTTTATTTTTAAATGTTACCCGTTGCTTCTTACATTAATATTTTTATAAAATATTCTCAGGTGTACTGATTTTATGTAACACTTTTTGGTAGTCGCATTCAGCGCTAATGTATAATTTTAAGAAGAGCAGTATTAGTATTTCAACTTAACATAAGAACATATTTCTGATATGTACTTACATAAAGATTAAAGTATATATTTTCCAGTTTTTAAAAAATTGACATTTAGAGAATTTTATTTTACGATATCAATTGTAAATTTTATATACAGCTTTTCATTGCAAGTTTTAAGCTGTTTTCTCAATTCTCATTCAAAGAAACAATGTTTCATTTTGAATTTCGTTCTTAAATTTATTTTCATAAGTTTATAGTGTTTTACTCAAAGCAAGAGAAGTTTTACATACGGTCAAACTCGTTAAATACGGTCAAAACTACGGATCTTCAAAATCAACTGAATTATGAAAATTTTATTTATATCATCTTTTAAACACCAGTTTCCTTTTAATGTTTTTTGTTCACAAACCGTTTTGTTATTTAAAAATGCCTTTAGCTGAAGCAATTTCAGAAAAATGATACGATTTTTCTCGGTGCTTGTAATTTCTAAAAATATTCTTTAATAAAATAGCCAATTTGCACGAAAAAAGTATTCTAATAAACGGGATATTCCGTTATCCGGAACCAAATACACAATGTACTACTGTTTGGTACAACGAAAAAATATTTCAATGAGCAGGATATTCTTTTAACAGATATTCGACTAAGCGGGGTTAACTGCATTTAGTATAAAAATAAATTGATGGAAATAAATTTTAAATCGCACAAATTAAACCATTTAAATTATCCAAAATTGGTCAGTAAGAAGACATTCAATCATGATGTGCGAATAACCCAGCAATTTCTGTAGAGAAATACGACTCTTTCAGCCAAGTATATAATTTTAGTCCTCAGTCGTGTATTAAATTCCTTTGTTATCATTATAGGAATGGTGGAGTACATAAAGGTCGCCCTAAAAGGTTATTAGGGCTCATCAGAAAATTATTTCTGCTTCGGAATCTCTTTTCTAAGAAAGTTTATGAATACAAAATTAAACTATAAAGCGATAGTTTGCATGAATGAACGAGTTCGGATAAAGTTACTTTTGAAGCAGAACAATGTTCAATTGAAATGACAAACATATTGTCCTTAGAGTTTCAAAGAATAATTTTCTACAATCCACAAATGTTTTAATTAGGTTAAGAACATTTCTTTGTATTTCGCTTTTGATCAAAATTGTTTGAAAGAGAATGCATTCATTTTCAGACAGCCCACTTTATTTCTCGTATCCGTTGATAAATCTGTACGGAATAAATGACAAACAATGAAAGCATACGTGGTTTCTTGTAAATATTGAAAGGATAGGTGTTCAGTGTAAAATGCAAAAGCGTTTAAAATAAGGTAGAAATAAAATTACGCTGTATAATCGTTATCCCACAAATTTTCAAAAAGTTACAATTTTTTAAGTTTTACTCCCCCCGACCCCCACACGCTAATTTCGGGAATTAAAACGTTTTATTTAGCTAGATCTAAAAATTCTGCATATCTGTATCTTCGAAATCAAATGAATTATGAAAAATTTATTTATATCATCTTTTAAACACCAGTTTCTTTTGAATGTTTTTTGTTCACAAAACGTTTTGTTATTTAAAAATGTTTTAGCTGAAGCAATTTCAGAAAAATGCTATGATTCTTCTCGGTGCTTGTAATTTATTGTTCGTTTCTCTAGTGTGTTACTATATTAATTCATTTTGTAATGCAAAAAATCAAAAAATTCAATTATACCCAGTAATGTTCCAATGAACAGAGCAGAACCAATCATTTATAAATATCACGTATCCTCTTGTTGTTGGTGTCGTCTTCACAAAGAGTTAGTGCAGAAGAGTACAACAGGACTACAATTGTCTAAAACAGCCCTGAGTGTCAGTAATCTTCAAAGAATATAGAAGCTGGTTGACAGGACGTGCTTCATCAGTAGTGAAATTTAGGACAGTATGGCAAGACTACTGAAGATGTGAATTGTAGAAAGTTTCATACCAGGACAGTAAAGGCAAGTATTGTAACTTTACAGCCGAACTGGATATATTTTCGTTCCTTTTAACGGTGTTCGAAAAATCATGTGACTTTGGTACATAATTTCAAATAAACTAATTATGCCAGGCACTTCAAAATTTTGAAACTGTCTCTTTACAAGCTATACTACATACTGCAATAAACGATCGATCTGTATCAGTTTCAAAACTTTTAGAAAAAATTCTTAAAAATTGGAAATTTTCGCAAAGCGTGTCACTTTTGCAAAAATCTTGCAGCTCAGATCCATGTTTAAGAATTTTTTTCTGAAATTTTCACAAACTCCACAGCATTTTCGCTTATTGCAGTGTGTAAAGCAGCTTATGAAGAACCATCTGGAATTTTTAGGAGACCATGGTGCTATTAGTTTATTTCAATTTGTGTACCAAGACTAAAAACAGAGTTCTTTTTTTTCGACATATACCCTTAAGTCTCTGTTCTCAAACTGGTTATGGTAGATTAAAAAATTCAATAGTAATTAGGAATTGAATTTTTCTTAATTTATCGGATGGTGAGTCCACTGCTTTCTATTGATCTGCATCAGTTAAGGCTACTGTTGGAGAGTTTATAACTATTGCTGGATCATTCTGTCCTCAAGGTTCTTTGCTTTCTCATCCCCAGAATTATCTACATGGGCTGGAAAACACTGTAGGATACAGGATTTTTGGACAGTTATCGAGCATCTAAAATTACAAAGTAAGGGAATTTTTTCTAGTTGTCTAGAGGTGCGCCCTTCCTTTAAACTTGAGAATTTTGTTTATAAAATATTAAAATAACTATCCACTTTTTAGAAATTGGGTACTCACTTGGGTGTATGCAAGTGTGTACAAATGTCAAAAAAGCGGGACGATTAACACAATTTGCATTCAGATAAATATATTCTGTATTTTTTCCAGTTGCTTTAAAGTTCTAAATGTAAAACTAGTAATTTCCGTAAAAAAAAGAATAATATTTATTCATGCAAAGAAGTCACCTCTTGCATAGATTGTACAGAATATCCAACCAAAATTAAGAAAAATTTATAGAATAATTTATAAACAAGTATTAGCTATTAATTTTCAGCATTAAACAAAGAATAATCTGGCTGAAAAAAAATTATTTTAAGGTGAATAATTTAACATTTATTTGACTACTGTATTTCTTAGAATCGAACAAAATATATATACCAGGAAACATCAAACACCAAACCAAGAAATTTTTGAAAATAATTTTCTTTGAATTCCACATTTCAGTAGATGAAAGTTATTATTTTCATATTTTCAATATATGTATCGAGCTTAATACAATGAACGTAAAAATATTTTGCTCATAAATGCACTATTCCGTAATTCATATCGATGCAAAAACTACCTTCGTAAATAAAGGTTTTAAATTGCATATTTTAAAGTATATATGTTTGTCTGAAATGAAATATTCATACTTTTATACTATAACAATAAAAAATTTTTGTTCTTTGTTCATAATCCATTTTGTATTAACAATAAAAGTACTGAGAAAGTTCAAAGTTAGATCAATTTCTTTTCTTTTTGAAATGAATCATATTTCTTCGAATAAAAGCAACTATTATTTAAATATATATATATATATATATATATATATATATATCTTTTAAAATTGGAATGCAGAGATTAAAATTTCTTTGTTTCAACCAAACACAACAATAGTAACGTGTTATTTTGTATCTGGCATGTATGCAATGAAATATATAATTTTTTTTTATATGTTTATATGTAGTATTTTTTTCACTTAGTTATTCTTCGTTAGTACGTATCTTAAATTTTCTTACAGAATATATAGAATATATTATTTAGAAACTTCGCTATCATTTCTTATTAATAAAAGTTCAGGATAGTCACACTGAATTTCCAGTTTTGCATTTTGGTGCTTTCTTTTAATATAAACTATGTGAAAAAATAGATTTAAGGAATAAAATGTCCTTAGTATGCACGAAGTGTTTTAAAGTTAACTGATTCCTCTGTTAAAAATCATTTTTGCTGCATTTTGTTTTCAATGATACTCACGACCTAACTAAAGAGAATGACCCAAATTTATTTGATAGAAAAGCAATGTAATCAATTTTTACTCTCCATAATTCTACTTCGAACTAACGTAATGTATCAAAAAAACATTGGAATAATACAAATGCATTTTGTTCCTTGTGCAAATCATCTTTTGATAACGTTTAAGAAAACTCAAATTTTGCTAATGAGATAATATTTTTTTTTTTTCTGATGCCTCTAACTTTAAAATATGGAGTTTGTATTTTAATTTTAAATTCTATTAAGTAATGCATTTACTGTAAAGTTGTAATTTTGTAGTTGGACAGAGCGTACATGATTAGTTTCCGTATTGAAATCAGTGTACAGAAACTGTGAACTGGCCAAAATGCCGCCAGTTTTCAGGAAATTTTTATGAGATCATGGGAGATGTATAGCGGCCACCTCTGTACACGGCCAATTTTTCATAGCACCTATTTTTCGGCTCATGGACCTAATGTTAAAACAACCTCTATCAGCGACCACCCGTTCCCTCTAAACGGCCACCGAGTGGGATCGCCCATCTCATTTTTCGGAAAATTCTTCTCACGCCATGCTTTAATTTTGAGCGGAAAAACGGAAAGTCAGGTCTGTGGCATAGTATAAGATCCAGGACTTTAGGTAAAATCGATGTAATTATCGAAAATTCCGTCCGACGCGGTTACAAACGAATCGATTAGAGATATGCTTTTTAAAGTAAAAAATGAACTTGAAAAAAGTGTTTTTTTTTTTTTCAGAGAAACGTAAAAACTTAAAACAGACATAAATTGTATCTTTTTTTCAAAATATGTAAGAAAGCATTAAATGAAGTACTATTTTCACTTTAGGTAAGTTTTAAATTTCATTTTAAATAAGGTATATGTGTCAGACTTGTTTATATGCCATTGTTACGCATGATAGCAATTATCTTATAAATAAAAATGAAATTCTGTTTGTTTGTTTGTTTGTTTGTGGATTTGAATCGTATACAAATCCACAGAAATGGACCTGTCGGCCTGAAATTTAGAACAGATATGTAAAATAATATAGAATAAATCGTAGTCCACTTTAAAACTTTGAAAGTCCACCCGTTCCCAGAATTTAAGAGATTTTTTATGCTCTCCACGCAAAAAGCTTTCCGTAATTGTAATCCCTGTAGTGAAAAAAGTGTGAAATAAGGATCGTGGTTGCCATGTGTGGCGATTTTGCCGAATAAAATGTTTTAAATTCTCAAAGTAAAAATAAAAGAATAATAAGGATTTTTTTTTGTTAGTTTATATTCGTATTTAGTTTATATTCTGTTAGGTTATTTTTTTTTAATTATAATATAGTGTGCATGGGAAATCAGAGCAGGAATGAAATGTTTTATACGCAAAACAATAAGAATTGAAGATTTCCGAGGCTAATGTGTAAAATTTTTTAGTTTGGCGAAAAAATAAAGTGGCTGAAATATCGATTTTGAGTAAGTGAGTTCTACCGGTTTCCACAGTTTTCGGCTTGGCGCAATTTATTGAGAGCTTAAAGAAATAGATTTTTGAAAATAGTGCAAAGGTTTTATTAGAATACAGCGTTAAATTTTAATGATCCGTGAAGAAATAATGCAGTTATTAAGGGATTTCAAGCGATCTAACTTCAGAATTCTCGCCAATTGAGTACATTGATTTAAGTTGGGGGAATTCCGCCAAATTTCAGAAAATTGAAATCTTCTCATTTAGTACATCGGAGTAACGATGAATAAAACACATTATAGTTGATAATTTTTAAAAATTCGGCTGTATTAAGGGATTCCACTTTTAAATAAATGCGTGCTTTACTGTTTGGCGGTCGAACCATTTCCCATATTGATTGCTGCTAAGTCAATGCTTCGAATGATTCCCTGAAAAAACTCTTGCAAAATGGCGTATGTTGGCACTTTGGCGAGGCTTAGATTTGAAACTGGATTTTATTTGAGACTGGGATATATAATGACACTGGTTATAGATAAAAATGAAAGTTGGTATCTGTGTATGAGGTTGAAAAACTCCAGCACCGTTGAGCACCGTTGCACCATGAAATTTGGTTCACCTAAAGTCTTTTATCATGGAGAAGCTTTTTATGCTATCCGTTTTCCTCTAACTTGCCACCAGGTGGCTCAGCAGAATGTCGAATTCTATTCCTTTTAGCCGTTTATTTTGCGAATATCGTCCAACCGAATTCGATGAAATTTGGTACCCTCTGATATTAGAACACGGAGAATATTTTTCAGTATCCATTTTGCTGTAACTTGCCGCTAAATGGCGCTGCAACGCATCAACTTCTATACCGTTCGACCGATCGGTATAAAATTTCTTATACTTACACATTTCAGCACGAAGAATATACTCTGTGTTCCTTTTGATGTTACTCACCACTAGATGGCACTGCAATGCATTATTATTTTAACTCGCCACTAGATGATGCTGCGGCAGGCCAAATTCTTGACCATTCAAACGGTCGCTATGAAAATCAGTATACATAGCTATTTGAACAATGAGAATATTTTGGCGTTATCCATTTTCCTATAACTCGCCACTTGACGGCGCTGTAGCAAATGATTACTTTAATTAACCACTAGATGGCCCTGCAGTATATCACTTCTTGACTGTGCAAATGATCTCTATGAAAATAGGTATACATAGATATTTGAACACGGGGAAGAGTTTGGCGCTATCCATTTTCCTATAACTTACCACTAGATGTCGCGTCAACACATGAACTTCAGGACTTTCGCGTCATCACATGAACTTGTCGCGTCAACACATGAATTTCATGTTCACTAGATGTCGCGTCAACACATGAACTTCCAGCCGATAGTCATGAAAATTCGTATACATCGATATCTGAATGCGAAGAATATTTTCGCCGTATCGGTTTTGCTAAAACTCGCTACTAGATTGCGCTACGCCGCATGGCCTTCTGCACCGTACAAACGATTGCCTTGCAATTCGGTATGCATGATTATTGGACACAATATAACGCGATATCCATTTTGCTATATCTGTTTATTATAATGAATAGTAATCACCACAAATCGTAATATCAAAAAGTCCAGTCATTCCCGTGCGAAGAACGGGTACTTCAGCTAGTAGTAAATAAAACCCTTCAGAGCGGCCGCCCCCTCTGAGTGGCAAAATATTCTTGGTACGATGGGGTTGCCGCTCAGAGAGGTTTCATTGTTCTAAATTAAAGTATAAGATCATATTTGTTTAGGTTTCAACTATAATAAATTTAAAATTACTGGTATTCTTGATTTTTAAACACATGTATAAAACCGGGTACTAGCAAACATTTTAAAAATAATTCGTTTAGCCTACAAAACATATTTTCCTTTCATTAGTATTTCTTCCGTTTTGGAACTTAGGTTATATTTTACAATTCAAACAGAAGTCGAAGCAATTTTGTTGAAGTACCTGTTTTGTGCGTGTTTGTGTTTAAGAAATAAAAATTTACGAATTTCAAACAAAGTTTTGTCCTTTTCCCGCTGCATATCTAATATTTACCAAACAGAAAATAACCTAAACATTTAGAAACTTACAGAAAATCACTGAAAATGTAATCACTTCTTAGTTACAAAATGGTCAGTTTTTTTTTTATTTTTTTATTTATTTTATTACATATATGACTTTCCCTTTAAGATAAAAATTGTTGAATCAATACGTTTCAGTACTATAGCTTCAAAACCAAAATTTCGTGAATAGTATATTAAGATTTCCCTATTCAAAGGTGACATGAAATATGTTCACCCTGCGGTATTGCAGCTTTGAATCTTGCAGCACCAGGTACAACCCCATGAGTTTAAAAACAATCATCCTGTGCGGGAGAAAAAAGTTTTCGAAAAAGATAAACATCTCCCAAACGTATTGGAAGCCAGAATAAAACATATTATCTGTTGGAAAGAATGAATTATCTTATAGCAAGCAACTTCATAGGAAATGAAAAGGATTCGGAAAGTTTTACCTTTATTTATTGGTTAACTGTTTATCTTCAAAGTGTAAGAGTCGGGTACTAAATTATGTATCGTTTTTCTAATGTTATCTTTTTTCTTTCTTACTTAAATACTACATTTTTGAATATTATCATTTGTATTTATTTCAAGTAAAACTTGATGGTAGTAGTTATAAGTATAAAAGACTAACTTTGAACTCCATTTTTGGCATTCCATTATGACTACCCAACATTGCATTGAATATGGTAGGAAAAAATTAAGAGCTCTTTACCTCCCTCCTGATTTTTGGTATATATCACAAGAAAATACTAATCCTTTCTAGTCGTTTAAATTTGAACATGGGTATCGTTCTGGTTCAAATTAATTACAGGAGAGAGACCCTCAGCGACATTTCCGCCCTCTGCGTATGACATCATGTAGCTTTCGTAATCTATTTTAAAAGATCTGGAAAGTTAAGTATCAAAGTGAAAGGTTTACTTAACCAATTCAGTCCTTCACAATCATCACAAAAATTGAATATGATATATTGAATGTTGAAGATCGGTTTTTTTTTTTCATTGAAATACATTACGAGAACCCAAAGATCGCACGCAGGAAGGGGACCCGTCGCAGATAGGCTACGTTCGTGGAAAGGGTCCATCCCAGATAGCACAAACTTGTCCAGAACACGCCTAGAAGACGTCATATAGACAACCTGGCATGTCCATTAAACATCCAGGATTCGTCCAATTCTCGTCCATTTTACGTCAATATTGCACTATAGAACGCCCATATGACGTCTTATAGACATGCATATAAACGTAATTATGGACCTTCATAGGTTAAGTCTTGGTCAAAGCAATATGGATTTTCTGGGATACGTCTATAGAAAGATTTATTCTGGAAAATATATATCTAGTTTTGATCTATTCGTGGACATTTTCTCGATTTTCCAGATTATGTCCATTTACAGATGTCTTCTGGATGTCCATTTATAGACATGGAGGTTATATGGGCGAGATGGATGAGAAATGATATAAAATGGATAAGTGTGCTATCTGAGGTGTTGGCTGACAGTAGACATGCGACCGAAACTGTAAAACCATAGATAGGAATACAAGGAGATGACATTAGCTGAAATGAAGTAACTGTGTTGGTCTAAGTATGGCGGAACATTTTGTTGGTTTCTTTTAAAATGGCAGTGAAAGATGCACAATTACATGTTACAATAGTTCTAAATACAAAATCTGAGCATTCTACAGTTAAAAGTTTTACAGTTGTGCCAAATACGTAATTATTCTTGGCGCCAACTTTGGCGACATTGCTTCTTTAAAAATTGGAACTGTCATCATAGAATAACACAGTCATATTGCAATGTGGTCTAGGTAATATGGCGGATCGGTTGCAGTTTCGGCTTCACTATCAGATAGCTAATGCCGTCTCTTTGTATTCATATCTCTATGGGTAAAACAGCAATGGTGGCTGAGACGACCGCCAAGGGTTAAATATGTGTGATTAGAAAATAGCAGTTTATTAGAAATACAGAACTGGAAGTGATTTAACCCTAAGTTTCAAATTTGTTATCAGACTTCCACTGTCGGATTAGAGTACAAGGTATATTTATGTCAATTTCGCATATAAAATATAGTTTTTAATAATTAATGATTCATGTCGCGAATAATAGCATTTTCACATATTTCTTTAAAACTGGGTGTTTTTCGAAAAATGAATTACTTATTCACAAAACAGATGAATGAAAATTTAGGTTACACTCGTGCATTGGCAAAGAACTTTCACCACTGAAACACAGAATTTGGGTTTTATTCGAAACATTATTTGAAGATACGCTTTCCACTTTTATGTGTAATAGACTTTTTAAAAGAAATTATGAGATAGCTCTTAAATTGGATACGTGAGATTTTTGTCAGGTGTGAAAAGGTTAAAATTAAAGGATTTAAGGTTTAAGGATTGATATTTGTAAAAATATGAAATTGCATTGCGTTAGTAATTTTGATACATATGACTGTACGGACTTAAAACCTGTCTTATATGGTTTCCAGAATGGGAAGCAATACTTATTGAAAACAAAAGTCGGTGATCATTCCTTTAAAACAACTTGAAAACGTCAAGAAGTATTTATATAAAACACAGATGCACAGTAACAGCTCATAAAACCGAAGCTTTTATTATTATTGCGCTTACTATCGATTTAACTTCCATATTATTAAATTAAATGTCTCCAAATAAATAAATTCTTCCCTTAAAATATAAATACTTCTAATCTTCCGATTTAACGAAATAAATTCATTCCACTCCACTGCTGCAGATAGATAATTCGCCATCAATTCATCCGCTCCGAAAATAGGATTCCAAATCCACGGTCCTGTGACAAAGAGAATTTAATCATGCTTAAAAACTAATACGATTTATTAAATGCCGATTTGAAAGAAATTTTCAGGTGGAAAGGTACATTTTATATTAGTTATTGTCATTGGTGTGAGATTATCAGGCGCAGCTCTGTAGCTTAAGCAAATATTTCAAAGAAAGTAGAATGTTTTGTTTTAATTAGTGTTTTCAAAGATATTCAGAAAAGGCGTTAGAGAAAAACACGATTTGCATATGAATGTAGCGAAGTGGAAAACTAATGCAGAATTGAACTCCATATCCTGAAATAGATTAAGAAAATCCACTATTTTTCATGAATATCTAAGCACATAGTGTTTTTCTAATTTTGCAATATGAAATAAAACAATTAATGAAAATGAACCATTCAGCAACAAGAAGTATATTATATGTTTCCTTAACTACTACGCTAACTGTTTGGACATTTATGATACTCTTCAAGGACTTTTCTTTGATAAGTTTTTTGGGGAAATATTTTTTGCTGTCCTCTTATATCAGATATATGTGCATTTCTATTGCAGTCTTTTTTTCATAGTTTCACTCAACTATAGAAATATTTTTTAAATGCATTTGCCGAATATTTCGTCAAATGCATTGGCCATTTAATGTGAACTGGTTACTAGTAAAAATCAAGTATATTATACTGGTTTTCGCTGAAGTCAACTCTTTCAAAGTCAAACATTGGCGCAGCAGCCCACTGCGGGGCGAAGGCCTGCGCTGCCCCCCGCGCCTTCGCGACCATGGGCTCTGGGGTGCAGATGCATTTGCCTCGGCCAGGTGGTCAGCCTGACGAGAAGCCCGCAGTTTTTGACCCCAAGAAAGATTGGTCCTCATTTTATCGACCCTCTCAAGGGATGAAAGGCGGAGTCGACCTTACCCAGTACGAGATTCGATCCCCGGACCTGTGGGACGGCAGCGCGGTGCGCTAACCATTACACTACCGGGCTTAAGTCAATTCTCTACATGAGGAATTTAGAGCATTCCGGCGTGATGTCATTTGAGGGATAGACAACTGTGTATCAATTTGCTTCAATTTTAGCTCTGCCTTTGTGCCATAGTGAAGAACATTTAACGATACATCGAATTAGGCAGATACGAGTTGGACACCTCCAAAAATAAAAATGTCAAACATCACTCAAATTTGGTAAGCTTAGAGGCCAATCCATGTCATTACATGTATGCTCTGTAACTTTTAGAAAACTCTACCCGTTTCTCTTGTTAAACTTCTCGAATGATTTTGAAATTCGAAAGGATGAAAATGCCTAGTTGTATGAGTAAAACGATACTGGCATTCGACTCATACTGTTTTATTACTTTCTGTTCTTTTGTTAGTAATTTTTTTAAGCGATATCAGTCCGTTTCTTTCGATTCTAGCCATATATATATATCAACGAATGGCTGATAGGTCAAATAGTCTTACGAATTGTCAATAGAATGAGTGAAAACATGAGTATTCAGCACTTTCTATCTGCAGTTCACACAACCCTGTAAACGTATAATTCATAGCAATAAATTTATCGCAGAGGTAAAACACACTATAACCTTATTCAAGCAGTTCCTATCTACTGAAGGTCCAAAACGGTAACACATTGTATAGGGTGCTCAAGATCTTTTTATAATGTAGGTGACTTCTAGAGATTTCAAACTGCTGTTAGAAACAAGGAGTATGTAGTACATAGCGGAAGACGCTACAAGCAACTTCCGTCGTATAACCGGATGAATCAGGGAGAGGAGCTTAAAGCATGTCTTGCTGGTAGACTTCTATGGCGCACAAGACATTCTACCATACCTAGAAATACTAGAAAGCAATGTTTTGGGTAGATTTGGGGGGGGGGGGTAGCAATAAAGTAGCGTGGCCAGCGGATGGCTTCGTAACTTTATCGGTCATGGCCTCTACCGTTTAGTTTTATCCTCCATGGTTAGAACATACCAAAACTCAGATAACGTCACGTTTACTGCCTTCATTGTTTGCAAAAATTGTAACTATATGCGCTACAGTACATACAAATATGTACGCGTATACAAAAGATAACTAAAGTAAAACGGCCAACTTCGTTATTGTGTTTTTTAATGCATCTTCAAGTGAATTCAATATGAAATTTCATCTACAATAAAGTTCCGTTTTTTAAACCCGTGTCATTTTATAAAAATGGGAATCGATAAGTTATTTTGTAGCTTTAGGCATTTAGAACAATGTTATATGACTATTGTTTCCTTGAAGCAGAAGTTACATTTTAAAATGAAAGATTTCATGTTTTGCCGCTGTAGCCTCTGGCAATTTCTTTTTTTCTCTTCCCAAATGAGTTCGAAAAATAATACATATATATTTCTTTTTCTATACATCGTAAACTTCGGTAAGAGTGACATTTTAATTTTCTGTATTTTTGCGAATATACTTAGGATATTTTTACATTGTATGAATTTGTTCTTCATATTTTATTGTGCACATATTATTTAATAAACAGGGTTATCGATACAAAAAAATGTATCGATAAATGAAACTCTAGCGGCCGTACCATTCAACTAATCGAGATGAGATTTCGGATCTAATTATTCAGAGGCATGTGCTCGGAATTCTGTTAACGGCAATAAAGTAGATCTCACGGTTACGTTTATAGGCACAGAAACTCGAAGTCGGAGTCATACAAAGAGGCCTACGGATGCTCACTTATTGGTTCCAGCACTTCGATACGTCATCTAACGGCCGAATCTAACCAATGAGGAAACGTCCGTAGGCCTCTTTCGGAGTGCAGAAGCAGGCCCGATATAATCACGATGGCCCCAGTTGAACGGAACAGCAACTAGAGATCCATATATCGGGATACTTTTTTTAACACCCTGTATTTAACATTATGTGTATCTTCTGTATTGAATTTTATACTGAGTAGATATATTTAAATATTTCTATCTGAACAATCCATAAATTAAATAAATTTAAAAATTAAATACTAATTCTAATTACGTATATGGCGATAGTTAAAAACATTTAAATAAACAGTCAAACCTGTCTATCTCGAACCTGTATATCTCAAAAACCTCCATATCTCGAAATTTCTAAAATTCACTACACTTACAATCTATATTCAATGTATTTTCCATGTTTATCTCGAAAAACTTTCATTCAAAACCTCTATATCTCGATTTTTGATAAGTGTAAATTAGAAAAATCAATACTTAAAGACTAACTTTCTTCAACAATATTTCCACACCGATGCATCACCTAAAGAAACAACAGATAGAGAAATTGCCGTTCTTAACTCTCGCGTAGGGACGTAATGAGAAAAGAATTTCGGGGGAGGTGATAAAAGTAGAATTTCTCACAAAAATGCTTGATTTATTGACATACAATTAACGAAAATCCAAAATTTCGGGGGTGCCCAGACCCTCGTGGCCCACCCCCTTGCTCTTTCCCTGGTCTCGGGTAAGTTTTGCTACGAGGAATTTGCAGGCCGTGGAAACCTTAGAAAGCTAACAGAAACAAAGAGAGTTAGCCATCATAATTCGCTGAAAGATCATTTTTATTGATAGAGGTACATATTTGTGTTTTTAAAAATGCTCTGGGTGTACGTAAACTAAATCTGCGATCATACCGCTGTATTTTTCTACAACATAAGCAAATAAAACATTTTTTAAACTGGCAGCTTTTAAAACCTCTATAACACGAAACTCCCGAATTTTTTTTCCTTTCCCATGGAATTCGAGATAGACAGGTTAGACAGTACTACAAATAAATAAAATGGTTTTCAACCACCCATTCGTAATCCTAAATAATTAATTCAGATTAAAAGATCTATTGGGAAAATTGCTATTATTATTTTACGAAAATAAAAGCTTTTAAATAGAATAAAATCAAATTAGTTTCATTTTTTCTAAAATAAATTAGAAAGTCATTTAATTGATATTCAGTTTATTGCAAAGGGATTACGCGACGACAACAGGGTAGTGCATACGCCTACACAGCGTTACTGAAAGGGAACAAAAAATAACACAATATTCCATTCCTTAAGATATATATTCCAGTGTATTTTATCTCTTAAACATTTAAATTTCGACATACTTTTAGAAAGAGAGAAACCTCAGAAAATTTATCAACCTTTAATGAATTTAGGAAGAGTTGGAGTGCTTAGGTTAATCAATTTCGGTTGATCGATTTTGACAAATATAAAGCAAATTTTTAAGAACAGAAAATCAACTTCAATAAAAAATTGATCAATCTAAACTACAACTCTTCCTAAATTTATTCAAGCGTAATTGACTTTCTGTACTTAAAAATTTGTTTTATATTTAATTTTGTACAGGATATAATAAAAATATGCTCCGGTAAAATATTAATTGATCGCTAAAATGTGCTTTAGAAATTGAGATCTGCGGATAAGGGTATCAGATAAATAATTTATTTCTCAGATCCACGGATACGGATATAAAAATTTTTACACTAGATCCGTGAATACGAATATTGATACAGGATGTTTAAATTATTCCATTATTTCAAGATACATGCTATCTTGAACTTTTGCCAAAATTGTATTCTTTATTTTTTTTTAAGTTAAAGTTCAAATGTCATAAATAGTTTGATTAAAAGGGACAAATATTTAAAAATTGTGACTGAAAGATTATTCAGAAAATAATATTTAACATGTAATTCAGGTTTATTTATTAATCAATCTGATTTTTTAATTCAAGATTGATTAATTTTTTGAAAAATATTAATATTTCCTAAAAATGAACATTGTCTGTTTTCAAAGGATGGCATTCAAAGCAGCTTCATTTGCAGCGGAAGAAAAGTAAATGATTTCTCCGAAAATCTCCCTTGAACAAATAACAAAATTTTTAAATGCCATCATAATAGAAGCCTCAAAGTTCAAATTTTATCCTCTGTTTTAATTTTTTTTTCGTTTTATTTCATTACAACTAGCTCACAAAAAAAACTTTATCAATACTATTGTACATTACTCTGGCTTTGTATTTCTGTTCCCTCTAATCGTATTTTCTGTGATTAATTGCAATTTTTAACGATTGTGCAAACAGCTGTAAAATTAATCTGAATCTCGCTTATTCATAATTTTATACCGCATGATGAACACAAAAGAAACAGCAGCATTTGTATTAACACCATTGTGCAGTAGATGTAAAGATAGCAAACAGAAATACTGTTTAAACAAAACGCAAAATGTATTTTAAAAGAAAATTATTTATTTGTATTTTTAAAAAATCATTTCATTTCTTGTCTGAGCAAACAATATATGTTATCCCGGTGGTAAAATACTAAAAGTTTACGATTATTAATTGCAGTTTTTTAAAGAACGACAGAAAATATTGAGTAAATATCATCTAAATCTTCGCGTGACACGCGTGATAAAAAATATTCGATTTCCTAAATATTAAATATGTTTCCCGATAAATTATTCGATTTGATCAAACGATGGAAATATAAATGAAATATGGATCTAGTAGACTAGTTTATTAGTATTTTCACAACTTTTTTTGTAAATACACAAATATTAACTAATTTACGTTATTTGTTTATGAGTTATAAAAAGCGAGATCAATATATTGACCACGTGTTCTGTTTTTTCAAAGCCATTTAAATCAGTTTTACATGCTGAATGTCTCTTTACTTTAAGAAATGCAATACTATTTAATACTTTTTCAAATATAAGGTGGATTAAAAAGAATAAACATTTAACTTGGTGGTCCAGTCACCATCACTATAGAGTCGGTAATGAAAAAAAGAAAAAAAAAAGTCACTGCTAGTAATTATTAGCTCTAAGAACACTTTATTTTACAAAAAAAATTCTTATTTTAACACGAAGCAAATATTTATATAAGAGTATAAAATATTATTCACAATTTGAATTTAACTTTCACTAATCTATGTTGTAGAAAAGTTTCATATTTAAATTTTCAATTTTTTCTTTGGGTCAAATTAAAATTTAAAAAAATATACCATTCCTATTATTTAAAAAATCTCATAAATACTTACATATGTATACAGATGTGACGCATAGTCATATTTGGTAGGTAAATTGTTATCACATGTTGCATGCAAAAATCTTGGAAAACTACGTTGTTGCCCTCCATGAAAATACGCCGACATCTATGGCACGTATCTAAAAGGATACTTGTGAAGCATAGTACGAAGGAAAAAGCAGTAAAAATCTTACACTTGTATAATTTCCGAACGATGATTTGATGACTTCATAACTTAATGATACTATCATACTCGTATATCGGACAAGAAGTCATCCGACTAGGAAAAATCACATTTGGAAATACACTAAAAAATGAAGGAGGTAGCCCACTAATTTTTCACTCACATAACGATGTCGAAGAGAAAAAACACTCACGTTGTTTCATTTCCTCTTTAACACGATCCCACAAACATTTCGAACACTAGTCTAACACATCTTACTTCATGAAGACAAAAATCACTTCGAAAGAAAACATTCCCTTTAGATAAGGAAATTCACTCAGATTCACTTCAGACTTGAGACACGTTGTTTTATTTTCTCTATCTGAACAACATTAATTTACAAAATTCTGGGTTATATATTTAAAAAATTACAAATGCACACTCAAAAAAGAAACCTGGCGAAGCATACTTCTAAGAACATTATGGTGTGCATGGCATTATGGGTCTACTTGTCGGTGGCAAAGGCCGCACCTCTTAAAGTGAGCAGCCTTGCCCCACCAAGCTCCAACTGCCCAACTGCCAAAAGACCGTTACGAAAAGCCGTTAAGGCAATTCAAAAAAAGGTAGAGATAAAAAAAACTCTCATTCGGGAAAGTTCGAGAGGATACCAACATACGCTTCTCACAGCGGAAGAGAAGCCGCAAGACACCGCAAGAATTTTCGCAGATGTTAGAACGGACAGCATATGTAAGTAGAAGCGCCAATTGCTATTTTTATTTTATTTATTTTTTAGCAGTAGAGCAGATGAAAAGATACGTGAGAAAAAATTGACGCGAATTCTTTTGGGAAGAGATACAGAAAAGGGAAAAAATTAAATTCTCATTTTGACGATAAGATTAAAATTATTAAAGTAATTAAAATATTTTGAACACATAAAAAATATATCCTATGCGATATCAGAGCAACAGTACATATACTCCCCCAAGTTTGTAAAAAAAAAAAAAATATTACATGTTCAGTATGAACATCAAAATAATATATGAAACAAAGTCTATGTAATATTTAAAAAAATATGTTGCAGAAAGTTCTTGCAGGAAACCTAAAGGTACTTGCCTTGAGTTCTTATTACATAGTCTACTTGTTGCACTAAAAAATTTCACGTAACCTAAAACTGTACTAAAGTTCTTGCATTGCTGGCGTGGTTAATTGCAAAAGCTTATCAATGGGTCTTACCTATTTAGAATTATAAGTTTTCAATATTCCAGTAGCATTTAATATTAAAATAAAGATTACCTTTCACACAAAAGAGTTCAGTATAATTTTTTTTCAAAAAAAAAGGTAACACGGGTTTTGTTATATCAAAACAACTTTGATTTTTTTTTAAGTGAAGCAAATGAGAAGATACGTGAGAAAAAATTGACGCGAGTTCTTTTGGGAAGAGACACAGGAAAGGGAAAAATTAAATTCTGATTTTGATAATTAGATAAAAATTATTAAAATAATTAAAATATTTCAAACATAAAAAAAATATTTTCTATGCGATATAAGAGCAACAGGACAAGATGGTTATCAAAATAATGGAAACACCTTAGATTTATAAAGAATCGTTCATTAGCATGGTGTAAGACCACTTTTAGCATGTAATTGAGCTTGGATTCGTATAGGAATCGATTCATACAGGTGCTGAATCGTGTTTATAGAAATATTGTACCATTCTCCATGTAAATATTGCGAAACTTCTGGAAGAGATGTCTATGGAGGAAACTGATTCCGTATTGAAATCTCTGAAATTGACCATAACGGCTCAATTATATTGAAGTTGGGTGACTACGCGGCCAAGGGGATGTTTAACTTCATCCTTGTGTTCATCAAACCTTGATTGGACAAGTCCCGCTGCATGGATAGGTGCATTATCGTCTGGAAAAATCCTTCTCCTGCTGGAAACATCAACTTTGCATCATTGAATGCACCTGGTTAGCTAAAATTTCTCTATGATTCTGCCCAGTGATCCTTCCGTTTAGCGTTACGATTAGTCCAGCATAAAACCAAGACACGGCTGCCCATATCATAAGAGATCCACCTGCCAAGTGATCCACGCTTGACAGTTGGAAGGAAACAATCACTATCAAACGCTTGTGGAGGTGTCCTCCAAACGTGCGCCCGTGCTGTTGCAGGGAAAAGTGTGAAAGACGGTTCATCAGACAATATTAATTTCTTCCACTTATAAATCGACCAGGTTTAGTGAGTGGGACACCACTGTAGATGAGCATTAACATTTGTGACATGTGGCTTGAGAATTGCTAATCCGCCGTAAATGTTCTGTTTACGAAGGTGCCTTCTAACTGTAATCATTTACGCTGGAGAATCCATGTAAGCTGCTGATTCAGCTCTGCAGTCACTTTTGCTGCAGTTGTTCGCTTATTAGACATTGCAATCCCCTTCAATACCCGTCTGTGAATCACTGTATCCGCTTCAATACCCGGTCGTGAACGGGGGATACTTCCCCCGTTCACGACCCCCACGGAGGTCACCCACCCAAAGGCCTAGATCCCTCGTGTAGATAGCTGGCCTTAATCCCACAACAACAACAGTATCACAATTTTTGTTCACAATTTTGCTTTGCCGAGATTGTCTTACCGCGCTGTGTGTATGTTTTCATGATTTTACACATCGTCCATCTAGAAAATCTAAAAGTTAGGATGTTTCTGTCACACTTGCTCCAGCTAGACGGGCTTCTACAATTTGGCCTCTTTGAAAATCGGACAGAGCCAATATTTTTCTTTTTTGAAAGAAATCAAGACTCACAGAGCTTCAATAAAGCTATCAAATACTACCAGAATACATACATTTCTCTTTATAAAAGAAAGTGGTAGCTATTATTATATTTTAATGCAACGAAGCACATTTAAGAATGTCACTTTTATTCACAGGTGTTCCGATTATTTTGAAACGACCTACACACACACACATATATATATATTTGTTTTAAATATAATTGTAAAATATATTTGTGCGCATAATACGTTTTATCGCTATCGTATTTATGCAAATGCTTTACAAGTAATATATTTTACACTCAATATGCATAGATTTTTATAGCTAGAAAATTATTACGTTCATATATAAAATGTTTTTCATGCATGTTAAGTTATAAATACATTAAATTTGAAATCTGTTACGCATGTCAAATAGCTTAAAAATTGCAACTAGCTTTCTTTGGAACATCAGAAGGGAAGACATATTGCTGTCATAAACATAATCATATCATTGCTGTCATAAACATAATCATATCATTGCTGTCATAAACATAAGACATCTGTCATAAACAGCTCATTACAACATTTCTGTGAAAGCAACGTTTTAGCTGTAAAAAAAAAAAAAACCTAAGTATTGAAAATGCGTAGAACTCTACTTAGTTTTCGGGTTCACTGCTTAAAAGTCGACTGTATCTGGAAAATTCTATTAAACAGCCCAATTGACAGGAATAAATACAAGTTTTATTAGCTTATTAAATTCGACGAACAATCTCCAGTACGTAATTCCCAAAAAATAACAAATGGTAGCTCGATTTTCAGCAGTCAGTTTATCTCAGAAGCATTTTCAGATACTGTATTTCGCATACAATAAAATCCTCGTGCACTCTAAAACTCAGTGGAAATTCTCGTGCATAACTCTCATCGTATCTCTCATCAGCATACAATAATGAACATTTCACAAACAGCCTTCGAAAATAGGCTTCTCAAAATAAGCAAAAGACCGCTTACAAAAGCGCACTCAATACAGAGCCTTCTGACTATCAATGCAAAATCTACGACCGTTGACTCAAAACTGAACTAAAGTCTCGTGCGAACAGGTCTTTTATGCTTTTCACTGACGTTTCGGGAACATTCTATGACTTTCGTCCAGTTGCCAGTCTTTCGAGGAAAGTCTCGAAAGTGCTACTAGACGAAAGTCGTAGAATGTTCGCGATTGTGTAGTGCTAAGACTATTGGGTATGCAGGAAAGCAAACATTTTAGGCCCCATTAATTAAATCGCCCCACATACGCTATAGCCTTAGCAATTTTTCGGGAAATAACCCATATTTTTGGAATACTTAGTAATATTTTTTATGTTTTAATATTTCGTAATATGACTCAATACAGACATGACGAAACAGGTACAAGGGAGACATAATTGTTCCTCTCTAATCATCAAAATGCAGAAATATTTAAATTGGCATAGCAATGTTTAAAAAGATAAATTAAAAAGAACGCTTTTAGTTTTGTAACATAATAGTATAGTTTAAGGAACTATATTACGCTATAAAAGTGTGGAAATTCTGGAGTTTATGTTGAAATAGTATATGATGTACCTTTAGAAAAGTTTGAAATTCGATGATTTAAAAAATGTATAAAAAAATCTGTTAAAAAAATGCGAATGTATACTGATGATGTTTATAGTACGTTTCATGTCTGTATAAAAACATAAATTATTGAACTTTTTAATCAGAAGCGTACATGTTTTTTAAATGTAAATATTACTATATACTGTCGAACCTCGATTTAACGTACTTTGATTTAACGAATTCTCCGATTTAACAAATATTTTTTCTGTCCCGACAAAAAGGATGCTAAAATGCTCTGATTTAACGAATTTTTAGCTTTGATTTAACGAACAACAATCGCTGAAATAAAATTCGCACATAAAACTAAAACTTTGAATTTTTCGCGCACAAAATTTTGAATCTTTCACACCCTAATCCAAGTGTGCAATACAATATTTTTTTTTCCTCATTTCTCCAAACGAAGCAAGTACCTACGCAGACAGCGATACAGAAACAGTTATTTACAATTACGCCGTGGATAACCATGATCAAATGGCTGGATGTGAAGATGTTCCTAGTAATGGAAATTTTACAGAGTATGTGCATTGCGATGTACAGGTAAGTAAATGCGATAGTGAACAGAAAGAGAAAGAAGATTCTGAAAAGAGCGAACATGACGAAGAAACGTAAATTGAATTAAAAAAAGTGACATTCCAAGAAGCAGTTTGCAGCTTGAACGCTTAATTTTTTTATTTATTTATTTTTTTTTTGTCTTACGAGGCTGATGATGTTGTTCTTGTGAAGTTAGAAAATATAGACAATAAACCTTGGAAAGTCAAAACAAAGCACTATCAAAAATTTCTTTCCAAAGTGCCAATAAGGATGTATGTATTATGTATTAAGTTTTAAGAGCAAGTAATATTAAAGAATTTACATTAGTTTAAGGTTGAACGCCTAACGTATAAGTTATAATTTTTAAGTTTGTAGTAAACAATAATCATTCTTTTTTTTCATATCTATATTTAAGGGTATTTTGCATTGACATTTTTATACAATACTCTTCACAAAAATTGATATTCGATTTAACGAATGGATTTGTGGGTCCCAATGAATTCGTTAAATCGAGGTTCGACTGTTTTATGAAAACGGAATTCGGAAATCCTATATAATATTTGTATTTTAAAAAATGCAAATGTATACTGATGATATTTATAATATGTTTCATGTCTGAATGAAAACATAAACTATCAGGGCCGTGCGGTATATTTTCTCAGTATGATGCGAGTCTTCAAAATGCCGCCTCTTCAGTATAAAGGGGGGTAAGTGGTTCAACCCCCCCCCCCTCTCCAAAAAAAATTAATCCATGAAATCCATTAATTTTTCATTTTTAACGGAAGGATTACATTTAATCTCATCCCCCGTTAAAGGAAATCTGTGTACGCCACAGCACCCCTTAAATGTTTCTTCCTTAAAATAAATGCTCATTATGATTTAAAAGCAAAACTACACAAAATGTACAAATGCTATATTTATTTTATTAACATTAACAACAAACTATTATAATTTTACTCTTCTAACTTTAGCAAATTCGTGGATTAGGGATGTGTAGTCTATAATAGCAGCCAATGTTGATTCACTAGAAATTATTGACAGGTTTCTTAATTTTGTTTGGCTTATTGAACTTTTTCGATAATTTTTGATTAATTTTAATTTAGAAAAACTTCTTTCCCACTAGTGACTGACACTGGTAGTGTTAGCAAAGTTCTCAATGCTATGACAGTATTTGGATACAAAGAAATTAAATTATTTTTGCACAAATATTTTAAAACATCTAAAGGTTTCATTAAATATGTCAGCATTCTAGATACATCACGTAATTCTTCTTGTAGAGCACTCTCATTAATGTCAGATTCATTTTTGATCGAAAGTATTGACTGGAGATTGATACAGTTCTTTTCTAGCGTTTTGTCATCAATATCTCTGAGTTTTAAAATATCATATAAAAACTTAAAATTTTTGTTATGGGTTTCCAGAAGCGTGAATCGTTCATTTAGAGAATTATATATGTCCAGAATATAGTTTAAAAAGTTTAAATTTATTTAATTTTAAATTTATTCTCCTCTGTTAAAGGCTCGTAGACAGCTTTTTCATCAAATTGAAGTTTTTTTCTTCTGGCTCTAACTTCACTGGCTCGGGCTCTAAATTCTGTTAGGAATTCTATGCTGAGTTCAAGATTTTCTGCAATTTCATTTGCAGCAATTTTGACCTGATCATATCCCGTTTTTCTGTAATTTTTTACCTTTTCTACAGTTTCGGATAACAGCCTTACACAATCTGATACATTGACCGTTACAGATTGCAATTGCTTTGAAACTGAGTTTATTTCAACTAAAATGTCATGCCAAAGAATTACCCCCCATATAAACTTGTAATTTTAAATATTTTTTGCTAACCCTATAGCTCTAACTTTCATTTCTGCATCCCTGTTGACATCTTCTATTATTTCAATTAATGCATCATAGATTTCGCAAAGTTGAAATCGTAATGGATTTAACGCATCAATTCTGCTTGACCATCTTGTAGCACTCAATGGCTTGAGAGTTATTTGGGAAACATTGTTTTTAAGCACTTCCCAACGTTTCGTAGAACTAGAGAAAAAAGTGTAAAGTTCTTGTACTACAAGGAAAAAAGTTGCTGTTTCTGTAGAAGAAGATGCTGCATCATTCACAACAAGGTTTAAAGAATGACATGCACAGGGCACATAAAACGCCCTTGGATATTTTTCAGTTATTCTGTTCACCATTTCTTACTCCTTTCATATTAGAACCATTATCGTATCCTTGTTCTTTAAGCCACTTTAACTCAAAACCTAATTTCTCCAAATGTGTCAGAATTAGCTCTGTCAAACCCTCTCCGGTGGAATCACTAGCTTCTAAAAAACCAATGAAAAACTCTTCAGTTTCATATATTTATTTGTTTGGAGTCAAAAGCAGCGACTCTTATTGTTAATAATAGTTGTTCAATATGGCTTACGTCTGGAGTACAATCGCGGTTACCGAAAAATATTTAGCTGTTTTCGTAATTTCGACAACCTTGTTTAAAACAGCCAATCCCATTAAATTTATCAACTCATATTGAATGTTATTACTTAAATAGTGACAGACATTTCTTAGATTTTGAACTCTTCTAATATGTTCTTCCATAACTGGATGAAACTCGGAAAGCAAGTGTCCCGGGTTCGGGTCCCATCGCGAGGCTGTCGATCTAACGGCCAGAGTTTTGGTAGGTTTTTCTCCAGATGTAACGTGAATACGCGTTAGAACCCCTTAGAAAGTCCTCCTACCAAGGCACCCCCCTTTGGCAGATCACCCTAGTCTAGCTTTTCCATAATCACACACAAACAAACGAAATTCGGAAAGCAGTTCTACCAACTTTAAGAAGTTTCCATTATTAGACTGAAACAAATGTTCAGTTGTCCCACGAAAAGCTAAGCATTGTGAGGCAGCAGTCTAATTATTGATAAAATTCTTTTCAAAACACCTCTCCAATGTTGAATTTCAAGGTTCATAAATATTTGGTACTCAGATTTGATAGTTTTTTCTGCTTTAATCGAATGAAAATAATAGTTTTTGAGATATTCGAGTATTGTGCATGTTTTAATGAATTTCGGTCCATAGAGCGTAATGTATTTCGAATCTTTTGGGCGGTCCTGTACATAAACTATCCATTCGATTGAGACCAAAAGGGGAGGTGCACAAGTAGATGTTAGAAAAACCCTAAATATAAAATTTCAACATTCTACGACCAATAGTTTTTGATATATGCGAGTTGCATACATACATACGTACGTACGTACGTACAGACGGAATGGAAAAACTGGCCAAAATAGAATCGCCGCTTATCAAAATGAGTTGCAGACACGTTTATATAATCGTTCATGCTAACTTACGATGATTGGGATTACGATTACGATGATAACTCCTTTTGGGTTGATGCTCTTGGCGACAGCCGGGTTCGCGCATGCGCTAAGACGGCATTGTATGTATGTGTAAATTTATTACGCTTAAATGAGTATGAAAAGGGTCACATAAGGCAGACCTATTTTATTTAGCTCTTTGAGTGGGCGCCCATACCTAAGGGCGAAAATGAGCCCCCCCCCAAGCTCTCAGGAAACGTATATACAACCGCAATTATTTATGTATTGTTGCAACATGGAAGTGATTTAACCAGGTTTTCGGTGCAAGACCACCGATTCTCCTCCCCTTACAAACGACTTGGCAGATCTCGTCGTCCACAAGCATTCTTATGGGCGCCCATACCCCCTTGAATTGCGCCTCCTCTGCTCGGAGCAAGTTACTTTAGTTAAACTTTTAGTTTACCTTAGTAGTTAACTTTTAGTTTACCTTAGGAAAGACAACTATTTCCAGAGTTAGATTTTTGAAATGCTGCTCGCGAGTGTTGTTGCAGAACTATAAAATTATAGGAGGGGAAAAACTCAGATTTAAATATTTGCATTAACATACAAGTGTAGGACACACTACTCGTTGCCCTTAGCTACTGTTGAGCTTGAAAAACATGGTAAAACTCGTTAAAATTATTGAAGTAAACTTCTTTAGGCGAAACTAGGGAGTAACTCAGATTTTTTTCTGACAGAAGTAACACTTGGTAAAGAAAGTGACGTATATGTCACATACTCCACGCTGACCCTGAAAAAGAAGAACCACAGAAAAACCTACCTTTTCGACAGCTCTGCTGCTTTCGCCGACTTCATCCTGTAAAAGTACACAGAACCTCTTGGGGAAAGAAACGGCAAGAAAAACAGTCAAGTGCCGTACCTTTCAGACATCAATCTTTATTTTATATATCAATAATCGTTGTGAAGGTACATCCAACACAGTATTTTACATGTAATCCCAACCACACAGGAGGTTCTCGATAATCCTTATGTTAGATGAATAATGTACATAGTTTTGGAAAAGCACAAAGAAACGGACCCTGGCTGCAATCAATCCCAAACAATAGACAGAACCTCCAGTTTAAAAACACGGATACAGAATAATAATTCGAAACCTACCAGCAAACGAAATCAACGCTTAAGAACACTGTGATAGAAAAACACAAAAAAAATTACACTACCTGCATTCGAACCCAACAAACAGAGGAAAACATCAGTTAAAGAACACAGTTAAAGTATAATACTAGACTATGGACATCCCCCCCCCATTCAAACCCAACCTCCAGACGGAACAGTGGTATAAGAAAACAGTTAAAGAATAATACTGCAACATGGACACTTCCTAGATTTTAATGTTAAATTTTCGCTCTCAAGATTCTCAGCCGTTAGTTGATTTTTTAAAAGAAAAATTTGATTTAACTATGAATACTTCTCGACTTCAATCAACAACGCGTTTCGGTACAAAGATAGATGCTGTATTTTCAAGAAAATTAGCAAATTTAGAGAGTAAAATTTATGTTTCACATTACAGTTACCACAAACCTATAATTTCATACATAAAAAATTAGGATGACATTCAAAATTTCAACTACAGCTCTTAAAGAAGATAAGTTTAGTCAACATATTTACCGAGTTCTTGGCACAAGATCATTGTCCGTACGCAAAATCTTGTAGAATGCAGAATGAAGATTTGTTGAACAGTTCACATATTAGTACGTAATATTTTAACAGGCACTAAAAATCACTGTAGTTTCAATTACTGTCACATTGACCAAAGTTTCAATTTGTCTTTCATTAAATGTCCGCTGTTTTCAAATGCGCCTCGCAAAATGGCGCAGCTTCACACATCCAGTATTCATCTTCTAAGAGAACACAAAAACTTCAAAATGGTTGGGTTTCACACCGACAGATTTTAACGCGACACACCGATGGAATGAAGACCCAAGCTTGCATCAGCAACTACTTCGTTACCATCTCAAATTCGATATCGTGAAGAAGGATCAAGAATTTTGAATTCTATCCTGGAAGAATTCTGCACGGTATCTGCAAAATCGAAGATCTCCGCAACGGTTCGCCGAAACTGATGACATAAGAACTTAGCACTAGTCACTGTTCTGCAACCATTTTTGCACCGACCTTGTGACAAAGATTCAGATGAATTGTACATTCATATCTGGAGAAAACTGGAAGATGTGCCATGCGTTCAACAATTTGTTCATTTTTCAGCAGAGTCCATACGTAAAATTATTTTCAGTTGAAAATTTCTCACAGCTACTTCGTTATCACTTTAAAACTTTCGCTGCCTTTTTTTTTCAACTGCTGATAGCGTCCCTTGAACGGACGCGCTTTGAAAACTGTTGCCAGATATCCTACGGGAAAAAAAAATTCTGTGCGATCTTTTTCTTCCGTCAAGTACAGCGAAACCGGTTTCCCCGTGCAGGAAGCGGTCAGTCCACACTGGTTTTCTTCTGCGGAAAACTAGTGGAATGGCATCGTGGGCTTTGTTTACATCTTGTTGTTTTGATTTTGTGAAGATCTGACTGACGGTGCTACATGACTATGTAACACATCCATTGGAGTGTTAACCGCCAATTCCACATCAAGGACAGTCCACTTCATTCACTGCTATATATACTTCTCCGTCTTCCTTCGTTGCGCAGTTCTTCATGTACGCTGGCCCGCCACAACGTATATGCACAACTGCTGACCATCTCCCTTCTCTTCACCTGGGCAGATGTGGATGTACACTTTCCCTCAAAGTGTACATGCACAACTTTTGAACAACTCTCTAAAGTATTTAATTGCTCTAGAGACTTGGAAAATATTTAGAATGCCTCTTTACAAGCTGCACTGTGAGCTGTTGCAAACAATAAACCTACAGGAGATTCGAAACACTCGGGGACAAAATGCTAAACATACGGAATTTTGCAATACTTCCCTAACCAGGTTAACTGCTTGGCCCATTTTGGAATGCAGTTTTTGTGCTGATGAATTTTTATCTGAAAGTTGCATGAGACGTGCAGCTTTACTGTTAGTGTTAGTCTATAGTGCATTGGGTGGAGAAACATTGTTAATTTTTTCAAGTGTTTAACATCATTGATTTATCATTAAAGTAGTTCAAATGTTCTGAGGCAGGAATCTCTTTTCAGATGGAATACCTTTAAGGTGTTTCTTTTAAAAATTCCTGAAAGTGATTTTTTTGAAAAATGAAAGTCAGCACGAGAGTTTTGAGCTGTTTTAAAAACAAACCAATGATGTACTCGAAAAAACTAATAATCTTCTTCACTAACAGTAGTTTCTTCCGTAATAGTAAGCTAATCTTAACAGCCAACCCATGTCTTATGCAATATTTAGAAAAAAAAATTATGAGCACAAAAATATCGTCCTAAAATCGGACGAAGTGTTACACATTTCGGGAAATATTGCAAAATTAAGTATGTTAACAATTTTTTTCTAAACTTTTTTAACTCTTATTGGTTCATTTTTCGTAATAGTTCTGCAGTACAACTTCTAAAGAAAAAATCTAAATTTTTGTAGTCCCTAGCTCAATTCGATTTTTTTAAAAAGCTGTTCAAAAGTTGCACGATTTCCAAAAAGAACAGATGTAAGAACTTTTAAACGCAAGGGAAAGTTGGTTCAATTTCGACTCTCGAGACAGACACACTTTGGACCCGGTCTCGTTCAAATCATTCCTCTCACAGACTACGTAAGACAAGTTCAAAAACCACATTTTAATTTACTTTATATTAATAAGACGGATTATTTATTTGAGGGAGCGTAAGGTAGCATCGTTTTTCGTGTGTGAGTATGTTTCCTATCAAAAACTACTGAAACTAATAGAGCATGTTTCCGTTTCAAAGAACCTCTCGATACCGTAACACATCGTTATAAAGGAAATTTCGTTGGAATGAAATTACGCTAATTTGAATAAAACGATAGAAAGTTATAATTAGACCGCGGATTATATGCACATAAAAAGTGACAAAATATGCATGCAAATATGCATCAAAAATCCAAAAATATGCACTAAAAATCTAAAAATATGCACTAAAAATCTAAAAATATGCACTAAAATCTAAAAATGAGCACCAAATAACTGAAAAAGTATTCACGTATTAACAGAAAATAATAAAGTATTTACTTGTAAAAGTATTTTCTATCACTTACCTTACAATTATGACACATTTTTCTCTTTGAAACTTCAAAACATCATGAAGGATAGAATGAGAAATTTTTATTCGCAATCTTAGTGATATGAAATATGAATTAAAACTGCTTTCAGTAAATTTTGTTGCAATACACAGCTAAGTGTTTTCTAAATTTTCAATAGTAAAGCTTTGTCTTTTATCATCTAAAATCATTTTATATGCTAAAAATGCTCTTTCAAAATCAACGAATGCCAGTGGACAGTACTTATAATATTTCGCTTTGAATGGTTCTACTTTTTCCGGTAATTCACTCCCCTCACCATTAATAAAATTACTAATTTCATTCACTGCCAAAAATCCTCAATTTTTATTTAAAATAAAATTCAGTTTTTTACTGATTTCTTCTCCTAATGACTCTGGAATCTTACTAACGCCTTCCTGTACTTTTTACAACTTAACTCATTGCATCACTCAGAAGCAGAATTTGATATTCTAATTTTGTAATGTCTGATGTTAAGAAGGAAAAATGTGTTTCGATTATCGATAGACCTATTTGGGTGGACATATCGCTAAGGATTTCTTCCACAGTGAAAAAAGAAGAAGAATCGACGCTCTCCAAAGCATTAACTACATCTTTTATGGAGTTAGGTCTTGTCCATAATCCGAAATCCGCCTCTTCATCAAGGTTGACATGCTTGCTTTCATTCTAGCCATTTCTGAAATTTTAATACATAGGCTGACTTAATTTAATTTGTTGCAAATATACACGAAAAAAATTTGAAAGCGTATATGCTATTTTGCTGGGAACCAGAGGTTGTATAAATTTTTCAAAGCGTGGGTCTTAAAGAAGAAAAATACTGAAAGGAAAGTAAAAAAAAAGTTACAAATTCAAAGCTAAAGATATTGAAATATGCATTCAACAGGGAAAATGCGTCATTTTAAGCAAAATCATCAAAAACACCTGAAATATGCAATTGCATATGCAAATATGCGATTGCATATAATCCGCGGTCTGGTTATAATTATGCACATTCGGCTGTTATTTTGAAATAAAATTACGCACAATACTTACATATAAGAAAATTGCATTAACTACTGTGATAAGAAAGTTGTAATAAGTTATTGCAATTCACGAAAATCTGCCAGAGAATTATTTTTCAAATGACTTTTTTTTTAATTCTGAAAAAAAATGACTTACCTCTTTAGGGAAATATCATCCCTTAGTGAATAAAACCTGAAGAAGCGAAAATATTTTATGAAATCTACGATTTTCTTCTGAACGGACGTTGCTCAGTGGAAGACATAAAACTGTTTTTTTTTTTTTTTTCAGCGCTGCTCTTTACATTTTGTACTGTGAACTCTTACGAAAAAATGAACTTTACAAAGAACTCAAGAAAAATTGCTAAACGTTGGGGGAAATTTCACTATATTTCCCCAAGCATGTGACTCCTCGGTCCATTTTAAAGACGATTTCTGTGCTTTGCTTATGAATTTTTTCTGAAAGTTGCATGAGACATGCAGCTTCACTGCTAGTACTAGTCCATTGAGCATTGGGTGAAGAAGCGTAATTTTTAATTCTTAGAGTATTTAACATCATTGATTTGCTTTTGAAGCGCCTGGGAAGACGATCGATCTTCAAATGGAACATCCTTAAGTTGGGATTCCTCACATCATCCTGAACATTTTTCGGGAAAGAAAAATTCTTCAAAATCAATCCAGTGAAACTTCATCTTTCCTGACTTGAAAACGATGGGGGGGACGAAACGCTAACTTACACTTCTTAGAAGCTATGTCTATTGAAAGTTGAGATAGTTAAATGTTATCAACCTGAACTATACTTTCTTAACGGTATTTGACTATATTCTATAACATAATGCCATAAGTCAGCAATTCCTTAAATAATGAAAAAAAAAAAATCCGAATGTAGTCAATCAACAGTTTACTTGAAACTGAGTTTAAATTGATTATTTTTAAATTTAAAAATTTTGTTTTTTTAAATTGTTTTTATTTATTCTTTACATCACTTTTATTCTACAGTACAAAGCGCTTACACTAATTACAAATCATACATTGGAGTGTTAACCGCCGATTCCACATAGAGGATTGTCCATTTCATTCACTGCTATATATACTTCTCCGTCTTCCTTCGTTGCGCATTCTGTATGTACGCTGGCCGCCCACAGCATACATGCACAACTGCTGACCATCTCCATTCTCTTCACCTGGGCAGATGTGTATGTACACTTTCCCTCAAAGTGTACATGCACAGCTGATGGGAGTCGAACTGAGGACTGTGCATTCGACTACGGACCCAGGACTTTATCTTCGAGACCGTCCTTGCCCCAACAGTAAAGGATGATAACGTCTATATGAAGTTTCTATTGTTGTGTAAAATTTGTATACGTGGGGTTACAGCATTGGAGTAGTGCAACAATGCTTTAATGTGTGTCTGCGATACCATCATGGCATAGTGGATAAGACACTGTACTTGAAAGTTGGCTGACGTTTGAAGGTCTGGGATTCTGGTCTACCGCGAAACTGTTGATCTAGCGGTGTAGAGTTTGGCGCGGTTTTTTATCTAGATGTAACGTAAATGCACATCAGAATCCCTTAAAGAGACTTCCGACGAAGGATTGAATTGCGCCAACAATTTTAATATTTCTTGAAATTGTTTGATTTCTATCACCGATTACTTCTACTCGAACAAAATCAGTAATCTGTTAATCGAATAGTGAATATTCGCGATTTATACTATTCGAACAGTATTCGCAATTTCTATTCGAACAGTATTCGCGATTGTAACTATTGGAATATCGCGATTTCGCTAGTGGAATGGTATTTACGATTTCTATTCCAATATTATTCGCGATTTCTTTTCGAATAATTTTCGGAAATTTCACTGTTATATTAGTATTCGCGATTTGACTATTCGGGATTTGGAATGTCATGTGCTTATTGAATAAATGAATTATTCAGATTCGGTTATCTTGAATGCCCTTGATAATCGACTCACGTATTGGCCGGAATATAACACGATCTTTTTTGACTGGTCAGTTTCCGTTAAAAACCTGACTCGCGCTAACTTCGAGTTGTAAATATAGGATTTTTCTAATTCTCTTGAAGGGAGATTTTAGGCTCGCGTTATATTCGGGGCCGTGATGTATTCGAGCCAATACTGTAATTCGAATTGTTGAACCTGAATGGAAGGTATTTATGCCTGTAAAACTACTTTCCGCGTTACAACAGTCTGTCTGCCGGCAAGCAGCGGCTACGCTCCGCGTATGATTTGAATTGGCGAGGGAATGAATGCTAAATCCCCGATTGTCGATTCTATCGCCAAAAGTGGACAAATTAACCCATTCGTGCCTGGATATTTTTGAGACTTTCTTCGATTTTTGCTAACACCAGCAGTAATTGATAAATTTCTGATGTCAACTTTTTGAACAAGGGATGATTTCATTTAAAATCATTATGTATAAAAATTAAAATGTCAACATCCTACTTGGCCATATTAAAATATTTTGTGGAATTGAGGTTCAATACTCGCGAATAAAGGCTAGGAAAAATAAATAACGTTTTCGATTGATAGCGAAAATGCCGTCCCAAAAAAGGGATGCTAGGCATAAATGGGTTAAGAACATTTGAGGCTGTTCTCTTGAAATGAAATCAAGCGAATTTTCAACAATTCTTTAAAGAATTTAATTGTGCTTGGAAACATTTAGACAGCCTCTTTGCAAGCTGTACTGTGAACTGTTGCAAACAATAAACCTGCAGGATTTACGAAACACTCGGTAGAAAAAATGCCAAACGTAGGGAATTTTGCAATACTTTCCTAAACAGGTTAACCCCTTTGCCCATTTTGGAAGGTAATTTTTGTGTTTATGAATTTTTTCCGAAAGTTGCCTGAGACATGCAGCTTTACTGTTAGTATTAGTCCATAGTGCAATAGGCGGAGAAACATTATTAATTTTTTCGAGTCTTTAACATCATTGGTTTGTTATTAAAGCTGTTCAAAAGTCTTGTGACGACATTCGCCTTTCAGATGGAATAACCTTAAGGTGTTTCTTTTTAAAAAAAATACTGAAAGTGTTTCTTTTGAAAAAGGAAAGTCAGCGCGGGATTTTTGAGCTGCTTTAAAAACAAAGAGATAATGTTAAACACTCGAAAATACTAATAATCTTCTTCACTAACTGCACTATCTTCTGTAATAATAAAATAATATTATCAACCAACCCATATGTCTTATGCAAGGCTTAGAAAGAAAAAAATTATGAGCAAAAACTGGCCAACGAAAATGGGACGAAGTGTTGGGGAAATGTTGTAAAATTAAGTATGTTAACATTTTTTTCCCTGATCGTTTTTTAACCCCCCACTCTCGCCAACCTAAAAAATTGCCACACTTTGGCGAGCTTTGCAGTCATAGATCTCTAGGAGTTAGGCACAAGTTTCAACTCCTCCAAAAGAACTAGATGAAAAGTAAAGTGAAAAAATTAGCGATAAACACACAAGTTAAGGAATTTGAAGACACTTAATTATTAAAACTACATTAATTGTCCACCCAAAATAAATAAAAATGTAACGGAATTCTGTACTTACATGTTGTTCCAAATCGTCATTTTAATTCTAAATTACGATTGTCACATAAATACAAAATATCGTCATGGTAACTGATTATGTTTAATTATCGCCATCTTGGCGAGAATCGGGGCATTAAAGTAAGAATCAACCCAAGAAAGAAAACACGGCACACTCGTGGATTATGATGCACATTCGAAACAATATTTAAAACGGTGAAGTATAGTTGCAATATACTTGCGAAGATTGTAAAATAGCTTTAGTAGGCGATTTTAAGATAGATTTCGATTCCAAAGATGGGTTTTATGAAACAAGGAAGAAAAATACAGCACACTCATGAATAATGATACACTTTCCAACTTAATGGAATAAGGAAGAAAGTAGGGACGATGCATAAATTATGTTACGCTTTTAATACATAGAACTTTAATGCGTATTTAAAATCTGAAAGTCATAATCTGAAGACATAATTGAGCAACTCTTCCAATAATAGGGGAAAAATGGCTCCGTATGTAGCCAAACAACAGTTTACTTAATACTAACAATGACTGAAAAGTTTAAATTAATTATTTTTAAATTTAAAATTTTGTTTTTTATTGTTTTTATTTTTTTTTACATCACATTTATTTAACGTCATCAATATGCTTATACTAACTACAAATCATCCATTGCAGTGTTAACCGCCGATTCTACATAAAGGACAGTCCCCTTCATTTACTGCTGCATATACTTTTCCGTCTTCTTTCTTCTTCAAAAATTCTTCAAAATCAATCCAGTGAAACTTCATCTTTCCTGACTTGAAAACGATGTGGGGGACGAAACGCTACCTTTTACTTCTTAGAAGCTTTGTCTATTGAAAGTTGAGATAGTAATATGTTATCAACCTGAACTATACTTTCTTAACGGTATTTGACTATATTCTATAATATAATGACATAAGTCAGCAATTCCTTAAATAATGAAAAAAAAAAACTCCGAATGTAGTCAATCAACAGTTTACTTGAAACTGAGTTTAAATTGATTATTTTTAAATTTAAAAATTTTGTTTTTTTTAATTGTTTTTATTTATTCTTTACATCACTTTTATTCTACACTACAAAGTGCTTACACTAATTACAAATCATACATTGGAATGTTAACCGCCGATTCCACATAAGAGGACAAGTCCACTTCATTCACTGCTATATATACTCCTCCGTCTTCCTTTGTTGCGCATTCTGTATGTACGCTGGCCGCCCACAGCATACATGCACAACTGCTGACCATCTCCCTTCTCCTCACCTGGGCAGATGTGGATGTACACTTTCCCTCAAAGTGTACATGCACAGCTGATGGGAGTCGAACCGAGCACCGCATTCGATTATATACATCCAGGACTTTATCTTCTGGGCCGTCCTTGCCCGACAGTAAAGGATGATAACGTCTATATGAAGTTTCTATTGTTGTGTAAAATTTGTATACGTGGGGTTACAGCATTGGAGTAGTGCAACAGTGCTTTAACCTGTGTCTGGGATACCATCATGGCATAGTAGATAAACACTGTACAAGAATGTTGGCTGACGTTTGAAGGTCTGTGGTTCTGGTCTACCGCGAAACTGTTGATCTAACGGTGAGGAGTTTTGCGCGGTTTTTTATCTAGATATAACGTAAATGCACATCAGAATCCCTTAAGAGACTTCCAACGAAGGATTTAATTCCGCCAACAATTTTAATTTTTCTTGAAATTGTTTGATTTCTATCACCGATTACTTCTTCTCGAACAGAATCCGTAATCTATTAATCGAATAGTGAACATTCGCAATTTATACTATTCGAATAGTATCCGTGTTTTTACTATTCGAACAGTATTCGCGATTTCTATTGGAATAATAGTGACAATTTTCACTATTCGAATAGTAATCGCCATTTCACTATTCAAGATTTCGAATGCCTTCTGTTGAGCTTTCCAAATCGATTATCGCGAATGCCCTTAATAAATCGACTAATTCGATGTTGAGGTGACTAATGTCGACAATCCACTAATGCCGATTGTTTCCGATGAGGGCACCTGATTGGAGGGAATGTATTTCTGTAAAACTACTTTTCCCGTTAGAACAGTCTGTCTGCCTGCAAGCAGCGGTTACGCTCCGCTACGCTATGAAATGACGAGGGAGTGAAGGCTAAATCCGCGACCGTTGATTGCAATAAAAGAGAAAAACTTAAGGACTTTTAAATCTGTTCTTTTAGGAAATCATGCAACTTTTGAACAACACTCTAAAGTATTTAATTGCGCTAGAGACTTCGAAAAAATTTAGAATGCCTCTTTACAAACTGCACTGTGAACTGTTACAAACAATAAACCTACAGACGATTCGAATCACTCGAATGACAAAATGCTAAACATACGGAATTTTGCAGTACTCCCTAACCAGGTTAACTGCTTGGCCCATTTTTGAATGCAGTTTTTTGTGCTGATGAATTTTTATCTGAAAGTTGCATGAGACGTGCAGCTTAACTGTTAGTGTTAGTCCATAGTAGATTGGGTGGAGAAACATTTTTAATTTTTTCAAGTGTTTAACATCAATGATTTACAATTAAATTTGTTCAAAAGTTCTGTGGCGGGGATCTCTTTTCAGATGGAATACCCTTAAGCTGTAAAGGTGTTTCTTTTAAAGGTGTTTCTTTTTAAAATTCCTGAGAGTGATTCTTTTGAAAAATGAAAGTCAGCACGAGAGTTTTGAGCTGTTTTAAAAACCAATGATGTACTCGAAAAAACTAATAATCTTCTTCACTAACAGTAGTTTCTTCCGTAATAGTAAGCTAATCTTAATAGCCAACCCATATGTTTTATGCAATATTTAGAGAAAAAATTTATGAGAACAAAAATATCGTCCTAAAATCGGACGAAGTGTTACACATTTCGGGAAATATTGCAAAATTAAGTATTTTATCAATTTCCTCCTGAATTTTTTAACTCTTGTTCGTAATAGTTCGCAGTACAACTTCTAAAGAAAAAATCTAAATTTTTGTAGTCCCTAGCTCAATTCGATTTTTTAAAAAGCTGTTCAAAAGTTGCACGATTTCCAAAAACAACAGATGTAAGAACATTTAAACAGAAAGGAAAGTTTCTTCAATTTCAACCTTCGAGACAGACACACTTTGGACCCGGTCTCGTTCAAATCATGACCCTCACAGACTACGTAAGACAAGCTTAAAAACCGCGACATTTTAATTTACTTTATAAGACGTATTATTTATTGGAGGGAGCGTAAGATAGCGTGGTATTTGGTGTGTGAGTATATTTCTTAGCCAAAACTACTGAAGCTAATAGAGCATGTTTCCGTTACAAGGAACCTCTCGATACCGTAACACTTCGTTATAACGGAAATTTCATTGGAATAAAATTACACTAACAGTGAATTTTTGACAATAATTTATCTTAATTTGAATAAAACGGTAGAAAGTTATAGTTATGCTCATTCAGCTGTTACTTTGAAATAAAACCACGTACGATACTTACACATAAGGAAATTTCATTAACTACTGTGATAAGAAAGTTGTAATAAGTTGATTGCAATTCACCGAAATCAGCCAAATTTTTTTTTTTCAAATGAATTTTTTTAATTCTGAAAAAAAAATGACTTACCTCTTTAGGGAAATATCAGCCTTTGGTGAATAAAACACGAAGAAGCGAAAATATTTTATGAAATCTACGATTTTCTTCTGATCGGAGGTTGCTGTTGTACGTTAGGTGCAATGGCAGACCTAAAACCTTTTTTTTATTATTTTTAAGTAAAATTTCTTTGATGGCGACTAGGGAAAGTCAGATTTTTTTTTTCTGAAGTACCGCTCAGTAAAGGAAGGGACGTGCACGCCCCGAAAAAGAAGTACCACTGAAAAACCTACCTTTTCGGCCTACTTTCGCTGTTCCCAGAATTCATCGTGTAAAAATACGCGGAACCTGTTAGAGAAAAACAGTCAAGAGCCGTATCTTAGAGACATCAATCTTTATTTATATATCAATAAGCGTTTTGAAGGTGCATCCAACATATAATATTTTACTTCTAATCCCAACCTCACAGGAGGTTCTCGATAATCCTTATTTTTAGATGAATAATATACAATACATGGTTTTGGAAAATCACAAAGAAATGGAATCTTCCTGCAATCCCGGACCCGGATCGCCGACCCGGAACAGTCAGGGGGGCACGGCGGGGCATTCGGGGCACGTGCCCTGGACCCCCGATTTTTAGGGGGCCCCAAAACTTCCTTTTATGTTATCATAATATTTACTAAAATTATCTGTCAAGAGAAAAATTTCTGATTACTTCATTCATCACAAATATTCAAATTTAATGTAATTTGTAACGCTAAAAATTATGCATTCGATTCGACATTCGATAAATTGGATATTCGCAAATTCGTTCGGACACGTGAGCATGCTCCTCCTTTTATCTTTTCAAAAGTGTGTTACGGCTGTAAATACCCATAAAAACATTTCAAAATCGAAAAATTCATATAAGTGGTATCTTTCGTGACATTTTACTAATTTGTAAATGTTTACGTATGGTTAACTTAGGAATGATAATTGGTGCTAACTTAATTTAATTAAGTAATATTCTGCGGAAAATTTTTGTGCAGGGGTCCCCAAAAGTATCTGTGCCCTGGGCCCCAAAGTGTGTAGATCGGTCCCTGGGAACAGTAGATGGAAACATCAGTTTATGAACCCTTTTCCTGGATTCTAACCCAACTTCCAGACAGAACAAGGGGATGGAACACCACAATTAAAGGGACAGTGGCTGCAAACGAGGCTAACACAGCCCAGGGAAATTTTCGTTTAAGAACACTGTTGGAGGATCATACTTCGATCCCACGAAGGTAAATTTATAGGAGGGGACACTTCTCTTAGAAAGTTGCAAACAGATGGCGCTACGCACACTGGGTAACTGCGCATCTTCTGCTTCTGCGCATCTCAAAAAAAGTAAAACATTGGCACAATAGCTCCTTTGCGGGGCCTAGGCCTGCGCTGCCCAACCGCGCCTTCGCGACCATGGGCTCTGGGGTGCGGATGGATATGCCTCGTCCAGGTGGTCAGCCTACCGCAAAGCCCCCAGTGTTTGACACCAATCAAGCTTGGTCCTCATTTTATCGACCTACCCAAGGGATGAAAGGCTGCGTCGACCTTACCCAGCCCGGGATTCAAACCCCGGACCTGTGGGACGGCAGCGCGGTGCGCTGTCTATTACACCACTGGGCTTCTCTGCGCATCTCAGGTTGTTTATATTTCCATCGAGGCGAAGTAAATGGAGATCGTTGAATTAGCAGAACTTCAAAAAATTAAATACTTAAACTTAAGAACGTGATATATAGTAATTACTGGCTTCAGATGTGTTTTAATTACACAATTGTCTTAGAATACTATTTCGTAATGATTATACGCAATAGCGTCGAAGCGAAGCGATATTACTATTTGTCAAATGCCAGTTACATTGGCCGTTAGGCCATTAAACTCCTAGATATTATGTATGTCATGTCTGTTATTATTTTGCCTAAAACCTGTATTTTAAGAAATGTTAGTAAATTTAGAAGAATGTAGTTTGTGTGAACGCAATATTTATAATGATATATATATATATATATAGTGTAATGATATATATATTTATACATAGTAATGATATATATATATTTATAATGATATATATACAACGATTTAAGAATACGGGTATGTAACCCCACAAAGAAGCAAACACTGGCTGCAAACGGTTTAAGAACAAAATAAAACAATAACAAATGGACACTTCGTGAATTCTAAAACAACCTCAAGACGGAGCAAGTAACGGTTTAACATGGGCATGGAACACCACAAAGAAACGGACCCTGGCTGCAATCAATCCCAAACAATAGACAGAACCTGCAGTTTAAAAACACAGATGCAGAATAATAATTCGAAACCTACCAGCAGACGAAATCAACGCTTAAGAATACTGTGATAGAAAAACACACAAAAAAATTAAACTACCTGCATTCGAACCCAACTAACAGAGGAAAACAAAAGTTAAAGAACACAGTTAAAGTATAATACTAGACTATGGACATCCCCCCCCCTTCAAAACAAACCTCCAGATGGAACTATGGTATAAGAATAATACTACAACATGGACAGTTCCTGGATTCTAAATAATTATCATGAATTACTGATGTTTCTTACTGGAGATTTTAATGTTAATTTTCGCTCTCAAGAAGTTAATTTTCGCTCTCAGCCGTCAGTTGATTTTTTAAAAGAAAAATTTGATCTAATTATGAATACTTCTCGACTTCATCAACAACGCGTTTCGGTACAACGATAGATGCTGTATTTTCAAGAAAATTAGCAAATTTAGAGAGTAAAATTTATGTTTCTCATTATAGTTACCACAAACCTATAATTTCATACATAAAAAATTACGATGACATTCAAGTACCTATTTTCAATAAATAATATGAATATAACATTTATATAATCTTTGTAAAGTACATGAATAATAAATATAATTAATGATATTTATTTTAAGTTTAATCATTTCAGTGATATGCGTCGTAAACGTCAAAGAAGTTTTACTTCAACCGCGCTTAAAGATTACACGCATACACTTTTTTTGAACCAGCTAGTTTTGCGCCCCTCTCCTGCCTATATTCCTGGCAGGGGCCAGCCTCACCAACCCCGAGTTAGGAACCTGCGCCCCATTATTTCTTAGTTTAGGCTTTCTGCCGCCTGCTTCCCATCTCCGTCTTTCCGATTGATGCCTTATTCTTTCTCAGTTTCAACGTTTTGCCATCCTCTATTTTTCTTTCACTTATCGCCCGGGGTGGACCACACATTCCTACGTCACTACTTACGTACATTACTTTTTGCGTACACTACCCACCTTCGTACGTCATTGTCCAGCCTGATTTTAAAAAGAAAATTATAAGATTTCTAACAGGAGACTGTAAATAATGCCGCCAGTTAATGGCAGCAGCCAGGCAGCCCCAATGTTACTGGTGAAAGAAAAAATTAATATAGGTTTTCATAGCCGAGGCAAAGGAAAATGATAGTTTATAATACAAAAATAACTATTTTAAAGCCACTTGAATTAATGTCTGTCCGATGTACAACCATATTTTTAAAAATCCTCTGTTAGTCTCTTTACAATGACTTCAACGATAAGGATTCTGCCGCCCCTAGCAAAGAGTGAAGGCAGATAGGCCCATGGAGAAGGAACGGAAGAGACGCTCCCCTGAACAAATATTTAGACAAGATAACATGGTCTTTCTGACAATGATCAGATATTTCATGTAATTCTGAATAAGTATTCAAGCTTTGCGCCTGGCAGAATTTTTTTTTATAAATGTGCCCATATCAAAGGTACGACTTTTTTCTCTGTCCCCCAACTGACAGCAATAAATGAAATGATCGTTAATTAAAAAAAAAACACTTTTTTTTCAAATTTTACGTGTTATACAAGTAGATAATGGTTAATCCAGGCCGGCCGTTCCTTTGAAGTGCCGCCTGATGCAGCCGTCTCTCTGCATCATAGCACGGCACGGCCCTGTAAACTATCGAACTTTTCAATTGGAAGCGTACATTTTCAAACAACGTAAATATGGCTTTATATTATAAAACTTGAATTGACAAATCTTTTACAATATGACTAAAGTAATCTTCCTTTTAGAACAAAAATGACAATAAAATGCTCTTGATACATATACTTACTTACAAGCAAATGAATAGCTTAACTTCAAATATAGAATACAAATATACGACAGAATATTTGCCAAACTCTTTGAATAAAGAATCTCAAAACCCATTCTTTAATTGAAAAAAAGATAATCATATTTTTTTCGGTGAATCCAATTACTCAATTTAAGCCAAAACTCTTGACAAATTCTAATTTCTTCACGACCAAGCATCTCAAGAGACTTAGCTGCCTGGATGCTTCAATGTCTTTTGCACTTTATTGGTAAGAAGCATTTTGAAGGAATACTCAACAGCTAATGCAATTAACACCTTCTTTGTTCGCGACTTCTTTCAAGTGAAGTGAAAATAATCGAAAGCAAGAGTCCTTCAAAGACAGCTCGAAAACTGCTGATGCAGTTGCGTCAGCAATTCTCGAAAATTTCATCTTGCTCTTGAACTCATAACGCTGACTGGATGAACACAAAAGTAAGTGATACTTACTAATAAGATCTATTGAACTAATTTAATTAATACGTGGGCTAATCGTACCTTTTAATTTTAAGAAGGTAATTTTCTACTTACAAAATTTAAAAATCAAATATGGAAATGTGCACATAGATGTAGAACTGACTTTTTCCCACGTGAAATATAATTTAGAATTTTTGAAATTTAGCTCGAGAAAAATCATTATTTTGTGCGAAGAATTAACATTTCACTTTTTTATTTTAATTTCTTTCACAAATATAAAAGTTATTCGTTCCTTGTAAAAGGAGATTTTAAAAATCAAATACTTTTATTTGTATTTAATAGTTCTCTTCTTAATATGTATATTTGTTTTAAATATTCGACTAGTTTACATTTAATGATTACGTTAGCGTTAGAAGTTATGGGTAAAATGTATTCGATTTTATAAGTATTTTACTTAAAATATTTTTAAAGCGTGCTTGAAATAACTTATTAATTTATTGCGGATTTTTTCTTAATATAGTTATTAAAGCAACTCTAACAGAAATTTTCTTGAAATAAGGTATTCTTCAAAAGTATATGGTTTGTTGTTTCTCTTTTTATGCCAGGTCACATATAGGATAATACTGATGCATGTGTCTTATTCTGTTAATTTTTTGGAACGTAAATTGAATTTAGGTGCGATATACAGTGTTCTTCTAAATTGTTCTTACAAAATTTTAGGGGAGCAAATAAAAGGGAATCAGAATCACATACCAATGTAGGGTCAAAAACGTCGTTTCTATTTTCCTCGTAATAATCACTTTCTGAAAAGTGTTGTAGTGTTTGTCTATTTTCATAAGCAAGTTTCATAAATGTGCTTGTCTCCAAAAATCTCATCTATGAAATGAAATAGAATTTTTAAACTATGAATTTTAGTCACATATTTTCTGAGAAAAATACGTTAGTTTTTGACAAAAAATGGTCGGAAAGTTCACTGTTGTTTCAGCACTCGTTCCAAAGTTATTATTAACAGCTACATGAAGACGACTTTACCGACCCCACATAGCTATGCTATTCTTATTCCTTTATGTGCCCCAACTCTCTTTAAATTTCGTAAAAACAATTTAGAATCACCGCGTGTAAAACAAAATCAATGCGAAAAAATATTGCCACAGTTCTGGTAATTGAACTTATAAGATTAATTGAATGCAACCAATGTAATTTAGCATGTGCTATTGTGCAAAACTGACGTTTGAAGAAAAAATAAACCATTTTATGTACCTTAAAATGCTAAAAGTTCAAATTCTAAAAAAAAATATGCATAACTGAATATTCCCGAATTATCTAATTCTGTTTTCATGCATCAACAACTAATCACTGGAACTTCTAGCCTCTTTTGTTCTTCAAGTAGCTATCTCAAAACGCGTTCTTCAAAACAGAAAGAAAATATCGTCATCTGCTAATCATATCTCCGACGGTGAATCTAATTATCCAATTTGTGTTAAAACACATGACAGATTCTAATTTCATCGCAGCCAAGCTGCTCAAGGAGTGTTCGGACAGACGCTTTAGTGTTGTCTATTCATAGCATTTTTTTTTGTCAGCAGATATTTTAAGCAGATACTCAACAGCTAATGCAATCTATACCTTCCTAATTTCGAATTTCCTTCAAGTGCTTAGAAATAATCTAAAGTAAGGGTTCTTCACAGACAACTTCAAAATTGCTGATGCATTTAACTCGGCATCTTAAGAGAATTTCAGAATGTCCTCTTGAAATTGCACTGCTGATTGAAAAAGCATAAAAGTAAGTGATACTTACTCAAAATACCTCTTCTGAACTACTTACAACAAATTGCACACAAATTGGACTTTTACTTTCATTAGATAAAATCATGCTTTTTTTCCGTCTTCTGTTTGTTTTGATTATTTATTTTATAAGATTGAATAGCATATAATATTCTCTATAGAAAAAGCGTTTTAAAGCTTAAAAAATTAATTATGGTACTTCTACATTACCATTATGAAACTACGATAAGATACATCACTCCGCAGACTTGAAGAAAAAAATATCAAAGAGCAAAATGGGGTAAATATCGGTTTTGAACAAAAGTCTAGACTGAATGACAAATTATTTAAGATGCTAATTAAAAATAAGTTTTTTCTCTTTATTTGTGTTTGCTTGAGTATATGTTATAACATGAGTCGATATTTTAAGTATATTTCTTTAATTTTCTTCCCCTAAGGAAATGCAATAACGATTGTTAAACATAAGTAAATAAAAAGAATTTTTCCTACATTATGGAGACTAGCGTCTAATGAAAAGGTGAGCTATTACGTGAAATAATATGATAATATATTATAATTTCATCTGTAGGTGGTAGTACAAGCCTTTTTTTTTTCACCGAATCAATTACTGAAACTTTTTTTAATTAACATTTTCTTATAACAAGAATCACAAGCGTTTTAAACATTAAGGTGGGTGATTTTTCTAATTAAATAAATGCTTCTTTTGATCCACTGTTAAATTTTAAAAAAATATATTTTCTGTAGCTATGCAGTTTCAGACAAATATTTTCCATTTTAAACCATTATTTTGTGCCAGTAGTCACCAATTAATTCGCAGTAAGGTGAAAAGCAAATATATATGATATGGAGTTTAATCGTCGAATGGGAAATATCATAAGGAGTCTAATGGGGAGTCATTAAGTATAAAAACTACAATACCTTTGCTCATGATATTTATTTAAAATGATATATTTTGTGCACAGGTAATTTGCTGTGAATCATTTTTGTTTTCTTATTAATTTTATGACATTTTAAAAGTTTGCTTTCAACAAATGAACACGATAATTAGGATTTCAAAATTCATTCGTTGAGTTTTACAAAGATAAAAAATAAAATTCAGATGCTTTTAATTTATAACAATCACCCATATATATTTATGAAATGCTTAACAAATTGAACTGTAAGTAGATGCAGAGTATTCCTTAAATTCATTTTAAGGCGTAAACAAACATTTTCAACAATCAATGAAACAAGGAAAATATTTAGACTCAAGAAATAGTATAATTAAAAGTAATCTTGAAATCTCTGTAAGCTCAACAGCTCAAGCTGCCCTCAAAATGTCAGCATTCAACAAAATATAACAAGTGCGAATTCAAGTATTATAAAATCCTTGACATATACAATGAATTTCATGATATATCCCTTTTAATTAAACCAGACAAAACAAACCGTATAAAAGTCAACGCGAGTTGTCTTGCTACAGACATATACTTCAAATTTCTTGCATAGTGGAAGGGAGGGGTATTAATCAAAAGTCTGAACACATTTTAATGACTAAACCAATTTTAGAAAATACCGTTGAAATCGGACCATCCGCTTGAAGTCTACAGTGCCATAAACAGGTACGGACAGATGAGCAAAAGCCTTTAAATCATAACACACCTTTTTTTCCGTCGGGGTTTAAAACGATAAAGAAAAGAATACTTTGAAGAAACGGATAATCTACAAAAAAATAAAATGAATGAACATAAATAGAATTCTCTGAGACAAGAAACCAAGTTATATATCAGAAATAAAATTAAGAGAAACTGTTTTTATCTGAAAAAAAATCATAGAAATGAAGGCAAAGCTAATGTAGTGACACTGTCAGGGATAATGTTCGAACCCACAATCTCTATTACAGATGTCAAACCTCCTTATTTAGACATCTCGGGACATGCACAAAATTTATTGCAGAGATGAGCTTATGCTATCTGTTGACAGTGACGTTAGGGATAGAACTTTAAAATCATTTTATAAGATTCAAATTAGGAACAGAATTCAATATTTTTCATGATGTTATACCAGCCGCAGCTTTCAAACCCGAAAATCAAATGTACTTAGATAAAAAAATCGATTACAATAATTGGAAAAGGGGCAGCCAAATCCAACAGAACTTAGGCACGGAATAAAGCCTTTTAAAAAACAAAGCGTGATACTCATTTTCACGGAAAAATAAATTCTATGATAAAAATACAGGAATAAATCAATAATAATAGATGAAATATCAATGATTTTTATGGAATAGCACTAACGTGTTATTATAAAAGAAGATTAGATTGAATGAAAAAACTGAAGCCATACTGCGTACCAACAAAACCTTAACCTCTACGTAAAAAAGCATCGATAAAAATCGATACCGTACACGATTAAATGCACTGATGCCATCTATTGTCGTAATATTTTAGCAGAATGTTTCGAAGATTATCTGCTTCTGGGTGGGTTTGTTTTTACATTTTTATTAACTAGTTGCTATTTAGAATAAATATATTTTTGTAATTCCCTAATTTTATTCATTTTTAATACAAGGATTTTATTATTTCTTTGTACTTTCCTACTGTCCTTTATACACTGATTGTCTAATCACACCTATATAAAACACAGACGTCTGTACATTAAAGGCGCTGACGTCTCAGTTACTGTCCAGTTATAGTAAATTACAATCAATATTCTATATTCAGAATTTGTAAACTCGTCTGTTATACTAAGTTGTGATTTTTCTTTGATTAAATTAGTTTGTTTTTCTAAATGAGTTAGTAGAAAGCTTTAACTATGGTACCTTCTTTATTATGTTATCAATGCTGTACCATATATTTATATGTAAGCAGGGCGCCCCCAAAACACTGAAATAGATTTTTATTTTATTGATCATAGATACATTCAATAAATTATAAATTTACGTAAAATAGGTACAGAATTTTATGGTATCGATTAAAAATTTCAGGTGATTAAATCTAAGTAAACACAAAATTTACATTTTTATACCGCCAACGTACGAAGAAATTCCTAATCAGTAAAATGTGCCTCATACATTGATGAGGTGATGACAAAATTTCAATCCTTCATTATAATAAAGCTCACATAAATGTCTGAAAAAAGTTGGTAAGGCAATATGCAAAACCAGTGATAGCAGAAGTATTATATATGCATGTAATTATTGTTCTCGATCATATTTTGTGTAAGACCACCCCTAATTGTGATTATTCGACGTGATTTTTATTGTATATATCTAAGAACAATATTTAAGGAAAAGAAACTAAACCAATATATTTGGAACACCTTGTATATACACATTACGAAGCGAAAACCCATGACTACATTTCAAAAACATATGTCACTAAAAACATTTTTATGCAAATTGAATTCTTTGAAAATAGAACTTTTATATTGAAATGTTTATATTCAACTACTTTTACAGTTTTCAAATAAACCATAGCTTCTTTTTCCGTAAATTTCGTATAAAGTTTCTTTGTATAAGACTTGTTCATGGAAATTATAAAACGATTGCATACTTTTAATTGCTCCTTTAATGACACAATGCATCAACTGCCATGTACAAATTAATATTTGTTAATGATTTAAAACCCGATTTTTCTATTTCTGTTTAATATAAAGATTTTTCTGAATAACATCTCACGTTTGAAAGACTTATTATTTTGTGCCTAAGAAATTCAATATTTAATTTCGCATATAAATGATCACCTGGAAGCAAGAGCATTATTGAAAAATTAGGGATTTAATTAACAGAAACTAATGGTATTATTTATCGATTTGTCTACGCATGTATTTCTTTACAAATTAAATAAAATTTTATTAAATGTATCTTTTTTAAATATATGTAACTATTTTAAATAATAATGTATGTATGTATATATATATATATATGTGTGTGTGTGTGTAAGAAAGTTAGGCTATGTATATTTCTTTACAAGTTACATAAAAAAAAAATTATTTAATGTATCCTTTTGGAATATAGGTATTTCTTTTAAATATTAGCATACACACTCTCGGATCTCGTTATCGATACACCCGGTTTCCACATTATCCTGGTTATCACGACAGAGTTACAAAATCCCGATTTTGTGTAAATGACCAATTTTGCGCATGCGCAACGCCGGTAATTACGAGAATTCGCTTAAGACGACACTTTTTGTGGTCCTTTGAGCGTCTGGATAACGAGATTTAACTGTATATACAGAGTGAATCTAAACTCTTGGGCAAAACTTTAAGAGAGTGATAGGGCACAAAATGAGGAATCGTAATCACATAGCAATCTGGAGTGAAACGCAGTTTTAACCTACCCGGTAATAATCACTTTTGGAAAAGCATTGAAGTGTCCGTCTAATTTCTTAACCAAGTGTCATAAGCAATAGGCTCGTCTCCGAAAATTTCATCCATGAAATAAAGTAAACTTTTCAAACTATCCATTTTAGTCTTCTGTTTTCGGAGAAAAATGCATTAGTTTCTGACGAACAATGGTCGGCAAGTGCACTGTTATTTCAGCACTTTTTCCGAAGTGATTATTAACAGCTATACGAAGACGACCCCACATTGCTATGTGATTCTGATTTCTTATTACGTGCCCTATCACCCCTTAAAGTTTTGCCCAAGAGTTTAGATTCACCCTACCTATGAATGTTGAATAAGTAAATTTAAGTCATAAAATGTGGTATGAAAATTTTTGAGTAACATTGTGCAGGTGATTAATATGTGACTTTTAACTTTTATCAATTTCAAAGTGGAAAACAATGGTAATATAATATTTTTCATTCAAGCATACTCAGTTGGGGGCTTCCATTCAGAGATGTCAAACGGGTGAACATAGGCGTAACTTACTAAGCCCAAGGTGGGCAACTGCTCCCATTAAAATTCAAAAAATTTCAGATATCACGTATTTGAAAATAATATTTTCTACAATAATAAACATTTTGCTCCTCCCTCCCCAATGTTGCGTGCCAATTTACGCCAACACGGTTCAATGTTACAGTTGCTTGTGTTATATCGGTACTTGTCATTTAATATTGCTTCTTTTCTGAGCGGATTCTCGCAATTAAAATTATCATCAGAATTTGATAAAGTCTCCAATATTGGCAAATGACGTCCCTCAGAAGCTCATAATCACCAACAAAGACTACTTTAGGAGCAAGAACTTTAGCTTGCAAGCAGAAGGTTGTAATTACGACCACTTGATTACAATTTTGATATATTTGAGCCTATATATTTGAGCACAAGAAATGTTCACGTTCTACATTTTTTGTATTGTCTTACTTATTTTTATTTAAGTCTCTTACCTGGTGTAATTTTAATTTCTTATAATGTACTTCTGACTCTATTCAGAAGCCATGACAGTAAGTTGTAAGAATTTGAAGATATTAAAAATAATCAATAAAAAAATTTACCTTTTTAATTTGCTTTTAAGAAATAAACCAAGTAAATAAAATATTAAAAATTATTTGTTCATTTGGTGTTTTTTGAGTTATGTAAAAGAACCGTGTTCTTTTTCAGATCAGAATAGCTTTTTCAGTTGTGTTTTATACCTGATCATAACTACCTCATTTTTTAAAGAACTGTGGGTTTATTACTATCATGGATTTAAAAATATTTAACTATCTTAGAAAAAATAAAACATGTCAGGGGCTCTTAAATACATTACAATTCTACTTTTAAAATGAATTATCTTACCTAAAAAGTTTTTTTTTTGTGCTAAATCGCTTTGAACACCGAATCATAAAATCCATTCAATGGAAATTTTGACACGAAGTATGTTTTATAATTGTTGCTATATTAAAAATACTTAATAACACTTATGAAAGATACCTATAATTAAAAATACAAAATAAGCTTTATGACAAATACTTATTGCGAAAGTTTATCATTTATAGATTTTTAAAATAATTTGCTGGTCGTAATTACCCTATATCGATAACGAAATAAAAACAAAATCTGAATTTCATTTAATAGATGGGACATAATTTGTAACCTTTTTATACATAATCGAGTTTTGAATTTTTGATCGATAAAATTTGTGATAAAATTTGTTTAAATGCTCTTTTCGTTTTTCTCGGCATACAATGAAACTAATTATCTTTTCAATTTCTAGCGAGATTTACCGATTCTGTAAAACCTCTGATTTCACTTCTCCTTATGGTAAACATTTTCTGTGGATTGAGCAGAAGGTTTGAACCTTGTCCAAGAGGTCGTGGATTCTCTAAAAGTCACAAACAAGAAGAGACCTTGCAAGTAAATCCTCATGCAACAGCCTCACGCATGTTAATGTGTTTGTTGACAAGGGAGGCATGTGTTGAAGAACATTTAGTGCAAGTTTCAAAAGCTTTCTGTCGATTGATGTACATAACAGGAGTAAGGCGGCAGTGTCCTCCATCATCTTTTGTCAAAAAGTTTTACTTTTGAAGGGTTTTTTTTTAATAACTGGAGATCACTTCCCGATTAAGCATTCGCCATACAAGGTATTTTATTAGTGTAACTCAAGAAAAAAAAGTTATTGTATGGTTATTGCTTCGTATCTATTGAACAATGCATGAAAATAAGAAATGTTAGTTTTTAATGAAGAAAATACCTTGCTATTTATACTTAGATGTAAGATCCTTTGATTTCAGTCGAATTTGAATCATCCTATAAATAACTCTTGCAAATAAGTTCAAGATCCACATGGACCTGTTATTTTCAAGAACGTCAATTAATATATCCATGTAAAATCGAAAATGAAGGGGCCTTCTCATAGGTCCTACCATTTGTGCTCATTGCCGCATTCAGTCTCTTAAACACAGATAAATTTTGATACTGTTCCCAATCGTGAAAGGAAACAAAAAAGAACACCTTACTTAAACTTGTACTTTCTATCAGGAGCACTTAATACGCATTATTTTTCACCGTTGAAGCATTTAATGTAGCTATACGTCTTTTAATGCAAAAAGAAAAGAAAAAAAAAACCACAATCTATGTACATGTTTTTCAGTTGCTGAAAAAAATCATGAATTTTTATTTTTATTTTTCCTTTCATGTCTTTTTGTTTAATTTATTAAAATGCACTTTCATAATCACTTAGGATTGCTGAAAAACTAAGAATTGAGAAGATTTCACAAATAAACAGAAATTCTAATAAATTCCATACCATCCGTCCAATTTACGCAATTTATACGTTCGCTTTCATTCAGCACATTTTGTGAATTACGGCAAACAGCGCAATTTTCACGACCAGGCACAGCTCCGCGCTTCCGTTGCGGCGGAATCATGCTCCTACTTTTAATCAACCTGTTAAAATTCCATGCACGCAGCAATGATTTGCATGAAAATGGTGTCTGGTGATAAAACGTTTGTGTTAAAAATTTTCCAAAATACATTATTTTTTCATTTCACTATTATTTCGTGAGGGATGCACTTTTTTTCCCTTTTTCGGTTCCTAAACATCCGAAAAAATCTCTATTAAATTTACGAAGTTATTTTTCAATAACGATGCCTCAAATAGAGGAAGAAGTACTTCAGTTTATTGAGATATTTTTAAAATGTACAGTACGGGGAGATGTATGATCGAATGGGTGTGAAAGATCTTAATGTTTTGAGTAAGTTCAATATTTTTCGATGAATGTCGGTCAGGCCTTCCTTGTGCTCTATACAAAAATGCTGAGAGAAAAATCGTGATAAAGTGTATCATATCGGTTTCCAACCATTGTTTCGCAAAGTATATAAGGGGTTCTGTTATTCTTATGAATTTTCTGGGCAATCCGCTGTTCTGGGTTTTAAATAGTTTTAAATTTTTCTTCTATGATTTAAATAGTTAAATTTTACATTTTGTTTCATCAAAATCGGTTAACTAGAACCGGCGATATGCAGTTTTGGGTTTCCCCATTGATTAACATGGAGTTTTTCAGAAATCTCGAGAAATATTTCTCGTAGGCCTTAGCTAACATCCTTCTGGGGACTTACTTTTGTTACTAAATTTAGTGATATTTCTCCAAAAAGTCTCTACGCTTGGCGTAATTTGGTAAATAATATAAAACGGCATAAGGTACTGCACAAATGCCGCGTTTCCGAAATTAAACTACCCTATTTTAAAGCTGTTTTACAGTAGAAAGTATGGGTGAAAAAGTTATGAAATTTTGTGTAGGACTTTATGAAGGTATTGTAATTTGTTCCAGCAAATAAAACATAAAAGAATTCGTTCAAATATTCGACACTCAATTGGCGTTTTTTAATGAATTACACACTTACGACTGGTGCTTTATTTAGATTGGCTTTCGGGGGAGTTTGAAACATTAGACAAGTCATGATAATCAAGAACTTTCATTGATCTTAAAGATAGCATTTCACAACATGCTCGTAACATTTTCCCAAACATACTGCGGTCAGCTTTGGAACATGCTTTCTTACGACTCCAGATGGTTGATGACAATGATGGCCGTCATGTTGAATAGGTTTTGTTGTAATAATGTTTCTAGACTGTCATAAATGTATGCTAAATATGTAATTCATCAAAAAAAACTCCTATTGGTGAACATTTGAACTATATTTTTTTTATTCGCTGAAATTCCCATACATTCATTTCGTCCTCCACAAAATTTCATAACTTTCTCAACAATAGTTTTCGTCTATAGACAACTTTAAAATAAGATCGTTTAATTTCGAACATCTGTACTACATGAGGGTTCGCCATTTATTTTAGCACTTTAGAAGGGTTTCGCAGGGAGGAAAAGGTTGATAACTACTGGTCTATCAAATGGGGGTATGCAAAGTTCGGTGTGTAAAAATTTGAGAAATTAATTCAAATTTCTTGAATGAAGAATTTCTTGTAAAATTTCAACAAAACGACGATGATTGCAGAACAGGATGCCGAGGCATGTTCTTAAGAGAAGTTTTTAAAAGTTTCTATCTGAATAAGAAAAAATAAATAATTCCATGCAGATTTTAAGGATTAATAAATACGGGAAAGGTAACTGAAATAAAAGTCCTTTGGCAAGTTTTGTATTCCTTGATCTCAGGTATTTTTTTGCGACCATAAAGAAAATTTTTTCACGTTAGTGTGCCACCCATCGGATGTTTTATGAGATTTTTCCCCGCTCCTCTTAAATAATCTCGTGATTTAGTGATGACAGAACATCAAACTGATTTTCATTTCGGCTGCTTTTGTGGTTTTTATGAAGTTTTAAAGTTTTCACGGACTTTTTGCCGACTGCATGTGAAGTTCCGATCATCAACATTTTTTTTTCACTCAGATTTTGTGCAAATTGAGCTGCCCATGTGGTGTAGTGGCTTAAGAACTATTCTAACACTCCTTGGGGTCCAGGTTCGAATCCCGACTTGAGCACGGATGTGAAGTTGTTCGTCTCTTCATATTGGGTCACGCTGGCCACTCACTGGGTGCCCCCGTAATAAAAGGGTCACAAATGGATAATACTTTATCGGCAAATGCCAGCCCGTTGAAAAAAAAAAGTGCAAATTGAACATGCAGATAATCAGAAAATAAGTATGTTCATAAATGTTTGCATTAATTGTGCTGATCATTATTATACTTGTTTCATAATGAATATGCACCAGGGAATACACTACGACAGAACACTAAATTGGTTATGCCAATTTAGTGTTCTGTCGTGATGTTGTATAATCAAATAGTGTGGTATTATGCGCTCATGAAATGTTATTTTTTCCTTTCTGGCTGATTTGTACTTTTATGCATCATTTTAATTTCTAAAATACATTTCAAATGTACAGTAAATTAAGAAAAAATCAAAATTAGCGTCATGTCTTACATTCCAATTGTTATATAAATAATCTGTGTTTATAGTTTGATATTTTCAATCTTTCTACATACATTTTAGCTAATTGGGGGCCATTTAAATACTCTATTTTGTCATATCTAACTCCATATATATATATATATGTATGGAGTATGTATGTATGTATATATATACTGCTGTTGCTCAATCGTTCCTTTGAGCCTCAACTTCAAATTTTATTGAAGGAGTTAGCAATTGAGGACAGCATCAGTATTTTGCTCTGCTACTTGACAACTGAATCTTCAAGTGCTTTATTTCGACAAAAGGCCCCTTCGTTCGTTTAACAATAACGTTTTACATTGGTTTATAGCTCTTACACTTTTCGTTGAAAATGAATGAAAATTTATTGGCTTTTATCTCTGAATATTAATTTCAGGTATCAAGTAATAAAAGTTTCCATTGGAGTATCAAAACTTAGATTCTTTTTCAATAAGTATATGACACACTAAACTAAAAATTGCTGCTTAAGTACTCGAGTACAATTGCCGAAATGAAACTATTTTGTCTTAAAATCAGTTAGAACTCTAAAAGCCTGTAGTTCTTTTTGTCCTTTACTGCACAGTATTTGATGTTGAATAGTGTTAATGCTGCACAAACTATGAGAATATAAAAATATGAGTCCCTCCACCCCGCACCCCCCCTAAAAGAATAATAATAAAGGCTTAACTGAAGTTTTTCCTTCTTGAACTATTCAGTTAAAAAATAAATGAAATCGAGTATACCACTTGTTATTTTTATCAAAGGACTGGGAATTGCTCTGCTACATACAATTCAATAATTAAGTCTGAATTTTAAAAGAAAATTGATATAAATGTTCCTGCCACAAGGCAGCGAACATCTTCTTTGTCAAATACTTCTTAGTCATCTAAAAGTCCTGTGACCTAAAGGGTGTGGTTATCTTACTGTGGATCTACATTATATCATATGACTCAGTTGTCGAAAAGGTGTGACCAAAATGTCAGCACTGCAGCCTGTCTTTCTCGTCAGCCATTTATTGCTAAAAATGACAACGCTTCTTTTATTTGCTCTTTTTCTTAGCATTTGTAAATACAATTTCTTTCAATGTTAGTCGTATTTTTCTATTCATATTCTTAATTCCTAGATCGCTGATGGCCTGTACACGTAACATATGCATATATTTACGAATTAAAGTAAAGTACTTAATAAGATTCAAAGAAATAAATAGCCAAAATATCCTCTTTTTACTGCGCGCTAAATTAATCCCACAGTGAAAAGAGAAAATATTAATGAATCACATTTCATCAGAGTCGCTTAATCAATTTATGCGTTCAATTCCATTCAACAAATCTGGAAGATTCCGAGTAACCAGAACACTTTTTAGGATTATACACAACATCGAATGCCTCTACTTGAATGAAACAGTTTTCTTCAGTTTAATCAACGTGTTAAGATGGCTCGCTTACGTCCAAAGATTTGCATAAAAGTGGTACCTAATAAATGGGTATTTTAAATGAGATTCTCAAAAGCCGAGGATTATTCGTGGTGTTGACAGTTATAAAGCAAGGAAGCTGTGCTTCCTTTGCATCTGTAACAGTTCCTGCGAAATTGCGTTAACAGTTACTAAATCAGTATGCCTTGTATTTTGGGAGGAATTAGTTAACCCCGTGAGCAACTGGGATATTAAACTCTGTTCGCGCTGACCTCCAATTTTTACTTGAGTCTCTTTTCTTTCTTTCTTTTTTTTAAGAGTTATAATGATCTTGCTTTAATTACTTGAAAGTAGTTTGTGGAATTTATTTTTCCTTAACATTAAATGCATAGCGATGCATCGTATTTTTCACTGCCGGATTAGAGTGGAAGCCTAATTTCTCACGTCAATGTCACATATAAAATATAGTTTTTAATAATAAATTTTCCATATCATGAATAATAAAAAATTCAAATATTTCTTTCAAACAGGGTGTTTTTGTAAAAATTCATTAGTTATTTACAAAACTGAGATAGGACATTTAGCTTATACTCATGGCTATCGAGCAAACGAATTTAAAATTTGTGCATTTCAGGGTTAAATATAATTGCATTCATAATTTTTTATTGTCATTAAAATTGCTTAACTCGATCCCTAGTAGCACAAACAGTTCAAAATACGTTCGCATCTCACTTGAGATTTTGAATTTTTTTACGAAAAAAATGTATTTTTTCATGTGTTATTGGAAGGCGATGAAACCAAGAGAGTGCAAACACTTATTGTTCATGAATTATTATGTAAAAAATTATTTGCTTGAGAATGATTAAATAATTGCTATTTACCACAGTGTTATTTTTTCTTTACGGCGAAGCCCACTAGCGCTACCTTACAATGGAAGGAACGCCTCGGACAGAAGACTTTTTTTCCCACAAAAAAATACAATTGCAATACAATATAATACCAGAACAATACAATACAATATTTTGTAAGTATGTGATAACTATAAAATGTTGTATTATTCCGATGTTAAAAGAGTTCTTGCAGTTAATCTACAGTGAGAGGCCAAAAAAAAAATAGTAATCCTTGTGATCAAAATCAGGCATAATTGGTCTAGAAAAAAATGCAGATATGATGAAGTCGTCTATCATTTTAAACCTTGACCTATACAATTGTGCAGGTAATCTACATCCTCTCAAAATGTACTCGAATGTAAGTCGTATTTCCTAAGTCGACTTCATATATAAAATAATATTCTTCATAAGCTTGATAAGAAATAAATCATATTTAAAATAATAATTTTTATATTTATTTTCATTTGTGTGTTATGAAAAAGCATTAATTAGTTATTCACAAAAGTATAATAGGAAATTTATTTTACATTCAAATACATTTTTTGTGCGAATAAAGCAGAAAAAGGTCCTAAAGCGTTAAAGTCTGATTCCACCAACTCTTTGCGGATGCTTCTGTCACTAATTTTAGACACCGTTCAACAATGTTTGTGACATGAAGAGTATACCAAGTTCGAGTTTATGGTTTTACTAGTTTAGTTGTCTTAGTTTGAGTTTTTCTCGACTGTAGAACTATAAAGTAGGATTTTGGAGAAATAATAGTAACTGACAGTAAAAGATTTTTTACTCTGAAATATGACTCAGCTACTAGTTTTCATTGTACAACTCGCAGAAAGATCTGTGTGGTCGTTTGTTAGTCAGCATACACAGCAAGATATTATAAGTGTGTGAAAATTGCTAATTTCGACAAACTATTTAATCCATCAACTATATTTTTTATATATGAAGGTAATATCAAAATCTAGAAATAGTATTCCATCTATAATTAGTTCCAGAGAATGGCTAGAATTTATTTTAAACCAGTTTGATAAATAAAATTTCATGACATATTCAGAGATTTGATTCAATGCATTGGAAAACTAATGCATGCGGTCAGAGCTCTGTTTCCCAGGGATCATCCAGTATAAATGCAATTATGGTACAATATTATGCTATGCAGATCGCCAAAATAATTACCCAGTCAAACCACTTGATGTATTTTCTAATACGTAGTTTTTATTTTTGCTTAAATAACTCTTATCAGTTGTTACTAACTTGCCTTCAGTATCACTTGTTGCTAACTTGCCTTTTCAAAAATGGTCCCCAACAAAGTTTCACTTATAAGACGTAAATTTCCAGTACTGCGGGAATGTGTTTTTTGGCGTTTGTCGATCGAAGATGGCATACATTAATTTTTCATTGAAATGAAGGAGGCATACAGTCCATTGGTAAAAACCTGCCAAAGTTTCAAGTTTCCAAATTCTGAATGATAGCACATTCCCATGAAGTATCGTTGCTTTGTGCTTGCTACTTGGTGAAATGCTTTGATTTGCTGTTGAAAAGCTTTAGTGGTAATGATTTAGTTGAACCTTTCCAAATTACTACGGCAGTCCTAGTGCTTCATGCACATAGACTCAATAGCATGCATTATAAACAGTGCATATACTTAATCTCAGTTGCCCGACGTGACCTAACAGTACTAAGAATGAAATTCCAACAACGATCAACAGTTGAAGGAACTAAACAATCCCTTCCTTTCTTCTGTATCGGTCGCAAAGCACGCCAATGTGGCATAACATGAAAAAGTGCATTTTTCGTCAAGAATTGCAAAATGTGAAGTGCGATGCGAAAGCAGAAGATATTATTTGATCGGAAAAATATTTTAAGCATATATTATTAAACTTAATTGGCTCATTTCCGCTCTATCGGAATAACAATAGGAAAAATAATTACGTTTCTTACGCCGAGTAAAAAGTGTCTATTTTTATCCAAAGTCCGAAATTTTCAATCTGATGCGAGGGCAGAGGATATTATCGGTAATAATTATTTTCAAACAAATTTGGCCCACCCTAATGTAAAGTCTTCAGAAATTATTCTAGACTAAAAAAGAAACGGAGAAACATTTAATTACCATATCCCTGCCCTCTTCATCTGAGTAACTAACTTAATCAATTACTATTATCCATTCCACTACGAGAAATGAAAACAAAACATTCTGCAGGCTTCCAACGCCTCTATCTGTGCGGAATCATGCTCCTACATTTAATAAAAATGATGAAATTCAAAGCACGCAGGAATGATTTGCATCAAAAGGGTGCCTGCTTAAGCGGTGTACTTTGCAAAAATTCCTCAAAACCCGCGCAATTTTCGTCTTCCATTCTGATAGCGACGCGTTTTTTACCCCTTTTTAGGGATTTCTGTTTCAGCTCACAAGATCAAAACTAATACGCGTAAAGGGTGTCGCAAAAATGTAAAAACGTGGTTTATTTGATTATTATTTTTTGTGTGTGTGTGTGTTAAATGCAAATAATGATGCAAGTCGCGAAAATGCTTACAATGCGACAGGAAGCAAGGCATAAGCGTTTTTATGAAACAGTTCTGCCATTGTTTTGTAAAAAGCCACACTTTTGAAATTTTTATACATTAATATATAACACATTTTTTGCTAAAACATTTCCATTGCTTGCTTGACTATAATGCCTTTTTTACTAATGAAACATACTTTCATGTTTTACTGAAAAGTAATATAAACTCAGAATTTTTTCTTTGGCGAAATTCCGTACATTTTAGAGATACGAGGTGTTTTTTAAAAAAATTCTGAATTTCTGAAATGAAAATTTCCAAACCATCCAAATGTCTCCAAAAAGGTCGCATGAAAATTTAAAAAGTGAAACTTCCGAAAATTAATGGTACTGTTTCAAAATAAAATTTTATTTCTAACCTCATTTTAAACATTTTTTCCACTTGACACTTACATCTTATATACAATACGTTAGGAAAAATAAGAAGCGTTTGAATCGACTTGGGACATCCTCTACACAAAAAAAAAACATTTATTGTATTTAGAACTGTAATCGTTTTTTAGTAAAATGATTTAAAATGAAATAAATTGAGATATTACTTATTTATTTTGCTGCTAGAGCAGTAGAATTCCGAAAGGTCTTTTTTTTCTAATTCATTCTAAAATCAATTTTTAGATGCATTTATTTCATTAGATGTTTAATAAAATGTTCGTACAGCTGTAAAATTTACTTTTAAATTCACATCATTCATAAGTAATATGATGGTGTAAATTGTGTTCACCAAAATTCTGGATAAACGGGTTTTAGATGTTTTTAATTTGAAGTACAATGTTCTCGGTTGTAAAATCAGAAGAAGTTATATAAGTCGAAAGAAAAGTAAAATTGCAAGTCCCATCCAATTCATTTAACAAAATGAAGCTTTCAGATTTTTTTTCTGTGCGAGTAAGCATTACAGATTTTAGATATGCCATCAAGCACCTCTATTTTAACAGATTTATACTAATACTTTGAAACATAGATAAAATTCACTGCACACAACACAGTAATGAGCGTGAAAGTGATTCACTGCTGTTATTTCCTAAAATATATAGTTAACCAATAATTCATATAAATGTATATGTTTCCTGAAATAGCATCAAAAGAGTGTCATTCACTTTCAAACCATAGAAAGTCGATATAGTTTAATTTAAATATATATAGGAATGTTTGACTGTTTAACCTGTTGGAGATAGTAGGCAATAAAAAATTACAAAATATTTGAAAATACGATACTAATTTAATCTTATGTTAATACAACTGCCGGAACATTTGTTTTTAAAAACCATATTTTAAATTTTCGATACAAATTTTAAGAAAAAATTGATTTTAAAGATTTTATTTAATTATTTATTTTACTGTAAGATTATTTTAAAAAATCTATGCACAAGTATCTTTATTATTACATAAAAAAAGAAGATTAGATTAAATCATTCCTTTGCTTCATTATTTCAAGTAATATTTTCATAAATTGGAAATCGATAGTAGTGTTCATTGAATGAAAAATATATATACAAGTCTAAAAGAGAAAAATTAATCATTTCAATCTCATCGATGGTAAAACACTTTCTAACACAGTTATGTTTTAAATATATATAAACATGAATAACAAAAATTCAAAAAATAATCTCACCAAGACACTATGATCATCATTAAACTGTAGTTTATCTATTTCGTAATTTAAAACGTGGCTAACATTAGGATTACATTAAATAAACAATATTTTCCAAATATTATAAGTTTTAGTTGTAAATCAAAGCTTTGGTGACTACATATTGCTTTAAATTTGGCGGCAAATCATTAATGGCCACCCGTTGACCATAGGATCTCCAAAACTGTATTAATATTCGTAAGTTTCAGTGATGAGAGTGCCGTCAGTATCATATTTGAAATCACACTTATGACTTGCTAGTGAAGCATTTCCGCACTTATTCAGACTTATGAGTATTTCTTTTCAAGAAATTATACATACATTATATTTGCAAAAAAATCTTAAATACTCCCGTACCAAACTTTTGATCTTCAGTTTCTTTCATGTACTTTCAGAAACCAAACTTCTGATACGTTATTTTTGAAGACTACCTACGGTGTTCGCTAGCGACACCGTTTATGCTTATTTATTTTTTCTAATATAAATAATTCCATCTTTTCCTACGCATCTGCTTTTGACAAACAAATTCTACGCATCTACATGTAATACTCTTCAAGAAACTAGAAACTTATCACAAACTCCTTTTCTACCCTTGCCCATATGATGCTTCCTGGTAGCATCGATTATAAGGGGCAAAAGTGCCAGAAAGTGTTCAAAGTATTTAGTTGTCCAAGTGTAAAGGAATGACAATTTGGGAGGTGAGAAGTTTGGGGGGGGGCGGATCATACGTAAGAGGAAAGCTCGAAATTTTCTAAAAGGTAGAGAAAAAAGAGGATCTAGCTTTAGATAAGAATGTAAATTTCACTTTTCGAATTTTATCTCGAAATTTCAAAACTTTTAACGTTTACATATTGTAATTTTATATATATCATTAACTTAAAAAGTAATTCTAAAACACTGATACTTCAATTTTTTTACGACTACAAAAAATAGAAGTATTTACAATTAAATATAAGTCGTTATTTCAAAAACTACTTAAGTCACGAAATCAGATTTTTTCAAAAATTAGAAATGTACAGCACAAAATAATCGGAATTTCTCGGATTTTTAAAAATTTAGATTAGACTTTGAGATTTTATAAAAAATATCTTCAAAATGTTATAATTTTTTTAGTGTTATTTAAAAATCTCAATATCAAATTTAATGATATCTACTATCATGAAACTCCGGCACTTAACCAAACTACCTGAGTAATATTTTTGTCTAAAAAATTTGAGAAGAATTTGAGATTTTGTAAAAATTGACTTCAAATGTGTAAAATTTTAATAGTACATCATATAAAATCTGTTTAGGTTGATGAAATGAAATGCAATATCTCAGTAACAAGTGAGGTAATTTGAACTATAGCCGTAAACATGTTTTTAATGTTTAATATTTTACATTGTGAAAATTGTAAATATTTATGCTGTTATGCCTAGTAAATGGCTCAAGAAAAAATAATGTAATTTAGTAACATCATAGTTGCCTCAAACAGGTACCGGGTTTTTTAACTTTTTATTTCAGTAAATTTTAAATTTTGCAAAAATTGTATTTTTATGAAGGTCGGAAGGGCAAAGGCAACGCGTTACGGAAAAAGTATGAGAATTAAATGATGTTTGATAGTACACGCGCGCGATTGTTGCTTTTACAACTTCAACAATAAAAGAGAATTTCTTTTCTTTTTTTTTTTTCAAAAAAATTTCGATTCTTTTAAACATTTTTTTAATTGAGAAAAAATAAAAAAAAATATTTTTTCAAATAATTTTTATTTTAAAATCCTAATTTATTTTCAGATTATGTAATATTTTCCATGGGAAACTTGTTAAATTACACACGGTAAGTCAATTGTATTCACAGTCAAGGAGATTGCTGGAAGCAAATAGAGCTAAATTTTTCCGAAAAGAAAATTTAGATCTTGCCTAACTTTTGTAAATGTTTTCTGCATATTACATGAAAACGACTAAAGTTCATGAAGTGAAATTTTGTTGTGATATAGGAGGTTGCTCAATTTAAAATATAGCTTTGTGTTATTAAAATATTTGAATGATTTTTCAGTTATGAGATAAACTGGGAAAAGTTTAGTTAGAAAACGTTGCATTGTTAGATATAAACTACTGCTATTAACAAACATTTCTCAGGCATTATTCTCTTTACAATTTACAAATTTTTACTGGCATTTTTCTAGGTACATACCTTTAAAGGACTTTCTTGGTGTTAAAAGTTCAATCTACTTAACAAAAACAAAATAAAAATTAAAAAAACTCAATTTAAAGTTATGACTCAGTAAGTTATTTTACTGCAATGTTTCAAGATTTAAAGCTTTATATATATATATATATATATATATATATATTAATATTAATTGATGGTGTCATATTCCCCACTATATTCTTCTTGATTGTCTTTGGTTGTTATATTATCGTCGATTATACTACCTTCCTTGAACGAGAGAAGATGTGCTGAATTTTCCACTTTTAGCCAAAATCTTTCGTCTATTTATGCGGATGCGTTCTCTACAAAAGAAGCCTTCTTGGAAAATTAATTTTTTAACTATATTCTTTCGACTAGTTTTTCAATAATATTAATTTACTTATTTCTTACAGTCTCTAAAATAGCAATAGAAAGGCACACAAATTATACCAAAATACCGTATCAAGCTACAGCAGTTAAAACACTTTTCAACGATTTTGCTGTGTTACTAAAGAAATAAAGGTATATTTTCAGCCAATACTGTGTGTGATTTTTTTCTATCCCGATCGGCCCTGTATTAAAAGATAAGTAAGAGTAGAAAAGTTTTTCCTTAATATCTAAGATCAAAAGCGATAATGTTGATATAAATGAGGCAAACTTAAATCCCGAAAAAAAATTCTATCAAAAACGATAATACTAATATAAACAAAGTATACACCTAGAATTTTTAAGGGATGTATTGTTGTTTGGTATACGTAGTAATCTATCGCTAATCAATTTCAAAGGCTGAGGGTTTAGCTACTTTAGTGTAGAATTTTCTAAACTCAACAGAGCCTTGCTTTCGAGCTAAATTTCTTACGAGATTGCCTCGTTTTGCATACATGTATTCGGGAAAGTCTTTCGTTAGCATATTAAATTTTTTTATATTGCTATTCATCGTCAGAATTTAAACTTAAATGAGTATTTTATATCACTTAGTGAATGTTATATATTGTACACGTATTATTAGATAGAGGATGCATCTATGCAGAACGTCACTAAAGGCGTGGAAAACGGAGCAGTTGCCCCTGGTCCCAGTCAAAGTGGATCCTCAAATAAAGAAGTGACGATTTGTTACTCTGCAAACAGGAGAAGCATTTGTATGATACGCATGCGTACACATGTTCTATCAGTATATACAATACAGAAGCAGAATGTTTTATGTATGAGCACACATATACGTATGCAAAGGATTCCATGAGAAATGTCTGTCACAGTCACTGGCGTAGCCAAGTTCGGATTTAGATTCACTTTCATGGTGGACTGACAGTCGATCCTATAAGAGGATTTACAACGTTTGTTAGATAGTTCAGCTACTTTACAGCTTCCGGCTTAGTCCATAGAGCCATCCAAGATATTAAGCACATAGATTTGGTTTTTAGATCTCAGAGCTAATTAACATGAGTGCAACTTCAAAATCAAGGCAGAATGGTAAAGCCAGAAACGCTTGTAATTTCCAACAGTACAGATACTGATTTATCTGTATTTATGGAAGCTTTAAGTTTTATCTTTGATTAACTTAATTTCCTTAATTTAAAAGTTTAATTATTAAAAGTAAATATTTAAAATATCAATGAAAGAAAAAAGAAAGAAAATGGAATGAATGTGCCGTATACCATAGGGTATTCCGGGGTCCAACCCGTGCTCCTTTTTCAAGATTTTGCAATCCAAATGTAAATCAGGGGTGGAACTTTTTTAACCCCGACCCTGAAGACTTGTAATCAGAGCCATAATCATACCATATATCTGCTGCTTTATATTGTCAATAATCTAATGCTCCAGTGGTAAAAATAAAGTAAGTTGTAGTCCATAAATTTGTGTGATGTTGATACACTCGAAACAAGATGGACAATTCGCCTGCGACAGTGTTGGGCAAATTTTAATTGTAAGGACAATTAAAGATTAACAATTGATTAATTGCTAATTGTGTCTGTAACAATTAAAAATTGATCAACTGTAATTGTCAAAAATGGCAATTAACAGTTTTTTAATTGTTAATTGTAGTAGCAGCAATTAATTAATTGTCAATCGTCATTTGCTACAGTTAACAATTAATTAATTTTCAATTGTTTTATTAATTTAAATAAAAACTAACAATTAAAGTATGACTGGTCTGGATCTCTTCATTTTTAGCGACAAAAAGTAGGATATGTCCATTCTCGATGTCCCATAAATCACTGCACTAAAATTCATCAAATTCGGTACAGAGGATAGGCGTGAAAGGTAACAGAGACAGGCTTAATAATATAGTTTGGGTTGAAACGCATATTAATAAAAAGTAATACTAATGTTAATAATCATCAATAACTTAATTTAAACATGATTAGACAGGTAATGAATAACAGGTTTAATTTCTTATATAGATGTCGGACAATTTGTGGCTATTCGGCAGATTTGTCATTGTCGCAAAAGAAAAAAGGCGTTCAACTGCATCTGATGATGGTAAAGGTGTGTTGTATTTTATAAAAATATTTTTTTATCTCAGGATATCTAATGAGGAGTTACAATTCGTGACTTTCTTCTGCAAGTAAATGCGACATTAAAAGTTCTGCTTTAGTTGTTGGTGCATCGGAGGAGCTTCGGATTGTTTCTGTCGCTGAAAATGAGTTGGACTCAGCGTCAAAATAAAAAAAAAAAAGCGTTCTTGGGCACTTTTTTTATTGCCACTGTTGCTACTACATATTCATTCATTTGTTTGGAAATACTGGGTTTGAAAACTTTTAGAATTTTTGTACGATCTGCAGGCTCTAAACAAGCTGACTATTTATTTTTAAATCTGGGGTATGATAATGCGGCAATAATCGTATTTTCCACTTCAGGAGTGCTGACATCAAACAGTTTTTCAAACCTTTTTTCGACACCCTCTCTGTATGTCTTGATCAACGGCAAAAAGAAAAGTTTTCTTTTCAATTTTCAGTATTTTTAATTAGCTCAAGAAGACAGGGCAGAACTATTCCGTAGTATGCGTTAGTCTCACTTGGCATAATGTTTAGGGCTTCTGCTACTGGCGCAATACACGTGAAATACTCGTGTATGTAATCGAATTCGTTCACTTTGATAGCATTTTTTATGTTCAATGACCTATATAAAAGCAAGCTTTTTTTTCTTTAATTTTGAAAATTTGATGTAGCGTATACAATTATTTTAATTGCGAATGATGATTAAAATACATTAATCCAAATAATTTAATTGCAACCTGCAACTAAAAGTTTAATTGCAGTTAATTTAATTATAATTGATTTAATCGCAATTACTTTTTTAATCAATTAACGCGTCAATTAAAAAATTAATTGATTAACGCCCAACACTGGCCTGCGACACGAAACACGGCGTCTACACTCTCGAAAATTATTTCTTCAATTCACAGAAATTTTACTGTCAGCAGAGCTGCCGGAATATCTCCGCTAATTGAGGAATATCCGTTTCTTTTTTTCCTCCTGCCAAATGAAAGAACTTCTTCAGATTCAACATTATTTTTTTCCTCTTCCAGAGATTTTTTGAAAGAATTCACGAAAATATAACGTTTGAATGGGTACGGAAGTTATTCGTTGAAAAATGAGGAAGGAATAAATTAGTGTATGAAGACGCACTCTCGAAAATTATTTCTTCAATTCATGGAATTTTTTCTGGCAGTAGTTCTGCCGGAATATGTCCGTTATTAGACGTATACCTACTTCTTTATTTCTTCTGCCAATTGAAGAAACTTCTTTCAGTGAAACTAATATTTTTAATCTTCAGATTTTGGTAAGAAGCATTCACGGAAATATGACGTTTCCATAAAGTACGGAAGTTATTCGCTGAAAAAATGGGTGATAAATTTGTGTACAAAGACGGGTTTTTCTGGCAGTGTACGAGACGAGACATGGATTTATCACTGTGATGACGATACCAGACAGTCCAATTCGTCGTCTGTTCTAGTGTTTCTTACATACCTACTCACAACAGAGTTGCAAGTAATATTGCATGAATTTCTTCTTCTTTCGTGAACTTTAATTAACAGAATACCACAAGCAAGTTTTACTTCTAGTTGTACTTACAAAGGATACAATAACTCAAGCATTAACTACACAATTTCTCCTTCAACGCAAAATTACTGCATAATATTACGCAATATCATTTCCACTTCCCACCAAAACTTAAGGAATGCGAAGACTAACAATTATTTGAATTATCTCTTTCTCCTTAATCATTATTAACAATTGTGAAGCAAGCTGCGTTGTTCTGAAACTTACTAGTTGATTTTGACTAATGACTGTAAATGATTGATGACGAGACTAAATAACTTCTTACTTACAAAGACTAATTATCCAAACACCGATATGTTCTCCAAATGTCCCCTTAGGCCACGTCTGATTCATGTCGTGCGGCTTTTAGATCCTTACTTCATACAAAATTAGCATAAATGTATGGATTATGAGTATTTTAGAGTTTAATTAGTCTGAAAGTTCCCTCCATCTCTGGTTAACATATTGTAATTCTTTCTGAATGTGTTCTCCTTTGCTAAAATAATGTCACTGGATAAAAACGCTGTAATTAAGAATGTAGTTCTGAATAAGTAATAAAAACGGGTGCTTTTTGAGTAAGGCCTTTAAAAAAAATAGTTTTTCAATTTATCTTCGTTTCAAACTTGGTTTTGCTCCAACATTTTTAATAATATGTCATTTCCGATGCTGATGGAATTTAGCAATTTAAAATTCATGTTTCATTTTTTTAATGCTGGAAGCTGCATTACATAAACATCGAGCTTTTTAATATAATTAGATATTGCCAATTGCTTGTGCTTTTATTAGTTTATAATTTTTAAGCAATAATTCAATGTGAGTGAACTCAAATACAGATTAATTTTTTTTTATGTTTTTGCAGAAGCCGTCTGGATTTTGTAGTGACTAAAGAACCATTATACCACACCACGGTTCTGGGTTCGATTCCACGCATGTGTGTTCTTTCGTCAGTCGCTTTATAGGAGGCAAATGCCTCCATAAAAAGCGACCAATTTTTCAGGCCTTGCAGTGGACAGAACCTATACTAGGCTCTGACTAGAGTGCCCACCCTTTTTTTTAATATTTTCGAAGGACACATTTATTTTTACCGTTTATTTCGATGTTTAAACATTTTAATTTCTACAAAAAGGTCAAAAAAGCTAATACAGTCAGAGACAAATACGTAGAAAGTGCAGTATTATGAATTTTAATTCACATTTATTCAGCCCAAGTTTAATTTTTATCGTTGCTGTTAAGGGAAATCGCAAAGATAGCGGCAAAACATATTAAACTCGAGCTCTGTATCAACAAGAAAGACAAATCATTGTAAAGTTGTTGGAAAAAAACATTTTCAACAAAACACTTATTTGGGCATGCTGTGCTTAGTAGCAAATTAAATTGTTTAGTTACATTGTTAAGTCCCTTCGTCACAAAATCACGATGTCAGCGACCATACCTATATGAGTCGTCAGTATGAGTTCTCAGTGTGAATCAATTTCCATTAATGCATTACGACCGAGACATTACTGTGATGACAAATTTCATTATTCTTTTTCGCCACTTCTGAATGTTGAACTGTGGACATTTTAAAAAGGTATGTTGCACCTCCTTGCAAAGAATGAGTTAATACTAACACATGCTGATCGTCGATCCACATTGATGTGCAGTCCCATCTGTTAGCAGTATCGTACGAAAATGTGTTTGGAGGCTTTAAGCCCCTTGTCGAAAATTTTTCACTATAAATTTTCAATTTCCAACACAAAGATTACGCTTTTTAACATTAAGATTATGCTTATAACCCTCTTCCCTCTTAAAAGAAGTATGTGTGCGCCACTTTTGGTTAGCAGCTATTGTAACAACTATTTCGAAACTTCTGTATAAAATTTTTACATGTTACATAAAATACATACCGTTTGCTCCGTCTCGCGGTGGTCTGAGCGCTAAACTATTTTCCCATAAGAACACGGCAAGTGAAGAAGTATCCGGCTTGGTCACTGCTTGGGAGGGTCAACTCCATCTCGGCTCGACTGCTGTGGCACCGTGTACGCCAATGGGAGCTGGTGCACTTAAAATCTGTCGTGGCTCCAATGACCTCCAGGTTTAACGCTACCTCTGGTGTGGGGATAGGGGGGGGGGTTGCCGGTTCAAATTAGGGACCCACGAGCAGGAGTTTAACCCCTTCGGGGAAATGGCATCTATTCCGGCGATGTTGCAATCTTCTATCCCTGGACAGAACAAAAACAACAGCAACAACTGTTTGCTGCATTCCTCTATTCATCTTGAAATCTTCTATTGTTTTTGTGATTTTGAGTTTTGATAAGATATGCATGGTAGATTATAGATCAGTGATGTATAAATAGATCTTCGTAGTATTCTTTGCATATATTCAGATAGTTATATTATGGACAGACGGACATCAAAGCCGAAACGTTAACTCTGAAATGGTTCAAAAATCAATTTCACTTCGCTGTTAGAAAATTGTTTATTCTAGAACATTAGAAAATAGCTAAAAAATCTATCACAAACAGAGCTTTTAATAACCTTTCACTTCACAGTGACGCTGATGGATTTCGTCTGCTTGCATCAGATTAAGTAGAACAAAAACTAGAAGATGGGAAATAAAAGAAGAAAAAAAAAACATAAAAGATTAAAGACTGCATTTTACGTTTTAGATTCAAAATATTTCGCACGTTAAATTATTAAATGTCTTGAACATCTTTTAAATTATTTTACAAGGAAGAATGTAAGGAATGGGGGGGAGTAGAAGAGTGGGGAGTGGCAAGGAAGTAAGAAGGAAACATAATTGAAAATCCTTTTTAGGGCAAGAGAAAATCTCGAGACGTATAACTCGGACTTTTGTGAAGGGAGAAAATTAAAGGGAACTCTGTAAGTTTTGAATAGAAACTTTAATGATCCTTGGTATGATAACACAGAGTCCTTTTTTAAAGCTTTGTAGGAAATATATATATATATTCTGATAAAATATGCAGAAAGTTTGAAAATAATAGTGTGATGTTTTCTATACTCTTCTTTAATAATAACATGAAGTTTTAACTATGATGATCTAGCAGTAAACAAATTCTTAAGTTATGAGAATTAAAAACCAAAATGTCCTTTTTATATGATTGCAAATCTTTAACAGCTTTTGTAAAATCAATATTTATTTATTATTATTTTTTTAAGTTTCCGATTTACTTTTTACCTAATTTTTTAGGAATTATACTTTTATTATAACTTTAATAATTTTTTAACGTACCCTTTAAGCAAAATATCTTCATTTAGCTTTTTCAAATGTTTTTCCAAAGTTAAAAGTCTATTTAATTTAAAAATACTTTTATATTCCCTCTGATAGGCCAAATGATTTGGGTGTCAATAATTGCAGAATTCTTTACTAAAAATTTATCAAGACAAAATTGATGAACTCAAGATTTTTCTTGCTAAACAAGAAAAATTTACACCTTCTTGCTTTCGTTTCTTGAATTTCATTTTCCTTTGAAAAAGCTTTAAGATATTTCTTCTAAACCCAAATGAAGTATAAATCTCGACGTGAAATATATTGAACATGTTATTTCATTTCTAAAAAAGAAGCTTTAAAAAACTCGATGATTCCTTCTAACATTTTTTCCACTATCGAAGTATTCTGAGTATCGAAAAATAAAATGAATAATGTTAACAGAGTTAATATTTTTAACGAAATAAAAAAGGTAATTTCATTTTTAAACAATTCTTGCTGAAGTACTTTAGCAGCTATTAAGCCACTTCCATTTGAGACAGAAGTGTGAAGATATTTTCAGGAAGAAAGAGAAGCAAATAAATATAGATGAAAGAAAAGTTGAGTAACCGAAATGAGTAGTTTGAAGGTATATTTGTTCGCTTGAACTATTACTTCGTGGTTATATATTTATTCTTTTTTTTTTAGGTAAAGAACTTGATCTGTAAGATAAACCACTATTTTATTAATGATATTCTTCATTTTCATTTTCTGAGAATTTGTAGTAAATAAATTTATTCATAACGCATATAATGAAATATTTAGGCTGTAGTTGGAAACATTACTATGAGGGGCGTAGCTACGGCCATATCAATGGTACGGGGTACCAGGGCTACAGGGGACCCAATGTCTAAGTAAAAATGTGTAAAATGCTATCCATAGTCTCGCTCGAACTCTTAGATTTAAGTTTTCACAGTAAACTGATTATTTTTTAATAGGCTAATTGAAGTAATAAATTAAAAATCTTTATGTGGTTCGTTAATCCAGTCCAGAAATCTAGCAAAAGGGTAGAGAAGTACAGCTGTTTTAAAAAAATAACGAACGATAACTTTATTTTAATTTAATTTTACTTTATTTTATCTATTTTATTTTGAATTTATTTATTTGTTTTGTTTTGTGTAGTTTTTGTGTGTAAACGCTCTTATGTTTTTTAAAGGAAATAATAGAAAATCTCATTTGATCTCTATGAACAATTAATTGATTTGAAAACATGCTTAAAATGTGAAATTCAGAAATCTGTCCCATTAACGAACCCATGGAATTATTATTGATAAAATTCAATAGACTTACATTCAGTTTTCCAGAAAATTGTAGTTCATCAAGTATTTTTAATTAATTTTAATTTTAATCCTCAGTTCTAAATGTGTGTGCAGTACTTAAAATTATCAATACCTTATGACAATTTCAGAAAGAATTCATAAACGTAAATATGTTCAGTTTTAAAAACTTCGCTATGCATTTTTGTGTACAAACTCTGTTCAAAATGTTCATGGAAGATGAGTTGTATAAGATTATCGCTTGTACAGATTGTGAAGGGGCATTGTAATAAATTTTTGATATCCTATTATTATGTTAATTTTTAAAATTATTAAAGATCGATATTAGTCTTTTTACGAAGTACAGTCTGAACCACCATTTAGAAATTTACACAAGATGAGATACTGTGGGATAAGATAGGTTGAATGTAGGCATTCTTTTGTTCATTGGCTGTTTTCTATGCTTAATACTGTTCAGTACACCACTGTTTTTTGTGTTACTTTATGAAATGCATTCACCTTCTTTACACATGAAAAGATTTTATATAACTATATTAATTTCAAATACAAAAATATCAAACTTTACTAAAAGGTGTTTTTTCGTAAAGGTGAATAAAACAATAATAGAGTATTTAAAAAATCAATAAAATTAATGTATTTTACGAAATTTATCATGACTTAGAAGTCATTCAAATTTTAAAATATTATACCAGGTCTGTTAGTCTGAGGTTCAAGATAAACATTATGTTCTGACAGTTTATTGATTTTGTTCTAACGTGAGCTAAAATGAGTAAGCATTTCCTTTTGGCAAAAAACATAAGGAGTTTGTTTTTAAATAATATTTTTACTCTAAATTTTAAGATATTAGTAAACAACAATTTTACTCAATTTACTAGGAACATTTCGAAACATAATATCAGCTTAGCCTAGCTGTACATCTATTTTACCAAACCACATTAAAACATACACAGAAAAAAAACTATTGTTACTGATATCTTATAATAGGCTGTTTAGACTTTTTCTGAATGAAAGTAATAACAGAACTTCTCAAATTGTGAGGCATGTATTAGGTTTCTGAAAGTTTATTAGTGACAAGAAAAGAACAGATTAAATAAACAAATAAAGCTAATATTTTGTTTCCATGTGCATCTAATAAGCTTTCCAATGAGCAAATATTTCCAACTTAATAAAGTTTAAATATTGCCAACTAATGTCTTAAAACATAGACTGAAAAAGAAATATTACTTAAAAGCAATTTTTTTAATATTTTGTATCATAAAGAAATGTTTATCTGTTGTAACCCACAACCTATTTTACCTCACCATAACATAAGTTATACCAATCTACTAAACGCTGTATGTAAGTAAAATGAAAAAGCTACACAAATTTCACACAAAAATGTTCATGCAATAATAGTACTTTTTAATTAAATAGATAAATTCCAAAATCCGAAAACCGTTATCTTTTCAAGCCAACAGCCAAAATACTTCCGCCAAAAATACTGCAAACAAGAAAAACATAAATGCGGAATAAGAACTATTGGAAAAAGGGTGTCATTCAAGATTTATTATCGGATATCACAACAATATCCTGAGTTTTAGAAATAATAAATTACGTCTTTTCTGAATAACTAAAATCGATCAGAGATACAATAAAAGCATGTTAAAAAAACATAACAGGAAAATTTTTGGAAAACTTTTTTAAAATAAAAGAATAAAAAAGCTTTACTAAAGAACGCTAATATATGGGCGTGGTACTTAATGAACACTGTATGTTAGATGTCTTACTTTGGAAGATTGGAATATTTACATGGATTTTACATAAACTGTTTCATTTAATGTCTTTCAAAAATGCAGAATTAAGAAAAAAAATCTCGTTCTTAAAATGTTTTGTATCTAATAAGATTTCTTTATTATCATAACATGAATTATGCATGCCTACAAAATGCAAAAACTTCAAACAAATCTAATGTTCTTTTTTATGTATGTCCTTGAAGCAAAAAATAAGATAAAAAAAAAAATAATAATAATAATAATGTTAATAGCAGGATTTAAAACTTTAAAAAATTAATATTTATATGCTGAATTCAAAGTAAAGAACTTCTTATTTTTAAGAAGTTGTGAAGGCTTATGATAAATACCATTAAAAAAATTGGCCCAAGCGTGTTTTGTCTGGATTGAATTAAAGATTGATTATATAAACAATTCAGCAGCAAACGTAGTTGACTTACGAACTTTACATTAACAGCATTTTTTAAAAACAGTAATAAAACAAGTTTCTCCTGGGATTTTTACAAAAAATTTCTTATGTTATTTTTCAATGCTTAAAATCAAGTAATTTAAAATCTTGAAGAGCAATCTCACAATTTTTCACGTTAACTGACACTAAGATGTTTACTTTGTTGTATTAGACCAATATTTGCATTGAACGATCAGTGTTATTTGCAAGTAAAATATGATGTGCGCCACAGTATAACTTGAAAAATTGTCATTAAAGTATCATTCCTAAAGAAATGCTTTAAAAAATGGTTTTGAATAAAAGTACTTAGCTATTCTCGACCGTGATATTAGATGGATGATAAATTATATAAAAGCGCATTAAATTATTATTTCTGCTTTAATTATTTGAAAATATTCAATTATATCTGTAGAATAATTTTCATATTTTGAAGTGCTCTCACACTTTTTTTTTTTGCTGGTAATTTAATGTGGCAAAGAAAATTTCAACATCTCCATAAAATGACTTACTCTGATTGAATCTAGGATGTCGAAAATTGCGATCACGCCCACAAGCTTAAAATTCTCATCCGCCATATATACAGTACAATTCAAGCTGAATTCGAAATAGGCTTTTAGATAGGAATCCAATTTCCTCACAATTCGACTGAAATAGGAGATTTTAAAAATAATTTTCGAAGAAAAATAAAAGCAATATCTGTTATTATACTCCAAGTTTAAATTTTCTGAGTAATATTAGGTGGCTTATTTTTCATTGTTTTGAAATTACTTTTATTTAGTTCAAACGAAATCGAAATTGAAATGTTGAATTAAAACTTGTTGAAATTAAGTACAAAGTTACAAAGTAGAAGAAAAATATTCAAACTTCGAAAGTGAATTCTGTAATCATAATCAGCTATCAAACTACGGTCGGGCTGATTGCGCACAATAGCGAAGAAAATTATGGAAATAAAAGTACACATTTTCCTTTCCTATAGGTTAATTAAAGCAAAGATATCTACAATCGTAATTTTTTTGTCGTTTTCTAGCTTTGCAAACAAATTCCCATTCGCTGTTTCTTTTTCTTTCTTTTTAACACGCTTTTATTAGCTTCACCTGTATGTATGTTTGTATGTTTATAACCGACTCCTTTAGACTCGATTTTGACCCACTTTAAACGGACAGATTTAATTCAAACTTTGTACATTTATCAAGAACCGGTGACAATACAATAATTTTATAAGTTTATCTCATTATCCTGATCAGGATCGCCAGGATTAAATAATTTCCTCATTTCTTATCATGATTGAAATTAGAACACTTCTAAATATTACAATCTTAAGAAAACCCTTTCTTACTGTGGCCGTGAACGTATAGTGGTTAGTACATAGCGTTGTGGCCCTAATAACCCAGGTTCGAATCCTGGTCACGGCAATATTTTTATTTTTACAAAATATCGGCATCCATCACATTATGGAAGAGTTGAGTACAAGAACATGTTAAGGCCATTCTTTTTAACACGCTTTTATTTGTTGATTAGGGACCTATTTTTCCTTTTTAGTGAGGAAGGTAGCATTTAACTGCAGGTTGATTAATACTTTGTTGCACAACAGGGGCGTAGCCAGAAGGGGGCTCAGGGGTCTCCCCGAAATGGGACCCTTTACTTAGCTTACAATTTGATATTTAGCTTACAACTGAACTTTAGCTTTAAATTTGATACCCAGCCCACCCGAAATAAAATCCTGGCTACGCCACAGGTGCACAGTGAAAATAAATTATCTCTTTGTATTTTCCAACTTAGTGCTCCTTAGTGTGTTATGAGAGATATCGAAAATTAAAAATAAATTTTAAATACGTACAGTTTAAAAAAAACTAAAAAACACGCTTTTATAGCAAATCGAACTAAAAAGTGAAAAATAAATATATAGTTTAAAAAACCAGAAAACACGCTTTAGTGATAAATTGAACTAACTGAAAAGCGAAAAATAATTCTTAATATAGAAATAAATCTATAATAATAAAAATGAATGTTTGTAAATCTGTATGTGTGCGGTCTCCAGACAAAACTACTGCACGCAGAACTCTGGAAATTTGAATATATATAAGCCCATGAGTCCGATAATGTGCACCTGAGAATCAGAATTTTAAAATTTTAATTACTTTTTTTAATTATTAATTAAAAACCGTTTTCAGGATGGCATGCTCGGCGAGTTTCGCCAGCATGATACTGTGAAACAAAATCGCATGCATTGGAAAACATGAAATGGCACGGAAATTTAGCCAGTTTTGCGCCAATCTATATCAATAAAAATGAATGTCTGAAAATCTGCATGCGTGCGGTGTCCAGAAAAAACTACTAGACGCAGAACTCTGAAAATTCGAACATATGAGCCCATTCCTTCGGTAATGTACACCTGAGGCTCAGAATTTTGAAATTTTAATTACTTTTTAAATTATTAATTAAAAACCGATTTTAGATCGTCATGTTTGGCGAACTTTGGCCTCATGAAAAGATTTATGCTTGAAGTGAGTGGTAACCGCAAAAGTAAAAAACCGTTTTTTACGTTGCCATGCTTGGCGAGTTTCGCCCGAATGCTACTATAAAACAAATCGTTTGCATTTGAGAAGCATGAAATGGCACGAAAATTTCATCAGGTTTACGCCAAATCTATCTATATAATAATAAAAATGAATGTTTGTAAATCTGTCTGTGTGCGGTCTCCAGACAAATCTACTGCACACAGAACTCTGAAAATTTGAATATATAAGCCCATGAATGCCGATAATTTGCACCTGAGAATCAGAATTTTAAAATTTTAATTACTTTTTTTAATTATTAATTAAAAACCGTTCTAAAACGGAAATTTTCTTACCCTGTGTTACGAATTTTGGGAGCAACCCGCTGTTCTGGGGTTTAAAATAGTTTAAAATTCGTATTCTATGCGTTAAATAGTTAAATTTTGCTTTTTGTTGCATTGATATGTAATGTTCTGGAAATCTCGGGTTCTATGGGTCGTAGGTCTTCGAAAACCTAATTTTGGGGACTTATTTTTAGCGCCAAATTTGGCGATATTTCTTTATTTCCTAATGGGGCCTTTTCATGAAATTTTTTTATGGTATTTAATACGTTTAATGACCTAACATTTCCTAATTTTCAGAAATTTAAATCGAAAATCCTGGATTTTACAAGCTAATTTGATTAATTGATTGAAATATTTAATAACTCCAGCAATTTTAAAGCAAATTATATGTTTATTTTTCTTCATCTATATCTATTCCTTTTACAATACCTGGCCAATTTTTAAAAAAAATTACTTAAAAACTGTGGTTTAAAAAATTATTTTGTGAAAAATTGTTCTGCCATTCGAATACTATGCGAAACTCCCCTTCCGTTTTTTCAAATGGGAGAAATGTGTGACGTCACAGCAGTGAGTTGTTTTTAGTGGTGCGTTTGTAATTACGTACCTGAAACTCTGGAACCATTATCTGCACATTCTGTTATATAATTGCGGCCTAGAGTACTAATCTGGAGTTGCAGTTTACATGTCAGATTTTGTAAATCGCATAATTTAAGGGGTTCACGGGCAACGCCGTGCGGGTCTGCTAGTTCTTAATATAGAAATAAATTATATTCAATTGGTACGATTAGTACAAAAAATGATACAAAAAATAAAGCACAAAGCATCCCACGCTTTTTTCACAATAATACTATTTTTCGTTCATTGATTTATTTCTATATTAAGAATTATTTTTCGCGTTTTAGTTAGTTCAATTTATCACTAAAGCGTGTTTTTTTTTGTTTTTTAAACTATATATTTATTTAAAATTATTATTACCATATCACCATCTGCACTGATACCGAGTTCGGTTATAGGACCGCATCCCTGTTAATAAATAATTAAAATTTAAATCGGGAGATCATCGGGTTAATCGGGTTAATCGAGCTTCATCATATGTAAACGCATTTTAAAAATATTTTCAAACTACTTAATGGATTAGTCAATTTGCCACGAAAATTTAAACTAATAAACGGGCTACTCCAATATCCGGAATCACAATGACTAATTATTACGGTCTGTTGCATTGAAAATTTATTACAATAAGCGGGATGTTCATTGAACCGATTTCGAGGATTCGACTGTACGTGTTGTGCTTTCCCTTTTCTTTTAGTCGGTATCAGCTTAACCCTTTAACGCGCAGTGTTCCCGCTCTGGGAACACCGAACTCTGACGTTTTGACTGTTGCCAGTCACGAAGAATAGATTGGATTTCTATAAAAATAGTTGCGGGGATATAATTCCACGAGAATCCTTTACTTTTTAGCACGTCATTTCCGTAAAAAATGGTCACGTTCTTTCACGCCAGGGCTATGGAAGATGATGAATGACTGAAGAGAAAAAAATGTGACAGAAATGTTTCATAATCGTCAACCTTATTTTTTCCCGTTTCGCGAGTATCACTCATACTCCTTAAGCGTACTCATACGCCTTAAGCAAACACTGTTAAAAATAAGACTTAAAAATGAGTACTTTAATGTACTCGCACTTTTTAAGTACAATTGAATCATAAATGAGTACATGGCGTACTTAAAAGTAAATTCCAATTCAAAAAATCAGAACACGTGCTCATGAATTTAAGAGTAAAGAACTCAAAGCTATCATGATGACAGGACTAAAGCAAAAAATGCCGAAGACAGCAGGGTTTTTCTTTTTTTTATTAGACATCAAATGTAAAATTTTGTATCAAAAAGAAGTAAAAAAGAAAAAATATTTCTGTTAAAAAAATGTGACAGAAATGTTTCATAATCGTCAACCTTATTTTTTCCCGTTTCGCGAGTATCACTCATACGCCTTAAGCAAACACTGTTAACAATAAGACTTAAAAATGAGTACTTTAATGTTCTCGAACTTTTTAAGTACAATTGAATCATAAATGAGTACATGGCGTGCTTAAAAGTAAATTCCAATTCAAAAAATCAGAACACGTGCTCATGAATTTAAGAGTAAAGAACTCTAAGCTATCATGATGACAGGATGTCCAAGTACTCAGAAATGAGTACTAATAGCTTATTTCTAAGTTTTTGCAGTGAATCAATGTGACCTGACAGATACTTTAGCTTGTGTGTATACAATTGACTCCAGACAAGTCGTATTATATAAGACATGAACAAAAAATCAAAATATTTGGAGATAATCCACGCTCTGAATTTTCATCACGCGTTCCTCATTTTTTGTTTTTATCAAATACATATGAAGCCATTTTTTGTTGTTCAAGTGGAAGTGTGGTTCTTAAATATACAAAGTATTACTACAAAAGTGTGAATGCAGAATCAGCTATTTCTATCATTATCAGGGTATAAATTATGGTTATGCAGCCCCCCCCAGTATAGTATATTTTTGCATTTAATATTTTTGAAAAAAATTATCGCATATATTTCTCCAGAGAAAACTTTTTTCCGAATAAAAAAAAAATTTCTGCACATTTCAAATTCTATAAATTTCTGTTTAATACATAAATCCATTGCTTATGCATTAATTTTCCATTTCCATATTTTGCAACTCCAGACACCCATCACTGAATTAATGCGGTTTTCGTCAACGATGAATTATGGATAGTTACTCCTATGGTGTGTGTGTGCTGGCAAGAGAAATGGCCTGCATGATGCACAGTCGAAATTCTCTGCTCTGAATAAGCGAAACGCCGAGTTAAAATCTAGTTAACGCACATGAAAGTCGGAGCTGAAGCATGTGGGACTGCTTTGTAATTCAGAATTGAAAAGGCTGGAGTAAACTCATACTGCTGCTAAAATATTACATTACTTATGCACTCAATAAGTTACTAAAATACACTGTTACGAATTTTTGGGGCAACCCGCTGCTCAGTGGTTTAAACTAATTTAAAATTCGCATTCTGCGCGTCAAATAATTAAATTTTGCATTTTGTTGCATCAAAATCAGTTTATTAGAACGAGAGATGCGGAATTTTGGGTTTCCCCATTGGTTAATATAGGGTTTTCTAGAAATCTCGAGAGATATTGGTCTTCGGGCTTAGCTGACCTCACTTTTGGAGATTTAGTTTTGGCGCCAAATTTAGAGCGATATTTCGCCAAAAAATCACCAAATTTGGAGACATTTCGGTCATCTGTCGTGATTTTCCCAATTGGGGCCTGTAAAGTACGTTTTCCTGCAATAGCATTATATAATAGCGTAATATTACTCTATCACTCCTCTGTTACTCAATGAAAATCGAGTTTGTTCTTGTACATTCCCGTTATTGTTTTCTCTAGAAGCTTCCCTGGTGTTCGGCGTACACCATAAAAGAGACAGCTGATTGCCCCAGTTTCAGTTGGTATCTGTCTGCTACTGAGAATAGACGTCCATTCTGTTCACCGCATTAGCCCGAAAATTGTGCTTTTTAAGCAGTATTTAGCTAAAAAGCTTGCTTTTAAGTTCTGTGTCGAAATTCTTTGTTGCTGAGACTTGAGAGACTGTTTACGATTTCCCTCGTAAGATTCCACTGAATTTTTGCCTGTGAAAGTGTTTTATTTTTTATATGATATATGGCATCTGTGAAAGCCTCTGTACTGAGCGGACTGATATAAGCAAGCTACTGGCCGTTAGTTCCTGTGAATTTTGTACAGCTGATTGTTCGACGTAGTTATAGAAGCAATAAAGTTCATGTTCCATCCCGACAAGTGGACTTTTTACAAGAACTTTCTGCATATACTAGACTTTAGAACGACGAACTCAGGAAACAAGCAATTTTCTGCAAGAATATGTATGAAAAATTGAAAACTTACCTTTTTTCAAAGGATGTCATGTTCAAACTATCTCGTAAGTACAGGATTAGCGAGAAATCAGTTTCTGGCTGCCCAGCTTCGGATAGTTTCTATTGCCCCAAACAGAACAAAACTTTTGGTACAGCTATTAACACCTTGCCTGTGACGCCTGAACTCAGTTCGGGCAAATCTTAAGGCTTCTCAAATAGATTCCACTGCCAAGGGGTTAACCATTTAACGCGAAGTGATTGCGCCGAGAAACCATCTATTCCCATCGTTTTCATTAATATTCGCAAAAAAAAATGTAAGCATTAGTGATATTTCCTACCTCAGTTACAGAAATACCGTCCATAGTTTCCCCAAAACAAGTAACGAATGACAAAGCAAGGACGTGAAGCTTTAATTTTTTTTACAGCAATTTTTAGGAAAAACTGTATATCATTCATGAAATTTATGTCTGAAATATAATATCTCTCCTGGAATCTGAAAAAAAACTAGAGACTGATGCCAAAATGCTTGTGGTTCAAAAGGTCAAACTTGTAATGAACTTGCAATTCATTAAAAAAAATTCAAACTTACTAGAAGTAATATAAGTAACAGGATATATTTTTTCATAAATTGACGTGAAACACTATTGTTTCATTACAGTCATTGATATAGAATGGATAATCTGCACTCGTTGCCTACTTGCACACCAGGCTCAAACTTCAGTCCGAATCATCGAAGCTCCCTGTACAGCTGTTAGAGAATTACACCCTTTGTTAGGTAGTAATTGGTCCAATATTTACATACGTTAAGATGACTCAGTATTTTGACATTTCGCCAACTTTGGTTTTTGTGGATAAGGAGAAAAAGACCAGTCTTTCTTCATAGTCAAGAAAAGCAAAAGTCAGTCACAACGATCTGCACCCAAATCAGTATGTGTAATGATATGTACATGTAATTCTGTACTTACAAACATATCATCACCGTAAAAGACTTGCATTAATGTTGGAATCTAAAAGACGGTTTTCAGTACAATGTCCTGAAAATTCCGGTAGGATAAATACATTCTGCAATGGAAAATAAATTTCTCAGATTAGAACAAATTATTCACCGTGAAGAAGGGCATATTCAACAATTTCGGTGCAACATACGGAAGCATATTCAGTATCTTTATGTGTTATTCATAACAACTTATTATTTTTTTTACATTATTTTATACTGTAATGGTATGTGCAGTATTGAATTATCACAAACTTTTTCTAAGCACTATTTTTCTATTGCACAAACTTTTTCTAAGTATTTGAAACGCTCCTCTCCCTCTATGAAGTTGAAAACTATATTATCGGTTGTTTTTAGTTTGCAAAATCATCTTATGCTCTCAAATTTATACATTTAAAAATTATTTTCCGTAAAATTTTTACACTTCAGCTGATGAAGGATGAAAATTTTTCGCCAGAAACGCACGTCCTGATTCATAAATACCATTTATGTGTGTTATTTTAGGAAGTTCTAATTATTTCATTTGTACAGAAACGTTTCTGAATATTTTTACCGCCAAATGCAGAAACGTTCCTGAATTTTCTTTTACTGCCCTGTATTTAAGTAACGTTTCCTTTTTCTTTTTTTCTTTCGTTTTTTACAGTGTACAAGGTGTAAAAATAATGCTACCAATATCTGATAGAAACAAACAGTGAAAGCCTGTTTTGACTAAATGCAATATTTTAAATACCCAGCATTTGTGAAAGGCTTTAAAATATGAAAGTTTTCCACCTTATACTACAGGGCACTGAGAAGAATCTTAACTATCAAACAAAATCGTAGAGTTCTGAATTTAAAAATACAAAACAACTTATTTTTTGAGAAATTGTGGCTGCAAAATATTTTTTCTTCCCTCTTCTCTTGATGACAATTCAATAAATTTGTTACAGAAAATTAATGTCACACACGTAAGTGCAAAATAAACGCTATTATAAAGTTGTCAGACACTAAACCAGAGAAAAAAAAAGAGCTAAAGTTAGACGTGTTCAATTTTTGTGAGCATTGTACTAAAACAGAAAAAAAATCCGACCTCTAACATAAAAAATAAGTAAAAATGTATTTATGAATATTTCAAGAGTTATGGAGTTATTTTTTTCCTCTTTTCGGCTAAGTGCAAATTAATGATGTCTTCATCACATAAACAATGTAAATGTACAAGATATTTTTATGGCATCTTAAAAAGCTGAAAATAAAATTTTATTTTCAAGCAAATACTTGTTCTTATCTATGATAGCCTGTAATGGTTTTGTAATCTATACTTATAAACATGTTTCTTGTAATAACTCTTCCAGTTTTGTGTATATTCTCCATACAAAAACTTTGTTTTTATATGATTTTAATTTGTATAAAAATTTCAAACATTCATTTCAAATTGAATATATTTAGCAACTAAAATCATATACCTATATGTTGTTTTTATTATTTATTGGGGAAATTAAAGTTGTACATTGAAAAGATCAGAAAAAGAAACTACTAGACCAAGTTTTATCAAAATCCGTAATCGTGTACAACAGGTCATGGGAATTTATTATTCCCTGCACACTTGAGTTGTGCTGCCCTGATTCGGAATAATCTTAAGTGATTCAGTGCAAAAGAACTATTAAAAAACAGTATTAAAGTTTCACGAATGAACAAATTTTGTTACTCAATGCCTATCGTTTTCTCCTGCACCATACTTGTGATTGTATGAGAAATTGATATATGTTTAAAATAATGCCCTCTTTCAAACGTTTTCATTGTGAAATTTTGAAATATTTTCTTAGTAATGACATTGAACTTCGGCCACTAGAAATAAGTTATGCTGAGATTTTTTAAATTTCTAATAAGATTGGGGGGGAGGGTGAAATACTCAATTATTAATTTACTCAAATTAATCATGCAATTTACCATAAATCTGTGTTCCACATCTACATTTATTCATACACACAATGTGTTACAAATTTATAAACATAATATCATACACTGTTTTTGTAGCTATGTACATCAAATTTAAATCATGTTTTTACTACCAAGAAAATGCTGAAGATAAAAACATGATTAATTTTGTTGTCTTAATTTACAGCATAATGTTTTTAACCCTACATTAAAAAAGTAATTACACTTTTTAAAAAGCCCCGCTTAAAAGTTTCTAAATAACGGGGGGAATATGATCGATATTTTTTTTTATATGTTTGTTTTATATTACAACAAAAACTGCCTATTTCAAACATCTGCAGTGTAATAAAATATAATACTCGTTGCACTTACAGTTTTAAGCATCCTTTAGCATAAAAAAATTAATTGTTTACTTTTTTAATACTTTCTAATATGCAAGAAGAAAATATTTTAATGTGTTTTTTAAGGAAAATATAGTTCAGTAGAAAAAAAAAACCAAAAGATTGCGTAGCTTCCAAGCTGAATAATATAAATAAAATTCGCCATCAAAATGCAGATTCGAAGAATGCAAAACATGAAATAAAATTTGAAATATTATATTCAGTGAAATTAATATTCATTTTCTGTTACGATGTCTTTTTCATCTAAAATGCAAAAGAATTTGATTTTCGAAATAAACCGCATTTATATTTATTTTCTGCATTAATATTAACTTTCACCTCAAAAAACCATTATTACATGAAATTAATTTTTTATAGTTTTCGGTGTAGATTTACTATTCATTTATTCATTTATTAAAATTTTTCGGTTGACTAATTCTATTTTATATATATGCAGGTAAATTGCATTACATGGGAGTATTTTAAAATTTACTCTCGACAAATAAATGTATATTTTGTTTCAAAATAATATAATTCGAAAAATTCAACAGTGAAATAAATCTCATTGCACATTATTTCTCGGAATGATTTTTTTTTAATTCACACTTATTTTTGATATGTGTACTTTCCAGAAAAATAGAAAGAAACCATTTTAAGTGCTAAAGCCTATGCTCATAAAATGAGGCGCTATTCACAAAAAGAATCCTGGACACAATATGTCTCAAACAGAACGGCATCCTCTGCTCGTAAGGAGGTATGGACAAAAACAAAAAAAGAGCCATGAGTATATATTACAATCTTCAGTTTCTTGACTGTGCTTTAATAATAACACCATTTTAGATACAAAACACACTGCAAACACCATTGGTTGCACACGTACACTTGCCTTCAATTCATGCAGTACCTCCTACCGGGGCACTTTCCTTCAGTACAAACACAGTCTGTACTGCATACTTTATATGTTAACACTCCCTCACAAGTCTCTCACAACAGCGTCCTCACTATCAGCAAACTCAAAAAATGCTTAAATCAACTATCAAACACATATCCAAGACGCAATGGCATCACCTACACTATCTGGCCAAAAGTATCCGGACACCCCCTAAAAAAGTGGTTTTGGCGGGTGACGCAAATTTGATGCGTAATCGAAAGCTATTACAATGTTGGTAGTGGTTTGTCCGGTTGTATGTATGCATTTGTGAAGCAACGAGTAAGTCAAAGGAGCTTAGTGAGTTCGATCGTGGCAGTATAGTGGGATGCAACTTTTGTGGGAAATCAGTTCGTGAGATTGCAGATATTCTACAGAAGCCTAAATCCACTGTGAGTGATGTAATTGTGAAGTGCAATCGTCGAGGCAGTGAAACTGCAGAAAAACGGAGTAGTAGAGCGAAAAAACTTAGTGAACGGAGCCGCAGAACTCTGAAAAGGGTAGTGGAAAACAATCGCAAGTCCTCGTTGGTAGAAATTTCTCAGGAATTCCAAAGTTCATCAGATGCTAGTGTCAGCAGCAGGACTTTTCGTCGAAAGTTAAACAACTTGGGATTCCGTGGCCGTGCAGCCGCTCACAAACCGAACATCACTCCACAGAATGCGAAGCATCAATTGCAGTGGTGCAGAGATCACCGTCATTGGACTGTGGACGTGTGGGAAACTTTTTTTTGGAGTCGTGGATCTTGCTTCACTGTCTGGCTGTCGGAGGGACGCGTCTGAGTTTGGCGGATGCCCGGCGAACGCTTTTTGCGTGACTGAATTGTGCCGACTGTTAAGTTTCGTGGTGGCGGTATAATGGTGGTGGACGTTTCTTGTGGTTGAGCCTGGGACCGTTAGTACCTGTGATTGGAAACATGAACTCTGCGATGTAGGAGGACATTCTGGACAATGCTGCACTCCCAACTCTGTGGCAATATTACGAGGAAGGCCCATTTCTCTTCCAACAGGATAACTGCCCCATTCACACATCGAGGCTTGCACAGACGTGGTTTGACGAAATGAGCTTTCAAAAACTGGACTGGCCTTCTCAGATCCCCGATGTTAATCCTACAGAACACCTCTGGGACGAATTAGAGCGCTTATTACGTAGCCAGCCAAATCGACTATCCTCACTGCAAGCACTCACTTCAGCCGTGATGGACGCCTGGAAGTCAATTCCTATGGTCACCTAGCAAAAACTGATGCAATTCTTCATAGAGGTGTGCAGGCTGTCATCGATGTAAAAGGGGAACCAACATAATATTAAATATGTGCCTCAGGACGCTCCAAGTCCGTACCACTGGATGCCCGGATACTTTTGGCCAGATAGTGTATGAAATCCTGAAACACGGATCCCGTAATTTTTACGAAGCCTATACAACAGCAAAATAGAATTTGGGATGAGCATTAGGGTGTATCGAAAAGACAAGAATTCTTTTCTCAACACCTAATAGTGTATGAAATCCTGAAACACGTATCCCGTAATTTTTACGAAGCCTATACAACAGCAAAATAGAATTTGGGATGAGCATTAGGGTGTATCGAAAAGACAAGAATTCTTTTCTCAACACCTAATACCTCGGAAAAGATATGAATTCAGATGCATAAAAAGATGTGAAAAAAGAAATAAAACCGGTTCATGTCTTCCGATTGCGTATCAGCCCTAAGTTTGCCCTAAGTATCAGCCCTAAAGTTTGCTGAAATTTGGAAAAATTCACGTTTTTACGGTAATTTTTAAAATTCGCCTGTTTTTGAATTTAATGGATCAAATTCTTATGTATTACCACAAAAAAGTATGCTCAAACATTAATAAACCTATCAATATTTTCCGGTAGCGCATTCCCTTACAAATTCAGTAAGTGTTTGATAAATATTTACACAAACAATGGTAGATTGCAGTTAAAAAGAAATAAATATACAAATTTTCAATTTTTTTTGTACTGAATACAATTTTAAAATTAAATTATTTTAGAATGTTAGTAATACTTGTAAACAGTTTTTTTTATTGATAAAAACAAAGTTTTTATGTGAGATGTTGTAAATCCAAGAAAATTGTGTTGTAAATCCAAGGAAATTGTCTTGTTTGTGTGGACACAAATGAACTGTTTTCATTCATTTTTAGCTTAAGGTACTTTGAAATGGGACTTATGGGTGAAGTTAGACATTGTTCATTGTGAAAGAGCAGTCATTTTTTATAAAACTATCTCTAGAATCAGCTCTACAAACTTTACGGATTCCATAACGAGTTTTACACATCCTTCAACATTCTGTGATTGAACTGAGAATGTATTATGTTACGTCAGGCACAGTTTGAGACACTTTGGATTTATAAACATAAAATCTGAAATTGTTAGTTAGAAACACACCTAAATTAAAAATTGGAAAGTAGCACATTTCGGGTTGTACAAAATGTCCGCCCTTCATCAGCTCCAAGAATGCCAACCTGCCTACAAGTAGAAAGACAGGAAAATGAGAGAATAAAACAGAAGGTAGGTAGGATGCATAGAAAAGAGAATGTGCAGAATTTAAATTTGAATGTCAGCACTGTTTGTGCTGGGGGGGGGGGGATTTAGAGACCCAGATTCGGAGTGCATTCTTAAGGAAGAACTATTTAGTTGCAGCGTTTTTCGTTAGAGAAAAGGCATATGACCGGATGCAGAGATATTGTATCCTCCGAGACTTCCATAACCTTCTTCTGTGGCAACCTGCAAATTCTTTTAAAGAGTTTTCTTTACTACATAATTTCAAAATATGCATCATCTGTTCCAGATATCTTATATGTAGATGATCTCCAGATCTCATGCCAAGTAAACGATATGCGTTGCATTTAAACCAGTTGCAAATCACAATCAACCGTATTCTAAAATAGTGCAGTACAACGGTTTGAATATCTACAGAAAAGACAATGGCGATGCATTTTGGAGAGAGCAGAGCAAATATCTGGATCCGAGACTTAACTTCGATCATGCTAAAATAGAAATCCATGATTCTACCAAATTGTAGGTGTGAACTTAGACAAAAAAAACTCACGTTTTCAAAACACATATCTTTAATCCGCAGCAAATGAGAAAGAAGTTTCAATATTTTAAAGGTGCTGTCTAGTACCTCATGAGGGGCAGATAGTGATGCAATGTTACGGATATACCATGCTATTATCGATTCAAGCATATAATATGCATGCTTTGCCTGTGGATGAGCTTGCAAATCTATTTTTAAAAAATTCAATATCGTAAATCATGCTGCACTCATTTGCACAAAGGAAAAACACCACGACCTTCTTTGACAGTCCATTCCGACTTTGTGTCCATGTATGCGTGACAGAGTCCCATTTTGACAGTCCATTCAATTAAATTATAGGATTTTTTTACCATTTTTGATTGAACTTTGTTACATATTAATTTTCATTTATCCTATGCCGTTACCTGGTTCTTTAACCATTTTACGCCTAGCCTTCCTCATTGCCATTCATCTGTTGGGCATGTTAGAGCCAGTCAGATCCCGTTATGGTCGACGTCCGTTCTTCCCTGGTTACACAATTAGTAAATCTTATCAGCGTTTAGTTCGATACGGTGAAGGTGAACTTGCAAATAGAAGGTTCGTCCGAAAAATTCGATGAATGGTCCCACAATTTAAAAACCGCACTGGTTAGGATATTGCGCTCACGCACACGCACTGAGAGACAAGGTAACTAATGCTCCACAACGTCCAAATAACAAAACTTAAACAGAAGTACGTGCTATGACCAAAATAACGCAGTCACAATGAGAAGGCATGTCATTGCGTAAGGAAATAACACGTGAACATCATGTTTTCCTTCAAATTAAGTTTAACGGCGACATAAACATGTGAAATTGTAATAAACGTTTATGGAGTAGTGAGTAAATGTGTGTTTTTGAAAGCTTTGAAGGCTTTTGCGACGTAAAGGAAGCTGTCGATGAGCCGCTTAAGTCATGCTCTTGAGAATCCTCCATATTCTCCAGATATGGCACCAGCAGACTTCTAATTGTTCTAATCCCAACAAAGAAGTCTTCAAAGGAATACGCTTTGCTGAAAATGTGTGACAACGATGATGGATGCAAAAGCATGTGACTACGGTGCTTTGAGCTAATCCGAAAGAAGCATTTCCTGAGAGTTTTTAGCAACCATACAACTGATGCCAAAGGTTTGTTGTAACTAATAGTGATTACTCTAAAAGCCAGTAGAGGCATTTTGTTTGTAACTCTTGTTTCCTTTCTTTTATGGAACCATTCACTGAACTTTCGGATCCACCTGGTAGCCATTTCCGGTAATCATTCGGAAGCGGGCGACGGCCTCGGGTGAAGTGGAATTGGCCCAACCATAACAAGATTCGCTCATCATTTGCCAATCCTTAGGCACTTGAAAGCCTTAGATGTGATGCTGTTAACAATGATAGTGATCAGATTATCACCCTAGTTGCATATCCAGGAAAAGCTCCATACGTTCATCTCAAGGGCATCTGAGGACCATGTGTATGTGCTGCGCACTTCCGTATGTGCTTATGTGTTCAAAGTACGTCAATATATTTTACTGCAATACGTTTTGATTTATGGTCATTCATAATTTAGAATAGCTTTTTAATTAACTACCAGCTAATTCAAATCATTACTAAAACTCTGCAAAGTAATCCACGATTGATTGAGGATCATTAAGCCGTCTTTCATTGAAAATTCTTATACGCTATTCTCAGAATTTAAATTCTGTTTAACATACTATTTTTCTGGGTACAAAATCTTTAAGATGTTTTCGTGTTATCGAAAAGTAATCATTTAAAACTTAATTTCATGCCTCAAAACACCCACCAATGAGTTTTTGTTCCTGCTATGAGGTTTCGTTCACAAGCTAGTTCGTGCAAACACTTTCGCCAAAAACCTCACTATTAACAAGAGCGTTGGGAAAGAATTTTTTCCTCTTCTGAAACAAAATAACTGTATGCCAGCTATTATTTTCTCTTTCCTTTATCATTATATCTTTATAACACAAATTTAATGGCTTTCTAATATCACCAAGAGATAGTGGTAAATATTATAAAAATATTTTTAAAAATAGGCAACACACAGAAAAAAATGTTGCATATCATTATTTTTTCTTAAATATATTTTAGCTTCAATAGTTCTGTTTTAGCGTGAAAAATGAACAAGAGCCTATTTTGAGATAGTGCATTATTACAAGATAATGGAAAACAAAATAAATAACAGAAAGCTGATTTAAGCGAATAATGTGCGATTTTTATAGCAGTTCCTAAGCATGTGTCAAGATATCTTAAATTATGCTAGGTTTTATATGCTTGATATCCATCTAAGTAATTCATAAAAACGCATTTAATACTACGATATTTTATAATATATGCTAAAATGGCAAACTGGAGATTATGTCTATTATAATATTTTGAATACTCTAAAAGTTTTATTTTTGCGAGCCTTTAATTTTTGCGATTTTCGCGAGCCCTGCGTAATCGCGAAAATTAAAACCTTCTGAAATGCTTTTTTTCGCTTCAAATAATAATAAAAAATCAGAAATTTTTCACTTACCAAAATTTAATGATTTATTGCGCAGTTACAAACTCTTTCTTTGACAACTTTGTTTCTTACAACTTGACTTTCCTTCTTACAACAATTTTTTGACTACTATACAACTATTTCTTGAATATAAAACGATGCTTCAACTAATAGAATGCAGCTCATTCACTTCAATATTTATACCAGCTTCTTTCAAGCCATTGAAAATGGGAAGGGGGGGGACGAATTATTTTGACAAAAGGAAGTTGCTTAAAATGCCTTATGCAAAATAGGCTCTATATTTAAGTACTTTCGGGAATTTTCAACTTTCGCTTTTATACATATAAAATACGCGAAATCACCGATATCTTTACTTTCGCGAAAATTACGTCTCGCGAAAATAACGGATTTACAGTAGTATATACACTGAATCCTCCTCAGAAACGATTTTCTGTATTTCAAAAGTGTCAACTCTTCAAATTCTCTTCAATTAAAATTCATAAAATAATGTCACATTTAAAAAAGTACTTTGTTGCTTAAAATTTAAAAAAATTATGTTAATTCGCAATAGCAATATATATATATATATATATATATATAGTTTCTCCTTTGTCATATGTCATTATATGAATAATCATTTTCTAAGACATAACTTTTCCAATAGTTCCTCCCATTGTGCTGTAACGGTATTCTGTTCACTGGCCTCCAGTTTTTACTACAACACCTTTACATCTTTTGTAGAGTGAAATCAATCTATCAAAAATTAAACTCACGTCCAAAATGTAAGCAAGAAGCTGGAAAAGGCGAAAAAACAAAAAAATACTGAGTTGACTGACCCTAAAGCCTTCAGGAAAAACGAAAATATTTTGGATTCATGAAGAAAATAATGCTTTAAGTCCAAAACAATTGAAGAAAACAGGCATTATCAGCATTTGTATGTAACCGCCCCTCGTCCAAATGTAAAGCTTCCAGCCTGTTACTATGATTTCACACTGAGATGATCAACCACCCCCGCGTCCAGTAATTGCCGTTTCTGCTCTTGCATTTTGTAACTCTGTGAGAGCAGCAGCGGATGAAAAACGAGCAGACACAGCCCGACCGATGGCATCCCGAAGATTTTCAATGGGATTAAGGTCAGGCTAGTACTCCGGCCAATTGATACGAGCAATAACTCTCACTCTACAGTTAGTCTTCGAGACTACTAGCTCCATGGGGAGCGCATTCTCGCCTACTGAAATGAAAAAACGACCGACTGCTGCAGCGTACAATCTCAGAGTAGGCTCTAGTACTTCATCCAGATACCGGAAGGCTCTCACAGAACCCCGTTTAAAAGATATGCATGTGAGTGTGATTCCTCCCTGAAATCACTGCCCAATCCATGATGCCTCCAACTCGGAATGTGTAATAATGTATGATATTCTTAGGTCGATTCTGTGTGCCTTGTTCTCTCCAGAAACGTTGACACGTTGACAGTTAAAACTTAGAGAGTGAACATTGGCATATCAAGGAAAAATAACGTTCACTCTCTGCCATTTGTCCTTTGGAAGCAGTAGAAAACCGTTTGACTTGAAAATAAATCAAAAGAAAGTTCTGAATGATTTTTATCAGCACTTATATGCAACAACTCTAATCCATCATAATGCTAGCTCCTTACAAGACTGCCTTTTTTGCGTACTTGTCGACACTATACACCTTGAGGGGCTATTATAAAGGAAATGTTCATTCTTCTATCTATCTCTTCTGCGAAGTGTAGCCTCTTAAAACCAGATTGTCTTGCAAATATTAACATTTCCCACTCCGTGCTTAGCTTTGGCTGTGAGTGTTTCATCCTCATTACACACTGAAATTATTATTTAGTGATTTTCTCTTCATGAAAGGTTCCACTTCCTGAATTTGTTTTCTCTATTACTCAAACAGCGTAAACTTAGCATAGGTAGAATTTTTCCAACGGCAGGTCATCGTCTTAATTTTAAATCTTAAACACAGGATAAAAATCCTATGTATTCGTGCTCATTGCGGCAAAATGGAGACGATTCACAGCGTTGCTGCCCGACATGGGTATTTGAATATTCCCCTGGCATTCTTCTTGTGACAGAAAGGACAATTTCTCGCTTTTTTCTGGTGCTTCCTGATTATAAAATTATATTTTTAAAACTATTTGTTTAATTATTTTATGTACCTAAATTTCATTGAATTGGGTTCCTTTATTAACGCAAATGCTATTTAAACTACTGCACTAATTATAAGATGCTTTAAACGAGATCAATTACTTTTTATGTTAGTAGGAATCAAATTCGTCAATAATAAGAAAACAAAATAAATAGTCAGATATGTAGATAGATGCTCAATAGACAGTAAAAACTCTTTAAAAATATATATTGCTTCTTTCTTACTATTCGTACGTTTAACAATCAGCAAAGTTTTAGAAAAAAAATTGTTAGTTAAATATATTTCAGCCGTTTACTGTAAGAATGATATCGGATTTCTAAAGAGAAATATAATCAAAATTCTGTGTAACTTTGTTTACGTTGTTTACCATTTAAACGAATGTTTATTCTTTCGGGAAATTTAATTTCATTTATTTCACGCTAGATACCCTAGAGATTGACTCTTTTTTACAAAATCATTATGTTGGTTTAGATAGGACTTTCTTAAAAGTTTCTATGAAACTGCATGCAATTATTTGAAGATAAATTTCAAAAAAAGTATTAATTAAGCAGCAGAAATCAGGCGTTCTCATTTTATTTTCTTAAAAACAAAATGCAGCGAGTAATATAATATTTTCCTTTTAAGTGGATGTAAATTTAAACAGCTAAATATTCCAGTTGCTAATAGTCATTATTTTGAACTGATTTTTGAACAATAGAAAAAAATATCAGATGAAGCAATGGTTCATCTATGTTTGTTTTAAAACTTTCCCATGTTCTTTAATTTTACTGCGTTAATTAAACTGTTTGAACTCTACAAAGAGAAGAGAATAATTGTTTAGGTTCTGATCACAAAATTTGAAATGCATGTTCATAATAAATGCGCATTTCTGTTTTTTTATGAGAATAATAAGAATACTTATACATTTCAAAATCGCATCATTGTTTTGAAACTTTTTATGAAGACTACATAACACACAATTTTTAGGTGCATTCTAACAAGGCATTTTTAAAGGGAATTCTTTTAAGGGCTTATGGACAATTTCATACATATACATTTTATGTCTGTTTAGAATAAATAAACACTCAAAATATGGCTTTTAAAAATGTATGCAAACTCGGTATGGCTACAATAGAGCCTTAAAAACAGTAGACACAAACATTCCTTGTCAGAAACTATACTTTTGTTGTTATACGTGTTTCTCGCAGTGGAGTAGCGTGAGGGAACACTTGTACGCTCAGCGTTTCCAGAACATTTAAGAATTACACAATTTTAACAATTGTAATATTTATCATATTTTAATCACAATTAAATTTCCTTTTTACTTCCGTGTACGGAGTATAAGGAAGTAATGTGGTCCCGAAAAATTTCGGGGGCCAAATTTCGACGAAAAAAACGATTTTGACTACCTCTAAATTTACTTTTAAGAATTTCTTCGATGCATCTCATCGTAAGCTAGTATGTATGTTCATAAAAATGCGTCTGCAACGCATTTTGACCAACGGCGAGTCTATTTTGACCAGTTTTTCTATGCCGTCTGTACGTACGTACGTATGAGAGGTGTTCCTTATATCCGTATCCGTATCCGTATCCGCGGATATTTGAAGAAAAAAATATCCGTATCCGTCAGAGCGAAATACAATTATCCGTATCCGGGTCCGGATCCGTCAAAGCGAAATAAAACGCTCCGCATCCGGATCCGGGTCCTCATACTTTTTAGCGGATCTTCCACGGATCTTTTAAAGATATTTCAGAATAAATGGAAAAAAGAAAATCAAATTATTTCATTATTTATTTTTGTATAATTAAACATACCGTGTTTACTCATGTAATAGTCGCCCTCGCATAACAGTCTCACCCCTGTTTTGAAGCACACAAAATTGTTAAAATATCTTTCCTGCAGAAAAGTCGCAGTCACGTAGTCGACATTTATGTCTATATAAAAATACTAGCTGAAGTACCCGTCCTGGACGGGTTAGTGAATGCAAATTTCCCAAAAGCAAGAACTTTCGTCAGCATTGTAGAAGTACACAGAATGGATGTAGTATGTTGCCAAAGAAGCGAAGTTATAATTTTTATGCATTGTTAAAATATTACAGGGTAGAGAGTAACTAAGTAATATCATTTCATTCGCTTTAGTCGTAATTATGTGATGCGCGAACGAATATTTACGCATATTGAAATAAGTTTCGCAAAATCTCAAAATCTAATCAACATTTTTGAAAAATTCGAAGCCTAGAATTTAAGTTGAGTGACAACCTATCATGTCACCCAATTTCATTTCATGCCCTGCAGTCTTTATTTCGTGATGCTGGAACAAAATTTCAGCATTTTAAAACGATTTTTACAAAATCTCAAAATGTAATCAAAATATTTTAAAAATTCAACGCCTATAAATTAAGATTAGCAACTACCTATCATATCACTAAATTTCGTATCATTCGTATTAGTCGTTATTACGTGATGTTTGAAGAAATATAAACGTATTTTGAGAGAATTTTCAGAAAATCTGAATCTAATAAAAATATTTAAAAAATTGGACACCTATGGTTTATGTTGAGCAACCATCTATCATGTGACCAAATTTCATATCATTCGCTTTAATCGTTATTACGTAATGCGGGAACAAAGATTCACTCATTTTTAAACGATTTTCGCAAAATCTCGAAATCTGATCGACTTTTTTAATTAGATGCTTATAGTTTAAGGTGGGTGACCACCTATCATTTCACCAAATATCATTTTTTCACCTTTGCAGTTATTACGTGATGTGCGAACACAAATTTACGCAGTTTGAAATGATTTTCGCAAAATCTCAAATTCTAATCAAGATTTTTTTAATTCGGCGCCAATGTTTTAACTTGAGTGACCACCTATCATGACACCCAATTTCATATCATTCGCTTCAGTCGTTTTTACGTGATGCTTAAACAAAAAAAGCGTCACGGACAGAATGACAGAACGACAGAATGACAGAATGACAGACAGACAAAATTTTTTTTGAGGGTCGCATCGGATTCCCGGGTGCTTGAAACGGATAGAAATCCCGAAATTTTTGAATTCCAAAAAATGTACAGACAAAAGTCTAATTATATTTATATAGATTACTAAAAAGAAAAATGCCTCTTTTTGCGTATAATTGGAGAACAGATCATTTAATATACGGCAGATAAATTGAAAACAGTTGGTACATTAGTTATTTTACTATAATACCAATAATATTCTAGCATTAGAGTGTTCAATATTACATATAGTAGACATTCCCCGCATAATAATCACACCTAGACTTTCACTAATAAACACTGGCATAAAAAGTGCGACTATTACGCAAGTAAACAAGGTATATATTTTTCCTAATTTAAAAATAATAAATATTGTTAAAGTGAATCGTCTTGTTTAGTATATAATTTTGTTAAAATTAGTATCAGAAATTGAGATCTATTATGCACTTACAACTTGCTAGACTGTTTAATATTTCTATGGGAAGGCTTAATGCAATTCACTCCCAGACACTTTTAGCGCCCCATCTTTTATTCTTGCAATAGAAAGTCAAAAAGTTTTTGGGAGGGTTTAGCTCCTTACTAGTTACGCTAGTAGTAGTAATAAGCTTAATAAATTCAAAAAATCCTGTTTTCGTCTTCGCCCCCCCCCTCCCCCTCAATTATAAAAACCTAATTTTAGGAGTTTTCAGATATATCATGTCACATTTTCGTGTTATGAGTATTTAATATTGTAGCATATTTTCCTTTTAACGTTTCTTTGCATCAGTTTAGCACCAGCAAACTGAGCAACATTAATTTTATTCGTTTTAAATATGAGAACCTTCTGAAGTAATATGGTAGTATCGCAATCTATAAAGAAGAAATAAAATTAGTTTAAAAGTTAAAGTTTTATCTTCATTTTGAGAATGCATTAAATTGTAAAAAAAATATCAGATATATATTTTCTAATAATTTCGACTATGTTTCGTTATGAAAAATATGAAGTTATTTTGTTTTAGTGAAATCGAAATTTATTATTAACTACTTTTCTCAATTTTAACTGTAAGAATGTTTTTTTTTTAATTTGATTTTTATTCCTTGTAAAGTCAATAATTTTTAAATATCATATCAGTATTACTCTGGGTTTTATATGAGATAGCTTTTATTGCTGAAAAAAATGCAGACGTTCTATTTTTGTGTAATTTGAAACTTCTGAATTCTATCTGCTATGATATTTCTATTTTTAAAGTATTTTTTTTTCTTAGTGAAAAAAACCTGACTGATTTAATACAATTCATGGTTTCTCAAGTAAAATTTGCCATATTTTGAAATTAAACAGAAATGTTTCACTTTATTTGTGAACACAAGTTTTTTTTTATTTTAGAAAAAGTAAATTTTTCATTTTGGTAGTAAAAAATAATTAACTTATATTTCAAGTTCGGAAGATAATTGGTAAACATATTTTTCTAACAATTTAATGGAATTATGTGGTGAAAAATATTGATTAATATTTTATCTAGTGAAATTTAAGTTTATAATATTCTTTTTTTCTCATTTACATGTTAACTAAAATACTCACTGATTTATCTTTTTGTTACCTCTCTCATTTTCTTGTGATATTTTTTGTGATATTTTATTTTCCTGGTGTGAATAAATAATAGATTTCTTTTTAGTTCAGAATATGTTTTGCAATTATTCTAACTATCAAGTGAATACATAGTGAATACAAAATTTATTTATTTATTTATTTTTTAGCATTTTAACAAGATTATCAAATTTTAAGATTACTAAATTGAAATAGCATTTCATATGCTCTTCATCATTTAGCTGAAAGCTAAATATTTAATGTTCAATAAACCCGCAACTAAGCTTAAATGAAAAATAATGGTCCTTTATTATGCTTTTAGAAAAATTACATTGTTTACTGTATATGTTTATACAACATCAATAATTATTTTTCAAAAGTCAAACATTGGCGCAACAGCCCCTCTGCGGTGCCAAGACCTGCGCTGCCCAACCCCGACCATAGGCTCTGGGGTGCGGATGCATATGCCTCGGCCAGGTGGTCAGCCTCACGCGAAGCCCCCAGTGTTTGACCCCAAGCAAGCTTGGTCCTCATTTTATCGACCCACTCAATGGATGAAAGGCTGAGTCGACCTTGCCCAGCCCGGGATTCGAACCATGGACCTGTGGGACGGCAGCGCAGTGCACCACTGGGCTTCACTATAATTATTTTTAAATATATAATATATTCAAGTGTCTTTCAAAAATAGCTGAGTTAATAGTTTTAATGAATTGATTTAAAAGGGCGATTCAAAGTCTTAGACAAAAATCAATAAATTTGCAAAAAAACAAATAAATAAATAAAAAAAAATTGAAAATTTAAAAAATTAAGTATGGTAAGTATTACAATCTTATTTTATTTTAATCCTTTTATGAAAGTTCTAATTATTGAACAAAAAGAATATAAAAGAATAAAACCTACGTAAGAAACAATACTTTTAAGCATGTTAAATTCTTGTCTTATAAAGAGAATTTTGCCTAAGAATTCATTTTAGATTGATCATAGTTTATACTTCCTTTGAGTAAATAATGTAAATCTATCTATATAAATAGACTTTTGTCTGTACATTTCTTGGAATTCAAAAATTTTGCGATTTCTATCCGTTTCAAGCACCTGGGAATCTGGTGCGATCCTCAAAAAAAAAGTTTGTCTGTCTGTCATTCTGTCCGTGACGCTTTATTTGTTTAAGGATCACGTAAAAACGACAAAGCGAATGATATGAAATTTGGTGTCATGATAGGTGGTCATTCAACTTAAAACATAGGCGTCGAAATTTTAAAAAATCTTGATTAGATTTTCAGATTTTGCGAAAATCGTTTCAAACTGCGTAAATTCGTGTTCGCACATCACGTAATAACTGCAAAGGTGAAAAAATGGTATTTGTCTAAATGATAGGTGGTCACTCACCTTAAACTATAAGCATCTAAAAAAAATGGACAGATTTTCGGATTTTGCGAAAATCGTTTCAAACTGAGTGAATTTTTCTGAATAACACTAAATAACACTCTGAATAACACTAAAGTGTCAACTCCATTACAGTAGATACTTTATAACTAGGACTATGCAAGGACTTCTTTTACATAACATGGGGTACTTCTTATCTGTTGAGATTCTTTCATCAAGTCATTCCTCGTGATCTGAAGCTGAGAATGGAATATAATTTCGTTATTCCGATATTACATATTTTTGTCGGGAAAGAAAATTTAAGGTATTCAGATTTGAAGAAGGTCTAAGAGTTCTTAAAAATAATAAATTAAGTTAAACGTTTTGAACATAGAAATAAACGGTTTAAATTTTATAAAACCGTTGTAGCTCGCAATGCTCACAGTGAAATAATTATTGCACTGCAGCACTTTAAATCCTCAAAAACAAATTAAAATTGTGAAATGAAACATACAATGAAATGAAACTGTGAATTTTATAAACTTGATATGTAGTGAATTCTTCTAAGATAATATATGTTCTCTTTGAGTCAATTAATAGATGTTGCATTATAATCAATTATGAAACGCATTCTAAAAATGAATTTAATCAGTTGCAGAAATGAGTTAAATTCATTGAAAACTATTATATTCATTGATTGAATTTTATAACGTTTAAGCTTCTTATTAATCACGCATGACAAATTATTATAACTTTTCAAGCACACTAAACCGTTTTTTGAAATTTACCATAAGATGGAAATCTATTTGTTTAATTTTTCCCAGAATTAAATCGGTTATGTAAAGCCTTTTTAATAAAGTATCTGAGAAGGAGAATGTAAATTCAACTCATTCGATATTTCCATGCATAATTTTAATTTAAGAATCATTATCTTCAATAATTCTGCAATGTACATTTTGAAAAATTCAATTTCTTTTTTTCCGAATTTGAAACTTGATATGAAATTCATTTTTTATCCAGTTGTATTAGTCTCAAGATGGTTAGAAGTAATAATTTTTAATTTTAGAAAATGATCTAAATTTTATTTTTCACTGTTCATAGAATTTAAGCTAAATTTTTATTTCATAATATCAGTTTCGTTTTTTGTTAATGTTTTAAAAATTACTATTAAATGCAAATAAATAACATAATATTATACTGAGAAAACTTTTGTTATTGCACTAAATCAGGAAAAATACTAAAGCTTATAATAATATTTCAAATTATAATCTTTATTATGTAAAAGAAATATAAGTATCTTTTTTATGTATAAGAGCTGATTTGTTTTGTTCTCCTAAAATCTACTACTTCTTTAACAGTCTTTCTAGAAATTAAATTTTTCAATTGAATTTCTCTTTGCGAATTTATATTAGAGCATTTCACTATTTTGTAAAAAGAAAAAAAAAGGTTTAGGATAGTTCTTGTTTTAGAGAAAAACTCTTGAACCGAACAATTAATGATTTATTGAAAATTTTCATGCACAGAGGCACGAAAATAAATATTTGATTCAAAGTATCAAAATACGTAAATTAACGTGACACTATAGCAAATTTTTTAAGCATTTCAGTTTTCTCTGTTTTTCTCTCTATTATTTATAAAACGGAAGAATGCGTTATTTTCTATACAAACTGCTTCCTCTTTTAATAGCTTTAGAGATAAATTTTATGCGAATTTTGATACTTTATTAAAATTCTTGGATTGATATACCGCGTTTACCACACCTAAAATAAGAGAAAAAAAAATCTTAATCCAAAGTCATTTAAAGATCAATTAAAAGGGAAGAATTTTTAGATACATGGATGTAAAGAACTGCTGACCATTCGCTGCCAGATTCATTGCACTGACATGTACGAACTCCTGACTGAAGAACCAACATTCCAACCACGCTTTTTATAGGGTTTTTGCACTGAATATATGGCGAATTTGTGGCTGTATTGTGTCTAATGTCTTGCCACCGCTCCATACAAACTTCCTCTATGCTCTCCAATCGTGCTTTTGTTGGACATCCTCAGAGCAGTTTTTTGCGAGTGCTTAGCGTGACCGTTTTTTATTATGCATGTACCGTGCTAACGTTCTTAAAGGTTTGCACACGCGCAGAGCATTTGCAACGGGGATAAAAATAGGCGTTGCCATTCGAAATTTTAGAGTTTCTGTACCCATAACCGTAACCATAAGCGCCACTTTGTTGCCACCTTGGAGGAACGAATAGTAAATATGGACTGGGCACCCGCTAGTTCTTCTATCGGGATAAAATGAAGTAGCTGTACGCATAGCCTTTGGGGGCGGGTCTCGATAAATCGTATGAGCTCCAAACGGCTCTTTAGCTCCGAGCCACTAACCCCAAGGCTACGTGTAGGGTTACTTCATTTGTCTCCCCCGAGAAAAACTAGCGGAGTGAGGAAAAATAGGTTTCAGTTGTGGCTTCACTTTTTCCCCCTCATGCCTCTTTCATATTATTCTCTCCTCCGAGGTTGCCACAGAATTACGAGTTCATATCTTTGAATATCTATGCCTGAAATCTCATCTCTATCGGTTGAACGGAACGGTAGCTATCTGTCCATATATTAGCAATGATCTTTTATGACCACCCTGTATGCAGCATTCTATAAGTTCTGAGGGGTTGAGGTAGAGAAAGACGTTTATTTTATTCAGAAATTCTTCTGTATTTACAGATAAAGTGTTTTCTACTTACGTAGTATGCTTCGTTAATTCCTCCATTCATTTATTTTTTTATTTAATGTAATGTGCGGAACTTTCAAAATGAACTTAGTTTTACAACAATTCAAACTACAGGAAGCGAGGGAAAAAATTGAAAAACAATTTTCGCCAGCATCTGAAATTCCGTTGAAGATGAAGCAATAAGGAAGAAGTGATAATTCTTAGAAAATACTTTTAATAAAGATATATTGCTGAAGTTGAGAAGTCGATATGAAAAGTATTACCGCAGAAATATTTTTCAATTTACGAACTATTTCTCAAAGTTTCAATTTTGTGTAATTTCAACGAATCGTTTTAAGTCGTGGAAGAATTTTTCTTCTGCATTAGAAGTTTTTTGAGTTATTTGTTCTTTAAGAGAGAAAATGAACTCCAGAGGTAGAAAGCTGTTATATTTTGTTTGAGAATTGAAATTTTCAAAAGAGAAATTTCCGATATGTGAAATAACAGATGTAGAAATTTCTGTGGAACTGAAAATTGATTTTTTTTTTCTTTTTTAATAATACACATATAATATACAAATATTACACATATAATATTTTAATATTCTAATGCTAGAAATTTTGTAAAAATGAATTTTTTTTCATCAATAGGCATACATATAATATATAAATATTACATATATACAAGTAACATATGCATATAATATTTTCCTGTTATAATTTAGGATAAAATTTATAATCTTTATGCATGATTAAATGATATCCTATTTTTAACACATTCTAAAATTATTCAATTTTTACTACAAACATTATTTCGAATACTCAAAAAATTTGTCAAATTTACTATTGTTATGCATATTTAAAACATTAATGCAGGGTACTTCAAATTCTTTGGTCAGAAGGAAAGTTCTTATGCTATTGACTTTAGAGCCGTATCCCAATTGCCTGACTAATGATTTCTAATGGCTATAAAGTTATTTTTTATGCAATTAATTTTGCAATGTTTCTTTCTTTTAAAATATAAAAAATAGCTTTCTAGGTGATCCTGCGTACACAAAAATATCCAGTTAGTAACCTAAAGTTTGATTCTTCAAAAGTCTTCGGAAACAAAATCATCTTTTTAAACACGATACTCAAGATATACGAAAACTAAAATATGAACTTATTGAAAAATTTTTCTCTGTTGATGATAAAGATTTCGATTAAAAATCTCTCATTGTGGGGCTGTGCACAAATTAAATATGAACTTCTTCTTTTTTCTTTTAGTACGTGTTTTTTCTTTCTGTTTTATCATTCTTTTCTCTTTATTAAAAAAAATATGGATTTTTTCGAAATAAAAAGACTCAAATCGGAAATAGTAAGCTCTATTAAAGTAAGCTTCACAGCGCATATACAGCAGATCTTCAACAAGTACCCATCTCCAAGTGTCACTCCCTTTCAGAGTAGAGTCATCTTATATATGATAGTTCACTCTTCGGAAAACGGATAGTAAATAAAAAAAGAGATGTTCCTTTGATCGTAATAAATGTAACTTTTTAAAAGTATGATTGTGTTTTAGCGTCTTGGAGTTTCGAGCGGTGGGGTCGCGGTTTGAATCCCATTAGCCCATGATTGTCACTTTTCCCTTGTGTTTGTACTTGTTGTGCTATTCTGTAATTGTTAATGACTGTCTTTGGAATAAAAATGCACTTACATGCAATGCAGTGATGAAAGGCCTATCATATAGCAGCCATATATCACATTAAACTCTCACAAACAAACAACTAATGCTAAAAATATATACTATTCAGCTTCTTCCATATAATACATGAAGTTCTGTTGTGAATTAATCATGTGTGTGTGCACCAAATCCACAAAGAGTGCGCTAAAACAGAAACAATTGTAAATCAGAGATGTTTTAAAGTGCGTATCATCAACCTAAGTTAAAAATAAGTGTCTCTATTCTTACATATTAGAACCTAAAAATTTTATTTGTACGTCTGTCAGTGCTTTTCTTTACATAATAAATTTTTGAGTTTTGTGTTATGGCAAGCCTACACTAGGGGCACCTGATTACGGAGTACAATAGCCTTGGTTAGTTGAATTTTAAGGTGTTCTAACGTGTATTCACGTTGCATCAGGAAAAAGCAGACAAACCTCCAAACTATTAGATCGACAGCCGCTTGATAGGCCCGAACCCGTGACCTTCAAACTTCAGACTAACAAAATTTTTGAATATTTGACCTTCAAAGAAAAAAGGGTAAAATATTCAAAAACTTCATTTTTGGCTCAAGTTCTTTTTGGTTTTTTATCAGTTGTCGATAATTTTCACTTACATAAATGATATTTTACTTGCATTTATAATATGTATATATATATATATATAAGAAGGAAATCAGCAATTTCATAAAATCTATGGAATTTAATTGCCTTTCTCTAGATGAAGATGTCATAGACAGCATTAAATATAAAATCTTCAATTTCATACTCATAATGAACACCAATTAGCAATGGAAGCTGAATATATTTCCTAAAGAAGTATAAATCCACATTAATTTAATTAATTAACTTTAATTATAATAAATCTCTTATTTCGCATTAATTAATGATTTTATTTAATTTTCAGCTGAAATCTCTTAGTACTGAATTTTATTTGGCTTGCTATAAACTACACACTACCATGCAAAAGTATGCAGAAGTACTCCCAACAATTAATTGTAATTTTAATAAAAAGGAAATGAGTAGGGAAAAATTTTATAATTTGATGCTTTTCTCTCTAATGATTTATCAGTATCTACTTTGTGAATGTACCAAACATTTAGCAGTAGTTTATCTCAACAAAATATCTTTTAAGAAATCAACCACAAACAGCAACAAACTTGTAAAAAGTTAGTTTCGTAATTGTTTATTGGATGTCTTCATATATTCTCTGTATATGTTAGAGATCATGTTTTATAAACTGCAATACTTAAAATAAATAATGAATGATCTCTCTTAGTAAATTCATTACAGCTAGAAAAAGATGTTTTTAATGCAGCCAGTGATTTTAAATTCAGGCATCATATTGCGTACAACCACATACATTTCGAAAATAATAAATAAATTTATTTATATTTTAGTGAAACCAAGGGCATTAGGTATTCGTGCCCAAGTGAATTATGTGAAACTCAGCAAAACTCCCTTTCACAAAACACTGCCGAGAAGTTTACCTTTACAGCTTTAAAAAAAATAGCCAATGTGTTCAAGTAAAACAAAGTTAATTTTCCTCATGATTTTTAAAAGAATTATTTTTTCGAATTCCCAATCCGATGGGCAAGAATGAACACAATTCTTTCGAAAAGATACAAACGAACAAATAGACAAAAGCAAAATGCAAACAAGCATATACAGCTGAACTAAAAATTAAAAAGTTATAAACGATATTAAACTTAAAATCGAGTATTTTTCAGAAATATGTATTAAATTGTGAAATTGAAGTATAGGATTTAAAAAACTTTTACATGTTAGAAAACATTTTCTGGCCTTCTTGATGATTATATGAACCAATGTTCAAAAATTATGAAAAAAACATAAAAATGAGTTAATTCAAGTTCAGAACATTTAATTACTAAAAATTAATTTGATTGTATTATGTACCGTTTTGGTTTCACTGGGTTAGTGTGGCAAATTCCGTGCCCATCCGTCCAAAGATCGGTACACCTGTAGCAATTAAAATATTGGATAAACGCAAGCGAAGTGGTTACGCACGGAATCACAGCAGCAAAGAAGCACTCACTGAAATTTTATTATTAAATTAGTGAATATTTTCGTAAGAACGTTTCTACAATGCTGTCAACATAAAATGATAATGATGAGTCTTTTGAGTCATTCGATACTTCTAAATTTTAAACACATTAACTAACGTGGGACGATACTTTTAAACAACTTCTACATAAGAAAAACGTTTGTACAACTCTAATACGTCAAAAACCAATGTTTTTTTCCAAGCATGTTTTAGTATTAGAAATTTCCATCTGTGAAAAGAAAATAAGTTTAGTTCATATAGTCCAACTTTCTTTAACTTACAGCTTTCTAGAATAGTTCGCACAATGTTTGAATTTTTATTCTATTTCTCTCTTTCAAATTTACCTTATATCATCAGTCTCATTTTTGGCTCAATTTAGCAAAAAATCACTCATTTCCATTGGTATTTAAAATTTAATCACCACAAAAGTAAAAATATGGATCGGGAAAAATACATATACTCATTGCCTGTTGTTTCCATATGAGCTTATAACATTTCAATTCACATGATGTGCAGCATGCTATAGTCGTTGTCTTATAGAAATGAAAACACAAGATGCCAAATGAAAAAACTCGGTTGCCTAATGATAGTTTTAGGATATTTTCCTTGTTCAATTCAATTCTCTGGGAAGAAATAAAAGCTTCTAAGACTTCTAGAATGTGAGCTGCTCTTGTTCCAGTAATTGTAGGAAGAGCAAACAAGATTTTAGTTAGGTATGGTTTTCCAAGAATGTAGTGCAATTAAGTTATTTTTCTATTTTTTAGTTGAGTATAAAATCATTGTAATTAATAGCACATATAACATCTGTTGTAATCAACACACACTTAAGACGGCTATAGCGTGTAGATAAATATACAAACACAAACCGTAAATACTTTTTTCTTTCTTGCAAAACGTTAAACAGAACTTGCCTGTAGCATTCTAATTCCGTAACATTTTCATCGGTTTGTAGAAATAACGACCTTTTAACACGAACATTTAACACCCTTCACGAACATTTAATTTTAGGAAAGTTTTCAGATTTTAGGGAGTGTGTGTGTGGGGAGGGGGGGGGGATTACGACCGATTAGCTCCGAGTGGGCTCTAGGTCGAAGGGTGGGGTGCCCTCCGTGGGGTCTTTCTAAGGGATATCCTAACCCGTAATTACGCTAAATTTCGGAGAAAACCACGGAAAACTCCGAACGGTTATGTCGACGGACGCGCGATGGGACCCGAACCCGGGACCTTCACTCTTTGCCCGTCTACCATCAGATTTTAGGGAAAACTTCAGATTGTTTCTTCACACTAAACTAACAAACAAAAGCTTATCCGAAGAGCCATTTCAAACGTTGCTTCTCAAAGCACCACTCTATATATATATATGAAAGAAAATCATTGGATATGAAATACGCGTTATTTAAGTGAACACAGGGAAACAAAATTGTCCTGTGATCGCATATTTCTAATGCACACTGTTTTATAGCACTTCACTTGACTTTCATAACAATTGATACAATTTGTTTCACACATTTAATAAAAATCAACATCATACCTCGTTCACTGGCTTATTTATTATATTACCTTCGAGAGTAGCCAACCGATTGAGTTTAAGGCTTTAAATGTTACTCTCAAAGGAAGGATTTTACTACCCAGCTACGCCGCCATTCCGGCAACAAACTGGGTAGAACCATTAACTTTTTATACAGTTATTTTGCTTTCTTTTCGATTTTTAGATTTATAATAACAGAAATAAGGAAACAAAATTTTGATAAAGAACCAAACAGAAGAAATAAAATGAGAATTTTTTTTAACACAAATACATTTTGAACCAGAGAAAAATTATAAATTTAAAAACCTCTTTTTTTACGTGTAAATTAAAATAAATTAGCTATATTAATAATTTTTGAAGTAGAGAATAAATAAAACTCTTTTTTTAGGTTTTGAATAAATTTATAAATTTACCTTTAGAAAAGAAGAAAAAAAAATAAATAGAATAAATTTTTAGAATACATTTTTTTTTATTTTAGAATAAAATCAAAAATACAAATTTTTTATGTCGAATTTATATAGTGTGAAGCTAAATCTTATATTTTGCCTAATTTATTAGGGGGACCGGAAAGTAATTGCCATTTTTCGACACAAAATTCAAAGAAATAAACTTTCAACAACTTTTTAATAAAAAGCAGGCTGTGCCTAAACATCGGATTCATATTTGTTACATTTTGAAGCAAGGACTTTATGCATTCTCATTTATTCCAGGAAGATAGCCACCCTCTCCCTTTCTACACATCTACCCATCTAGGAGGACGATAGTCAAAATGATTTAAGATTGATTTTTAGGTATTCGTAAGTGTTGTAATTTGCAGCAAGAATTTTACATATTTTTTTTTTTTTTTTGAGATCACACGAGATATGATAAAAGTACACTTAAGCCTCCAAACTCCCCTATAGGCTACGAACCTTCTAAAGTGTGTGTAATCTAGAATTTATGTTAAAGAACCCACATATATGTCAAATTTCACATTATTAGTAGTTTGGGACAGGTACGATACTGACAAACGAAAAAGAAACATTACATTCAGGTACCCCCTCATATTTAAATTTTGATGTTTTGTTCATCTTTTTAACGCACATCACATTTTTTCAATTTTTTTAAATCAGAGACATGTATAGTATATGTATATACCAGGGGCGTAGCCAGAAATTTTTCATGGGGTGGGGGGGGGTTACGACTACTGCAACTCACATATATGCAATGTGTGTGATAAGGGAGTGAAGAATATACATTTTGTATGGCAAAAAATTCCTCATGGAATCCCATACCCCTCAATCCAATTATGACCCCCCTAGGCTACGCCCCTGGTATATACATATATATAGATATACATATGCTCACTTATCACTAATAGATAAAGAATTGAAGCGTGCTATTACCTTTTGGTGACACCCTGTATATCATAAGAGTAATCTAAGAACACCTGAACAAAATTTGAGAACAGAAAGCAAAGAACGGTTTCAAAGGATTTTAGTTTTGAATATAATGGAAAATTTGTGCCAAATGGGTAGTAAATAACTATAAATAAAATTTTGTAAAGTGAAAAAAAAAGGATTTTTATATACTTTTCATGCATTAGATAAGCCAAAACAGTCTGAGGTTTGGCCTTCTGCTTTTCTGTCTGCAATGCTCTTCAGTTCACTCATCGCGTAATAATGGTTGAAGCAAATGAGATGATATTTCGAAGCATTGTGATGAGTGCCCAACTTTAAGATTTTCAAAAGTTTTAAATTTTGTAAAAATTCTATAAATTTGGTATGATATGCGTTTTGTGTTAGCCATATATTGTCAAATTTTGAGGAAAATTTATGTCCATAAAATAGTCCTTCGATTGGACGCATCATGGAAGACAGGTGAAAGACCAACATGTTTTCGTAATTTGAAAATATTCAGCTGTCAAAAAATACAAAATTTAAAAGTAAAAATAGAAATTGTTTACAATGTTATTGGGTTACCAGCGTAAGCAAACGTTAGAGGCATTCTTATCAAAATTGATATCTTTCTTTAAAACTATTAAAATATACTGCTAAAAACATTTCTTTTAACTAATATCTTTTGAGTTCTTAATTTACATTATAAGAAATGAGTCAGCTCATTTGGCATCATTCATTAGCATAAATCCAGAATCAAAACTTTCGTCATGTTTTTCTGAAACTTCCTACTTTTCTTTTTAGGCGTACTTCAAAATTCTCTTTCCTCTGTCAAAGTCTGCTAATATTTTTGTTTTCAAAATAACGACATGTTTTCTCCCAATTTTTCTTACATGTGTCTGCATTCTTTAGAATAGAATCAGACTTTTCTTTTCTAACTGACTAAAAGCACAGATGGTTTGTTAAAACATAAAAATGCAAGAAATGTAGTTGAGGAAAATAGCATTTGCAAAAAGAATAGTAAAAGCATATGAACAAAGATTTAAATATAAAATCTGCATGCTCCAACCATATAAGAGAACTTTAGAAACACTAAGAAGTAAAAGTTAAATGTTACCACGAAATGTTTAAAATTTGAGACGAAAAAGTAGGTTTTTGTTTTTTATTATATACTAAATAGTAATGAGGTGAATCTCAGATGTAACTGACGTACAACCAACTAGTTATGTTAACTATTAATATGTTTCATTTATGTCACGAAACATAGCAGTTAGCTGCCTAATTTGTTTCAGTTATTTCAAACGTTACGTTTGTCTCACCCAAATTATATGCTATTTTGATGCAATGATGAAAAGTGCTTTATATAAACCAGTTTTATTTTCTATTGCTTAGAAACTGAATAGAAAATTAGAGGGGGGTATATTGGAACAAAATACATTTTTCGCATTTCAAATAAATAACTTAAATGTTTGAAATTCAATTGCAAAACTGCCAGACATGTTTTATACTTCATTGATGTAAGTAAACCATGGAAAGAAGAGCCACTTTTTAATTAAGAACGAAATCCAGGCAAGGTGTTGCAAACGACGTTTTTACTTGCTTCAGTGTTCAAGCAACACCTCCTACATATAGCAAGCCTTACAACTGAAACTTTGACGTCATCACTCGGCCTTCAAGTAATGACGTCATCACATTTCTACTTTCCGCCAAAAAAACCTTTAAAATTTCTGGTGAATGCTACAAATATTAGAAAATATCTTAAATAAAAAATTAAAATTAAAATACCTTTCTCATACAAAATTATTCATTCCGATCTATTTCCTTATCATATTATCTAATTAGTCATGGTTAAAAAGTGCCATTTGTCATAAAATTATATTTTTTTATATCAAATTATTAAAATCTTGTGATGCATGAGTAAATTCACCAGAAACTTTTTATAGGTTTATTTTGAAAAAATAAAACTTTTAAATGTAGGCCAAGCGATGACGTCAAAGTTTGGTGACTTAGGAGTTGTTAGGCTTTCTTTGTCTAGGAGGTATTGGTTCAAGGCAGAAGTCGGACCACGTAGTATTAGTCATCATTTTTTATGAGCAGGCCCGCAGAAGATTCGGGATTGCTACAGACGGTCAGTCTGAGTAATATTTTACCCATTGCGTTGCTATGGAAAATTAATTTCTTCATACACCTAAATGATGAGAGCTATACTGTAGATCAGTAACAATGAGGAAAACTAAATAATCTCGCACGCCAATAACCAGGATCGTTTCACGAATAATTTAGCATTGTGTATCAGATTTCATATCTTTTAGCTGTTCAGCATTCATCAGTGACGAGAACCTCATCTGCATATGAGGTTACAGTTACCGCATTTAAGTGAATCCCTCTTAGTTTCTACCATTACATTTCTATTATTTTAAAGTCTGAAGAAAAGTGTTAAATATAAAAAAGGGTTTTCAGTTAAAATATAATATAATACTGGAAAATCAGCACACAAAAAAAGCTTGTTCAACAAATTCATTCCATTACAATTACCCAATAACTTCATTTCAAGGCCATTTTATGTTAAAAATCAATATCTTCCACTAAAACAGATTACGTGAGGTTTCTTCTCGCCACGCAAATTTGGCATTACGTACCCATGTATATGAAGTAACTACCGGGTATCACAAAAATGACTGATGTATTTTGAAAGTCAATACAAAAAGACGGAATGCGATAGATATGTATCGTTTGCCATCTTATGCTTAGGAAATCAGGGAATTTTTTGCCACCAAATTACAAATTTAGTAAACATTTCTACCAAGAGATGGGGCTGCATGCGATCTGTAACAGGTATAGTTAAAATGAAGTATTTCTGTTCGCCATTCCGTAGTTCGTCGTCAAGCTGAGAGCGTGTGCTGTTGAGATTGCAAGTCCGCTCTACCAAAATGGTTTTTTTTTTTCGTTGGACAGCGGATATTTATTGTGTTAGAGTTCCACCACCTGGAACACGGTTTTGTTCAAACGAGGCGCAGTTTACAAAAAATGTCATGTGATAAATAGACCGTCAGACAATGCTATAAGGACTCCATTTCACAAATTCGAACGAACGGTTATCCAACAGCGGCCCCGGACTTCCGTACGCTGTGTTGCATCTCGTACATGACTCCGAAGAATGAACACTTACCGTCTCATGCTCCACAGCCTTCACATGTTCCCGTACAAAATCCAGACTCACCAGCCCCTCAGTCCAAATGCCATTAATGCACGCTATAATTTCGCGAACGCCATGCTGCAACTTGTGGATAACGGTGAACTCGATGTTGGCAACATATGGTTCTCAGACGAAGCGTATTTTCAACTCGATGGCTATGTCAACAAGCAGAACTCGCGAATTTGTTGAAGCGAAACTCCTCATATTGCTGAACCTTCATCTCTGCATTCACTAAAAATAATGGTATGGGCTGCGGTTTCCTCCAAAGGAATAATGGGGCCATTTTTCCGAGAGCAACCGATAAATGCTGTACGATATCTTGGGATTCTGGAAGAATTTGTGGGGATTCATACTGCTTTGAGGGACTGTTCGAATGCCTCCTGGTTCATGCAAGATGGTGCTCGTCCACATCGAACGTCTGCAGTATTTGATTTCTTGAACGAACATTTCAGTGAGCGTACTGGAATTGGCATGGCATGGCCTCCTTATTCGCCACACTTGACGCCCTGCGACTTCAAAAGACAGTTCTTTTAACTAATTGCCTCAATTATGAAACTAACAAATATGAAACTAAGACATTTCTTTTAACTAACTAACTTTCTTTGGTGGTATGTGAAAGATTTGGTATACCGCTAAACTCCACAAACAATTGCGGAGCTGAAGCAGCACATCTTTACTGCATGTGAGACAATTCCAAGTGACATGTTTGAACGGATGTCTGGAAATTTTCGCCGCAGACTGTGCCACGTTGTTGCAACCAATGGGGGTTACATTGAAAATATCATTGTTTCGTTTTTTGCAACTGTCCTTGCAAAATCTCATACCACTTTTTATTTTTCCATAGTTTTCAGCGCCACCTATGGGTGAAAATGTTAACTAAATTTGAAATTTAGTGGGATAAAATTCACTGATTTCCTAAGCACAAAGCCGCAAACGATGCATATCTATCGCATCCCGTCTTTTTTTTTTATTCATTTTCAAAATCCATCAGTCATTTTTGAGAAACCGGGTACGATAATTGTTCCTAAGTTCATCAAAATTCACTATGAGAAAGCATAGATTTCCAACTGTTCGGTATCATCCGATGGTTTTACAGTAGCAATCCTTAACTGGCAGTTTTGAAGCAACTTCTATTGCAGTTTTTCTGTAGCCCAGAGGTTAGAGAAGGGAAGTTTGCTTGCTCCGGTTCTTCTCAAATTTGGTTGCTTTCCTCTTTGTAAGCCTGCTGTTTTTTATCCGGGTATAACGGAGAAACTATTTTTTCCCTGCGAAATCTAGAATTCAATCTTTTCTTTAACTACCAAAATAATAATACTAATAATAATAATGACGTATAGTTAACACTTTTTGGTGAAAGCTTTTTCATCAAACTTTCCAATATTTCCGATTTAAAAGCTCCTTAGCAGTCTTCGTTTGAGGGTGCTAATAATTTTTTTACTAATGACACAGAGATTGGGAATGACACATTTTTTTTTTTTTTTACGTATGGGAAAATACGCTTTCCACTTGTCATTTTTAAGTGTAATGAGTTTTTAAAAACAATGACGAGATTTTTCTTTAATTTGAGACGTAAGATTTATGTTGGGTCTGAAGCGGTTGAAATGTAATTGCTAACTAATTGCATGCGTTGCAAAATTAATACCTTTCAATTTGAAATAGTTTGGTACTGAATAGTGACTCGTACAGCTATGATTCGGTGCTTGAGTTCCGGTACATTTGGACATGTAATCCTGTAAGCAATATCTTCGACGTAACCTCACATGAAAAAATCCAAGGGGGTTAAATCCGGCGATCGAGGAGGCCACTGAATTGGACAACCGCGAGCTATCCATCTGTTTTCGAAATGTTGATTGAGTTAATTGCGCACAGGCGTTCAACCATGTGGATATGAACCGTTTTGTTGCAAAATCACATTGCCAAATTGTTGTCACAATCGACATGTGCACTACGCTCTTCTGAATCGCTTGTCAAAGTCCTTGACATTTACCTCCATCAAACAGATTTTTTTGTACAGAATTATAGGAAACGAAAATCTAGCTCTTTTGTAAGTCGGCCATCATTCAAACACACTGGAAACAATTATTACAGCACAATGTGTGGGTGAAGGTAACGCCAACACGTTGTGATATTGGCGTTACGTTTAATCACACGTTGTGCTGTAGACTGAGTCCGTTTGCTATACAATGTTCTTCGTGGTTGGCTTATCAATGTCCTTACGTCATTTTGTGAGGGGATTTACAACACACAGTGTTGTATTATTTTACAGCACAACGTGTGGGTAAACGCAACGCCAACACATTATTGTAGTGTAGACTGTGCCAGTTTCCATACAATCATTGCCTTAGGTGCTTCCTGATTGGCTTATCAGTGTCACAACGTCATTTTTGAGTGAATTTACAACACTCGGGGCTATATTATTTTACAGCAATATGTGTGGTAAAATTACAAGTATTTCTTACAGTGTGCCCGGCTCCTACGCATAATTTTTTTAAATTTAATATTGCAAAGTGCCGAACGATTCTCGGGCACCCTGTATTTGTATGTGCGTGAGCATAGTTTTACATATTTTGCGTAATATTGCTTTCTGAATAATGCAGATTTCTCAACGAAATAAATTGTTATAATAATCACTTTCTATCTCCCGACACTATCAATATATTTTCTGATACTGAATGAAATCGGATTATTCTCCGATCAATAGGAAAGAAATTACGCCTAAAAATGCAAATTAGATTCTGAGTCCATTTATTTATTTCTTTTTTCCTCTCTCTTCATTCCTTTCTTTCTACGGGATCTTATAAAAAGAGATCTCCATCTCTTCTTTTATATTCAGCAGCGCTCCTGTACTTTCTCTAATCTTATTTTTAAGCTCAATTAATTCAGTCTAGTCCTTCAATAACCATAAAATCTTTTCAGATGAAAAGAAAACTCAATTGTGAGGAGAAATAAAAAAGCAAATATAAATAAGACGAATAAAAACTGCCGAAGTTGTAAATTAGAATTTTCAGCCTACAAAATCCTACAGCATGTAATCATGCCTATAAAAAATGAGAAATATTCTTTTCGTGATGTCTGAATTTTTATTGGGTTTTATTCCAAGTTCTTAGGGCTATTCTGGGTTATAGTTTAATCTGATTACTTTATACTTTTTTTCTACCATTTTAGTTTTCTTTTTTCACGCTGTTTTTCTATGTCTAAGAAATGTATAATTAAGGCATATGAGTATATTTCGACTATGGATTAATACTTGTTTCAAACGCAACGCGAATGAAGCATATTTAAAACAACATGCTCATTTAATGAATAAATTATGAATATTTCATAACCTTATACATATTTGAATAATTATTTCTCTATCATGCAAAATTATGTAGACTGCCGTTTTAAAAAGGAAGTTTAACTTCGAAGTTTGTTTGAATTTTTTTTTTCTCATAAAAGAACACTTGTACTAAAGTTCTACTTTGCGTTCTGTGTAATACTTAAAATAAGAAATAAATAAGTAAAATGAAATTACAGTTGTGCCCGTACATATAAAATCTAAAAGAAATTTAGGTTTGTGACGCATTTATCGATGTATTATTTTTTTAAGAATTTATTTTTATTTTGGACTAAACACCAGTTTTTTTATTATTTAAGCTGGATTTAGTAATCGAAAGTGAGCAACTTAATTATGTCAAAATTTACAAATGTCACAGAAAAACAGTAATGTTACGAATTTTCGGGGCAACCCGCTGCTCTGGGGCTTAAAATGGTTTAAAATTCGTATTCTACGCTTCAAATAGAAAAATTTTGCTTTTTGTTGCATCAAAATCGGCCAATTAGAACCGGAGATACGGAGGTTTCGCTTTCCCATATGTTTTTCTATGGGCTTCTAGAAATCTCGAGAAATATTAGTCCTAGAGCTTAGATCTCTTCACTTTTGAGGACTTATTTTTGGCGCCAAATTTGGCGATATTTCGCCAAAAGTCGCCAAGCTTGGCGACTTTTTGGTCATTTGGCGCGATTTTCCCAATGGGGCCTGGAAGTTGTTTTTCCTGCATTAAAAACGCATAATAACCTAACATTTCTCTTCTATGACGTAATCGATATTCTCGCTTTATGTAGAATCTTCAAGAAATATACTCCTCTAGAAGCTTCCCGCAGTTTCTGCCTCCTCTATTTAAACCGGCGCGTTGCCCCGAGTATTCATTGTTGATCAAGCTTTGGGAGAGTAAATACGCTTGCTTTGTGATAGAAGCTGTGTTTCGCGCTGTTTGTGAAGCTTTGAATTTAAGTGCTGTGTGTACATTTTTCATCGCTGAGTCTTGAGAGACTGTTAGTGTTATTTCTCGTATATTTTCACTGAATTTTTGCCAGTGAAAGTGTTCTATTTTGTGTGAGACATACAGCATTAATTGTGTACAGCTGATTGTTCTACGAAGTTCTTCTTCGAAGTTCTACGAAGTTCTAGTACGATTGTTCTAGAAGTAATAAAGCTTGTGTTCCATCCTGACAAGTGACTTTTTACTTGAACTTTTTACACCAACTGGACTTTAGAACGACGAACCCCAGGAGTAGCAGAGTAATTCCGCAACATTTGGTGTCAGAATCGGGGTTCTAAAGAAGGACTTTAATTTTCCAGTTTATGGTTTTGACTAGACAAAAAATGGAAGAACAACTTCAAAAGCTCATGAATATGATGCAGGAAATGAAATCCGGACAAGATGAGATAAAAAAAGAAATGAAAGCCGGACAAGACGAGATGAAAGCCGGACAAGAACAGATGAAGGCGGATTTAGAGAAGAAAATTGAAGCCGGACAAGAACAGACAAAAACCGGATTGGAGGAGTTAAAGGCCGCACACAATGAAGTGAAAATCGAATTGGAGGAGTTAAGAGCCGCACACGACGAGATGAAATCCGGACTCGATAGAAAAATAGAAGCCGGGCTGGAAGAAATGAAATCCGGACTGGAAAAAGTAGAGAAAAATCATGAGGAAATGGAGAAAAGAATGTCGATACTAGAAGAAAGCCAAGCAAGAAACATGAAAGAATTACGTGAAGAATTTAATAATAAAATCGAGGACAAATTGGATTGGAAAGAAAATATAGTTTCGAAGATACGGGAAGAATGTGAAGCTAAAATGGAAGAAAAATTGGACTCTCTCGTCAAGCTGGGAAAGTTACCGGAAAACATCAGACTGTCGTCACGCCGCCCAGCAGTGAAACTTACCACTTATGACGGAAAGACTCCCTGGGAAGCCTACAAGACCCAATTTTTAATCGTCGCCAAAGCCAATGGTTGGAGCGAGTCCGAGAAAGCGGACCAACTGGCCGCTTCCCTTAGCGGAGATGCAATTAACGTATTGCAAACTATTGGAGCGACGAAGATAGGAGATTTTGACGCCCTCGCAAGTGCCTTGGAGATGAAATTCAGAGAGAAGTGCCAGAAAGAATATAGTAGAATCCAACTTAAGTCAAGGATGCAGAGATCTGGCGAGACCCTTCAAGAGCTGGCTTCGGACATAGATAGGCTGTGTCATCTAGCCTACATGGACCACCTTGATAATGTCCGAGAAGAAATGGCGGTACGTCATTTTATTGAAGCCATCCGTGATCCAGAAACCCAAAAGGCACTCATGTTGGAGGATTATCAGGATTTGAAGTCTGCTCTGGTGTTCGCAATGAAGCTAGAGGCAGCCCAGCGGGCCGTGAGAAAAGATCGGCATGCTGTTAGAGCGGTCACGGTCCAAGAGGGAGCTGACAAAGACACAGAGAGCGTCGAGAACAGGTTGAAGAGAATTGAAGATCTCATAGAGCGAAAATTAAGATCCGATAGAACGAGAGATGGCCCAAAGAAAGTAAAATGCTGGAAGTGTGGCGTCGAAGGCCATGTACAAAAGCATTGTGGTCGAAAGTCTCATGACCAGCAAGAGAACTCTAAGATCATGAAAGAGGGAAACTAGGAGGTGGCCATCTCGCGGGGCGGAGGTTGCCAGATAGTCAAAAGCCCCACCTAAAAGTCTTGCAGATTTCATCAGCGAATGGCGGCAGTAATGGACTCTTCGTACTGGGATATGTTAATGGTTCCCCATGCCACATGGTGATTGATACTGGAGCGAACGTAACCATCATAAGGACGGATCTGGCCAAGAAATTAAATTTGAAGATTATCTGGACTCCGCCCTCGCTGACCCTCCAGACTGTGACAGGTGACAAGATCGAAGTGGGCGGAAAAGCGCAAGTAGAAATCACGTTTGGAAATGCCAGATACGACCATGTGGTATATGTCGCCAATATTACAGACTCTTTTATTCTCGGACTCGACTTTTTAAAATCGCACAAATTTAACTTGGACTTTAAGAATAATGAGCTTCGTTCAGACTCAGAAGAAATAGCTGCGTTCGAAATTAAAAATGAAACTATTTTACCTGTTCAGCAAATAATAGCCCAGACTGAAATCACTCTACCTCCAAGAACTGATTCAATAATTTCTGGAACAGTAAAAGAAAACAATAAATTCCGTTTTGGATTAATCGAACACCCAAACAATAGTGATTCCGTCAAAGGAGTACTTGTGGGAGCAACACTTGTGGACTTGTCGAGAACAGAAATTCCAGTTAGAGTAGTAAATGTGACGGACAAGTCGAAGGTGATAAAGAAAAATGAAGTGTTGGCGACATGCTCTCCTGTTACCTGCATTAATAAGAACATCAGCCAAACGACAGCTAAATCATCTGAGTGCCTGACGAAGGAATTATTACAAGACGTGGAGTTAACGGCAGAACAGAGAGGCGCTGCGGAGAAAGTAATAGCTGAATTTGAAGACCTCTTCTCTCGTACTTCCGGTGACTTTGGCCGTACGAGCTTAACTCAACATAGGATAGATACAGGCAGCCATTCTCCCATCAAGCAACATCCTAGGCGGCTGCCGTTTGCTAAGCAAGAAGAGGTGAGCAGACTTTTAGAGGAGATGCAGCGTGATGACGTCATCGAGCCATCGACTAGTCCGTGGGCCTCGCCGATTGTTTTGGTCCGAAAGAAAGATGGTTCCACCCGGTTCTGCGTTGACTATAGACGTCTGAATGACATTACCAAGAAAGACAGCTACCCTCTTCCCAGGATAGACGACACATTGGACACTTTATCGGGAAACGAATGGTTCTCCACTCTGGATCTCAAGAGTGGCTACTGGCAAGTAGAAATCCATCCCGATGACCGTGAAAAGACTGCGTTCACCACGGGACAAGGATTGTGGCAGTTCAAAGTTATGCCTTTTGGACTCTGCAACGCACCGGCTACATTCGAGCGTCTAATGGAGACAGTGTTGAGAGGACTTTCCTACGAAGCATGTCTCGTTTATTTGGACGATATCATCATCGTCGGAAGGACTTTCGAAGAGCATCTCGAGAACATTCGAAAGGTACTACAGAAATTAAAAGAGGCAAACTTGAAACTAAGTCCATCGAAGTGTAATTTGTTTCGTCGGGAAGTACGTTACCTCGGGCACATAATATCCGCCCACGGAGTCCGAACCGATCCCGAAAAGACGTCCGCAGTCCAGAACTGGAGTCGTCCCGAGAATATCCATGACTTAAGAAGTTTTCTCGGTCTGTGTACTTACTATCGAAAATTCGTGAAGGGTTTTTCTCAAATTGCAAGACCTCTTCACAAATTGACCGAGACTGGACAGAAATTTCTATGGACTGAGGAATGTGAGGACGCATTCAACGAACTGAAGACGGCTTTAACATCTTCGCCGATCCTGTCGTATCCTCACCCTGACAAGCCATTTATCCTGGACACAGACGCAAGTAAGGAGAGTGTTGGAGCAGTTTTGTCCCAGGAGATAGATGGCCAAGAACACGTCATTGCTTACTGGAGCAAATGCCTTTCAAAGGCAGAACGTAACTATTGTGTTACGAGAAAGGAACTTCTTGCTATCATTAAAGCCGTGGAGCACTTCCATCATTACCTGTACGGCCGAAAGTTCCTGCTCCGAACGGACCATGCCTCTTTAACCTGGCTTCTAAATTTCAAGAATCCAGAGGGCCAAATAGCCAGGTGGATACAGCGATTACAAGAATATGACATCGAGATACGTCATCGGAAAGGGTCATCTCATGGAAATGCAGATGCTTTGTCGAGAAGGCCCTGCATAGACAGTTGTCGCTATTGCTCCAGGGCAGAGAAAAATTACCATCTGAAACATCCCGTTGTCCGCCAAGTTACATCATCGGCATCATCTCAAGATCCCTGGAGTGACGAAAATGTTCGGGCGGACCAATTAGCAGACAGCGACATCAAACCTATTGTAGAATTTATGGAAAAATCCAGCGCTAAGCCCAGTTGGCAGGAAATATCATCTTACAGTCCGGCAACAAAACAGTACTGGGCTTTATGGGATTCGCTTCGCCTGAGAAATGGAGTCCTGTATCGTAAATGGGAGTCGGACGACGGCAAGATGCTCCGATGGCAGTTAGTACTCCCTAGCTCGAGGATTCCGAAGGTTCTAGAAGAACTTCATAATGGCTTAACTGGGGGCCATTTTGGCGTAATGAAGACCCTGCAGAAAGTTCGCGAGCGCTTCTACTGGGTTAGGGCTCGAGGCGACGTCGAAAAGTGGTGTCAAGCTTGTGACGCCTGTGCCGCCCGTAAAGGCCCGAAGAAACGAAGCCGTGGAAGACTACATCGTTATAATGTAGGAGCGCCTTTTGAGAGGATTGCCCTCGACATCCTGGGACCTCTTCCGCGAACTTCGGATGGCAACAAATACATCCTAGTTGTCATTGACTACTTCTCTAAATGGCCCGAAGCGTTTCCTATTCCCGATCAAGAAGCTACGACCGTAGCAGAGGTACTGGTGCAAGAATGGATTTCCAGATATGGAACCCCTCTGCAACTTCATTCCGACCAAGGAACGAACTTTACCTCTGCAGTCTTTAAAGGACTATGCCAACTTCTCGGAATGGACAAAACCCAGACTACGCCTTTACACCCACAATCCGACGGCATGGTGGAGAGGTTCAATCGTACAATTTTGAACAACCTCTCGCTCCTGGTATCTAGGAATCAAGAGGACTGGGACAAGAATCTCCCCCTGTTCCTGCTGGCCTATAGGAGTGCCGTCCATGAGACTACCGGCTTCACACCTTCCCAGATGCTGTTCGGCAGAGATCTTCGTCTTCCCGCCGATCTAGTGTTCGGCCGCCCTCCAGATGCGCCTTCATCGCCAGAGGAGTACGTGGAAAACCTTCGGGCACGGTTTGAAGATGTACATCATTTTGCTCGGGAGCGGATCAACCTGAACACGGAAAAGATGAAGACTCGCTACGACACGAAGGCTACGGGACACGAGTTCAACGCAGGTGACAAAGTTTGGCTATGGAATCCTACTCGACGGAAAGGCCTGTCTCCCAAGCTGCAATCGCCGTGGGACGGTCCTTACACAGTCCTAAACCGGCTGAATGACGTCATCGTACGGATTCGTAAGTCACCAAACTCGAAGCCAAGAGTTGTACATTACGATCGGCTAGCCATCTACCGCGGTTGTAATTAGCTCAGACCATGGTCACTATGGCGTAATTCCTCTTTTCTTTCATCTCTCATTTCTTTCCTGTCTTTCTCTTCTCTTCCTCTTTCTTCAACTCTCTTTCTCTCACCACTTACGCCGTGTTTAGTGTGCATATTTGTAATATATTGGATTTTATTAATGTGTATTTGTTATTACATTGATTACTTATTACAGTGTAATTATTTATTATGATGATTATTTATTTATTAATGTGTATTTGCTTATTGTGCTATTGATTACTTGCTTGAATTATGTTGTTAAGATCTTGTTAAGTGTTATACAGTGTAGGTACCTGTGTGACCTCCTAACTAGGGATTGTACTGCCCGGGACGTGCAGTCCTTGGGAAGGGGGCAATGTTACGAATTTTCGGGGCAACCCGCTGCTCTGGGGCTTAAAATGGTTTAAAATTCGTATTCTACGCTTCAAATAGATAAATTTTGCTTTTTGTTGCATCAAAATCGGCCAATTAGAACCGGAGATACGGAGGTTTCGCTTTCCCATATGTTTTTCTATGGGCTTCTAGAAATCTCGAGAAATATTAGTCCTAGAGCTTAGATCTCTTCACTTTTGAGGACTTATTTTTGGCGCCAAATTTGGCGATATTTCGCCAAAAGTCGCCAAGCTTGGCGACTTTTTGGTCATTTGGCGCGATTTTCCCAATGGGGCCTGGAAGTTGTTTTTCCTGCATTAAAAACGCATAATAACCTAACATTTCTCTTCTATGACGTAATCGATATTCTCGCTTTATGTAGAATCTTCAAGAAATATACTCCTCTAGAAGCTTCCCGCAGTTTCTGCCTCCTCTATTTAAACCGGCGCGTTGCCCCGAGTATTCATTGTTGATCAAGCTTTGGGAGAGTAAATACGCTTGCTTTGTGATAGAAGCTGTGTTTCGCGCTGTTTGTGAAGCTTTGAATTTAAGTGCTGTGTGTACATTTTTCATCGCTGAGTCTTGAGAGACTGTTAGTGTTATTTCTCGTATATTTTCACTGAATTTTTGCCAGTGAAAGTGTTCTATTTTGTGTGAGACATACAGCATTAATTGTGTACAGCTGATTGTTCTACGAAGTTCTTCTTCGAAGTTCTACGAAGTTCTAGTACGATTGTTCTAGAAGTAATAAAGCTTGTGTTCCATCCTGACAAGTGACTTTTTACTTGAACTTTTTACACCAACTGGACTTTAGAACGACGAACCCCAGGAGTAGCAGAGTAATTCCGCAACAGTATTTAGACTAGGAGAATCATTCAACCTAATGTTAAAGAAAATTTAAATAAATTGAAAAGACCAATCGAAATTCGAAAAAGTGTAATACCATTCGTTCTCCGAATTGTAGTGACAAAGACTAATAAACTTCAGAAACTAAATGAGTTCCACTGATAAGTTTTAATACATTGCCAAAATATCAAGTGTCTCTATGTGCAGTAGAAAACCCTTTTGTGAAACATAAACATTGCAGAAGATTAAAATACAACACCGATTTCAAAAATACTAACAAATGAAATAGTAGAATCTTTTATGAATATTTCCAAAAGGAATTATTTATTTATTAACATATATTAATATTAAACTAATATTTTATCATTTCAATATGTCTCTCGACTTTAATATCGCCTTTCACAGCAATTAGTGCTCCATAAATAGAAAGTGGTCTTATGCTTGGAACACGAGATAGCACATTATTGCTAATTTTTTATTTTGTGCGAAAATTGTTCCGTCGGATTTTTAATGATACACAAGCATTAACGAAGTCTTTGATGTACACTGCCTACTTTATGAACCAAGCATTCAAGATTTTTCTTTTAAACTATAAAATGAATGTTGCTGAAATTTATTGGAAAACGAAAGAAGATTACCCAACTGCAGTCTGCAACGGTGAAACGTATTATTCTCAAACAATTTATAAAGTATAAAACTTGAAAATGCTTTACTATCAGAGATAAAATGTAGGTATTTGGGTGAAATTGTAAACAAATTAAGTATTAATATGATGAATATGTATTAAAATAATAACGTGTAAATATTTCTGAAATTCTCGCCTATAAAAGGAAATTCATAAGGACTTTTTTATACTTATAGGTAAGTAGCTTTGCAATTCTAGTGAAAGTAGCTATATTTTGTGTCATCAAATAATTTATTTCATCTAAAATAAACGGATTATCATACATAACAGAGTTGCACGTGCATTTTTTCCCATTATTGCAGATACCAAAATATGATGATCAACAGATTTTTTAAAACAGATAAATAAATTTCTTTTTTGTGAGATTTAGAGCATTGTCTTAAACTTATATAAAAATGAAAAAAATGTTCTTCCTTTACAACTCACGGGGTAAAATATTATTTTGTTTGTCACCAGATATTTTTATTACCTTATGTCTTTACTGAATGTAATGTCATGTAGCACCCTGAATAGGACTCTTAAGTTCAGTTAATAGCTGTTAGAGCGTTCTTTTGACTTCATTAGTGAATAGAACGGATAGAAATCAGATTGTTTTATTCCAAGTAATATGTATGTTTTACACAGAGAGTAGTTATATTGTAAATTAAGCGTTATAAAACGTTCGACGCATAACATGATAAAGATAGTGAAATATTTTTAGAAACGTTAGACTATTAGAAACATTCCAATTAAACCAGCCTTCGAGCAACACAAAGAACGTTAAATCTATTTATCAGTTAGGCTTCAAACTTGATGCTTCAGGAATTTTTATAAATATTAATTCTGATTATTAAATAAAATTTTGTGCATGCAATTATATATATATAATTTTTTCTTACTTACAACCACAGCCTCTCTGATGCAAGACGTACCTGTTTAATAAAACTCCCTAATTCTAGATAATTAGCTCCCTGTTAAAAAAAAATGTTAAAGAAATGCGAATTACACCTTTAGTCTTTTCAATTTATTACATTTAGGTTTTTTGTCACTGTAAAATTTTTAAACATATTTGAATAACATCTTTAATCTTTTATATTCTTAATATGTTGGTTTTCTAACAGCACTGCACACACTCAAAGTTAAAAGTTTCCTTTACATGACTGAAATCCCGAAAAAATTGGGAGTAGATCATGTGATCTATAAACGACTGAGCAGAGTTTTATCAAGCATATTGTGACTACAAACCATCCTGATTAAACCAGCCGTCTACTAAAAATAAATGTGCTGAAATCTGTCTATTTGTTATAGTTGGTTTTAATTTTTTCGTTAAAGTAAAGCTACACTAGGGTTACATGTTTCAAGGGGTGGACTACCTTGTGCGGGGGACTTTTCAAAGTGTTTGAACACGTATTCACGTTACATCTGAAGAAATCTGTCCAAAACTCCAACTCATTAGATCGGCAGCCCCACGAGAGGTAAGAAACCTGGACCTGCGCATTTCAGCCGTCTCTAGATGTTCAGCTTCTAATCCACTTGGCATTGATTGGCCTATTTGTCAGGGATTTGCAATGTGCACATACACAGACAGACCAAGGGTTCAAACTTATAATTGTCCCTTTTTGAATAAGAATTGAAAATAAATATAGTTATGCAATTAATACTTTTGAAAGTTTTATTAAGTGTTTTGATAATTATTTACAAGAAAAGGACGATAAATAAATTATCAAAGCAGTCTGATTTATTTTGTTGTTGTTGTTGTTTTTAATTACAACACATTTAATACACTCAAAAAATGTGTTAAAATAATTAAAATAATTTTGTTGAATCATCAAAATTCTTAGTAATTTAACAAAGTTGTCGTATTAAAATGGCTTTAGGTGAGAGTGCAAGCAAGAGGACATGTACGCATGTGCGTATGTTGAGTAATGTGCGTTTGCGTATTTTCATGTCTGCACATTCACTGTCAAACAATTACATGCATGTTTTAGAATGTTCATGAAATATTTAATGATTTCAAAAATTTAAAGACTGCTTTCAACTATAATAATAAAACAGAATTTCTAATAAATCATTTTTCAAAGCTGAACTTTCGTAATTTAAATATTCAATTCAAATTGAAATGTATTTTTTAAGCATTTGAAAAACAGTCTAATACTTAAAGATAATAAAATTGTAAAGTGTAAAAACATAATTACATTTTCCCCTGAAATTCTGTATATTACTTTTTAATGTTTAAATTTTTATCTTCAGGCAGTAGAAAAATTAAAACCTCTTTATAGCCCTTCATAGTCAAATTTCGAAATAAATCATACTTTAAAAGTAAAGCTTCCGTTAATTCAACCTTAAAGATGAAAGGTTATTTAAAAATTATTTCTCCGGGGCATCTATATTTTACCACTATAATTAGAATTTTAGATATGCAAAAAATTGTTTTTGAGTGTTGCATGCTTCTAGAATAATATCTTGTGAAACACTTTTTATAACAAAAAACTATTTTCCACGAAAAAAAATATTTGCAATTTGAAATTACTTTCGTAATAAATATGCATCTACTTTTAAAGTGTGAAGTAAATTATGAATAGCTTTTCATTTCTTTTTTGTCATTCTTATTTTTCTTTTTGATTCAGTGAAATGTGTCTGGAACGATATAGTTTGGAACCAGAATTTCCTACAGGCATATTTTCTATAAAGTTTCGTAAGTCTCTCTAAAACTATAATGTTTATTTTATGTAAAACTGCATATAACTAAGAGTAACTACGAATTTTTTTATTAACTATGTGTTCAAAAGAGACTTGAAATTTGATAAAAATTGTTCTTGCGAGAGATCGTAATTCAAAACTCTAGTGGTATTTGAGCATTTCACCATAAAATGGAACTGAATTAAATAATGAATTTAATGTTATCCTTCCTGTGTTAAAATCTTATCCCGTGGTTTGGTTTTCCATCAGTCTAGCGATGTACCCGTTCTTTCCAAGGGAAGAAATGAATATATTCCTAAAAATCATTATTGAAGTTAATTAAAGAAATGCGGGATTTCAAGAGCCACGAAATCTCTTTACTGATGGTGAAACAATAGCATCATCAACTATAATTGCAAAATTATGTCATTTCCACGTGTTTTCTGAAAATAATCAATTTCACTATGTCTTCGTAATTTATGTCAGTTTTCGGAAAAAAAAACTTAACTTTAAAATTTCCGAATTGGGCAGCAGATTTATTTCGCTTATGATGTACTTTCTTTTGTCCTAACTTATTAACTTAGTTGAATTTGTTACGCAGTTTACTACTCACGACGTCACCATGTCAAACGAATACTATTCACTGGACGTAGAAACCACCATCAAGCTGTAAAATTTGTCATTTAGGATTAAATTTGTATCACTGACGTTGAGCTATACATTGGGCCATTAGTTGAAACTTCACGAATAACTCACGAATGCCGTTTTATTCTGTCTCATAAAAGATTGTGCATTAATGAGATATAAAAATACCAAATATGAACCCTAAATTAAAAAAAAAAAAAAGAATGAAAATTGCATTAAAAGACTTCAATCTTTTTAAATTGATTTTCGATAAAGTGTTCCAATGGACATGTCAGTATTTTCTTATGAGCGTGTTAAATCAAGAGCCCCTACAATATAGAGGCCAACGCATGTCAGATTTCACACGCTCATTGCCTCTTTGGCGCTACGCTGCTCAGCTGAACACGTGGTGCAAAAACCCAATCATGTCTATGGCACATGCAATTTACTGTCAATTTTTGCCTTCTGTTTGAAACTGGATATTCTGTGTCTTTACTGGAGTTACTGAACAGTTGAAAGCTGAACAACTGCCCAAATTAAATATTATTTTGGTTGAAACAATGAGCTAATACAGTGCTATGGTTGAGCTAAAACAATGCTATATTATCGAAAATTAAAAATTTTGCTAACAAAACCATCGCCCGTATTAAAGCAATAAACGATCGTACACTTCATAATTCTACTTATTCAAACAGTTATTTACACGATTTGGATTTTGAAAAACTGGAAAATATTTTTCACTTGGTGCATTTTCCTGAACTCTATCCTCAAGCAAAAAGTAGATTTGGCCAAATATCAGCAAACCTGGAAGGACTAGTGGCGTCGTGCTATGATCTCAGATGAAAAGAAGGAAAAATAATATTTTGGATGGTCCAGACGTCGTTACGTTCTATTGACATGACACGAGTAAATCTTTTCCAAAAGACTAGAAGGGTGGGGTGGTACTTTTAACAATGTGAAGAGGCTTTACCTGGTGGTAAATTTAACTTAGCTTTTCCTTGAGGCCATATAAGAACTACTGACACCAAGAGATGCTATAAGCTCATTTACTGAAATTTTCAGGGAGAATTGAAGGTCAGGGTTGGATTTTCCACTAGGATAATGTAAACGTGCCCATTTGGGCTATAAAATTCTCCTGATATTGGTTTTTCGATATTGGGGTGTACGTCAGGAAATGTTCTGCCCTTTCTGCTTGTTTTTCTCAGTCCCCAAGAAAATGCGTGGAATATCCTCAATAGCACAGATATACAAATGTCAGACAGTGTGCGATAGAATTGAAGGTCGCCATCTTTGAACACTGGGATAATATTGACGTTACTGTCCTCCAGGAATTAGTAAGTTGTACGCCACATCGAATATCCAAAGTCAAATGTAAACAGAGCGAGTATATTGGTTAATAACAGCACTGGCTTTATTTCGGCGGGACACTTTTCTCCTTCTTCTTTTACATATTTATTTTTTATTCCTGCTCAGGTGGGGCAAGGAGTGAGGTTTTCATTGTAAGTATTTGTGTACATACTTGCTTAATACGTATGTTTCGTTCTTATTGATCTGTTTCGTATCCAGTTTCGGCACACGATCACGGTGGCTTTATTTAGATGGGACACATTGTATATTATTACTTTACTTAACCCATTTATGCCTAGTGTCCCTTTTTTGGGACGGCATTTTCGCTATTAGTCGAAAACGTTATTTATTTTCCCTAGTCTTTATTCATGAGTACTGAGCCTCAACTCTACAAAATATTTTAACATGACCCAGTAGGAAGTTGATATTTCGATTTTTATGCATAATGATTTTAAAAGAAATCATCCCTTGTTCAAGAAGTTGACATCAGAAATATATCTATTATTTCTGTTATCAGTAAAAAACAAAGAAAGTCGCAAAAATATCCAGGCACAAATGGGTTAAAAGAAATTATCTAATGCAATTTCAAACAAGTTGGGCAGATTTACTCCGAAAAGAGTCACAACGTGCTGAACTGTGTGTTTGCAACTACTTATATTGTATACAACTACTTATTACAACCATATGTAGTCAGTCTATTTATACACAACCGTTAACCCTTTAACGCGCAGTGTTTCCGCTCTAGGAACACCAAACTCGGACGTTTTGACTGTTGCCAGTCACGAAGAATAGATTTGATTTCTATAAAAAATTGCGAGTGACATAGCTCCACGAGAATCCAATACTTTTTAGCACTTCATTTCCCGTAAACAAATTGTCACGATTATTTTTAACAGCACTGGCATCTGCTGAAAAATGGAAGAATGCGAGAACAGCTGAATAGATTGCCTAATGCTTAAAACAGGGCAGCCGTTGCCATCGCTCGACTTAACTACTAGCAAGGTGGCGGACGATCGAAACGTTCATCGCGTGCTACAGATCTAGAGACTCTTTATTTGATGCAGCTGGCTGTGCCGCACAGTCAGAGATCTGTGGCACGCAAGGGTCGTTTCGATCGTCCGCGTTTCGATGCGTTGATGAACGTTTCGATCGTTTCGATCGATGACGATGACGATGATGAACGATCGTTTCGATCGTCCGCCATCTTGCTGGTAGTTAAGTCGAGCGATGGCAACGGCTGTCCTTTTTTCAGCATTAGGAAAGGGTTGCGCCTCAAAGGGTTAACCGTCAAAACAGTATCCTGGCTTTTAGACTTGGTTTCAAGTTTACCGCATTCTAATGTCGCATCGCCATCCTATACCTTGGTTTTTGCATTAAAAAAGGATACATTCATTTAAAATACATTTTCGATTGTTTCCGACGAGTGAAAATTTACAAGCACTGAAATGCCAGAAAAACATGTAGTCACAGTTATAAAATATTTTCTAAATTTTCAAATGACAGAAAACACTTGATATGTTTCTCTGCTTGAAGGAAAAAAAAAATATCACCATGAAATCGATCGCTGCTCATATCCTGTTAAAGTTCCTTCTGTAATAACTTCATTTTCAAGGCTGATTAATTCCGCTTTGCCTTTGGACAGAAATTAAAATCCTCTGTTCTTGAGAGGGCTTTTTTCCCGATGAAATTGGATTTCTGGAAGCTGTATAAAGCGAAAGGTATTTTCCGGTCTTGAGGAGTATATACTTTTAACTTGAAGATTTTAAAACGCAATTTGAAAAAAATATATATAATACATATATAGATGTGTATGTGTGTGTGTGTTTGTGTGTATTAGTATATATATTGAAGTAGAACCTGGAAAAAACTCATGAAAAATTATCTTCTGCAGAAATATATTTTTGCAATATTGAAATTTGAAAATATATGCAATATTGAAATTTCCATTGTAATTTAGTCCAATTTTACAGTTGTTTACTTTTTTAATTAAAGCCCTTTTTGTAGTGATGTATATATATATACCAGGTGATTATAAAAATGTATCTCTATTTAGAGTTGTCTGTAGCTTGAAAAAATATTACGAATGAAACCAAAATTGGTAAACTTACTAATCAAGAAGGTGGGAGAAAATTGGAATAATAATAAAAAAAATAGAAGTAATAATCGCCGACAGGTGGCGCTTTTGAATGTATAATATATAATACATAAGAAAGAATGAAATTGTAAAAAAGGATGGCATTCTTGATTTATTGAAAAATGTTACAGATAATTCCATATACTCAATTGCAGCGGGAATTTCTTCCTATATGGTGAGAGGTGAGAGGTACCGGTTTCCTAGCACACTACCCCCTAAATTTACGTAAGGCAGCTGAAGGGTTTGAGCAGCTAACGTAGAGTAGTTTAAAAACTAAAGCGCTATCTAACAAAATAAAATCTTGTACCACATTACAGGCAGAAATGACCACTTCTCAATTTTTTTTATGATTACAACATACATACACAAAAAATGTTTATGTTGTAATCATAGTACATACATACACATACAATACAAGTTTGCATTGGAGTAGCCTGTCGGCGTATGTTGCAATTATTTTTTTTATTACTCCAGTCTTCTTCTCCCTTCTCGATTAGTAAGTGTATCGACTTTGGTTTCATTTGGACAATTCCTTCAAGCTACAGGCAGCTTCAAATAAATATATTTTACTTTTTAACCACCCGGTATGTATATCCAATGCATCATACAAAGGCACTATGTTTATCCCTTTGAAGCGCAACCATTTCTCAATACTGAAAAAAGGCAGCCGTTGCCATCACTCGACACCAAAGAACCGCACAGATGGCTGTGCGGGCACAGCCAGCTGTGTCAAAAATGGTCTTGATTCAATGGTCTTTGCGGTTCGGTCGACCGCCATGTTTCTGGTAGTTAAATCGAGCGAGGGCAATGACTGCCCTTTTTTTCAGCATTGGGCCGTCTGTCCACTTGTTCTGCTATATCAATGTCTTTCCATCGTATTCTCCAGTTTTCAGCAGATACCAGTGATGTTAAAAATAATCCTGGCGATTTTACAAATAATCAAGAACTTTTAGGGAAATTATGTGCTAAGTAAAGGGGGGATTCCCGTCTAACCATGTCACCCTCAAGTATTTTTATAGAAATCAAATTCGACTGACAACAGTCAAAACGTCATAATTTTGTGTCCTCGTGGGGTGGACACCGCGCGTTCAAGGGTTATATGTTAAGATATTTAATGAAGGAATTAGGAAAACTCATTTTTCAAACATTGAAAACTTAAACTAAAATTATTTTGTTAATATCAGTAACATTAAAATATAAATTTTATTCAATGTACTCATAGGAATGATGTATAAGAAACGTATTTCCGTTAAACAAGCATAAATATATTTAAGGCAATGTTTATTCAAAAATTTGTTAGCAAAATGATTATCGCTGTTGTTATTGTTGTTGCATTCATCATCGTCGTCGTTGTTGTTAAAAGGTCTTTCTCTCGGGCTTTGGCCCGAAAATATACTCATAGGTATTCGACAAGATCGCTTTCCAATCTCTCCTCCAGTTACACTCCCTTTAAACTGTATCTTCATCGAAAAGAGGAGGAACTCCTAAATAACGGTACAGACTGGAAATTGCTAACGAAACCACAACGTATAATCGGTGGTCTTTAGTTTTCTGGTATCAAATTGGGGTACTGCGTTAGAAGATTCCAACCGAGATAAAAACGACTTCATGTCCTTACATATTGCAAGAAATGTAATTTAACTTTTCAAATGGATAAACCTCACTGAAGAAGATTAAATAAATATATATATTGTACTTTTAAATATTTTAATCACTAGTTTACTCTGTTTCTGTGATTAGACATCGATTGTGACGTGTTGATAAGCTGCCTAACCTTTGCAATTCTTACGTTAATGCAAAAGTTACGTGCATGCTGTCTGCAGGTAGTTTATCATAGTATCTTTCGACAAAAATGATACATGAAGCATTAGTTTCTCTTTTGAACATTAGAGAACATTTCTTAAATATACAGAGTGTCTCAAATTGTCGTTGCAAAACTTACAGGGTGGCCCAGCGGGTAATGTTTGAAACAAATGAAAAAATAAAAACAAATAAGAGACATGAGAAGAATTTAATGACGTTTATTGAATGGACATATTGGGCATTAATGATAAAGAGGTTCGAAGTGCGCGCCATCTTTAACAAGGACAGCAGTTAGGCGGTTCTGGAATCCAACCATTACTCGTGAGCAGGCCTCACTGTCAATCGTGTCGACAGCAGTTGTGATGGCGGTTTTCAGTTCTGGAAGGTTCGTAGGACTTGTCTGCCACACTTTGCCCTTCAAATAACCCCATAGGTAGTAATCGCAGGGGTTCAGATCTGGTGAATATGGGGGCCATTCGATACCACCTTGGAAGTGCGATGGGTAATCTAACCCACAGATTCGATCGTAAAACGCTCATTGAGCACCTCGAAAACATCCGCCGTACGATGTGGTCTTGCTCCATCCTGCATAAACCAATGACCTTGGACCAAGTCATGACCATGAAGAAAAGTGATGAACTCCTCGTCCAGGAATATTCTGTATTTTGCCGCGCTTAGAGTTCCATCGATGAAAATAGGGCCAAACACACCATGCGAGGATATTGCACACCACACAAGAAATTTTTTCGGGTGGAGGCTTCGGACAACAGTGATATCCGGCCTTTCTCTGCCCCAGTAGCGATAATTCTGTTTGTTCAGATGGCCATTCAAACTGAAGTAGGCCTCATCTGAAAACAAAATTTTCTTTACATCGATTTCACCTGTTTGAAGTTTTTCAAGCATAAGCTGTGCAAACTCAGATCGTCTTTGTGTATGGTCTTCGTTGAGAGGTTGGGTTACTTGAATTTTGTAAGGCGACAATTGGAGCTCTTTCATTATTCGCTGAAGTGATGTACGCTTTATTCCCAACATTTCTGCTGCTCTCCTTACAGATCGACTCGGATCGGCAGCGAAAAAGTCGTCGACGACCTGTTTTGCACCGTCTGTGACCACAGTAGCAGTGGCTATAGCCATAGCTTTTTTATCGTCTTCCACCGATCCAGTACGTTTGAACTTGGCGTATAGTCTACAGGGAAGAGGATTGAAACACATTTTTCAGAACAAACATGGAAGCAAAAAGGAAAACATTTGTACCGTAAAACGCACAAAATGACTCACCTTTCCATAGTCCTTTTGCTTGGCCAATTCTTGTTCTGGAACTTCGCTTGCCATGCTCATTGTACTGCCTTCACATTTTCATCATATCTGGCCATTTGTAGCACAATAAAGACGCGAACATCCGTCGAATATTTGTTCATTTTTACTAACGAGAATCACACGCTAAAGCGCATCGCAGAGACTGAAAGAGCATCACATTTACAATTGCCGACTCACCGGAGCATGCGCACCAAATTTGGCTTCACTCACGTGCACCTAGCGCCATCTATTGGACATTGTTTCTAACATTACCCGCTCGGCCACCCAGTAACATGCTGGTCTGTCATAACATGTCAAGCAAGATTTACATACGCACTGGTGCCCAGAAATGCAAACGGCGACCGTAGGAGGGTAATTTCACAGACTTGTGGAAGCGTGATCGATCATTTTAGCCCAAGACATTGCCGGTGATAGATGAATCGGTTTACTAACTCAGAATTGGCATATATGCATGTATGGTACCGCGCATTAATAAATCGCATTAATAAATAGATCACTGAGTAAAAGTCACACCTCTTTTGATATCATTTCTCCCTCCCCTCTACGCCTGCGAACACTGTGGAACGCCTGCGAACTTCAAGGTACATCCGTAGGACGCTCGTCCAATCCCATCTGCGGCACCATACACGTAATACACGCCGATTCTGCGTTAGTACAACGATTCATCCATCTCTGGCAACGCCCTAGGCTAAGATGATCACGCTTCGTTAAGCTTGCGAACATCGCCCTCTAGCGATCACCTTTTGTATTTCCAGACACAAGTTCCTTTCTATATTGTGTTTGTCATGTTGTGACAAACCTATCGCGTTAAATTTGGCAGCGATCTTTTGCGACATCCTCTATATGTTATACGCCTATAAAGTATTAATAATTATTTGCAGTTAGCTTTTAAGATTTTGCTTGCCCGTTATTCTAGTATTTTAAAGAAATACAAAATGATATATGTGTGAGATGAATTTCGCAAAGAGTATGCTGTACTCTTTATAAATCTTTCTTTTGGTCACAGAAAATGAATGATTCTGCTTTAGCATGCAGTAACATATGTATAGAAATAATACATTTGTTCAGAAACGAATTGTTTAGGGCATGATTTTTCGTTTTAGAATGATATGGGTCGTTATATCAAAAGTATTGTCTGTTATATCAAAATGTTTGAGCAGCAGGAAAGTATTGACAGTTATAAATAAATCCTTATTGATTTAGGAGAACAAAAATTACGACCATACTTCAATTAATCAATATGATTCAGATGCAGAAGTATCAAGTGATATTTCATGCTCTCACTTTTCAAGTAAACCACTTCTTCATAAAAAGAATCTGTATTTCGATAGCTGTTGTTTTTCCGTCCCATTCCGCTACGTAATACTTCCCACCGTCAATTTAATTAGTTTCTCGATAATTATCAAATTATCATTCATTCGAAAGCCATCATTTATTATTCCCGGCGGGGGTTACTTTTCTTTTCCCTTGGAGTTATCTAATTAAGGTCATTAATCGACGTTACCAAGTCACAATTCCATTCGAGCTGGGAGGGCTTCCACGTTTATGATTGAATTTCGAACGAATACTCATTTTTCGCACTCGGAATTTTTTTTAAAGATTTTCTTCCACAAACATCTTTTATTTCTCTCCGTCAAAAGGAGATGTTGGAATGAATATTGATTTAGTCAATATTCTTATACTTATTAGTTATGCTTTCAAAAGAGTGCATCGTGCAAAAAAAAATTCGGTCGGTCATTTCAAAAACAACATTGCATAAGTTTTTCGAACGTAGTCAACTTCAAATTTTTAAATACATCTCTTTTAATATCAATGCTAATCAAATAAAAGGATGACATGTTTTGAAGCCTGATAACAATTACATACTCAACATGTCCTTGAAAGTCCAAGTACTTGTCTGTTTATTGATTCGATGAAAAGTTAAATTGGTTGCAACTTTTATACGGAGAAACGTAGATTGCTAAAGGATTCGGTGTTTTGAAGGGAAAACATTTTCATGGTATTCTCCAGCTTTTGTAGATGCCTGAAACAAACACATATTTTCAATTCATTTTATAAAGAACTGATGAATTTTCTAATATCTATGAAAGGATATAAATGATTCAAACATTAGTATTTCGTAAAATAAATTGTATTAACTGTTAAACAAAAATAAGAAAACTGAGTAATGTTTAATAATATCGGTGGTAAAAATCATTATCAATGGTAATGATTTTTACCGCCGATAGTGAATATGCTAAAATTAGATGCAATAATACACATCCCATCCCGCGCTAAAGGATTAACTAAACATACGGAACCAAATATATCTAAGTTAGCATAACTTTATTCTGAGATGTTGAACTATTTCTGTAAACAGTGAAATAATTATTAATATTATTAATAATTTGAATGCACAAAATTTGACCACATTGCCAGCAGACCATATTACTAACAAAATTAATAAAGATTTAGAAAGGGCATTTCATGGGATCTTATATCGCTCTCACTTTTCTAAAAAGACCTCTATTTTATAAAAAGATAACTATGATTTGATGATAACCAATGCTTTTTTTTTCCTAATATCCATTTCGGAATTCGTTCTATTATATTTTTCAATCCATCGAGCGCCTACGCACTTGATTAGTTTCTCGATAATTATCAAGTTATCATTCACACCAAAGCCATAATTTATTATTCCGGGTGGGGGTTACATTTTTTGCCTTTGCAGTTATCTAATTAAGGTCACTAATCGACGTTACCAAGTCACAATTCCATTCGAGCTCCGAGGTTTTATTACGATTCAGTTTCTAACGCGATACTCGTTTTTCGCACTCGGACTCTGAATTTAGTGCAGAATTATTTTTTTTTTAAGATAGATCTTCTTCATACTCTAATGCGATATTTGTCGTCCTTTGTGTTATTGAATAATGTTCATAAATTTAGTAGTTCCAATATATGCATTGAAAAGCATCGCGAGGAAAAAAAAGAATCGTATGTTGTTACTCTAATTTTTCATTTAAGGTCCCTGTTATTTATAAAAGGTTTCTTGTAGAAATTTAGATCTATATTTAAACCCAAATGCGCTACATTTACACTCAAGTTTTGTTGTAGCTACAATTAACTACAGTATAGTACAACATGCGAGTAGAAGTAACACTTTTTGTTTTCATTGTAATCTAAAAGTTCAAAGACTTAGTCATTAAACTATTTTGTCAGTATGCATCCGTTCATAAAGCTTTTTAGTACATTAGTTGGTATGAGAAATCTTTCTAGCGCCCCCTTCCCCTTGAAGTTATGCATCCCCATCAATGCTTTCCGGGCTTTCCCGAGAAAACGCGTCCATCTTTGCACAGCTGGACCTGCAAGGGTGTTATTTATATTAGACAAATGTATTAAGCCGGAGGTTGTGTACCTAATTTCTAGGTATCAAACACAACCCCCAGTTACTTTGGTCAATTTGATAAATGACTGCAGACTTATTTTTATGCATTCCCTAACTCATGTAAGGGAATATGATGAAAGTCCATAGACATTCGAGTTATAATATAACTTCCCTATAAAAAGGGTTCTATAGTTAAAACTTTTGAACAGGTTTTAACTAAATTTGATATGTGGATTACAAATGAGACGAGCTCAAGGTAGTTCGAAAAAAAAAATAGTTCAAAAAATGTCTACTAGGTGCCGCTTTGCATGAGAAACAGCAAATTTCGGATTGAAATGGTTCATTCTAAATTCACAAACAATTTAAAAATTTATTCAATAATTTTCGGACATTTATTAAACAACTTGGGTAATTTCTAAGCGGAATTTTCTACGCAAAATGCTACCTAGTGGACATTTTTTAGCTAAACTTTTCAAAAATCTTTCTTCGGGACTTCTCGCGTACAAGTACATAAGCCACATTTGGTATTGGGATTTGGTACATATCTGCTCATCAGTTTCAGCTGCAGAAGGGATGTTTATAAGGGAAGTTTAATTGTAATCACCTTATATTTATAAAAATTCTTCCAGTTTGTGAACATACATGGCTTCTGTCATGACGTAAGCCATTGTTAGGCACAATAAAATCCCCCTCTTTAGAGTATTTTCGAGGGGTCTTCCCCAGCGGTAGACGGTCCGTATACACGAATGTTATTATTTTTTCGTTTCAAACTAAAGAGAAACAACTCCGCTGTCAGCTGCCCTAACAGCTTCTAGGTCTGCTGCCAGTTATACCCAGCTGTAATATCATCTACCAGTTGTACTTTGCTTAAACTAAGGAAAACATCAGAGATCCTTCCACCGCTATGGAAGAAACTCTTTCTAAAACCTTCTGCCCGTAGACCTTTGCAAAGTGCTAACCTAAATAATAATAATCAAGTTAATTAAGTTAGCGGATCTAGCCACACTGCAATGGCTTAAATTTTTATACAAGCCAAGTAGCTGCGCAAATTGACCTTTTTTTGTTCATGTCAATATTTGAAGGACATTTTAATAACATTATTCTATTTGATATTAACAGAAACTTAACTCGTTACTGAGCATGAACTACCAGACTTCTGGATAAAATAAAGTCTTACATAGCATTTATCAGTTATTCTCAGCTGCACACCAAATAATTACGTTATGTGAACATTTATGGGTAGTAATGATTTAAAGGGTAATGATATATTTTTAATGGCATGTTTAACGTAACAAATGTGATCTATTTTAGTAAAACTTTCCAAGATAGTTGAAAAAGCTCCGTTGTTGTAATACAAACTCCCACGTGAATCGTGTTTTAGTATCACGAAACATGCTTCGGGCTGTTTTATCCATATTTAAGAAACTTTGCTGCAACTGGGAAGCCCGTAACAAACTTTGCATCAGTAAAACTTTTGCCTACTCTTGTAACGTCAAAGATTCGACGTGAAGAATAACCGAGAGATTAGAGTTTCTTAATAACAGGATAAACGAATAAAATGTGTGGTAATTCTCAATCATTCATAGATATGCACAAAGAATTCGTTTATGCTATCAATCACGGGAGGTAGATCACTTCATAGGATTTACGGTTATAAGCACCCTTTCGGGAGACTCAGAAATTTAGAGCATCACCGGCTAGGGAGACCCTTTCCACGAGTCTCACTTCTCTACATCCTTCCTACTTAAGTAATGATTTACTTAAGTAGGTAGGTCTTACTTACCCAGCAAGAAAATATACAGCCCCATACATTTATCGTGCACCTTCACCGCATATGCACGGTAGAATCTGATCACCCGGGATACCAATCAAGATTCAATCGACCTGGACTTCGGCATCCTGCTAGGGTAGACCAGTGGCCGAGTGGATAAGAGATTGAACACTGGTAGATTACGAATGTCCAGGTTTCTGGCTTACGACACTACTGTTAATCTAACGCTCTTGGGGCTTTTTTTTTCAGGTGTAACGTAAATACGGTTTAGAACTTCTTAAAAACTCCTCTGCCTAAGGCATTCCTTCTTTTGATAGAAACCCCTAGTTTGCATTGACTTAACAAAACAGCTTGCACTACGATTATTAGAATCACCGGATTTAATGTACTTAGCGCTACATTTACATTAATGACAAAGTTTCAATAAATGTATGCACATGGTTTTTTTACAATACTTTTTGTTTGCATATTACTTTTTCTGGACCCTTCTAAGGCACACCAGTGACCCAGTGGATAAGATATTGAACACTGGTAGATGGCTGAATTAAGAATGTCCAGGAAGGACACTTTGCTAACCGGGCTACACGGAAAAAAATGTTTTGTTGAATTCAACAAAATTTTGTTGATTTAACAAAAATTTGGTTACCGCTATTTTAGCCGAATAATTTGGTTAGTTTTTGCAAAATTTTTGTTAAATTAGCAAAATATTTCGTTGAATTAACAAAAATTTGGTTAATTCATTAATTCAACAAAAATATTTCTCTGAAATAGAGCCAACCGAAATTTTGTTGAATTAACAAAACATTTTTTCAGTGTACCATGGCCCATACAACGCTTATGGAACGATCAGTGAATGAAAGATTTTGTCTTTTATTTTACTCTGTGGTTTGTACACAAATGAAGCTTTTGTAGCTGAAAGTGAAACACTATCGAAGCGTTTGTCAGGATTTATGCATCTCCTCAAAAACTTAATTTGCTCATTTGTTTATTTTTGCCACGTGTTTATTCATTTGGAGCTGTATGCGCATGAATAATAACGAAATACACTACAAGTATACATCACCATACAAAACACTCCCTCATTTGTATAATGAGCTAAAACTAATGGTTTTGTCTTTCATCGTTACCGAAAATTTATTCACAAATTCATTAGTCCAGAAACCGGCGATTGCTTATTTCCTAAATTTATACTCTGCGGTGACGTTTTAATTACTAAAGTTAACAATTACCAACTTATGCATTTCGAGATTAAGCTCCACTAATGTTTCATGTAAATATAGAAGAATAACTGAGAGCATTGCGGAGCAACGTTATTTGTGTATCACTTTTACTTAGCAATTTCTCGCAGGAAATTTACATTCCGCTCGAATTTAAAATCTTGTTCATGTTAAGTGGGTGGCTTCTTTAAATTTTCAAGGTAGGTTCTCTCTGAAATTAAGCTATTAATAGAATTAGTTTTCATTCATTTTACTTTAATGTTTTCCCTTGCATACATACTAATTTTTATTATAAATAAAATATGATTACATGATGTAACTTAAAACATTTGCCAATGCATGTATTATTTTTATGCATACACGCGTATTTCTAAAGATGTTTATGCCAAGTTATCAAATTTCCGCATGTAGTGAGTGAATTGCGTTAAAAGCGTTTTCATACAGCCACATTATTTTTCGTAATAAATGAAAGCAAGAATAAATAATTTTACACAGTGTATTTCTTCGGATTGGACCACCAACCTTCCTACGTTTGCAGTGTTATTATGTCCAAGCCCAGATTATTAATTAGTGCTTATTTTTATTTTGTTCAAAACTTTTTATGTGCACCAAATTGCATTAAAATAATTCAAATGCTGATTACAGAAAAAAAAAATAATTGTAATTCAGCGTCTCAGTATGATCTCGAAGGAAGAACAGGATTTGAATTGGTGAAAACGTGTTTGTTGTTTTCAAAAGAGGTAGTTGCTGTTATTGTTGTCGTTCCCTTTATTGAACCTAAATTGGACAAACGTAGTCCGTACAACATTGGCCATATCGAGGCCGTTATCCTCCATAAAGGTCGACATGATTATTGTCGGTTATCAGTGGTAATTTCGTCAGAATGACAGGACCAGCAAGGATATTGTTCTGGGTTCATTTCGATGTCAAAACAGTTTCTGAAGCTCTGGTTAGTTCTGGTGCCATATCTCTGGATTTTCATCCCTCTGCGCCTGAGGTGCTTCGTTCTGTCTGGTCAAAATCAATAGTTTTGTTTGTGTTTAATTCGCAGATTTGATATTTAGTCTTTATGGTTCATTCAGTGAAATTTAGTTTTTCTAATATCACTGAGGATGATTCTTTATTGTGATTCTAAAGGGTGCTTCTTTTTTGACGGAGTACTTCTTTATTGTTTCAAGATTGGTTAATTACACTCTATAACAAATAAATCGACGCACCAAGAAGGAGGTGTCCGATTGAGACGAAAATGGGTGGATAGGAAGACAATGTACAGAATAGTAAATGATTAAAATTTCAGAACAATTGAATAATTTATTTCAGAGTTACAGTAACAAGTTCAATAAGGTGTTGAACCCCCGCTAGCCTGGATACAAGCTGCCACACGCCGTGGCATAGACCGATAAAGCTCCCGGATGGTCTCCTGCGGTATTTCCTGCCAAATTCGCTCCAATTGTTGAACGAAGTCATAAACAGTCCGTGCCAGATGCAATCGCCTTCTCATCATATCCAAACATGCTCGATGGGAAAGAGATCTGGCTATCTGGCAGGCCAAGGAAGAGTTTGACAAGCTTGCAGACAGTTTAGAGCAACACGAGCCGTATGTGGTCTGGCATTGTCCTGCTGAAAAACCAGCCCAGGGCACTGCAAAAGGAACGGTAGCAAAACAGGTCTTAGGATGTCGCCCACGTACCGCTGTGCAGTAAGTGTACCTCTAATGACGACCAAAGGGGTCCGGCTGTCAAAGGAAATAGCACCCCAGACCATAATGCCTTGTTGAGGGCCGGTGTGGCGTGCAATAGTGAAAGCAGGATCCCCCCTCTGCCCTATGCGTCTCCAAACATGTCTTCGATGATCGTCAGGACACAGTTGGAAGCGGGATTCGTCGCTAAAGACTATACGTCCCCAGTCGGCATCATTCCAACCTGATCGAGCCCTGCACCACTGTAATCTGGCTCGGCAATGTGCAGGCGTGAGTGGCAGGTGGCGTAACGGTCGGCGCGAGCGTAGATTTCGTTCTCTCAACCGTCTGCGAATGGTCATGATGGACACTGGTGTTTGGGTTGAACGTCTGATGGTTGATAGAGATGAAGAAGGCGCTGTGACAGCTGATCGGACCATCACTCTGTCCTCACGATCTGTTGTAGCCCTAGGTCGACCGCTATCATCCTGGTGCTGCACTCTGCCATTGTCCACCCATCCTTGCCAGCATCTTCGAATCATCGCATCGCTTCGACTCAAATGACGAGCGATTCTCCGATTAGTCCAACCGGCCTCTTTCAATCCAATGATACAACCTCTGTCAAACTCTGACAGTTGCTCGTAATGAGCACGAATCCTGCAGCGAGGCATTTTTTAAGTTGTTGAAAGGTCATCTGAATCGCAATCAAACCGAAAGTTTTAACAACCGTTGAAGAACTGCTCCTTTTATACGTCTACTGGATGCGCAGTTCCGATGCGCTAGAGATCAAACTATTCATTCATTGGACACCAAATTTGAATCATTTGCATATCTGTTCAAAGCATTCATGCAAACGAAATTTCAAAGCAATCGGGTGATTGTTTCATGGTGCGTCGATTTCTTTGTTATAGAGTGTATTTTCGAAAGTAACTGAGGATGGTCTAAGATATTCACATGTGGAGAGTTTGTGAGGAAGATTTCTTTATTTTAAAGTAACGTCGTATTAACGGACAATCCAGAATGTAATGAAGGGAGGTCAATTTTTTACTTCTAATGCATAAAATGGTGATGGAGATTTTCCTATTTTTAATAAATATTCCATAAATGTTCCATGCTCTATGAAAAATATGTAAAGGTTTGTATGCATTAGATAAATATCAGTGCAGTAGGTTCTTGACTTATGCTAGTTCCAAGAACTCTCGTATCAGTGGAACTTGCTCGTAGTGGGATAGGGTATATAGGGGATAACTTTTTGAAACATATACACAGTTATTTTATACACCTATAAACACCCCTCAAAAGGTTTTAGGCCATTTCCTAACTTTATATTACAATTTCTCGCATTTAAGTAATGAGTAAATGAATTTTGGCGATTCTTACTTTTGGCAAAAAATCTCGTGCTGAGGACGAGAAGTTCATTTCAGCGTTAAGATATATACTCGTGAAAAACTCGCGTAAAATCCAATTCGCGTAAGTCAAATCGCACTGAAGAGGGAGTTAATTGCATTAACTTTTGGGGAAAAATTGATTTGAACATGTTCCAGTGTGTTCCGAGTACCATTCTTCATGTGATCTTGAGATTATGTGCTGCTTTTCAGTGATATTTGAAAACAGATGGCGAAATCTGCATGCTTCTAGATGTCTCTAAGAAGATGAATTTACGTGATTTAAAGATGTCTGTTTGGCTGAGGTGTCTGCGATTAGTTTCCCAAATATTCTAATATGTGCTTTTATCTTGTTTATAAATCATCTCAGCTGTGTTATTGTATATAGTTGTTATTGAAAATGAGATTACTACAGAGATATTCCAATAACGACCAACAGTTATAGTAATAATAACACTAAATTAAAAAAAAAACAGGTGTTTAAAGATTAAAACTGAAAAACAATTTTGTAAGTAACACATATATCTTTGAAATTGAACAGGACGGAGCGTTTCTCATAATACATATGGTCTACCATTCTTCAGCTGGAAAACGCTCCTCCTTACTTAGAGGCAGAAGTGAAAGACAGTCACTTTCTGTCTTTGTGGAAGGAGTATAATTTTTAAATGGAAGAAGGGTCGACTCTTCTTACTATCCGGTGCGATCTGTATTCTTTAATTTCAAATATATATATATTTGTAAAATATATCGGAGCTGGGCAGAGCAGGCGGCTCAGTCTTGACATTGGTTTTCATTGGAAAAGACCGGCCACCCGCCGTTGGTACTTCGTAGCCGAGCAAGCTCCGGTACTGTCGGGGCTGTGGCTGCCTACGTAAGTTATTCACACTTATGGCCTAAGACATATTTTTATCAACTCTCACCAGGGGCGTAGCCAGAAATTTTTCATGCGGGGGGGGGTGTTACGACTACTACAACTCATATATATGTATACGTGGGTGTGACAATGTAGTGAAGAATATACATTTTGTTTGGCAAAAAATTCCTCATGGGGCAAGGGGTTTTGACCCCCTAACCCCCCCCTTGGCTACGCTCCTGACTCTCACATATATTTATTTGGCAACAGAGATCACGAATAAGTACTTTTCTGAGTCGAGTTTCGAATTATGCAGCAGGTCACGTGGTTTACACAGTAATCACATGTTCCAAAAAAAAAGATGCATTTATTGGCTATTGAAATGCCCAGGTCTCATAGCCCCAGGAAATCCTTTGGAGGAATGGTGCCAGACGACCGTGTGAAAGATAAGAGATACATCAACTGTGTTTTTAATAAAGTTAGACCCCGAGACAAATGGTTTGATTGAAAACGAAAGTTACTTCGTCCCGATAGAATTTTGAAGGAAGTAAATAGAAATTTTGAATTTTGAAAGGATATTTAATTTTATATTCGTTAAATTCATTTTTTAGTGTTAATCAACAGTTGTGCTATTAAGCTATACGCTTTGATTCAGTATTAAATAGTAAAAAAAAATAACTGAAAATTTTGCTCATAAAACTGATTAGTAATACAAAATCCTTCTTTCACAGAATGGCTCAATGAATTTTGAAAGGTTAATTGCCGTACATCTTATACGGAGAGGAGTACGCACATTCTCCAAACATCCACCAGAGCAACTCTTTTCAACCGAATGCGCCCTCATATAATCTTTTAACTCCCTCCTTCGCTCCTTCCCGAAACTAATCTCCTAATAAAAATTACATAACTGAAACGAAACTCAACTAAATTCATTACCTCGCACGCAAAACAGGAAAAGTAAATGATTTCGTTTGCATAAATCCTCGCTCAGACTCAATTATACCTGTCATTTCCCTCGGCCTGAAAGACATTTCATACGATTGTATCTATTCAAGTGTGAAATCATTTAACTCTTGCATTGTTTGGGAAGAAAGATAACGTGCAAGTGTCATCTTCCACCATTAAAACTTTTCAGAGCGCTTCATCCGGAGTCTTGCAGGGGAAACCAACAGAAAAGAGGGGGGGCGGGGGGTTAAAAAGGATTTCGTAAATTGCTTGAGCATTCTTTAACATAATGCTTGATGATTTTGTGTCGCAGAACGTCGCACACATTAGCGGCGTTTAAACATGGTAAAAGGGAAGACGAAATAAATTATCTCGGCTAAGACAATCAGAATTTCGGAATATTTAGGAATTAAAATGATAAGAGACGCACCGTTTCGTAATATAAGTTCCTTCCGTAAAAATTGTTGTACTAAATACGAATTATTTGTAAAGTTCCAAGTTCTACTATATCTGCAACTAACGAACCTGAAGCACAAATAAAAATGTGTGCAAAAGGTAGATTTTTTTTGCCTTTTCACACGCTTTCACTTGCTATAGTTGTTGGCATATTAACGTATGCAGAAACGTAGATTTCAATCATAAGGCACAAGAATTTTGGTGAAATTTTCGCGTTGAAATTTGTCTTAAAGATTATATACTCAATCAGTCATTTTGAATTTGAAATGAGTTTCTTCTAACTTACCACCTAGTTGCTTTAACCGTGGAACACTCATTCATTTAGACATATTATTTGGGTGGCCTTTACAGTTCTTTAATACGACATTGCAACCCTTAACCACCATTAAAATTCACATTACCAACAAAAAAGATACTTTTTTTATTTAGAAACAGAAATTTGGATCATAATCTTACTTTATCATCCTTTAGTTGATTGAATAGAAACAGACAATTTTGCAACTAACATATGCAATAAATTCCAGTATTGCCAAGCTATAGTTCAATAGCTCCTACAGATTACGAAGTGCATCTTATATTGAAAAGCGATTTCCACCCACCCACTCCCTCTAAATATCAACTAAAATTTCTCCTCTATTAATATTTAACTACTCATCGCGTAGTTCAAATCTGTAAGCTTCTAATAAAAGACAAAAAATAACGTAATTGAAACAGCTTGAAGTAAATTCATTATTTCTCAAAACAGGCAAAGTCTCAAAACAGGCAATCTGTATATAAGTATTTATTATCAGTATTAATATTTAACTACTCATCGCGTAGTTCAAATCTGTAAGCTTCTAATAAAAGACAAAAAATAACGTAATTGAAACAGCTTGAAGTAAATTCATTATTTCTCAAAACAGGCAAAGTAGATGAATCTATCTCTTTCGCAAATATCTTCTTCCAGGCTCGATTATACCCATAGCTTCCTCAAAAGCGAAAGACATTTCGGTTACAACCTCATTAAACTGCATCCATTCACCTGTGAAATTATTTAATTCGCGCATTGTGCGGGAAGACGTATACCAAGGAAGTGTCATTTTCCACAATTAAACTTTTCAAGGCGGTTCGCATCCGGATCTTTTGGAAGGAGATCTTTGAAGAGTAAAAAGGAGGCGTTGAAAAAAAAAAAAGGATTTTTCGTAATTGCTTGAGCATTCTTTAACATGATGCTTAGTGATTTTACGTCGCAGGACATTTCACACTTTCACAACGTTCGAATGAAGTGCGAGGAGTAGGAAAACGAAATAAATTATCTTGGTGGTGGTGGGGTTGGGGAATGTGAGACAATTAAAACGATAAAAGTGACTATTTCGTAATATTAATTCCCAAATTAGTATTCATCAAGAGATCTATGTTAATTTAATCATTTCAGCTTTTAATGAAAGCAAATTTCATGAAGAGAAAACTCAAATAAATTTGTTAAAAATATCTTTTAAGTATTTCTGTCCATGACTTGTGTAAATGTTTTGATTTTATTCTCACGAAAACAAAAACCAGAAAAAATATTAAACGACTTTCAATCTGTATATAAGTATTTATTATCAGTATATGTACACAAAACTACGTGTGAATATGTGAGAAACAAATATCAAAGAATTGGCGTCTTCTGTTTATTGTAGATCGAAATTATTATATTGTTGTTTTAGATTTCATCTAAAAGTTTAAGCTGTTTCGTCTATTAGTATAAATCTGCGTAGCTTATAAAAGAAAACGTACAATTTCTATTTTCAATATGATTTTTTTTTCAGAAACTCATAATTATTACTCCAGTTATTTTTTTAGCAAAATTCAAAAAACGTATACTTTTCACTCTATGAATGAAAAAAATGTTTTCTTAAAAAATATGACAGGTGTTCACTCTCTTACCCGTCATTAAAATAAAGAATCCAGTGTTTATATACGTATTATATAGCAGATAGCAGGCATCAGAATTGTTCAATAACATTTAAATACAGCAGTTCAGACTAATAAGTACATCTTCATTTTGCTACACACGCAGTACACTTTTCCTTGACAGAAAAATATGAGCGATTATTATTGTACAGATATTAATTAACTGATTGTACTCATTATTATTAAATTTTATCCTTGCACGTGGATGTTTATGTGAATATAAGCTAATTTTTCAATTTAAGATCCCAGTTTATTCTATTCAAATATACTTTAACGCAAAAAATAAAAAACAAAAATATAGTAATAGTTGATATTTAGTATAGATGGTATTTATAAAAATTTAAAGTTAGAAAAACTACCCAGTTTTTCTAAAACGATAAATTGCAAAAGATTTTACCCTTATACTAATAAGACCCAGAATTGACCATGTCTGAGAAATTGCATCTATACTCAAAATTTAATTAAAACAATATTATTTCAACGTATGAAAAATATACAGCAGAAAAAGAAATCTACTTGCCTTTTAATTGGCCGACATTTTTCATATAGCAAAGTTACATTCACCAATCATTTACGAATAATGTACACTTTATTTACGGCCGCAAAAAGGGAGTGGGCATTTTTATGCAACTAACTAGCATTGAGCCTAAGCTTTTTCATTTCGATTCATAGACAGTATGTGGAAAAATTCTCCATAAGAAATGCAAAACCCATCTTCTGAAATACGGACAGTCTGCAGAGATATGCCTTATTTTTCTGTAACTTAGTAACGCAGTTCAAACTATTTATAAATTTCCTTAGAGAACCCAATAAATTCTACTCAAACATGCTTTTCTCGTTCCGCTTGGCACTTTGTTAATGAGTTATCAGCAATCCAGAAAAAATTCTAGACCAAACATCATTATACTCTCCTAAAAAGACTTTTTTGCCTCCATCCTCTTTAGTTGGAATTCGAAGTCACAAGCGACCTTAACAATTTGTGTGACATTCAAATAGTGCAGTTGCAAAACGAATATTTTATCTCATAAATTATATCAAGACGGATATTTGAATGTCAGCCATTTTATTATTTTTAATTCGGACATCCTAGCCGAGCAGTCCGTGGTATTATAATTAATTTAAAGCCAGAATACAAAATCCATTTTCACTTCTTTGAAAATACAAACGGCATTGATAATGTGTTTATATAAAAATACTTTTTCAAAATACTTTGCTTTTTACTAGTGAAAATATGAGATACAAGAGTATTTTCAAAATTTATTTCAAATGCATGCATTTGCAATGCTGGACAAATCTGCCTGTATGTCTGTTTGCTATACGTGCCTAGACCATTCGTCGTAGCTGCGCCGAATTCGACACAATGACTAAATAGGAAAAAAGTCAGATATTGCAGGAAAAAAGAACCAATACGAGTTTTTTCTTACTCCCATTCACAACACTTGATTTCTTTTGCCATCGGAATGTTGAGAATATGCTTTTGGAATGAGCTTTCCTTGAGAATCGCTCGTACCTGAATTGATTTTTATAACTATTTTTTTCGTACCCAGTGGTAATCGTCGTTTAAAATCTATATGAGCCTGAGAGAAGAGATGCCCTTAGCACGTTCACTGCCAGATCAACAAAAAGTACTGAACTACAAGTCAAATTTTTTAGGTCGATTTCACAAATAAAATATAGTCTTTAACAATGAATTATTTATGCCATCAATGATGAAAGTTTAACATATTTATTTCAAACTGTTTTTTTTTTCGAAAAATATTAAAAAGTTATTCACAAAACTGAAACAGGAAATTTAGCTTACGCTCGTGACAGTCAAGCTCTAGTGCGTGATCAGCAGCGAATGTACTTAACTATCGCTGTGACATCACAGAGAGTCACAATGGTCAGAGTTGTTGAGCTGTGAAAAGCCCCAAAATGATTCAATTTCCTCGAAAATTTCTATAAGTACTTTAAGAAATAAACTGTTGTTTTTTAATTTACAGAAGCACTTAAGTAATTATTTAGCCTTTTATGAGAAACTCTGCCTTCCCCCCCCCCCACCTTTTGAGGTAGATACATATAGTTAAACTGTAGATATATCACTTTTTGCATCGGTATGGTGAAAATAAGCCTCATTCCCTTGTAAAGAACGGCTCTAGCTGAGTAGATAACGGTACTAGACCAGATGATATCAGTTGAGAAACTTTTACAAGTTACGCTTTAAACATATAATGCACTCGAGTAGTTAGCTACTCATAAAACGAATGAAAATTTAACGAATCTACTTTGCCAAAATGATTACTTCCCAGTTATAACTACGTCCGATGTCGAAAAATGTTTCCTTTTTTTCTTAGCAAATATTAGTCAGGAATTCATAAAATTCCCTCAAACTCTAATTCACTCATGCATGCACCTTACACACTGTGATGAAGATCACATATTTTATACTAATTGTCATTTGCTTTCAATTTTCAAATTAAATATATTTCAAATCGAGCATTTTAAAATAAATATTCTCTTTTTTGCTGCACCGGCTTTCAGAATTTTGTGTTACGGTTTTTCCCACATGTTCAGTTTCAGTTAACTGCTTATCTATCCGGATTTCATGCGTAAATTATTCTTTCGCCCTTTGCTCTATGTCAATAATAGGTCCGTTAGCATTTCTTTCGCTTTCCTAACTGTTAAGAAACATCTGCTTCTCATGCAAAGCCTTTAAACTAAATTAATGTACATCTATGCTTAACGTCTTCCTGTACGCTTACAATACTTTATTTCGTACATTATCTATAGTGGACTCACAACAGTTAAAATTCTGCGGAACTAATTTTCTATCACACGGGTTTACTGTAAATTGGCTAGTTTTATCTTCAGTGGTTGATTGCCCTGCTCATTGTTATGTCTTCCTTTATTGGCAAAGAATTTCGGCGACTTTGATAATGAATTTATTATTGTTCTCGTTTGGGAGTTTATATTAATTGTCATTTGTTTTCTATTTTCAAACTAAGTATATTTTAAATCAGGCATTTTAAAATAAATTTTCTCTTTTTTACTATATCGGCTTTCAAAATTTTGTATTACGCTTTTTCTACACATGTTCAGTCTCAGTTAACTGCTTATCTATCCAGATTTCATGCGTAAATATGCCAAGTTTAATTTGTCGCCAACTTCCTGATCTTTCTTCGATTGAATTTGACTTCTTCTTATGCAGACCCTTTTCGACCATCATAGCTAATAGTCTCACAGCCACCACCACCCTGCAAATAGCCATCGTTCTATGACGAAAATAAAGTGTTTTCATCTCTACAGTGTTATAACTGTGTCGCAGAGTGAGTTTTACCTGGTTATTGTACTTCATTACAACTCTCCGCCACTATGCAAAATGTCTTCAGAAGTAAACCTACAGAGTATTTTTAAATCACCTCTAACAAATAGAATTGTACATCATGTACCCTATTAAAAATATATCTTAATTTCAATATTATTATTTTTTTAACTGGAAAGGTAGTTAATTCTATTTACGTACACAATTCCTCAGACTCAAGTATACCTAACATTTCACTACAGCCAAAAGTATTTCTGTTACAGTCTCATAAAATTGTGCCTATTCGGGTAAAAAATCCTTTTTTGTGTGTGAAAGGATAAAGGAAATGGAATTTTCCACCATTAAAATTTCTAAGTTGTAAAGGAGAACTGAGAAAAACGAAAAGGATCCCATGACTGCTTAGGGATTCGTTAACATAATGCTTAATGACTTCATGTTGCAGAACGTTTTACACTATAAAAACGTTCAAACGTTCAAACAAATCACTATTAAAATTGGAAAGTATGGAGTCTATGTGCTTTATTCTTTAGTAGGTGATACGGTAACTTCTTTTACCTCTATATCCGGTGTTAATTGTCCATTTATAGAACCAGAGTTTGGAAGGTTGTGTGGGTAATATTTTTCCTCAATTTGTATTTGCGATTTTGAGGTTAGACTTGTTGCTGAACGGTCACTTATTTTTCTAAACATCTTGGTTTTTCAGAAAAAAATTATTATCGGTGTTTATCATTAGTTAGCATAAAATTAGACAGTTAAAAATTTGCATATTTTTTCCTTATTTCGCGAGTTTTCCTCCTACGTTATACGTTTTGCTTGGGCTGTATTACTTTTTTGTAAACTTAATGTAAATTATGCGTTGTTTTATTTTATTTTTATTTATGTATTTATTTATTTTATTTAATTAGTGCGTGTAAAACATTCGGAAGTTCGAAACCTTCCTTTTGTTTTTCACGGAGATGTAGCTGGTTTTTTTTTTGTTTTTTTTAAGCCAGTTTTGGTAAGCCTTTAGTTTTTTTTTTTTTTTTTTTTTTTTTGCGCCATCTCGAGAAAGAGTCATATTTATTTCTCATTCATTCTTCAATTTTAAAAGTATATGTCAATTCATCTTTATTTCCGATATAACAAAAAGCTACTACTGTCTTCAGGAAAGCAATGCATACTGTATTCGTCATGCGACATTTGGAACAGTACAGAAAAACAATAGAAAATTATGCTTACTTGGTAAATTTCCTAACAATAAAAAAAGGAAAACTGGAGCTCAAATTTCAGCAAACAGGCAGCAATCAAAACTGATTTTGGAATAGAAATTGCCCTATGTAACCATTTACGTTTGATTTATGCCAGAAAAAATCCTATTTACCTAACAGCTGTAACCGAATAAACGCTTTGTATTTTTCAAGAAAGCGTTCGAGATATTTGGTATAGTCACCGTTTTCGATTCTAATTTTTATCTTCACTTTATGTGACATTTATTTTTATATAAATGTTCAAATGTTTGGTAGATGGGCAAGATTAAATTCACTTGTCGATATAGAATCTTATTTTCCCTCTGAATTTACTCGCATGAAAAAAAAAATGTGCCTTACCACGAATATAGTAAACAAACAGTATAGTATTTGAAAGATAGACTGAAATTTTTTAATTGTTATAAACAGGTTGTTTCATAAAAGAAACCTTTAAGACGAGATAGTGTATATCCAAACAAACACCTTTCATCACAGAATGCATGGTTGAAATTAGAACGCGATGGCGATAGAGGGCGCCGTAGATGATGTTATGATGCGAATCAATCAAAAACACACAAAGAACGATTAGTTACAAATGCAGGTTCAATGATATGTAATTGCAGAAGCTGTTCAAATCAGGACCAGCAGCAGCTACGGAAGCAGGACTATGGCGAAAAAAGGAATGGCAAAAATTCTGAAATATACCAGGTATATCGAGCACTTCTTCTGCAGCTGCTGAAAGTTAGAAAAGTTCTGTAGATTCAATGGGAGTGCCATACAAAGCTGGTCCCCACAAAAAGAAATCGCGATATGAAAAATCTGGCACTTAAACAACAGGATAACATCACTCAATCTATTAGTTTTGAAATGCTACTTCCATATAGTTTTGTACCTATTGTACATAATAGGGTGGTTCTCTATCCTGCTGAAACCACATTCTATTCAGAAAGTGTGAAAAAATGCTGTTCAACATGTTTGACAGCACCTACGGCAGAAACGTGAGGTATTTTGCATCACGCTGCTCTCGCAGAAGAAAAGTTCTGAGTGGATGCTTGCCAATTATTCCTGCCCAAACAGTGACAGAAAAGAGTCACTGATGCGCATGTGGATAAATCGTATGTGGATCATCGGCTTGAACTGGTTGATGCATTACCTATTGCGCCCTCTCGTTCCTTTGTTGTTTAACTCATTTTGGATGCATGAGTATTAACAGCTCTTAAACTGTTGCTCATCTTTTATAAAACATCCTGTATTATTTAATAGCTTCTATAAACTGAAATTACATAAGGGAATTCAATTTCAATCGAAGTTTAAATAGTCAAATACTAAAAAAAAAGTCCAAAGAAATAATATTTAATCAAATGCGCAGATAATCTGGATTATAATGTGACTGAAGAGGCCAGATCGTTTATGACACTCTAACTGAGTGGCGTTAACTATTTTAGTAATATACAAGTATATTTGGAAAACACAAATTTTTGAGCCAAACAAATTAACTTGTATGATAAGTAAGCTAGAATCACTAGTTTATTTAGGTAAATGCAATTGATACCTTTTGTCTGTTGTTTTAACATGAAGACTAATGAAGTCATGAAACTTTTAGATTAGAATTCGCATGTCATCTAGGCAATTTATTCAAAGCTATAATTCTTTTTTTTTTCAATTATATCGAATGAGTACCACCAACTTCTCTAAAAAATACTTTTTTAAGAAAAGACCTTTAGCAGCTGGCATAATTAGAGGTATTGATTAATATCCTCAATTAAAATATACAAATTCGATGTTTTAATTGAAGCTGGTAACATTCAATTATTTCTTTTGTAATTATCTTCCCGTTTAATCTACTTTAATTATTTTCTAGCTTCTTAAAGGATACATGCAATTAAAGCAGGGTTTTAAGGATTGTAATGTGCTATTTTCCTCGATTTCAAGCATGAGGAGGTTATCAATTCATCGGAATCTTTTCTGTCTATATGTTCACCGATAATTTTTTACCAGGTGGACCAATTTCGATAATTCTTTTTCCTTTGTTGTTGTTGTTCGATAAGAGATACTGCATGTGTGGTCCCACATTAAATAAGTTCTGATGATATTTTCATTTAGAAAATTGGGAAAAAAAGCATGCTTTTATACCATTGCACAAAGGGTTGTAAAGAGGTGTAGCCATAACTCTAAAGATGCCAAGGATACCCGCTTTTGGCGATTTATTACCAAGTTTCGTTGCCAAACATAAGTTCCTGAAGTTGAATCCTGCTCGGCATGGATGTTCTTATTTACCTGGCATGTATACTTATGTATTTGGCATGTATACTATTCCATTGTATACTTAGGTTGTTGTTGTCGTCACTTTTGCCCAATCCAAACTTAAATCAAAGAATTTAGGCTACTCATCCTACAATCATAAAACATGGATGCAGAACAAGCGAAAAAAACTAATAGGTCCTTCTTACAAAAGAAGAGCAAAAGGTCTTAAAACTATACATCAAAGTTTTAGAATACATAAATACATTTTAGAATACATAAAAAATTCTAAACAAGTGCAAAAAGTAGACACTGTGTCTTCAGGACTAAGTTTTTTTAGCTCTACAATAGAGTACACACAACACCATTCTATTTTTGTACTTATTTTTTATTAAACTTGGCCATTTACAGAAATCACGTGAAAACTTTATCCGTATATACTCAACTCCATCTGGTTCTGTGATGTCTATTTGACACTCTAAGGCTCTTTTTTGACTTCTACCAAATGCGGAGCTTCAAAAAAACAAAACTTCCCGGCTTCCAGGAAAGGCCGTTTTTATTTATTTCAATGCATTCTTCCATCCCAAAATCTTTATGACAATTCAGCTTCCTTTTCGATATGACGTAACTGCAAATACAATCTTCAACAAAGCATTGCGTGTACGATATTTCTGTCATGTGACATTTCCCTGTAGACCTATCAGTAAACCTGAAAGAGAAAGGGAATTCTGCTAACTCGACAGTTTTCTCTAACACTGTAAGGAAAACAAAAAAACTGAAATTGCTGCAAACAGACAACGATCAAAACTGATTTTGGAACCAAAAAAAATAAATAAAATGCCCTTTGAAACCATTTACGTTTGATTTACGCAGAAGGAATTCCTATTTTCGTACCAGCTGTATCCGAATAAGAGTTTTGTATATTTTTTAAACAAACGTTTAGGATACTGGGGGTAGTAACTGCTTTAGTCTCCAATGTTTCGCTTTACTTTATTTGACTTCTATTTCTTTAGACCGTTCGAATGTATACAGCAGTTGAGCAAATATTTTACGTTTAAAAGTGCTGTATGAAAACAGAATACTCAGTTTAAATGGGGTTGCGTCGGGATGTAAGCAGTAAAATGTTGTTTCTTCTCAGTAGATTAAAGATACTTTTTCAAAGGATTTGGTGGTCGCATTTACAGACTTCAGATTTAAATACAGATTTTTTTAAATGTTGTTGTAGAATAATTGTTCTGGAATATGTCTACATATCGGGAGTATTAATGTGCCATTGCCCATGGGCGCCCATGTGATTGCTTGTAGGGGGGGGGGGGCAGTCAGGGACCCTGCTCCAGAAAGATACTATTTTTCAATGTTGAACCAATTCTACATAACAACAGTGCATATATCATTAGGGCAGCGGTTCTCAACCTTTTAGCATAGCACCCCCCCCCCAACAAAGGCTAACTTACGGTGGCGCCCCCCTCACATTTTTCAGCATACATTCAGTTTTTTAATCTTTAATGATGAACATTTAGTCGAATTTTCTACAAAATAATGTTATCAGTAAAGTTTGAATGAACATTTTAAGCGAAAATAGATATATTTTTGAGTAAAAAGGGGAACAAATAAGATGATTTTTTAAAAACGTGCATCACTACTTGCTCTGGTTTTTCTCTCGCCCCCAAGCAAACGTTCTGCGCCCCCCTAAGAGGGCACGCCCCGCAGGTTGAGAAACGCTGCATTAGGGTATTATATATTCTTCTTCATTAGGTTGTTATTATATTGGGAGTTAGGGGAGGGAGGATCTTTTCAGTCTAATTATTATAAAAGTTAATTATTTTCTTCCTTTTAAACTTAATTTAGCGACCGTTTAAATATTTATTTTAATTTATCTCTGTAATTCCCAATACAGATCTTTTTTTTTTTCACTTATTTCCTTGGGCCTTAACCTCAGATATCAGCTTGCATTGCTCTAAGATAAAAATTGGACACGTTAGCTAATGGCCATTATCTCAATATTTAGTTTAACTGCTAAGAATCTGAATTCCACAGTACGGAGAACAGCACAATCTAAAGTTCAGTCTTTCAAGGCTGTATTATAAGTACATTAGCTGATAATTTAAAAATTACTAGCCCCAAATGAAACCAGATTGATTTTCGGGGACTTGAAGTACAGCTGCGGAAAAAAAAAGTCCCACTTGTACTTTTTTCGGCCGTCGATCGTCGTACAGAAAAGTTACAGATACCGATCGTTTTCGATTGACGTACACTTTAATTTCCTATGAATAAATATTACATAAGGGGCCATCTACTTATTAAAATTCACACCAACTTTCTTTTTCCCAATAGCAACCCCTAGATTTCACTTCATATTTCAAAAATTTTGCTCATTTTCACCCCGGATACCCATTTTCAATAAATTTGAACCGAAAATGGGTGAGTTATGAGCACCCCAAATCCCCTCCCCATATGTTAAAATATTTTTTCATACCTTGAATCATATCTCATATAATATTGATAATAAGAAGCTGATTTTTATACGTGCTATTAGAATTAAACGACCCAAACATAATTCACTAGTATTATGATTTTTTAATAAAATATTAATATGAATTATGAATTATTAAATTAATATTCAAAAAAATTATGAATAGCGACATAGCCAAATTTCGATGGAAATAGATGCAGAAAGTAATATTACATGGCTGTGCAAAATTTCAAATTTTTACGTTCAGTAGTTTAATTTATATTAAATAAAATGTGCTATTTTATGAGTTAAGGGACCATATATAAATTTATTAAGGGACAATTTTTTAAAAACTGCTTAAAGTAAGCGTAAATTAGATTTCTTTTGCTCAAAAACACAGTAAAAGATAGCGCTATTAAAAAAAAATCAAATTTTGAAGCAAATAAATTAGAAGTTTTTAGAGTTTGATGGTGACTCTATAAAGCTTCTATTGTTGCGTCCGCTATCATATCCCCCCAAATAAAATATTTTCCAGGTATAGAATTAGATGCAGTAGATGCATATGTCTTCTAATACAACATCCTATTTCTGAAAGACTAACATCCTCAACATTCCAGGCATGAATTTGACCTTTTTTAATATTGGAAACATTAGGTCTTTGGACTTCCCCATATTTTCGCAAACATTCAAAAAACATTCAAAATCACGTTTTTCTGTCTAAATTTTCATCTGACAATAAATTAAAGTTCCACCAAAAGTCTTAAAAGTGAAATAACAAACACAGTGACAATATTGGCTCAGCAAAAAAATAACTGCTTTTTTTACATGAAATTCAAACAAATAAATTTTCAATCGTAAAACCGTTCTTCTAGTTCGACCGTAGCTGGTTAGCATTCATGCTTGCAGTCAGAAGAGCCGAGAACAGCCTCTCACTCCTGCCAACATATCACCTGTCTAAGAGAACCATGAAGCGAAATACTTAATAACAATTTCAAAATTAGAATGATTTTCAGAATCGTGAGCAGTCGTTTTGCATTTTTCCTTTAAGTCTTGAGTACGAGCCAAGGAAGTTATGAATTCACGGGTCATTTGGACCTCTGACTAAACATTCTACTTTCTACCCTTGATATTCTCAGTATAAAAAACTTTAAGAGAGATGGTAACAATATTTTCCTTGAAAATAACATTTGTTTCTTTTAACTCTCTCTAGCGAAATGAATGGAAGGCGAAAAGTTCGGAACCTACAAATAGCGCTTTTCAATTTGTAGAAAGTCCCTTAAAAACGCGCAAAAAATAACTCGCAATATCTCCGGAAATTATCATAGAAAATTGGTGAAAATTTATATTTAGGGTAATTTGAAGGTTTTCTTTCATTTAATAAAGTCAAAATACAGTGTTGCCATTGAGAAAACCGAAGTTGATGCATAATTAAATATGAAGACGGCCCCTTATGCAAATTAAATTAATAGTAAATTAAAGTATGCGTTATTTAAAAACGAATGGTGTATATAACTTTGCTGTACGACGAACGATGCCGAAATAAAGAGCAAGTGGGACTTTTTTTTCCGCAGCTGTACATTATATTCTCTTTCCGCACTTCGTTTTTTATTAATACAGCTTCAAAATAACACAGTGCAAACAATATATATGTATATATATTATCTACAATGTTTTATCAGTAGTAGTACTATTCTTTATTTAATGAAATTTTAACGCCTGTTGCCACCTTTCTTATCTCACAAGAGCAAAGTTTGTTCAGACTTTGCTTGAGTGAACATGAAGGAAATAATTGGTCGGGGAGGCTTTGAAGAGCTTAAAGTTGAACATGTTTATGAACTGACTGCTGAAAAAACCATCAACGATGAAGAATTGAACGAGAAGGCTTTGAAGAGGTCAATATTGAGGATGTCAGTGAATTGACTATGACAGCAAAACTATCAACGATGTAGAATTCCTCGAAATTGTTCTCGAAGACCACACCAGTCCCTTAGCGGTGAATATGTTGAAGGTCCTATAACATCACATGCACTCGCTGACGGATTGCAACTGGCTAATAAATTTGGAAACTGTTTTATAGCTGGAGATCCCAAAAGTAGAACAGGCTCTACAATTTCAACCTGATATGCGGTTTGCATGGCTCGATACCAAGAATTTTACAAAGCACTCACCAAAACACAGACACGCTGATCGATAACAGAATTTCTTTTTAAATCCAGTGACTCATTTTTTTGTTATTTTTTGTTTCAACGGGCGGGCACAAGCTCATTGGGAATGTCCACTATAACTGTCCGTAGCTATATTAATTATTTTATTATGGGGCAACCAGAGAGCTGCCAGCGTTACTCCCTGTGAAGGGACGAACACGTTAACATTCATTCTCAAGCCGGGGTTGAGCCTGGACCCTAAGCGTGAAAGAATTTTTCTTAAGTTAATACACAACCTGGGCGGCAGTGACTCAAATGTGAAAAGAAGTATTTCACAGGCTATAGGCGAAGGCGATGAGTGTAAACAGTTACTAGCTGATAATCAGTAATTATTCTTTTTTTAAATATTTTGTAATTGTAAAATTAGTAATGTTACTTAAAAATAAAATTATGATGAAATAAGCAATAACACAATTTATTTTTTGATAGATTGCATTGGTTTTCGTACAAAGAATCCTCTATGTCATTCTTATTTTTTCAATTTATTGTTTTTAAAGGGTTTTCTGTACAAAGAAAATCCAACGCATGTTGATACTAATTAAAACAGTTGACGTATTTTGATAGATTGCAATGATTTTCGTACAAAGAATCCTATATGCCTTTCTTATTTTTTTCAATTTACTGTTTTTAAACGATTTTCTATAAAAAGAAAATCCGATGTATATTGATACTAATTAAAACAGTTGATGTATGTTGCTATTTAAGATTTTTTATCATAATTTCACTACTCATAATTATGGAAAAATCTCAAAAAATTCAAATAATTCAAAAAATTCCGTTGTTGTTATTTTTGAAATTTCTAGAGGTTTTGAGACATTTTAGTATCCTTAACTACCTATTTTCACAAATTTTATATTCCCTAAAATCATGAAATAATAAATTAAATTCTCGTTACCGGCACTTTTTTTTACTGCCAAAGTATTTAGTTTTATATTTTTCATAAACTTGGCTACAAAACACAATGCTTCATTTTCTAAACTGAATTTATATTTTAGTAAGACAAAGTAACTTCAGTATGTTCCCTTGCCGAATAAAATTTCCTTACATAAATGTAAATCTCATTTTTGTAAGTATCATCATATATCAAAAAGCCTGATTAGAGACAAAGGAATTGTGACGTTATCGTTAGAGATAACATTAATGGTTTTTTATTTTTACAGCTAATACTAGAGCATTATCTTAAATTGAACCTGAAACTACAGAATAAGATATAACCCCGGGGAAGAAAATTCAGTTCCGAGTTAAAATTTTTGTAAGAAACGTTAAGTCGCGGAATAAAGTTAACTGTTGTAGAACAAAATGTTTGAAAAAAGAAAGGCTTCAAAGCAGCAATGTTATATAATTTTTCGAGCCTAATTCTCATTATTTAAGAAGGTAAATAAAATGCAATTGATATAAATATTCTTCATGGCTTTTGAAAAGGAAACTACAAAAAATTGAAGCAAATCAAATATGTTTAATTTCCAATTAAGAGGTAAATGAATATATATATACATGTAACATAAAAATGAAATATGATAAAATGTAATTGATTAATATTTTATTTCCTTCGTTGCATTGTGGGGCTGCTTTTAAATGTATGATTAGAATTTAAATAACGAATAGAAAGAAAATTAAGCCTTAAATTTGAAATTTTCACACTGAAAACAAACAATAATTAATTTTATATTTTTCTATAATATTGCATAATATTCTTCTCTAATATAAATAAAATCTCTAGTAAAAGCAATGAGGTACATTATTTTATTTTGCTTTAAGTCCTGATTTCATACATGCAAATCAAACGATTTTAATCAAAGCAAGCATAAAAGGAGCCACAAGATGATATTGATTGTTATTACAATCTTTCCAGCTTGTTACTGAAAACTACAATACCGAAATGTAAATAAAATAATTTAAAGTTAAATTAATTTATTTTCATATTTCTCTACAAGATTAACTTGGAAAAATTAGTAGTTTTTTTTTTCGGGTGTGTGCGTGTGAGGGGGGGATGTCAATAATTGCCACATTTTGATTTTGCTATGACACAGGTATTTTTGTGATACGGATATTAGCACTTAAAAAGTATTCATAAAACAATTTAATTAATCTAAACGTTTATTACGTTTTTCTAAAATCACTCAAAGGTATTTTTAGCACCAGAGTGCTATTAATTTCAACCTTGCTTTTTGTGTAGACACGATTTTTGTACATTTCTCGCGTCGAGTCACTTTTCAAGCGAGTTTGCCAGATAACGTGGAGGGGGGGGGGGAGCGTTAATAAAATGTTGAAAGTCGCACAAGGTTTGCAATTTTTGATAAATGATCGCTAAACTGGGTGCCAAAACGCAACAATTTATTATAAATATATTTTGAGTATAGTTAGATAACGTCTGGCGAATATTGTAAAATAGTTTGAGTAAGCGATTTAAATATAGATTTTAATTCCGAAGCAGTGTTTTATAGAAGAGAGAAGACAAATGCGGTAAACATCATGGATTATGATACACTTTCCAAATGGTATTTATAAAGGTGAAGTATAGTCTGACTATGCCTGGCGAAAATAGTTAAACAGTTTTGGTAGGCGATTTCAATGTAGCTTTCTATTCCGAAGAAGTGTTTTATGGAACAAGAAGGAAAACACGGTACATTCATGGGTTAGGATACCCATTCCAAACAGCATTTAAAATGTCTACGGGATATAGTTGGAATATACCTGGAGAAGATTGTAAAATAGTTTCAGGAGGCGATTTTAAGATAGATTTCGATTCCAAAGATGTGTTTTACGGTACAAGCAAGAGTTGATTCCTATTTTAACGCCCCCGCTCTCGCCAACCTAAAAAATCCCGCACTTTGGCGAGCTTTGCAGTCATGGGTCTCTAGGACATATACACAAGTTTCAACGCTCCCAAAAGAACTAGATGAAAACTAAAGTGTACTAATTAGCGATCAACGCACCCGTTAAGGAATTTGAAGACACTTCATTATTAAAACTACATTCATTGGCAACCCAAAATAAATAAAAATGTAACGGAATGCTTTACTTACAGGTTATTTAAAAATCGCCATTTTAATTCTAAATTACGATGGCCACATCGATACAAAAAAAATCGTCGTGGTAGCTCCATATGCTTAATGATCGCCACCTTCGCGAGAGTCGGGTTCAAGGAGGAATCAACCCAGAAAGAGAAACTCGGCACACTCATGGATTGTGATGGACATTCGAAACAATATTTAAAACGGTGAAGTATAGTTGTAATATACTTGGTAACAATTATAAAATAGTTTACGTAGGCAATTTTAAGATAGATTTCGATTCCAAAGATGGCTTTTATGAAACAAGGAAGAAAAATACGTCCCAGTCATGAATAATGACACACTCTCCAACTGAATGGAATAAGGAAGAAAAATAGAGACGACGTATAAACTATGATACGCTTTTAGTATAGAGCAATTTGGTGCGTATTTAAAATCTGAAAGTGTTTCAGATTTTCTTCCCTTTTTTGTTTCTCCAAATTTTGCTTCCGTGTTCTTATATCCATATGTACACTGAAATACCAAAAATTAAATTACCTTTTCTACCTATTTTAACACATTTTTAACTCTGAATTTTGTTTATAGTATTTAAAACAGTTTTACCCGGGTATTTAAAAGTGGTGTTTCGAATTACGGTACAGATAGCAATTTCATAATAGGTAGTCTAACGACGCCAGTTTATTTCAGACGTAACTAAATTATTACGTAGTTTATTGCAATGTACGACGGTTGCAGCTTTTCTAGAATATATCGTGTATTTATTTCTTTTTATTTTTATTTTTCATTTATTTATTTATTTTTATTTTTTATTTTTATTCATTTTTTTTGGGGGGGGAAGGGGGTCATTTCTTATACAGGTTGTCTCAGAAAACGTTTCAAAACTTACAGGAAGGGTAGAGCACACCTAGATGAATCGGGATCACAGAGAAATTTAGGTTACAAATGTCGGCTTCATATACTTATTGATAATCACTTTTAAACACGACATGATTCTTCATTCGAATTCATTAACTGCCTTTCATAAACAATAAACTTATGCTCTGATCATTGCATTATTAAAATAGAAAAATATTTCTAAATTGTTCATTTAAGTAACAAGCTTTTTGTAAGATATCAATTTGTCTTTTCCAAACTGTAGTTGGAATGCCGACATTACTTCAACACGAATTTCATTGTGATATTTAATTGGTGGATGAAGAGGACGTCTGTAGTTCTTTGTTATTTTGGGTTGCCTTGGAATGCCTTACCTCTGCTTCAAATTTTGATGTTTTTTATATATTTTTAAAAAGATACAATTTTTACAAGTACTATAAGTACAGCAAGATTTTCCAAAAATTCCCAAAGTGGGAATCAGTTCGTTGCAATTGTCTATGTTAACCCATTTATGCCTAGCGTCCCTTTTTTGGGACGGCATTTTCGCTATTAGTCGAAAACGTTATTTATTTTTCCTAGCCTTTATTCATGAGTATTGAGCCTCAACTCTACAAAATATTTTAACATGACCAAGTAGGATGTTGATATTTCGATTTTTATGCATAATGATTTTAAAAGAAATCATCCCTTGTTCAAGAAGTTGACGTCAGAAATTTATCTATTATTTCTGTTATAAGTAAAAATCGAAGAAAGTCGCAAAAATATCCAGGCACAAATGGGTTAAAGAAATAGACCGGTCAAGATAAATCGTGCTACTTCTTACTTTCTCACATTGTCATAGAGATATATGGGACGTAAGTACTTCCGCCTATTTTTTAAACAGTATATCATGTCGCTGCTTTAATCGCTAGAGATAACGATTGTCTCTACGAATTGAAGGAACTGCTCAAGTACCATTAATTACCTTAGCATTGAACTGAATCATCCAAATTATTAAATTAGATTTCAGTAAAGTCATCAGACAGTTTTTATAAGCAACGTGGTGTGTACGTGTACGTGAACCAGCTGTCGAGCGACTGATTACCAATTGACTGAACAACCGACTGATTAACAATTGACTGACAGACAGTCCAATTTGCAGTAGGGCGACTGATTTGGAATGTGGTGTTTGGTTATTTTATTTCCGAAAAAAATGCAAGAAAATTTTCGTGTTGGGAACCAGAGCCGGTTGCTTATAGAGGGTTGTGTGGTCTCCTCAAGAGTATATTTTAAGATTAAGTAAATAGGGTAAAAAATCAGTTCCTTAAAAAATTAATCGCCGGATGAGGGGTTCGTTTAATAGAGGCGGTCGGTCATAAAAGTTTCACTGTATATATATACTGTATTAGCCCGAATATAACGCGATGTTTTTTGACTGAGCATTTCCCGTAAAAACCAGACTCCCGCTAAATTCGTGGCCAAAATATAGAATTTTTCTAATTATCTTGATGAAAAATTTCGGGGTAGTGTTATATTCGTGGCCTCGTTATATTCGGGCTAATACGGTATACATGTTTCAAATTTCCTCTAAATTAATATAAACTTACGTCCCCCAAAACTCTAAATTAAGACTTTAGTGAGAAAATGAGGAACAAGTAAAGTATGGTGAAACATATTAACACAGTTTACCCATCTTTATTATAGTCGTCGAAGAAAGTATGTATGTGATGGGTTTTATTTTTACTGTTAATACAATGATTTAAAAACTTAGCACACAAGCCTTTGCCTCGTAAAGGTTATTTGTGTTATTCGTCATGAATGATGAATGTAGATGGCGCTGTCATAAAACCAAGCTTTTTTTGATTCGTTACAAATAATCGCATGGAATTGGTATAGATTTCTTTATGCTGTGGTGCTGACCCTTCTACCGTGTTCACCAATAGTTTTCAGTTTTCGTTTCAAAAAAAGGTGTGATTTAGCACCAGTTATGAAAAACTATTTCATATATCACAGTTTCCAATTTTGCTAACAATTTACTATTGTCTTTGCAGAAAGCAACTGAGAAAAAAAATAAAGAACCTTTTTGTGGAGTTTGTAAGCATAGATGAACACCAATAAAATGTTTGTTATGGGTAATTTCACTAATAGTTTTACTTTTATTCACAATAAACTCTCAGTCTAGAATATTTACAATATTCAGTCTCAATTATTTAGAGCAATTAGTAAGTAACTGAACTTTTAAAAATAATTTTGAATTTGCTGCAAATTTTACTGTTATGCAATAAATGGTATTTATATATATATTTTGCTTTATGTTTTGCACCATGAAAAATAAACACAATTTATTTCAACACATTTTTATTTAAGAACTCCTATTTTAACAAACATGACAGATTGACTGCATAAAGCTCGGTTCTATCCAATATATTTTTTTTTTCTTTTTAAGCATCTGATATGTTGGGCAGGTATAAAATTTAGTTTAAGATTACGCTCATCGTCATTTCATTTACTGTCTTATCCTGTATATTCACGAGTTTCAATCACTTCATAAATTCTGACGCGTGTCATATGTCAGTGTTAAAAAACTTTCAGAAATTTTTATTCAGATATCAGAAACATTTTCGTTTGACAGAAATGTATTGCAAATTTTATCAGTTTGATAAGCATTCTAAAATCTGGCATATATATTTCACATCGCTTTTTTCATACAAAACAGTGTATTTCAAAAAATGAAATAAAATAATAAAAAATTACAACTATACGCATATACCTTGTTCATTGTTTGTGTATTTACTCGTATTTATGAAATATTTGCTAGGAAAATTCAATAGACAAATATCATTACCTGGACATTAAACATTTACAAACAGTATCTAACCATCCTAGTTGGAACATGTTTCTTTGTTTTAGATACAGTCTAGCAAAAAATCAGTCGAACATCGGGACCGTTTCCAAAAGTAACACTTGTTCGACACTTAAAAAAATTGTTTGAATAAATATATTTATTTAAAATATAAAACAAAATAAATGGTCAGTGTGATCAAACAAACCAGATTAATGTGTGGTTCATAATCAATAAATACACAATAATATTCTTTACCATTAAAGAGATTATGCAGCTTTGTGCGTCTTATAATCCGATCATAATAATCTAAGAGAAGTTATCTTATTAGTTATCAAAAAACCATTTTCCCAAAACCTTTAATATGCTTTCGATATTTATATTCATTACAACTTTTAATTCACTATTTTAAAATGGATTGTTTATTTTAAAATCGTTATTTTCAAGATGTTACACTTTTTAAATTTGTATACGCCCCCCACCACCTAAAAAAATTCCCAATGAGTAAAATGTACCCCATTCGCCAATGAATAAAAAAATTCAACCTTTCATCACTAAACGAAAGATATTTATGAAAAACAAGAGATATTTAGAAACAAACTTGAGCTGCAGGCGTACATACATTCGAAAGCAAATATTTATTGCTAGTGTGGGAAAAAAACAAGCTCTTTCATAATTTCTGTTCGACCCCTGAAACACAATCATCTGACGTGATTTTTTACCTTTAAGAACCATTGAAAAGTGATTTAAGTCGGCACATATTTATCTTCACACCTCTGACACTTTTCGAGATGTAATTCTAAAATTTTATTTATCACCTAATTAGTGAATGAGGCACATTTTACCAGCTGAGAACTTTTTTGTACGGGGATCGTATACACAACGAGATGAACGTTTACTAAACGTCGTCTTTTTTCACACCTTACATATTTTTCAATTTACATTGCCCATTTATCTTTGATAGATATAAAATTAAAGCGTTTTACCACCTTTTTGGCGCACCTTGTATAAGTGAAAGCTTTTAAATAACAGGCTAAAGCCAGGCCCCTTTGTCCCCGAATGACGAGCCGCCATCGAATACTACATGAATTTATCTCCCTTGTAGTTTTTTTTTTTTTTTGTCTTGAGCTGTTTATGAGACACTAAATATAAAATTATAAACTACCTAACAAAATGTTTATTTCTGTAGATGAAATATTTTCAGAATAATAACGTTTAATTATAGTTTTATAAAGTCTCATCGCAGCTTATAAATAAAAATAAATCCCGTCTAAGATTGAAGCAAATTTATTTTGAAACGTGCTTTATTATATTTTTGCACTCTTTCAACTAATTTTCATAGATGAGGGTTAAAAAAAATGATACATTGTTTATTTTCTGTTATCGCTGCTATACAAAATAAAATTACGACGGCAGTTTAAAAGAAAAAAAAATCAGTGTAAATCAATTCCTCTTATGTGTAATATATTGAAAACTTCATTTAAAAAAAGTTTTCTGAAGGGTAATATTTTCATAGAGCTTTCTAAAAGATAAAAAGCTTAGTTCTTCCTTGTAAACTTCTTTTCATATTTTTCGTCATATAGAACATCGTTACAGATTAAAAGAAGTTAACTAAGTATCGTAAAATAAATCATATAAAATGCTAGCTTTGCAATTTGTTAACTAAAAATAATAATAAATCCTTGGGAAAGAAGAGATGAAAGTAAAAATATAAATTATTTTATCATGTATGTGTGTGAAGATGTTTTTAGATATTCAGGTGGCAACTTCTGGAAAAATTAAAACGCAATAAAGCGGCTTAGATTGCCTTAGAAGAGTTAAAACTGTCTCTGTATTCGATGCCAGACAACTCACACCACATTACAAATAATTTAAAAATGTGGATGAACACATTATAAGTAATTGGGATTTTACTTCATACATTGTTGTCACTTTGCCAAGAATAATCTCTATTCATTATCTGCCATCTAGGTTTCAAGTTTCTTGCCCAAGCTCACTGCATAACTTAAGGGATTATCATTTTAAAAGAATTTTTTACTTTTACCTGGAAAGAGACAAAGAAAAGATCCAAATTTAAAAGTATATAATGTGCAAATAGTGTTTGTTCCGTTAAAATAGTGAAATAGTTTTTGAATTCAGTTTAAGTCAAACATTACATCTATTTCACATTAATGTACAAGAAAGCAGTAATTTTATATGACACCATTCGCTCGACCAAGTTATAACAAACAGTACATCCGATAATTTAGCAACAATGTACTTTTTCAAGAATAATCCAAAAAGTTGAACAATGACTTTCCACCTCTTATTTCATAAATAATCTCTAAACAATGTATAATGTTAATAAAAAAACTCAATAATAACTGTTGGTAAAAAGTTAAAATTCATTTAATCCTTGTAAAATAGCACATATTAAAAAAGATACTCATTAATGGTGTAGTTTCAGGTATCACAAAATGTCGAAACTTGCAAAATAGTTCTACCATTCACACAGAGAGGTTGGAACTCTTTGTTCTCATATTCTGCCTAAGATAAAAAATTGTAGGTAAAAGTATGTACTTAATTTTCTACATTTGATCCGTTCGAATTTTTTCTTGTATGGCATAACTAATAATCTACAAAGAAATAGAAAGCAAAAGTCTCGCCTAAAATAATTAGTCGGTTTAAAGGGGATACTGGTGCACAATCAAAGAAAATGCACATTGGCAACTAAAAACACCTCTCAGATTCCAAAATTGGAATCGACTTATTTTTCTGAAAAATTGTAGATTACTTAGTTGTGATTGAATTCTATTCAAAATAGATATATTTTGTTCATGCATGTACAAAAAAAAAAAAAAAAAAAAAAAAAACAGAATTAATATAATTATGAGGGTTGTTCAAATGAAATGGTACAAAAAGTTGTAACAACCAAACCCATTGAAATTTGAACATGCCGCTTTGAGATTGAATAGAGGGACGCAAATGAAGTGGTCGGCGCATGCGTAGGCGCCCACACACGACACAGGAGAGAAGCAGGTGGTTGTGTGTTCCTTCGAATTGCCGTAGCAGCGTGTGTGAGGACATCGTAGCTTTCATATTGCGAAATTCGCCATTCGGACAGTTCCTGTATCCCACGCAAATCCATCAAGAGCAAACAACTGAGGCTGCTCACGGATGAAGTGATTCTGTTCCACGATAACAATCGTCCACAGGTCTCCAAAGTCACAAAATCCGTGAAGGCCAAATTGAACTAGTTAGGCTTAGTTCAAGCAGTTCAGCATGAATATCTGCCCTATAGTCTGGAACCGTCCAGATTGTGGGGCAGATGTTCATGCGATGGTATTGCGACTTCCATTCTGTGGATGGTGCTGGTTGCTCTGGATGGTCTTCTGGTGTATGTGTTGCGACTTCCATTCATTTGATCAGCTAAATAGAAAAAAAAAATGTATTTCAAAAGATAGCTTTTCAACTCTGACAACGAACTGAAGGTCACGGGGAGGCAGTGAAGGAGTGGTTCCTGTCACAACCATTGGATTTCTGGGAACATGGAATCCTCTCGGCTCATTTAACAGTGGGATAGTTGTTCTCGGGCCTTTGGTGATTACTTGGAAATAAAGAATTCAATTATACCCACGGTGTCGTTTCGAACATTTTTATTCGAGCACCCCTCATAATTTAGAAGACATATTTCCCCGATTTCTGAAAAAAATTTATAAGTCATGATGTTTCTTTTAACACCTACGAATTGAGGAAGGATGAGAGACGAAACCAGACAGACCAGTTCTTTACTACTACTTGAGAGGAATTTAAGTGATCGAAAAGACTTATTACATGTCTGATTCTAATAATTTCTAAAAGAGGCGGGATGTTAAAATAAATTTCACTAGTATAAATTATTCACAAAGTACTGAAATAGCTGAAAAAGCTGTCGCCATTAGGAAAATTATTTTAAAGGAATGTTTTTGATGATAGTAGTAGGGCTTTTTTTTTTGTTTTGGCATGTTGAAATGATGCAATACGCTTCAAATATAAAATTGCATTTTCTCCAGTCCAGTTGAAAATTTAGCGCTTGAATACGAAAAAAATCTACCTATTAACGATTTAAAATAAATAAATAAATGAACTGGGAGAATTTCCCATAAATGTTACCACAAAATTGTTGAAGAAAATACGATAACTACTTTTATAATAATAATTGCAAGAACTGAAAGGGATTGAAAATCCAACTACAATCTACAATAGCTTTTACATTTTGATAAAACTAAACTAAGCCTGATATTGTGATAACGAATAAAATTGCTAATGGAAACTTATTCTTCACCAAGGATTGTACTCTTGATACATGGACAGCTATTAAGCAAAAGCTGCGCTACTGTGTTTTTTTTTTTTTTTTTTACAAGTTAAATCATCTAGAGTTAATAAAAAGTTCCATTAATACTTAAAACAGTGTTTTCTTTTTTAACGCGAGTGAAATTTAAAAATCGCTCCTCACAATTTGCTTCCTTATCTATGCAATTTGTGCAATTTTTGGCTAACTCCCTTTTATTTCCGTTGTCATATCCAGCGAAAAAGCAAAAAATGTGGCATCTGATATTTCTGATCTAATTTTGTCGACAATTTCTTTAGCTATTGCATCAATTAATTTATTTTGTATCGTATCTGACGCTCCTTTATAAATAGTTGCGCTTTTTAAATATTTGTCATCAAGATTGCATGATAATTAGCTCCAAGAGTTATCGGTACTTACCTTAATTTCTTGAGTCCTCGAATTGTCTTGTGTGCCAAATTCATATTCTTTTTTTTTCCGGAAATGTTACCACAACGATTGGTCTCTTTAACTCTTTGTATCACCGTATTGCAGATCTACAACATACTTATTAAAACTGTGTAAATTAATCATAGTGTATTAAAAAATGTTTGAATGATAGTTGTGCGGAGTGTCAGAAATTTGCATTTGCAAACTCAGAGCATTTTCGAAAATTCGTTCACCAAGAATACTTCTTATAGTTACTCTCATTGAAACGTCTAATAAATGTTCTATTCTTTCCTCTATGTCCACGTTTAAAATCTAGAAGAGATGACAAGGAATATCTTTTTTAACAGATAGGCCTCAGCCATTCAGTCCGAAGATAAACGTAAAACAGCTAATATTCGGATGTTTCATTAATAATACCAGTTTTACTAGTTTTAGCTTATTAAAGATGAAGAAATATTAACACAACCTTAAAATGTGACTCAAAATGACTAGATGTAACTGAGAAGAATGCACTAAAATAAATACTTGTGGCCTTACCCCAAGCAAGAATTCCAAAAATAATGAGAAGTACGAAAGCTATCTCACTATTGCAGTGAACGCTTGAGTTATTTTGATATGCAGCTTGCATCACGTACCTTGCTTTTACATACCGTTGGCATAGTAACACGGCTGAAAAACATTTATTGCTCTATGGGAAGCTTTTCGTCTACGTTTTTGTAGGCATAGATTGTTTCCCTCATTTCTCTTCAGAGATCTTGTTTTTCTTAACAAAATTATTTAAAAGTGTCAACCTTTACAGTGTTAGGATAATACAGTAGAACCTCGATTATCCGATGTAATTGGGACCGAACCTACTTCGGATAATCGAGAATTAATCAATAATCATCTAGTTTAATATGTAGTATCGTCATTGAACTATTGTTATGACTATTAACTGTTAAATAAATTAAAATTAAAATTGAAAATAAATTTATTTCTGAAACAAAAAATTACAATATTTTAAATGGAAACTTCTTCTGGTGTAAATTGGCCATCCTTTGCCGTTCAGATATATACCGAAGTTTTCTTAGAAGCATGCGTTCAGAGGAATCACACTGTTCCTGTTGTTCCAACCAAAGAAAGCCTTTTGAGAAACATTCAAAAGCATCATTGTTACTGATCTTATTTACTCCAGAATCATTCTAATCTTCATCATCTTCTTCTTTTGGAGATTTTCGGACTTGTGCTATTAATTCCTCATCATTAAGCAACTGGAAGCCTGCATCTTCCTCGTCACAATTTAACCAATCCGTGATTTCTCTATTCCCACAATTTTCAAAACCTTACATTGTACTAAAAAGGCTTGAAAACTCAGTAACACTGTCTTTCACAATGTCTGTAGCATTTTCACCAGCGCCAGTTGAAAAACTCGGCAAAAGTATGACCTTTCAAATTTCGAAATGGGGTGCGTTTTTGTTTAGAACAGGGATGTGTGGAAGCGAGGAAGAGTACACTCATACCGAGAAGTGAGCTTGCGAGAAGAAATTCTATACTAGGGAATTCCAAAATATTTATCTGCACTCGTAGTTTGGAAAGGACGGCTTGCATACAAATGGAATGTGGGGAAAAAATTAAAAATGCAAGCTTGTTAAGAGAAAATTTTGGATGATAGTAGAAAGTGGAAAAAAAAAAGTGAAGAAGAAACCGACTGCGTATAACGGAGAGTTTCGGTTAATCGAGGTTCGGATAATCGAGGTTCTACTGTACTTTAAGGAAACTGACATTCGTTAGCCTTCGCAGCTATCATAGCCCAAAGAACACGTCATTAATTAGCGTACAGTTAGGTTTACATCGATGTATACCTATCTATGCACGAAAGTTTTAAAAAACACTGTTGAACCTGTTAAAATATTAACTTTAACTTAAAGTCTTTACAAAAACTGAAGATATGACTTTCACATTTTGTATGTTAATTTAACATGTAGAAAATATTAAGTGCGCACACTGAAAAGTACATCATATTACCTGCTAAGAGCCTCACTATACGATGTTAGGACTGTTGCCAAAATCGGCATCAAAATAGTCGTCTGTCTGGATCTCTACTTTATTCCTTTCAAGCAACTGTACCTAGCCAATAAAAATACTTTACTGTAGAAACATCTATCTAGAAAATCCTCCGAGAAACGCCGCAAATTGAATTAATCACGAATTAAGATGATTGTATCCGGTTTGATAGCTTCGTGACTGGAATTTGGTCGTCTGCAATTTTTTTACTGGGATTCCTGGAATATTTCTATTAGCTCGGAAATAGAATAGACTTATTTTATGTAGAAAAAAGTTAAAGGAAATGGTAGAATTTCCAGTTAAGTAATTTCCATCTTTGTATTCGAAACGTGAAATTGATTCTGATGTTTCTAAACTGTTATAATGTATTTCCATAGTTTAATTAATAATACAATTTATTTGCAACTCTAGTTTAGTTTATTTGAAAATTTTAATATTGTAAGATTTGTAAGATTTAATAAATATGAAAATGTTTTTAAAATGTTAATATGCTGTAATGTTTTATAAATTTAATTACGGTTATATTTATTGGTATTTTTATTTGCAATTTTCTTAACTGCTATATTTATTAAATATTATCAGCCATGTTTTCAATACGAAAGAAAATGCTAAACAGTAGTAGCAAAGATATAACATTTTCTTAAAAATCTCACTTGAATTAGTGAAATTATATTGAATTGCGGAAGACTTAACAAAAACTTCGAAAGTTTCTTTTTTTATTTAAATATTATCACAATAAAATGAAAAAAGGACTCGAGAAAACTTTTTATTAGTGTATTTCGTGTCGTAGAGAATAAGAACTATGATACAATTATGCGTCTATTGACAAAAATATGTAAAAATGCCTGCAGCTCTTAAATGTCGCATCTTCAAGTTCAAACTATAAACTTCTAATAATGGAAGAATTGATGCAACGAAAAATACACTCCCACAAATGGTCTATCACTAAAAGTTCTGCCATCGCAATCATTTTCAAATTACGATTTTAAAACAGGACACTACCAATACGTAACACCATACAATATGTTGCCATAAAAATTTGTATCAACGTACTGTATTTAAGAAAACAAGTTTAACACTCCTTTGCATCTGTCAGTACAGTGGAAGAATGTCGTTTCCTGTCTGCTGAAATGTAAATAAATAAATAAATGAATGAAAGGAAACTAAATTTTATTTTGTGTGTAAATTTATAGATAAAACGAAATTATACATTTAATTTTGAATAAACTGATGATCCCATGGCTTTCTCTAAATGTGTTTTCACTTCCACACCGATAACATCACCCTTAAACGTTAAAAGAAATACATGCAAAGGTATTCTCCATTTTCCCATCAAAATAACTTCTACGTAAAGTTATAGCTCATTTATCACACATACTTCATGCATTATTTTTTCTATTTCTGTTTTACTTTGGCGTGTGTGTATATGTGTTATATTATGCCATTACGTTTTCAAAGAATGTCCTCATAGACACCATGATACCATTTTTGTCCCCGTATTTCTGAAAAATATTTCTTTTCTGAGTAAATTATGCACTTTGTGTTCATTTATGAATTATTTTTTTTAATAATGAAGAGTTTCTCAAGTTGTACCCCTTAAAAGAATTTCGAATCAATTTCTGAAATCTAAAGATAAAATAAACAATCTTATCATCAAAGCCTTTGTATAAAACGTTCTTATTCACTGTAAAATAAAACCAAACATGCATGAATTCTTTTATTAGTAAAAGAAAAAGAAAAAGAAATCATGGAAGATACAATTAAGAAGATTTGCATCACGTACTGCTTAAATTGTTTCAAAGAATAAACTGGAGCACAGATAAAATCATAAATATAGCACCAATAAAAGCATCTATAAAAGAAATACGCACTAAAATATAATCTAAAATTTATGAAATATAATAATATATGTATAAAATTATATTGGAAAAGCTGTAAACACGTACTTTTTAGTGGCGTATATACAATGCAGCCGTTATTTTTTATAAGCAATTAGAAATATATTACTTATTCAATAACACATCACTTTGCCGGCAGAGATGCTGTTTGGAGGCTTTTTTATGTTAAATTTTACAATTTAAACAGTAAGACACGTCGAGCAACCTCCCCCTACCGACAAAATTTAATAGGGGAAAAATAATAATAAAAAAAAAACTGTGTATTAATAAACATTTACATTTAATTACTAGCCGCTTCCGGCGACCAGTTGGTTCGCCATCTTAATAAATCTTGTTCGGAGAGAATCCTGTTCCTCACCGGCTTCCTTGGCACTTAAACCTCTCAGATTCTGAATGGAATTTAAAATTAAGATGGTTACAAACATGAGTGACTACGGTAAGTGTCCCCCCCTGCTAAAATAAAAAGGACCCCCCTTTTATGCTCTACTGAGATTTTGAGTTCGAAATGACGCCCCTTCGAAGCCGGGGCCCAGATGCGATGCTTACTGTGTCGGGCTGCCCCTGGTTACAAAATAAGATGGTTAAATGATAAAAACCTACAAAAAAGAACAAATTATTTTCGTCCTATATTAATTCTGAAGAGCTTCTGGATATAGTGGCCTTTATAAAAAACGGAAAGGAAAAAAAAAAAAAATCTGAAACACTTTCAGATTTTAAATACGCACTAAAGTGCTATATATTAAAAGCGTATTATAATCCATGGGTCTTCCTTATTTTCGTTCATTATTTCATTAAGTTGGAAACTATATCAATATTCATGAGTGTGATTAAACAAAATTAAAATTGATATTTCTAACATCCTTTTTCTGGATGTAATACATTAGAAATAGATGGGGAAAAGCTGAATAGAAAAATGCACAATTCCAACTGAATGAAAATTTCAAAAACTTATTCTCAAGTGTATTCATAATCCAAATAGAAGACGATGAAATTACGATAAATTTCGCCAAGCGTTAGAATCATCTCCTCAAAATCGCACATCAGCCATTTTATTTTTCGCCAAATTAAAAAGTTGCACATTGAAGTCTCGGAAAATTTCCAAATCTTATTTTTCTTTTGAGTATAAAACATTGTCATTCCTGCCCTGATTTCACATGCACACAATACTTTAATTAAAAATAACCTTACAAATAATCTAAACAAAAAAAAAATCGTTATTCTTTTATTTTTACTTCAAGAGTCCGAATCATTTAATGAACTTGCCAAATATGGCAACCTAGATACGCTTAATCTTCACTCGTTCCACTGCGGGGTTACAATTTCTAAATGGCGAGAGCAAAAATTTGCCTTTTGCGACACGTTTTTATCGATATCTCCCAAAACAATTCGAATTTCGAAAAAATCGATATCGTGACCCGTCCTGGAGAATTTCCATACAAAATTTGGTAGGTCTACGATCACCCGTCTGGGAGCTACGCGAGACACAGACAAACTAACTAACATTTTACACATTGTTTTATTTATATAGATTGAACACTCTCCCAGAGTTATGGTATAAGAAAAAAACTTCATTTTTTTAGTCTTAAATTTACATGATTCTTTTACAACATTTTATTTAAATTGGTCAGCTTTATTTCGTGCATTGAAAGATTATTATTGAATATTCTCTAAAGAAATATTTATAAATATTTCATAGAGAAATTACAGATCCTTTTATAATTCACGCTTTTTTTTATTCTAACATTGAGTACAAAGTAAGCATTTTTAATAACGTACGGAGAATTAATTGTGCTGTACTGTACAAATTCTTTGGGCTTTATTTAGTCCCCAGCAGTAATTAAAGTGGCGCAGAGACAACAGGGATAATAATCCTGCATTTATTAAATAATCAAATAAATCAACATTTTCTTGCATTCTAAATATCTTCTTTTAAGTAAAATTATAAAAGTATAAGATTTTTGTCTGCTCTGTACTAAAACATTCATCCATTACTCTGATTGATGAAAAGGAAGGAAAAGACTGTCACCTGATATTTACGAAGAAACATAAAAAAAGAAAGGACATCCGCTCAAAAAAAGAAAGTAAGAAATAGCGCAAATGCCTGGGATTCGTTAACAATTTTTCTCCATCCCCCCCCCTTTCCCCATCAATGTTTCTTCGAAAAAGAGTATTCTCTTTTTTTTCGTCTAAGATGCATCGAATGATAAAAATAATTACACAAAAGAAAGATATATTGACATAAATTGGACATTCGATAGTTTGGTTTCATCCCATCTCCATTTTTTTTTCCTTGTAATTTGAAATTACATTTTAGAATAAGACTAAGTATTTGACATACTTAATTAGGCTTTACGTTTAGAAAATATCGAAGCTGTCGCAGTTGACAGCAAATCAGCCATCTTTAAAATTTCTCTGAAAACTAATAACATTATCAAATTTTCGCGAATGTTACATTTTAAATAAAGTAAGTAGGTATAAGAGGTGACGCGCGGATTTTTAAGTCTGATTTTAAGTACTTACCATCAGCACTGCTAGTAGAAGTACTTCAAAATTTCATCATGCAGTGGTGATGAATTACTTCTACCTTTTTATGTAGAAACGTTTCATTAGGATTTGGTTCTATGAATCAGTTTAAGCATCATACCATTTCGTACAGAAAAGTTACAGCTACTTTATTACCATTTTATGGTAAAATACTGGCATATGCATTCACCGTTGTGAAAAAAGCACTCGACCAGGTACTGAAGATTTACGTTATTTATCCCGTCAACTGGGTGGTTACTAACAGGAGAACAGGGAGCGATACCTAGAAAATAAAAACAAAAATTCGCGTGCTCTGTCAGCAACAACAAAAATGAAAACAGCTTCCTCTCTCTCTCAGCTACCAAATATATCCAGCGAGATTTACATCACCACACGTCCTTTCTTGGGCGTTAACAAAGGTCGCAGTTCGACATATACGGTGACATCAGTAGGTGCTGATTGGTCGTGACATGTTCATGAGGTCTTGTATCGAAAATAAGGCTTAGGAATTTTTTTTTTTTTCGAAGCAAAGTTGCGGTTCTGAAAATGGGCTTCTGAAAATAAATAATCAATCAAATCAAATACATGTATATTTATATTTATATGCATATACATTGACTTTATAATGATATATCATTTCATACTAGATATCTAGAAAGTTCTATACTTTTCAAGAATTTTTTTCACCTATATTCTAACTTTGCAGTGAATGAAATAGTAATGATAATATTCAAATTTTTGTACTAGAACAGATTCATTCAATCTCATACAAAAGCAGTTTTTCGTTTTCAGCATACAAGCTCTAGTTTTATAATCACCATTTCAATTCCTTTTATGGTATCAGGCTTTATATTGTCCTCTGTATGAGCCCAAGTTTTATTAATAAGCAAATGAACGAGCACAGAAAATAGTTCTTTGCATTCAAATTATCTTTATTTAAGCAAATGATAACTATATGTCGTAATTTTGTCTTTTACTGACTAAAACTTTCCATCCATTATCCTGATTGATAAGAAAGGAAAGGACTGTCACCTTATACTTACGAAAAAATATAAGAAATAAATAAAAAATTGCTGAAATAAAAAATGGCGTAAATGCCTTGGATTCGTTAGCCATTTTTTCTCATTTCTTTCCATCAATGTTTCTCAGAAAAGGAGGATTCTCTGCTTTTTCTTCCATCTAAGATGCATCGAATGATAAAAATAATTACACGTAGGAAAGATATATTGACATAAATTAGACGTCCGTAGTCTCCCCAAAATTCTTTTTGTGTTTGTGTGCTTTTTATTTCACTGTCTCTCTCTCTCTCAGGATTGGAAGCAATATTTCAGAATAATAATAGGCATAATCTGTAACACGCTTTCAAACTGTAAAGTAAAAATACTAAGTTCTAGAAGATTTATTTACTAGCTGACGTACAATTTTATGAAATGACATTCTAGTTAAATCATTCAAACAACAAACGAAATCTGAAAGCATCATTTTATCGACGGGTTCGTATAGGTATGAATGATTGAGAATTCGGAGTGTCTAGAATATTCCAAGAACCAGCCGAGTTTTCAGGATGGAACACGAGTTTTATTGCCTCTAGAAAATCCTCGAAAAATATCTTCAATGCAGAATCCACAAGAATTCATCAGTTATTTAATTGATAACAGTCAGCTGAATTGAACGATGATCCTCAGATCTTGCAATTCGCTTTCGCTAAATTCCACAGGCGAAACACTCAGGGGTAAGCACAATCCGTAACCACTCCACAGCATACAACAATACAGAATTTGCAAACAGTTTTTAGAATAAGGCTGCGCTATAGCTCTCACTAGTACCTATTTTATAGTTCCTTTCAAATAATAGTGTGAAAATTGAAGCAAATGGTAAAACTGATGAAAGAAATTTATTTTCGAATGTCTAATATCGCTTTGTCCGCTAAATTTCTGAATCGTTCTTCTCTCGGGTTTTTTTCTTTTATTTTTCCATTTTGAGGAAAAAAAAAAAAAAAAAGATTTTGTATTAGAATCTCAAAATCACTGCACAAAACATTCCAAACTACATGAACATTGGCATAATAATGTCATTTTTGTGTATATATAGTGGGAGTTCGGATAACAGTACCCGTTTATTAAACAAAAAAATTTCCATTCAAGATTACACAAAACTTTTCATTTTCACATGTACATATATTTGGCTATTTTTCCACTTAATCACACTAAACACTTTAGATCTAAACTGTATAACATGTTTTTGTGGATCTTCATTATTCGCGCCTGCCCCGCTAATCCGTTCAGAAATGTAAGCACTATTTCTTTAAGATCTTCGTCATTCACCAATTTTTTCCTCCGAAAGACTCATTTAGTTAAAAAAAAAAAAAATACATATGATTGACACTGGAGGACGGATCCTAGGTGTAAGGTGGATTTTCACAGAAACTTCCTATTTGAAAGTTTGAAGAAGTTGTGTTATTTTTTCTTTCGGTATGTGGACGGGGATTATCGTGCAGGAGGATCAAACCTTCGGGGAGATCTCTCCTGCCGATTTTTGGGAGTAAACATTCTGGTGAATAACAGAGAGCTCAAGAAAATGGTGCTTGCATTTAGCAAATAGTCGCCTCGTCGCTGAACATCTTACCCAAAAGAGCACGGAAAATGAAGCAGCACCGGCTTGGCCAGCGCCTGAGAGGGTGAAAACTTCTCGCGGTTTGGCTGTTGTGGAATCGTGTACACTAATGGGATCTGGTGCACGTAAAATATGTTCGTGGCTCCAATGTCCTGCACGTTCGAGCGATATCTCTGGGGATGTCGATTTCAAGTACTAGGTCTCTCATCTGGAATTGGTTCAAAATTATGTCAGACTTCCTCCCACTGGGTCTTATTAAAATGGAAGCCGTAGCCTTTCGACCATCGCCTTCCTGTATGGTGGATCTGGCGTCGCTTCGCGGTTGCCAGTGGGCATTAGCAACATCACAGGGGGTCTATAAAAAATAGATTTACTGCTGTGGTTGAATATAGCGTTATATATGAACCGAGTGCCCAATAATTAACCAAAAATTCAAATTGCTTAGTAAAAGAGTTTGAGAGGAGATAAAATAAAAATATTTACTTGAGAGGAGATAAAATAAATAATTACGTATAAGTGCACTTATTCCGATTTAATGCACAAGAGTTTTGAAGTGCTTCCCATTATTTGCAACAATATGGCGAAGCCTAAGAGCAAAATTACCCAAAACTGAACGAATAGTTCACCGTGTGATGGCCGAAATTTCACCAAAAAACGAAAATCCTCTGTTCGAGGGTCGAATTCGGCAATTTACTACTGCAAACTGCTTGCAAAGACGCGAACTTTTACTGAAAACTGCTTGCAGCTTCGTATCTGCCTAGTGCTGCGTCACAGCACAACATAGAAACTCGTATTATTTCAAACTCGTTTTGTAAATTGTAAGCCGCGTACTGTTGCGTCACTAAATTTTATGTCAATATCACGTTCCAGTAAACTGTTATTGCAGTTTCAAATTTACGGTTAATTACTAGGCACCCTGTACATGCAAAAATAAAAAGTTTGTTACGAAATCTTTAGTGATTTTTTCTATTTATCAATCGGGTATTACATTCCGAATTCCCTTCGTATTCATAATTGTTTGCCCATTTTAAATAACTGATGCTTTTGATAATAACACTGCAAGGAAAGAATTTCATGATTTGATTTGCATCTATCACTAACGTATTTTTTCTCTTTTTTTAATCCACGCTTGCTCGACAGAAATTATCTCTTCTGCTTTTTCTTAAAGAAAAAAATCACTTTCTAGTTTCTGAGCCCCCTAGAGTCTAAAAAAAATAGCGATTACCGTGGAATTTTGGTGTCTAATGGTTGAAATCCAATGAAAAAAAGATTTTTTTTCCAATAGTTCTTTTAAATGCATTTCGAATACTTCATTAACATTATATTTTCACCAACTTAACAGAATTCTCTTTTTAAGTAATTTAAAATGCATGGAAATAGCATATTTTATCCTTCTCTTTTGAGAATAAAATTATGATCTTCTTAAGTGCGTAAAATAATGTTTAAATGAGAATAAAAAATAACGGTTTGTATAGTCGGCAAGGCCGATAAGGGTTTGTTTAGTTATACGTGTTTTATTATTTCGGGATTGATAAGGGTTTGTACACCTTTATTCAATAATTCATGGAGCTTAAAGGCTGCACGCATGTGTATTTACCAGGACACTTAATCGCTGTCGATACAGATCACGAATTTTTTATTTTAAATTTTACAAAATCTCTTGTTGGAGAGCGGCATTGCTTACCAACCATCTATATTTAAAGGATATGATAGACGTCGACGTTTGTGTTTGTGTTTAAACAAAACACAAACACAAACAAAACAATTTTGTTTAAACACAAACAAAACACACTGTTTGTGTTTAAACAAAATCTTCCTCGTGCGCTTTACATTTATTGCTAGTACAACCAGATCCGCTTACGCAATATCGGTTGATAGAAAGTCCTGTCATATAATAAATTTTCAATGTATGACGAGAGTGCATCCTGATCTTTCTAGTTCAATGCAAACCTGAATAAATTGCTTAAGAGAATACTGAGAAGGGAATAACCCGCATATTAGTATATATCTTTTGCGTTTCAAAAATGCTATTCCATTAAGCAGGCTAGCAAATACAGTCGGGCTCGACTGTATTTGATTGAGGTAGTGACAGAAATCAGCGTCCATTAAAAATAAGCATACTAGGTCGCAAACAGAATCCCCTGTGATACGAATCATGTATTACTTTTGCTTAAAAACATGGTGTCCATGATTGAACGAAAATATTTTAAAGTTGTCTACAAAAGAAATTATTATCCAGAAATGAAATTTTGTGTAGGGCATAATTAAGAAATGAAAATATGTTTGAGCTAGTAAAAAAAAATATGAGGGTGGTTTAAAAAGTAAAATAGCAAGTCCTTTAACCGAAAATTTTATTCACGAAATCCAAGAGATAAGCATGCATAGCAAAGCATTTGTCACAGCTTATTTTTCAGCATAGCTTACGTGAGCATCAAAGCATTTGTCCCTTGATTGTAGATATTCGGCTGCCTGTGTGCAGCTATTATTTGACCGCCAATGTGCGTTTATTCTTGGGTCGAAATTTCCAGTAAACAAAAATAACAGAGAAAAATGCACATGTAGTATAACAATTAAAAAAATTATGAAACATTATCATGTTCATGAAAAATTGCTGTGTTATTTTACACAAAGTATATTTGACGAGCTTTATTGAACGCCTATTCAACAATCATATGATTCAAATCAATAGTATGACAGCCTTATTGATTTCAGATGATTCAAATCAACATTAATTATATCAATATATATAATTAATTAAATCCATATATTGATTTGAATCAAATTATTTAAATCTATAAGTCGTATTATTTTACACGAAGTATGTTTGACGAGCTTTATTGAGAGCCGATTCAACTATCAGATGATTCAAATCAATGAAGTAGGAAAATATAATTATCATTAATATGAAAACAACTGAATTAATGCAAAACAAAGGTATTACATAATCTGTGGAATAAAAATAGCAAGTAGGTTTTGACCGATCCCCCTTTTTCTGCCGCCTGTGTATGGTGCCCACCTTGCTTCATCATTCATCTTTTAGTGTATACTTTGAATGAAATGAAAATTGAATGAAGGCAATGTACATTTATCTCTTTCGAGGATTCCTACCAGAACATTCAATGTCATAAGTGTAAATGAGCCTTTACTTTTCGGTAGGAATGCCACCAAAAGCACTTATGGTTTCATTCTGAAAAGGTGCAGATTACGTCATTCTGATGTCATACGAATTTTTGGTTATACGAATGTCTCTGATTAGCCCCACGCAAATATTTTTGAAGTAAAACTTCTTTAGGCGCAACTAGAGAGTAACTCAGATTTTTTTTCTGACTTAAGTAACGCTCACGTGGTTTTGGGAAAGCGGAAGCTGCCTGCGATCGAACCCAACCAGCAGGCGAAAACTACGGTTTAAGAACACGGTGATAGGAAAACATGATGAAATGGAACCTGCAATCGAGCCAAACTAGCGGACGAAAACTACATTTCAAGAGCACGGAAATAGAATAATACTTCCAACAAAACCAGCAGAGGAAAACAAAGATTTAAGAACACTGCCATACAAAAAGGCAATAATACACCCTATGTGCATTTGATACCAACCAACAGAAGAAAACACCAGTTTAGGAACACAGTTAAAGAAAAATACCACAACATAGACATTCTCTCGATTCAAATCCTACGGAAAAACGTTTTAAGAAAACAATGAAAGAATAATAGTTCAACACGGGCACTTCCTGGATGCTAACCTAAAGTGACCATATTTCTAAACGGTATTTTGGGGACAAATCAAGCATTGTCCTGGAATCCAAGGAAAACTTGGGGACACTAGAAAATATCTTTGGGGACTTATTTGAGGACACAACATATCAGGGGCGTAGCCAGGGGGGGGGGGATATCGGGATATATCCCCCCCCGAAATGTTTGGATTAGTGATGAAATTCCGTCTATTTATACACATATAAGTTCATATCCCCCCCCGAAATTTTTTTTCAGGCGCATATCTCCCCCCCCCCCGAAAAATTTTCCTGGCTACGCGCCTGCAACATATTACCATGCTAATAGCTCTTTATATCAATTGTGTATTTTTATTTCTAATAAATTAATGGAAGTACTTATAAATATTTATTTAAACCAGAAATGTGAAAGGAAAACCATCTTGAAATATTGCAATTTATTCATAATTTAATACTTGGCATAGTATTTGTATTTCTCAGAAGACATTGCTTTTTACATTGGCTCGTTTTGTGATCATTTTTCATGAAACCTTGTACACTAGGGTGGAGCGAAAAATTAAATTTTGCCAAATTGTTTTTTAATAGCTATAAGAATGTGACCCAACCTTTCAAAAAGCGTATCCTAAAATATTTTTTATTTATTTTGAGTCTATCTACCCGCGCGTTTGATTTGAATTTTGCAACGTTTGCCAATGCAAATGCCCAAAAGAAAGAAGAGTTGCGAAAGAAGAGCAACTTTTTTTGACGGATCAGAGGACTGACAGGAAAAGGGTTATTGGTGGTATAGACGTTTCACTAATGAAAAAATAGAAAAGCGAAATGATAGAAATCAAAAACTAGAACAATATTACGCTTCTGTGACATATGAGGATAAACAAGAGAATAGAGTTGAACTTTCCCCACAAGCCCCTCTTATATTGGATGAGTGAGAAGATACTGAAGAAATAGACTATGGCTTAGAACTGTGTTCTTCAAAGCACCAAGGGTCCAAGAAAAAGCCAAAACTCAGCTTGCCATCTTTGTCAAGAACATGTGACCGATATGGCGTATCTGATAGAGCTGCTGCAGCAATCGCATGAGTAGTTCTTATTAAGTCAGATGTGTAAGTAATAGATAGATCAAAATTGCGCCGTGAAAGATCAAAAGGACCCAAGGAAATATTAGCTAAAAATAGTTGTCAGTGTTACAGCTATATACTTTGATGGCAGAAAAGATAAAGTTTTAAATGTAGTAAAAAAGGCATTCAAAAAGTACCGCCTATTTATTGTAGAAGAACACATTTCTGTTATCAAGGAACCTGACTCTGTTTATGTCGACTACGCTGTCCCAAGTACTGGAACGGCCAAGAGCATAAAACGTGCTATGTATGACTTGTTCTTTTCTGAAAACGTTACATTGAGAGAAACTGTAGCTGTTGGTTGTGATGGAACAGCAACAAACACGGGGGAAAATGGTGGTGTAATACAGTTGTTAGAAAAACGTTTGATCAACCTTTGTAAGGTAATAATGTAAGGTTGTTGTAAGGTTGTAAGGTTGTAATTTGTAAGGTTGTTGTAATCAACCTTTACAACGATCATATGCCTTTTACACACGAATGAATTGCCTTTAAAACACCTTTTTTCATTCTTAGATGGGCAACTACTGGGCCAAGTTCCTATTCTGGTACTATTGGAAGATTGCTAGAAAAATGCGAAGAAAATCCTATTGTACGGTATGAAAAGATAGAAAGCGTTTTGCCGGATATTTTGGCCGATATCATCAAAGACCTAAGTTCTGACCAACGTTACTTGTACGATATTACATCATCTGTAATTAGTGTTGATTGCCCTCCCGATCTAGCACACAGAGCTCCAGGGAAAATGGCGCATGCTCGAAGGTTAACAAAAGCCAACAGGATATTAAAGCTATGTATTTTCACAAGTAAACCATCTGAAAACTTTAATCATCTTGCCACGTTTATTGTTAGAGTTTACGCTCCTGTTTGGTCCCAAATTAAAACTCATCCGCCATCTAAAGATGGATCTAGAAATTTTTGGAAATTGGTTTGGAATTCTCAATACCTTCCAATTAAACTAAAAAAAGTAGTCGACCCTGTCATTGAGCGGAACAGTTTCTTTGCGCATCCTGAGAATCTTCTGTTGTCGATGCTCTCAGATCCTGAGAAATACATTCGTGAACTTGCTACTAGAAGGATTATAAAAGCAAGAGAAGCGACTCATTCTGAAAAGGTCCCTCGTATTTTTGAGGTCCCTAAAATTAAGCTTAATGCCGAATCATACACAGACCTTATAGATTGGAAACAAAAATATTTTCAACCTCCCATCCTTAGAGACGTCAAGAATTAAGATTTGCTTTCGATGGCGGAAACAAAAGGAAGTACAAAAATACCTTTTCTAAGACTGCCATGCCAGACCCAGGCTGTCGAAAGTTCAGTAAAGATACTAACAGAGGTTTCTATGCAGGTATGTGATAAGAAGACCAGAGAAGGTCGCATAAAATCAAAAATTGAGTCAAGAAAACTCATGCCCAAATTCGGCACCAAACGTGATTTTAAGGTCTCTTTTGTCTATTTTTATGTATGCTTATGTATGCTTATGTATGTTTTATGTTTTAAGTGGCTCACATTTTTAGTAAATTAGCATTAATTTGTTGTATCTGACTTGTTTTTTTCATAATAATAAATAGTTTAATAGAATTTATAAACAATATGCTCCTTCAAGTTTTATGAGTTTGGTAGCACAAATGTAAATTTTCAAAATAAATGCGCGGGTAGAAGGAAAATACTAATTTTAAAAAAGTAATGCTTTTTAAAATCCTCTAATCTTGGGTCACACTTTGATCACTATTATAAATGAAAATTTAACAAAAAAAATTTCTCATATAAGAGTGCTCCACCCTATTGTACACCCTCTAAAAAAAGTATTCGAGTATAAGAAAAATTTCGTACTTCAATTTCATATTTAAAGCATGCTTGTTCCTGAAAAGTGATTAATCATTAACATAACTGAAATGGGAAATTTGACTCATAGTCGAATACTTTATTGAATGTCTGTACACGCTACACATACAATGACAACAACGTTTTCAGAGATCGAATTTCATTGTTTCTCTGAGTAGAAGGCGCTTTTAGTTGTTTTATTTTTCTTATTTCTTCATTTTTTTCTGAAAGAAATAAACTAAACGGAAACTTTCAGGGGAAAAGAGTACAAATCTTTATATTTGGGGACTTTTCGCGTCCCCAAGAAGTCAAGGTATTTTTAGAGACAAAGTAAAAAAAAATTCTATATCTGGGGACTGTCCTCGAATTTCGAAGACGTATGGTCTCCTTTATGCTACCCCGACATCCAGATGGAACAACGGTTTAAGAACACGGGTATGTTACACCACAAAGAAACAAACACTGGCTGCAAACGGTTTAAAAACAGAATAAAAGAATAACAAATGGACACTCCGTGGATTCTAACCCAACCTCATGACGGAGGCGTTTTAACACGGGTAGGAACACCACAAAGAAACGGACCCTGGCTGCAATCAATCATAAACAATAAACAGAACCTGCAGTTTAAAAACAAGAATGCAGAATAATAATTTGAAACCTACCAACAGACGAAATCAACGCTTAAGAGCACTGTGATGGAAAAACACACACACAAAAAATATACACTACCTGCATTCGAACCCAACAAACAGAGAAAAACATCAGTTAAAGAACACAGTTAAAGTATAATACTAGACTATGGACATCCCCCCCCCATTCAAACCCAACCTCCAGACGGAACAATGGCATAAGAAAACAGTTAAAGAATAATACTACAACATGGACACTTCCTGGATTCTAACCCAATTTCCAGACGGAACAACGGTTTAAGAACACAGGTATGGAACACCACAATGAAACGAACCCCGGCTGCAAACGATTTAAGAACACAGTTAAAGGATAATACATGGACTTTCCCTGGATTCTAACCCAACCTCCAGACAGAACAACGGTTTAAGAACATGGGGATGAACACCACAAAGAAAATGAATCTGGCTGTAACTGAATGCAACGTCAAAGAAGTGTTACTTCAATCGCGCGTAAATATTACAAGCACACACTTTTTTTTCTTTAATAATGAATCAATCAAAAAAAAAAGGAAACATTGAAATGTTTAAATATTTTGGAGCAATGTCGGTAGATTTCAAATGCTGATATATTGTAAACGATTGTGTAGATATTTAAAACACTAAGTTTGTAATGTTTTTTCTACAAGTGTGAAATTTATTTATGTAGTATTTAAACTAAAAAAAGATTATCACCTGATGTTCATAATAGACGATATAAACCATTATGAGTAGTTCTATTTTCGGAAAGCGGTCTAAGGCTATTCTATTTCAGAAGATATACACTAAAGATCACGTTGCTGACCAAAACAAAATCCTTCCTACATGGTCTAACAGAAACTTACTCTCTTGACAGCAACGCTAGCGTTTAGATAGAGGAAAAATATTTATATTTAGAATATTTTAGAGCTTCAAGGCAGCCAAAGTGTTAAACAATAATCCTTTTCAGAGACCGACCAAGCTAAGATGTTAGGAGGCTTCAGCCCCCACCAAAAAAATACAGAGCTTATCAGTAACATTTTGCTTCATTATACACTTTGTTTAAATCAAAAGAGCTTTTTTTATAAATTACTCCTTTCCAAAAGCACTGCCCTGTTTTAACATAACATTTCTCTTTTTTCTACATTCTGCTTGCATCAAATAAGCTATTTTTAAATATTTGCCTCTCCGGTAAAAAAATTTCTGTATCCACCACTGATACTAATGCTGTAAGGTTTGAATATCACTTTAGTATAAATACATGGTAGACCGTCTTAGCCGAAATTTTGCCATCAGAAAACTTATTTTAGTGAGATCTGGCAGTAATGATAAAGTTATTTTTCTCTTATTTAAGATCTCGAGTAATTCTGTAATGGCACTAATTGTTTTCTCTAGCGCAATGCATCGCAATTCTTCTGCATCCGGGTCGTTTAAGTAATTAATCCTTATGTTTGGATTACATTAACGCGCATTACTATCTAATAACCGAGCTTAATGTTGCCTGATGCTCATAACAACAAACAACAAAAAAAAAAGAAATTTATTCCTACCTTCCTGCTTAATGGAAACCTCCTAATCAGTCGACTCGCATCCCTTTCCGAAAAACGCCATTTATTCGCAAGTAGAGCAACAAAGAAAATTAAATAAAACTGCATAAATCAAAATGCAGAAAATGAACCAACCTCTGGGAAATTAGCCTTAATGTGAAACAAGTAATAGCCAAATCAAATCGATGCTCGTTTAGCTATCTAGGAGGTTAATTACAAACTATATTTTACTCTCTCGGCAGCAACACCCCACCACCACCCCCTCCCTTACTCCTCCTCCCAAAACATAACAGCTTACACGAGATGCGAGCAAGAGCAGTGGTCCGTGAAATTCATTGGTCGCGTCTCGTCTGTGATGTATTATTGTTCATCTGAAAGGAGTAAACCCCCGAATCAAGTCTGAGTTCGACTCTGAGATATAAAGATCAATTTTAAAAGAAAGGACGGAAGGGGGAAAAAATACTATTACTTTGAGAAATGATTATGAACCTCGAACGCGACATTTAGATGGATAGAGTAGTAAAGGGTACTGTCTTTATTAAAGAATTGCAAATAATTGTTACTAGGAGGAGTAATATTAAGTAGAGGAGAGGAGGGTATTATGGAATGCCATTAACATTTCTAACTATGCATGTTTTTTGGATAAAATCTCCAGAATCATTCCGAATACATACTATAACTAACTGCAATGAATTGTCACTTGTAAAGAAAAGCACTATTTATTTTGTTATTACAGAAGAGAATATTTTTTTTAAAGTTGCGAATAGAGGTTAGTATGGAATAGGTGATTTAAACCGTTGAAAAACTAATTATACTTGATAAAAGTTATTAAACTAATTATACTTCATAAAAGTATATAAAAGCTATCGTAAAAGTTACAGAAAAGGTGAACCCACAGAGAATAGCTGAAGCACTCAATCCAAATTTCTCATTGTTGATCTTTCGAGTTTTCCATCACAGAAGATACATTCAGCGTCTTTTTTTCGGTTCTTTAGTGGATGGCACGAAATTCATTACAATATTACATAGTATTCCATAATACCCGATACGCTATCTGTGAAAATGAACCTTTAAACTGACGGGCAAAACGCTGCTAGCTGGAAAAAACCACTAAACATCAAACTACAATTCTTTTAGTGAACATTATGCGTAACTTCAATGTTCAAGTCACGTGATAGGCTAGTTTAACCTACTACATTATTAGGTTAGAATGTTTAGAAATCTTCAATACCTCCTGAAAATCACAAAACACTTTTTGTTTTGTAGTGAGTCATACGACAACAACAAGCGGTCAACTCTCAATGCATTTTAACATGGGAAACTTTCTTAAGTAGTTCATGGTTTTGCCATGTGACAACAGCACCTAACAGAGCCGAAACCTCGGTATTCCATGTTTGCCGACTATTCTATAATACCTTCCTCTCCTCTATATTCCATATATTCCATACATTCTATAATATATATATATGTGTGTGTAACTTCTAATATATTTGATATTTTGCGACACATTGTTAACTAGCATTTAGAGATATGTATTTTGCATGTCAGCAAAATATTGCACATGGACTCAGTTTTAGAAATTTGTAATATTTATTCTTCGTTGAAGGGACGTACCCAGAAAAATATTTCGGGGTGGGTCCAAATGGTGAAAAAGGCAGAATTTTATACAACGAAACTTCATCATTATTATTTTGTTTACAAAAACTTAAATTTCGGAGGGGGTCCGGACCCCCTGGACCCCCCCCCTGGATATATCCTTGCTTCCTTGTGTCTAATTAGAGAAGGAACTATCACAATAAAACGCATACTTTCATAAAAAGCTTCATTACTAAGCAACCTTTTCAACAGAAATTAGCTTTTCCCAATAGCTTCATGAGTAAGAAGTTAATTTAATGCATTTTTTATATGCTTCTGTAGTACAAAAATTTTAAATAATGCCGAGCACATTGATTACAAGACACTTTCAAGCATGAACTTACTGTCGCTCACACTAATGTTTAACGAATGGTCTAACCAATAGTCTAACCAACGTCCAACCAGCGGCACGCGTGCCACAGTGTGACACTGGAAAGCCTATTAGAAAAGTTAAGAAATTTGAAAAAAAAAAAATCTGTTGGTGAACTTTTTCAAAATCCGTGGTAAATCTACACATCTACAACTGAATACAACAGCACCGTTAAGCTTCACCGTTTGGCACAGTACAACATAGTGGCAAAACAGCGTGGTTACTAACTGTATATTAACAATGAAGCATTAGTTTGTGTTTTCCTTTTATTTATTATTTTACTTTTTAATATCCCTACTCAGATTTCATGAAAGAAAAGAAAAGTTTCTAGTTGTTCTATAATCAGCCTAAACTTTTTTTTTTTTTTTTTTTTTTACCTTTTCATATTTTTAAGCATGTTGGAAAAATCGGAAGTCACACACATTTCATTTTTTTTAGATAGTGGCATCTTTTCCTTATAAAGGCTGGCTACTCCTGATTTAAACAGCGCTAAATGCTACACAAAGACTTATGAGGGAAATAACAATGGACACAGTATAGAAGAAATATTGCCGCTGCAGGTCAAAGTCAATATAAATGATGCTTACACTTTTTGTTGAAGGATATTCTTTTAGAGGCTTCATAAAAATGCGTTTATTTCGTGGTGTTTTAAATGGATGAACGGGTCTGACATTTACTTTGGGCAATTAGTACCCATAAATCTTTATGGAAGGAATTTTAAATCTCTCTCAAAAATATTCTTTATATCAATCTTTTTTACTAACTTTCATGGAATAGTAGAAAGAAATGACTTATGTAAATTTCTTTACAATCGATTCATACTTAGAACAATTAGAGTATGAAGTAAAAGACAGACAAATCGAAATTAAAGCTTTGTCGGAAAGAATAGCAAATAAAAGCAGAAGGGCTTTAAATGTCATCATGAAATTTCTCCATTTTATTCTACATGATTTTCACCACTGCATAAAATATTTTTTTTTTCAATGATGGGTACTTTACGTCTAGGCCATTGCCACTAATAAAGACGTAAGTGTCTTGTTGTTTCTTATGTCCTCTGGTAACCACAAAGCGATGCCAGATCCTCCATATAGGACAGCGATGGGATCTCCTAATAGGAATAGTCTCTCCTGCTCGGGATCTCCTACTTTCGAACCAGTTCCAGATGATAGAGACCCAGCACCTGAAATCGACACCTCCAGAGATATCGTTTGAACATGAAGGACATTAGAGCCACGGACACATTTTTACGTGCACCAGCTCCCACGCTTCGTGAGCAGCCTAGCCGAGATAGGTTTTCACCCTCCCTAGCCCAGGCCAAGCCAGTGCTGCTTAACTTTCCGCGTTCTCGTGTGAACGGTGCTTAGCGACTAGGCCTCTGCGATACAGGTCGAAAGTGTTAATCATTTCATTATAGGAGCAGCTGTGTATTTAGAATAGGCGCCTCAAGGTCACATTTTCCCCCTTTAGCGAAAAAGGAGAGAGCGGTCCTACTCTTTTTTTTTTCTATACATCAGTTAGCCCCTTGCCGGTTTTTCGAGCTGGAGGGTCAAAAAATGTCAAATTTTTTTAAATGTATATTTTGATATATACACATTTTTTTAAACATAATAACTCATTCTCATATAAGATTTCCTAAATCGTGTATATTGCTACCATCTAGTGGGCAGAAAAGTAAATAAAAGTGCTTGAAAGCAAAACAAAATAATTCGGTAAAGATTACGTGAAAAAAAAAAAATTCCTACCCGAGCTACTCTCAGGATAATCCAAAATGGACCGTTTTACCTGGCCGAGCTCAGCTCGGGTAAATCTGGTAAGAAGTTAAGGAGTACCGATAGCTTTCTCCCATTTATCGCGTGCTTTCTCCTTGTGATAACGAAATCATGTGCGGAAAAACTGAGATTTGACGGAAACATGGCAACGTAGAGGGGAAAGAGAAAAAAGTGGAAAAATCTTGCGACCTTGACGCGCCTATTCTAAATGCACAGACTAAGTAGATGGCGGCCAGCATTACTTTCAATGAAGGTACGGACGATTTAATCCATTGGTGCCCAGACAGCTTGCGTGACTTTTTCCAAATCCTTTCTGATTCCAGTAGTAATAGATACATTTCTGACATATGCTGCATGAACAAGAGGTAATTTCTTTTTTTTTTTAAACAGTGTATAAAAAGTGAAAATTTTACATCGTACTTAATCATGCTATAGTATTCTCTGGAACTGAGATTCCGTACACTCGTAAGTTAAGACTAAGAAAATTAAATAATGTTTACAATTTTTTACGATTGACAGAGAAAATATTCAAATTTGAGCATCCCGAAATAGGACGTTAGGCACAAATGGATTAAAAAACAAGTCGAAGCTAGTAATGGTGCCCCTATAGCACGCACTAACCACCAACTGTTACGAAAATGACATAGTGGGTGTACGTTAAATAGTCCAACAAGCTCGAAAAGTGAATATATATACAAAACTCCATTCGGCGAATCGAGGCACTAATATCTCGCACAAAAAGTACAGAATTTAGTAACACATGCAACAACAAATCACTAACTATCACAACAATAACACTATCCACAGCGCTATGTCAATCGCATAGCTCTGTTCTCCATATTCGTAGTCTGTCACGAACTGAACATACAGCTGTAGGGAGTCTGGTATTTAAAGATTTCAAGCAGGTCGTGGCATCATATTTCTTGATCTCTCTCGTAACTTCTTTCCTAGTTGATATACTTCCACTGCTTTCGGCAACTTTCTTCTGGTCGCCAAAGTAGACGAATTTGTTGCAAGTTGCGGAATCGGTCACCAAGTTTGTCGCCAATGTCAAAGGGTCACATTTCCATGTACAACCCTCTTTCCATTAAAACAGATTAAGGCGGTAAAGCAACTTTACAATCTGGGAAAAACTATTATCGAAATGCATTACTTTAACTATTGATCAAAAACATATTTAGAATAAAATAGATCTTTTTAAAAAGGGTGGTCTTTGTCTACGTTGTCATATCCAAACTAAGCAAACTTGAAGATTCCTTGTTGATATGCAAGCAATTACGTCTTTTTCATTTGAATAATACAATATTTTTGCATTAAATGCACTAAATAAAAACTAAGCTCCAAATAAGATGCTTTATGAACACAACAATTCATACAAAAAGGGGAAGAAAGAGAGAAAGACTCTGTTGTTGTTTTAGCCAAATTCAATGACTCTTATAAATTATCCGAAAATTCTATTTAATAAAACAAGACAGAACTCCACTTTCCAGGCAAAATAAGAAATAGATTTCGTGTTTCTAACAAGAAACACTTCTTTTAAGCAAATAGCTACTTATTTTCCTTCAACCTATTTCAGTAAAAATAAGGCTAATTTATCCTCTGCTATTCCTAAAATAATGTTTAAATATAAAAATTCTATTTTCTTGTTCCATGCTATAATGGAAGGAACGTCTTTCTTATTATGTGAATGAAATATAACTAGATCCTGCTAAATCCCTCGCAGTCTGAAAATCTATATTTTTTTGTGCATTATTTTAAGCTTATTAAGTCAATTATAGCTTCCGATAGACATTATTCTTCCGTATTATTGTTACATACACAGTTTTTTATGCTTTTATTTATTCATTTGTTTATTTTGTTTATTTATTTAACAATGTTCAGGTGTGACATTTTTTATTAGCAGTTATAATCAAATAATATCATGTTAAACATTTCTAGATTCATTATTTAAAGAATTTTTTATAAATAATGCCATTGGCATATATTAATTATTTTGCTTCTGCTTAAATTTATAATATGTATTCGTTTACCCAGGCTATTGTATGATAACCGTTAAAAACTAAACGTAACCCAGTATATCAAATTTCCCCAGGTTCTAATATTTCAAAGCAATTGCGGATTTTTGGTGCAATTTGAAAACCTCCCACTATACCTTTCTTCGGATTTTTCTTGCTAAGGAAGATTTAACAGCATCAGATCTCACTGAAATTTTCTCAAATATTGAATCTCAAACCGTTGACCATGAAAACAAAATGCTGACCACTTGCTAAAAGAATTCAAGACTGATCAAGGATATCAAATTTTAATGAATGCAGAAATCGTAGATACATGATACGGCCACACCTAGGTATTTAGATGCATTGGCAAACTGTTGTACTGTGCGGGCACACATTCTCAGTATTGTGTTGTGTATTAAGGCAAAGCTGTGCGAGGGGTGCAGGGGGGCGGACAAATTTTAAGGGGTTTCAACGAGTATTCACGTTAAATCTGAAGACAACCACCCAAAGCTTCAGACCGCTAGATCGACAGCCGCGCGTAGGCCAGAACCTTGGAGCTTCACACTTCAGCCATCTACCATGGTCAGTGTCTTAACCAAATGGGGCCATGGTGTGCCCAAATACATACACATTCTCAGTTCGAAGTAAAAGCATTGAGAAATGTGGGTGTGCTTGGGTTCCCTCTTAATGCTTGTACTTTCCTCTAAATAAACCGTTGTGTAATTAAATTATATTTTGTTTAAATCTCAGATTTTAAAATTTATAATATTATTATTTTTTACTTGTTTAAGAATTACATGATCCCTATTCTACTATGTGTGCTTTCCGATATTTTGTGAATATTAGTTAGAACGAACCCGGACATTAGTCAGAATGGATAGTCGATGTTTTAATATAGTAATAATTTAATTTTAAATTCAGGTGGCAACAGGGTCAAAAATGAGAAAGATTAATTTGTCTGGAAGAAACAGTAAGAAAACAGATCGTGTGAGAGACATCCTCCACCCTTAATAGGTTAACTCAAAGCAACGTATTAGTAAAATATAATATTTTATTTATAGTGTACTAATATATTCGAATGGTCAATTCTTGAAACCAAAATACAAATCATGCTTCTTAGTTTTTCCTCACATTTTCTATGCATCAGATAACACTATTTGCGATATTTAATTATATTTCGCTCAATATAATTCATATAATAATAAAATATCCAACATTCATGGAAAGCACAGTTATACAGTTGCTTCAGGCGTAATATAAAAACTCACAAAAAATTTGAAAATTGCATTTCGTTAAAATTGGCAAAAACATCTTTTCCAAAAAGAAACATTGCTTTTCCAGTAAAATCTTTTAACATACTCACTTCTTTACTTCGGCGAAATTTCTTAAAATGAGACTAATTTATTCACTATTTTCGTATTTCTTTTCAGATTTTAGAAATGTTATATAAGAATGTCTTCCTTATTATATAAATTGAAAATAAATATATCCTGTAGTTTCAGATTTTTTTAGTGCCAGGCTTATTAAATAAATAATAGCTTCCAACAGACAATTTTTTAAACATATTTGTTGCAGCTACGTTGATACATTATAGTTTTTTTTTCCTTACAATTTTCATAAAATATATTCTTGTTTTATTAAGGAGAGAAAACAATCCTTCGAACGTTATTTATTCATATTAATGAAATTTAGTAGAAAAATACAAAATAGTTTTGATAAAAATACATACAATAAGCAATGTGCGAATTTATTTTTTTTCATTTATTCACAATAAGACACATATTCAAATGAACATACTAACTAGCGTATACTACAAGTCCTAAATGAACAAATGTATTTCATTACAGTAAGAATAAAATTTAATACTGAATTTCATTAAGTTCAATTTTAATTGAACCTATTGTAAGTTGGAGTTACTATAAGTTAAGGAATGCAATCCCGATCCCGCGGGAACGGGATCCTGCGGGATCCCGCACAAATATTTGCAGGATTAGGATCGTAATCGCGCGGGATTGATACTGAGATATAATTTTTTTAATTACAATATCACGCCGCTTTCCTAATCAATAGACCGAAAAATTTTGAATATTCAAGTCTCTTATCTAACAATAAACAAATCAATAATTACGAATTTTAATTTAAAGTTTTATTTACTTTTTAATTACTTTCCAATGGAAGTCTGGATGAAACATCGTAATCTCAATTTTTCTCAACCTTCCCAGTTCCCAAATGAACTGAAATATTTCATGCTAATTTACCTCTTAGCAAACAGTCGTGCATTAATTATAAAAAGTTTTCATTTTAGTTTATAATTTTTTTAGGGAATTCAAACTTTTAATTATTTTAAATTTAGACTAGGAAACGATTAATTGGATTTGTTCGATTTTGTACGTTCTTCTTTCGCAACTAAGAAAATAGCGTAAGTATGTGAATGTATTTATAAATTGTATTTTTATGTAAATTCCTGATTTTTAGCAACAAACATAACTAATACTAATATATTAAGACATAACTTAGTATATCATTCTGAAAATCACGATTATAATTTTCATATTTCTATAATTTATTGTATGAATTATCTCATAAGATTAAAATTATTATTATTAAAATTGAGCTTTATAGTGCTTAAAATCTTATTTTTCTCTGTTGAAATGAAGTCCTAGCTAAATGAAATGTCAATCCCGCGGGATTGCGGGATCCCGTGGGATCAAGAAATCTCAATCCCGAAATCCCGCAAGACGAAAAACAGTGCGGGATTGCATTCCCTACTATAAGTAAGAAGTACCTATAATATGTAACTTTAGGATTGCAAGTTACAGACCTTATGGATAATCCCATACAACTTTCTTAAACCATTGCTAAATATTGATACAATCCTCAGTAAATAAGTTTTAATCTCAAAACTATAAAATTTCACATCAGGTTTGAATGATTCTGAAGGGATTGTTCAAAGAATATAAAATAGTCTCTGATTATTAAAGATAAATATGTAAATTCCCTGTCGAAAAGAATAGAGAGAGTAAGGGGTAGTAAAATGTAAGTCTAAATGTAAAAGCTGGTATTACTAAATTGCTAATACACTGTTTTACATTGCATCGCCAGGTAATAACTTCAAACAACCTTAGTTTCTTGAGCGGAATTTCTTTTAAGGCCAACATTATTCAAAAACAAAACTATCTTCAAAACCATAAGGCAGCAATTAATCTTCCAAGAAGTCGAGATTGCTGTTGCTGTCTCAAACGGAATTTCCGAGTACTATAAATAATAAGGAAATTATCTTTCAATAAAACACAGACCCTTTTATTATATTTAAGCAAACAGAGAACCCTTTTTTCAGGTAGAAATGTTGCACTTTAAAAAAGAAATTGGTTCCTGAAAACAGCTACGTACTTTCTGCAGTTAAATTTTATAAAATAGAGATAATTTATCTTCTTCTATTCAAAAAAATGTTTCATTAGAAGAAATGTTATTTCAAATTCCATCACAAATAACAGAAATAGTACAGCCACTATGTTGATAAAGTATAGTTAGAATCTGCTAATATCTCTCGCAGTTTGAGAATAATTTTTCTTTCCCTTTGGCTTATTAAGTCCAATTATAGCTTCCAATAGATATGTTTCGGATGTATGCTTATTGCCTTTATGGTTCTATATATTTTGATGTTTTTTGTAATGTTCAAGACACACATATTATTTTTATCAGGAGAGACTTATTCATGAAGTTTAATGAACAATACTATTTCAGACGGGAACTAAAACAAAAAAAAGTTGTATTTTAGTTTAGCTTAAAATTATTTCTCTGTATTAGTTTTTGTGATTGAATGTATCACGTTTTATCATTTTTCAGGATATTTCATAATTTATTTATAAAAATATTTTATTTTCTTAAAGAACAAACAGCATGCGGTTCAAAAATTATTTTTAAAATAATGACAAATTCTTATAAATTAAATGTACCAACAGTGATTGTGGTCATTTTATTTTTCGAAACGTATTTTGGTTTTTCTAGTTATGAAATGAAATGAATCCCATCAGATTAATCACTTGAACAAAAAGAAGAAAATAATCGATTACTATAATTAAATGCTCTTCTCGTTTTACTTAGCTCTAGTTCATTAATTATAAAAATTAAAATAATTCATTGCATTTTTATTTAAAAACTATACGGTATCATCTTTTTATCAGCACTTTTAATGTTTATGCTTTTGGCATTTAGAAAACAAGGAAATAATAATAGAAGTATTAAGAAGCGGAGTTTTTGTTTTTCAAATCTTACATATACTAAAATTAAAGATAAAACTGAAAGGATGTGATTTACACCGATAAAAAATTATAAACATGGTTTTTTTTTAAAGTGTTATGAATCGAAATACTTACCGAAAAAAGATTTATTACAGTTTAAGAATGAAGATACCTATTTGATGTGTATAATTGTAATGTTTGAAATGGTGGGGTCTTAAATTTGATAAAGTAATTAAAAAATTGCCCAAAATTAATTTATTAAAATATCGTTACAGTAGAGTTTTGACTTACGTGAGGGGTGCATTTCAAAACCCCTCGCGTGAATGAAAAATTTGCATTGTGATTCGACTTTTTGAAACACAAACACAGTTACTTTAAACGCTTATAAATACTACTCAAACTGTATTATAAAGTTTTTCCTAGTTATAGATACCGTTTCCCACATAAAGTAATGAATAAAGCGAGGTTTAGACGGGGATTGTTTGGGTGCTTCCGCCTTTAGTGATGACACGAATTATGTAAATACCGTTCGCTGATTGTCTCTCTTCTTCAGTAGCAAATGACGAAGACGATACTTACCCCTCATATCCCGCAATTCCGGTTTGCGCTTCTTACTGTTGGCGGGAAATCTCGTGCAGCTGTAGAGGAGTCCGCGTTAGCTCGGAGATCGGTTACTGGTAAAAAAATCGTAATATCCCGTTTTCCTTAGATAGCATAGCAGTGCGAGTCCATTGTATTTTACTCGAATTTACAAGGTATTTTGTTGTGCAGCTGTAGAGGAGTCCGCGTTAGCTCTGAGAAAGGTTACTGGTAAAAAAATCGTAATATCCCATTTTCCTGAGATAGATAGCATAGTAGTGCGAGTCCATTGTATTTTACTCGAATTTACAAGATATTTTGTTGTCATTTTCGGTAATGTGCCCCGCATTGTTTCACGCTACGTCTTTAAGGTTACATATAATCGAATTCCTGCCAATTTCTCTCCGAATCTATAATCTATTTGTCTTCAAAATAGATGTATTAGCCTTAAAAATTCAAAATTTCTATCAGTAGCTAGTATGTTAAATGCATTCATAACATTTACACGCTTAAAAATGCAGAGATAAAGTATTTCCTACGTGCTACATTAATAATAAATCTATATAAAAGATATTTCATAAAGAATAATGCATTGTGTGAAATACCAACTTGATATTGTTTTTCAGTGTGTTCTCCTTACGGGATATCTTAACAGTATTGGCTCTTGCTGTGCACGAAAAATATATTTAAAAGGAAAGCGATAGGACTACTTGCTATCAAAAGTTTGGTGTTTTTTTGTATGTGTGTGTCATTTCGCCCTCTTCAGCAACTGTGTCGTATATTTCACTTGAAAAAAATCTGGAAGAAAAAGTAAAAAGCGTTGACAAGTATCATATGATCACCATGAAGTTCCCATAATACAGTTTGTAAATGGATTGTATAAAAGTGTAATGTAATAAACATTTTAAATTTCAGTATATCGGGAGTAGCGATTGCAATACCCGTACACTCGTATACCGATGTACCAGTATTTCTTACTATTTTGCAGTTTCTTGAAACCGGTATATTTTCTGAGGTAAAATACTGGTATTTTAAATTACCGGTTTTTAAAAAAAAAATGCGGGTAAAATTACCCATGAATCAAACCCAGAGGAAGCCGCTGGAATGAATATGTCATTCTCAGTTATATTAAAAAATAATTGTCAAGAGAGAAAGAAAACTACAAACAGCTATCAATAAAAAATTTGCCACAAACAAAAACAAAAGCGTAATACGAAGTCAAGATTACTTTAAACAATCAGAAGAGCGATAGAGTTGTTAAAAGACGAATTTCGAGTGAGATATTTAGAGGAGGAGTGTTATTGCTCGTTATTAACAGTACCACCAAACATCATTGTATATGCGGTAAGAGCATTCTCAAAAGCAAGTAATTTGCGTCCAAAATATGTTCCAGGCTAAATGACAGTTTGGAAGTTCAAAGGATGATTTGTGAATTTTACAACCATGTTTTAAAAATTTATTTTTATTGGGTTGGTAATTGCGGATTTTTTTTTAGAAAATCAAAGACAATTTTTTCATGGAATTAAGTAACTTTATTCTGTAATGTATTGCCCATTTTGATCAATGACCTTTTGCCATCTTTCAGGCTGAATCATAATCCCACGTTCATAAAACTTCTGGTTTTTATTAGCAAAAAACTGAATCAGGTACGATTTGACATCATCATCATTATTGAAATTTTTACCATTCAAGGATTTTTGTGAAGATCGAAACAAAAAGTAATCAGATGGTGCAAGGTCAGGACTATATGGGGGATGTGGCAAAACATCCCAACCAAGCTCCAATAATTTTTGCCGAGTGACCAAAGATGTGAGTGGCCTTGCATTGTCATGATGGAATACAACACCTTTTCGATTTTTCAATTCAGGCCGCTTTTCTTCAACTGCATTGTTTAATTTCGTTAGTTGCTCAATGTAGACATCAGAATTGATCGTTCGGTTGGATGGTATGAGTTCAAAGTAGACAATTCCTTTGTAATCCGACCAAACTGATAACAAAACCTTCTTTTGATGAATATCAGCTTTTGATGTTGTTTGAGTTGGTTCACCTGGCCTGCTCCATGATCTTTTCCGCTTGATATTGTTGTAAACAACCCATTTTTCATCGCCAGTTATCAATCGTTTTAAAAATGGATCATTTTCATTACGTTTCTTTAGCAAATCGCAGCTGTTAATGCGTTGCGTTAAATGCGTTTCTTTCAGTTCGTGAGGAACCCATGTATCGAGTTTTTGAACATAGCCAAGTTGTTTTAAGTGATTTTCAATGCATGTATGTGATACATGAAGCTTCTCTGCAATCTCACGTGTTGTACTGTGACGATCCGAATCGATTATTGCTTTGATTAGGGCGTCATCAACTTCAACTGGACGACCAGAGCGTTTTTCATCTTTGAGTGAAAAATCACCAGAACGAAATTTGGCAAACCAATTTTGACACTGCCGTTCTTTTAAGGCTTCGTCACCATAAACAGCACATAACTTCTTATGAGCTTGCGATGCGTTTTTCCTTTTGCGGAAATAAAAAAGCAAAATATGACGAAAATGTTCCTTTTGATTTTCCATAATTCAACGAAGGCCAAGCGAAAACTACGCAACCGATCAAAGAACTTTTTTTACTGATTGACAGCTGAATTGCCAACTATCAAATAACAAAATGTGTTTTGCATTTGTAAATCGTCTGCAAACCTAAAAATTCAACTGAAGCCATCTATGAGTGAAATCCGCAATTACTTAGTTGCCAACCCAATAAAACATGGTTGTAAAATTCCCCATGTAATTATTCCAATAATGCCATTATTTAAGGTACAGTAAAACCTGTGTTGAACGACCCCTGTATTTAACGACCACCTGGTCTTGTCGACGATATCTAAGCGGTCCCGAGTACCATATAATTATAAATAATGGTTTATTTTCCTTATTGAACGACCACCTGCCTGACGCGACCAACGACTGCTAGGTATAAGAAACGAATTTATTTAAAATCCTATTTTAACGACCGCAAATTTAAAAAAAATTCTTATTTTCCCTATTTGAGTAAGTTTGTTGTTCGGATGATCAGCAATCACGTGGTAGGATGAAAACGAAAGTTGACACGTTTTCAGTTGAGCTGTAACAGAGCTAGCTTCCAGTCACTAAATAATCCATGGAGTCACTGAACGCAATAGCGGCATGCACGCAGTTACTTGTGTTACTGCTTCTTGGAGAATAATTATTGAATTTTATGCATTTAGACATTATAGTGAATCGTTCAGCACAATTTCTTCTTTTAAAAACTTTCTTCGAAAAATAATGCCATCACAAAATCTACGCCCCGTAGGAAAATACTACCGAGAATGACGTCATTGTTTCGACCAATGAGCGATGCCGATACTGGCGAGAGCGAAGCCAGCAAAATTCAACAAGGCCCCGATTCAACACAGAGCCTGTTTTTATGTTTACAACGTGATTTGTTCTCAGAAACGAAATTACAATAGCCATCGCAAGGTATATTATTTCATATTAATTGCTTTCTTCATTTTTTTTTCGTTTTTAATAACAATGGAAACCAGTAAACGTTCTCGAAAATTCCTGACATTGAAAGAAAAAATTTAGGTTATCAGTATTTTAGAAAATAATAAAGTACCTACCATGTAAAGCAAAATTTTATTGCATTTTTCATTTTTTTTTAAATTTAAACATATTCTAATTTTATTTATTAATATACATATAAATCTCACTATCTTTCTCTACATATTGTAAAAAAGTAAGTACATACATGCTTTTTATTATATTATATCTATGTAAAAGCCTTTTCAGTGATAATCAAGTAATTATCAAATAAATTCCAATTCTATTGATAAAATTAAGTACGCTTAAAATTTTGTCAACATGTATCGTATTACCTGAATTCAAAGACCGACCCTCCTTAGAGACCACATTTTCTTGGTCCCAGTGGTGGTCTTTAAAAACAGGTTTCACTGTATTCAAATTATACCATTATATTCAATATTACCATTCAAATTATAATTGGGTTTCTTTTTCCTTTCAATAAATAGTGCGTAATAGACAACACAAGATTGATTTTTATGCAATAACACTACATATTTTGGTCTTTTATTGCATTTTATTGTTATAATGGCTTTTTTATATTATATTTTTTGCTTCTAATATTATAAATTATCATTTTATTGCCCCTATTGATAAAATACTAATAGCGGTATTCCGGTACAGCCTCAAAAAATACTAAATACTTTTTGTTGTTGTTGTTTTGACAGATATTGCAAACACTGATTGGGAGTAATTATGTAGAAATTGATTTATGCAAGATCAAAAATATATTTAAATATACGAAAACCTTAAAAGACCGATATAAACTTCATTTTTAAAAACTTAGGCTAATTTAATGTTGTCGTTACATTAAATTTGCAACATACACAGAGTTTTACCAAATATTGAAGAGAAATTTCCATTTTTGGTAAAATTCTGTACATTTTTTTTCCTTGTCTCTAAAGACTATATTTTACTTATAACTAAATTAATTATATTCAACTTACCAGAATACCTTTTTTAGAGAATTTTTTATTAACGCCATTTGTGCCATGTGCCCGTTTGTCACTTTCTCTTCTTGATTGTATATCTATAGTTTAATTTAGTGGGCATATATAGGATGGAAGAAAATATTCAAATATATTTAATTTAAAAAAATCTTGCCAAGAACCAATTTTTTTTCATTAAAATTGGTACGTACGATAAACAATAGATGATTGATTGTTTATTCAATAAAATTGCCTCCATTCTTAACTACTTCTCGATTCCTGACCCAAAATACTAACAGTTTTGAATAAAATGGACTTCGTTTCATTTGATATCACTTTAACAAAATTGTCTTCAATATCCCTTTGGTAGGGTGCGAATAGTTCACACTGGATAACAAGATCTCGAAAGACAGATCCTTCTTTCAAAAGCGCTCCATAGTCGAACACACATGATTTAGGGGATCTCAAGTTCCGTCTCTTGTGTTCAATGATATTTTCTGACATTTATTCTTTGGCAATTGGAACATTGAGTTAAAGTCCTGTAAAGACAACGACGACTTTCGCATTACATTTTTGCAACTTTCTGAAAATTTCCAATTTAGGAAAGTAGTTCACACAAGCATCCTGATAAATGGGCTTACATAATATGCTTAGCACTACTCACAACTTCTAAAGCCATCGCAGATGACGGCTTTATAAGTAGGAATTCAGAAAGTACCACGTTTAACCAACAGCTATTTCAGTGATCGAACTTTTAACTTTCATCAGTTTTCTCATAACTTCCACTAGTGAGCATTTTGCACGAATCCGGCTATTTCGTTTTACATTGCAGATATTAATTAACCTTTCTTCATTTCATACGACGTATATTAAATATTTTTATGAGGTAATATATGAATTATGAACAAATCTCCTCTGCAATCGTGCTCTTCCTAAGCCTTCTTGGCTACTTGCCTTTTTTGACTTGGAACTCTTCTAACATTGCTAGAAGATTATTCAAAATCTTTCCGAGTTTTCCTGGCAAGTGATTTGGCAATGAAACCTAGAAGTTTTTTTAGTCCTCGTGTTTTGCATGCATGGTCAGAGAGCTTTTTTTTCAGATCTTGAATGAATATACACCCTCTGAAAAAGTATTCTAGTGTAAGTCAGATTTCCTTCGTGGGTTTCTTATATATAAATATATTTCTTCAGAAAACGACGTGAATGATGCACTAGTAATATCTTCTGTTTCATTTTAGTTGCATGTCTTTCGTAAACTAGTTAGCTATTCATTGTACTAAAATATTAAATTTGGTATTTCCTGTAACACCTTTTGAGTGAGTGTAAGTACTATATTGATACTATGTCGGAATTTTTTTTTTTTTTTAACAGGGGAAACATTTGTGTAAGCTTGTTCTTATCGTATTCACACAAACTATCTTTTAGTTGCAAACTTCGCTTATTTTCGGGATACATGTAATTTTATCAAAAGTTAAGTTTATCAGCAAAATATTTACACAATCAGGATAAAGACTGACACCCATAAAAACATTTACAAAACACAAATAGATGTTTTGTAAAATTGCGAATGACATATGAAGCTGTAAAAATGTCGAAATAATGGCAGCAATCATATAATTTTGTGATTGCAAATGTTGTCCGCATTATTCACCAATGGCATTCGTTTTAAAACATTCTCACAATAAGCTAAAACGATTTTCTTTAGAAATTTGAGAGAAAAATTTAAAAAAGTTACTTTCAAAACATACGACATTAAACACATTTCTAATAAAAGGAAAAGGGTTTTTACTGCTTTAATCAATGGAGATCCTTTCACTTTAAATATGCACGTCGAAAACATAATACACGGAATCCGAAGTGCAATTTAAATATCCTCGAATGAAGTACATTCTTTTGAACTTAAAATGAACTTGGGAAAACACTGCCGAACAGAATAAAGACTAGATTCCAATAAAAACGTTGCAAATAATATCAGTCAGGAGGAAAAAAACATCGAATTTAATTGCTTAGAACCGAAATGGGAGTAGTTATCTTTCTGTAATGTCCTCATAAAAGTTTGTTCTCCAAACCATCATTATCATTATAAAGAAAAATGTTGAATGAAAAAAACGGAAATGGTTAAATAGAGTGGGAACAAAATATAAACTTACTTTAGTATTAACTTTTTGTTGAGATTAAAAATAAACTTATTTATCGGTTCCTTATTATCTTGTATAAAGTAGTATTGAGAAACTAAGGCTCCGTTACTGAGATAACTAAAGGAAACAGAAAAAATGCATTACAACGTCAAAATATCCATACCTGCAGATATGGATACTGTTAGATAAATATACAGATAGATAGATAGATAGATAGATAGATAGATAGATAATACTTCAAGAACTTTCTTCAAAAATTAACTTCTTACAATGCAGTGGGCAAATATGGTTTTGAGCTTATGCTGGAAATAATGCCGATGACGTTAAAACAATCTATGACTGACAAATGTTTAAACAAGATGATGCGTTATGAACCAATACTGTAAACATGATCCATATGACGTAGAAATAGAACATATATTCCATAACATCCCAAAGACTCTTTTGAAAAGACGTATTCTATGATACTCAGTACTGGGATAATATTATAATTAGATTCTTGATATTTATTCTGGGTAATTTTTGAGGTGCTGCTCATGGCTATTTATGCAACATACAGTAGCGCGCAAACGAACTATGAGGAGACATGTTTTTCTGTCCTAACTTTTTCTGTAAGCGAAATTTCTTAATGATGTAAGTTAGTAATTTGTAACTTTAGCCCTCCTACATAATGCACAACTAATAATAAACTGAAGAGCCAAGAAAAACTGGAACAGGTATGTGTATGCAAATAAAGAGATATGGAGCAAATAAAGCGCTGCGGACGGCAACGCCTATATAAGACAACGAGTGTCTGGCACAGTTGTTAATCGGTTACTGCGGCTAAAATGGCAGGTTATAAAGATTTGATCGAGTTTGAACGTGGTGCTATAGTCGGCGCACGAGAGATGGAACATAGCATCTCCGAGGTAGCGATGAAATTTGGATTTTTACGTACGACCATTTCACGAGTGTACCGTGAATATCGGGAATCCGGTAAAACATCAAATCTACGACATCGCTGCTGCTGGAAAAAGATCATTCATGAACGGGACTAACGACGGCTGACAAGAATCATTAAGCGTGACAGACGTGCTACAGGCAGAGGCTCTGTGATGGTTTTGGAAGTGTGCAGTTGGCGTGAAATGGGACCCCTGATGCGTCTGAATACGACTCTGACAGGTGACAGGTACGTGAGCATCCTGTCTGATCACCTGCACCCATTTATGTCCGTTGTGCATTCCGACGGACTTGAGGAATTTCAGCAGGACAATGCGACACCCAGAATTACTACAGAGTGGCTCCAGGAGCACTAGTCTGAATTTAGACACTTCCGCTGCCCACCAAAATCCCAGACTTGAACATTGTTGAACATATCTGGGATGCCTTGCAACGTGCTGTTCAGAAGAGATCTCCACCACCCTCTTACTCCTACTGATTTATAGACAGCCCTGCAGGATTCATGGTGTCAATTACCTACAGCACTACTACAAACATTAATCGAATCCATGCCACGTCGTGTTACGGCCCTTCTGCGTGCTCGTGGGCGCCCTACACGATATTAGGCAGATGTACCAGCTTTTTTGGCTCTTCAGTGCATATCTAAAAATAAAAATTGTTAATTTTAAAAACACCAAGAGAGAATTTGAAAAGTTGAAAGCAGAAGTTTTGAGACAATTCAATTTTTCAAAATTTTGTTGAAATTAATCGTCTTAATGTAACGAAATACAGTAACGTTTAGCATGCAGTTGCATATATTTTGCTTTGAGGACCCTTGTTCATCGGCTGGGAATGGAATAAATAAGGTTTTCTATGGTGGACTTAAGGAGTTTCGCTCATCCCGACCTAAGATCCTGAAGGTGTGCTAGCTTTTAAGAATGATTCCACGTCCCTACTTTTATTTTGGGGTTTTCCCAAAGGTTGTTCAATTGGATTAAGGTCAGGTGACTGATTTACCAGTCCTAAACTTTCATTTTCTTAGTTGTTAACGAATTTTTCACCATCTTGGAGATGTGCTTTGGATCATTATCCTGCTGAAACATCCCCCCCACGAAGTATCTTTTTGCAAGCGTAAGGCTGCATGTGATCTACTTAAAAGTTTTAATGAACATTAGGTTACATTATACTATCAATATGTTAGAAGGGTCCAACGCCATCATCATGGAATGCTCCCAAGATCATTACTGATCCGTTTTCTTTACCAGGGCCGCCGACAGAATTTTTAGGCCCCAGTGCAGGTATTTAGGACCCCCCACTATAAAAAAACTTTCATTTTTTTATCTATAAAAGTTTTTTAAACACTTTAGAATTAGTACACTTTAAATTTACCGTAGGATATATGTAAACCTTATATATGATAAAACTTTCAACAAAAAAATTGCAAATATTTTATCAGAATTGTTTCAAAGTAATGTATACATTTAATTCTGAAATTCTTCTTTAATGTATGCAGAGAATCTCTTGATGCAATTAAATCAAAGACTTTTTTTAATGTTGAGTATTCGCTATTTGAAAACTAAAGCAGAGTTATTATAAAATTCGTAGCCAAATGAATAACGCAGAGAGAAAAACGTTAGCAAACATGAATGAGAGTTAATACTACAGACCGATTTCGGTAAGTATGATTTACCAACATCAGTGAAAGAATGTATTCTCGTACTGATGATGGTAAGTCATTTACCGAAATCCGGTTTGTGGCATTAAAAACAAATTAGCGTTTGCTAACCCTGTTTTTTTTTTTGGTGTGTGTGTTAGAGCAGAGTTACCTTTATCAAATATTTTGGGAAACACATTCTATTTTCCTGTGGGATTCGTACGCTAAAAATTCGTAACATACGTTCTTAAGGCACGGGCCCGATAATTGTCCCCCCTCCCTTCTTGGCGGGCCTGGCTTTACTGTTGGATGTGATATCGGGTGTCCATTCTAGTTTCTTTCGAAAATCGAATGTGATGTCGGCCATGATTCCCCAAAACACCAGATTCATCTCATTCTCTTCTCAAAAAAGTTTCTACAATCTTGGGATATTCACATTTTGTGCTCCTTACCAAATTTCAAACTGATCTTCGATTCTTAACCCAGATGAGAGATTTTTCACAGGGATCCGTCCACACAATCCGGAGATATCCATGCTGCCTTATACTAGTAAAAAGATACCTAACGAATGGATGTTTCATCAAAGTAATGATTCAAAGCACACCTCCAAATTGGTAAAAAATTTATTCACAGCTATGAAAATAACGTCAAAATGAATAGTTAAGTCTGATCAAAAACAGAAACAGTTGCAGGGATATTGTCTGTCTGCACAGTGCACATACGTTTTTTTTAGGGATACAAATTTTACAGAGTAGTTTCAACCAATTGACTGGAAATAAACTTTAAAACAAAATCAAACGGAATGTGCCCATCAAGAATATAAATAAAGCAATAGAACCCCATCCCCTCCAGGATTTTCATTCAATAGCTGTTCATTAGGAATACATTGTGGCGTAATTCAAAATAGACCTATTATTTAATTAAGATAAAATAACATCTGTTTCTTTTAAGAAATGTCTAAATCAAAGTTTTGTTTTGATGTGTCTCATTAATTTTTATTACAAACTCTTATCTGGTATATTTTTAATGTTTTGGAATGCATTTCTTTCCTATTTTTACAGCCTATGACAGTAAGACTTGAGCATTTGAAATTTTAAAAAATAATCAGCAGCAAAATTTTTCTTCCATAATTTACTTTTAAGTTAAGCATAACAAGTAAGTATAAATAAAATATTTAAAATTATATTTGTAAAATATTTTTAAAGTAAACAAACACGTGTTTTCCTCGTCAAAATGAGCTTTTTCTACTGTGATTTTACACGAGGTCATAATTTCACCCATTTTTTAATAAGCAGTTTGGTAAATATGGTCGTAAATTTAAAAATATTTAAGTGATAAAAAATAAAATTATGTCACAGTTTCTTAAATACATTACAAAAATACATTACAAAAATACTTTGCAATATATGAATTAGCTTTGCTGAAAAAAAATCCCTTTTTCGCCGAATAACTCTGAACACCAAATCTCTCATCTGTAAAACACCAAAAAAGGTTTAAAATCCTTTTTTTAAACTTTTTGATATATACTGTTACTTTTACAATTTATTCTGCTATAAAAATACTTGAAATTAATGATGAAAGATATACCTGTCATCAAAAATACATTATAAGCTTCATGCCTATTGTCATGACAGAAATATCAATTAACAGTGCATTTTGAAAAATAATCATAAAATTTTGGTATATAAATACAAAAAAAACTGGTTCACGCCCTTCAAAATTTTTAGAATGTCCCTTTACAATCCGTACTATGCGCAGAAATAAATGATAAATCTGTATCAGTTACGAAACTTTCATAAAAAAATCTTAAATTTCGAAAATTTCTCTGCTCAAGAATTTTTCTGTAAGCTTCATAAATATCACAATTTTTTTAATTATTTCAGTGCAGCTTATAAAGAATCATCCTTAATTTTTTCGAGTTCCTGGCGCAATTCATTTATTTTAGTTAATGGATCAAAACTGTGAAGCACATTTTGTTTGTGCGACATACACCCTTAAAGATTTTTTTTATTTCCGCTGGTCATAATTATCGCATGGTTGTAATTATTCTTACCTGCCCATTATTAGGACACACATGGGAACAATGACAGTAAAATTTGCATTCATTGCCTAGTATTCTAAAAAATCTAGACTGTTTTATGTATTTCAAACAATTATTGTTATTATTAAGCAATTGCCAGGCCATTGACCATTGGCTCATTAGGCAACGACCTCTCCAGTATTTCTTAACACTACAGTCGAAATTATTCAGGTCAAAACACTTGTCTAAATGAGCAGCAGTCATAACCCGCGGTGGCCTATATTCACTAAACTCCAATCCCGTAAGAACACGGAAAGTGAAGCAGCACCCAGCTTGGTAGTGCTTGGGCACCCCAGCTTGGCCAGTGCTTGGGAGGGTAAACCCCTCTCGCGGCTGGGACCATGTATGATAATGGCATCTGGTGCACGTAAAATCGGTCTTGGCTCCAATATCCCCCGTGTTTAATGCTACCTCTAGGGGGGACGATTTCAGATGATCGACCCCTCATCTGGAATTGGTTCAAAGGTGGTTAGGGGATATTGGTGTCGGTGTTTAGAGGACCCCGAGCTCCCTCCCACTGGGGCTCATTAAAATAGAAGACGTCCCTTTGCGACCATTGCCTTTCTGTATGGGGGATCTGGCAACGCTCTGTGGTTGTCAGAGGGCATTAGCAACAACAACAGCAGCAGTCATAGCTTGTCTAGAATCACATAAAATACAGTCGGAAGAATTCGCCAAATCAAAACAGAACAAATAGGCATTGAGGCAATCGTGTCCTGTTAAAAGTCTAAAAATGGTCACTGCAGCGCTTCGGGGTGAATCCAGCACATAATGAAATTGGCATAGCACACTCCATGCCTTATCTCCAGCTTCCTGTGAAGCCAGGGGGCAGAATGGTTGCTTGAAGGTTCTCTGGACTTCTAGTTAGCAGAATGAAGGATCATGTCTTTGGAGAATGACAGTACTCTTATTTCCCAAAAAGTTAGCCATCTTGTTCCCCTTGTATACCACAATGGGAAGGCACCCATTAGAAAGCAACAATTCCCACAATCTTCTTCGGGAGCTTTCTGAAACTCTATACTCGGGAACTCCTATCCTGTTTGTTTGACAAAGCCTGGATAGCAGAAATAGCATCTGAGGATATGACTGGCCTATCAGATGGGGCGAGACGAACAGAAAATTGCTGCAGGTTTATATAAATATCTTCAAGTTCGTCATCAAAGTGAGTTAGTTGTATTTGATCCAATATGCAGGTAAAAGGAAAAAGAATCACTAAAAACACCAGCGCCAGCGCCCTGAGAAAAATCCAGAAATTCCTCAGTATACATGTGAAGCCATTTGTCGGTAAGAAAGCGTGTGTAAATAGTTTCCAAGGCAGTAGCACTAAGTGCAGTTGGATCAAGATCCCGTTTGCTGTTATTAAAAACCTGGTCAAGTCTGACATCAAGCATCATATAGTCCATTGGCCACATAAAAGTTAGCTGTTCAAAAAGTGCACTATTGATAGCATAATAGTGTGCATTCTCAAATACGCATCAAAACAGTCTTAGCCTCTCCAAAAGGAATTATTTGGGAGTCTAATTAGCCTATTATAAAGAATGGTTGCGTTTCGTTGAATTAACTTAGCCAAAGGTTGATGGTCACAAAGTAACTGGAAACTTGGGGGGATCGCCTTAACTCCCTCAGTAATCATGTGTAGCACCAGGTTCTGGAAAGTTTCAAAACACTATCTGAGGCTGAGATTAATCCTTCATTGCAATGATTCAGAATCAGTTGAATATAAATCTTATAGGATGCAATGCAATTATATTGCATTACTCATTAAAGGAGTCCACATTCATTAAATTATACATTTCCATTAAATATAACTTCTGAAATCTCTTAGAGAAGTCAACAAACTATAATTGTTTGTGCTACTGGACAAATAACTTTTCCTTGCCTTATGTGCAGTGTATGTTCAGATTTAATGATCAGCGTGTTAGAGCAGAAATAGACCTCCGAACAAAATTCTTTCCTCTACTAAATCTGAATTTCTTTTCTCTTCTAAAATTCGATGAAAGAAATAAGCTCTAATTATTTTTCTCCCAAAACAAAAAGATCCCATGATTTATTCCAATGAACTAAATCTATTGAATTCGGCTATTATTAAACAGAGATAAAAAGAACAAAAAAAAACCTCTCAAATGATGTTCAGCATTTTTCTTCCTTTTCTCTTTCGCTTTATTCATACAAAGTCGTTTAATTTAAACTAACTTTTTCGTGAGATTATAGTTACATGGCAATTTACTTGTAACCTAAAACTTATCGTGTAATTTAATGTTTCATTCAATAGTTAAAGGAAGCCTTAGAAAAATGTTTTTTTTTTCCTTTTCTTTGTTTTATAATATTCAAATTTCTTTTAAGGTTAAAGAGGAATTTTTGTTTTTGAACTTATCTGACGTTTCTCCCTCTTTCTTTTTTTTAAGCTTGCTGTCACTTCTTAGTTTCTGCAGTTTTTATGGGGGATTTTAATTAAAACTTCAATAATTATCAAAAACGTACATTCTAGAAAAAGACCGCTTCAAAGAGCTTAGAGGAAAATGTTTAACCATGTATGGAGATAATGTATCGAGAGACAGAGAAGAATGGCGTAAGTCTGCTTTTATATAGCATGAGTCAGCTTTTATTTTATGGTATAATTTTATGACAGAATGTATTAAAACTAAGTAACTCATATTAATCTAATAAAATTCATCTTACATTGAACCATATAATTCACAGAAAAATAATAGTTTAACTAAGAATGTATTATAAACATTAATAATCGTTTGTTGTTGCTATTTCCCTCTGGCAACCGCAGGGCGGTGCCAGATCCCCCATGTAGGTAGGCATTGGACTGAAAGGGGGGCTTCCATTTTTAGAGGGACACAGTGGGAGAAAATCCGACCTGGTCAAGTCTAACCTAGCCCGTAGTCCCCTAATTTTGAACTAATTCCAGAGGAGGAACCAACCCCCTGAAATTGGCACCCCCAGAGGTATCGTTTAACAACTTGTAAGACATTGGAACCCCGGCGGATTTTACGTGCACCCGCTCCCATCAGCGTACACGGTCCCACAGCAGTCCAGCCGAGAGGGAGTTGACCCTCCCAAGCACTGGCCAAGTCACTTGGCGTGTTCTTATGGGAACGGAGTTCAGCACCCAGACCACTTCGGGACATTATTAATAGATAATGCGTATTTTGGAATGTAGTTTAATTTTTAATGTGTAGTTTGGTGTAAATTTAAAAATTCGTACTATACATTATAATTTAAGTGGTTTCATTTTCTTACTTTCTTTACACATATATCTTTAAAATTATTTTGGGTTTATGTTTAGATAACGGGATCGTTTTGTCAAATATCGGCCCTATGCTAAAACTGATGAATATTTATTTTACATTCAACGTTAGAATGCAGACGAGGGGTATTATAAAGCATTTTTCGGTACCTAAGAGACTCAACCGATTCGAGTTCGTTGTTTTGTTTTTGTTTTTTCTTAGAAGTACTCAAAATCACTGTAGATACTCTATAAATCTTCAAATATACTTCTCAAGATTGAAAGTACAACACTAAGAAGGAAAGGTCGTACAAAGGTAAGTGTTACAAGATTGATAAGTACATGGAGCGTATACTAATGATAAGAGTGGAAACAAATGTTCTTCATTGACCTATTAAATTATAACAAAGGATGTCCTCCAAGTGCGTGGACCTTAGTCTAGTGCTTTTCTTTTTATCATTTATAGCTGAAGTCGATGGCTTGTACAATAAAAGTGATTTAAACTTCGTTGCTTGTCCAAATACAGACAAAACATTTTATAAATAATATTTCGTTTATATATATGCATGTGCGTTTTCATGTTTCTTGCTAATATCGATGCATGCGTATTTGTTCCTTTTTACCATATATCTGGATATGATGTTTGTGGTAATGATATATATATATACAGGGTGGTCCTAAGTCGAATATGAAGGATGGTAGAGGCAACGAAGACTGCCCAGACTCACACAGGAATGCGAGGTCGGAAATGTCGTCTGCATGTACCTGTTAATAATCATTTTGGAAGAAGTGTTCAAGTAACAGCAAACTTTGCGACCATCGTTTGTCAAAAACGAACGCATTTTCTACAGAAGGCACTTAACTAAAACTGATAATTTACAAATTCTGTTTCGTTTCATCAATGAAAGTCTCTGAGAAAAGCTCATTGTTTATGAAACTTGATTAAGAATTTAAAGCAAACGTCCTTCCACAGTGATTATTAACAGCTACATGAAGACGGCATTTCCGACCCCGCATTCCTGTGTGATTCTGAACCGTCTTCGTCCCCTCTACCACCCTTTACATTTTTGAAGCATAGTTTAGGACTACCCTGTACAAAGGTAAGTGTGTTCAAAGCTAAAGGGTCACCATCTATATATATATATATACTAGCAGACCCGGCCACGCGTTGCTGTGGCTGAGTGATTTAAGCAGGATTTGAAAGACAAAATTTACATTTTGGAGAGTAGTGGTGAGTGTGGTACTACCCATTGATTGTCAATTTCTAATTGGTTAGAATTTGAAGTTCTCATTTTATATGTATGACCACCATTATCAGCGTTTCTGCGGCGATACAATGGATAAACATCAATATCAGTAAAGGTATCATTTGTGAATTTCTTAGTTAAATGTTTCTTACATTTCCCCTTTTCCATGCATGGTGATGTCATGTTAAACACTTCACACGGTCCATGAATCATATGACTTGTAACAATATTAAATAATTCTTGATCAATTGAAGAATCTGGAATTTCGGCTGAAATAATTTGATCAATTTCCTCTGGACGAATTTTATCTTCAAGCCAAATTAAAATGTGAGCATGAGGTAAGCCTCGTTTCTGCCACTCAATTGAATACAACCAACAACACGTTTTGCCAAAAACTGAATATTTTACTATAAAATCAATTCAACTTCTGTTTAAACACTCGTGCAGTAATATCGTGACCATGTATTGATTGTTGACCTGGTAATAGTAAATATTGGATTTCCTTCCAATTTGGAAGTGGTGACAATATAACTTTTCCTGATGCGCAACACATGCCGGGTGTTTCATTGCGAAATTTTAACGCCTGACAATAATTGCATATTTTGTCCATCGCACCAATAGTAACCTTGGAATCAGCCGAGTAATTGATGTCTGGTTCATAATTAAATGCAAGACGAACAAATGATCCACGTGTTACTGCGCGGTTGGTCCGATGATTTTCTCGGTTTTGTTCTCTAAATGAATCTATGTGTTGTTGACGTGCCACCCTGGTTCTCAATGCATTTTCTTGTCGACGATTATCACGCTGTTCTCGTGATTCTCGTGCACGAATTTCAGCTGTGCGAATTCTTTGAGCTGCATTTCTTTCTGCTCTCTGTTCGACTGATTCATGAGCTCTTTCAATACGTGCATATCGAGTCTTCTTGCTACGGGCAGTAAGGTTAGATTTTTTGGGTCGCATATTACTAAAAATAGTGCGTGGTATAGGCAAAATAAGACATGTATAGTGTGTAGTCTAAGAAACTATATCACATTAAGGTGTGGCGCCATCTATGAGATGCAAAGGACAATGTTTTACAGTTCTCTGTAAAGAAATTCTCTTAAGGCGCCATCTGTTCCAGACTTATGGAACCTACGATTAATAACAACAATCAACGTAATCAGAATATCAGTTGACCCGTTTTTGAGTTATTTCGGAACATACACACGGACACTGGATTTTTATATATTAAGATAAGATAAGATATATGAAAAATATATAATACGTTCTTTTAGGTTTCTTCCTCTGTAAAATGAGTATTTTTCTGTAAATAAAACATACGCAAATAATAAGATGTCGTTTAAAGCAAGAACTGTTAAACTGTTCTTTTTTTTTTCAAAACAATAAAAAAGTTATTTCGGTTGCCAATTTCGGAAAAAATAAAATAAAACGCTTTTATCCCTTTAGAAGCAGACGATAAGCTATGAGTTGAGTATTTCAATATCGCAGATGTTATTAATTTTCTTCGTAGTAATGTTCCAATATTTTTGGCCGTGTTCGTGACTGCCGGTTTGGATAAACACTTTTTCTTGAATTTATGCAGTACACAAATACATATTAAACTACAGTTGTACATAAAGAAATTCTCTTAAGGCGCCATCTGTTCCAGACTTATGGAACCTACGATTAATAGCAACAATCAACGTTGATGATCAGTTTTTTATTAATTATTAATTATTGAGACCATTAATTTGAATAATAACTATCCTATTATCTAAGTTGGACCAAATTACATATATATGCCAACTTTCATGAATATCAATTGACCCGTTTTTGAGTTATTTCGGAACATACACACGGACACTGGATTTTTATATATTAAGATATATATATATATATATATATGGCAACATTCACTAATACTGCCTCCATTACTGAGCTTTGATCTTCTTGTCGGTCCACTTCCTCGTTGTTTATTTCTAATAGCTACGGTCGCGCCCCCAAGTTACAAAAGGACCCTAATTTTGGTCAGGTAACTTGCAGAAACCTAGCTATAATTGTTTTTTTCGATTAAATTGAAATGTGTGTGCGGTGACGCCTGATGATAGAGCACACCATTTCAATATTAATTCCATTTTCCGTCTATTTGTGGTTACATGTGATTAGGCTTAAAAAGCCCACCAGTTCTAATTTGGCGCTTTATATCCAATTTATCCACTCTTTCATTGCCTTAAAAGGCTATATTTAAACACTTATCCGGTATAAACTCGTTAATTGGCACCATGTGCTATCTACTTTTTTATTTTTTATATTTTTTTTCACTTTATCAATGGATTATCTTGGGATTTCACTTTATGTAAGTAAGCTATTATATATTATATATATATATATACAGGGTGTCCCAAAAATACTGACCTAGACTTTCAGTCCTTAAATATTGATAACAGACATCAGGTATATGTCCTCAAAAAATTTTGGGGAGGCGCATAAAGGTGAAAAAGATTGAAGTCCAAATTCGGAGGACGTGATTAGGCCTCTGGATGCGTCCCTGATATACCTGTACAATAAATTACAAAATTACATAAAAAGGTATGGCATCGATAAAAAATTTCATTTTATTAAATCTAAATAAAGTTTTTATACGCTCCCATACAAAAAAAATTTCTAATTAGTAAAATATGCCCCATACATTACCTAGGTGATGAAAGGCTCAGAGATACGTTTAAATAAAATTTGTAAGGAGCTACACAATACCAGTAATAGTAAAAGCATTAATTATATTTATACAATCATCGTTTTCCTCGCGTAATTTGTGCGCGACCCTTAAAACGCGATCATATGACGGAATTTTTTTTCCTTCCGATATCCATTGAAAAACGGTTTAAGTCAGCATATATTTACTTTCATACCTCCATACTTTCTTGTAACTAAAACTTATCGTGTAATTTAATGTTTCATTCAATAGTTAAAGGAAGCCTTAGAAAAATGTTTTTTTTTTCCTTTTCTTTGTTTTATAATATTCAAATTTCTTTTAAGGTTAAAGAGGAATTTTTGTTTTTGAACTTATCTGACGTTTCTCCCTCTTTCTTTTTTTTAAGCTTGCTGTCACTTCTTAGTTTCTGCAGTTTTTATGGGTGGATTTTAATTAAAACTTCAATAATTATCAAAAACGTACATTCTAGAAAAAGACCGCTTCAAAGAGCTTAGAGGAAAATGTTTAACCATGTATGGAGATAATGTATCGAGAGACAGAGAAGAATGGCGTAAGTCTGCTTTTATATAGCATGAGTCAGCTTTTATTTTATGGTATAATTTTATGACAGAATGTATTAAAACTAAGTAACTCATATTAATCTAATAAAATTCATCTTACATTGAACCATATAATTCACAGAAAAATAATAGTTTAACTAAAAATGTATTATAAACATTAATAATCGTTTGTTGTTGCTATTTCCCTCTGGCAACCGCAGGGCGGTGCCAGATCCCCCATGTAGGTAGGCATTGGACTGAAAGGGGGGCTTCCATTTTTAGAGGGACACAGTGGGAGAAAATCCGACCTGGTCAAGTCTAACCTAGCCCGTAGTCCCCTAATTTTGAACTAATTCCAGAGGAGGAACCAACCCCCAGAGGTATCGTTTAACAACTTGTAAGACATTGGAACCCCGGCGGATTTTACGTGCACCCGCTCCCATCAGCGTACACGGTCCCACAGCAGTCCAGCCGAGAGGGAGTTGACCCTCCCAAGCACTGGCCAAGTCACTTGGCGTGTTCTTATGGGAACGGAGTTCAGCACCCAGACCACTTCGGGACATTATTAATAGATAATGCGTATTTTGGAATGTAGTTTAATTTTTAATGTGTAGTTTGCTGTAAATTTAAAAATTCGTACTATACTTTATAATTTAAGTGGTTCCATTTTCTTACTTTCTTTACACATATATCTTTAAAATTATTTTGGGTTTATGTTTAGATAACGGCATCGTTTTGTCAAATATCGGCCCTTTGAATGCTCACAAATTTCTTATTCCTGCAACATACTCGAGTAGCTTCGAAGTAATCAAAATTCAAGAGATAATGATCTAATGCATTGAGTTAGACTTTCGTAAGGGTAATTCTATGTTAATTTCTGTGTCTCCAATGGACTTTAGTTATTAAATTAGACATTTTAGTACAGATTTTACTGAATCTAATGCACAAAGAGATGAAATGGAATTTTTATGGAACATTACATTATACAAGCTCCGACCTGCGATTTTTTCTATACTTTTTCTACAGGTCCAAAACTGCATATTTTATACTTTGACAGGATGAACTGTTTTTTTATTTACACTGAACTCGTGAAGCAATTTCGCTTTTTCATGGGATGTCACTTCTATGCAAAACATCTGAAAATTATATTGCACAGATTTTATTCCTAATGTAATGGGTGGGGGGAGATATTCCGATTCAATTTTCTAGTTTTAACACCCAAAGCAACAGAATTCATACTATCACCTAAATTAATCTCTAATTTAATTGAATTGTTAAACGCCTATCGAGAATATTATGCATGTATGCAAACCGAATTGAAAAATTTACATCAAACTGAACCGTAGCAATATAAAATAATCATATGATTAACTTAAACTCTGAACAAGTTCATTTTTGAATTCCCCCTCTTAACAGTTAAACTAATAAAGTGCGACGTCATATTCAAGTTGAAGATACCAGTTTAAAATAAATAATTTTGCTGTTAATGCGAAGAGAACTTGGTTTTCTTTATTAGTTGTTATTTTTTTAGTAATCACTAAAAGCAGTAAGTTTGCAAATGATTAAATATAAAATATTTTTTTAAAATAAATTTATCGCTGTTTAAAATGATCTGGATTGAACTTTTAAATGGGTTTTTGTCTCCCAGACGGTTAAATATGGAAATATGAAGGTATTAATTAAATGGAAATTGTGTATGTGTGCTGAGAGAGAGAGATTGTTGTTTAAGAAACAGTAATTACAAACTTAAAAAAGTATTCTTATTAAAAGTCATTTGACGTCTAAATAACGCAATATTTTGTCACTGATATTAGTACCAAAAGTGTATCATTGTAATTGTTTTTGTGGTTTTAGGTATCCATATTATTGAATATTTCATTGAAAAATACAAAGAACATTAGAAACTGGATTCAGTACCTCTCTGTTTGTTCATCTACTTTTAATTTATTTAATTATTTATTTATTTATTTATTGTGGGGAGGAAGGGGCTTTAAACAACAGCCTTGCACAATATTTATTATTCTATTTCAATAAACTGATAGAATTATTAACGATCGATGTGTAACTAACATAATTAATAAAAAAAAAATTATGTAAGAAGTGATTATTTACTGATTTCTTTATCATCTTTCGTTAAGCCTATTGTATCGAGAGAGCGTCTGATTAATTTTACTAATGGATTTTCTGAAAACTTTTCAGCTGCAAACAAAGAATGAATTTTGAAACGCTTTGTCAACATCTCCGTGCTCCAAGGTAAGGGGGGGAGGGGTGATATTAAGAAACAGCTTCCATGCCGAGACATATATTTTTACAGGCAACAGTCGGTGCTGTTTGTTCTTTCCGTCGAGTCATTAAAAACATGCGCTACCGAAGATTACGAACGTAACTGATTGAAACTTCGAAACCAGCTGGAGAAAATTTCAAGCATGCTTTAAGTGCAAACATAAATAATGTTGATATTAATTATCCTTCTGAACCGTTTCGAAAAATTTAGAGATTTCATTACTCTTGATGTTAACGTGTAACGTATAATTTAAATAATTGAGATCCAAAATATGTTACTTCTTTGAAAGAGAAATCAAAATTCATTATTCGTATTAAATTTTAGATTATTTATAAATTACTGCGGCTAATTTTTGAGAAAGTATTTTCCTTATTCATGATGTGATAGAAATGGACACCTATGTAATTACTCACATAAATCACGCATAAACTCATCTACAAACCAACACATGATACATGAAGCCAGTTACTTCGGGTTTGGCCAACACCTTCTAGATTTAGAAAGCCTAACAACGGAAGCTTTGACGTCATCACTGGATCTTCTTAAATGGCATCATAACAATTTTGCCTCAAAGTAAAACTATTTAAAATTTGTGGTTAATTTTCTCACGAATAAAATCTTTCAATATTGTATGATAGAAAAACTAATTTTTCGACATATGGCGATTATTAACCATCGCTAATTATATAATATGATATAGAAATAGATCATAATGAATTATTTTGTATCAGAAAAGAATTTTAATATTTAGCTTAATATATTTTCTAATATTTGTAGCACGCACTAGAAATTTTAAATAGTTTTAACTTTTGAGTATAAAACTGTGATGAAGTCATTTAAGATCTAGTGATAACGTCAAAAATTCAGTAGTTAGGCTTTCTATACCTAGAAGGTGTTGTTTTGGCACTTGATCCACATTTTATTTCTTCAGTCACTGGAATAAAAGTAAGTCCTGCAGACCTCTCCAGAGTAGGTGTTGGGATCGTCATTCATATTTCTTCATCAGCATCGAAGAAGAAAGTTGTGTCCTCGAAGATGCACGTGTCTTCATTTTGACATTGTCTTGGTTTGAGCGCTTTTCGAAACTTCCAGAGAAGAGTTGGTGTCGCAACCTATTTGGGCTGAACCTTGAAGGAGAGAATAATATGGAGGAGGCGTGAGGGGGGAAAAGTGAAGACACAACTGTAACCGGTTTCCCCCCGTCCGCTAGCTCTTCTATGGGGAGAAAAATGAAGTGACCCTATGCGTAGCCTTGGGGGCGTGGCTCGGAGGTAAAGAGCCGTTTGGAGTTCATACGATTTATCGAGCTACGCCTCTCAAGGCTACGCGTAAAGTTACTTCATTTTCTCCCCATAGAAGAACTAGGTGGTGCCTAGTCCATATTTATTATTCGTTCCTCCAAGGGCTGAACATCCTCCAAGATAAAATTCTGTGTGCGCCCCTGCACTAGAGCAAGGGCTTTGAAAAGTGCGCTTCTGTAAAAAATAGTATCAGAACGAATTAGACGAAAACATTCTTTATAATCACAAAGAAGTTAATAAAATGGAAGTAGCATATATGATTTGCTGTGGCGCTATTAATAGATTACAGAAGGAACAGATTGAAGAATGCTTAGAAATTATTATACATCCAGAATAAGAAAAACAATATTTTAACTGAAGCAAAGAGCTTAAGCAGGGAAAATAAACTAAGTTTCTAGCTGGCTAAAAATGTTTAATAAAAAATATGGGATGAACAACATTACATATTTGATCTTGCGTCTCCAAAGATGTGCTTGTTACATTGTCATTATCGTTGAAGGAAATAATGAATTTTAAATTAAAAATTATAATCAAGTAAAAGAAAATGCTGGTACTGTATCTGAAGCAAAAAGTACCTATTCACCCCGCCTTTTAAAAAACAAAGTTTTCTGCTACAAATTTACTTTTTTTCCCCCCATCCAGAAGAGGTGTAATTATTCTCACTCAATCCTTCGAGATAAGTTATTTCCACGGTCTTTGACTAAACCTTGAAATACTGTGTAAAACTGGCTAAATGCTCTCAGGGGGTTTTCATGTAAAATAATTGCAGAAACATATACTTTTTGTATTGTTTGTTAGCATTGCAAGTAATACATTTCTTTTTGAGTTTAATTTCCGATCTTGTTCATGACGTAATTTCAGAATTTTCAACACATTCCGATAAACCGTTTAGTTGAAAATATTTCTTAATAAATACCTCTAATATTTTTTATTTTTCTAAGTATCCAGCAAATAGATTTCTCTCTCTCTCTCTTTTTTTTTTTTTTTAATAATTAAATCAACCATGCGATCCGCATTGAACCTTAAGCTACTTGGTATGTGCAGTGGAAGGGAATCTTCGTTTAATTTTAATTAATGTGTACATTCTTAACATAGAATGGTTGCCATGAAAACTCTGATACATTTCGTAATTTCAAAAGAATTTATATTCCTCTGCATTATTTTTTTTTTTTTTTTTTTTTTTTTTTTTGGTTCCTCAATGTCTTTTTCTAAACTATTTTCTCTTCTTTTAGTACGATCAGTTCTTTCTGTTTTTTGGTAATATCGATGTAAATGGTGCTGACAAAATGCACGGATAGCATTCGGTAATTATAATGCTTCTTTTACAGTTAAAGTGCCCCATCTGATTTAAAATAGCACGTCTTTAAAAGATCTTCATCTCGAAAATGCTCATACCAAATACTATTTTCTGGGACCATTTTTCCTGGAGTATTTTTCGTCCATTCGCCCGCTTTTCTTCGTTTTTTGGGAAAAGTGAAAACTTACAATTTTCTCCACTTTTGTAATTAGCTTTACTTACAGCCTGGACGCAGCAAACGGAAGCATAGTGATTGCTAGAACAAAAGAATAGAAATCAATAAAACTAACGCAAAATATGTCAATTTTTATTTTTATGTACTCTATAGCTTAATAACTATTATAAAGTATGTCGTATTAAGAATAGAGATTGCTGACTTACCATTAGTATCCAAAAAAGGCACAAAACATCTTAGTTTCTTCTACTTTTCCGTATGATTCTAATGCCTTTAACGGAGAAAAGTCCATTCCTCTCTTGTGACGTCACAACCTCCACGCGTTCAGTACCCAGGCTCGCCTTGTAATTGTCCACTCTCCCCGTCCCTTCCCGGGGGCTCCGGTCCGCTAGCTCTTCTATGGGGAGAAAAATGAAGTGACCCTACGCGTAGCCTTGGGGGGCGTGGCTCGGAGGTAAAGAGCTGTTTGGAGTTCATACGATTTATCGAGCTACGCCTCTCAAGGCTACGCGCAAAGTTACTTCATTTTCTCCCCATAGAAGAACTAGGTGGTGCCTAGTCCATATTTATTATTCGTTCCTCCAAGGGCTGAACATCCTCCAAGATAAAATTCTGTGTGCGCCCCTGCACTAGAGCAAGGGCTTTGAAAAGTGCGCTTCTGTAAAAAATAGTATCAGAACGAATTAGACGAAAACATTCTTTATAATCACAAAGAAGTTAATAAAATGGAAGTAGCATATATGATTTGCTGTGGCGCTATTAATAGATTACAGAAGGAACAGATTGAAGAATGCTTAGAAATTATTATACATCCAGAGGAAGAAAAACAATATTTTAACGGAAGCAAAGAGCTTAAGCAGGGAAAATAAACTAAGTTTCTAGCTGGCTAAAAATGTTTAATAAAAAATATGGGATGAACAACATTACATATTTGATCTTGCGTCTCCAAAGATGTGCTTGTTACATTGTCATTATCGTTGAAGGAAATAATGAATTTTAAATTAAAAATTATAATCAAGTAAAAGAAAATGCTGGTACTGTATCTGAAGCAAAAAGTACCTATTCACCCCGCCTTTTAAAAAACAAAGTTTTCTGCTACAAATTTACTTTTTTTCCCCCCATCCAGAAGAGGTGTAATTATTCTCACTCAATCCTTCGAGATAAGTTATTTCCACGGTCTTTGACTACAAAAGCTATTGAATGATGTGGCATCCGGTGGTCAAAAATGTGAGATAATGGGAATTCTTGGCGAGAACGAGAAAAATATTCTCCAATTGTGTGACGACAGATTGAGAAGAAAGGGAAATAATGGTGGAATTTTATTCGGAGTGGAGTTGTTTTTGATGCGCGCAGTAAAGAGGAGGGAAGGAAAAAAAAAATGAGATCTTGCGTGTTAATGACGCGACTTCTTTGAGTTTCGTTCCTTTTTTTTCTTCTCCTTTGGAAGTAGACTTTAGTCTAGAAATGTGATGCACGTTATTTGTGCCGTTCTTTGTGAAACGTTAGGAAAAAAAAAAAATCATAATAATTCTGCGACCGCGATTTGTGGGAGAGGAAAAAAAAGTTACGTCTTGAATTTTCGCGTACTTATTTAAGATGAATTTTGAGAAGTTACGGAAAAGTAAAAACATTTTGAACTTTTTGCAATTTTGTTCCTTTTTCCACAAGTTTAGCACCAAGTAAAGAAGTACGAAACTATTTTCAAAATTTCAGAATGTGAATGAATATATATATATATATTTTTATTTAACTTCTCCTTCTCTGCATGTATGTTACAGTATTAGAGTGTTTGAAAATGTACGATTGGTATAAATGTATGCATACCAAAACAAAGTATACATGTGGAAATTGCATACATTATTTTACTTTTGTCATTTTTTACAGTATAATTTACTCACTTATTCTAACTGTTTATTAATAGTTTGCTCGCAGCATACATTTAAAAGTCCTTTTTGAAAAGTGTTCTCACTGTCATAGCTCCACATTGCCCTAGATTGTATGTTTATATGCGCTCTAACTTTTGTGAATGCAGTCGTTGGACTGTCACGAAATTCAATTCTGTTATTTGTACGCTAGTAGAGCAATGAGCATGTCTCTCATTGATCGTTCTTTAATAGGTTACATAAAAGAACGCCCCTGAATACGTTTTATTAATGTTGTACTATTTTAGATAAATTAAATTAATACATATTACAACATATATCCCGTAAAAAAATGGCAATTGTATGATTTGCCGCGTTTCTAAGACTCTAATGAGTTTGACCACATTAATGTCTTTATAGTCTGTTCGCGGAAACGAGAGAACGAAAGTAAACAAACGGGTTACCAAAGAATTACATTTTTGGGCACCAATCCCTAGTTTGGCAAATTTAACCTTCTTTAATTCCAAGCAGCGTAAATGGAAGAAAGCAGAAATTCATACTGTGTTTGGCGCTTTGGCAAAATGCCAGGTGTTTACTGACCGCCAGTTTGCAAGTGTAGTTGTTTAGTTTCGTTCTCTCGAATCGGCGAACGCACTACAGTAGTTTGCAGGACGCTCTAAGTGTAATCTTATGTTATTTATATAATGATTAGAAAGCAGTTTTGTGGGGAAATGTGCCAAAAATCAAAAATGTCTTTCCTTTCTGTTGACGATCTAAACTGTAGAGGGAAATCTCCGCGATGGGTGAATAGCTCCAAATAGCACATTCGTTAACATGAGTTGCCGTCTCCGAACAAACACAAGCAAACATATCACTTAATCGGACTTGTAGTAGTCCAGTATTGAAGATTTGGGATGAACCTGCGAGGAAAAATGGGCCTTTCTCCTCTCATAAAACAGTTGCAAAGTTTTGTCTCGTCCAGCAAAATCTCGTACAGTAAGGATAAATATGTGTGTCTCGCATCGTAAAATCCCATGCAGTAAGGATACATGAATGTCTCTCGTCTCGATAAAGCTCAATGCGCCTGTGTCGCCTGGCTTCCCTCGCTGGTTTCCCTCCCTGGTTATGGTGTCCAACAAGAGGGTTGGAAGCTCAATTCACGGTGCAGATCAAGAAAGAAATTAACTTGGATTGTCCATTTCGTTTAGTCCATTTATAGGACTATTCAAACTGGGTAGAACATTTATATAGCCCATTAACTGATGAATTTCCATTAAGTTAAATAGATTTTGATTAACTTAAGTCCGTTCTAAGTTGTTGTTTTGTTAAGAAAAGTGACCATATTTTCACAGTGAGACCTTGAACATATCATCATTAATTCCCTTCGGTATTTAAATAACACTATGCTATTCATATCATCAAAATATTCTCAATCATAACAACCGATAAAAAGTATCAAGGTGAATTAATTTGATTGAGAATATTTTAATGATATGAATAGCATAGTGTTATTATTTACATTGTTATAAATTCACATTGTAAGAGTTAATTTATAGAAATTTAGAGACTTTTGTCTCCTGGCCCGGCAAACTTTTATTGTTGTACAGGGAGGCAAAAATCAAAGTAGAACTTTTAAAACAGAAGTAGACATTTAAAAATAGTAGAAAAATTAAATTTAGTATAGCGAAATGAAATTATCATATTAAAACATATATGCTGATCTACATCACACGGACCTGTAACAAATAAATCAAAGTGAAGTATTTTTCACAGAAATTTCAAAAACAGTACTCGATTGAGCACCCTCCTCCGGTAAAACTAGCGAACTGAAACTATACAGTGTTATTGCTATGGATACGTATTACAAATTTCCACACTGAAAAAAAAAAAATGGACCACCCTATTTTACATTATATTTTGTCACATCATTGATCAATGATGTAAGTCGTGCCAGATTGATATAATTCATAAACTTCCGTTTTTGCTTTCAAATTTTAAAATTGCAGCATACCTATGCGACGTGCGTTTGGTTAGTTATCACAATTTGGAGCAAGACAGGATAGCAATACTGAATAGTTTATTAGGGCGGAAGGAGATAAGATCTTCAATTATCAGCATTGACACTATAAATAATCGGCGAGACGAGGATGGATATCAATTTTTCATTTCGGTTACAGCCCAAGTCAAGAAGATTTTTTCGTATTCTTGAAGATAAACTTCCAGTCTACAAGTCTCCAGCTCATGGAGCTATTTGCTATGCAATTATAAATTAGATCTCCATGTTGGAACGTATTCATAATAACAGCATTGTCATGTTTTAACCCTTTGAGGCGCAACCCTTTCCCAATGCTGATAAAAGGGCAGCCGTTGCCATCGCTCGACTTAACTACCAGCAAGATGACGGACGATCGAAACGTTCATCGCGTGCCACAGATCTAGAGACCCTTTTTTGACGCAGCTGGCTGTGCCGCACAGCCAGCTGCGTCTATCTATTCTTCGTGACTGGCAACAGTCGAAACGTCAGAGTTTGGTGTTCCCAGAGCGAGAACACCGCGCGTTAAAGGGTTATACAAGGGTTATCCGGAAAGTAAGTTTCCTACGGCCAACAAAAAGAGACAAAACATTATTACATGAAACGATTCATTGCAAAAGATACAGCAATATTTCAGCTACTCCTCAGCATAAGAATAACCGAAATTGTAACACTTGTCACACCGTGTAATTTTTTTTTGTCGTCCAGTATCAAAGAAGTCTGCAGCCTGAGAATGGAGCCAGCGTATCATACACCACCTAGAAATTTCGCTGGAAGGTGTTTGACCTTCCACCCTATAGTACCGATCCTGCCCCCAGCGACTTGCACTTCCACTTTCCCACAAACGAAGGCTACAAACAGCTGTGACACGTTGGCTCCTTTCTCAAGCGGTATTCTTTCACGACACTGGACTACCAGAACTTATCTCATGTTATGCCAAGTGTTACAATTCCGGTGATTCTGATATTGAGAAGTACCTGGAATACTGCTGTACCTTTCGCAATCAATATTTTCAGAAAATAATGTTTTGTTCCTTTATATTGGTATAGAAAATTTACTTTCCGGATGACACTTGCATTTCATGCTTTTGGTATGTACATTCTTTGCTCCCGATTTATGCATTAAATTTTAAAAAATATATTAGTTAAAAAAATACATTTTAATATGCATATATATACATTTTTTATGACGACAGGGCCTAAGAAGATGAGATGTTTTATTTGGTACAAATCATCGGTATTCAAAAAATGCATAGCTACATGTACAGGGACATTAAATAATGAAGAGTACAAAATTTGCTTTTTACATAAAATACTAACTTAAAGTACTAAACTTTAAGATTTATTTTCAAAAACGCGATATTTTCCATCGTGTTTCGTGCGACGTGTTTAAAAATATTACTTTATGAGTAAGGCTTCCAATTACAGTTACTACCAATGTTTTTAACATAGTTATATATATTATACTTCTTTTCGGTGGGCATACTCCCTTTTGTCAAAGGGAGTATTTTTAAGGTCTTTAGGTGAACAATAACTGAAAATTAATGGTTATGCAATAAAAGTAAAAATTCTCCTAAAACAAATCTTTATCAGCTTTAAGAGCTTATTTTTAATCGTGAAATTCTAAAATGTCTCTCATAAAAAAAACTTCGAAAAGAGATTATGAACAAAAGAGCGATGTGCAGCTTTATCTTGAAAGCTCTAATTATAATTTCATTACGGCAGTTGTTAATTTTGTCGAATATCTTTATACATCTTAATTATGGGAAGTAAACGATAATAAAAATATCATAAATGGATGCTTTTAGAGGAAGATGCAAACAAACCATTTTCAGGAAAATAAATTTTATTGCTGATTTAGGTAACCGTTGTTTGAAGTTCAATTAAGTATTTTCTTTAAATATGCTTATCAAGCGATTTTTTTTAAACTAACGTTCTTTTTTTTTTAAATAAAATCTTTTAAATGCGTAACATTTTAAGTCGTGCGTCATATTATCGGTAATTATCACGTAATGTCAAACATTGTACGGAAGTTTATAATTAGCTGAGTAAAATGTCTAAGTAAAAGGAGTTTTTTGTTGAAAATCTGGTACACACAAATTAGCATGCATTTACAGTAAAACCTTTTAAACGAACACTTTCTAAAGTTGAAAACCTTGCCTTAGGCAATATCTTCTCTTAAGCAAAAAGAGTGAGCATTCTAAAGAGTGAAATAGCAGATACAAAAAGCATCCGAACTGTAAAGGTTTAAATATTCTAGTAAGTTAATCATCTGAAGAAGTAAAACAATGGGAATTTGCACTCTGTTAGCGCACCACTCACTATGGTCGTGGACCCGGGTTAGACTCTTTGCTTGGGCCTGATTGTTAAACGGGCCTTTTCTATGAGTTCGAAGCCGAAATTCGTCTACTGACGGTATTTACGTTCGTCGGTTTCTATTGAAATGTATTGAATATCCATTTTATAACTTTTCCTTCAAATAAACGGCTCTTCACATAGACATTAATTCACTCCGAGTAGTTTGTATGAAGAGAAAGTTATACAGTACATATATTTAAATATATGTACTATATAACTTTTACATAAAAGCACATATATTTAAATGAATTGTTTAGAAGAAAATGATATCGCATTTCGCTTCAAAACTTTGTTAATATTAGAATATTAACGTTCTAAAAACATTACATTATCGTAAATACTGTCTATATAGTACCTCATAGGGTTGATTTTGTTTTCTGTGTATGAAATAACAAAGATATTAATTAAAAACTTTCCGCACCTTTTAATGTTCGAGCTTCTTAATTATTTTTATTATCTAATCATTATTTGGTTGAACAGTTTCAGAGGTAAGACTAATTAATTTATTTATCCATCAAAATTTATATAGCTACAACTTTAATTTGAAGAAACTCAAGGCAATTTATTTTTGTTGTTGTTCATACGGCAGTTAGACAGCCAGAATTGCTCTTTGGTTCATGATAAAATAAATATGTATGTTTAATAATACCCAAGACTCTAGTTTAATTTTTTTTTATGTTAAACAAAGCTTACTTATTAGTGTTATTTTTTAACGGAGTTGTCTCGTTTTGATTGTATGTATGGAGATACCACAAATTCCGCATGCTGTTTCAAATTTAGATTTAATGCTACAAGTGAAAGTTTACTGCCGTAATCGATAGTGAAAACTAAATATTTCGACTCCCGTCTCTTTCTTCCAGTCCCTTACATCTGCTAGTCTTCAATCTCTAAAAGGGTGTTTTGTTTATACAGTCCCAGAGCGGAAGACTAATTAATTTACAGCTTGATCTACTTTTTTTCTTTTAACATTTTTAATCATAAACAATCATTATAACAGTTTCAATAAATCTCCAGAAATATTTTATCAAGGCACGTACGTCGTTCTAGTTGTTTTAACAAATTTGACTAGGGGTCAAAACTTGAGTTGCTTTAAACTAATCTTTATAAAAACACTAAAATAAAAATGTAAATTTTAATGAATAGATAAAGTAATTTGACTTACCTTTCAAGCTTTTAATTAACTCAGAAAAAATGAAATAAAATAATTTTGTATTTGATATCACCCATACTTAAATACGTTTGAAGACAAGTGTAAATACTCTGTTTTCGTCTAATGAGCAGGGTTCGAAAAAAACCCGGTAGCCCAGGCGACTAAAAAGTATCCCTTGCGAGTAGCTTTTTCCTTTCATTAATGTAATTCGATATATATCTGGCTCCTAAAAATTTTTGCTGGCTCCTAAGAGTTTACAACTTTTGTCGATCCCTGCTAATGGAAATGGACGTTTTAGTCTCTAATCTCCTTCTGGCATGGAGCTGTCCTGCGCATGCTTAAATTGACTGTTCAACGATTTTAATGATATTGGCTCTGAGTTTCAGCAAAAAGGTTTTGTTTATTCAAAAAGTCATTTCGTTAAATCTATTTACACTGCTGGCCATCGTAAATGCAACATCCTGAAGGAAGCATGCAAATAATATGAAATTTACAACATGCATTAGCTGAGGTGAGATATGCAAATGATTAGAATTTCAGCGCAGACGCACATCAAGCGCGCCTGTGGCGCCACCTCAAAGCGCTATTTAAGGCTTGGAGATTTCGACGGTTTCAAGTACAGCAATTGTGTTTTTCTTGCTTTTTTTTCAAAAAAACGATAAATTATGCCTCGTAGGAAACAACGATCATCTTTTGATCAAGTATCCGAGTTTGACAGAGGAAGGATAGTGGCATACCGAGATTGTGGGTTATCTTTCAGGGAAATCGGTCGTCGTATTGGACGAAACCAAACAACTGTGATACGGATATGTGATCGTTGGGTGCAGGAGGGTACGACGGACAGACGTGATCGACCGCATCGACCTCAGTGCACCACGTCACGTGATGACAGGCAGATTGTACGCATGGCAGTGACGGACCGCTCAGTCACATCACGAACCATATCACAGCAGATTCAGTCTGTAACGCATCATCCAGTGTCTGCGCGTACCATTCGACGTCGTTTACAGCAGAATGGTCTGTCCGCAAGACGTCCGTTGCTTTGTCTACCTCTGACGCGGAACCACAGACGTCTCCGCCGCCAATGGTGCGATGAAAGAAGGATGTGGACGACAGAATGGAATGAAATTCTCTTTACTGACGAGTCACGCTTCTGTATGCAACACCACGACGGTCGGATTCGAGTCTGGAGACACCGTGGAGAGAGGATGCTGAACAGCTGCATTATGCACCGTCACACTGGTCCTGCACCGGGTATTATGGTATGGGGCGGTATCGGATATCTCTCTCGCACTCCTCTAGTACGCATTGCCGGTACTTTAACCAGCCAGCGCTACATCTCCGAGGTGTTGGAGCCAGTTGTCCTTTCTTACCTTCAGGGCTTGCCAACAGCCATATTTCAGCAGGATAATGCACGGCCACACGTGGCACGCATTGTCCAAGGATTCTTCGTCAATCACCAGATTGAATTGCTTCCCTGGCCGGCGCGCTCTCCGGATCTTTCGCCGATAGAAAACATGTGGTCCATGGTTGCTCAACGACTGACCCAGAGTTCATCCCCAGCTGTCACACCAGATCAACTTTGGCAACGTGTGGAAGCTGCTTGGTCTGCTGTACCCCAAGAACACATTCAAAGTCTCTTTGAATCAATGCCGAGGCGTGTGGCAGCTGTGATCTCCAACAACGGCGGCTACTCTGGGTACTGATTTTGGCAGGAACCACGCTTCATAGAATGCTGTAAATTTAATCATTTGTTACTTGGTCAACATGTTATCTACACAATAAATTTTGTTGTGATATCTCTTGTTTTTCTTGGTGTTGCAATTTGGGTGGCCAGCAGTGTACTTAAATCATAGAAACTTTTGCTGAATCAACAAAATAAAGCTACTTAACTGCTTAACTGAAGACGTTTCGTTAATTTCAACAAAACACTTTTTAGCGTGTTATATTAAAATATATACTGTACACGCTTTCATTGAATTTATTTAAAAATTTATATCGTACCTGTTTCATTTAATCACTGCTAAGTAAATAAGTAAATAAATGATACAGTTTTTAAACAAGTAACTGTATATGCATGCATACATGACAGTATAGTTTGAACATTGTAATTGATGACATTTGCAAATAAATACGAATAATAAATGTTCATAAAAAAATAACTATTAAGTGATCAATCATTTTCTGCAAGATTCAACAAAAAAAAAAGGGCATTTCCATTAAAAATGATTCTGCATATGTCAAATACAAACTAATACATTAATCAAAGCTCTTCAAATAATTAAAAAGTTGAAACGAAAAAGTTTAAAAATAACAGTAAAATTGTATCTTGGGGGAAAAAAATATTTTTTTTATTTATCATTTTATTCAGCAGCAACAGATATGTCAAAAAAAAAATTAAATTTAAAAAACATAAAAATAAATTTTAGATTAAGAGTAATAAATGGTTTGTGATCGTGGCAAGTATTAATTTATTAAAATTAAAAATATTGTATTTGCATTTATATATGTGAATATCTGCAGCATTCGTTAACATTTTAAAATGATCTGTTTGGAAAATTGAATAACAAGACGGTGAATTGAATCGAATAAATCGAATTTGATTGATGGAACATTGTTATTCACAGTGACTTCGAAGTATTTTTTGCATAACAATGAAACATTGTTTTAAAGATCAGGCAATGGAAATATATATCATTATTATTATTTGTTTGTAACTTGTTTAGCATGTAATTTGATTTTTGATGTGACGTAACCATTAGAGGCAAGAATTAATCACTTAGTTGAAAAATGTATGCCTTCCCAACATCATATTCCCATTGGAAGAAAACTGCCTGGTATATTCCACTTAAATCGGTATTAGGTCAAGCTTTCACTAAGAACTCTTGCTTCTTGGATTGTTTCTATTCAATTGATTTCAGTAAATTTTTCTTTTATACGTTTATTAAAATTGTATTGAGTACGGTCATGATTTTTTTTTTTTCGAAAAATTCTACAGAGAACATTTTTGGTAATACTCATTATAATCGGAAAATGATAAGTTGATTGTAAAAAATTAGTAAAAGGTGGAAAAAAATGTACTTCGGGGGAGGTGAAGAAGGAAGAGGCACCCCTAATGGGGAGAACTTTTCGGTTTCTTGCTCTTTCACCTCTTAAAAATGTTTTATCACAGTTTATAAACGTTTTCCCCCATTTTCTGTTTTTCTTACTAATTTACTTGGACTAACTAAACGTTTTGCCAAGGTGATATCTCTTAAAAAGTATTTATAAAACGTTGATTTTACTGATAAAACTCAGTACAACTAATAATTGCCAGTTCAAGTTAAAGGCTTTCAGTCGGTTACAAATGTCCTCTATTCAAACTTGTTTCGAGTAGCCAAATGAAAACTGAGCTTTCAGTTCAATTGCAATATATATTTTCTTTTACCACGTTGCTGCTGTTTCACAGAAATAAAGAAGAAATAGATATTAATATTGAATTCTGGTTGCGATATTTTATATACTTTTGTATATCACTTGAATGCTATTAATTAGAAATCTGCAAATGTTTCCCATTTGTTTAATATGGCTATAAAGATTTATACTAGTAATTCGTCGTGATAACGAAAAATCAACCAGTTATAAATATCTGTGACCATGCTGTAAAATGGTATTAATAGTATATTATGATCGTTAACAAACGTATCTCATAACAAAGTGGTTCATTGATATGAGTATTCGATAGAAGTTATTTTCGAAAAACAAAGCGACATAACTTAATAGCAATGTACTAGCATCTTTAGGTCAGAACAAATATATTTAGTTAATTCCTGCTTCAGCTATTGTTGATTTGAAATTATCCTAATCACAGATTGACTAATCTCATTTATTGCTTCAAATGAAACAGAAAAGTACAACATTCTGGGGGGAAATAATGCTTTTGATTAATTTCCATTAACTTGTAATGCAGTTTAGCGATCATAGATCCTATGCACGTCTCATTTTCCCCCTGTAAGTAAATATGTATATATATATACTATATAAAAGCTCTTTGAAAATGAGATACATTGTCAGAATTACAGAGCATAAAAATTCACAAGGAAAAAAAAGGTCATATTATTTACAGCACATTTTACATTAAAAGACATAATTATTTTTTTTTAATTTGTAGCGTTTGGGGTTTTTTAGTACATTCTCAAGTATCCCGCCTCTCTAAAAACTCATCTCTTGTAAAGAGAGAAAAATCTCTAAATTCTTTACTTCAAAAAGATGCAAAAAAGAGGGGAAATTTATAAAAACTGGATCTCAAGAAAGTACGAAAAAATTCCAAAGTCCGTTCTCTTTTCTTCTCATCTTTTTCAAAAATAATCACTATGAAGTTATTGAAATTTTTTTCATACTTTTTTTTCCCAGAATACTTATCCTAGATATAAAAAAAAGTACTGCTTCGAAGGATAAATGGGAGTGAAAGAAAAAAGTATGCTGTATCGAATTAACACTGAAAATCTAGAGTAAAAAAGACGCTCTTGTCATTAACATGTGTGCTATTTTCTTCTTAGTAGCACCAAAAAAACAGATCCCTCGACTGCTCGCACCGTTTCTTCATTTCCCTCTTCTCCTTTCCAATCTGTCACCGCAGAATTAAAGAATATTTCTCGTTACCTCAACGCAACTCAACTCATCTCGGCATTTCATTATATTCCCGCGCACATTTTCACCCATCACACAGCACGTCATTCAATCGCTAACGTAATCCAAAAGGAGACTTGTGTGTGGTGCGATGCGAGTGACTTGCCCCGGAGCTTTTCGAACCGGGTGGGGGGTGGGGGGGGTTGATGCATTTGAAATGCTCTCCTCGGTCTCTCTTAAGAAAAGCTGTTAATTTTCACGCCCCGAGATGACATTCCATTTCATTAGGGAGATTTTTCTGTTCTTTCGATGCCAAACTAATGCGCATTAATTATGAGTCTGATAAAAGCATTCGTTTCGAGGCTGAAAAACACGGGAATCTTTAACTTAGACTTGCGAAATGGTGTGTGGGTGAATCTACAATTCGGAGATTTGGAGCGTGGAAATGCATCGTGAAGGAGTAAGCAAATTATTATTAATACAGCTGCAAATTTTAAAACCTTAAACGAGCGCCTGGTAATTTTTCAAATTATTTAATTCTGATACGAAAAATAAAACAAAATAATTACTGTTACAGAACACTCTGCTAATTCCTAGATTCGTCGTTCTAAAGTCCAGTTGGTGCAGAAAGTTCTAGTAAAGAGTCCACTTGTCAGGATGGAACACAAACTTTACTGCTTCTAGAACTTAGTCGAACAGTCAGCTGCACAAAATTCACAGGCTCTAACGGCCAGTAGCTCGTTTATAACAGTCCAATCAGTACCGAGGCTTTCACAAATGCTGTAATTCTCACACAAAGTAAACCACTTCCACTGGCAAAATTCAGTGGAAATATGCAAGGGATATCATCCACAATCCCTTAAGACACCGCAATGAAGAATTTACACACAGCACTTAAAAATCAGCTTCGAAAAGCAAGCGGAAACACTGCTTCTATAGCGTCAATACAAAGCGTAACACAGCAAACTCACTCGACGGGAGCTCAATTCACTCTGAACTGGGGCCTCTGACATGCTTGTATTTATAGGAGACGCAGAAGCTTCCAGATGAATCACAGGAAGATTCCAGTATTTCTCGAAGATTCCACATAAAACGGGAAATTTGATTACGTCATAGAAGAGAAACCAACTTTAACTGCCTCATTGGGAAAATCGCGCCAAGTAACCAAAATTTCGCGAAGCTTGGCGACTTATGGCGAAATATTGCCCAAATTTGGCGCCAAAAACAAGTACCCTAAAGTGAAGTTACCGAAGGCCTACGACCAATATTTCTCGAGATTTCTAGAACCACCATAGGAAAACAATGGGGAAACCGAAACCTCCGTATCTCCAGTTCTAGTTGCCCGATTTTGATGCAACAAAGAGCAAAATTTAACTATTTGAAGCGTAGAATACGAATTTTGAACTATTTTAAGGCCCAGAATAGCTGGCCGCCCCTAAAATTCGCAACATTTCAATTTAATCCGTTTAAATTTGGCTACTGTCTCGCAGAGCCCTAGTCGGTAAGCTCCATTCCTATAAGAGCGCGGAAAGTGAAGCAACACCAGCTTGGTAGTGTGACGTTGTCCGACTAATTACGAATAATTAGAACTTAAGAGATATATCTGTGACGCTCTCTTTCTTACCCTCACTACTTGAATCTCTCCGATAACCTTTGATCTGTGCGGTATCATAAAGAATTCCTCAAGGAGCTATAGATTTTCGATAATGTACAGTTCTGACGTTATAGAACGCATAAATCCCCGAGTGTTTCAAGGGCTTTTCAGAATTGGACAGTATAGCAGCTTGAAAATCTCATAACTTACGAACACTTACTTCAAGCGTGCCAAGTGATCGAAATCCACTTGAGATCCCAGCGCAGAGCAAGATCGGCAGTTCAAGACAGAGAAGAGTTCGGGTTCAGACAGTGACCAGTACAGAGGTACTTTCCTCTGTTTTCGGGCCGGCACGGCCAAAATGTTTTTCGAACCCGCCATCTGACTATTTAAGTTCCAACTCCAATCTTCTATGTGTTTTTATGTGCGTCTAATAAAGTGTTTTGTGTGAGTAAAAGGGCTCTCTCTTTATTTAGGACGCCACAGCTGGTGTCAGAATTCGGGATTTAAAGAGTTGGAATTAGTTAGATGGCAGATGCTGTTAAATACGTCAGTATTACATACAACGAATACGCCAGTATTCAGAAGCTTTAGAAGAAGGAGTTAAGCTACGAGAAATTCGTGGAGCTAAAGAATTGCGGTAATGTGTGCCACTTACGTCAGTAAGCCAGAAAACGGGAAATTCGTTTGGAAGAAGTGTATAAGAAATTTATAGATCGCCTTACGCCAGTAAGTCAGAAAATTTTACGAGAGATCCTAGTGTTCGTCGCTGCAAAGAAAAAGGAAGGTTTTTCCTCGTTCGAGTTAAAAGGAAGGAAGCAAGAAGGGTCTCTGTTCTCCCGTGTTTCAGAGATAGTGCGGATCTTCGTGCAGTGTTTACGTTGACAGAATATCTTCGGTGGAGTTGTTGATATTAGTGTCTGCAAAGGATCCCCACATCCCCCCAACTTCGCATCGTCCTGTGATCTCTGTTTTCGAGAAAAGCAGCTGTTTCAACCACCCTCTAGGTTGAGTATATCGGGTTTCTGGAATGTGAAAAAAGAGTTTGACCTACATTTTCAGGAAGAAGAATTGTGCCATACAATTAGGAAGGATCTTTTTCTACTGAGTGTTTGTGTGTGTGTTTGAGCCAAATTGGCTGAAAATTTTTTTTAATACCCTGCCACGGATTAAGATATTCATGCTGAGAAACGGGTGAGTCTTTTCCAAAAAAATTCTGAAGTTATTGCTTAAAAATCTGATGTTAAAATTTCTAAAATTTTAAAGACCTTTTCTTACATATCTAGTTGAAGTATGAAATTAGAGAGAAATCCAATAATTTTCTTTTTTCATAATTGAATTTAAAGAGTGTATATGAAATTTTTTTTTCTCTTTTTAAATATTTTTCTTTCTCTTATTTAAAAATTTTTAGAATATATCTTTTAAGAAACTGATTTGATTGTTACATATTGTTGGATAAAAGTATTTAAGGTCTAATATTTTATTTTTATGTGCATTTAATAGTATTGTGTTTTTTTTTTTTTTTTTGTTTAATTTTACTTGCAAGAAAGTTTATGTAGTGTTAAATATTTTGAAATAACGGATAACAATGGCGTTTTTGGGTAAAGGTTTAAAAGCAGATTTAGTTAAGCTTGTGGATGAGTTAGAAATCCCGAGGGAAGGAAACGAAACTATAACACAGTTGAAGGTTTTGGTTACAAGCCAAGAGAATTATGATCCTGAATTCGTGGCTGAATTGTATAAGGGTATTTTAAAGGCCAAAGAATTGGAAAGGGAGGAGCTGATTCGGAAGGAAAATATGGAGCTAAAAGCCAAAGAATTGGAATTAGCAGAGAAAAATCGTAGAGAGGAAGTGGAAAGGGAGGAGTTAATTCGGAAGGCAAATATGGAGTTAAAGGCTAGAGAAATGGAATTAAATTACGAGTTAGAAAAATTAAGGATCGAACAAGGGGCATCCAATTCCCAATCCACCACGGAAAATAATAATTCAAGAACCGCAGATTCAAGACCCGTAGAGTTAAATTTAAAAAAGTTAATTCCCGAATTTAATCCTAATAAAACAGACATTAGCTTGTACTTAGTTTTATTCGAGCGACAGGTTAAACGCGCAAAAATTCAAAGGGAAAATTGGGTTTCACACCTTGTAGGACTACTACCAGTAGATATAATTAGCGTTATAGCCAGAGAACCGGATGAAGTAGCAGAAGATTATGACCACATAAAGCAGACGCTCTTAACCCGTTACAAATTAAGCCCCGAATCTTTTAGGCAAAAATTTGTATCCCATCAGAAAAATCAAATGTCGACCTGGAAGGACTTTGCATTCGAGTTGCGCAATTATTTACGAGAATGGCTAGAGGGTTTAAAGATTGACAACTTTGACGCTCTTAAGGATCTTTTGGTCGCAGATCAAATAAAGAAAAGGGCAAAAATTGAAATGCGCGAACACTTTATAGATAAGTGGTCAGAAATAAAAACTGAATCCGAAATTGCAGAGTTGCTAGATGGATATGAAAGCGTAAGAGCAACAGGCCCAAAATTAAAGGATACGAGGGACGGTAAGGTAGAAAGAACGAAGTCGTTCGGTTACGAGAAGTCCCGGGAGAATAAGACGAAGTTTTCCCCTCCCAATGCGACGACAGCACATAGTTCGGTAAATCGAGATAACGCGTTTGAGCGAAGGGTCAAATTAAAGTGTTTCGGTTGTGGTTCAGAATCGCATATTCGCTCGTCCTGCCCACGATTACAGAAAAAAAACGTCGTCTAGTTCTGTAAATAATGTACAGGAAATAGAAAAACAGGATCTGTTAGAATCCTATACTTTCCCAGGTACTGTGAACGGTCAGAGGATTGAAATCCTAAGAGACAGTGGTGCAACGTTAGATCTCGTATCTAGAAAGTTTGTTAGCCCACACGAATTTACAGGAGAGAAAATTTGGATAAAACAACCGCTAAGTTTAGAATTAATTTGTTTACCGCTGGCTCACGTGGAGATAGCTGGAGATTTTGGGAAAATTAATACTAAGGCTGCTGTATGCGGAAATCATTTGGACCAAAATCGGTATTTGTTAGGAAATAAAACCGCCGCAATGATAAAAGAACAGAATGGATATGATTTTTTTTCGGTCGAGCAATTAAATGCTGTCCAAACGCGCTCCCATAAGAGGCGCTTACAAAGCAAGTCCGAAACGGTTAAACGAGATTTGGAAACCGCGGGTGAATTAAGGGTAGATAAGCGAGAAGAGCCCGAAAGTAGCATTCCGATTGAAACGGAACACCCTATTGAAATTTCGGTTGAAACGGAAGAACCAATTGAAGTTCCGGTATTGGAAGCAGAAGCTCCAGAATTAGATCTATTAAAGATAGATAAAAAAGGGTTCTTGGAGGCACAGCAGAAGTGTGAGGAAGTAAGAGAATTAATTAGCCGAGTAAGCAAACCAGATGCAGGAAAGGCAGACCAAACGTACTCGCTTATTGATGGAATCTTGGTTAGAAATCGTGAAGATCGTTTTGGAAATGTCACTAAATTGTTAGTAATTCCAAAAGCATTGAGACATATGGTAAAAACGCTATGTCACGAAGGTACATCAGCGCATTTAGGTGGAACTAAATCCAAAGATAAATTGGTTAGATATTTTTATTGGCCAAATTGCTATAAGGACATGGACGAATTTGTGCGTAGTTGTGACCAGTGTCAAAGAGCAGGGCGCCCGAATGAGAAGAAAAAAGCTCCCTTGAAATTGGTTCCAGTGATTCAAGAGGTTTTTAGTAGAATTAATATTGACACTTGTGGTCCCCTACCTCTGACCACTGACGGAAATCGTTACATACTGACCACAATTTGCATGGCGTCTAAATATCCGGAGGCTATACCGCTAGCAGATATTAGCTCAATTAAAATAACCGAAGCTTTGTTAAATATTTTCAGTCGTACAGGATTTCCTCGCGAGGTGCAAAGCGACCTCGGAACGTCTTTCACTTCGGCCTTAACTACTGAGTTTTTTGACAAATTCGGAATTAAGGTACACCATAGTTCTGTACATCATCCTCAAAGTCATCCTATAGAGAGGTTTCATCGAACTCTAAAGCGACTTTTGAGAGCGCTATGCCTTGAATCAGGTACTGATTGGGACAAACATCTACCAGCCATTTTATTAGCCCTCCGTACTGTGGTACATGAAAGTACAGGTTATACACCATCTGAGTTAGTGTATGGGAAAAACTTGCGAACGCCTGAAACCTTGTTAATGGAACATTGGCTAGATCCTCCTCCAGAAGGTGACTTAGTGACAGAATACGTATTTAATTTGATAAATCGTTTGAAAAGATGTCGAGACTTAGCGATAACGAAGGTAGAAGAAATGCAAGGGAAGAGAAAGGTATGGTACGATAAAAATGCCGTAAAAAGAGAGTTCAAGGAAGGAGATTTGGTCTTAGTTTTGTCGACGACTAGACCAAATAAACTTTCAGTGCAATGGATAGGTCCTGGAAGGATCCGGAATAAAATATCGGAAACGAATTATGTTGTTGAAATTCCTGGTAAGAAAGATAGGACTCAAATTTATCATATTAACATGCTAAAACCGTATCACACTAGGCCCGAACATGTAAACTTGTTAAGTCATGAAAACGATAAATTACAGGAAGATCAAGATTTGGATATTTCTTATTTGGAAAACAATCCTACGACTTTTGATTTTCAAGAACTAGTTAGAGATAGCGATCTAGAAAAAAAGTTAACAGTTGTTCAAATTAACCAATTAAAAGAAGTATTGAATAGGTTTGCTTCGTGTTTCTCTAATGACCCCGGTACCACCAACTTAGTAGAACACGACATTACTTTAATTAGCGATAAACCGATAAGATCCAAACCCTATCGTGCTTCCCAGAGACAAACTGAGATATTAAAATCAGAGGTCCAAAAGATGTTACGGTTAGGAATTATAGAAATAGGCGAGAGCGATTATACCTCACCATTAATTTTAGTGGAAGCCCCAGGGAAAGACCCCAGACCTTGCGTAGACTACAGAAGGCTAAATGAAATCATTAGGACCGAATATTTTCCACTTCCAAATATTGAGGAGCGTGTAGAAAAAGTATCGTCGGCTAAGTACATTACGGTATTAGATTTAGCTAAAGGATATTGGCAGATTCCCTTAAGTGAAAGAGCGCAACGTTATGCTGCTTTTTGTACTAACTTTGGAACGTTTCGATGTCTAAAAATGAGTTTCGGGTTGAAGAATGCGCCATTTTTCTTCAGTAAACTTATGTCAGAGGTATTAAAACAAATGGAAGATTTCGCTGTTCCTTATTTAGATGATGTTGCTATATTTTCTGATACTTGGGAAGCCCATCTAAACCATATAAATTTAGTTTTAGATCGAATAAAAAAAGCAAACTTAAAAATCAAACCCACTAAATGCAAATTTGCACAAAACAGTGTAAAATATTTAGGCCATATCGATGGGAATGGAGCACGTACTCCGGCTGAAGCAAAAATCGAAAGTGTAAAAAGATTCCCGACACCGCGGACCAAGACGCAAATCCGGGCGTTTTTAGGATAGCCGGATATTACGGGCGCTACATAAATAATTTCTCCGTACTTGCAGCTCCTCTGACGGATGCGTTGAAGGGCAGAGCAAAAAAAGGTGAAATTTTTTGGACGGATGCATGCGAAAGGTCGTTTCATGAGTTGAAAAAGAGCCTCATGGATAGACCAGTGTTACATGCTCCAAATTTCAATCGTGAATTTATTGTGCAAGCAGACGCCTCGAATTCGGGAATAGGAGTAGTATTAAGCCAAGAGTCAGAAAACGGAGACGAACACTCGATTCTATACCTTAGCAAAAAGTTTTCGGACGTGGAAAAACGCTACAGCACAACTGAACGAGAATGCGCTAGTATCGTGTATGCAATTAAGAAATTACATTACTATTTAGATGGTCGGAAATTTACGATCATTACGGACCATAATCCTTTACGTTGGTTACGTACAAATGCTAGCTCAAATCCTCGATTAATGCGTTGGGCTCTGGCTCTACAACCCTACGATTTCGAGATTAAACATAAATCGGGAAAGTATCACAAGAACGCTGACAGTCTCAGAAGAGCAGAAATTGAAACGAATCCCGCTGCCGGTTAAGGCGAATTCAAGGATGACGTAATTCTTGAGAGATCGGACTGTAAATTATGTTTCTCGTTGTTTTTAGTGGAGCTTGCATGTGTACTCTTGTTTTTTTTTTTTTTTTGTATGATAGTAAAGAAACGTAACTTATGTTTATTCTAAGCTTGTGGTAGAGAATTTTGTGCATCTATGTATAAAGTCAGAGTATAAAATGTAAGTGTGGATTTTTGTTAGAAAACACAAATTTTGTGAATTGTTGTATTGTCTAAATATATATATATATATAGCTCAAGTTCTTGGCTTAAAGATAGTAAAAAGAGTTGATTAAAAGGCTTTTGTGCACGTCTTTAATTGTTATTACTCTGAAATCGCATTGAGTAAGCTATGGAATTAATGTGTTTAAATGAAAACTGATTTATGTCATTAATAATTGTTTTGTATATTATCATGTGTGAATTGGAATTCTAATAAATTTCAGAAGGTCATAAGGTTAAAGATGCTGAATAAATATATTGGCTTTGTATGTATGGTATGCAATAACTCTGAATTAAATGGTGTGACTCTAGAAGGAATTTTTCCAAGTAAAAATTCATTGGAAGAGGGGAGGAGCTGTGACGCTGTTCGACTAATTACGAATAATTAGAACTTAAGAGATATATCTGTGACGCTCCCTTTCTTACCCTCACTACTTGAATCTCTCCGATAACCTTTGATCTGTGCGGTATCATAAAGAATTCCTCAAGGAGCTATAGATTTTCGATAATGTACAGTTCTGACGTTATAGAACGCATAAATCCCCGAGTGTTTTAAGGGCTCTTCAGAATTGGACAGTATAGCAGCTTGAAAATCTCATAACTTACGAACACTTACTTCAAGCGTGTTAAGTGATCGAAATCCACTTGAGATCCCAGCGCAGAGCAAGATCGGCAGTTCAAGACAGAGAAGAGTTCGGGTTCAGACAGTGACCAGCACAGAGGTACTTTCCTCTGGTTTCGGGCCGGCACGGCCAAAATGTTTTTCGAACCCGCCATCTGACTATTTAAGTTCCAACTCCAATCTTCTATGTGTTTTTATGTGCGTCTAATAAAGTGTTTTGTGTGAGCAAAAGGGCTCTCTCTTTATTTAGGACGCCACAGTAGGGTAAAATTTCTCTTGGCTGTGCTGCTGTGGAACCATTTACGCTAAAGGGAGCTGGTACATGTAAAATCTGTAGTTGGCTGTCGTGCCCTCCATGTTCAAAAAGTACCTGTATGGGTGCCTATTTCAGGTGTTAGGTCTGGAATTGGTTCAAAATTAGGGGACTACCCATAAGGGGCAACTGTGGTCTGCCTAATAGGCGCTGGAATAATGAAATGACCAACATCTGCAGCCCTCGTAGCTGTCAAGCCTCCAGTATGCCGCTGACCCGGGCATTAGAAAGAAAGAATAAAAAATTAAGCTACTCGAAGTAATTTTCAATAGAAAATATATTTGTGTAAGTGAAAAAGTCTGACAACTTAAACTGTCAATTTCAATTTTCTAATTCTAGTTTAACAATCCCATAATTGGAAACGTTTCATGGAACGTTGGCCTTTTTAGTTAAATCTATAAATAATCTGGTATACGAACAGAAAATTTGTAAATGTGCTCCATTATTTTCAGGTCCATTGTGAGGTGTCAGGTGGAGAAATAAATCAATCCATAAAAAATAGTCTGTTTTTATTCTGGCAGCAAATACATACAAGGGGATATCAACTCGGTGGCGAAGTCGAAATTCAGGAATAGGATTGTCAAAACTGAAATATCAGATCTGCGAATTAATCATAAGCCGAACAACTGCAAATACCTCAATAAGACTGAACACTTAAAGAAAATGAAAATTCAGGGGCATGGAACTGAAATGCACTCTTACTGCAGGAACTGTTCCTACACAAACCTGAGCCCTGGACACATTTTCTCCTGTCCTGCCATCCTGTCGAAAATGCAGTCTATCAAATTCTCTCCCTGTGGAGACCTTTGTGCGAAAAACTATCTCCAACTAGCCAAAGCTGTGTGCCTCATGGTCCTATATAAACCATCTATGAACACGACAAGAACAATTTCGTAATGGTCGTGTAATGGCTATTATTAAAGCAGAGTCATCCAAATTACAAGTTACTATTTCACGCGAACCTGTCGTAATCGCGAAAATTGAAGCCTCGCGAAATACTTTTTCTTTCACTACAAATGATAATAAAGAATCAGCAGCTTTTCACTTATTAAAATTTAATAATTTACTGCACAGTTACAAACTCTTTCTTGACAACTTTCTTTCTGACAACTATTTTTTGAATACTGTAGAATTGTTTCTTAAAACAATGATACAATAGAATGCAGCTCCTTCACTTACAATATTTATACCGACTTCTTCGAAGCCATTCAAAATGGGGAAGTGTAGGGGACGAACTTTTCGGCCAAAAAGAAGTTTCTTAAAATGCCTTGCGCAAAAGGGGTTCTATATTTAGGCAGTTTAGGGATTTTTCAACTTTCGGTTCTATTCATCTAAAATTCGCAAAATTTTCAGCTCGCGAAGTCAGCGGTAACTTCGTTTTCGAGAAAATTACGGCTCAAGAAAATAAGTGGTTTTACAGTAGTAAAACTAAAAACATTATTAGGATTATCTGCTTTGATACACACATTGATACGCAAAAAAATAACTGTAATTGTTATCTTGAAATATCTACAAGACATTTTTGGTCCTGAAAGACTTTAAAATGTTTAGTTTTCAAAATGTCACGTTCGCGGTTTTTAAAAAAAATTCTTCACATATCTTAAGTCTCTATAAAATCATCTTTTCTACAGGAGGAAAAACTTTTTCCCAAGAGCAGGTACTTACCTATCGCCACTATTAAGTACCAAAGTGTTGGAAATTTTATTTTAGGTGCAAGCAGTAGGCGGCAAACGTTACCTCCTTGAAGATACCTACACAATTTATCACCAAAGCCCAAGACAAGAATAAGGAGGAAAAACTACACTCTTTACTTTACAAAAGCCGCAGAGTAAACAAAAAAAGTTAAAATAATCTTAAAAACTGATTTTAAAAAAATATCGAAATCCATGTTTTTTTTTCCTTCCAAATTTCAAACATAATCGCTACAAGGTTATTAAAAAAACAAATTTCAATAAATTTCCTCGAACTATGCATCGGAGAGAAAAAAAAAATACAACAACGAATGATAGTTGGATTGAAAAATGTCCTGTGTCGAATTACGCAAAAAACATAGAATACAAAGACGCTCTTGTCATTAAACATGCGTGCAATTTTCTTCTTGGAAGCACTAAAAAAAAAAAAAAAATTCCCTCTTCGACTATTCACGTACCTTCATTTCCTTTCTTTCCAATCTGTCACCGCAGAATTAAAGAATATTCTTTGCTACCTGAACGCAACTCAACTCAGCTCGACATCTCATTATATTCATTACCATATCACCTACCAATGTCATTCAATTGCTAACGTAATCCGAAGATTCCGTGCGATTGGAACGACTTGCCCTGAAGGTTGGAGGAGAAATGCATTTGCGAAGCTCCGGGTCCCAAGAAAAGCTGTTAATTTTCACGTAGAGACAACATTTCGTTTCTTTAGCGGATTTTTCTGCTCTTTCATCGCAGCAAACTAATGCACATTAATTGCGTTTGATAAAACCTTCATTTTCTGATAGATATAATTTCTGTAGGTTTTAAAAATGCAAGAATTCCTTTTTTCTTAGAATGTGAAATGATGCGGCAGTGAATCGATAGTTAGAACCTTTTGACTTAATCCTTGATTTTGCTTTAGTGAGTACATATACATGATAGATTAAATAAAGAAATTAAATATCACTGTGTTCCGAGCAATTATAAAGAGGAATGTGTAAAAAACTTAAACAATAATTACAAACATTATAAATTAACTTCAGCGGTAGGTAATTTTTATCGCCGTAATTAGCGGATCCAGTGGGGCACAGGGAAATAACAAACTAAATTTATACTGTACCTCCAGACGAACTTAATTTACACTGCAGAAGAGTGACTTATTTTGTAAATTCAAATGAAATTATAAGAAAAAATAAACAAAAAATTGCGTGCCCCTTCCAGACTTTTTTTCTGGATCTGCCACTGATCGTCATAATTCTTATTTACTATACTTTTATAAATGCCGTGGATTTCCTGCATTTCTGTCTAAACGTGAAAATTGTATTTATTTGATAAAAGTAATATCAATTATTATTGTCAGAGGGCATAAAATAGAAACACATTCTAAAGCTGTCAATGCTTTTGTGGTAATACCAGACTGACTTTTTTCAGGATGAATTATTTCTAGATAGCATTTCAAACTAAATTATTTGATACTGCAAGAATTTAACATAGTTTTGATTTTAAGCATGATTATATTTTCAAACTTTAATATTTAATTTTTACATTTTTAAAAATAAAAATTTTCTTATTTTTGCTGATACATATCGAAGAATTTTAACCTCGTACACTACATTTCTACTTAAAATTAAGCTTTGTTCATTAGAGCATGTAAAATTGGGATAAAATGAGCCTGATTTTAAATCCAGCAGCATCTAAAATTCAGGAAAAAAATATTAATTTTTAATTAAATTATTTTGTTTTAAATTAATATAGGGGAAGGGGGCCCAAAATAATTCTAGCGAGAAAAACGATCCACATATGTTTTCTTAGATATAGGCAGTGCTATCTAGGTAACACATTAACTAGTTGTGCCACATCAATAATAGGGAATGGCGATATTTAAGAGATCGGTGGAATACCTGTCTGAGTAGAATTCTTCAAAAAATTCGATTTTATCATATCTCTTATATGGTAAGCAATAACTTTCCTTTTTAAAAAAAAAAAAATATACAGTCTTTAATGTGCAGAAATATGACTTGGTTTACTGAATAATATTTTTAGATGTGAATTACACTTGCTAAGTTTGTTATGTTTTTCGTCGTGTTCCAGTAATATGACCTAAAGTGGGAAGCCATACTGCCGGTTAAAATGATCCCTCGACTGAAGAAACTCCAGTACAGGTTCCTAGGCGCCATGGCAATCCTTCAACCTTTCTCAAAATGCGTGACTCCCTATTGCATTATTTAATTTATTTCTGCGTTTATTGTAGGCCATAATTTTTTACTTGTAATTTTAAAACATTCCATTTTATTGTTTGTGACACTTTCTTATTTTAAAATTTTCATAAAATAAATCATGCATCCTATATGATTGTAAAATTTGTTTCATTTCATTATGTATAGTCCTAATTACTTTTATATCTTTTATTTTGCCGATAAAAAACAGTTTAAAGCTATTTTCAAGTGAACGATCATTTTGCCCTTGGGTTGAGGGAAAAATGATCCTTTAGACACTTTCTAAAAATTCTATTTTTTTTCATTACTCATTGTGCTTTTAAAATATTATTAAAATACGTTTATGATGCAAAATATAGCGTAAAATATGATAGCAAAGTGCCAAAGTTTTATTTAAGCATTTAAGCTATTTTATACAGGTTTTTTAACCATAAGGGGATCATTGGGCCACCTTCCCTACATGTTGATTACGAAAAGTTTCAAAGACAAAGGAATGTTCGATCTGGCAACGTTGCAGACAGAAAACGCGTTTCTTGTATGTCTCGAAGAACAATGTGTGAAACAAATAAAATATTCCTTGCAATAATGTGCGCAGTGGAATCTGAGGATGCAAAGAAAGCCCCCTCCCCATGGGAATCGAAACCATTGTCTTCATACCTCGTATTTAGCTGCTGACATACTGGCTGGACTTCAGTTGTCCTTAAAATAGTCTTTTTAAGTCAACAACCCGAGATGAGTACACACGTCTAAAAAAACAATGTGGATAAAATGTAGAACTTTCTCAGTTAGTCAAATTGCTAAGGAACCAATTTCTGTCAAGTCATTTTTCATTTCTATGATCATTTAAATACAATGGTCACTACGTCATCAAACCCTCATTTTTTAAATAAATTATTTAGTGAATAGAAAAATCCTTTGTGAGTAATATTAAAATTGTCCTTTTAAAATGTCTGTTGATCTTCGGGTTATAATATTAATTTTTCACTAACTAGTCCTTTGATTTCATTAACTCTTATTTTATTTCAATAGGTGTGGTAAAATAATCATAACAAGCCTAAATATTATTATTTTTTATAGTTTGGAGCATATTAGAAACGTTTAAATATTTGATATAATTTTAACCTAGTAATTTTGTATAGTTAAATACTCAGAAATTTGGTATGTTTGTTTTACCCCGCCAATTCCTATCAGTGAAATATCTTCAATTATAAATGCGCTCAACGAATTTACTGGTCAATATTTTTTTTTCTTTTTAATAAATGGGAAATTTCTCAGAGCATGTATTTTATAAAAGCATAACAGGAAAACTGTTATTTAAAACATTTTCAGGATATTGATTTTCCAACATAAAATTTCACTGAAAATACTTACAGTGCGTCATGGTTAATTCTGTTTAAGGCATTTTATTGATTTCTCAAATATCTTGGCTTCTAAATACACTCATGTATCTCTTTTTTAAGGTTCTTTGTTTTTCTTTCTTTCCGTTTTCCTTTTTAAGGCTGATAAACATTTTCATATAAAAAAAAAGTGTTTTTAAAACTTTTATAAAAAAGTTATTTTAAAAAGTACATAAAAGTATCAAAATAACATTTTTTTTTCCTCGTCTTTCTCTTTTTAAAAACTAATCGCCATCATGTTATTGGATTTTTTCAGTCTCTTTTTCGGAAAAAAAACCGCATATCAGATAAGTGAAAAGTAGTCCAAAGATGATAAGAGAAATGATATGTGTTGAGTTACACTAAAGATTATTTAACAAACTCTAAAAAGTATTGGTGGTAATCATAAATAATTATAAATAACTTTAGAATAATATAAATAACTCAACTTCTACGTATTTTTCAGGAGGTACATAAAAAAAAAGATTCTTCTTAAGTAGTTAAGAAGGGAAGGCTTTATGAGCTACTTAAGACTAATGAACAATTTTTATTATTGTTCCGCGCAATTTATGCGCAGTTATTTTATTTTCGCTGAAAATGTTAAAATGATTTCTTTCATTCATATGTGTGCAGCTTTCTATATGAATATGAACCTTTAGCATGTTCTTGAAGAAGTAACACTCATTACATGGCCCAATGAGCGCCCATACCTATGGACAGGGAGGGGGCTATGACCCTCTTAGCTTTCATATTACAGTTAGAATTTACGTGCTAGTATAACGTAGAAGTGGCTCTACATTAACCCTTTGAGGCGCAACCCTTTCCCAATGCCGAAAAAAGAGCAGCCGTTGCCATCGCTCGACTTAACTAGCAGCAAGATAGCGGACGATCGAAACGTTCATCGTAGCACAGATCTAGAGACCCTTTGATCTGTGCCACAGATCTAGAGACCCTTTTTGACGACAGCTGGCTGTGCGGCGTCAATTTCTGTCAAGTCATTTTTCATTTCTATGATCATTTAAATACAATGGTCACTACGTCATCAAACCCTCATTTTTTAAATAAATTATTTAGTGAATAGAAAAATCCTTCGTGAGTAATATTAAAATTGTCCTTTTAAAATGTCTGTTGATCTTCGGGTTATAATATTAATTTTTCACTAACTAGTCCTTTGATTTCATTAACTCTTATTTTATTTCAATAGGTGTGGTAAAATAATCGTAACAAGCCTAAATATTATTATTTTTTATAGTTTGGAGCATATTAGAAACGTTTAAATATTTGATATAATTTTAACCTAGTAATTTTGTATAGTTAAATACTCAGAAATTTGGTATGTTTGTTTTACCCCGCCTAATCCTATCAGTGAAATATCTTCAATTATAAATGCGCTCAACGAATTTACTGGTCAATATTTTTTTTTCTTTTTAATAAATGGGAAATTTCTCAGAGCATGTATTTTATAAAAGCATAACAGGAAAACTGTTATTTAAAACATTTTCAGGATATTGATTTTCCAACATAAAATTTCACTGAAAATACTTACAGTGCGTCATGGTTAATTCTGTTTAAGGCATTTTATTGATTTCTCAAATATCTTGGCTTCTAAATACACTCATGTATCTCTTTTTTAAGGTTCTTTGTTTTTCTTTCTTTCCGTTTTCCTTTTTAAGGCTGATAAACATTTTCGTATAAAAAAAAGTGTTTTAAAAACTTTTATAAAAAAGTTATTTTAAAAAGTACATAAAAGTATCAAAATAACATTTTTTTTTCCTCGTCTTTCTCTTTTTAAAAACTAATCGCCATCATGTTATTGGATTTTTTCAGTCTCTTTTTCGGAAAAAAAACCGCATATCAGATAAGTGAAAAGTAGTCCAAAGATGATAAGAGAAATGATATGTGTTGAGTTACACTAAAAATTATTTAACAAACTCTAAAGAGTATTGGTGGTAATCATAAATAATTATAAATAACTTTAGAATAATATAAATAACTCAACTTCTACGTATTTTTCAGGAGGTACCTAAAAAAAAAAGATTCTTCTTAAGTAGTTAAGAAGGGGAGGCTTTATGGCTAAGCGATGGCTTACTTAAGACTAATGAACAATTTTTATTATTGTTCCGCGCAATTTATGCGCAGTTATTTTATTTTCGCTGAAAATGTTAAAATGATTTCTTTCATTCATATGTGTGCAGCTTTCTATATGAATATGAACCTTTAGCATGTTCTTGAAGAATTCACGCTCATTACATGGCCCAATGAGCGCCCATACCTATGGACAGGGAGGGGGCTACGACCGTCTTAGCTTTCATATTACAGTTAGAATTTACGTGCTGGTATAACGTAGAAGTGGCTCTACATTAACCCTTTGAGGCGCAACCTTTTCCCAATGCCGAAAAAAGGGCAGCCGTTGCCATCGCTCGACTTAACTAGCAGCAAGATGGCGGACGATCGAAACGTTCATCGTAACACAGATCTAGAGACCCTTTGATCAGTGCCACAGATCTAGAGACTCTTTTTTGACGACAGCTGGCTGTGCGGCGTCAAAAAAGGGTCTCTAGATCTGTGGCACGCGATGAACGTTTCGATCGTCCGCCATCTTGCTGATAGTTAAGTCGAGCGATGGCAACGGCTGTCTTTTTTCAGCATTGGGCAATCTATCCAGCTGTTCTCGCATTCTTCCATTTTTCAGCAGGTGCCAGTGCTGTTAAAAATAATCGTGACAATTTTTTTACGGGAAATCACGTGCTAAAAAGTGAAGAATTCTCGTGGTGCTATGTCACCCGCAACTATTTTTTATAGAAATCAAATCTATTCTTCGTGACTAATGACCGTCAAAACGTCAGAGTTTGGTGTTCCCAGAGCGGGAACACTGCGCGTTAAAGGGTTAAAATGTAGTACCTTTCTGAGCCAGAACCCTTGACCTCCCCCGCCCCCCCTCCGAAAACAATCATGTGGGCGCCCATGCATAGTCCTTAAACAGTTTTAAAACAAATAAATTATTTATGAAGATACATGTTAAAATACACGATTTCCCTTCAAACATACTATATGCACACATGTGACATTTTCAGAAAAAAAAAATATTCCGCTGAAAAAATCACTTTAAACTTGACTATGACGTCCGTTTAGGAAGATACAGTAAAACACATAATGTTTAAGATTTTTCCATAAATGTACTTTAACTACTATGTATTTACTGTAAATACATGTTATAGAGGTATGATTTTTGAGGCTCCATAATTTAATTCTTTTTCTTTTTAATCGTTCAAATTGTGTATCATTTCTTTAAAAGAAAAGCATTCATAAATTTCGAATATTCTCTTCGCTTCGTAAATAGCAAAATTGTTATTTACAGCAAAAAAGCGTACAACAGAAAAGTTGTTGTTAGCCTTGATTTCAACGATATTGATATATGTGATTGCGATCGATTGCACCTGTGTTTCCCAATCTTTTTGCATCTGCTTCCCGGTGAAAAATACGAAAAAATATTTTGTGAACTAGCTTCAACCAAAAACAATTAACATTATATAAACATGTATTTTATTTATTACTAAATAAAGCGTTATACAAATGTAATTTATTAAACGACATGAGCTGCTGATTATTTTTTAATATTAACGTGGACCGGCGTAGGGAGGGTGAATGAAGACGGGTTAGTTTACGTTTTGGTTACAAAATGCTTTCTCCTTCACCAGGGCTGTGTTTTTCAAAGATCGGAGAAAACTAGTGGACACTATCTAAGTATGGTTGTTGGCCATCATAATTTTTAACATTGATTATAAACAATACATCAAAGAAGTACCTGCAATGATGATATAAATTTTTTTCGTGTCATTTTTCTGCGTTTGTGCGTCAATGCATCCTTCCGAAGATATACTTCTATACTAAAAAATGTATATTTTAGTAAGTCTTACCACCCCTTTAAGTTTGTCCCACGACGTATAATCATCCACTATTTATTATACATGCATGCGCATGGACATCCAGCTACGCCACCGATCTACAAGTTCCCATTCTCTGAAAAGAACCCCCCCCCCTCCATTTCTACAACTAATGACGCCATTCAAGCGTGCACGACCTCAAAATTAAGGAATATTTCACCAACTTCTCGCTCCCTGCAGTTATCATTTTAATGTCTCTCGCCAGATGTCTCGACATTCGATTGCCATGGCAATCCAAAACAATGGAAAGAGCTTACCCTCAAGACCTTAGGGAAATTTATCACAGTTCCTCGGGAAAATGCTCTTAATTTTCACAGCAGACAGATCTGCATTTTCCTTCATTAGGGATCTTCCCTTTCTCCCGAAGTTGGAAATCTCCCATTATGCAAATGACGTACAGTAATGATTTTATTTTATGAGATGATAGAAGCTGGGCGGAAGTGTTAAGCAACAACCCTAGTGCATTGGTAGTATGAAAATGATTTCGTAAAATTTCGAATGAAAATTCCCCTTTTGTGTATTTCACTAAGTAATTTTTTTTTTTTTTTAAGAGACGCAGCTCGGCCTGTGTTAAATTGAATCAAAACCTATGTCAAGTTTCGACGATCAAATAATATTACTATTATATGCAAATGCAGGGTATTCCAAAAACGTGGTAAAATACTTTAGTTCTTTATCTGTTAGAGCTAAATGGGCAAAGTAAATTGAAAAGTACGTTCAAACTAATGCAGGAAAAAGCACTACGTTAAGAGAAAAACTCCTCTCGCTAATTTTCAAAAAGTTACACTTTTTAAATTTGTATATGACCCCTGTACAAAAAAAGTTCATAAAAAAAATTAAATTTGCCTCTTTCATTAATCAGGTGATATACCAAAATTAGAGAATTCTATTCTAAAAATCTGGAGTAACTCCACTCGACTTTCCGAACGCTTACGATTAAGATCAAAGAGCATTTAAATAAATTTCAATCGATGAATAATTCAAACATATATACCAAACTGAAACTCAATCGAATGCGCCGTTTAAATGCTAGCGCACTTTCAATAATTTCTCCCCATATGCCATAAGGTAAAAGAAATCTTTGTCGTAGCACTGTAGAAAAACTGTAAGTCTTATACACACCAAAATCAATACCGGTCTTAAGATGGTGATTTATAACATATATACCCAATTTAAGCTCAATCGAATCTACCGTTTAAACGCTAGCGCACTTTCAAATCAAAATCAATACCGGTCTTGCGACGGTGGTTTACGACATATATATCCAATTTGAGCTCAATCGAATGCTCCGTTCAGGAGCTGTCGTGTTCACTCACATACACACACACACACACACACACACACACACACACATACATACATCTCGTAGAAATAGCATAAATGAATTCAGAAGACCTCAAAACGTGTAAATACACCAAAATCTCGAAGTCGAATTTTTTCATGATTACAATACTTTCCGTACATGGTACATGATCGGAAAGTAAAAAATCTGGAGTGACTCCACTCGACTTTCCGAACACTTACTATTAAGATCATTACCAAGCATTTAAATAAATTTTAATCCATGAATAATTCAAACACATATACCAAATTGAAGCTCAATCGAAAGCGCCGTTTAAACGCTAGCGCACTTTCAAGAATTTCCTCCCATAGGCCACAATGTAAAAGAAATCTTTGTCGTAACCCTGTAGTAAAACTATAGGTCCTATACACATGAAAATCAATACCGGTATTACGATGGTGGTTTATAACATGTATACCCAATTTGAGCTCAATCGAATGTACCGTTTATAAACGCTAGTGCACTTTCAAGAATTTCCTCCCATAGGCCATAATGTAAAAGAAATCTTTTGTCGTAGCCCTGTAGAAAAACTATAAGTCCTATACACACCAAAATCAATGCCGGTCTTGTCCGAAATCAATACCGGTTTATAACATACATATGCAATTTGAGCTCAATCGAATGCTCCGTTTAGGGGCTATCGTGTTCACTCACATACACACAAACACGCACACACACACACACACACACACACACACACACACACACACACATACATACATCTCGTAAAAATAGCATAACTGAATTCAGAAGACCTCAAAACGTGTAAATACACCAAAATCTCGAAGTCGAATTTTTTCATGATTACAATACTTTCCTTACACGGTACATGTTCGGAAAGTAAAAATAAGTTCAAAATAATGTAGGAAAAAAGATTGCGTAAATTAAAAAATTCCTCTCGCTAATTTTCAAAAAGATACGCTTTTGAAATTTGTATATGACCCCGGTACAAAAAAAAATCGGTAAAAAAAAATTAAATGTGCCTCACACACTAAAGAGGTGATATACCAAAATTTGAGAACTCTATTCTAAAACATATGAAGATAATCAGAGATATGAAGATAAATATATGCTTACTTAAACCACTTCTTAATGGCTCTCGATGGGAAAAATATCACTTTGAAAGATCAGAGTTCAGGGATCGTACAGAAATTATGAAAGAAAATCACTTTTTTCCACTATAGCAGGGGTTCCCAAACTTTTTTTTACCCTTGTCAGGCTAAAAGCATTTCGCGGCACCCTTGTCAGGCTAAAAACATTTCGCGGCACCCTTTTCAGGCTAAAAACTTTCGCGGCAGATTTCCTTTAAAGCAATATGAATATGAAGGTCAGAATAAAGCAGTTTGGATGCATTTTATGTTGTTTTTTGTTTGTTTGTTTATAAGAGAAATTCTATCAAGAAAGTACTCTCTTGGGAAAGGGATATAGAATTTTGACAATACCCCCATTTCAGGGAGTTCCTATAAAAGAGTGGCTACAGCACAGTCTTGAACTTGACTGAAATATTTTTGTTTGAGCCCACTTTCTTGGGGATACCGGTTCAGAGGAAATTATTTGATTATACTCCACTAAAACACTTTTCTTGATTATCTCCACGGCACCCAGTTTGGGAACCTCTGCACTATAGCAATAAACGTTTACATTCAAAATCATAAATAGCCTCCGATCAAAGTTTCGGTCTCCGACCAAAGATCTGTTTAAAGATATCTCTGAGACGTTTTATGGTAAAAGGGTGAAATTTTGCACATCACCGTATTAGTGCTTGGAGCCCATTTTACTAACTGAGAATTTTTTGTAGGGGTTCGTATACAAATTTAAAAAGCGTCATATTTTGAAAATGAACAAGATTAATTTTCCTTAACGTAATCTTTATTCCTAAATTATTTTGAACATTTATTAAAATTTACATTGCCCACTTATCTCTAGTAGGTAAAAATTTAAAGCACTTTGCCAAATTTTTGGGACACCTTATATAAGTATCAAACGTAATAGAGTCATTTTCAAATAATGATACAAAATCATGCCCCTTGTTTCAGTGAAAGTATTTTTTTTTTCTCTTGCTTTTGCTATTAATACTATGATAAACATTAAAGTTGGTTCATAAAACCTAGTATTAAAGAGTAGAATATACTAATTCTTGTAAGAATAATCCCTCTTTTAAATATAAATAAAAATAAAATGTAGTGTCTGGCAATAGAGTAAACACTTACTTATTAATTAATAAAGGAATCGCTGTGTTAACTTAAATGTCATTAGGACATTTGCAATCTTTGTTACACGTCGAATAATACATGTAGAAAATGAAATGCTTACTTAAAGATTTTTTTTTTTTTTGTGTGTGTGTGTGTGTGTCTCTACTAAAAATACTGTCTTTAGGCCGGAAAAAATGTTTCAGTATCTACATACAATTGAATCGGTAGGACTGGTACCCGTTGTATTCAATTCTATGTAGATACTTAAACATTTTTTTCATACCTAAAGACAGTACTTTTAAAATAATATCTTTATTATTGATCTTTAAAATGAATGCAATAGAATGTATCTGAATCTTCTAGCTCCAAGCTAAAAACCTGTACTATATTTGGGCCGAATTATCTCTGATGAAACTTGGCATGGTCTTATATATCTTTATTTGTGGCTTACAGGAAATAAGAATTTACATACACTAATCCACTCTTCAGGCGCGATTAGATGTAATACAAATAAACGAAATAAAAACTGCCAAGTTTCAGTAGGTTGCTTGGCAAAAAGTCCCAAGATAATCAACACAGGTTCATTACCATAGTTATAGAGAAAAACATGGAAATGACCCAAACAATGTATAAAAGTCCAAGACTGTTGCTAATACGAGAATTCAAAGAAAGATGTAGAAATCATGTAAATGGAAATAACATTGTGAAACTGCCGCAAGAACAATGCGGTTGTAAAGAGAATGCATAAACTGAAAGTAATCTTGAAAATGTAAAACTTATAAACATTTCAAAAATGCAAGAATGCCAAAATTGCTATAAAAACAAAAGTAATTTAAGATGAACTCAACTAGTGAGTAATGCAGGTATGGCGAAAGCAGACAAAGTGATCAGTGAAATTTATATGTATCTAAATGCACACACATATATATATTTAGAACAAAAGTTTATCAGAAAAATTTCTAAAAATAATTATGTTTATTACTGTATATACTACGCATGTACGATTTACGAAACATATATCATTGCGCAGTGTATGGCATCTGATTGAATGATTTTTCAATTTTATATGACTTGATTTATTTCCATTCGAGTATTCGAGAGGCATTGAAAGTGGTTTAAGTCAGCATATATTTATTTTCATAACTCCGACACGCTCAAATTTTGTTCATGCCCTCATTTATATGTGGGAAACATTTTACTAACTGGGAAAAATTTTTGTATTGAGTAGTATAAAAATTTAATTTTTTTTATTACTATTTAAACTAAATCTTTTGAAAATTTTAATCGCTATCATAAAATTCTTGTGCCTTTTCAATGAAACTTTGTAATTTCTTGTACTTGTCTCTGAACAATATTTCAGGAATAAAAGCCTAAGTCAGTGCGTTTGGGACATTCTGGACTCTCTCTCCCTCTATATTTATGTATAATAAATATTGGGGCTTTATAATATATATTAAATAATGATTGAATGATTTATTTAATGTTATATTTTATACAGGATTAATGTCACTGAATCAGTGGCGTACCCAGGAATTCATTTTGGGGGGTGCATATCGTCATTACCATTAGGAAAGTAATGTACCACTTGGCGAAATCTAAAGAATATCCCATTATGGGCGCCCATATAGAAGTTCCCCCCCCCATTGCAGCCACCGGTATAGTAAACAATCGTGTAGCATACTGAAATCTTTCAAATTGATTAAGTTTGAAAACGAAAGATGAGCTCCTCAAAATACATGGACGGCTCAAATTACTGCCCATGTATATGTTTCTTGTTTCTCCCATTTAAACCTTCAAGAATTAATATATTTTTTATAAATTATTGAAGGTTACAAAATTGAAAATCATGGGAAAAAGTAGTAAAGATATCCTAAGAATGCAAATTCGTATTTACCAGAATCGGTAGAATCTCACATCGTTGAAAATTCGATATTAAGTCATTTAATGATTGAAAAACAGCCACAATTTAAAGAATGTTCAAAAAGAAGTGGTTATAATAAAATGAAAAATTTCATACAGATTATTTTCTACAAGGTTATATTTATTTTCCCTGTTTGTTTTTGAAAAATATTTAAGGCTTCTTCACTTACAAAAAATTACTTTTTATACATGTATGACAGAGTCCATTTAAACACATATCAAATTTACTGTTTCTTAAATAATTTTTTTAACATTTCATAGTTGAAAACGATCTTTCAGCAGTACATACTGTCACAGGCAAAGTGACTAAAGTTTTTAAAAGTTTATGGATATTCGGGAAAATATCATCGTGCGCGTTGCATACTTGTAAAGCTTCTATAGCAGTTAATCTAATCTGTTATGCCAGAAATTTTTTTTCCATAGCTGATGTTTCATAGTCATTAGCATTCTTAACATTTCTAATTTGTTTTCATCTGTAGGTATGAGGTTATTTCCAGTGAAACTAAAATATTTATTTATCTCAAAATTTCTTTGTGTTTTCTGAACTTTTCTTTAAGATGTAAAATTACAGCATTGAAAAATTTATTACTGTTACTTGAAATTGTTATACACTTTTCTGCTTCAAATTGATGTCTGGAATTTTTTTTTTTCACCAGATTATAAAAAACTTAAAAGCGACTACTGATTTCTTTTACTCGGATTAAAAGGAATTTACTTGGATTACCTCATTCTCGGATTAAAAATTTAAGAAAAAGAATGAAACTAATTTAAAGTTATAAAATTATGAACTTAGCAATTTGAGCAAAATAAAATGGAATTAAATGAGATTTCCTGACTGTTCTCCGTTTATGACTACCAAATCAGAGATCATCGCTAACTGTTTGGAGAGGGGGGGGGGGGGGACATCTTGCATAGAAATAATGTTCCATAAATATTCTATGGGTATGCACCCTCTCCTTCTCTCTCTTCCTGCAAACTCTGACCATTGGCCTCATGAACACAAAGGCATATTTTTAGACACATCAAAGACTTTATTATTTTTTCAAGAATTCACTTAGCTGGAATCATGTTTTCCTTTCATGATGAAAATTTTTTAAAGAAAAAAATCAGGGGTTTTTTTTTTTTTTTTGCACTTGAAATATTTCAATTTTGAAAAATCTTGGGGGGGGGGGGTGGGTGGGTGCATATGTCCCTTTGCACCCCCCCCCTGGGTACGCCACTACACTGAATACATATTTTCCTTTAAATTACATCTGGTGTATAATTTATAACAGCAATAAGCTTTTTTTTTCCTGTTTTAAAGTACTAATATCCCTTCAGGAAAAAAAAACATCGAGATAAAATACTTATTTTCAAATAGTTTACTTTTGTCTCCACTAGATGGCGACAGCACGAAATAATACGCTCTTCTGAAAAGGAAACTTAAAATTAGGGCTTCTTTATTCATGGAAACGCCATAAAGAATTTACACACATAGATCAAATTATATCGAGGACCTAATAGTTAGGGGATACCGACATATTTTCCCTTTTATTTTTGTTATGCTATAGTTATTGCTGCACTCCGTGTGTAGCAGAGTGGCGCAGTGGAAGCGTGCTGGGCCCATAACCCAGAGGTCCGTGGATCGAAACCACGCTCTGCTAAACCTTTTACATTTCAAACGTTTTCGAGATGAAAATAATAATAATTATCATGTGTTTAAGAAATCTTGTAACCAAAACAGAATATCTTCTCGAGGTTTTTTTTTTTTTTTTACGTTTAAGGAAATTGTGGTAAGTTTTTAGTGGTTTAGCATTTTGCGTGAATTTTTAGACATGCCTGATTCCAGATGATTTATAAACTCAAAAATCGAGGTAAAATTTGTTAACTTATTGCATTTAATTACTTGTACAAAAAAAAATTGAAAAAGAATTCTTTTCGATCTCTCACATATTAAAATGAAAAGGGAAGGAGGGTGATTATTTCCACCAGAAACGTACGTTCTGAATGTTTAGTACCTTTCATCTATCGCATCTTTAAACAAGAATTTTCTGTCGTTGTTTTGTAAGTTTTTTTGTTATTGACACTCTTGTTCATTGTCCCTCCCCATTCTCTCATCATACAAAATTGAACATGTATTTTTATTTGCGATTACACAACATTGACATGATTCTTTTACTTTTTCTTACTTTTTATTTGGTGCACGATAAGCAACGTGAAGATAATGTCAACGTCACATATTGGTTAAAGACACGTGTGAATGCAACCTATGTGACACGTGGGAAAGTTAAATTTTCTGAAGCTAGTAGAGTTTTCTTAAAACAAAATTTTGCGAAATAAGTTAGATTGGATTATCCACAAATTCCATCAATTAGTTATTTCTTTTCTAAGAGATGTAATGATACGTTTTATACTAATAAAAAAGAAGCATATGTAGACTCTTTTTTTTTTACCGACGCGTATGTAAATAAATATTTATGTATGTACTGAGATAATGTTTTACAGCGTAAACCGGTTCCAATTTTTTGGGGGGGAAGAGGAAAGCTCAGGGGTGGTCCCCTATTAATTTAATAGCGTTCTGGTGATATAATCATTCCGAAAATCTGGAAAAAACCAATGTTTTTTAAATCATTGCTTAAAAGGTTGCCAGTAACGGCGCTGGTCTAAATGCCAAAAAATCACCATGTTTTGCAACTTATGGCCATTTATCGCCAAGTCAAAAAATAAATTCCCAAGCTGAACTTCGTTTGACGATATCGTCTATGTTTATCGAGATTTTGCCAAACCCTATTATTTTTCAATGGGAATAACGGTATACCTTAGAAAAATTTGCCGGTACCGGCATATGTCAAAAGTCGCCAAAGTTGGCCACTTTTGGTGATTTAACGCAAAATTTGGCGGCAAAAATAACTTTCCAAAACTGAACCCAGCTTGGGGATATCTGACACAGTTGGTGAGAATTTGCCAAACCCTACTAAATTGAAATGGAAGTAATTTTTCGTTACGCCAAAGTAATTTGAAGTAGGTTAACCACTCACTGCATACAACATCGGTTTTCTTCCTCTTTTTTTTTTTAATTATTCTTTTTTGGTTTGTTTGTTTGTTTTTTACATTGTTGAATGTCGGGTGATTCAAAATAGATGATACAGCGATTATTTCTTAAACCACAAGTGATCGAAACTTACTTTCAATTAGAAAAATTTGTTAAACTTTAAGATATGGCTTTGAGCAGCTTTAAGATATGACAATTTTTTTACAAGGGGTTATACACATGTTAAAATAACAAAATTTAATTTTTTTAATACATACCCTCATTTACTATCACTGACATTTGAGAAAATATTGCTCTAAGAAAATAAACAAGAAAATCCCATTCCTCTGAGTGAAAGAATTACCGATATGTTTAATGTTAAAAATGACGACTTGCACCGCTTTACCTGGTAAGTTGGAGTCTGTTTTCAGGTGGAAAATCTTTACTTTAGGGAACCCACTATGAGTTGATGAAAGTAAAATAATGATCCTTGTCTTGAAAAATGGAAAATTTTTGTTTTTTTTTAATCTATTCAATGAATTCTGCCATATAGAGGGAAATGATAACTAAGTGCTCATATAGACTGCTGTTCACATAATTTTGTTGCTGAAAATTGCATCCCTTGTTGTTTCGCCCCTAGCGGTGAAATGTTTTCGATGAGTGCGTATTGGAAAATCTAAAGTATGCATTTCAGTTATGAAATCGGATCCTTCATCGGAATTTAATTTTATGTTAAAATCTCCTACTAAAACAGTCTTACAACCATCCTCCTTCAGTAACGTTTCAAATTTGGCGTCTTATTTATCTTCATAAGAAATTCGAGGACTAGTGTATGTAACTGCAAATCTCACTTTATCTTCAATATACGCTATGACCATTTGAACAACATCGATCTGGCTCGTGTAGGCACGGGTAAAGTGTTTGATATTCTTTTTATACTCATGTCCATAAATTAATGATAATTCGGAATCACACAGAAATTGATCTCTAAAATAAAAATTTCACCTGTGGAATGATCACACACATCTTGAAGAAGAATATGCAAATTACAGGACACCACCAGATGGCGTGGATGGTACGTCACAATGACGAGAGTGTAAGAGAGGGGTATATAAGGAATGGTGGCAAAGAAGTAAAATTGTTCACAAGCGCTGTGAAAGCCTTTCGGTGCAAAAACCGCATAGTTATGGCACAAAGCAGGCATTTGGATGATGTTTTACGTGGCAGAATTATCGGACGACTGGAATGTGGACGTAACCAGCTGGAAGTATCCGAGGAACTTGGAATCGCCCAGAGTGTCATCTCCAGGCTTTGGCAACGATTCCAAGATGATGGTAATGTGAGTAGACGTTACAGCACAGGTCGCCCCCGAGTTACAACGCCGAATGAGGACCGCTATTTGGCAGTTACTGCCAAAAGAAACAGACGGAGTACAGCATCAGACCTGTCTCGTCAGCTCTCTTCAGCTACCGGTACGACAGTTTCAAGGCAGACCGTGTACAGACGCTTAGGGCACATTGGTCTATATGCTCGTAGGCCTGTCAGATGTGTTCCACTTACCGCAACTCACTGTCGCCTGCGATTAACCTGGAGTAGAGAGCATGCATTGTGGACACCGCAACAGTGGTCTTGTGTGATGTTTTCCGACGAGTCCAGGTTTAGTTTGGAGTCTGATTCTCGCCGGACATTCATCTGGAGAGCGCCAGGTACCCGTTACCACCAAGAAACAACACCATTGAAAGACACCGTTACGGTGGTGCAGGATGGCTCGTTTGGGGAGGAATAATTCTTGGTTCCAGAACTGACCTGCATGTTCAGAGTGTAACGATGACAGGCCACATCTATCGGGATGTCATTCTGGAACAACATGTACGTTTGTTTCGGGGCGCCATGGGTGCTGAATTTGTGTTTATGGATGACAACGCCCGTCCTCACCGTGCAAACATTGTAGACGAATGCCTTCAATCGGAGGATATCACCCGTATGCATTGGCCAGCATACTCACCGGACTTGAATCCAATGGAGCATGTGTGGGATATGCTTGGCCGACGAATTGCAGCCCGTCAACCCCCTCCCACCTGTCTACCGGAACTTCGGAGTGCATTGCTTGATGAGTGGTGTAATATTCCCCAAGATCAGATTGATCATTTGATACTCAGCATGCCTAGGCGTTGTCAGGCCTGTATTACATCGTCCGGGAGACATACTCCGTATTAACTATCCTACTAACCATGTTATACTGTTTTTTGTAAATAGGTTCTTTTTTGAAATTTGGTCAAGGGAGTAAAACTTGCAATTTTTATTAATTATGTCAAACATATAGCATCTTTTTTGCTCTTTACTTTTTGTTTAATAAATAGACTTTACAAATAAGTCAAATTTGTTTTGCTTCTTTCTCTTTCTTTGCCTGAACTTCATTATCCTTAATTTATGGACATGAGTGTATAATAAAGTTTTCCTCTATAAAAACCATAACTCCAGATGGCTTTCTGTTTAGGAAACCACTGTCTATCCGTTTGACCCAAATGAATCCTGGTATTTGAAAATCATCTGAAGGAATAGTCCATGTTTCCGTTAGCAATATGAAATCACTCTGCTTAAAACGTGGATCAAACGGAAAAGTGACCACGGAGCGCCGCGTAGATAAAAATCCCGTGCTTGAAAGAAATAGCACTCGAGTGCTAATAAATAAACTTGCCGTTTTTGAAAGTTGCTCGAAATTAGTTAAAAGCATGTTTCGATCACTTATTGTTTAAGAGATAAAAGCTGTAATACCCAGCATATTTGAACAATAATTATACTTCAAGTTTATTTGTCTGTCTAGTTGCAGGTAAGTATATCCAGGTTTTTGTAAATTATTGTAAAACCGCTGATACCGGCAGGAAATGTTTGACACCAAACAGCAATTCACACACAATCTGAAAAATTAAAATAATGCAGTAATTACAAATTTAATGACGTGCTATTAGTTACAGTTTCATAGATGCTCGGAAAATTGACTCTTCAGATAAATATTTTTAAATACATCAAAATCACGGAAACGTTCAGGAAACAACATTTGTAAAACAATAGCAAAACATGTAATAAAACATTACTTAAACATTAAATAAACCATTACTTACTGAACAGAAAAATGTCTTTTAGATAAGAACAGAATTATTTCAAATTCAGTGCCATTTCCCAATTGAGTTCTGATTTTTTGAATTAAATTTTGTTTGCTTTATCGTTAGAGTTGTTAAACTCGCCTCACGTTTTCATTATTTTGTAGTCTGTAAATTCAGCACGTAAACGCGTGTGTTCTCGTCTAGCGATAATTTAATTTATGATTTATTAAAGCTGTTGTGCAGAATCCTATTATAGGAAAACACTTGCGTAAGCGGTGTCAAAATCGATGATATTTC